>CM028358.1:84066488-85396922 GCA_016618105.1 Dendrobium huoshanense
ATTAAAGAGGAGGTGGTTGGTTTAGTAATAGGGATAAATTTGGGAGGGGATGTTTAGTAATTTATAATTATATTGTTTTTTTTTAATTATAATTTGTATTCTTTAAATAGATGGGAAGGTTGGGGTTAGGGTTATCTTTGTTTTATAGATGATTTGGTATTTATCTTAGGTTTGTTTTGGGCTCTAGCCCCCGGCTAGGAATTGGGAGAGCCAGATCTTCCTCTTGAATTGAAGATCAATGTATATTGTTTGTTTTCTTCGACTTTTTATCAATTATCAAGTTTCCCTAGTGTTTGCCACATGGATTTATCTCAAATTATGCTTGAACTTTGCTGAAATTCCAAATTTCAGTAGCATACACCCAATAAAATTACATATCATATACTCGGTCTCTGTTTTACTAACTCTAAGGCCTTATCTTTTAACTAATGCTCTATTGTTGTAATTTTGTATTAAATTCACTGAACATCTCACAAATGATAACTTTATCACATACAAAATACATAAACCAAGGTACCTTAATTTTAATATCCTTTTATAGCATCTCCATAATTAACATAAAAAGATATGGATTCAAAGATGATCCTTGATGAAAAATTACAATTAGAAACTCTGGAGTCACTCTACAACTATTAATACTAGTCAATACTCATGATACATATCTTAGACATATATTTCTGCCTTGACACACCAAATTAATTATCATGACATTCAATCACAAGGCTTCTTAAGATCAATAAAAATGATATGAATATTCTTTCTTTATTCTCTTATATACCTTTATTAATGTATTCATAGAAAATTATCTTCATAGGAGATCTTCCTAGCATAAAACTAAATTGTTCCTTTGAAACTGAAATAATTTTTATGAGCTTATATTCCATTACTTACCTCAAAGCTTCATTGTATGACTTATATATTTAATTTCTCTATAGTTAGTACAATCTTAAACATTACCTGAATTATTAATTATTGATATAAAAATACCCCTTCAATTATTTGGCATCATCTTAGTCTTCAAATTCTATTTAAAATATCAACTAATTCACTGCAATAACCGCAATAACTCTCCAAATATCAATAAATATCATTTCAAGGCCAAAAGTCTGCTTTTTTTATGCACTATTTTAAAGCCAACTCCACTTAATTTGTAGATAAATCTCTAATATAATTACTACATTGTTCTTTATGCTCTTCTAAAATAATTTCTCTAGTTTTCCTGGGCGTCTTCATCTCTGACCAAGGTTTATTATCTTCAATTTTAATGCATCAAGCTATTATATATATCCTTTTTCAAATTTGTTGTTTTTCGAAGAACTATTTCATTATTTTTAGCCTAACAGAAAAGAACATTTAATTTGTTTGCATTTAATTTTCATATAATCTAAATATGCCCCATGATATAGTGCAGAGAAGCTTTAGTTATATACTAAAGTTACTTGGAGAAATTTTGAAAAAGTCATATCCGCTTATTATTATATAAATCACATAAGCAAAATCAGCACAAATTCAAAATTTGATACATACCCGGGATGCAGCCACATATCCCAAAAGAGTAGCAAGGACAGGTGTGCTGCAAGGTGAGGCAGCTAAGGCAAAAGTTAGACCAGCCAAGTATGCCTGTACACCTGAAATTTGGATTTCCGGATAAAGCAGTAGCAATGTAGAGCAAAGATGCAAAAACCAAAACTCCTCGTAGTTGAATACCAGAAGGGAAATTCGATGCAGCAGCACGGGGATCAAAATTGTTAAAGAATGATGGCAGCTTTAATTCAATAACCTGCAGTAGTGAAAGTAAAAACATGACATTAGGAAATAAATGATAATTAAAGTGGGGAGTACTCCAGTAAGCGACTCCTGCAAAAACAATAATAGGAAAAGAAACTCCTGTTTGAACTGATCAGTTCTATGCTAAAAGAAAAAGGAACATAAGGTTTTGTTCCTGATTCTTTCAAGAGGGCAACTCAACGCATGATTTTCATAAAATTACTGTTTGGTTTGCTAAAACAAGGAATGCAAAATATTCAAAATACAGAAAAAAATTAAATTTTGGGTGTTTGTTTGCTATAAAAAGAATGCAGTGCAAAATTTTAATATATTCATTTTTACTCTCCACTTCATTTTTTATGTATTGTAAACTCATCAATTTTGGCTTAATACATTTTTATTGCAAGATGATTGGGTTCTCGCCGCCCACCGCTAACATAGCCACCTATCACAACTGTCACCACTGCCGGCGATGGCCTCCTCTAGTCCATCATCCAACTGTCAGCAATAGCCACTAGCTCGTCATCGCACTGCTGTCTGCAAACTTCATTTGAATTTGATTACATTGCATGCATTCGTTTTACTTTAAGCAAAAAAAAAAAAGCAAAAAAAAAAAAAAAAGTTTCATCCATTCCTTTTAGACTCACCCAAACAACTTCAAACATTTCAAATCACCATATCCTTTTACACTGCATTACTTTTTTAGCAAACAAAATAATCCCCAAGGGAAATTTAACATGTCAGTTTTCTTATATTGAAAGAAGCCCTTCCAACACTATCTCGAGAGACAAAGTAGGTGACAAAGAAAGAGTTAATAAATCAGGAAAGAAAAAGAGGAAACAAAGATGAGAAAGGAAATGCAAGTAGGAGAAAACAAGGGGACAGGAAAGATGAAGCAATTATAGAGGAAGGAGAGGTAACAGAGATGTTGAAGCCAAAGATGTCAGAGTAGAAAAGATATTGTTTAACAGGAAACACTTGTGTGAGACAAGAAGAAGAATTCATATGGCAAGGAAATCGTTGCAAGAGCAAGCTGAAAGAAAAGCCAGCAAAGAAAGCTGGCTGAACTTTAGATACTAGGCACCCATTGAGAAGACAAGTGTAAAGATACAAACAAAGACAGAAAATATAGTTTCGGGATGACTACAAGGAAATCAGCATTATTTATACCAGAAAAAATCAACATCCATGGTAGAAGGCTTTGTAGCATAATCAAAAAGCAGTAACTACTTTTTACTATATCGTTCAGGATGTAAATAAGTTCTGAAATATACAAAGCAATATCACATGAAACATTCTCCGACATGGTCCGAAAATTTTCATATAGAAATGCCATTAGTGGTAGTTTCAAATGTGGTACTCAAGATATATATATATATATATATATATATATATATATATATATATATATATATATATATATATAATATATATATATATATATATATATATATATATATATATATATATATATATATTAGTACTCAAGATAATCATTATACCATTAGATGTAATCGGGTTATAGGATGCGGGTTTTAGGAAAGGGGACTCCTAAATGATAAAAATAATAATATAAATAATTGATACAAGATCTCTTTATTTTCAAAATGAGAAATGCAGAGTATGACCGTACAGCTTAATAAATCAAAGTCACGGATTATAAACTCACCTCCAAAAGATTCAAACCATAAGAATTGCCAAGCTTGAAGCAGCCAATGGAAGTCCTTTTCCTATCTGTCCATAAGCCTTTCCAGCAAAAGAAGCTCCAATGCCTAGAAGGGCTAATGTCGTTGCTAACCCCAATGAAAAAGCAATTGAATTTGCAATACCCTAAGTATAAAAGAAAAAAAAAAAAAAAAAGAAAGAACTACAATCAAGCAACAACAACATAACTGAACTTCTTGAAACATTATCTATAGGGAATTCCTTACCGTAGGGAATGATGAAGCCGTCCATTATCCAAGTGAAATAAAAGATGGAAGGTGATCCACCATTCACTACAGTGGATTTTGTCCCAGAATTAAAGTAATAGAAGTACATGCTTCTCCTACTTAAATAATAAAGATATGAAAAAGCTGTTTGTTGGCGTATGATATATATTAAGGAAAGCTTTGTCAAGAAGAATTATATTAGGAAAATATATGCCACCATTATTTGTTTCCTTTTGTATTCATTATGCATGTCTTTATATAGGAGTCTCCTCAACAGTCATATCAAAGTAAATACGCAAAACCTAATGCATAGATATCATATTTAAAAAGCAATTTTCTCTTTCTGTTAGTTTTTTTTTTTAAATGAGAGCTGAAGAAATGCTCCCCATTGTTTGTTAACTTTTTTATTCATCTTCCAATCTAAGGGTGAGGATATAGCCAACAACTAAAAGTTTTAATTCATATGCTCAATGACCCCTATCAAGATTGTTTGGCTTGTAGATCTCTCGATCATTCAACAATATATATATATATATATATATATATATATATATATATATATATATATATATATATATATATATATATATATATATATAATAAAGATGGAAATCGATCCCAAATATTTAATTTAACATAAGGTAGCCACAATATCAATTACAAATTTACGCTCGCGTGAGGTACAAGAGAATTCCTACATGTTGAGCCCATTTTGTCTCAACCGCGAGACCTATGTCTTCAAAACTAAGGACCATACCGCCTAAGTTAAAGCCATTTGGTTGATGTCAATATATAAGAATGGAAAACTAGCATAAATTAGAGTTTAATGGGTTGATTAATAATGAAGTTTTTATTTGTCACCTGAACATAAAATACCAAGAAGAATAGCTCATAGTGCAACAAAGTGCACCCCTTGCACTATCACTAATGCAAGATGCGGATGATCAAAATATTGCACTCTATTTTGCTCAATTTTGGACATGTGATGAGGATAAGAATATTTTGGTTGACAAAGGGGGCAATGAAAAAGATTTTTATGTAGAAGCTTATAAAGAGAGAAAATGAGGCCATTTTAATTTATGATGCTATATTTTGAGGATGTGTAGTTTAGTTTTTAAATTTGAATATGAGATTTGAAAAAAAAACGCCACATTTTTTTAGTAAGTAATGTAGTTCATAGGGTCGGATTTCTTAATGCAGCTATATAATGTAATGAATCAAAATTACACACATGAACTTAAAATTTACAATTCACATATTATCAATTTAATTAAATATTCATCTCTTCTAATACAAAAATAGAAAACATGCAAAAATCATGCAATTGATAATTTAATGGCATTTAATAAAATTTAACATAGAACTTCAAGTTCAAAGATGGTTATATAACAATTGAAAATCATATCAAAATTAAGAAATTTAGATAGTATGAGTTTTAACCAACTTCAATCACATAGACAGACCAATAACTAAAAATTTAAAGAAGAATAATATCAAGAAAAGAAATCACTAATTAACCATTTAAGCCTCACGTCAATACAACAAGATGCCTTTCCCCAAAAGTTGGTTGTCATTAATTGCACTAGTTGGAAAACTTCAATCCAACTGGCACTCATGCACAAAGAGGAACTAGGACTTAGCATAAAGAGAAAGCAAATTATCATTGATATTATTTTTGCATGCTTCAAATAACCCTTTTTTATAGTAAAAAATTCCCCTTAAAAACGAATCAAGCTAACCACCTTGAACCAAATGCTCGTGGGATGATATAAAGATGCAAAAGCCTTGCACAAGATTGCAGACCAACAAAACCTATAGGGATCACACATTGATGGGAGAGAATCGCATGCAAATGCAAAATCTAATGCAACAGGTATCACAACAATAGTCCCATGCATTGAGCCAGACCATGTAATCATTACCCTATCAAATAACATTAACAAAAAAATTAGTACATAAAGCTCCCAACTGAAGGCCACAATAGCAAAAACCCATTTAAAAGGCCCCAAGGCAAATCATAGCAAATTATTAAATAGCCTAATTAAAGCCTAAAAAGCAATCCATAGAACCACACTGAGAAAAAGAGCACAAGTTTTTGTATATGAGGATATAATAGGCATGTTTACCCAAAAAAACATTAAACTAATAAAATAGCATAAATAATAAATAAACTAATGAAATTAATAGTCAAACTATTAATCCACTCTTCTAGACACAATATGACATATTTTTTAAAAATATAAACTTTACAACTTACATCAAATCTGCTTGACTTGAAAAGACTTTGAATTAACCATGAAACATTCATCAATCAATTTCGGCATAGTTGTTGTCCTTCATATGTATTCAACCACACATCATTATATTTAGTTTTGTCACGCCAATGCACAAGTTACTTTTGTTATCTACAATTAATAGTAAACATAATCTAATCATCTAATATTGACTTTGAAACAATATGTGTAGAGTGCTTCGTAAAGCATTGGATATGAAATTCCAAGGAGTTTAATAAGAAAGAAAAATTCAATTTATTGATAGTCAGCTCCTAAAATAAATTTAAATCAAAGATTAAACAATACAAAACTTCCCAAAATTTTCAGTTTATAAGCATTGGTCGCAATCCACATAAATTAATTGTTGGACCAATCAAATAACTGAACCAAGGAAAAGAACACGACATGTTCGATATAAGGATCATCACAAGCATGTTTATGAAAAAAAACACTAAACTAATAGAATCACATAAAACAACTAACAAACTAATAAAATTAATGCTCTGACTATCATTATGCTTGTCTCGGTGCACATGCCACACATGTTACACATGTCCTGCGATTTTAATGAGAATAATCTTTGAGGTTTGCATCAATAAGCCTAGCCTTATTCTAATATCCTTAATCCAAGCTTTAATATTTTGCATTTTGTCTAATATTATGTATTGCTGCTACCATGATAGTTTCATTTATCAATCTAATTGCTCAATCTAATTGCCTTATTAGCAATGATTGCTTCATTTGTCTATCTAATTGAAGTATTAGATATGATAGCTTCATGCATGGCAAAGTTAGATAATGTTTTGTTCTACATGGCATTCTATTTTTTAAGATATTTTTCTCTTAAAATTTTGAATATTCCTGATTTTTTTTCTATTTTTAAAATGGCATGTGCAATGCACTTTGACTCAAGAAAATCCTATTTATTATTAAGAAGTATAACATAAATTAATCAAATTCTTCTTAATAAATCTAACATTTTATTTTATTTTTTTTGCTCAAAATTATAATATTACACAAAAAAATACAAGAGTTTCCCAAGCTGACCCAAGTTAGCATAAGTAATCAATCATTTTCCATAAATTTTTAAATGAAAACCAATTAAAAATATTTTAAACAAAAAAAGATTATTTAAGCAGATAGCTAATAGTAAAAAATTAAACAGTCATTACCAGCCATAAGCTTATGAGATAGCATGATAGTTGATATTAGTTTGCACCGCAACGTGAACTATTGTGAAATAAGTAAGCAAGTGTTGACTAAGATTAAAACTAATATTAGATTCAGTACACAAAATTTAGAGACTTAGATTAGAAAGATGAGAATTAGTGAGTATAAATGTATAATAATTAAAAGAATGATTAGACAAAAAATAACTAATGCATGCTTACTATAAACTAAACAGAAAGGATAAAAATACAAGGACATTAGTTAGTGCAATGCTTTTGAAGTTGTATTAGAATATAGTTTTTTTTTTTTTTTTAAAGTTTTAGGAAAAGATTATGAATTGCTAGTGTATAAGTGAAGCAAAAGGATGTTTATTGAAGGTGACATAAATATATATATATATATATATATGCTCTTGTAGGATGGGATTAAGAGGACGCATGGAGTGTACAACAACAACATCAAGCTTTTATCCCACTATGTGGGGTCGGCTACATGAATCCTTTTGTAAAACCCGAAAACATTGAATCGTAATGTAACGACGCATTGCGATGCACCCCGACGAAAAGGATCAAATTTTTGAAGTTGTCGGATTTCGACAAAATAAATTTTATAAAATTGTACATTTAATTTCGATCAATTCGATATAAAGAACTTATTAAAAATTTTGCACGGTTTGGGAGATAAAAATCACCGAAGTTTTATAAACTAAAATTTACTTAATAGCCCTCATGGTCTTAAGAGAAATTATTCAAGAGAGGGTAATTTGGTCTTTTAGAAACCCCAAAGCGTAAGAGGCCGAATGAATCAATATCTTCTCATTTCGCCTCCACTTCTCTCGGCCAAACAAGGAGAGACGGATAAGGACGATGGAAAGGCTTGTAGGGCAGCGATGGCGGCAATTTCCGGCGGCTAAATTTGGGGGAAATTATAGAGGGAGATTAAGGGAAGACTAAGGTATGTTTTTAATTAAGAAATTTCTCCATTTTCACATAGGTTTCTTAAGGAGAAAATTCTAGGGTTTTTCAAAACCTATAATTTTTCAAGGAGATTAATAGGGAATGTATGAGGAAGGATTTTAGTCATAAAAATAAATTTTTTCTTATATTTTTATTACAACAACAACAACAACATCAAGCCTTTGTCCCACTATGAGGGGTCGGCTACATGAATCATTTTTCACCACTGTGTGCGGTTAAAAGTCAAATTCTCATTTAAATCTAATAAAGAAAGATCATTTCTAATATTTTCTAACCAAGTCTTTTTAGATCTACCTCTACCTTTCTTAACATAAGTCAAATCTAATGCCTTAACTTTCCTAACTGGGTCATCGGAAGGCCTCCGTTTAATGTGACTAAACCATCTAAGGCGACTCTCTCTAATCTTATCTTCCACTGGAACTACTCCAACCTTTTCACGTATATGCTCATTTCGTATCCTATCTCTAAGGGTCAAGCAACTCATCCACCTAAGCATCCTCATCTCTGCAACACTTAACTTAGTATTATGCTTCTCTTTTAAAGGCCAACATTCGGCTCCATAAAGCATTGCAGGTCTCACCACCATCTTATAGAATTTTTCCTTAAGTTTGAGAGGGACTTTTCTATCGCACAATAAGTCCGATGCATTCCTCCACTTCAATCATCCAACTTGAATTCTGCTGATAATATCCCCATCAATTTCACCATCACTCTGAACAATAGATCCAATATATCTAAAATGTGTACTCTTATTAATGACTTGATAGCCCAAAGTAACAATCTCATCACTAGGTCTATTGTTACTAATATTACACTCCATATATTCACTTTGAGATCTACTCAAGTGAAAATCTTTAGACTCTAAAGTTGACCTCTATAATTCAAGCTTAACTTCAACTCCCTCTCTAGTCTTATCAACAAGAAGAATATCATCAGCAAAAAGCATTCCTCAAATTTTATTGAGTTTTAAAAATTAAGGTTTTTCAAATTCTTGAATTTTTAAGAAAATTCTTTAATGATTATTGTTCATAATTGTTTTAAGAATATTTTTAATGAAAAATTTTATGTTTTTTCGCAAAATTTTAATTTTCTTAATTTTAATTCAAATAAATCCGAAAACACATTAAACCTAATTATTAATTAGGTGAAGGGAAAGTTTTGACATACTTATAGGATGAAAATAATGAAAATATTATTTCCAAAATTTAGGTTTAAGGAAAAATCCGAAAATAAAATTAATTTTAATTTACATTAAGAAGAGGGATATTATTAAAATAGAAAAATTATGAATTTAATCGATAATATGAATTTTTAAAAATGAGGATTTAATTAAATCCAAAAATTTTTATATTGAAATATTGATTTAATGGAAATGCATTATGATCATTGAATTAGTAATAAAGATTTTAATTACTTTAGGTATTGGTTATAGAAGAAGAAATACGACACAAGACTAAACGACGTATTTTATTCGTATAGGTTTGACTATTATTTATTGACGTAGGTACTTGTATTTATGTTAATTTTATGTTTCTGATTCTTTAAATTTTATGAAAGAATACAAGTTTTAGATATTTTATTCATTTAAAAAGTTGCATGTTAGTTCTTTTCATATTTTATTGTAGCAAGAAATATATACAGTATAGCATATTTCTTTTAATTGTTTTAAAATGGCTACATATAGAATTTGCATAAAAACAATACATTAGATAGACAGATATGATTGTATGAATGATCTCATCTCTCCTACAATAAATATTGAATGAATGTGTATGTTGATACGGAGTATCATGTGATAAAGGTAAATAGTAAAGGTAGATGATAACAAGCAAATATGGCTCCTCGGAGTAGACAAAAAATGAAAATAATAGCCAAATTAAAAGCGTACTTGATCAGTATAAAAAAATCTTAATATTTCTGTTACAAGTATATAAAGTTATGAATACGTATTATATGCATAAAAATATCATAAAGGAAAATTATGAAAAGAATGATAAATGAAATTTATTGTCATATGAAATAATAAAGGAAAAATGGGCATATAGGATGTCATACAGAATATGCAAACCCAATCTCAATTTATGTCATTTATAGTTTTTCTTTTTTAAGTTACTTCGCACTGAAATATGAAATTACATGCATAAATTTTTCTTTTTATTGCCTTATAGATTTAATAGAAATACTTGTTACATGCTGAGCATTAGCTCACCCTGGTTGTGAAAATATTTTTCAGGAGAACCTACTTAGCTTTGATGGCTGATAAACCTATCACTTATCGTCGTAGAGAATCCAAATGAGACAGGTTCTTTATAGTTATTATATGTCATGTGATGGACTATGTAGTGTGGTATACTTGTAGTAGTTTTATGTTTATGAGTTGTTACTTTTGTTATATTAAAAATTATGGAAATGAAAGATTAGTGACTCTTTTCTAATTATATTTGAATAAATATTTAAATATGTTAATATTAAAATGAAAGTTTTAATTTTTCCGTAGGACTGTCTGTTCCCACCTCGTCAACTCAAGCTTATCGGGCCGAGTCGTGACACTTTTTCTCCATTGTGCCCTGATAAAAGTTAAATTTTGTCACGATCCGGCCCGATAAGCTTGAGTTAATGAGACAGGAACAAACCATCATATGGTAATTATTTAAAACTTTCATTTCAAATTAACATAATCAAATATTCATATAAATACAAATAAGAAATAGCCACTAAACTTCCATTATAACAAATTCTAATACATCAAAAACAACAATAAAACTTAAACCAATAAGACTACTACAAAAAGTTCATAATACACGGGACATAAAAACATCTACAAAGAACATGTCCCCTTGCGCTTCTCTACGACGATAAGTGAAAGGAGTTCTATCAATCATCACTGTTTAGCAGCTTCTCCTGAAAATAATCCCACAACTTGGGTGAGCTAACACTCAGTAGGTAACATGCATTTTTATCAATTTTATAAAGCAAGGAAAGAAAAATACATTATGCATGTCACTTTCATACTATAGTATATAAATAACTATAAAAAGAAACAATACAATTTTTATAAAGTAGTATCTTACATGCTTATTAGTAAAACTGAAGTTAGAGAGGCTTTAAAGAAAATGAAGGGTGGAAAAGCTGTTGGACCTGATGATATTCCAATAGAGGTGTGGAAATGCTTAGGAGATGAAGGAATTTCATGGCTTACTAAACTTTTTAATACTATTTTGAAGACTAAAAAGATGCCAGATGAGTGGAGAATGAGCGTGTTAATTCCTATTTTTAAAAATAAAGGTGATGCACAAGATTGTGCGAATTATAGAGGTATTAAGTTAATGTGTCATACTTTAAAACTTTGGGAGCGAGTTATGGAGCATAGGTTGCGGCGTGATACTAATGTTTCTCAAAATCAATTTGGTTTCATGCCGGGTAGGTCGACTATGGAAGCCATACATTTATTAAGAGGTTTGATGGAGAAATATAGAGAAAATAAGGAGGATCTACATATGATATTTATTGATTTAGAAAAAAGCATATGATAAAGTTCCAAGAGAAGTGCTATGGAGAGTTCTTGAAAAGAAAGGAGTCAATAATGCTTATATTCAAATCATTAAAGATATGTATGCAGGAGCTATTACTTGTGTTCAAACACAAGGTGGATTGACTAAGTATTTCCCTATTTCGGTTGCGTTACATCAAGGATCAGCCTTAAGCCCATATCTTTTTGCTTTAGTCATGGATGTTCTCACTAGACATTTGCAAGAGGATATACCTTGGTGTATGCTTTTTGCTTATGATATTCTTCTTGTTGATAAGACTAGAGAGGGAGTTGAAGGTAAACTTGAATTATGGAGGTCAACCTTAGAGTCTAAAGGTTTTCGCTTGAGTAGATCTAAAACGGAATATATGGAGTGTAATTTTAGTAGTAATAGACCTAGTGAGGGGATTGTGACTTTGGGCGATCAAGTCATTAATAAGAGTACACGTTTTAGATATCTTGGATCTATTATTCAGAGTGATGGTGAAATAGATGGGGATATTATCAGCAGAATTCAAGTTGGATGGTTGAAGTGGAGGAATGCATCGGGCTTGTTATGTGATAGAAATGTACCCCTCAAACTTAAGGGAAAATTCTATAAGATGGTAGTGAGGCCTGCAATGCTTTATGGTGCTGAATGTTGGCCATTAAAAGAGAAGCATAATACTAAGTTAAGTGTGGCAGAGATGAGGATGCTCAGGTGGATGAGTGGCTTTACCCTTAGAGATAGGATACGAAATGAGCATATACGTGAAAAGGTTGGAGTAGCTCCAGTAGAAGATAAGATTAGAGAGAGTCGCCTTAGATGGTTTGGTCACATTAAACGGCGGCCTTCCGATGACCCGGTTAGGAGAGTAGAGGTATTAGATTTAACTTATGTTAAGAAAGGTAGGGGTAGACCTAAAAAGACTTGGTTAGAAAATATTAGGAATGACCTTTCTTTATTAGATTTAAACGAGAATTTGACTTTTAATAGGACACAATGGAGAAAAAGGATTCATGTAGCCGACCCCACGTAGTGGGATAAAGGCTTGATGTTGTTGTTGTTGTTGTTGTAGTATCTTACATGCTTATTCTATATGTCATTCTAAATGACCATTTTTTTCTTTTCATATAACATTAGCCTTTTTCATTCATTCTTTCATCATTTTCTTAATGTTTTTTATGCATATAATATTTATCCATAACATTTTTTCTTTCATCATTTTCTTAATGTTCTTTATGCATATAATACTTATCTATAACATATAAACCCGTAATGGAAGTATAAAAATTTGTACTGATCAAGTACACATTCAATTTGGTCATTGCTTTTATTTTCAGTATGTTTCGAGGATTCATATATTCCATTACTAGTTGTTTTTAACATATGTCTTTTACCATATGATACTCCGTATGAACATACACATTCTTTATGCATTATCGTAAGAGAAATGATAACATTCATTCAATCATATATTTATATCTAATATGATATTTTTTATGCATTTTTACAAGTAGAAATTTCAATAGACCTAAAAGAAACATGTTACAATATCTATCTTTTCTTACTGCATTATAGTACGAAAGAAAAAATATGTTATTTTCAATTGAATAATAATTAAAAAAAACTAGAACATATGCATTTTCATAACAATAACATTTAGAGAATAAGAATTATAAAATTAAGAGAAATACAAACACCTATCTCAATAAGCAACCGTTTATTCTTATGGCATATATTTGCTCCTATATTCAACACCTAATAATGAACACCTTTATTATTAACTCATAACATAATACATTTTCATTAATTAATATTTTAATATTAATTATTTTCAGATTTAATTAAATTATTGTCTAAATTCATAATTTTCCTATTTTAACATTTTACCATTTCCTAAAAAAAAAAACTCTATTTTCGGTTTTGCTTAAAAACCATAATTTCGAAAAAAAAAATCTGCATTAATTTCATCATATTAACATGCCAAAACTTCTCCATCACTTAATTAATAATAAGGGCTTAAACATTTACAGATTATTTTAAATTAAAAATTAGGAAAATTAAAAATTTGTGAAAAATCTTAATTTCTTCCATTAAAACATTCATAATACTATTTGGAGCAATATTCATTAAAGAATTTTAATAGAATTAAATCAAAAATAGGAAAAATTTAATTTTTGGAAACCTAATAAAATTTGGGAAAAACTTCATTTTCATGGTTAAAAACTTAAAATCATTTCCCAAACTTTTCTTATCATTCTCCTTGAAAAATTCTAAGTTTTTGGAGGAACCCTAGAATTTTCACCTCATGAAATCCAAGTAAAAAATAGAATATCTAAGTTAGAAACTCACCTCTTTCTTCCCTAAGTCTCCCTCTTCAATTTCCCCCATAGAAAGTCGTCGGAAAACCACCATAGTCTTCACCTTGGAGCCTTGCAGCCGCCCCCCTTCTTCCTCTCTCTCACGTTCGGCCGAATGGGAATGAGTAGGAATCGAAAGAATTTGGTCCCTTTTAACTCCTCAGGCGATTAGGGATTTGCTAAAAGTCCAGATTGCCCGTTTACATGTTTTATTTCATGAAGACATATAAGGGTTATTAACTAATTAACCTTTATAAAACTTTGCCGATTTTTAACTTTCAATCCGAGCAAAATTGACCCTATGTTCTTTATATCAAAATGATCGAATTTAAGCGTAGACTTTTATAAAAAAAATTTTGTCAAAATCTGACAACTTTGAAACTTTGATTATTTTTGTCGTGTTGTGTCGCAACTTGTCGTTACACTACGATTCAATATTTTCGGGTTTTACAAATTTTCATTTAAATCTAATCAAGAAATGTCATTTTTAATAATTTCTAACCAAGTCATCTTAGGTCTACATCTATCTTTCTTAACATAAGTCAAATCTAATACATCTACTCTCCTAACTGGATCATCGGAAGGCCACCATTTTATGTGACAAAACCACTTAAGGTAACTCTCTCTAATCTAGTTTTTCACTAGAGCTACTCCAACCTTTTCACTTATATGCTCGCTTCGTATCATATCTCTAAGAGCAAAGCCACTCATCCATCTAATCGTCCTCATTTCTGCAACACTTAACTTAACATTATATTTCTCTTTTAATAGTCAACATTCTGTGCCATAAAGCATTGCAAGTCTCACCACCATCTTATAGAATTTTACCATAAGTTTGAGTGGTGTTGGTGTTTTTCTATCACACAACAAGCCCGATGCATTCCTCCACTTCAATCAAACTTGAATTCTACTAATAATATCCCCATCTATTTCAACATCACTCTGGACAAAAAATCAAAGATATCTAAAACATGTACTCTTTATTAATGACTTGTTTGCCAAAAGTCACAATCCCCCACTAGATCTATTACTACTAAAATTACACTCAATGTATTTAATTTTAGATCAATGCAAACGAAAAACCTTTAAACTTTAAAGTTGACCTCCATAATTTAAGTGTACCATCAACTCCCTCTCTACTCTTATCAACAAGAAAAACATCATCAACAAAAAGCATACACCAGGGTACATCCTCTTGCAAATGTCTAGTACGGACATCCATGACTAAAGCAAAAAGGATATGGGCTTAAAGATGATTCTTGATGTAATGCAACTAAAATAAGAAAATACTTGGTCAAACCAACTTGTGTTTGAACATGAGCTATAGCTCCTGCATACACATCCTTAATGACTTGAATATAAACATTATTAATCACTTTCTTTTCTAAAACTCTCCATAACAATTCTCTTGGAACTTTATCATGCTTTCTCTAAATCAACAAATATTATATATAGATCCTCCGTATTCTCTCTATATACTACTGCATCAAATCTCTCAATAAATGTATAGCTTCCAAAGTATACCTACCCAGCATGAATCCAAATTAATTTTGAGAAACATTAGTATCACGACGTAGTCTATGCTCCATAACTCTCTCCAAAGTTTTAAAGTATGACACATTAACTTAATTCCTCTATAATTCGCACAATCTCTATAATTCGCACATGGAGTGTGATGAATAGAAAATTTAAACATAATGAGAGAAGCTATATTTGAGTTCTCAATAACCTATAATGTTACAAGAGCAAACACACATCAAGAAATTGATGATAATATTTATATTTACAGGAGCCACAAAATCATAAAGTGTGCTTTTAAAATGTAAGGAGAAGAAGTGTGCTTTTAAAATGTAGACAAAATTAAATACTGCTATGTTTAAGATAATTATAAGAAAGGCAAGGGTCTTGCAAAGGGTGTCATGACCAAATTAAAAGCTACAATATTTGATGATTTATATAATAGGTTTGGTACTAAAGAGGGACAAAGGGAGATATATATGTTGACCTGTTGTATACCAAAAAAAAAAAAGAGAAAAAAAAAATCAAATCCCTTACCTGCCTCCCCACGTCGCACGATCCAGCTCCGCTCGTCGCACGTCGAGGCCATACCGAGCGTCATTTCTCCCCACGTCGCCCACACGACTCGCTTGGAGTCGCTAAAAAGTCGCAGATGCGAGGCCTTCGGCCTCTCCGAGCTCTCACGATCCCACTATCTCCCTCGTGCTCTCTCCCGCTCTCCGATTTCCCTCTTCCACGCTCTGGCTCTCCCGATCTCCCTCCCCTTTGCTGCTCCGGCTCCTGCGTGCTGTTCGAGTTCGCTCCTTCCACGACCTTCTCCCAGCCGGATCGGAAGTCGACGTTTTGATCGGAAGCAATGCAGGAGCTCGCTCGCTGTGAAGTTAACCTTCTCCCTTGCGTGCGCTTCTTTCTCCCCTCTCCTCCGGCGGCATTCCCATCCCGTTGGATCGGAGTTACGACATTTTGATCGGAGGAGACAACGGGAGCTCGCTGCAGTGAAGGTAACTTTCTTCCGTTCGTGCGCTTCTTCGGCCAAATTAAAAAAAAAAAAAAAGTTTCTTTTTTTTATAATTATTGATTATAATAATTATTAATTATTATTAATTATTTAATTATAGTCATAATTAATTAATTAATTAATTATTAATTATTATTAATTAATTAATTATAAATTATAATTGTTTGGTAAATTATGATTAATCTCGATTAATTATAGTTAATCATTATTTAATTATAATTATAATTACTTTACTAAATATAATTAATTAATAATTAATAATTAATTATATATTATAATTAATTAATTATTACAGTAATTAATATTAATTATAATTAATAATAATAATAATAAATGTACGTGCCCGTCGTCCCTTACCCCGACGACTGCCGGTCCACCGGCCCCGAAGGTATAACTCCTAAACCTAGATTTCCCTCTCGACGTTCGCGACGAACTAGCAAACCCCCGAGGCGCCCACGTGGCGTTGTAGGGAGGGAAGCTAGTACGACGCTTACGACGAGACGGAAATCGCCTCGATTCTTTTCTCGACGCTTGCAACGAACCGGCAAACCCCCGAGGCGCTCAAGTAGCGTTTAGGGTGGGAAACCGGTGCGATGCTTGCGACGATTTAAGGATCCCTCTTCAAAGCTTGCAACGAGCCGGCAAACCCCCGAGGCGCTCAAGTAGCGTTTAGGGCGGGAAACCGGTGCGGCGCTTGCGGCGAAGGGGATAAAAAAATATGTTCTTTATTTTCATATAAGTACCCCCGAACGCCCACGTGGTGCAGAGGGGGGAAATCTGCTTTTTCTGACTCGTGTTTCACACCCTTAAACGCTCACGTAGCGGGCGGGGATTTTTGATAAAATACGCGACCGCGGTGTCATTTTTGACACCTACCTGAAGCGCTCACGTAGCGTCGAGGGGAAGGTTGCCTCTTGATTTTTCCCCTAAACGGGGGAGACGCCGGGAGGCTGCCAAAATTCAGACTGAAGGCACCGTGGACTTGAACAGAATTTTGGCCTGTATGTGAACAAATTTGGACAGAAAAGAACAAGCATTGGGACTCAAATGAACATAAACTGTGGACCGCCAAACTTGATTGAACATGAACTGTGAACTTGTGGACCAGAACCAAAATTCTAAATGATTTCTAAAAGGCTAAATTCAAATAAAATGAAATCAAATGGGAATCAAACTCAAGTCAATTTGAACATAAGAATGAAACTTGCAAAGAATTTCAAAGGACCCTGAACAATCAGTTTGAGTTTGAATGGAGTCAGAAATCAAGAGGGGAACAAGGAATCCAGATAAGAATTGCACTTGATCTGGCCGAAGAACTTAAATCCGTTCTTGAACTCATGCTATACAACATCAAGTGAGAGTTGTGGATTCGATGAACTCGAGTCTAAATGAGACTTAATCCGGACTCAAACATATGCAAAGAACAAAACTCGTATCATACACGAGAAAATTCAAACTACAAGAACATCTGTATGAACTCCTACGATAATCCCTACAACGCCTGTTGATTGAGAAGGCGACGTTAGAGATCAATCGTCAAAGAGCCGCCCCTTGCAAGCATGTGCAATCATCAAACCACCTGAAATTGATGATAGGTGGGCATGATGTGGGAACAGTGAGTCTTCTACGAACATCTCTAGGAGGTCGTAGCAAATACAATGGATCCCTGCAAACAAACACAAACCACTTGTGGATAACAACAGTGCGTACATCGTAAGTATGATGAACCACTGTGGACACAAGTACATCTCCAACGATGATCCCTACGAGATCAAATAAATACAATCAAACCACCTGAGATTGGTGAAAGGTGGTTTCAATGCAAAAGCAAGGGCTCTCCCACGAATACTACTAGGAGATCGTAGCGGATACAACTGATCTCCAGCAAATGAATACTTGTGGATAACAACAGTGTGTATGTCGTATGTACAACGAAACACTGTGGACACAAGTACATCTCCTACGAACAGTTCCAGGAGCTCGTAGTGAATACAACGGGTCTCCGCAAATACATACAAGCCACTTGTGGATAACAACAGTGTGTTGCAAGTACGACGAATCACTGTGGGCACAAGTACGGATCCCTTACAAATGCAAATGGCCACAAACAACTTGTGGATAACAACAGTGGATATATCGTAGTCACGACGAACCACTGTGGGCACAAGTATGAATATCACCTATAGTAACGGTGATCAAAATCTATAAGTACATCGAGTACAACGGCAGCCCGATGTACGAAGAAGTCCACCACACTAAAGATCTCGAAAGGAGATCTTTTCAAAGCAAAGCAGCAATCAGTGGACTTCAAAGTCCAAAAGAAGTACTCCCCGGTGATTGAGAAAGGGGGAGGGGGTCAACATCAAGACCAAAACGCCACCAGATCTGCAACACTGATACAAGCAGACAGAAGGCGTCTACAACATTCATATTTGGCCTTTAAGGCCTTCAACAAAGAAAGTTCATGAACAAAGGCATGAAGCCTACAGAACCCGATCCTCCTATACGGATCAATAGGAGTCGACAGGGTTCGAACTATCAAATAGATACACGGTTGTAGCGACCGGTGTATTTGTCTAAATACATTCTTTTTAGGCCTTCAATGCCTAAAATCAAGAAAATTCATGAACAAAGGCACAAAGCCTACGAGAAACCCGATCCTCGAGCAAAAGCTTGATCGAGTTGACAAGGTTCAATCAACAAATGAAAATGACCCCAAAACACCCCGATGATGGCCGTGTTGATTGCTTATTTCAACCGGAGGGGTCCACAATATATTTCAAAAATGCCCTCAAACCTATACAAAATCCAAACATTACACCCCGATGATGGCCGTGTTGAAAGAAGATCTCAACCGGAGGGGTTAATTTCAGGCATTTTTATGTCTCCCAAAAGTCCAAATCCAAAGCTCCACAAATCTCAAAGCCCAGATATTTAAGTATGAAATCAATCCATCAATCGCTCAAAGCAAAATCCATCCACCTTCCGCAACAGTTTGGCGAGGTGGACAAATTCAAATTTACTTCAGCTCACAAAAGAGCTAAAATGTCTAGTCGAAAATATCACTAGGATCCATTCTCAAACAATCTCCTGTCAGTAAGGACGTGGTACGTGTCCTCTAACCGGCGGTCTGCCGCTAAATGGCCACCGCAGGATAAACAGTTATGACGACCCGGAGCCCTCTGAACCGCGTGGTTTCGCCGCCAAATGGCACCACGATATCTCGGTTATGGCCAGAGCCAATACGCTCCTTACTGACATCAAATCCTTGAGATATGAATCAATAGGATATGATCGATAGGGCACAAAGCCCTCTGTAAGCTAAGGTCTCAAATTTGTCCCCTTAGACAAATATTCAACCCAGGTCTACAAGGTCCCCTTGGACGAAGCAACCCATGGCTGCCGACAAGGATCCTTCTGTCAGGTTGGGTCGACTACCTCCTCTGACTAAGTAGACCAGGGACCACGATGGCCCGGGACGACGGAACCATGGGATCTTGATCGAATCTATCATCCATTCCCCCACCATCCGCTTTAAGTGCTAGATGGTGCAATTTCTATTTTAAATATCAAACCTTCCAAATTTCTAAACTTTCAACTCAATTCTCAAACTCAAATCCAATTTCTACCAATATCAAAACCCATTGCTGCTATTATATGCCAGATACATGTATGTTTCTACGTATCTGATTGACGACTAGCCTTAATCGAAAGTTCTCTCTCGTTATCGGGAGGGGTAATTAACTATAGGGGCTTGCGCCTATAGGAAACCAGAACTCAGATCATAAAGTCCTCGCAAAAATGAGGGCGAAATCTCTGGGTAGTGTCTTATCTACAAACCCATCTGCCTTCCAAAATTTACCCCGGAACTTAGTTCGTTAAAACTCCCTCGCCGAATAAAAAAAGAAATCGCGCGGCGGGGAGGCCGGGGCCGAATTTTCGGAGCCCACAGATTTCTGGCGACTCCGCTGGGGAATGGTTTCTCTTTCCATCTCTGGCTAGTTGTCTAAATGCTATAGTAGTACTAAAAAATGATGATGATATTGAGCTATGTACGGTGAACATCAGGATGTGACATTCGATTCTTATGTTCAAAGATCCATCACTGAAAGGTCCCGATAGAGCTAAAAGCCAACCTTCTATTATGATGGTAAAGTAAAGAAAGAAACAAGATATGTACGGTGAGCATCGAGGTGTGACACTTGGATGCATATCCAAGAATCCACTGTCGAAAGGTCCCGGCGTAAAGAAAATAAATATAGAGACTCACATCTCTAGAAAAAAAATATATTCAAATAATGGTGTGACATCTAGTGTGTACCCCTAGAGATCCACCATTAAAGAAATTTATCAAAGTAGGTCCTAAAGATGGCCCCTATAGATAATATTTTTGATGGTCGACACCTTGAAGAATCCTTCAAGGAGTCCCATCGCTTTTCGACTACATCTTCTCGGACTGAAGAAGATCCTTGCCTGATCTTCATCGGTGTCGTTCTACTAAAAGATCAAATAGAAGAAGTAAAGGGGCTCCTATGTGAATTCAGGGACTGCTTTGCCTGGACATATGCTGAGATGCCTGGCTTATCCCCTGATGTGGCAGTTCACAAATTGGCCATCAAGCCTGATGCAGCACCCGTCAAGCAAGCTCCAAGGAGAATGAGATTGAAGATTGAAGAGCAGGTGATTGCAGAAACAAAGAAGCTCATAGAAGCAGGCTTCATCCGAGAAGAGAAGTATGCTGACTGGATTGCCAATATCGTCCCTGTAAAGAAGAAGAATGGCCAGATTCGTATCTGCATCGACTTCAGGGACCTCAATAAGGCATGCCCGAAAGATGACTTTCCGCTCCCAGTATCAGAACTTCTAGTTGACAACACTTCCAACTATGATATGTTCTCCTTTATGGACGGATCGTCGGGCTACAATCAAATCAAAATGGCGCATGAAGATGAAAGACATACATCATTCAGAACGCCTATAGGCATATTCTGCTACACAGTCATGCCCTTCGGCCTGAAGAACGCTGGTGCCACCTCTCAGCGGGCGATGACTCGTATATTTGATGATTTGATTCATCAGAAGGTCGAATGCTATGTAGATGACTTGGTCATTAAAAGCATAGGCCGAAAAGACCACATTGATGATTTGAGAATTGTGTTCGAAAGGATCAGAAAGTACGATCTGAAGATGAACCCTCTCAAGTGTGCATTTGGGGTATCCTCAGGAAAATTTCTGGGATATGTTGTTCGACATCGAGGTATCGAAGTCGACCCCAACAAGATCAAGGCGATCGTGGAGATGCCACCTCCAAAGAACCTTCGGCAACTCCGCTCTTTACAAGGTCAACTGGCTTTCATTCGGAGATTCATATCGAATTTATCGGGTAGGTGCCAGCCATTTTCAAAACTAATGAAGAAAGATGTCCGTTTCAAATGGGACGAAGAGTGCCAAGAAGCATTTGACAGTATCAAAAGATATCTGTTGAATCCTCCCATTCTTGCGGCGCCAATCCCCGGGAAGCCTCTTATACTGTATACGGCATCACTAGAAGAGTCCCTCGGAGCACTATTGGCCCAGCATAATGAAGAAGGCAAGGAGAATGCACTCTACTACATCAGTCGGAGGTTGATAGGAGCAGAAATCCGCTACTCTTCAATTGAGAAGCATTGCTTGGCTCTGATTTTCGCAGTTCAGAAGCTCCGCCATTATATGCTATCTCACAAAATCACCTTGATATCAAAGATCGATCCGCTGAAGTTCTTGATGACAAGACCAGCGTTGACAGGTCGTTTGGCGAGGTGGGCAGTGATACTGCTGCAGTTTGATATCACATATGTCCCTCAAAAGGCAGTGAAAGGGCAAGTGTTGGCAGATTTTCTCGCTGCACATCCTATCCCTGCAGATTCTCCGCTCAACGATGATCTACCTGACGAGCAGATCATGAACGTTGAAGAAGATGAGATGCTACGAGTATGGGAAATGTATTTTGATGGAGCATCGTCAATAAAGCGTGCTCGGCCTCCAAATCTCGAAAAGGCTCAAGCCGGAATTGGAATCATTTTCGTAGCACCCGAGGGAGGCATAATGAGATTTTCGTTCAGTTTGACTGAACCTCGGACCAATAATGAGGCTGAATATGAAGCCCTAATAGCTGGATTGGAGATTGCAATCGATGTCCGAATTCAAAATCTCCAAATCTTCGGTGATTCTCAACTTGTTGTAAATCAAGTGTTGGGAATTTACAAAATCACCAAGTTTGAGTTGGCATGTTATCATCGGCGAGTTCTTGAGCTTATGAAGCAAATTCCAGTTGTCAAACTAACTCAAGTTCCCCGAGGTCAAAATGCCAAAGCCGATTCTCTTGCCAAATTGGCTAAAGAAATGGCGAATATGGACGACGAATGGCCTATAATAATTATGGTGCACAATCGACGGATCTTAGAGCCAGCATTACTACAATTCCCGCAGGCAGAGGGAAAAACAAATTCAAGCCAGCAGGATGCAACTCCGGTTGATCCTCAACCTCCCCAACCAGTTGATCTCGAAGATCAGTCTGAAGAACAGCAAGTTCCTAAGAAAAGGCGCAAGGCCAGCCAAGCTTCAGAATCATGGTGGCATTGTCTAGATGTCGAGGAAGAAGATGACTGGAGACTGCCTTTCATTGATTACTTTAAAGAAAGTAAATTGCCAACAGACAAATCACTAACTGCTCAAATCAAGAAGAGAGCGCTACGATATGCATTTGTCAACAACACATTGTATCGACGTGCTTTCGATCAAATGTGGCTAAGGTGCCTAGGGACCAAAGAAGCTGATAAAGTTGTGGCAGAAGTTCACGAAGGACTTTGTGGAGCACACCAATCAGGTCCCAAGATGGCAATCAAAATTAAAAGAATGGGCTACTATTGGCCAACCATGGTCAGAGATTGTATCAATCATGCTAAGAGGTGCCATGAGTGTCAGATCCACAGTGATGTTATACATCAACCGCCAAATCCGCTGCACCCTACAATAGCATCCTGGCCGTTCGAATGTTGGGGTACTGATGTTATCGGGCCGATAAATTCGCCGTCATCAGCAGGACACCGCTTCATCTTGGCAGCAACCGACTACTTCTCAAAGTGGGCAGAAGCAGCTCCATTCAAAGAAGTTACGTCCGAGCATGTGATCAACTTCTTCACCCATAATGTCGTCTACAGATTTGGTGTGCCACGCCGCATAATCTCAGACAACGGAACTGCTTTCAAAAGTACAAAAATCTACAAGTTCGTTGATCGGCACAAAATCGATTGGCGATATTCCTCTATATATTATCCAAGAGCAAATGGCTTGGCTGAAGCCTTCAACAAAACGTTGGTGAAATTGCTAAAAAAGATTCTCTCCAAGAACAAAAGAGAGTGGCATACGAAGATGGCAGAAGCGCTATGGGCGTATCGTACGACCTACAAAACGCCAACCAAAGCCCTCCTTACTCTCTAGTATTTGGAGTTGAGGCCGTACTGCCACTAGAAGTTGAACTTCCATCTCTTCGAGTTGCTGTCCAGAATGAGCTAACCCAAGAACAAAATGCTCGTCTAAGAATGGAGGAGCTCGATGCACTCGATGAAATCAGGTTACAAGCTCAGCAGAACCTGGAGATCTACCGAGCAAGAATGACAAAATCCTTTGATCAAATGGTGCGTCATCGATCATTTCAAGAAGGGGAATTGGTCATGGTGCAGAGAAGGCCAATCATCCCGCACAGAAAAATCGGTGGCAAATTTGTATCCAACTGGGAAGGACCTTTCGTTATCGAGAAGGTATTTCAAGGAGGAGCTTATCAACTGATCGATCTGAATGGTCAAAGGCCCATGCCGCCGATCAACGGTCGATACCTGAAGAAATACTATTCATGAATTGCTCAAGCAGATGTCATGTTTAATACGCTATGTTTTCATACATGTTTATTAGCGTATATGTTCTACATTTTGAAATTCTCTTATGTCATGAGAACGCATTTCAAAATTCCCCACTAGACTGGGGGCATTTTAAATATTTGCTCGGGTCGACATCGCGCTGCGCGCCGAGATCCCCAAACAAATATTTAAAATCTCGAAATTCCAATTCCATTCTGCCCTAAAATGTCCCTGTGAGACAGGGGGGCATTTTAAATATTTATTTGGGTCGACATCGCGCTGCATGCCGAGATCCCCGAATAAATATTTAAAATTATCAATTCAAATGCTATTTTGTGCTAAAGAATACAAAGATTTCTTTTTCAAAGTCTATGCAGGTGATCTTTCAAAAGATCGAGACACCTTCTCCAACAAAACCAAGACTCAAAAGTCAAGAGAGAGACTTTTGTGGCTACACACTTCTACAAAATTGAGCCGAAAAAGCTTGAAGTCTTTCAACAGCCTGAAGCTTAAGGTTCGAATGGGTGTAAAAGGTCGGATCCAACACGCCCAAATATGGCCGGATCGCTGGCAGCTCCGTCTACTCAACAAGCCATAAGAACGGCCGTAGTAGCGGAACCCCCACTTCGTCAACCCGTCAGTAGAGACTGTAGGAAGAACGAAGGCCAATTTGACTCGACAAGTCCAAGTGATCGTAGTCTGCAAAATTCTCCAAAATGACCGGAGAATCAAAGTTCTAAAGGAAGATGAGTCTTGAACAGCTACTGAATGTTCGTAGGCTCCAAAATCCAAAACCATGAAGGATGACTCCAAATCTGTCAACTTCAGCAAAATCAGCATTGGGAAGCGCAGTTCCCATAGCTCAAGTCTGAAGACTGAATGGGTGTAAAAGGTCGGATCCAACAAGCCCAAATATGGCCGAATCGCTGGCAGCTCCATCTACTCAACAAGCCATAAGAAAGGCCGCAGTAGAGGAACCCCCATCTCAGCAACCAGAGGACGAAGAGCTGTCAAATCCCAGCTCTCCCGATCTGATAAACTCAAGTGATTCAGATTAAAGTCTTCTCAAGTGGTTAAGGATCAAGATACTACCTACATTCGGTACTATCAATCAAATCCAGAACCTGCAAATCCTTCAACAAATCCGTAAAGCACAAAGCGAGGATCGAAGGAACTTTTCTTCAACAAGTCCACCAAAGCACAAAGCAAAGGACCGAAGAAAACTATCCCGAAGTTCAAGAAAAGCCTATGGCTGAACTAAGTGGATTTCGTCATCAACAAGTCCGCTATGCACAAAGCTCAGGACCGATGACTTTTCGCCATCGACCTAATACAAACCTAAGGGTTTAGGTCACCGGCATCTACTCCTTCATCAAGCCCGCCAAAGCTAGAAGCAAAGGGCAGAAGGCGTACAAAAAATTCTGACAAGTCAGCAAAGACAAATCAGACAACCCTTCACCAAGTCCGCAGCACAAAGCACAGGACAGAAGGATCAAAATCTCAGGGCTTAAGCAAAAGTTGCAGAATGAGAACCCTGATGACATCTACAAATGTCCCTAGACTGGGGGCATTTTAAATATTTATTTGGGTCGACATCGCGCTGCGTGCCGAGATCCCTAAATAAATATTTAAAATTTCAACGGGATATCAACTATCTATGGATACATCTAGAAGCGCAGTGGAGAAAGAAAGTTAGTGTGACATCCAAATAAATTTTGGAGATCCACTAAAAGAAAATCTCAGTGTGACATCCAAATAAATTTTGGAGATCCAATAAAAGAAAGTAGTGTGACATCCAAGCAAATTCTTGGAGATCCACTAAATGAAACCCTAGTGTGACATCTAGAACAGATATCTAGAGATCCACAGGGTCAATTAGCATACAACAAACGTGGCCCGCTCCAGACGCCTACCACATTTGTTGGGGGGCATTTGTTGACCTGTTGTATACCAAAAAAAAAAGAAAAGAAAAAAAAATCAAATCCCTTACCTGCCTCCCCACGTCGCACGATCCAGCTCCGCTCGTCGCACGTCGAGGCCATACCGAGCGTCATTTCTCCCCACGTCGCCCACACGACTCGCTTGGAGTCGCTAAAAAGTCGCAGATGCGAGGCCTTCGGCCTCTCCGAGCTCTCACGATCCCACTATCTCCCTCACGCTCTCTCCCGCTCTCCGATTTCCCTCTTCCACGCTCTGGCTCTCTCCCGATCTCCCTCCCCTTTGCTGCTCCGGCTCCTGCGTGCTGTTCGAGTTCGCTCCTTCCACGACCTTCTCCCAGCCGGATCGGAAGTCGACGTTTTGATCGGAAGCAGTGCAGGAGCTCGCTCGCTGTGAAGTTAACCTTCTCCCTTGCGTGCGCTTCTTTCTCCCCTCTCCTCCGGCGGCATTCCCATCCCGTTGGATCGGAGTTACGACATTTTGATCGGAGGAGACAACGGGAGCTCGCTGCAGTGAAGGTAACTTTCTTCCGTTCGTGCGCTTCTTCGGCCAAATTAAAAAAAAAAAAAAGGTTTCTTTTTTTTATAATTATTGATTATAATAATTATTAATTATTATTAATTATTTAATTATAGTCATAATTAATTAATTAATTATTATTAATTAATATTAATTAATTAATTATAAATTATAATTGTTTGGTTAATTATGATTAATCTCGATTAATTATAGTTAATCATTATTTAATTATAATTATAATTAGTTTACTAAATATAATTAATTAATAATTAATAATTAATTATATATTATAATTAATTAATTATTACAGTAATTAATATTAATTATAATTAATAATAATAATAATAAATGTACGTGCCCGTCGTCCCTTACCCCGACGACCGCCGGTCCACCGGCCCCGAAGGTATAACTCCTAAACCTAGATTTCCCTCTCGACGTTCGCGACGAACTAGCAAACCCCCGAGGCGCCCACGTGGCGTTGTAGGGAGGGAAGCTAGTACGACGCTTACGATGAGACGGAAATCGCCTCGATTCTTTTCTCGACGCTTGCAACGAACCGGCAAACCCCCGAGGCGCTCAAGTAGCGTTTAGGGTGGGAAACCGGTGCGATGCTTGCGACGATTTAAGGATCCCTCTTCAAAGCTTGCAACGAGCCGGCAAACCCCCGAGGCGCTCAAGTAGCGTTTAGGGCGGGAAACCGGTGCGGCGCTTGCGGCGAAGGGGATAAAAAAATATGTTCTTTATTTTCATATAAGTACCCCCGAACGCCCACGTGGTGCAGAGGGGGGAAATCTGCTTTTTCTGACTCGTGTTTCACACCCTTAAACGCTCACGTAGCGGGCGGGGATTTTTGATAAAATACGCGACCGCGGTGTCATTTTTGACACCTACCTGAAGCGCTCACGTAGCGTCGAGGGGAAGGTTGCCTCTTGGTTTTTCCCCTAAACGGGGGAGACGCCGGGAGGCTGCCAAAATTCAGACTGAAGGCACCATGGACTTGAACAGAATTTTGGCCTGTATGTGAACAAATTTGGACAGAAAAGAACAAGCATTGGGACTCAAATGAACATAAACTGTGGACCGCCAAACTTGATTGAACATGAACTGTGAACTTGTGGACCAGAACCAAAATTCTAAATGATTTCTAAAAGGCTAAATTCAAATAAAATGAAATCAAATGGGAATCAAACTCAAGTCAATTTGAACATAAGAATGAAACTTGCAAAGAATTTCAAAGGACCCTGAACAATCAGTTTGAGTTTGAATGGAGTCAGAAATCAAGAGGGGAACAAGGAATCCAGATAAGAATTGCACTTGATCTGGCCGAAGAACTTAAATCCGTTCTTGAACTCATGCTATACAACATCAAGTGAGAGTTGTGGATTCGATGAACTCGAGTCTAAATGAGACTTAATCCGAACTCAAACATATGCAAAGAACAAAACTCGTATCATACACGAGAAAATTAAAACTACAAGAACATCTGTATGAACTCCTACGATAATCCCTACAACGCCTGTTGATTGAGAAGGCGACGTTAGAGATCAATCGTCAAAGAGCCGCCCCTTGCAAGCATGTGCAATCATCAAACCACCTGAAATTGATGATAGGTGGGCATGATGTGGGAACAGTGAGTCTTCTACGAACATCTCTAGGAGGTCGTAGCAAATACAATGGATCCCTGCAAACAAACACAAACCACTTGTGGATAACAACAGTGCGTACATCGTAAGTATGATGAACCACTGTGGACACAAGTACATCTCCAACGATGATCCCTACGAGATCAAATAAATACAATCAAACCACCTGAGATTGGTGAAAGGTGGTTTCAATGC
This sequence comes from Dendrobium huoshanense, assembly GCA_016618105.1. Lineage (NCBI taxonomy): Eukaryota > Viridiplantae > Streptophyta > Magnoliopsida > Asparagales > Orchidaceae > Dendrobium > Dendrobium huoshanense. Next base: position 84,095,205 of record CM028358.1, read on the forward strand.
AAAAGCAATGGCTCTCCCACGAATACTACTAGGAGGTCGTAGCGGATACAACTGATCTCCAGCAAATGAATACTTGTGGATAACAACAGTGTGTATGTCGTATGTACAACGAAACACTGTGGACACAAGTACATCTCCTACGAACAGTTCCAGGAGCTCGTAGTGAATACAACGGGTCTCCGCAAATACATACAAGCCACTTGTGGATAACAACAGTGTGTTGCAAGTACGACGAATCACTGTGGGCACAAGTACGGATCCCTTACAAATGCAAATGGCCACAAACAACTTGTGGATAACAACAGTGGATATATCGTAGTCACGACGAACCACTGTGGGCACAAGTATGAATATCACCTATAGTAACGGTGATCAAAATCTATAAGTACATCGAGTACAACGGCAGCCCGATGTACGAAGAAGTCCACCACACTAAAGATCTCGAAAGGAGATCTTTTCAAAGCAAAGCAGCAATCAGTGGACTTCAAAGTCCAAAAGAAGTACTCCCCGGTGATTGAGAAAGGGGGAGGGGGTCAACATCAAGACCAAAACGACAGGGTTCGAACTATCAAATAGATACACGGTTGTAGCGACCGGTGTATTTGTCTAAATACATTCTTTTTAGGCCTTCAATGCCTAAAATCAAGAAAATTCATGAACAAAGGCACAAAGCCTACGAGAAACCCGATCCTCGAGCAAAAGCTTGATCGAGTTGACAAGGTTCAATCAACAAATGGAAATGACCCCAAAACACCCCGATGATGGCCGTGTTGATTGCTTATTTCAACCGGAGGGGTCCACAATATATTTCAAAAATGCCCTCAAACCTATACAAAATCCAAACATTACACCCCGATGATGGCCGTGTTGAAAGAAGATCTCAACCGGAGGGGTTAATTTCAGGCATTTTTATGTCTCCCAAAAGTCCAAATCCAAAGCTCCACAAATCTCAAAGCCCAGATATTTAAGTCTGAAATCAATCCATCAATCGCTCAAAGCAAAATCCATCCACCTTCCGCAACAGTTTGGCGAGGTGGACAAATTCAAATTTACTTCAGCTCACAAAAGAGCTAAAATGTCTAGTCGAAAATATCACTAGGATCCATTCTCAAACAATCTCCTGTCAGTAAGGACGTGGTACGTGTCCTCTAACCGGCGGTCTGCCGCTAAATGGCCACCGCAGGATAAACGGTTATGACGACCCGGGGCCCTCTGAACCGCGTGGTTTCGCCGCCAAATGGCACCACGATATCTCGGTTATGACCAGAGCCAATACGCTCCTTACTGACATCAAATCCTTGAGATATGAATCAATAGGATATGATCGATAGGGCACAAAGCCCTCTGTAAGCTAAGGTGGATTCAAATTTGTCCCCTTAGACAAATATTCAACCCAGGTCTACAAGGTCCCCTTGGACGAAGCAACCCATGGCTGCCGACAAGGATCCTTCTGTCAGGTTGGGTCGACTACCTCCTCTGACTAAGTAGACCAGGGACCACGATGGCCCGGGACGACGGAACCATGGGATCTTGATCGGGTCTATCATCCATTCCCCCACCATCCGCTTTAAGTGCTAGATGGTGCAATTTCTATTTTAAATATCAAACCTTCCAAATTTCTAAACTTTCAACTCAATTCTCAAACCCAAATCCAATTTCTACCAATATCAAAACCCATTGCTGCTACTATATGCCAGATACATGTATGTTTCTACGTATCTGATTGACGACTAGCCTTAATCGAAAGTTCTCTCTCGTTATCGGGAGGGGTAATTAACTATAGGGGCTTGCGCCTATAGGAAACCAGAACTCAGATCATAAAGTCCTCGCAAAAATGAGGGCGAAATCTCTGGGTAGTGTCTTATCTACAAACCCATCTGCCTTCCAAAATTTACCCCGGAACTTAGTTCGTTAAAACTCCCTCGCCGAGAAAAAGAAATCGCGCGATGCGGAGGCCGGGGCCGAATTTTCGGAGCCCACAATATAGAATAGTTAAAGCAACAAATAAGAAATCTAGATTACTGTTGTTGAAGGTAAATCAGGTGCTAAACAATGTTGGGATTGACAATGCGAGTCCACGTGGGCATCATTTACCAAGGTTTCACTAGGCGAGCATCTTTCCTTTAAGGCATCAAACATTCAGTTGAGCACCTTGCCTTAATTTAAGAGATGGGTGATATTAATTCAAATGTTGAAGATGCGGTAATTTATTTTAAGGATAACTTGATCTATGATGATGTAAAAAAAACATCAAAAAGTTACAGAAACAAGAACACACCCTTAGAAAAAAAGTTAATAAAATGTAATTACAAGACTTCATGTTATAACATGATAAATCATTACGATTAGGAAGATGAGACAAAAAACTAGAGAAGTGCTGGAGAGCTGCAAATCTAGTAATAGGAAGAAAATAAGCGGTGATTGACTCACTAGAATCAATAAATATCAATGCCCATTTTCTAGGAGCATTTTTAATTGCATTAGTGCTGACCAACCTAACATTTCAACTTTTTATTCGAATAATTTAAAGTTCATTTTATTCAGCTATAAGAAACTTCACAGGAACACTATAGGTCGTACTTTACCGGAGCAATACTAAATCTGAAACCCAAGTGAAATTTTATAACTAGTAGTTACCTCAGCTTGACTTTTTCCAGAGCCAAATGCTCCTGCAAGATATTTCACAGGCATCAATGTAATAGCCAAAATAGAAATATTTTAATGAGATTCAGGAAATAAAATCAACAATCACATTCGAACAGTTGACTAAGGCTTCGTTTGGGACGGCTTTCTTTCGGCTTCTTAAAACAGCTTTCTATTTAAAAAATAAATTTTTTGTACTAGAAAGTCGTTTCAAGAAGCAGTAAGAAAGCCCTCTCAAACGAAGACTAAATTTATTATATTGACTTTACATACCAATGTAACCTAATGTCAGTGGTAAGACACTCAGTGTGCACGGAGACAAACTAGTTACAAGGCCTGCGCCAAAAATAACCGCCAAACTGCAACCACCAGTTCCAGAAACATGACAATAAATAAAAGAACAGAAAGGCCCCACATTAAATCCCAATAAAATGAGCAAATGCGGCTTGAAGTGAATCACTGAACCTAGTGACACCGAGAGAAGATAGCTGATCTTGGACAGCTACATTAGCCTGTTGTCCAGCAGAAAATAAGAAACCTCCGAGCCAATCACCAACATTTAAGTCACCCAAAAATTGGATGGGGATGTCCTGCTGTTATCACAAACTATACCTCTTTAGAATAGAATTTCTACCGAGATTTGTAGAACAATGCTAACAATTACATACATACTATGTACACAAATATATGTAAAAAGATGTGCGAGTGGATGCTTGTGCATGTTCGAGTGCAGCATCAGTTTGCCGGATTGTTCAAACAAATTTAATTTTGGTTTAAAAAGTAAGAAAATACAAATAATGTTGTAAATATATTTGCTCAAAATATAAAATACAAATTGTGTTTCAAATCAAAGTTGTTGATTCTTCAGATCTACATCATGATCATTGACATGACAATCAAATCTTTAAAAAGAGTCTTGTCATCACCCTAAATCAATTTGGGAACATCGAACAATGGCTCGAGAAACCTTTTTGATGAAGTCAAATCTATTGGTTATGGAACTTAGGAATTCTATAGAGTTTTTCTGCACTACTATTCTCAAAAGGAATTCTTTGGGGTCAGACCTCTTTCCTATCTTTCTTGCAACTTGGTCCAATTCATTTCTCTAGTAAGTTAGTTCTAGGCTATTTTCCTCGAAACAATTTTGGATCCAAAATTAGACCCCTTATCTCTAATATTTTTTTTATCCATTATCTTTCTCTTACTTTAAAACACTCTCTATTTTTTGGAAAATAGCATATGAAAGGCATCTCATTGTGAAAGCCATCTATAGGCATCTCAATGACTACTACAAAAATAATGAGTATTCATAATGGAATTTTTTTTTTATTGAGATTGGTAAATCTATGGTTCATCTGAAACTACTTCTAATGCTAGTGATTGCTCCTTTACAGAAATTAAAAACATTAATAAATTCAACCTATCTTGAAAACATGACTTCTCTCCACAATACCCACAAAAGTAAATTAACTTTTAATCAACCCTCAACATTTTTTTATTCAAGCTTAAGACTAGCATTGACAATTTTGAGTACAAACATTTAAATAAATAAAAACCCTCTTGTTGCATGAGCTCTTATCCATTTAATGTGTTTCCTGTTGTAGATAATTTAATTCATACATATCAGTTTTATTAAATACAATAAATGATATTCCTGCTATAAATTATATTGATCATATCATAAATGTTGAAACTTGTAAAAATATAGGCATTGTATGCTTGTTTGTAGGTCTATAGAACCCTATTGAATTTTGGCTAGTCGGATCAATGGACTCACATGGTGATGACTTTATAGGAAGTGATTGGCTTAAGTTGGTGTTTACTTTCCCAGAGCAAAGTATTTGACAAAACTAACTAAAGATATTTATGAATATATAGATATGCATATGCAAATAGACATGAGTTGAACACAATAAATATTTTATAAGTAATATTAAGATACGATGGTACCTAACGTGATTGCATGTTTAAAATTTTGTTTGATACTGCATTAGTGGTAGTTTATCATACACATCAAAATTATCATCATATTAGAACATAACGTATAAATCATGTCATGTGTGATTGCTGCAATTGATAAATTGATTATCTGTGGGCATATAGTCTCTATTACCCCTTTGATTGCTCATGATGCATGCCTAATTTCTTTATCGTTTATGCTTTAAAGATAAAGTTACTGTCTGAGTTTGATTTATCAAACTCATTTGTTGTTACCTCTTCTCATTATATGTACAACAACATGAGTGTTAGGTGGATCATCACCATAGGAGTAGATTCATTAGTCATAGAAGATTTTTGGTATTTTTATGTTTTGTAGTAGGTTATTCATATGCTACTTTTGAGGTTTGGATAATTTCATTTCCATAGTTATTTCTTTCAGAACTTTTTTGCTTGTAGTAGTTTTATTTTGATGATGTATTATTACTTGAATTTCTAATAATGAAATTAAGTTCAGTTTCTATTCCATTGTTTACTTCGATATATTTTGTTTATATTACTTGTACTTGCACTTTTCTTTTCGTAAGTATAAAACAGACATTCCTAAACCTTCAGCATGTTTCGTGTTGCCAGGATGTACCATCTTCCAACCCAAGGTGTGACAATTGAATCATATGTCAGGCATCTTTTGGTGTAATATATAAAATTAATTTGAGAATTCCACAATTAATAGGCATGCTAACATTTAAAATTGGTAGGATGGTGATGTCCATGGAGTAACCCCATAAAGATTAAAATTGTAAGGTTCAGCCTCATATGAATAGATTGGGTCAAAGCGTATAGTACCTCACATAATGTGGCCAACTCATCACACAACCCCCATACATTTCAAATGTTAAAAGATCCATACTAACGAGAGAAATCAGATAAATCACTGTGATTATTTGTTTCTAAAGAAAATCATAAGAAAACCCCACATAAAATAGTCCTCGCGTTGATTTGGATATAAAATGTATCGCATGAAGGATTCAACAAATTAACTTAGGCTGAACTCATACAAAGAAATCACGGCACAAACTACAAATAAAGGACACAAATAAGCACCAAGATATGCTCAACTGGCAAAGCTTTTGCAGCATCCACCGCCAACAAACTACCTGCCAAGAATAGTAGACGTAAGCATTTCATCAAACACAATGGAAGCACGACACAGAAAAATTGCGCCGAGAATCATGCCTGCAAAGGTTGCTGCCCATATTGCAGACGATGACGGAGCTACTTTAACACTGAGGCGGCTATGCTTTCCTTCTCCTTAAAACATATTACCGGATAAGATTGGCCGCCAAAAAAAAAAAAAGAGTGATCAAGGTCAGTCGCGAGAAAATCTGAGGCAATGGAAAAAGCAGAAAGAGAAAGACCTTACCTGCAACTTTAATGAGTTCCTTTTTAGGAGATGAGATCCTCGGTGCAGAAGAGGCTAGCGGTGAGCTCCAGCTCATTGCAGGGAAGTTTATCAGTACCAGATGCGATGGTCAAAATGAAAGCCGCACAGAAATACTGCTGAGTTATTTCTTCTGCGGTTTATAGGGCTGCAAACGAACAGAGCCCAGCGAGGATGTGAGTCTTCATTTATTATCAGTTTGTTCAATTTTAGTTCGTGTTTGATTGGAGTTTTGTTGTTTGTGTTCATATTTGGTTCATTTAAATTAATGAGTGTTTATGTTCGGTTGATGTTCAGTTCTTTTAGTGCTTATCGAGCTTTAAACAAACAAGCCTTAAAGAATTATAAACGAGCTCTACTTCTAGATGTTCATTATGGGAGAGAAACTTCATCATTTTGTTATGATACTCTTTGTTGGTCGGTCTCCTCTAATATTTGTAAGATTCACACTTGTTGTTCCTCCATCCTTCGAATTTGAGTTTCTAAAGAATGAGGTCCTCCTCTTTTATGATTATCCAAGATTGCCATATGAGTTTCTAGTTCTATAAGTGTAGGAACGAGAGAGAGCATGTTATTAGTACAACTTTGATGATCAGATTGAAGAAGAAATATTGGGAAGGCTTCACAGACGGTGTAAAACTATTGCGAGCTGAGAAATCCACAGTGATAGAGGGAAAAGATTTTACGTTTTGGGGATGAATAAAAATTTAACTCACAAATAGAGGATAAAGTAACACCAAGATTTTTACATGGAAAACCCTGAAAAATAATGGAGCCTTGCCTAGTTGAAAATATTCCACTAATATTTGAATAGATTGCAGAATTGGACTCATCCTTCAACTTGAGGACAATAAGAATATAGTAGATTGGAAAATATATCAAACAACATATGAGTATGCTTGGCGTAGATGAAATATCAAATAATATTCAATAAAGGTCTGACAATGGTTGGGGATTCGATGACAATTAGTGGACGAACGAAAGTCCAATAATAGTCAGTGGTCAAGATTAGATCTGATGGCGTCCAACAAACGGGTGGAAGTCCAGCGACGTTCAAAAGTCGGGAGTAAATTAAATCTGGCGATGGTCTATCAACGTGTCAAAATCCGGCAACGGTCGTAGATGGCAGGCCAGTGGGTGAGCCCAGTTGGGCTGGACGGGGGCTTCAAGGGGCTGTCGTTTCTTAAATTTTTTTTTTCTGGCGAAGTTTATATCCGCCGGAAGTATTTCCAACGGGTTTTCGCCGAAATTTCTCTAGAAATCATTCTGGAGGATTATTTTGCGACGGTAACATGTTTCCAATGCACGTTTTATAGTCAAATAATTTTCCATTGGAAATCCACCGGAAATGCTTATTTCCGACGGATCTTGGACATTTTTCGGCGGATTTTGTCTGCAGGTAACACGTATTTCTCCTGTAGTGGGTATGTTGGGAGTTTTCCATCGGACGACTCATTATGATCCCCTTGATCATAGAGCATTTATTAAGCATTAAATTGCCATAGAAATGTCGAGGCTTTGAGCTAGGGCATGTCTTCTTGTTTACATCAATGGTCAATCTGTGAGATTAATTTTCACTATGCTGTCTCTCTCTCTCTCTCGCTTCCGCTCCCGGGGAAGGGCTAGGGCTTTTGCCCTAGCCGCCTTTCTTCTTCACCGATTCGCTGCATGTGCTGTTCTGGGAAGTTTTCTTTGCTATTTTTAGTGTGTGAGTTGTTATTCTTGTTGTATGGCGCCTCTTAGATGTTGGAATCCGTTCAATAAGAATTAGGATGTTAAGCCTAATTAAATGTCCCAAGGCTAACCAAGAGGGGGGGGTGAATTGGTAATTTAAAAATTATACTTATACTCTTGGATTTTTAGAAAACCTTTTTTAATTATTTATGCAAGTTAAATTTAAAGTTTTAAAAAATTAAACTTTTCAACCAGTGTAAACAACTTGCAATGAAATTAAATGCGAAAGAAAAATAAGAAAGAACACACCAGATTTATAGTGGTTCGATCAAACCTTGACCTACGTCCACTCCCCGGAGGCACCCTCCGAGTAATGCACTAATATCACAAAGTGACTCTCCTTTTGCCCCCAACGCAAAGCGAAGAAGCTTGTACAAAATCACTTTCACCTTCCTCGGTGCGGCGGATTAGCCGGGTTCTTTGACACCAAAGAGATATTCTTCTCGCCAAAACTTCCCTCAAGACGACCCTTGAATCCGATGGTATTGAGGTGCAAGTTCGCTGGAGCAACCGTGTGAATATCCCTTTCACACTCCCTTGAAATCCCCTCCAAGGATCTTCTCCCTCTCAAACTCCACCCTTTCCTCTCTCCCTTTCAGTTCTCTTTTAGTTTTCTCCAAAAGAACGAAGACACAATGACTGTCAAAGATACACTTTGTCGTCCTTTTACACTTTCCAAGTGTCGGCAGAGAACCGGACCGATGTTGTTGAACTTCACTTGAGAGCCTTCAAAGGAGATGGGCAGAAACAAAGAGATCTTCTTCTTCATGTAACCTTGTGAATCCCTCACAAACCCCTCACTTGATCTCTCACTCTTCACTCTTACAATATCTCCCAAACACTCACACTTAATGATCCCTCTCAAGATAAAACAACTCCAATGGTACTTGTAATAGTTTCTAGGACTCATTATATAAAAAGGACATGAAATATCGTCCAAAAAACTGCTAAAAACATATTTTTCTGCGCACTGGATCGTCCTGTACGAAATTGAGTTAGTACGGACGAACTGTGTAAAAAATTGTCCCGTACGAACCATTTGTGCATCTGTACGAATAGGAACTGACTAGAAAAATTTTCTAAGTCCTATTCGTCCTGGACGAAATTAATTATCGTCCGGGACGATTTCTCTCTATAAGAATTTTGTCCAGACAAAATTAATTATCGTCAGGGACGATTTTGTCTCTGTAAGATTTTCGTCCTGACGAACATATTTTCGTCCAGACGATATAACCGACTTAGGACAGTTTTTCTATATTCATTCTGCAGTTTTTGGAACCAACCTTGTTATAACCGTTCGTACCGGACGAACTTGGTTCGTACGGACGATCAGCTTGTACGAAAACTTTTCGTACACATATATAAACAGGTTCGTTTCAAGGCTTTTAAGTAATATCGTCCAGGATGATCCACGATCGTACGGGACGATCCACTGTGTACAGAATTGAAAACTTGCAGTTTTTGGGCGGTTTTTCTTGTCTTTTGTATAAATAGTCCAAATTAGACTGCCACCAAATCTTTTTGCCATTTGATCTTCGTGTCTATTAAGAGAAAAGTCAAGGAGAGAGTGTGAGAGAGCATTCAAAGGAGGATTCCTACCACTGGAGCGTGAAGGCTTCACTTGGTGTTTAAAGGTAAGAATCTCTACTTGTGAATTTAGATTACTTCACTCTTTTCTTTCTTCCTTCTAGATTTCTTGTGAGAAGATCTGTCAAGGAGATCCGGTTCGCTGCCGACACTTGGACAGTGTGAACAGCCGAAGGGTTCACTGCCGACACTTGGAGAGTGTGAACAGACGAAGAGTTCTCTGCCCACACTAGGAGAGTGTGAAAGGACGAAGGGTTCTCTGCCCACACTAGGAGAGTGTGGAAGGACGGACGGTTCTCTACCAACACTGGGGATTGTGTAAAAGGATGACGGTTCTCTGCCGCACCGGGTAGTGGTGAAAAGAGTGTTTGTAAAGGCTTCTCCGCCTTGCTGTGTGTAATATCACAATCTGCTCCAGGATCGTCCAGGCCGATTTTGGATCGTCCTGGGACGATCAGTAGAAAATCAGTTCCAGATTTTGCCCAGTTTTGCTCCAGGTGATTTTCTGCATGCATCGTCCAGGCTGATTGGAGACATCGGCCAGGCCGATCGGCACTGTAGAAAATATCGTCCAGACAACAGCCCTGAATGGAGACCAGGCCGATCCATTTGGTCGGATCGTCCCGGGACGATGCTGCGATCGGCCGGGCCGATCTGAGTATTACTTAAGGAAATTCTGTCGTTTTGAAGAGAGAGAAAAATCAGATTTTATAAAATATCTTTTTGAGGAGAGAGAAAGTCGAGGGCATTCTTGAAAAAGTTGATTTCGGGGAGACGCGGAGCCGTTTTCGAGCGAAGTGACTGTTGAGGATTTTGCTGTGCACGAGGTAAGGCACATTCCGTCTTTCTCAATTTTCAGTTCCGTCACGGTTGGCGGTATTTTTCTGTCCGGATTTCGTTTTCGTTACGGTTTTTCGTCCGTATCTTTCGATTGGTTCAGTTTTTACCGCGTAAGTTTCTGTATATCGTTGCCGTGCCGGGTGTGCACGTTTTGACTATATTTTGAAGATTTTTGTCCGGGTATTTTTGATTCGGCGATGTTTTTCGTAGACTACAATTTTCTGTGAAATTGGAAATGCTCTGTGCTGTAGAATAAATGTTCTGGAATATGATTATCTATGTTCTGTGCGAATTTGGTAAATTTTCTTTGCAGGAAATTTTGTGTAAATTCTGTATACTGCCGTTGTGCTGCCCGATTTTTGGGTAATTTCTGAAATGTCCGGATTTTCTCTGAATTGAAATGCTATGTGTATAAGCTATAAAAAAGGAGATATAAGGGGCCTGAATCCTATGAGATTCAGTTAGTGAAACGGGAAATCTGAAATGAGCTCAAATCTGAAATCTGATATCTGTTCTGTTCCGGATCCGATGAATTCTGTTCTGGTGCGATAAGCACATCTGTTTTGGTGCCGTGAGCACAAAGGGAGACATAAGGGGCCTGGATCCTATGAGATTCAGTCAGTGTCTGGGAAGGGAGGCATAAGGGGCCGGAATCCGTAGAGATTCCGTCAGTGTCAGGGCATTTAGCTATATGTATCTGTTCTGTTTTCTGTATCTGTTCTGTTCTGTACGAAATTGTGATTCTGATATGATATGCTCCGTACGATTCTGATTTCTGATTTCTGATTCTGACTCTGTTGATTTGTTCTGATATGATCGGTACGATTCTGATTCTGATTTGATATTTGTCCGTATACGTTCTGATTTCCGACTCTGTTTCGATTTCTGATCTGACTTCTGTCTGATGAGTTTGGTTTTGGTTTCTGAGAATTTAGATTGGTGGTTTGTTGCTTTGCTGAGCTGTTGAGCTCACCCTTGCTTTCTGGTGGTTTTCAGGTTCTGGGAAGGGCAAGGAGGTCCAGGATTAGTTTCAGAGTCTGATCCGATTAGGTACTTTTGTACTTTTGATTTTTGTACAGTCATGGCTTTTCTGTTCTGTCTTTCTTTCTGTTGAAAGCCATGCACTGTTCTGTAGATGATTATTTTTGAGGAAATGAAGATAGATGTTTTGTTCCGCTGCATTTGATGTTTTTAGTAGCTCTGTTGTTCTGTGTGTTTCTGTTGAGTTAAGAATTTGGAAGATCAGTTCAGTAACCTAATCCAAAGCCAGATCCTGGATAAGCAAGTTTAGCTCTCGTCGCGATCCGGCTCGGGCGGGATCCGTCCCCGTCGGGTCGGGTCGTGACACTGTGGGTGCAAAAGGAGAGACACTATTGGTATTAGTGCAATACTCAAAGGGTGCATCTGGGGAGTGGATGTAGGTCTGGTTTAGACCAAACCATTATAAATCTTGTGTCTTTTACTTTACTATTTTTTATTTGTTGTGTTTTTATTTTTGTTTGTTTTATGTATTTTTCTATTTTTAATTTTTGTGTGTTTTGTATGATTTTGATATATTTTCATATCGGATTCCATGTTTCTTGTTGTGAGACATTTGGAATGTGATATGAAGATTTTTATAGTTTGTGTACTTGTATTTTGTTTAGTGTTTTTCTATTCTTTTATTTCTTTAGATTTTTTTGATGTTTAAGTATTTTTGTTCTGTGTTTGAAATGTTCGTTAGCCTATATGAAAAACCCTTAAATTTTTGATCTTACAAGTTCTATACTTTGAACTGCAACATAAAATTGAATTCATTAGAAAATCTAATTTTTCAAAATTTAAGTTGTGTTTATAACTTGATATTATTAAGATTGTCAATTTCATGTCTCTTATTTAGACTAAATTAATTTTAATATTATTATTGCAATTGTGATGTTTTCTTATTTTGTATTTCACTTATCAATTAATATTTATGCACTTAGAAAGATTTGAAATTTTAGATTATTGATTTTGGAAAGAATACAATTATTCTTGAAAATTATATAAATGTACAAAAAATCAAAAGAAATGCACAATGATTCGCAATGTGAAAAAGAGGCACAAAATAAGCCCAACAAGTGAAAAGATGCACAAAAATGTCCACAAAATTGAAAAAGATGCGCAAAGCGCCACATGTGGTAGTTATTTTTTTCCTTAATTTTTTAATCTCTTAATTCAAATTGATTTTATGTACATTTATATTATATATTGAAATATGAAATATAAAATTTTTATATCATCATTTTTACAATGATTTTCTCTATCTTAAATGTCTAAATATACTCATGTTTTGATAAATTCTTTTTAGTTTCTATATTATATCTCTTCTTAAATTCTATGAATTTTATGATTTAGCTAATGTTTTAATTTTATTTGCATATCTTATGTCAATCACTTTAAAGGTTAAATTTTTAAATGATTTTCATATGTCTGCTTACATTTCTAGTCTTTTTCTTCTTCACTTTTTGATGTTGTCAAAAAGGGGGGGGGGAAATTATTTGTTGTGTCTTGTGTGCTTACATTTTCTACGTTATGCAGTTTTCGGAACCAACTTTTGATATAACTGTTCGTACCGGATGAAATGTTTTCGTCTGGACGATCATGACTTAGAAAAATTTTCTTGTTCAGTTTCTGTTCGTTCCATTGCTTTTACAAGAAGATAACTGATCTAATCGTCCTGTATGAACAATGTTCGTCCCTTACGATCAGTATAAAAACTTTTTCAAGATCTCCTTTAGTGTGTGTGATTTTATTCAATCAATTACAATCACTTGCTCTTAAATTTAATTCAAATAAAAAGTACAAGCTTCAAATTCTCAAAGTATCTCATGCTGAATTTGATTTGAAGTCTTCGTAGTCTAGAGTTCGATTTTCCTGAAATATTAGTACACACAAGAGCAAAAACAAATCTTTCAAAAATTGTTAGGAGATAACAACACATAAAACAATAATTTTTAGAATCTTCAAAACTATACAAGTTGCAAGAATGTAGAACATGCAAATAGCAACTTTCATAACATTAGAGACCCTGGTTTTTTGGTTGGTCATTCTTCTCTGTCTTTTAAGGAGGCTCTTGCGGGTTCTTTGCCTTCTCCGACTGTTTTTCCTGATTTGAAGATATCATCTCACCGTGGATTGCCAGCGCTGTGGATTTCGGAGGCGGAAATCCAAGCGTTGGTTGCTCCGTTCGAATTTGCTCTTGTTGGAAAATTTCCTAGCCGTAGACCTTCCCTTGAGGCCATTAGGAGTTTTTTCTTTAAGCTCAAACTGAATGGTGAGGTTTCTGTCACTATTTTGAATCAACGGAATATTTTGATTAAGCTTTTTAACGACATGGATTACTGTAGGATCTTTGCCCATAGGTCGTATTTTGTGAGTAATTGTTTCATGAAATTGATTAAATGGTGCCCGTCTTTGGATATTGATATTGAATCCCCGGTCATCCCCATTTGGATTTCTTTTCCTAATCTCCGACCTCATTTGTTTGCTACTCGAATTCTTCATGGTTTAGGTTCTATTTTTGGCAAATCGTTGAAAACTGATAACACTACTTCCATTGGATCAAGGCCATATGTTGTGCGTGTTTTGGTTGAATTGGATGTGTCCAAAAGCTACCCGGACAAAATCTGGATTGGATCGGATTGCCTTGGTTTTGTCCAAAATATGGTGTTTGAAGACTTTCCTGAATACTGTGTGCATTGTTCGGCCTTGGGACATTCGATGACTGGTTGTAAAATTTTGCATCCTAACATTGAGTATGCGCCTCCTCTTTTGGGTGTTTATGTCCCTGAGGTTAGCCCATAGAATGTGGTGGTTACTGATGTTCCTGAACCCTCTTCTATTGTTGCTCCTTTGTCTGATTCAAAAAATTTTGTTTTGGGCTCGGGGCAGGATGTTATTGAGGGTGGGCTTATTGTTCTTTCATCTGCGGACATTGCTCCTGTTCTCCCTCTCTCTGTTAATGCTGTTGTAGCCTGATCTCGAATGCTTCTGTTTCGAAAATTGAGAATTTTGATTTGGATCAATCAGTTTTGGAAAAAAATTAAATCCCCTGTTTTGTTGGTCGAATCTGTGGGTGAGTAACTGCCCGGTTGTGATTGTTGATGAGGTTAATCGTTCGGATGATGCTAATGAATTTTTATTATCACCTAATGCTATTCCTTTTGTGACATCGACTTTGCTGGATGGTTGTGACTGTGAAGATGTCATTTTGGTTTCTCCGGCAAATTTGGTGTCGGAGGTGGGTTCTGGTGTGGTGAATGTGATGAATTCCGGTGGATCACCTGTCATGGGTGTTGTGACAGCTAATGGAGGTGCTCAAGTTTTAAAGGTTTCAGATAGTGTTGACGTGGTTCCTGCTGGAATTGAGGCGGAGCTTTCGTCTCGTGGTCGAGAGGAAGTTATTTCTATTTCTAAAGGTTTAGTTGAGGTCCTTGTAAGTGAGGTTGATACCCAAGTGATGACTAACTGTGTGGGTAATTCCTCTGGTTTGGATATTAGGAAACAGAATAATTGGTTGGTTGATTCGTCAGAGAATGATTCGGATTTGGAGCCTATGGAATCTGACCTTGATTTTGCTCTTGTGAGTACTTCAAATATTGGCACTCACGGTAAGTTTTGGGGGAGAGGTAGACGCAGAAGATGAATTTTTCGCTTGGGTTTTTGATCTGCTTGCTGCTTCTTATCGAGATTGGTCGGCGTTACTATTCGTTTTGTTGCTACGTGAGGCTTAGAGCAATGATGTGGTCGGGGCTCACATTCCGGCCGTTTTTGCTGGTGGCAACCGTAGGCGTGTTGATACACTTTACTGGAGGGTCCGTGCGGGACGTCCTGGACGCTGGAAGCCTTGACCAAATACTGAGCTCGCTTTTAGCTTCTACTTTTCTTTGTTGTATTCTTTTTTCTGCTCATTTTTCCTTTTTATTTTGCTGATGTAACTTTGGGTTTGATGATTAATATATTATCTTTTGTTATATAAAAAAAATTGCCATAGAAATGTCATAATTAGGTGATTTTGGGCTCATTGGATTCGTCTCATCAAGCCTCTCAATTCGACTATAAGCGTTTCATATTTGAATAGCATTTAGTTATCCAATTAATATTATGACGCTTTTAAATAGGCTTTTGTCATTAGATTTTGACCATTTGGACTCATATTGAATTGAATTTGGTGTTGTTGGGTTCGTCTCCTTGAGATGTTCAATTTGACTATAAGAGTACTAAAATTGGAGTTTGAATGGTCCCAAATTTTATTTTGGAAAAATTTAATTAAGATTTACATCGGGATTTGTGACCGATCAATATGATTTTTTGGTGACATATAAAAAAATTTTAGATATAAATAAAAAATGGCATCAATCAAAAACATTTTTATAAATATATGACATGAGAGTTCTTATTAATAACATTTTTTTAGTCATCAATCCCAACAACATTTCTAAAGCAATTATTTTAAATTTGTCCAATAACATGCTGGAAGAATAATCATTTCAATCACAATGGAAGTCTTCATAGTTTAATTAGATAAATGCAACGATTTGGATGAAAAGAAAGTGAAAGCATCAATTCTAAATCACTTTTTATTAATTGAATAGATTTAATGTAAAGAAAAATCAAAATTTTCATTGAGACAACATAAGTACATAACTAAAATAAGATCAGGCTCTTATTTGATCCAAATTATATATATATTTTTTCCTTCTTTGATACCACGATAGGAATATTTCATGAACATTGTAGGGAACATTTTTTGAGCTATATAACTCAAGTAATCTAGAGAAAATGGAAGACTAAACAATAAGGTAATCAATTGCCAAAGAGAGATACAAACATAACACAATAATAATGTGAATATACAGTGCATAACACAATAAGGCTTCTTTCTTCCTTCATTTGCTCTAGCTTCAAAATATGCTCCCATAGCGCTATTACTTCTAAAGCAAACTTTTGTTGATTGCAGTATTGTATGCCCTGAAAGAACAAGCAAAAGATAGTTTGTGAAAATTTTTTCTGGCTCTTGGATCTAGCCATTTGTTTGAATCAATTGATAATAGTGTATGTTTGTTGATAGCTCTGCTAAGCTTCACTTTTGTGTATGGAGCTTTAGTATTTTTCTTTTTTAATTCCTTGATAATAAAATCTGCAGGTTGGCTTATTGTTTTCTTCACCAATAATGGTTCATAGATAGCCTTGTTAATACTGTCAAGCAGTGCGGTTGGCGAGTCAAATGAGTTCTCAGAGTTGTAGAACATCTGGAAAATCTTTAAGCATGATAGATGCATCATTTTCCACTCTGTAGGCATATCAGACTCAGAATCCTTGGACATCACCAGTTGAAGAAATTCTTTTTCCTTCATTTTCAAAGTGTTCTTTATGACAGCAACGACATCATCAATGTTGGCTTTTGGATTCTGCATCAGGTGTAAGACAACTATATTTGGTTCTCCAGCTTTAGCTTCTCTCTGCAAATTATTGATATTTGATAACATTAATATGATAAATTGAGTAGTAGAATGAATATTGATTATTATAGTTTAGTTTATTGTATCTTTTTTTACTTTTAGCAACATTTGGAAAATGACATTGATGAGAGTTTTCTTAGCAACTTAAGATAAATGGATAAAGCATGTTAAAAATGAATTGTAAGGAATAATTTTAATATAATAACAACTCTTAACAATTATAAATGAGTATTTATACTAACCTCAAATGGTTGGGATAAAGCTAATGATGATAATGATGAATATGGCTTGCAAAGAAAAGAAAAAAAATGGTATATTGCCATGTTAGAAAGAGTGAGTTTTATGTCTTCTTTAGCTTCTTCCTTAAGCATTTGTTACCATGTCTTCAATTCCTAAATCATTTTGGTTTCTTACTTATTCCAAACCACTTGTAAAACAATGTTTAGTGCGATTTGTCTTCTTTTAAATTTCTATGTCATTGTCATGGAACTCTCTAAAGCCTAAAGATGTTAGGATTGGGTTCCTATTTCAAGGTGTGTTTATGTGTATGCTTGTGTTAATCAATTTTTTGTTAAGCTTGTAAGTATGGGTCAATTTTGAATAGTTTGAAATAGCTCTAAATAAGTGATGTGTTAACAACCTAATTCGCTCCATCTTATCATATTTCATAACCTAATTTAGTGTTATAACTTAGAATAATATTTTAATAATAGTTTTCAGACAAGTATAATTGAAGTATAATGTGCAAATATATTTTCCCTCTATGACCAATAATCATATGCACAACATTTTACTCATTTTAAGCCTCGTTTTTCAATGTCATCAAATACAACTAGTCGTACTTAATTTAATATGTTAAATGATTTATTATAGACCATGCTTTAAGAAAAGAAAGAAAGAAAGACCTCAAGAGATTTGGTAACAAACCTCGTAGCTCTCTAAGTCATTCAATAAGCGGCATAAAACCTCAAGAGATTTGGTAATTATAGCACTTCTAAAATTCCAAGAACTCTCTTGAAGGGAGACTTTTGACTTTGTCAAAAAACATTTTGGAAGAAGAATCATTTCAACTGCAACCGAAGTCTTTGCATTTTCAATATACTCATCAATTGAAGGATAATGAGAATTTTTGCTCCACTCTACTTCTTTTAGCCATGACATGAATATATCATTCCACTTCATAACATAGAAAAAAAAGATAGTAATATTGATTAGCATCTTAGATGTATATTGTGGCAAAATTAATACTGTGAATGATTTAGATCTCACAGCATCTTGTAGAATTTTCTTCACATTATGACCATGCTGCTTGAAGGACTTCATAGAAATATCATGAACTAGATCATTGAGGACGGTGAAAATAATTTTACTATGGCTTGTTAGACCTTTTCCCTCCCATCTACATTGAAAAACACAGTTAATTGACTTCGTAGTAATAAAATCAAACATCATTATCAAGAAATACTTGAAACATAAAAATGCAATTAAGAGCAATTATTTCTTTGAAAAACATAGTAATTAATTAAATAAATCTAATGATTTTAATTAAAAAATTAAAAGAAATGATTTTGGAGTTTAAGCTACTTTTTGATAGTATAAAATATTTATTATAGTAGAAAACATTAAAAATACAAATCTTTATCATGAGCATGATTGATAAATAGGTTGGCTTCACAATCATAAATTTATATCTAAGATATAATTTTTCTCTACCTTTGCAATGAATCTGTTAGGATGGATAAATCATGTAATGAGCCCTTTTCATCAAAGAAATCATCTGCAACTGTAAAAAAAGTTGCACATTTGGCTGCTTCCTTTCTTGACTCTGTGTTGAGAGGAAGGCAAATTGCTGAAGCAATGGCAAAATAGCAATACGTTGTCTTCTCCCTACCAAATCCCATCGTGAAGAGGCCAGTATGTTTGGACCACCTTATATACAAATCAAGAGAGGAATTTATTTAACAAAACAACTATTGAAAGATATTAAAAGAAGGGGAGATGGGACATTAAAGTACCTATGCAACTCATTGAGCTCCTTCCTGTACACCAATTGTCTCATCATAAAATTATCAGTGGCAAGTTGGAGGAGATCATCATTTCTTAAGATGCTGCATTTTATCCAATGATAAGAAGTTAACTATACATCTTATCCAATTATATATCATTATTTCATTTAACATTTACCAGCAAGGAGCATTCTTTCCAATCCAAAAGTGATAGATCCCTCCTCTTTCAATGTACAATCTGTGCTCCAAATGATCCATTCGAGCAAGCCATTTAAGCCCCAACTCATGCTCAATCTGTAAAGAATAGATATGTTTTAAACAAAGGAGATTAGAAATATATTTATAATGATCATACACTTATATTGATTCACCTCTTGTTCAAATTTAGTTGAACTAGCTAAAGTATCAGATTCATTCTCAGATTTCATGCTCAAGATTCCCATCTGCAAGATTTGTCGAGAGAATGCTCCAGCCTTATCAAGTTCATAATCCTCAGGAAATGCAATATGTGATGCTTTGTAAATACTAAGCATGGGGCTTAAAAATAAGGCATAGTTATCTTTCATATATGATAGATTTTTGTCATCATCAATGAACCAACAAAATCTCCCTGTACAAAGGCCATAGGCCATACAGATTAGTTGCTTCACTAATCAAACACGTCTTTTGAAAATTTCAAATATTCTATTCATTTAGTCAACTTTTTACTTGGAGAAACTTGATAGCCATGCATTCTTAATAGTCGAAAAGCTAAGGAGTCTTTGTAGATTTGAAATGCATCATCATCTTTCTGTGGGACTTTTGATTCTTCTGCAATCCATTTTCTATGAAGAAAATACAAATATTGAAATTATCACATTAACTTCATCTATGAAATTGTAAATGTATAAGAGTAGTTATTTTTCTTCTTGAAGAAGAGAAAATGTTTTATATATTTAGTAAAATATCCGCATCTTTTAATATTGACGAATTAATTAAAATAAATTAAAAAGAGAGACATACCTATGTAGGTGATTCATGACATTACTGATTTCTTCAGAGAAATGCTCTGCACATCCAAGCCTCTCCAAGTGATCAACCACACAAAGCTTTATAACATCTTTGTCCTCTAAGTATATTGGAGGAACTATTTTAAAAATATAAAGAAATAAGAAATTAATATGACTAATAAAGATTATAATAAAACAATATAGTAATCCATAAGAATTCCCACAATTAAATATTAAATTTATTTAATAAAATTTTAATATGTATCTTATAAATTTGGTTGCTTATTTTATATTTATGTATATTGATTGTAGTTATAATATATTATGACCTCATGGATCAGTACCTCCATGTTGGCAATCGGCAAGCATGTGTTCAAGGTAAGTCTTGTAGGTCTGGTCTCCAGTAATCATGTAAGCACAAGCGGTCACCGACGGTGATCGATAGAGTAGTGTTGAGTTGCGGTTTTTAAATGCGATTTCTCTCATCAGAACTCTCTCATCAGCCTCTTCTTTTTCAAGCTTTATTCCATTCAATTTAAATTCATAAAAAACTCCATTGTTGCTCTGTTGAGTAGGAAAGACTTTCAAGCCTTTTGCGTTTGCAAGCTTAGCCATCAAAAACCACCTATGAAGAAGAGCATGCCTAGCTTCACCACCATCGTCTTTGCTATTTCTCATATTTGTCAATTCCTTCTCCATGCTGCCTTGGAGAAATTTTAATCCTGTGTACATACACATCAGTATAATAAATTAATTAATTCATATATTTTCATAAATATAAAATATAAATTACAAAAAGATATGTTGTTATTGTACCTTTGTTTATTTTGTGAGAGAAACCAATGCTATCCCAAGTCTTTAGAGCAATTAAGCACGCAAGAGTGGCCAAAAGATCATCATTGCTCCATTGATGCTTATAATTTATATGCTCATGATGATCAATATTAATACTATGTTGTTGATCGAACCAGAAGCCCATATCATTTTGGTTGCGTAAAATCCAGTCCAAATACTCCGGGAACATCGGGTGGGTTGGGTCATCTGTGTCTGGCACCATGGCGACCCATGCCGTTTCATATGCAGATACTGGTACGAAGGCATACAAGTCGGCTGATAGAGAGAAGAGCTTCTCCTTCATCCTCTCGATTGCTTCCTCAAACCACAATGACTGCTCCATTAGTATCTAGGTGACTATCTTACTTGGTTCACTACCACAATCCACTGAAGAATGCTTGCTTCCCATTGTATTTATAATTGCTTTAAATCAGGACATGTGACACACGATTAATTACACAATTCTTCTTTTACTTGCACTTTGCTTCTTATTCAGGCTTCATTTGGTCTTAATAAAGCTTTTTAGCATAAAAATTTTAATATTTAAATTAAAAAATTATTTTAAGAAACAATTAAAAAATCTTTCCAAAAGAAGTCTTAATCATTTATATGTAAATGAATTTTCAATCTCTTTCATATTTATGTACCTTCTGTTTTTTTTTTTTTTTTGTTCTTATTTCATAGCTATAATTCAATTGCGATCACTTGATTTTTTTTTTTCTCAAAATATTCTTCATCTGGGAATATTGTTCACTCAATTGCTCCACGAGGATATCTTTTTTTTAACATTTAATTAACATTTTTATGTATCTGAATTGGGTCACTATTGAATTATGTATCTGAATGTGATATAGAAATTAGCATTTTTTTTTTCTTTTACTTGACTAATGTTATAATATTATTTATGCTTTAACGTTATTAGATTATGGTTTTATTTGAGACGTCTTTTTTTATTGTTTCTTAAAGCAGCTTTGTAGTACGAAAATGATTATGCTCACAATTATTTCATAAAAGAAGTAAGATATATATATTATTTGTAAATGAATTTATATATATATATATATATATATATATATATATTTGTGATTGACCTGAAGACAACCCAACCCTAAAAGATGAATCTCGAGTCAATTCTGGGTTAGCAGGTTTACCCGAATACAACCCGATTGTAAAGCGGGTCGAGAATTAAGACCCGAACCCAACCCTAAAAGACGAACCTCAAACATGGATGGAATCAAAAGGAAGATGAACCTCATTCGATGTTGAGTGGCATAATGACTAATAACACATCTCTAGCACACAAAGTATATATATATATATAGTTTTCCTATCTGTTCACACTCTTAAAGATCATGAAAACAAATTAAACAGCGATTGATATGCAATAGAAAATTGAAATTTCTGCTTTTACTTGGCAAGAGACTAGGCTTTGTTTGGGCTAATTTTTCTGAATTATAATTTTTTTTTTATTTAAAAATTACTTCATAAAATAGTAAAGAAACTATCACAAATAAATAAAGACTAAATTTAAATACCTTATTTGAATAACATTTAAGTTATTTACTTGATTTTCTTGTACTTGAATTATTCCTGCTTTTAATTACATTTAAATTTTAGAATTCTTTTGTTTTTAATTTGGGTCATAAAAAAAGATGAGTATAATATATGATTAATTCATAAATTTATTTATTAGGATTATGAGAAATAATCAAATACCGAGCAATACCAAACAATAACGAGGAATACCATCATGTGAAGACCTAATACCGAGTTATACCGAGCAATAACGAGTTATATAAAAAAATATCGAGTTTTTCCTCGTTATTACCAAATAATACCTAGCAATACCGAGCAAATACAGAGTTTTTTGACGGGATTTTAGTGCCGA
Organism: Dendrobium huoshanense; assembly: GCA_016618105.1. NCBI lineage: Eukaryota > Viridiplantae > Streptophyta > Magnoliopsida > Asparagales > Orchidaceae > Dendrobium > Dendrobium huoshanense. The sequence goes on from CM028358.1 coordinate 84,117,587, forward strand.
CCGGACGTTCCTCTACGTCCGGTCGGAGGACCTAATAATTGTTCCAAACCACGCATGGCTAACATTTTTTTTTTGGGAATTGCATGGCTAACATTTATTAGACACAAATATACATTGGTTACATCACAATAAAATATCTTGTCTACTCAATTAATATATAAATTAAATGATTGGGATGCCCTCATTTTCACCTTTTTTGTTGGATTTCTCGGACAACTTCAAAAATTTATAAAAAAAAAGATATTTTTACACCTAATGTTAGTCATCCATCACTGAACAATTATTGTGGCCATCTATGTGCTCACATTGAACTTATGGTGATCTTTTATTGAAAGTCATTTGAGATATTATGATTGCTCACTGTATAGAATTACACAAGTAAATATTAGTCTTTCAATCTAAGAAATAATGGAGTCCTCCATGTTTTAAAGAAAATATTTATTAATATAAAAGATTTGGCTAAAATTATATTATGTCTATATTCTTCTCTCATGAAGCTTCTCTATTAGATTGTATTTTAGTTGAACTTTTAACATACATATTTATTTATTTTTTTAGTTGTTTCACATCATGAGCTATATGTAACAAAGAACTTTCGAATAAAAATCACTTATAGTAGATTCTCTTTCAAGTATAGTAGAACTATGTTGAGTTTTCCAGCCTTAGCTTCTTTCTGCAAATTAATTTTATTTCAATCAAAACTATGGCTGTGAGTTTTCTTAAGGCCTCCTTTTTCTGCAATGTTCTCAAATGCAACTTAGCCATAACTGATTTTTATTCTTACCAAAATAAGAAAAGCAATAAGGGTGTAACTGTGTAAGCAATAAAATATAGTTAACAAACCTTATAGCTATCAAAATCATTCAACAAGCGATATGGATAGCTATGTGTCCTTAATAGTAAAAAAAGCTAAGGAGTCATTGTAGATTTGAAATACAACATCTTTCTTTGGGTTTTGATTCTTCTGCAATCCATTTTCTACGAAAAAATGCAAATTTTCAAATTAACCATGTTAACTTCGTCTATGAATTTTTAAATGTATAGAATAGTCTTTATCTTCTTGAAGGAGAGAAATTGTTTTATATATTTTGTTCAATCTTCACATCATATAATATTGGTGATTTTTCGAAGAAAAAAAAAGAAGGCTAAGTTGTCAAATTTCAATCATCTAATTTATTTTAGATTTTTGAAATCATATGACTTAAAATGGTTTAAACTATCAAAAATATAGGAGAAATTATTACGAGTGGAGTCCAGATGTTGAACTATGGCTGGATTCCAATCAAATGACAACATGTGACTAATACATATTGTATATTAGATGTGTATTTATGTATTAACTATGTATTAGTTGTGTATTGGCAAGCACACATTTTTTCTTGTAATACGCACTGTGTATTGGTGCATATTAGCTGTGTATTAAATATGTATTGATATGTACCTGTAGTGTATTATAGTACACAATGTGTACTAATCAATACACAGCTAGTACACAATGTGTATTAGCCACATGTCGTCATTTGATTGGAGTCCAAACATCGATCTACGTTTGGACTCCACTCATAATACTTTCTCAAAATATAGAGAGCAAGTGTCATTTGACAAACAAGTTGTGATTTTTAAAAATTTATTAATTTTAAAAATAATTAATAAAATTTTAAAATGAATTATAAAAGAAAAAAAATGCCGGGTATAAGTGATCCACCAAATGCTTGATTTCTTCAGAGAAATGCTCTAAGAAATATTATTAGTTAAAAATAATAGTTTCAACATATGCAACTGAAATTAAACCAATAGACTTGACTTTAAACAACCATAGAGAGGACCAACTAATGATATAAACCCATTATTTGGTAGTTAAAAGAAAAACCTTAAACATGGATGGAATCTTATCAAGAAAAAAACAGAAGGAAGAAGGACCTCATTGGATGGTGAGTGATTGGACTGCGTAAAAAAAAAAAGAAAGAAATATTATTAGTTATATAATAATAATAGTTTCAACATAAGCAACTTATATTAACCCAATAGACTTGACTTTAAACAATCAAAGAGGGGACCAGCTAACCAAAACACGACACCAGCTAATGATATGAAACGGGTCGGGTTCGGGTTAAACAAATCATCCCGTTTTAAAAATCGGGTCAGGTTCAAGTTAACACAGCAACCCAAAAGTGACCCGAAAGTGACACGAAAACTCATTTTGCCCGAAAACCCGAGATTGACCCGTTTTTGACCCGAAAACTAGCAATTTTTGGTCAAACCCGGGTAATTCGTGTTTGGTCGGGTTGATCCAGACCCGAATAGGGTCGGGTTCGGGTCTGAAAACTTGACCCATTTTTAAAAATGAGTTGGGTTCAGGTTCGGGTTGACCCGAATAGTGCCTGGTCAGTTCCGGGTTCGACCCGAACCCGACCCGTTGACCAGAATTGACACCCTTAACCTCAAACATGGATGGAATTGCTTGTCAGGAAAAAACCAAAAGGAAGATGGACCAAAAGCATAATGACTAATAACACATATCTAGCAAGAAAAGTATATATATATATAGTTTTATCGTCCGTTCACGCATAAAATTACCCAATAGGACTTAACTCTACCAATAATGAGAAGCTCTAATCTTGGAGAAAAAAATGTCCAGGTTCGGGTTGATCCGCAAATATAAAAAATGATAAAACTGTCATAGCTAATCTATCTTAGTATTAAGAGATATTAATTTTACCTTTCATTAACTTTGCTAATTAAGTGATTAAAGGCTATTTATTAGATTTTAGTGTTGATATATCTTCAAAAAATTATCTTGATCGGGCACGAACCTTAAGGATAAATCAAGTAGGAAACTTCCAAAATTAAATCTGGGACCAATCGAACTTTGATTTCTAAAAGCTTATAGTTGAACTAAACATCTCGAAAAGACAAACCCAATAACACCAAATTCGACCAAATCCGAGCCTAATGGGTCCAAATCAAAGAGCCGAAGCGCATTTGGAAGGTTCAAATCATAAATTGGAAGACCAAACAATTTTCAAAAATTATATGCTTATAGTTGAATCGAGCGGCTTGATTAAACAAATCCAACGAGCCTAAGATCGTCAAATTCTGATGTCACTAAGGCATTCAAGTGCCCAATAAATGATTCACGATTAAGGGGATCAATATCGACCGTCTATTCAAACCACTCCCAACATACCCTTGATCTCCCTCTTATTTAATGACCACGCCACTGTCAGAAAACTATAAATAAACCCCTCATTCTTCATGAAAAGGGGACGGAAGCAAGAAAGAGAAGGGAGAGAAGGAATAGAGAGAAATTAGAGCTCTCTTGCCACCATACTCCTCCTCGACCACCATCGGACTACCAGCCGTCGCCGGAATATCATCGGACATCCGCCTGGCCACCGACTAACACTGGACTTCTGTTCGGCCAACAATTGACACAGGACTTCCACCAGGCTTCCAATTATTGTTGGACTTACACCCGGCCACCAACTAACGTCGACAAAAACGTCAAACTTCCACCCAGCTGTGGCCTACAGTCATTCCGACCTCCATCGCCAGAAAATAGTCTTTTTGACCAATATCTCCTGTTGACTATTGTCTTTCTGACCTCCGTCATCAGACAAAAATCTTTTTGACCACCGTTGCTCAGTGAGTACAGTCCTTCTGACCTCGATCGCCAAACATCGATCTTTCTGATCACTATCGCCCACCGACTACGGTCATTCCAACCCCCATCGCCAGAAAATTGTCTTTCTAACCATAGTCGCTAGCCGACTATGGTCCTTTCACCTTCCATGTCTAGGCAACAATCTTTTTTACCATTATTGCCCGTCAACTACAATCCTTATGATCTCCGTCGCTAGATAATAATTTTTTTTACCATTATCGACTGCCATTTATGGTCCTTCCGACCTATGTCACCAGACTACAATCTTTTTAACCCTCATTGTCCGCTAACCACGGTCCTTCTGACCTCTGTCGTTAAACAACAATCTTTTTATCACTTTTGCCTGCCGACTACTGTCCTTCTGACATCCGTCACCAGACAACGATCGTTCTAACTACTATCGCCAGTTGACCACCATCCTTCCAAACCCCATTGCTAGATAACAGTCTTTCTAACCATTATCACCCTCCTACTATGGTCCTTCCAACCTTCGTTGCCAAGCAATGGTCTTTTTGACCACTGTCTCTCGTTGACTATAGTATTATGAAGTGAAACTATTAGTCAAGAATATTAAAATAAGAAGTATTATGATACCTCATATTAACCCCCAAAGCAACATCCATAGCATACCAAACCTTAATAGACATCGGGTCGTTAACAAAAACATCTCATTGGTCTCCATTTGATATCAACATTGACATTGAGAGGTAATAAAAACACCTTTCTTTCTTAATTTCTCATCCACTGGGATCAAACTTTTAAGTAATCTCTAGAGCGATAGAGTTCCACATTTTTCTAAAACCAAGATTGTAAGTATTTCTAGCACGAAAATGATCCCAAATAGTGTTATTGTTTAAGTTACCATCAAAAGAAAATTTGAGTATAGGTTGATCCAACACATTGAGATTAATAGGAATGTCTTGAATGGAAACATTCATCGAAGTATGGAGATTATCAAAAACCATATTATTATTCTACTTATCATTCAAAATAAAATCAGCCACACACAAGTTGGAAATAGAATGTGTTAAAAAAAAATCAAAGATCAAATACCTATCCAGTCATTTGCCAAAAGAAGCAAGAATCAACACCTATGCTCCATTGACTACATTGTTCTCCATGCCACTTTATTTTACAAATCCTAGACCAAATAACAGATTTGACCTTTCTTAAGGAAGCATTGAGAGGGTTGAATATTCTTGCAATACTTGAAATTCATCTCTCACTTCATTTGCTGAACCTTCAGGATCTGCTTCCATAGCTATTGCCTTCAAATCATACTTTTATAGTTGGTAAAATTAAATTGCATGAGATGATAAGCAAAATATTATTGCTTGTGAAGCATTTTCACTATCCAAAGTTCGTGCCTTTTGTTTGAATCAAATGATAGTGGTGTCCCTTTTTTACTTTTTTTAGTGAAACTTTGGCTTCTGTTGTTTAAAAATATTTGCTACATAAATCTCCAGATTGACTAGTTATTTTCTTACCAAATGGTTAATAGATTACTCTGTTAATGTTATTGAGTAGCATAGTTAGTTGGAAAGTCAAATACATTCTTAGAATTAAAGAACATCTGGAAAACCTTTAAGAAATATAGATGCAGATCTTTCCACTGTCTTGGCATTTGAGACATTGTTGATTCATAGGGCATCACCATTTGAAGTTCTTTTTTTTTTTCCTTTTTCCCAAAATGTTCCTTACAATAATGCGTTTTGTTTGTGATTCAAAACATTTGTGATTGCACTTAGTCTGTTTTGTTTTCACTTTTTTCTTATGATGCAATAGATATAGTGATATTTTTGGCAAATTTTAGTGATAAATAATTTTATTTATTGGGAATTCTAGTAACTGCGTGAGCCGCAACGCAACTGTGTGATACGGGGACATGGGGCATGCAAGGCTCATCGAGGCGATCATGGGTGCAAGATGGGGATGTTGGACGGGGACTCGAACGTTGGATTGGGACGAGGAAGAAAATGGAGACGCAGACGCTGGATGGGGACCTAGAGACAAGGATGCAGGACAGGGATACAAATGCAAATGTGGGATGGAGACACAGGCTGTGGGATGGATGATAAGGGTTGAACTCTGGTCGATTTCGGATTAGCAGGTTGACTCGAACATGACTTGATTTTAAAAATGGGTTAATAATTAAGATCCGATTCTAACCCATTTGTTAAGTGGGTTGGCCTGAATACGAGTTTTCTAGGTTAGGTTCGGGTTAAGTTTTCAGGTCTTATCTTTAATTGACACCTCTAGTTAAGAACTATGAGTTGAATATATCTATTGAGTTATTTTGTGTTGGCTAACTTTTAAAAGAAAATCTTTGTAAATATATCTATCTGAGTTAATTTTTTTCCAGATTTGATTACAAAAGCTATGTAAATAATTGCTTCAATAGTAAAATAATTTTAGCTTTCGGGCATAGATGGGTTCCGATATTGACGCAAGCCAAGCATTTATTAGACAAAAAGTCAGATCACATTAAAATATTATGTCTACTCGATCAATATAAATTAAAAAATTGAAATTGGCTCATCTTCACTTTTTTTTTTTGGGGGGGGGGGGGGGGGGGGGATTCATCTTCACATTTTTGGTTGAATGCTTTAGACTTCGTTTGATCCGAATTTTTTATTATTTCTTAAAATAAAAATTTAGTATAAAAATTTTAATTTACAATTACACTTTTTTTTTATGATGCAATCGATATAATAATATTTTAGGTGAATTTTAATGATGAATATTTTTATTTGTTGAGAACTTTAGTGACTTTGTGAGCGGCGAGTGACAGTATGTGATATGGGGACATGAGGCGAGCTCTAGTCAAGAACTACGAGTTAATTGAATCCTCAAGTGAATTAACTGATACGGTGCGACTGTGTGATACAGGGTCATGCAAAGATGAGTATAATATATGATTAATTCATAAATTTGTTTATTGGTATTATGAGAAATAATAATAAATAAAGGACCAAATAATCAATCCTAATTAAATTTAAATTAGAATATTCTCAAGTGATTTTTTTCCTGATTTGATCCAAAAGCTATTTAAATTGGATTTTGGGCTTAGATGGGATGGCTAATATTTAATAGACAAAAAGGTACACTGTCACATCACTATAAAATATCATAAATTAAATGATTGGGATTGTCTCATTTTCACCTTTTGGTTAGGAGTTTTCATCATCATTTGAGACTATTTTATTACTATCTTTTAAGCAATTTTTTAGAATTTTTCTACTATAATATTGTTTTAGAAAACATAACAATAATGGTTTTAGAGTATCCATAATTATTATAGAAAAGAATAGAACATATTTTTACACATGATGTTAGTCATCCATCACTGAACAATGATTGTGATCATCTATGAGTTCACTTTCATCAAACTTGTGATGATCTTTTATCGAAAGTCATTTGATATATTAAGATTGCTCACCATATAGAATTGCATGAGTAAATATAAAAGTCTCCCTATCTTAGAAATAATGGAGTCCTCCAAGTTTGAAAGCGAATATTTATTAATATAAAAGATCTGGCTAAAATTATGTTATGACTATCTTCTTATCTTCTCCAGCGTCTCTATTAGATTGTATTTCAGTTCAACTTTTAACATACAAATCTATTTATTTTTTTAGTTGTTTTACATCATATAAAAATTATTATAAAGTGTGAGGTATATGTAGCAAACAACGTTCGAATAAAAATCACTCATAGGTTTTTTTGTGTGGGAAATTTGAGCCAATTAAGACAAATTCACACACATTATATATGCAAGCTTCAAATACAAAACTTTTTTGTTGGTAGCTAAAACTCCTGACATATACATTAAAATGACCTACGTAATCACTCAAAATGAGTTGAAATTCATATGCAGTCTTCTTCATAAAATTACAATCAAGGCACAACATTTATTTATTTATTTAACCTATCAAATCAAAATACCTTTTTAAAAATAAGAATTAGAAATGCAGCTCAAATAATCCATGGCATATATGGTTGAAATCAAAAGCTCGTGGCCTCTTTCTCTAGCTCGAGCATTAATCTCTGCTCCAGTAGCTACTAATTCCAAAGCATACTTTTGTTGCTAGTGACAAACTATCTAGCTTAATTCTCCCTTCATTTGCTCAAGCTTCAAGATATGCTTCCATAGCTATCACTTCCAAAGCATACTTGTATATATGGGAGAATTTAATTGCATGAAATAACCAGCAGAAGGTAGTTTGTGAGACATTTTCTTTATCCACGGATCTAGCCATTTGTTTGAATTAAATGACAGTATTGTCCCTTTGCTGCTAGATTTGCTAAACTTTTCTTTTCGTAGTTGAATTTTAGTTTTTGTTGTTTCTAACTGTTTGATAATTAAGCCTCCAGGTTGACTTGTTAACATTTCCCTCCCCAATGGTTCATAGAATGCTTTGTCAATGCTATCAAGTAGCATATTTGGTGAGTCAAATGCATTCGTAGAATTAAAAAACATCTGGAAAACCTTTAAGAAAGATAGATGCAGATCTTTCCACTCTCTGGGCATTTGAGACGTTGCAGAATCTCTGGACATCGCCATTTGAAGAAGTTCTTTTTTCCTTTTTTCCAAAATGGTCCTTACAAAAGCAATGGCTTCATCAATCTTGGCCTTTGGATTCTCCTTCAAGTACAATAGAACTATGTTTGGTTTACCAGCCTTAGCTTCTTTCTGCAAATTAATTTTATTTCAGTAAACACCAACATCAATTGTGTACTCAAATACAACTAATTTTTATTGGTGGGCTAATTTCTTTTATTCTAGGTCTTACTTTAACAAAATAAGAAAAGGAATAATGAATGCAATTAATAAAATATAGTTAACAAACCTCATAGCTCTCCAGGTCATTCAACAAGCGACATGAAACCATAAGAGATTTAGTAATCATAGTATTGTTGAAGTTCCAAAACTCTTCGGCATCAACTTTTGAGTTTGTCAAATAACATGCTGTAAGAATAATCATATCAACTGCAATTGAAGTTGTCGCATTTTCAATATATTGATCAATTGATGGATAATGAGAACTTCTGCTCCACTCAGCTTCCTTTAGCCACGACTTGAATATTTCTTTCCACTTCATAACAAATAGATTAATTCACAACTCTATTAAATAGCTTCTTAAATGTATATGACGATATAATTAATGTTGAATGTGAACTCACGGTGTTTTGAAGAATTTTCTTCACGCCATGACCATGTCTCTTAGGGAACTTGAGAGAAATATCTTGAACTAAATTGTCTAGGGCAGTGAAAATAACTTTGCTATGGCTTGTCAGAGATTCTCCCTCCCATCTATAATTATTTGGGATAAGAATGCATATACAACAAATACATTGAATTTAATTTTTTTTTTTTTTTACAGAAAACTTGAAATTTTGAAAGAGTTTCAAAGTTTTTTTCTTAATGAATTCTTATATGAATCCCTTTTTTCACATAATTTATTTTCTTGAAATTTTATATTAAATGAGAAATATATTTTAAAATTATATGCACAAAATTATGCATGAATATGCCAATATACATTTAAAACATATGTAATCAAATTTTATTATTTTCTATAATTTTTTATATGCAACAATTTAAATCTTGGTCCTTCATGTTAGAGATCCAAAATAGCATCTCTCAACAATGTAAATGATGACTATATTCTATCAAAATTTAAAAAAAATTGTTGAGATATATAAAGATGGATACATGTCATCAAATATTATTCTATAAAAACCTTAAAATATTAGAAATTCAGTTTTAGATAAATTTAATGATTTGAATGAAAAGTTAAGCTTGAATGCAAGGACTTTAAGCCACATTTTAATGTTGAACAGATATATAAAATATTTTATTGAGATAAAAGAACTATAAATAAGCAAAGTGTGCAATGATCAATTCCTATCATAAGTAACATATAATATTGTCCTGCCTTTGAACCGCATCTGTTAGGATGGATAATTCATGCATTGAGCCTTTTTCATCAAAGAAATCATCTACAACCGTAATCAAGATTGCACATTTTGTTGCTTCCTTCCTTGAATATGTGTCAAGAGGGAGGCAACTTGAAGAAGCCATGGCAAAATAGCAGTATGTTGTCTTCTCTCTGCCGAATCCCATCATGGAGAGACCAGTATCCTTAGACCACCTTTATATACAAATTGAGATGGAGTTAAAAAAATTTGAGAATAACTTTAAAAAAAAAATTGTGGAAATAAGGCAAAAGAGGAGGCAAATATATTTTTCTCTGTAGTATAGTAAACTACCGGTGTAATTCTTGAAGCTCCTTTGTATATGTTGATTGCCTCATCATAAAATTATCAATAGCAAGTTGGAGGAGGTCATTATTTTGTAAGATCCTGCATTTTATTTATTTATATAAAAAATAAACATTCAACAACCAAATTATTTATCTTAATTAAACTCCTATAAATTTACCTATAGGGTGCATTCTTTCCCACCCAGAAGTTGTAGATCCCTCCCCCTTCAATGTACAATCTATGCTCCAAATGATCCATTCGTGCTAGCCATTTGTGCTCTAACTCATGCTCAATCTGGTAAAGTATAGGTAGGTTTCATGCAAAAGGGTTTATGAAATTTTACATAAAGAAATCTACTCAATCTTATACTGATTCACCTCTAGTTCAAATTTCTTTAATGAATATGAAATATTGGTTTCATTTTGGGATTTTATGCTCTTGAGTCCCTTCTGCAAGATGTGCCAGGAGAACACTCCAACCTTATCAAGATCTTGATCCTCCAAAAAAGCAATATGTGATGCTTTGTAAATGCTAAGAATGGGGCCTAAAAAGAAGGCATAATTATCTTTCATATGTGATAGCATTTTCTCATCATCAATGAACCAACAAATTCTTCCTGTACAAAGTCCATTCACATCAAACACATTTACTAGTAAAAAAATGTTTATGTAATTATTCATACATGAATAAATATTTATTTCTAATGTTTTAGAAATATTTAATATTTTATTAATGTAGTCAACTACTTACTTGGAGAAACTTGATAGCCATGCTTCCTTAATAGTCGAAAAGCTAAGGAATCATTGTAGATTTGAAATACATCATCATTTTTCTTTGGGACTTTTGATTCTTCTTCAATCCATTTTCTACGGAAAAAATACAAATATTGAAATTAATCATGTTAACTTCATCTATTAATTTTTAAATGCATAGAATAGTTTTTAATCTTCTTGAAGGAAAGAACATGTTTTATATATTTTGTAAAAAAAAAAGGCCTAGTTGTCAAACTTCAGCATCTAATTTATTTTAGTTTCAACTTAAATTGTTTGAAACTATCAGATATATGAGAAATCAATACGTACAGATTAAATATAGTATATAGTGTGTACGAGCCAATAAACAACAAATACACAACTAAAATCTACCAATACATAGCTAGTACACAATGTGTATTAGCTACGTGTTGTCATTTGATTAGAGTCTGGATGTAGCTCTATGTCCGGACTCCACCCATAATAATTTCTTCAAATATAAAGAGCAAGTGTCATCTGACAATTAACTTGTGATTTTTAAAATCATAATAATTTTAAAAATAGTTAATAAAGTTATATATATAATGAACTTCAGATCAAATTTATATTAAAATGAATTATAAAAGAAAAAAAACATACCCGTATAGGTGATCCATCACATGCTTGATTTCTACAGAGAAATGCTCTGCACATCCAAGCCTCTCCAAGTGATCAACCACGCAAAGCTTCATAAAATCTTTGTCCATTGAGAACATGGGAGGAACTGTAAATATATTATATAAGTACAAAGAATTTAAGTTTCCTCCAAAACTATTTTATTTGTCTAAAACTTCTTTAAAAATATAAATAAGAAATTTGGGTCAAATACTTCTACTAAAATTTAAATAAAATGATTTATTAAATTATTAAATTTATTATCATAAAAATATTTTATATGTTAGAATTGGTTGATTAACAATTTAATAATTTTAAAATCCATTAAGAAAAAAATTCATTATTTTATATTTATTTATTGATTGTAGTTATAATATTTTTCAACCTCATGGATTAATACCTCCGTGTTGGCAATTGGTAAGCAAGTGTTGAAGGTAAGATTTGTACGTGTGATCTCCGGTAATCATGTAAGCACAAGCGGTCACTGATGGAGATTGCAAAACTAGTGTGGAGCCATAGTTTCCAAATGCAATCTCTCTCATTACAAGTCTCTCCTTCGTAATTATGTCTTCGGCCTCTTCACTTTTAAGTTTTTTTTCATTCAAATTAAATTCATAAAAAATTTCATTATTGATTTGTTGAGCAGAAAAGACTTTCAAGCCTTTTGCCTTTGCAAGCTCAGCCATAAAAAACCACCTACGAAAATGAGCATGCCCAACTTTGTCACCACCCTCTTCTCTCTTTCTCATATTCATCAATTCTTTCTCCATGTTATCTTGGAGAAATCTCAATCCTACATATGTACAAATGAGTATAACAAATTAATTCATTCTTATATCTACATAAATATAACATACGCGTTTCAACTAATATAGAGTTCTTGTACCTTTGTTTATTCTTTGAGAGAAATCATTACTGTCCCAAGTTTTTAGAGCGATTAAGCAAGCAAGAGTGGCCAAAAGATCATCATTGCTACATTGATGCTTATAATCTATAAGCTCGTGATGATCATTATTAATACCATGTTGCTCGTCGAACCAAAATCCCATAGCATTTTGACTGCGTAGGATCCAGTCCAAATACTCCGGAAACATTGGGCTAGTTGGATCATCAGGGTCAGGCACCATGGCAACCCATGCCGTCTCATATGCAGAGACGGGTAAGAGGGCGAAGAGGTTGGCCGATGGAGAGAAGAGCTCCTCCTTCATCCTCTCGATCATTTTTGCGAACCCCAATGATTGCTCCATCACTAGTTAAACCTAATAACTTCACCTCAGCAAATATGAATAAATTTAGTGTGAAGACGAATGCATGCTTGCCTTTGTATTTATAGATGCATTATATGACACGTGATACACGTGCTTCACAATTATTTCAATAGACAAAGTTTAATTATTTACACTTTGTCAGTGATAAAATAATCTGTCAATGAATTATTAATGTTCATTCTGCTATCAAACGTTTCTCACCAAAGAGGGGACCAACTAGTAGTATGAATCTATTTGGGATCTTAAAGAGGGATAGAATCTTGTCATGAAAACATCAAAATGAAAATGTAGCTCATTAGATAGTGAGTGATTAGACTTCTTAGAAAATGCCATACTGATGACTAATAACACAAGACCTCTAGCAAGCGAAATATATATGATTTTCATATCTATTCACATTCTGAAAGAAATTATACATTTCACTAACCACACAAATTAGGAGGTCTGAATCTTCATATCAAATCCTAAACAATTATAAAACTACTCAACTACAAGATATGAATTTTGTTGCTTTTCGAACACTATTGAATATTCCTTTCAATGACCAAAAAGATGAATCTTAATTAATTTTGTATTTAAAATTCTAAATTTGCTTGGTGACTCAATTAAAAGCTCAATCATGCATGGACGGAGGGCCGTCTTATGAAGCCATGTATTTGCATTCACACTCTTTTTATTCATAAAACTAACTAACTTAGAAAAGACAATATAGATGAAGAAAAGCTCTAATTTTTGAGAAAAAAATGTCTGAGCTTGGCTCTTATGCGAGTGGAAAATGACAAAATGATGTCTTATATTAATAGTAGCAAATCTTTTTCGACGTTCCACGGTTCACATGTTGAACTTGGTTTAGAAATAAATAATACAAGGAAAAAAAAAAAACAAATGATTGTCGCATATTCCAACAAATTTTTTAACAGATTTTCGATGAAATATTTTCATCCTAATTATGACATAAATATTTTCCTTAAGTTATAATTTAAATAAAAAAGAGTAACTTTTACAGTAGAACATGCTCTGCAGTCTAATGGATGGGTGTTAGATTATACTCCAAATGAGCGAGATTCAAACCTTGTGCAGGCTCGAGCCAGTTGGGAGTGTTCATAGGCGAGCGATGGCAGTTGCTTTGTGGGTGGGCAGAGGGGCGGGTTGGGGTAGCTGGTGTAATATCAAAAATCTGCTCCAGCATCGTCCAGGACGATCTGGGATCGTCCTGGGACGATCAGTGGAAATGAAGCTCCAGATTTTGCCCAGTTCTGCTCCAGGTGATTTTCTGTATGTATCGTCCAGGCCGATCGGGGACATCGGCCAGGCCGATTGACACTGTTCATAAGAATCGGCCGTGCAATCGCCCTGGAGTATCGGCCAGGACTATGTGGTTTGGTCTGATCGTCCAGGACGATCGGCCAGGCCGATCTGAACATTACTTAAGGGAAATCAGTCATTTTGAAGAGAGAGAAATTTAAAATAAAATATCTGATTTTCAGCTCTGAGGAGAGAGAAAAAGAAGATTTTGGTAAAGTTGTTTTCGGGAAGACGCGGAGCCGTTTTCGTTCGAAGTGACTGTTGAGGAATTTGCTGTGCACGAGGTAAGGCACATTCCGCCTTTCTCAATTTTCAGTTCCGTCGAGTTTGGCGGTATTTTTCTGTCCGGATTTCGTTTTCGTTACGGTTTTTCGTCCGTATCTTTTGATTGGTTCAGTTTTTACCGCGTAAGTTTCTGTATATTGTTGACGTGCCGAGTGTGCACATTTTGGTTATTTTTCGAAGATTTTTGTCCGGATATTTTTGATTCGGCGATGTTTTTCGTAGACTACAATTTTCTGTGAAATTGTAAATTCTCTGGGCAGTAGAATAAATGTTCTGGAATATGATTATCTATACTCTGTGCGAATTCGGTAAATTTTCTTTGCAGGAAATTTTGTGTAAATTCTGTCTACTGTCGTTGTGCTGCCCGATTTTTGGGTGATTTCTGATTTACCCGGATTTCTTCTGAATTGAAATGCTATGTGTATAAGCTATAAAAAGGGAGTTATAAGGGGCCTGGATCCTATGAGATTCAGTTAGTGTCTGGGAAATCTGAAATGAGCTCAATCTGAAATCTGATATCTGTTCTGTTCCGGATCCGAGGAAAATCTGTTTAGGTGCTATAAGCACTATATATGTATTCTGGTGCTATAAGCACATCTGTTCTGGTGCCGTGAGCACAAAGGGAGGCATAAGGGGCCTGGATCCTATGAGATTCAGTCAGTGTCAGGGAATTTAGCTATTAATTAAATATATGATATCCGCTATTATCTGATTCTGATATGATATGATCTGCAAATTCTGAATTCTGATTTCTGTAAAATTCTGACTCTGTTGATTTATTCTGTTCTGTGATCTGATCTGTACGACTCTGATTCTGATTTGATATCTGTCCGTATAAGTTCTGATTTCCGATTCTGTTCTGATTTCTGATCTGATTTCTGTCTGATAAGTTTGGTTTTTGTTTCTGAGAATTTAGATTGGTGGTTTGTTGCTTTGCTGAGCTGTTGAGCTCACCCTTGCTTTCTGGTGGTTTTCAGGTTCTGGGAAAGGGAATGAAGTCCAGGACTAGAGTTCAGAGTTCTGATCCGTATAGGTATACTTTTGATTTTTGTACAGTCATGGATTTTCTGTTCTGTCTTTCTTTGCGTTCAAAAGCCATGTACTGTATTTGTAGATGATTATTTTGAGGAAATGGAAAGATAGATGTTTTGTTCCGCTGTATTCGATGATTTATAGTAGCTCTGTTGTTCTGTGTTTGTGTGTCTGTTGAGTTAAGTATTTGGAAGATCAGTTCAGTAACCAAACTCCAAAGCCAGATCCTGGATAAGAAGAAGTTCCGTCGCGATCCGGCTCGGGCGGGATCCGTCCCCGTCGGGTCGGGTCGTGACAGCTGGTTTGCAGGGAAACGAGCAGTAGGCATATTTGAGCGGAAATTTTGAAAATTATATTTTAATTTTTCTGGCAACAATTTTTTCGCGGATTAATTCTGCAAAAATTTTGACGGAAATGTTCCCGACAGATTTTTTTCTCTGATGTTTGTTTTTCGACGCGCGTTTTACTGATGAAAAATTGTCCGTCAGAAATCTGCCCGAAATACCAATTACCAACGGATTTTGATTATTTTCCCAGCGTGGCAGCAATAGATCCTTGCAACAAGAAGGAAAGAACGACGATGGTTGAAGAAGATGGGAGGGGGAGAAACCCTAGCATAGAAAAAAAAAAAAAATCATACTTACTAACATTATAATATTATTTATGCTCAAAGGTGATTAGACGCAATCTATTACTCAAATGGGTACACTCCAAATGGAGGTTTTAGCCTAAAACTACAGTACTTAAAATTCGTCGTCTGAACATTTGGTTCCAACTCCATCATATGCAACGCACATAGCTTAGATACATTAGACGACAACATACAATGTCACATCATACACAATATAGTATTCATGATTTTTTTTTGTATGATTTTAAAATATTTGAACAATTTTTGAAATTAATTATTTTATTTATAAAAAAGAATAAAAATTTACCCTAAATTTTAATATAATTTGTATATCTCAAAAAAATTGTTAGTTAATTAGATTATTATAGAAATGAACAGTGTTTCATATCATGAACAAAAAGAAAAGGTATTTCTTGAACTGGTCAGACATCACTGGCCAACTATTCATAGACACTACTGCCCAAGATTGTGAAAATTGGATCGTACAAGGATTCGGAAGGAGATGCTCAAAGTTTGACCGGTTGAATTGGGGTTAAATCGGATGACATAATAGATAATAATTTTATTTTTAAAAAATAAAATTACAATAATAATGATGATATCATTATAAATTGTTACAACTCGAGCTAACGAGATTATATTTTTAATGATAACAAACATTGTAGCTCACATCATGTTGTCTATTTGTATTTGTAATATATTTTTGTTTGTGTGTGTACTGACTTTTTAGGAACACCGTGCAATATCTAATAAAGATTCAAAACTCAAGATTGGGTAGAATAGATTATGTTGTAATGAACATGTAATATTCGTTGATGTATTTTTATTTTTTGAGTCAAGTCCTATAAAGATGCTTACTAGCTTGGTGATCATAATTTAGGCAAGATTTCACGATTCAAATTTTGCCCTAATCACCTAGGATGATCTATATCGTACTAGACGATGTATGACAATAATGCCTAATTTGATCCTGTGATTAGGGGACTAATGATGGTTAAATGCTCGATCAGATCGTATAGGATGATCTTACAATCGTACTGGACGATCTTTTATACTTTTTGGGATGACTACCGATTATATAAGATGAAATACCATAAAATTTTCTTCTGATCGTCTAGGACGATCCCTAATATTGTACAAGACAATTTGTTCAAATTTGAACTGATCGTATTGGATTATCCTGAGATTGTCCAGAATTATCAGGTCAAATTCTGCACATCGTATTGGAAAATCTTGAAATCATACAGAACAATATTTGGCATCAGAATTGAGTTTTTAGGATTTTCTGGAGCCCTCTATTTAAGCACATCTTACTGGACGATACTGTTATCGTATTGGATGATATTTATCACCAGATTTAATTTTTAGGATTTTTTAAAGCCCTCTATTTAAACTTTATCAAGGCACTTGATAAGCGTCTTTGGCAGCCATTGAAGCTTCATTATTCTAGAGAAAACTTGAAGAGAGAACTTAAAAGGGAGGGAGAAAAGGGTGGAGTTTAACAAAGGGAGAAGATCCTTGGATGGGATTTCAAGGGAGTGTGGAGGGGGTTTCACACGATTGCTCCGATAAGCTTGAACCTTAATACCATCAGATTCAAGGTTCGTATTGAGGGAAGTTTCGAGAAGAAGAATATCTCTTTGGTGTTAAAGGACCCGACTCCTCTGCCACACCGGGTTGGTGGAAAGATTTTGTAAAGACTTCTCCGCCTTGCTGTGGGGGCAAAAAGATAGTCACTATAGTTTTAATGCAATACTCAGATGGTGCCTCCGAGGAGTGGACGTAGGTCAGGTTGACCGAACCACTATAAAATCTGGTGTGCTCTTTCTAATTTTATTTTTCCGTACTATATTTTTCACATTTATTTATAGATATAACTGCTTGGTTGAAAATCTGTAATTGATATTACGTTGTTTTGATTATAATCACTTCAAACAGTTTCCATTCATAAATCGGTGTGCTTTTTTTATTAGACATGTTGATTGCTAGAGAATTTAGGATAGTAAGTAAGTATTTTAGATCTTAATATTCCATAAAAATTCACTCATATACAAATAAAAGAAGTATGCAATGATGCTAGAGCTTCTTTGCGAAAAACAAAGAAAGGGAAAAAATTATGAAGTTATGCCTAGTTGAAATAATGTAACTTAGTATAGATGATTACCAAAGTCAGTTATGCTCTATAACTAAACAAGGCAGGATTACAATGTATGGATTATTTGCTATACATCTGATACAACGTATACACCTTATACAACGCATCAGATTGACGACTAGCCTTAATCGAAAGTTCTCTCTCGTTATCAGGAAGGGTAATTAACTATAGGGGCTTACGCCTATAGGAAACCAGAACTCAGATCATAAAGTCCTCGCAAAATGAGGGTGAAATCTCTGGGTAGGAAACTAGAACTCATATCATAAAGTCCTCACAAAATGAGGGCGAAATCTCTAGGTAGTGTCTTATCTACAAACTCATCTATCTTCCCAAAATTTATCCCGAAACTTAATATGTTAAAACTCCCCCATAACCAAAGAAAAAGTAACTACGGGCGGAGGCCGTGGCCGAATTTTTGGTGCAAACTCATAAAATTTTTGTATTCATATGTTGCATTAGGATTTGTATTTGATTGATGAATTTCGAGTGATGTATCAAGAAATTTCCATAATAGCTATACCATAAGA
Organism: Dendrobium huoshanense; assembly: GCA_016618105.1. Classification (NCBI taxonomy): domain Eukaryota; kingdom Viridiplantae; phylum Streptophyta; class Magnoliopsida; order Asparagales; family Orchidaceae; genus Dendrobium; species Dendrobium huoshanense. The sequence goes on from CM028358.1 coordinate 84,136,127, forward strand.
CAAATAAGAGAGGAGAATATGACAAAATCGAACATAAATTAATGAGACAAATCTCAATCATGCATGGACGGATAAAGCCATGCATTCACACTCTCTTCCTATTCATAAAACCAACTTTGACAAGACAATGATCTGTTGACCGACTCTACCAATGAAGGGCTCTAATTTTGGGAAAAAATTTTGAGGGTTCTGATTTGATCTGCAAATGAAAAAATGATAAAATTATTATAGCGAATCTGTCTTAATAAATTTTTTATTAATTTTAACTATCATTAACTTTGTTAATTAAGTTATTAAAGGTTTTTTATTAGATTTTAGGGTATTAGGAGGATTCTTGCAAGAAATTAATTATAAGTGATTTTGTTAATTGTAAGCAGAGGCAAAGCCAAATTTTTTTTTTATGGGGGCACAAATTATGGATCTTTAAAAATTTTGGAGCTTTTCACTTATGTGATGGGACTATACAAAGCTCGTACCACAATTTTAGATACCAAACAGTATCCGATTTTAATGAGCTTATACTCGAATCGAGAGGCTCGACAAGACGAATCCAACGAGCCCAAGATGGTCTAGTTCCGACATCATTAAGGCCTTCAAATGCCCTTATCTCACACCTATTTACAAGCCATACCACTCTAGAAAAAACTATAAATAGAGCCCTAATTCTTCAAAAGAGGAATTAAGTAAGAAGGGAGAAGAAGAAGGGAAGAGGAAGAGAAAGGGGAAAGGAGCCCGCAACAAGAATATCCTTAAGTGATTTTTTTCCAGATTTGATTCGAAAAGCTATGCAAATAATTGCTCCTATAGGAAAAATAATTTTAGCTGTAGCCATCTGCTCCAAATTGGCTTTCGGGCTTAGATGGAATGGCTAATATTTATTAGACAAAAAGGTACACTGTTACATCACAATAAAATATCATTATAAATTAAATGATTGGGATTAACTCATTTTTACCTTTTTGGTTGGGAGTTTTAAGCATCATTTGTGACGGTTTTTTACTAAAATGTTAGTTTATAAAACAGAACAGTGAATGTGTTAGGTATGTGTATTCATAATTCTATAGGAAAGAATAAAAGATCAACTTCAAAAATTTATAAAAGAGTATATTTTTACACCTATGTGCTCACTATCATCGAACACTGAACAATTTTTGTGGCCATCTATGTGCTCACTATCATCGAACTTACGGTGATCTTTTGTTGAAAGTCGTTTGAGATATTATGATTGCTCATCATAAAGAATTGCAAGACTAAATATTACAATATCTCTATCTTATAAATAATGGAGTCCTCCATGTTTGAAAGCAAATATTTATTAATATAAAAGATTTGGCTAAAATTATATTATGTCTATCTTCTTTTCTTATGCAGCTTCTCTATATATTAGATTGTATTTCAGTTAACTTCTATCATACAAATTTTTTTTTTTTTTTAGTTATTTCACATCATATGAAAAAGTTATATTATGAAGTGTGAGGTATATGCAGCAAAATATCTTTGAATAAAAATCACTCACAATTTTTTTTTTTGGGATATTTGAGTCAATTAAGATAAATTCACACACGCATTATATACACAAACTTTTAACTCAAGACTATTTTATTGGCAGCTAAAGCTCTCGACCAATCGATTAAAATGGCCTACATAATCACTCAAAAATTTGAAACCCATATGCAGTCTTCTTCATAAAATTGCAAACAAGGCACATATTTTTTTATTTTTTTAACCTTTCAAATCCAAATACCTTAACAAAAATACGAATTAGAAATGCTGCTCACATAACCATATATGCTGGAATTCAAAAGCTCGTGGCCTCTTTCTCTGGCTTGAGCTTCAAGATCTGCTCCAGTAGCTACTAATTTCAAAGCATACTTTTGTTGATGGTGCCTAACTATCTGGCTTAATTCTTCCTTCACTTGCTCAAGCTTCAAGATCTGCTTCCATAGCTACCACTTCCAAAGAATATTTTTATATGTGGGAGAATTAAATTGCATAAAATAACAAGCAGAAGATAGCTTGTGATACATTTTCTTTATCTGCGAATCTAACCATTTGTTTGAATTAAATGACAATAGTGTCCCTTTGGTACTAGATCTGCTAAACTTTTCTTTTTGTAGTAGAATTTTATATTTTGTAGTTTCTAAATGTTTGATAATTAAGTCTCCAGGTTGACTTGTTAGCATTCCCTCCCCAATGGTTCATAGATTGCTTTGTTAATGCTATTTAGCAGCATATTTGGTGAGTCGAATGCATTTGTAGAATTAAAGAACATCTGAAAAACCTTTAAGAAAGATAGATGCAAATCTTTCCACTCTCTGGGCATTTGAGATGTTGCAGAATCTCTGGACATCACCATTTGAAGAAGTTCTTTTTTCCTTTTTTCCAAAGTGGTCTTTACAAAAGCAATGGCATCATCAATCTTGGCCTTTGGATTCTCTTTCAAGTACAGTAGAACCATGTTTGGTTTACTAGCCTTAGCTTCTTTCTGCAAATTAATTTTTATTTCAGTAAACATCAACATCAATTGTGTACTCAAATACAACTGATTTTTTTTTGGTGAGCTAATTTCTTTTATTCTAGGTCTTACTTTAACTAAATCATAAAATGAATATTTGATGATAAGTAATAAAATATAGTTAACAAACCTCATAGCTCTCTAAGTCATTCAACAAGCGACATGAAACCAAAAGAGATTTGGTCATCTTAGAATTGCTAAAGTTCCAAAACTCTTCGGCATCTACTTTTGAGTTTGTCAAATAACATGCTGGAAGAATAATCATTTCAACTGCAATTGAAGTTGTCGCATTTTCAATATATTGATCAATTGATGGATAATGAAGACTTCTGCTCCACTCTGCTTCCTTTAGCCACGACTTGAATATTTCTTTCCACTTTATAACACAGATAAATTCACAACTCTATTAAATAGATTCTTAAATGTATATGATAGTAGAATTAACGTTGAAAAATATTTATGAGGACTCACATCGTCTTGAAGAATTTTCTTCACATCATGACCATGTCTCTTAAGGAACTTCAAAGAAATATCTTGAACTAAATTGTCAAGGGCAGTGAAAAAAACTTTGCTATGACTTGTTAGAGATTCTCCCTCCCATCTATGATTAATGGGGATAAACAAAATCAATATTTTGTTGATAGAACTAGTAATGCAAATACAACAAAAACATTCAATTTAATTGTTTTACAGACAACTTGAAATATAGATAGAGTTTCAAAGTTTTTTTCTTAAAACTTTCTTATATGAATCCCAATTGTTTTCGTATAATTTACTTTCTAGAATTTTTAAATGAAATGAGAAATATATTTTAAAATTATATTGCATAAAATTATGCATGAATATGCCAATATAAATTTAAAACATATGTAAGCAAATTTTCAAATTAAACACATATTTTTATTATATATATAATATTTATCTTATTGAAGATATCAAAACTTCTTGTTAGAGATCAAAAATAGCATCTCTCTACAATGAAAATGATGATTATATTCTATCAATGCTTTAAAAAAATGTTGAGATATATAAAGTGTTATACACATCATCAAATATTATTCTATAAAAATCCTTAAAATATTAGAAATTTAGTTTTGATTACTTATTTATATATTTGAATAATGTAATAATTACTTAGATAAATTTAATGATTTGGATGAAAAGTTAAAATTGAATGAATGGACATTTAGCAACATTTTAATGTTAAATAGATTGTTTATTATAAAAATGTAATATCAAATAAGTTATTGACGTAAAAAAATTGCAAATAAGCAAAGTGTGCAATGATCAATTCCTATCATAAGTAACATATAATATTTTCCTACCTTTGAACTGCATCTGTTAGGATGTATAATTCATGCATTGAGCCTTTCTCATCAAAGAAATCATCTGCAACTGTAATCAAGATTGCACATTTTGTTGCTTCCTTCCTTGAATCTATGTCAAGAGGGAGGCAACTTGAAGAAGCCATGGCAAAATAGCAGTATGTTGTATTCTCTCTACCAAATCCCATCATTGAGAGAGTAGTATCCTTAGACCACCTTTATATACAAATTTAGATGGAATTACAAAATTTTGAGAAGAAAATTTACCTAAAAAATAACTGTGAAATAAGACAAAAGAGGAGGCAAATATATTTTATCTGTAGTATAGTAAACTACCTCTGTAATTCATGAAGCTCCTTTCTATATGTTGATTGTCTCATCATAAAATTATCAATAGCAAGTTGGAGGAGGTCATTATTTTGTAAGATCCTGCATTTTTATTTTGTTATAAAAAAAAAACGTTCAACAACCAAATCATTTATCTTAATTAAGCTCCTATAAATTTACCTATAGGGTGCATTCTTTCCCACCCAGAAGTTGTAGATCCCTCCTCTTTCAATGTACAATCTATGCTCCAAATGATCCATTCGTGCTAGCCATGTAAGCTCTAACTCATGCTCAATCTAATAAAGTATAGGTAGGTTTCATACAAAAGAGATTATGCTTGAAATTTTACATAAAGAAATTGATTCACTCTTATATTGATTCACCTCTTGTTCAAATTTCTTTGATGAATATGAAATATTGGTTTCATTTTGGGATTTCATGCTCATGAGTCCCTTCTGCAAGATGTGCAGAGAGAACACTCCAGCCTTATCAAGATCATGATCCTCCAAAAAAGCAATATGTGATGCTTTGTAAATGCTAAGCATGGGGCCTAAAAAGAAGGCATAGTTATCTTTCATATGTGATAGCATTTTCTCATCATCAATGAACCAACAAAACCTCCCTGTACAAAGGCCATTCACATCAAACACATTTACTAGTAAAACTAAAATATGTTTATGAAATTATTCATAGATGAATAAATATTTATTCTAATGTTTTTAGAAATATTAAATATTTTATTCATGTAGTCAACTACTTACTTGGAGAAACTGGATAGCCATGCATCCTTAATAGTCGAAAAGCTAAGGAGTCATTGTAGATTTGAAATGCATCTTCATCTTTCTTTGGGACTTTTGATTCTTCTGCAATCCATTTTCTATGAAAAAAATACAAAAATTGAATTTAATCATGGTTAACATTCTCTATGAATTTTTAAATCATATGACTGAAAAAGGCTTTCACTATTAGATATAGAGAGCAAGTGTCATCTGACAAACAACTTGTTATATTTAAATTTATATTAATTTTAAAAATGGTTAATAAGCTTTTATATATAATGATCTTCAGATCGAATTTATGTTAAAATGAATTATAAAAGAAAAAAAAAAACATACCCATATAAGTGATCCATCAATTGCGTGATTTCTTCAGAGAAATGCTCTGCACATCCAAGCCTCTCCAAGTGATCAACCATGCAAAGCTGTATAAAATTTTTGTCCACTTGGTACATGGAAGGAACTGTACATAGGAGCGGATTCAGCTTTATTTTTTACGGTGGACAGACTTATTATATAAAAATTAAATTCTAAAAATTACCCTCTTTGTGTTTTTATGATTCATTTTTGTGTTTAGAGGCCTTTAATTTTTTTTTTTTTTTTGATTGTAGCTACTGGTCCTATAGTGGGCTATTAATTCTTTTGTGTACTTTGTACCTTGGTTTTGGAATGATATAAAATCTTGCCCATAAATGGGCTTTAAAAAAATAATTAATTGTAGTTATAATAATTTTTAACCACATGGATTATTACCTCCGTGTTGGCAATTGGTAAGCAAGTGTTGAAGGTAAGATTTGTAAATCTGATCTCTTGTAATCATGTAAGCACAAGCAGTCACTGATGGAGATCGAAAAAGTAGTGTTGAGCCACAGTTTTCAAAGGCAATCTCTCTCATGACAAGTCTCTCCTTCATAAGTATATCTCCAGCCTCTTCACTTTTAAGCTTTTTTTCATTCAATTTTAATTCATAAAAAATTTGATTATTGTTTTGTTGAGCAGAAAAGGCTTTCAAGTCTTTTGCCTTTGCAAGCTCAACCATCAAAAACAACCTACGAAAATGAGAATGCCCAATTTTGTCACCACCCTCTTCTCTCTTTCTCATTTTCATCAATTCTTTCTCTATGTTGTCTCGAAGAAATCTCAGTCCTACATATGAACAAATGATTATAACAAAAAATTAATTCATTCATATATCTACTTAAATATAAAATATGCATTACAACTAATATATAGTTCATATACCTTTGTTTATTCTATGAGAGAAACCATCAATCTCCCAAGTTTTTAGAGCAATTAAGCAAGCAAGAGTGGCCAAAAGATCATCATTGCTACAGTGATGCTTATAATCTATAAGCTCATGATGATCATTATTAATACCATGTTGCTCATCGAACCAAAAGCCCATAGCATTTTGACTGTGCAGGACCCAGTCCAAATACTCCGGGAACATTGGGCTAGTCGGGTCATCTAGGTCAGGCACCATGGCGACCCAAGCCGTCTCATATGCAGAGACAGGTAAGAGGGCAAAGAGGTTGGATGATGGAAAGAAGAGCTCCTCTTTCATCTTCTCGATCATTTCTCCAAACCCCAATGATTGCTCCATCATTCAGTAAACCTAATAACTTCACGTGCGTCAACAAATATGAATATATTAGGTGTGAAGATGAATGATTGCTTGTCTTTGTATTTATAGATGTATTATAGTGACATGTGATACACATGCTTCACAATTATTACAATAGACAAAGTTTAACTAATTACACTTTGCATCTGATTAAATCATATGTAAATGAATTGTTAATGTTCTTTCTACTATCTAACGTCCAGTATTGTTCGTACCTAATAATTTCTCACCAAAGAGGGGACCAACTAATAGAGGGGACCAGTCATGAAAACATCAAAAAGAAAATTTAGCTCGTTAGATAGTGAGTGAATGGACTTCTTAGAAGAAGCCGTACTGATGACTAATAACACAAGACCTCTGGCATGCGAAATATAGATAATTTTCCTATCTATTCACATTCTGAAAGAAATTGAACATTTCACTAACCATTCAAATTAGGAAATTCTGAATCTTCTTCTCAAACGATAAATTAAAATTCTTATTATTTAATAATATTTAATAAAAATAATCTTAATATATAATTTAATGGTTGAAAAATATTATTAAAATAATCTTATAAATTATAATCTGTTTTGAATATTATTTAATTAAAATTAATATTTTATGAGTATTAAAAAATTTATATTTAAAAAATAATAATAATAATTGGTAATTAATTATTAATTTTAAAATTCTTTAAGTTATAATTTAAATAAAAAAGAGTAACTTTTATGGTAGAATTTAGTGTGTGGCCTAATGGCTGGGTGCTAGATTATCCTTCGAATGAGTGAGGTTCAAACCTTGTGCAGGCTCGAGCCAATTGGCAGTGTTCGCAAGCAAGCAGTGGCAGTTGGTTTGTGGGTGGGCATGCGAGTAGGTTGGGGTAGCGGGTTTTTTATTTGAGCAGAATTTTGTATTAGACCATACTGTTTAAATAAAGCTTTGTATTTACACTATACACGTGGCTATTTTCTATTAGTCTCATTGTTTATAATTTCCTATATATTGTACTCTGTTTAACAGAGCTTGGGGGAAACAAAGCAATATAGCTTTTCTCCTGCTCTGGTTCTTTGAGTTCTTTCGTTTCTTCATGGTATCAGAAGTCTAGGATCTCCGATCTTTGCTAATGCCCAACACCGCCGGATCTAAACTCAGCGAAAGCTCGGCATCAGAAGGATCACAGCCATGTCTCCTCTCCGCCTCACTCAAATTCATCGTCTCGAACATCAACAAGATTGTTTAGAATCAGCTCACTCAAGAAAATTACCTGGTTTGGCGATTGCAGATCTTAAAGATTTTTCGAGCCAATGCATTTGATCACTTTCTTGATCTCTCCATTCCTCCCCCCTCCTCAAACCATCTCTCATTCGGATGGCTCTACTCATCCGAACAACCTATTTCAGCAATGGCATCTTATAGACCAGAACCTGGCTGCTTCCCTTTGCTCCACCATTTCATCTGCTATTCTCCCATACGTTGTTAACCTAGAATCCACGGCCGACATCTTGAATCTGCATCAAAATCGCTTTCAAGCTACAAATAGATCTAAAGTGATCCAACTCAAAAATACCCTTCACAACATTTCACTCAAGAACATGACAATGTCTCAATATCTCAGTGAAATCAAGAATCTGGTAGATCAAATTGCAGCGTCCGGCTCGGTTGTAGACAATGAGGATATAATCCTGTATATCCTTACGGATTGCCCTCTTCTTATCAATCTTTCAAAACCTCAATTCGCACCATGTTAACTCCAATTAGCTTAGACAACCTTTATCCTCTTCTTTTAAGTGAAGAGATAAATATCATCTCAGATGCAGCAAGAAACATTCCTGCCACCGATTCAAACCTTGCGTTGTATGCATATCGTGGAAGGGGTCGACGCAACAAAGGGAAATCTACTTCCGGGCCTTTTCTGGCAGCAATTTTTGATCAGATTATTTCTACCAAAACTCTGACAGAAATGTTACCGACGATTTTTTTTTACCAGTGTTTGATTTCAAAAGCATGTTGTATTGGCGGAAAATTTTCTCTTGATTGCCTAAAATACCAATTACCGACGGATTTTGATCATTTCTCCAGTGTTATAGCAACAAATCCTCGCAACAAGAATTAAAGAACGGTGGCCGTTTAGGAAGATGGGAGTGGAGAAACCCTACCCGGAAAAAAAAAAGCATACTTACTAATGTTATAATATTATTTATGCTTAAACGAGATTAGACGTAATCTATTACTCAAATGGGTACATTCCAAAGTGAGGTTTTAGCCTAAAACTACGTTACTTTAATTTGGTCGTATGTACATTTGTTTCCAACTCCATGTTCAACACACATACCTTAGACGACAACATACAACGTCACATCATACACAATATAGCATTCATAATTTTTTTTTGTATGATTTTAAAATTTTATTGTAGTGCCTTTTTTTACCCATTTAGAGAGCATTTTAAGTTTAGAGAAATATGAGATTCTTAAAAATTTATAGTGTGGAACTGGTCAGATAACACTGGCCCGCTATTCAAGACGCTACTATCAAAGGTTGTGAAAATCGGACTGGACAACGAACCGTAAGGAGGGGTTAAAGGTTCGACCGTTTGAATCAAGGTCAAATTGGATGACATAATAAATACTATTTTATTTTTTAAAAAAATAAAATTACCATAATAATGATGCTATCATTATAAATTATGTAACCAAAACTTAAACAAAACACGAAATTATGAATGAAAAAATATACCTAAATAATTAAAAGTGCTCTTTTTAAGATAAAAGAGATAGAAATTGTTTGAGCTCAAATGATAATTCTTGCCTGTTTTGAAAATAATAAAACATAAAAATATTCATAATCTTCAAATTGCTTCATATAGCATATCTTGTTCTCAATGTTCTATATCTTAATTAGGTAGATGCAAGTTAGCATTAAATTCTCTTTTTTGATATTATAACAATCGAAAAGCATTTCGCCCAATGCTTTGAAAACCGGACCGGACCGGCCGGTTCAACCGGTTCAACCGCGAACCGGCCGGCCGGCAGGTTACGGTTCAAATAAAAACCGGTCCCGCACAATGAACCGCCCGAACCGGCGGTTCGACCGCGAAACCGCTGAACCGACACCGGTTTTTGATAACCGGCCGATTTGGCTAAGATGCGGCTTAGTAAAATCCAACGGCCAGGATTAAAGAGGCGGAAGCTTATACGCAACTTCAGAGGGGAAAAAAAAAACCCTCGTTCTATCGTTCGCTCGTCTCCTTCTCCTTCCCCGACCGCGTGCGAAGCTCCGAAGCGACGAAGCGTCGAAGCCACAGGCATTTCCTGCATGCCATCTCGTTCGTGAAGCAAGAAAGCAAAAATATTTTCCTGCAGGCCATCTCATTCACGAAGTGAAAATGACCGAACATTAGGGCATTACCTCGTTCAATCGTTAGGTTTGTTTCACTGTTTCAGATTATGAAATTTTATTTTATTTTTTTGAAAAAAATCCAAAAACATGTTGATTTCTCAGATTTTTAGAATTGTTCAAATGTTTTTCCAATTCTTAACTTCTTCAAACGTTTAGGTTTGTATAGAATCCGAATTTTTTTTTTTTAAACCATGTTGATTTAGGTTTGTATGCTGAATTGCTGATGCCGTGAATGAGATTATGAGCAGGAATCCATAAGATAATAAACTTCTTCCCGGTTTGTATGCTGATGCCGTGAATGAGATGAGCAGGAAACCATCCGAAAAAAATTTGCATAAAAAATTTTTTGTAGCTTAATTTTGGTTTAATTAACTATTCAGCTTGTTTAGTTGTTTTTTAATTTGTTGATTAGAGAGTTGCTTGGTTTGACCCTCATAGTTATGTTGTCTAGGGTAAGAGACTAAACTGATGTGAAACAGTGATGGTTAACAAGAATTGCATTAAGGAAATAAGATAAACTTCTTCCCGTTTTTAGAATAGTTTTCCCAATTCTAAACTTATTCCCGTTTTTTAGAATTGTTCATCTTTAATTTATTTGTTTATTTTTCCCCTGAGATTGCATTTTCTTATTGGTTTAGTTGATTCACTTTCTATTGGAAATAAAACATTTGCTCTAAGTCGACAGTTGCAATGAATGAAGTTAGACTATTCCGTGATGGCTTAGAAAGCTTTGGAAAACCAATTGCATTAACAATGGCGAAAGAAATGCAACGTGATAATTCTCTTTTTTTACTTTCAATATGTGTATATAGTTATAAAATTATGCTTATTAACTAAATCTTCAAATTTGAAAATATGTAGATGAATGGTGGAAGATGTTTGGATAAAGTGCTCCAAACTTACAGAAAGTTGCTATAAGAATTCTCAGTCAAACATCATCTTCATCAGGATGCGAGAGAAATTGAAGTGTTTTTGAACAGATCCACTCGAAGAAATATTTGGAGCATCAACGACTTAATGATCTTGTATATGTTCGGTATAATCTGAATTTAAAGAATAGGTAAGATCTTACATTAATTTAATATTTATGTACAAATGTCAAGTAGTATGCATAATCTTAATATAAAATTATTTATTCATTTTTTAGGTTTCAACTGAAAAAAAGATATTATGATCTTCTGGACTACACTTGTGTTGAAATGGTTGATTTTTGGATACTTGAAGATGAAACAACTCCAGTACTTGACTTACAGGATTTGGAAAATGAGATATACAAAGAAAATGCAATACCAATTGTTGAAGAACAAAATATATCATTTAATCAGTCAGGGCATCTTAAGTTGATAATAAAATTTGAGTATTTTATGTAATTGAAAGCAAAAATAATATCTTATTTTATATTTCTTATTTGTTGGTGAAGGTGACTTAGAGAATGAAGGAGATGTAGGCGACATAATCGGGCTTGATCAATCAGATGCATTTAGGTTTGAACATTTTGGTGAAGCGAGACCTGGAGACTCAACTTATATAGATAGATTTGATGATGCTAATTTAGAAGATCTTTGAAACTATTGAACTGAGACAGTGAAACTTTGATTTAAATTATGAATATGTTTTCTATTTTGTTATCAGTTGGGATAAAGTAATTTTGCATCTTTCTATGGTTTGTTGTCTTTAAGTGAAAAATATTGTTATATTTTTTTTCTTTTTTACTTTATATAATATTTACTTTTTTTTGTTTTATGCATTTATATTCAAATTATCTTCAATTTTTGCTATATATTTATAAATAATTGTGTCATTATTATAATATTTAAATATAATAAATATTTATTACGTCATCCGGTTCGACCCCGGTTCGACCCCAGTCGAACCATCAAGCCTCTAATCCCTTCTTCTTCCGGTTCATTGACCGGTCCGGTTTTAAAAGCCTTGATTTCGCCGCACAAAGCATCCTCTAAGATATTCATGTTACTGTTAAAAATAGTACTACACAAAGCATCCTTTACAAGCTGCAAATGTCTTTAATTCACCTACTTAAAAAATACTCATAATTTCTTAAAACATGGCTTAAAAATTCTCATAATTTATGAAAACATGACTTCAACATTACATTTAAGTTATATATGAAGCAGTTTTACAAACAAATGTTCTATAGGAAGCAATTTAAAACACCTTACGGCTCCAGATTTTCGCATGAGGTGTTTGATCATCCTGTGGCCTCCGGTTCCTACACAGGATGTCCAACTAGTAGTATGAATCTATTTGGGATCTTAAAGAGGGGTAGAATCTTGTCATGAAAACATCAAAATGAAAATGTAGCTCATTAGATAGTGAGTGATTGGACTTCTTAGAAAAAGTCATACTAATGACTAATAACACAAGACCTCTAGCAAGCGAAATATATATAATTTTCCTATCTATTCACATTCAGAAAGAAATTGATCATTTCACTAACAACGCAAATTAGGAGGTCTGAATCTTCCTCTCTCAAACCCTAAACAATTATAAAACCACTCAACTACAACATATGAATTTTGTTGCTTTTCAAACACTATTGAATATTCCTTTCAATGACCAAATAGATGAATCTTAATTAAATTTGTTTTTAAAATTCTAAAATTTCTTTTATGGAAGGAGGGCCGTTTTATGAAGCCATGTATTTGTATTCACACTCTCTTTCCATTCATAAAACTAGCTTAGAAAAGACAATTTAGAAGAATAGATCGGTTGACAGACGAATCTACCCTTGAAGAGAATTTCTAATTTCGGGGTTTTGATGTGATCCATAAAAGTGAAAATGGTAAAACTGTATTAGCTGATCTGTCTTAGTAATAAAAAGTAGTATTAATTTTAGTTGTCATTAACTCTGTTAATTAAGTGATTCAAGGCTTTTTATTAGATTTTAGGTATTAAGAGGATTCATGCAAAAAATTAATTATAAGGGATTTAGTTAATTGTGAGCAATGGCGGAGCCAATATTTTTTTCTTATAACATAGACTCAAATTATGGATCTTAAAAAAATTCTCGAGATTTTTCACCTGTGCCTCGGACTTGCATCGACAATCTTAAAAGTTTTTTTGTTAGATTTGTTATCATAAAAAAAATACATATAATAAAGAAAACTTAGTCTCCACCAATTTTTGTGCAAAGATCTCATATGAATGATAAAAATTAAAAAAAAAAAAAAAAAAAAAAAGGAGATACATGAAGAAAATTATCTCATGGGATTCAAATTGATAGAGGCCTCCAAGGAAGGACTCTGTTAGTGTGGAAGTGAGGGAGTGTCCGAGAGGACTCACGCTGACTGAATGTCGATTCAACGTCGACAAGGAGATCATATTAAACGTCAAGGAGATGAGAGTGAGACTTAGATCGTAATATCTGAATGGCTCAATCATTTCTGAGGGTTTATACAATTAAAATTACCAAGTGGGAAAATAAGTTAATAAAATATCTATTAAACCAGCACCAGCTAAGGGTGTAAACAAGTCAAGGCCTTATTGAGCTCAGCTTGTTAGTCAAAAGTCGGCTCTAACTCGAGCTCGAGCTCGAGCTCGAGCCAAGCTCGAACTTGAGCTCATCCCACTGTAAAAGAGCTCTAGCCGGCTCACGAGCCACGAGCAATGTTTTTAAAATTTAGGTGAGATTTTTAAATTTTAGGTAGGATTTTTAAAACTTAAGCGAAATTAAAAAAAAAAAAAAAGCAATATTTAGCATTTTTTCTTAATTTTTTAAAATATTTAAATTTAATAAATAAACTAAAATTATTTAAAAATATTATTAATTATTCGAGCCAACTCGCGAGCTGAGCCTCATCAACTCGAAATCCATCTTTTACTACCTCCAAAGTGCTTGGGAAGAAGAAATTTAACATAAACAAGTTGGTGGACTTTGTCCTTTATGGCAAAAAATGATATGATCAAAACTCATCTTAGTACCCTGGAGTTTGCAATTGTTTTGTTCCTTGCATAAAAATAAATCATAAGAGGAATGAGGGAAAGAATATGACCAGCACCCCTTTTATGAAACCAATAGTCAAGAATATTAAAATAACAAGTATTATGATACCTCATATTAACCCCCAAAGCAACATCCATAGCATACCAAACCTTAATAGCAATCGGGCCATTATCAAAAAACATGCTCATTGTTCTCCATTTGATATCAACATTGACATTGAGAGGTAATGAAAACACCTTTCTTTCTTAATTTCTCATCCACTGGGATCAAACTTTTAAGTAATCTCTAGAGCGATAGAGTTCCACATTTTTCTAAAAACAAGAATGTAAGTATTTCTATCACAAAAATGATCCCAAATAGTGTTATTGTTAAAGTTACCTTCAAAAGAAAATTTGAATATAGATTGATCCAACACATTGAGATTAATAGGAATGTCTTGAATAGCAACAATCATCGAAGTATGGACATTATCAAAAACCATATTATTATTCTACTTATCATTCAAAATAAAATCAGCCACACAAAAGTTGGAAATACAATGTGTTTTTTTTTTTTTTTAAGAATTCAAAGATCGAATACTTATCCAGTCATTTGCCAAAAGAAGCAAGAACCAACACCTATGCTCCATTGACTACATTGTTCTCCATGCCACTTTATTTTACAAATCCTAGACCAAATAACAGATTTGACCTTTCTTAAGGAAGCATTGAGAGGGTTGAATATTCTTGCAATACTTGAAATTCATCTCTCCCTTCATTTGCTGAACCTTCAGGATCTGCTTCCATAGCTATTGCCTTCAAATCATACTTTTATAGCTGGTAAAATTAAATTGCATGAGATGATTAGCAAAATATTGTTGCTTGTGAAGCATTTTCCCTATCCACAGTTCGTGCCTTTTGTTTGAATCAAATGACAGTGGTGTCCCTTTTTTACTTTTTTTAGTGAAACTTTGGCTTCTGTTGTTTAAAAATATTTGCTACATAAATCTCCAGATTGGCTAGTTATTTTCTTACCCAATGGTTAATAGATTACTCTGTTAATGTTATTGAGTAAGCATAGTTAGTTGGAAAGTCGAATACATTCTTATAATTAAAGAACATCTGGAAAACCTTTAAGAAATATAGATGCAGATCTTTCCACTGTCTTGGCATTTGAGACATTGTTGATTCATTGGGCATCACCATTTGAAGTTCTTTTTTTTCCTTTTTCCCAAAATGTTCCTTACAATAATGCGTTTTGTTTGTGATTCGAAACATTTGTGATTGCACTTAGTCTGTTTTGTTTTCACTTTTTTCTGATGATGCAATAGATATAGTGATATTTTTGGCAAATTTTAGTGATGAATAATTTTATTTATTGGGAATTCTAGTAACTGCGTGAGCCGCAATGCAACTGTGTGATACGGGGACATGGGGCATGCAAGACTCATCGAGGCGATCATGGGTGCAAGATGGGGATGTTGGACGGGGACTCGAACGTGGGATTGGGACGAGGAAGAAAATGGAGACGCAGACGCTGGATGGGGACCTAAAGACAAGGATGCAGGATAGGGATACAAATGCAAATGTGGGATGGAGACACAGGCTGTGGGATGGGTGACAAGGGTTGAACTCTGGTCGATTTCGGATTAGCAGGTTGACTCGAACATGACTGGATTTTAAAAATGGGTTAATAATTAAGATCCAATTCTAACCCATTTGTTAAGTGGGTTGGCCTGAATACGAGTTTTCTAGGTTAGGTTCGGGTTAAGTTTTCAGGTCTTATCTTTAATTGACACCTCTAGTTAAGAACTATGAGTTGAATATATCTATTGAGTTATTTTGTGTTGGCTAACTTTTAAAAGAAAATCTCTGTAAATATATCTATCTGTGTTAATTTTTTTCCAGATTTGATTACAAAAGCTATGTAAATAATTGCTTCAATAGTAAAATAATTTTAGCTTTCGAGCATAGATGGGTTCCGATATTGACGCAAGCCAAGCATTTATTAGACAAAAAGTTACAATCGTCACATCACATTAAAATATTATGTCTACTCGATCAGTATAAATAAAAAAATTGAAATTGGCTCATTTTCACTTCTTTTTTTTTTTTTTTTTTGGGGGGGGGGGGGGGGGAATTCATCTTCACATTTTTGGTTGAATGCTTTAGCCTTCGTTTGATCCGAATTTTTTATTATTTCTTAAAATAAAAATTTTAATTTACAATTACACTTTTTTTTTCTTATGATGCAATCGATATAGTAATGTTTTAGGTGAATTTTAGTGATGAATATTTTTATTTGTTGAGAACTTTAGTGACTTTGTGAGCGGCGAGTGACAGTATGTGATATGGGGACATGGGGCGAGCTCTAGTCAAGAACTACGAGTTAATTGAATCCTCAAGTGAATTAACTTATACGGTGCGACTGTGTGATACAGGGTCATGCAAAGATGAGTATAATATATGATTAATTCATAAATTTATTTATTGGTATTATGAGAAATAATCATAAATCAAGGACCAAAGAATCAATCCTAATTAAATTTAAATTAGAATATTCTCAAGTGATTTTTTTCCTGATTTGATCCAAAAGCTATTTAAATTGGATTTTGGGCTTAGATGGGATGGCTAATATTTAATAGACAAAAAGGTACACTGTCACATCACTATAAAATATCATAAATTAAATGATTGGGATTGCCTCATTTTCACCTTTTTGGTTAGGAGTTTTCATCATCATTTGAGACTATTTTATTACTATCTTTTAAGCAATTTTTTAGAATTTTTCTACTATAATATTGTTTTAGAAAACATAACAATAATGGTCTTAGAGTATCCATAATTATTGTAGAAAAGAATAGAACATATTTTTACACATGATGTTAGTCATCCATCACTGAACAATGATTGTGATCATCTATGAGTTCACTATCATCAAACTTATGATGATCTTTTATCGAAAGTCATTTGATATATTATGATTGCTCACCATATAGAATTGCATGAGTAAATATAAAAGTCTCCCTATCTTAGAAATAATGGAGTCCTCCAAGTTTGAAAGTAAATATTTATTAATATAAAAGATCTGGCTAAAATTATATTATGTCTATCTTCTTCTCTTCTGCAGCGTCTCTATTAGATTGTATTTCAGTTCAACTTTTAACATACAAATCTATTTATTTTTTTAGTTGTTTTACATCATATAAAAATTATTATAAAGTGTGAGGTTTTGAATCTAGTAATTAGGTTGTTAAGCCTAAGTTAATGTCCCAAGGCTACCAAGAGGGGGGGGGGTGAATTGGTTGTTTTAAAAAATTTAATCACTCTTTGAATTTAAGTCGAACCGAAATGAAAATTTTTCTTTTAAGTTTTTCTAGAAAATATTTTTCAACCACAGAGTTCTTAAAACATTAAAATAAATTGCGAAAATGTAAAAACTGTAAAGTAAATGACACCAGATTTATAGTGGTTCGGTCTATAACCAGACCTACATCCACTCCCTAGAGGCACCCTCTGAGTATTGCACTAATACCAATAGTGACTCTCCTTTTGCACCCACAGCAAGGCGGAGAAGCCTTTACAACACACTCTTTTCACCACTACCCGGTGCGGCAGAGAACCGTCGTCCTTTTACACAATTCCCATTGTTGGCAGAGAACCGTCGTCCTTTTACACAATCCCCAGTATTGGCAGAGAATCGTCCATCCTTTCACACTCTCCTAGTGTGGGCAGAGAACCCTACAGCTGTTCACACTCTCCAAGTGTAGGAAGCGACCCTTTAGGCTATTCACACTCTCCAAGTGTCGGCAGCGAACCAGATCTCCTTAATAGATTTTCTCACAAGAAATCTAGAAGGAAGAAGGAAAAGAGTGAAGTAATCCCAATTCACAAGTAGAGATTCTTACCTTTAGAACTCCAAGTGAAGCCTTCACGCTCCAGTGGTAGGAATCCTCCTTTGAATGCACCCTTACACTCTCTCCTTAGCTATTCTCTCAAGAGGCATGAAGATCAAATGACAAAAAGATTGGGTGGTAGTCTAATTTGGACTATTTATACAAAAGACAAGAAAAATCGTCTAAAAACTGCAAGTTTTCAATTCTGTACGCAGTGGATCGTCCCGTACAATCGTGGATCGTCCTGGACGATTTTACTTAAACGATTTAAAACGACCCTATTTGAATATGTGTACGAAATGTCTTCGTACAGCTGATCGTCCCGTACGAACTAAGTTCGTCCGGTACGAACGATTATTACTAGGTCGTTCTAGAAAACTGCTGAAAACCGTTCTAAATCGGTTAATCGTCTGGACGAAAATTGGTTCGTTTGGACGAAATTTTTACAGAGATCAGATCGTTTTCTGACGATAATTAATTTCGTCTTGACGAAAATTTTACAGAGACTAGATCGTCCTGGACGATAATTAATTTCGTCTGGCCAAAAATTTTACAGAGAGCAACTCGTTTTCTGACGATAATTAATTTCGTCTGGACAAAAATTTTACAGAGACCAGATCGTCCTGGACGATAATTAATTTTGTATGGACGAAAATTTTACAGAGAGCAACTCGTTTTCTGACGATAATTAATTTCGTCTAGACAAAAATTTTACAGAGACCAGATCGTCCTGGGCGATAATTAATTTCGTCCCGGACGAATAGGACTTAGAAAATTTTTCAAGCCAGTTCATATTCATTCTATGTGCTCAATAGGAGATAACTGTCTGATCGTCCCGTATGATCTGATATCGTCCCGTACGATCAGTATAAATTATATATGATCTCCTTATGTGTGTGTGTGTATGTTTTTATTCACTCAATTACAATCACTCCCTTTCAAATTTAATTCAAAGAAAAATACAAGCTTCAAATTTACAAAGTATCTCATGTTGAATTTGATTTGAAGTATTCGTAGTATGGAGTCTGATTTTCCTGAAGTGTTAGTACACACAAGAGCAAATACAAATCTTCTAAAATTGTTAGGAGATAACTACACATTTGAACAATAATGTTTGAAATCATCAAAACTATACAAGTTGCAAAAATGTAAAGCAAGAAAATAGCAACTACTTTAACATGAGGTATATGTAGCAAACAACGTTCGAATAAAAATCACTCATAGGTTTTTTTTTGTGGGAAATTTGAGCCAATTAAGACAAATTCACACACATTATATATGCAAGCTTCAAATACAAAACATTTTTATTGGTAGCTAAAACTCCTGACATATACATTAAAATGACCTACGTAATCACTCAAAATGAGTTGAAATTCATATGCAGTCTTCTTCATAAAACTACAATCAAGGCACAACATTTATTTATTTATTTAACCTATCAAATCAAAATACCTTATTAAAAATAAGAATTAGAAATGCAGCTCAAATAATCCATGGCATATATGGTTGAAATCAAAAGCTCGTGGCCTCTTTCTCTAGCTCGAGCATTAATCTCTGCTCCAGTAGCTACTAATTCCAAAGCATACTTTTGTTGCTAGTGCCAAACTATCTAGCTTAATTCTCCCTTCATTTGCTCAAGCTTCAAGATATGCTTCCATAGCTATCACTTCCAAAGCATACTTGTATATCTGGGAGAATTTAATTGCATGAAATAACCAGCAGAAGGTAGTTTGTGAGACATTTTCTTTATCCACGGATCTAGCCATTTGTTTGAATTAAATGATAGTATTGTCCCTTTGTTGCTAGATTTGCTAAACTTTTCTTTTTGTAGTTAAATTTTAGTTTTTGTTGTTTCTAACTATTTGATAATTAAGCCTCCAGGTTGACTTGTTAACATTTCCCTCCCCAATGGTTCATAGAATGCTTTGTCAATGCTATCAAGTAGCATATTTGGCGAGTCAAATGCATTCGTAGAATTAAAAAACATCTGGAAAACCTTTAAGAAAGATAGATGCAGATCTTTCCACTCTCTGGGCATTTGAGACGTTGCAGAATCTCTGGACATCGCCATTTGAAGAAGTTCTTTTTTCCTTTTTTCCAAAATGGTCCTTACAAAAGCAATGGCATCATCAATCTTGGCCTTTGGATTCTCTTTCAAGTACAATAGAACTATGTTTGGTTTACCAACCTTAGCTTCTTTCTGCAAATTAATTTTATTTCAGTAAACACCAACTGATGTGTTTTTTTCGTAGTTGTCAATCATAATCTGATGTGCTTTTTTTCTTATAGGAGTGTTATGTGATAGAAAATTATTGATAATAGATTGAGTAGATTATGTTTTGTTATTGCACAAAGATTTGCACAAATGCACATTAAATAAGTTAAAAAAAAAAAGAATAATGTAAAAATAAAATTCAAAGGATATGACCTAGTTGATTATGATTAAGTCAACCCTCCTCTATAATTAACTAAAGAAGGCAATGTTTAGATCACTGGCTTGGCCTCTTGTGATTATTGGAAATATTCAAGCAATGGTACTTACAAAGTAATGATACTTACAGTGGCACCCTTGGATGAAGTAGGTGTCACCATTAGTCATTATTTTGTAAGTTTTGTCTCAATTTCACAACCTATTAACTTCATTTTTAAAGCCTAAAGCCTCTTTTTCATCAATGAAGTCTATTTATAATCACTTCAAGCAGTTTCCATTCATAAATCGGTGTGCTTTTTTTTATTAGACATGTTTAGGGTTGGAGAATTTAGGGTAGTAAGTATTTCAGATCTTAATATTGCACAAAGATCCACTCATATACATATAAAAGAAGTATGCAATGACGTTAGAGCTTCTTCGCAAAAAACAAAGAAAGGGGAAAAATTATGAAGTTAGGCCTAGTTGAAATAAAGGATTAAGCAATGGACTAGAGAGATCTAAGGAAAAAGAACTTGAAATCAATATGAGCAACTTGTACATTTCCAATGAGTTAGCCTCCTTTATCAAGAATTTGATCAATTCACAATCCATGAAGGAATGTTGTAAGCAGGGGCGGAACCATGTTCAATTTTGAGTGGGGGGGGGGGGGGGGCAAATACAACATAAAAAATAATTAAATATTAAAAAAATAATATTATATGTTTATATGTTACGAATAAAATTTTTTTTAAAATTTTAAACAAGAAAAATAAAGAAATTAAAATTGTAATTAAACTGTCATGAAAAGCATGAAAGAGAATATTATAACTAAATGTGAAGAAATATATATATTTTTTAGGACAAGTTAGAACAAAAAAGTTTTTTAGGGGGGCAAAAAAAAAATTTAGGAGGGGCAAAAAATTTTTTTGCTCTCTTATAATTTTTTTTTTTACTCTTATAAAAAAAAAAATTTTAGGGGGGGCAATTGCCCCCCATAGGAACCAAGTGGTTCCGCCACTGGTTGTAAGGAAATATTGTAAACTTGTTACAGCATCAACTCGTTCCAAGATCAGGATCAAGAACCTGGACTTATACTTCCTTATCATCACTCGAAGGCAATCATAAGGATAGGGTACATATATTGGAAAAAGAAATTATACAATTCTTGTAAACTTAACTGCACAACTTTAATATGTATACATAACTACACAACATTAATAGGATGAAGCAGGAAAGCATGATACTTAACTACACAACATTAATATGTATACATAGCTCAATGCTCATTGGCTTATTTCTCCCTTCACTTGCTCAAGTTTCGAGGTCTGCTTCCATAGCTATCACTTCCAAATGATACTTTTATATCTGGCAGAATTAAATTGCATGAAATAACGAGCATAAGGTAGCTTGTGAGACATTTTCTTTATTGGTAGATCTAGCCATTTGTTTGAATTAAATGACAATAGTGTCCCTTTGGTACTAGATATGCTAAACTTTTCATTTTGTAGTCGAATTTTAGTTTTTGTTGTTTCTAAATGTTTGATAATTAAGCCTCCAGGTTGACTTGTTAACATTTCCCTCCCCAATGGTTCATAGATTGCTTTGTTAATGCTATTCAGTAGAATATTTGATGAGTCGAATGCATTCGTAGAATTAAAGAACATCTGAAAAATCTTTAAGAAAGATAGATGCATATCTTTCCACTCTTTGGGCATTTGAGACGTTGCAGAATCTCTGGACATCACCATTTGAAGAAGTTCTTTTTTCCTTTTTTCCAAAATGGTCCTTATAAAAGCAATGACATCATCAATCTTGGCATTCAGATTCTCTTTCAAGTACAGTAGAACTATGTTTGATTTACCAGCTTTAGCTTCTTTCTGTAAATTAATTTTATTTCCATAAAGATCAACATCACTTTCATAGCAAAATGATTAATCATTAGAATTTGATATATTGTAATTTCTTACTTCCACCAACATTTGGAAAACAACACATTGGCTTGTAATTAGATTTTTCCTATTCTAACAAATCCTTTTAATCTTCTTCTATGTTTAATTTTATAACTTGGAATATTATTTTAATAATTGAAGTATGTAATAAAATGTAGTTGACATACCTCATAACTCTCTATGTCATTCAACAAGCGGCATGAAACCATAAGAGAATTGGTAATCATAGTGTTGCTAAAGTCCCAACAACTCTCTTCAAGAGTTATTTTTGAGTTTGTCAAATAACAAGCTGTAAGAATCGTAATTTGAACTGCAATTGAAGTCTTTGCAATTTCAATATATTGATCAATTGATGGATAACGAGGACTTTTGCTCCACTCAGCTTCCTTTAGCCATGACTTGAATATTTCTTTCCACTTCATAACATATAAATGAAGTCACAACTGTATCGATTAGCTTTTTAATTGTACACAATGGTGAAATTAATGTTGTGAATAATTCAAGTGAAACTCACCGCATCTTGAAGAATTTTCTTCACATCGTGTCCATGTCGCTTAAAAGACTTCAGAGAAATATCCCGAACTAAATTTTCGAAGGCAGTAAAAATAATTTTGCTATTGCTTATTAAGCATTCTCCTTCCCATCTATGATTAAAGGGTATAAAGATAATCAATATTTTGTTAAGTGTGCTAAGAATGCATATAGGACAAATACATTCAATTCAAAATTTTGACCGACTCTTCGAAATATAGATACAATTTTAATGTCTTTTTTTCTATTTTAATAAACTCTTTTATGAATACCTATTTTTCATATATTTTGTTTCCTCAAATTTTATATGAAACGAGAAATAATGTTAAAATTATAATGCAAAAAAAAAATTAATGTTTGAAAATAAAAATAATACATATTATAAAAAAATACATATTTTTTATTAGATATATATATATATATATATATATATATATATATATATATATATATATATATATATATATATATATATATATATATATATATATATATATATATATATATATATATATATATATATATATATATATATATATATAATTTGATCTTAATTTAGAAATACAAAATTTTCATTAATCTTGCACCATCATTTTAGATATCAAAGATATTATCTCTCAATTACGTAAATGATCATTATATTCTATAAAAGCTTTTAAAAAGTTGGAATATATAATGCAAGTATGAATAATTATTTTTATATATGATTAATATAACAATTAATTAGATAAATTAAATGGTTTCAATGAAAATAAAGAATGAATGAATTTTAACTCATATTTAAATGTTGAGCATATTTTTGTATAAAAAAAGTATTACCATATTATTTGTTGAAATAAAAGAACTATAAATAAGCTGAAAGTGCAAAGATGAATTCCAATCAAGAGTACTTATAATGTTTTCTTGCCTTTGTACTGCATCGGTTAGGATGGATAATTCTTGCATTGAGCCTTTCTCATCAAAGAAATCATCTGCGACTGTAATCAAAATTGCGCATTTTGCGGCTTCCTTTCTTGAATCTGTGTCAAAAGGGAGGCAAGTTGAAGAAGCCATGGCAAAATAGCAGTATGTTGTCTTCTCCCTACCGAATCCCATCATGGAGAGACCAGTATCCTTGGACCACCTTTATATTTAAATTGAGAGGTAATTTAAAAATTTTGAGACGCATATTTATTTAAGAAAATACTGCAAAAGACAAAAGGATGCAATTATCTTTTCTCTATATTACAATAAACTACCTGTGCAATTCATTAAGCTCCTTTCTATATAGTGATTGCCTCATCATAAAATTATAAATGGCAAATTGTAGGAGATCATTATTTTGCAAGACCCTGCATTTTATTTTCTCATAAAAAATTAAAGTTTCAAGTAGCTAATTCTTCATTGTATTTAAGCTCTTATAAATTTACCTGTAAGGTGCATTCTTTCCAGCCCAAAAGTTGTAGACCCCTCCTCTTTCAATGTACAATCTATACTCCAAATGATCCATTCGTGCTAGCCATGTAAGCTCTAACTCATGCTGAATCTAATAAAGTATAGGCAGGTTTCATACAAAAGAGATTATGCATGAAATTTATATTAAGAAATTGACTCACTCTTATACTGATTCACCTCTTGTTCAAATTTCTTTAAAGAATATGAAATATTGGTTTCATTTTGAGATTTCATGCTCATGAGTCCCTTCTGCAAGATGTGCCAGGAGAACACTCCAGCCTTATCAAGATCTTGATCCTCCAAAAAAGCAATATGTGATGCTTTGTAAATGCTAAGCATGGGGCCTAAAAAGAAGGCATAATTATCTTTCATATGTGATAGCATTTTATCATCATCAATGAACCAACAAAACCTTCCTGTACAAAGGCCATACACATTAGTTGCTTCACCAATCAAACATATTTACTAGCAAAACAAAAATATGTTTATATAATTATTCATAGATGAATAAATACTAATTTTTTTATATTTTAAAAATATCAAATATTTTATTGATGTAATCAACTATTTACTTAGAGAAACTTGATAGCCATGCATCCTTAATAGTCTAAAAGCTAAGGAGTCTTTGAAGATTTGAAATGCAGCATCATCTTTCTTTGTGTCTTCAGATTCTTCTGCAATCCATTTTCTATGAAAAAAGTATAGATACTAAAGTTAATCGCATAATCTTCATCTTGTAAAGATAAAAGAATAGTTGTTTTTCTTATGTTATATATATATATATAACACCCCCATGAGCAAGATACATTAGAAAACATTATATTAAAAAAAAATAGAAAATACCTATGTAAGTGATCCATCACATTCCTGATTTCTTCAGTGAAATGCTATGCACATCCAAGCCTTTCTAAGTGATCAACCACACAAAGTTTTAAGACATCATTGTCCAGTTGGTAAATGGGAGGAACTGTGCATATATTATATAAATAAAAATTATTTATGTTTTTTTTTTTTTTTGATAATTATTGTATCAATTTGTAAATAATCATATTTAAAAAAGTGTTCATTTGATCTTTCGAAGGTAGAAATTGTATTAGAAAATTGATAAATTTATTAGTTTTATCAATTTCTAAGTAATGATGAATTTTTTATATAAAACAAGTGGACATAAAAAAATATAATTTTGAATATATCTATTTATAAATAATAAGATGAATCCTCCAAAAATATTTTAATTATCTAAGACTATTTTAAATAGAAACAAAAAAATGATAAATTCCTTAAAACAACCCACAGATAGTTCAAATAAAGTTAATAGTGATGAAGATAATGACCTCAATTATTGCAACAAATAATTAATACTCATCCAATAAGAAAATCTATATATTATACTTCATCTTCCAAACATTGGGATAATTGAGGAGAAATTTTCGGCCACATATTTCAATTAAAATGAGTTTATGAAATTATTAAATTAACTTCTCTCTTTGTAAGGATTAAGCTCATACATTTGAAATGAGTACCTCCGAGTTGGCAATTGGTAAGCAAGTGTTGAAGGTAAGTTTTGTAACTTTGGTCTCCGGTAATCATGTAAGTACAAGCGGCTGTCGACAGTGATCGAAAGAGTAGGGATGAGTTGGAGTTTTCAAATGCGATCTCTCTCATCACAACCCTCTCCTCTGTAATTATCTCATCATTTTCTTCTCTTATAAGCTTTGTTCCTTTCAATTTAAATTCATGAAAAATTTCATTAGTGATCTGTTGATCAGGAAAGACTTTCAAGCCTTTTGCCTTCGCAAATTCAACCATCAAAAACCACCTATGAAGAAGAGCAAGCCTAGCTTCATCACCACCCTCTATGCTCTTTCTCATATTCATCAATTCATTCTCCAAGTTGTCTTGAAGAAATTTTATTCCTATGTACATGTACATAATTATAATAAATTAATTAATTAATGTCTAAATAAATAGAAAATATTACTAATACGTAGATCTTGTACCTTTCTAAAAAAAATGATCTTGTACCTTTGTTTATTTTGTAAGAGAAATCAGTTAACTCTCAAGTCTTTAGAGCAATTAAGCAAGCAAGAGTGGCCAAAAGATCTTCGCCGCTCCATTGATGCTTATAATTTATAAGCTCATGATGATCAAGCTGAAGTTCATGTTGCTCGTCAAATCAGAAACCAAGATCATTTTGGTTGCATAGAACCCAATCCAAATACTTTGGGAACATCGGGCAAGTCGGATCATCTTGATTAGGCACCATGGCAACCCAGGTTGTTTCATATGCAGAAGCAGGTAGGAGAGCAAAAAGGTTGGCCGATGGAGAGAAGAGCTCCTTCTTCATCCTCTTGATGGTTTCGGCAAACCATAGTGGCTGCTCCATTAGTATGTACTCCTAGTTGCTTCACAGTCCAATAGATTTGAATATGAATGCTTTCCTTATCTCGTAAACTATGAAAATAAATGCTTCAGATGGAAAATAGAGTTTGGTTCTAATGGAGTCATCCCTGTAAATTTATAACTGAGAAGATGTAGCTCTTTGAGCATTAGCGAGTTATCGAACCATTGCTAGGTAGCTCAAGACGAACATCACAAATGATGGATAGAGAGAGAGAGAGAGATCTTACGAAACCATTTCTATGCAGATTAGCCTTGCCGACAATGCACACTATCTTCCTATTCATAAAACCACCTTTAAAAATAGCCATTTTGAATGATTAGATCATGAAAAAAATGTTGGTGCTTCCATGTGACCCACGAATGGCATGGTGGAACTACATAGCTAATTTTTTATAATTTAATTTATTTATATTTGAATCATAATTTTTAATTATTATGTTTATTTAACAGTGAATATAAATTATGATAAGGGAGTAAATGGGTCACCTCGAGCCTGAGTTAATCGAGTTTGAGCTTAATTCAACGAGTTTGTGTATTATTAGGCTAATAAAAGAATAAACAGCTCAACTATTAAGAAACTTGCATATTGAGATGTGAATTTTTTTTATTGAAGATTACAAAAAAACAGCTCTCCTCTCTAACCAAAGAAGACATGATTACAATATCTCAATTTTTAGCTGATAATACCTCATTTTTGGGTTTTGGTTTCCTCTGCTTTTTTTTTTTTTTTTTTTGTATATATATTGTAATTTTGGTTTCAAATTTTTTTTTTTTCATTTACAATATTCAAATCATAAAAAATGATATCAAGAAAATCATACATTTACAATATTCTTATAATATTTTTAGAAATTATTAAATTGTATAATATAGAATAATTCACAAAAATTTATTGCTATATATGTTCTTATATTTATAGTATGAATTTTTATTTTTATTCCAATATAAATTACGATAATGCACCATCTAATACTAAAGAATAAAATTGATAAATAGCTATAAAATTATAATACATTGATTTTAACTTTTAAATACAGAAGTTTCATTTAATTATATTTTAAATAACAATTACTCTAAGTATTTATTTTTAAATATTAATTGTTATGAGCTCTTCGCCAGAGTTTTTCTAAAATATAGTTCCCCTCTCTCTCTCTCTCTCATTATATATATATATATATATATAGGGGTGAAACCCTTTCATGGCTTGCCCATTTGGACCCCCGACATATATGCAAACAGTTACTTATAAGTTTGCTCCCCTTAAAATTATGACTGGTTCCGCTCCTATATATATAATAGAGGATTATCTAAATTTTTATTGCCAGATGTTCTAATAATGTGAGAAGCCGTTTGCCCAATCATGAAAAGCTACTCTCAATGGGACAACTGATTTTGACACCATTAGGCTACAATAATTGTTAAGTATTTTCATTATTATAAATGAAATATGATAAAATTATAAACAATAATTAAATTTTACACAACACCAAAATAATTAAATTATTTCCATTTAAAATGTTATAAATTAATAGATTTCTTATTGAAAAATAGAATATATATATATACTAGGGAAATTAATTTTTTTTTCAATAAAAAAAGTTACAAGTTTTTAAAGGGATCATAAACCCACTAAAGACTCAAAGAGCTACAAATAGAAATAAAAAGAAATTTATAGGGCCAGCTATCCCTATCAAAGTACAAAAGTGGAATAAAATAAAAGCTAAAGAAGGCTAGTAGCCAAAGCCTCAGCATCGGGGTTTGAAGCATTGCAGTGATCTACTCCTTGCCCCATCTCGACCCTTTGAGTTGTGGTGCTAACTCTAGAGTGTCACAGTCCTCCGCTCTATGTCTCCAAGCCAAGATTGTGGCACCACTATGCTACAACCTACGATGTACATCACACGACAATACAACATTGTAGTGTTATAATATGTAACGCAACGGTGCTATGCGATTGTACTTTTTTTAGGGCAAGAATCCTGACCTCCAAGCAAGGAGTGGCACCCTTGCAACCTCCCAACAAGCTCAACTAACAAAATTGAGATCTCAATCAGCAATATAATCTGATTGATGAACACAATCAGATTCCACACAAAACTAACACATAAAATGCACAACATAGAAACAATATGACCAACACCACCCAGCAAAGCATGTAGAAATTTTACATAATTCCTACGTAATTTCAAACCATATTGTTGACCCTTATACCACAAATCGTGTGAGAAATGACCCAAACTGGTGAATAAAGTGATTCGTGCCTTCGTACCACACGTTACTTGAAGAGTAAAACTACCTTAGAATGTCAAACAGATAGCGACATTGTGATCAGAACATCGAATGCTGCTAGGCCCTAGCAATCGAATCGGATGTGACAGGCCAAAAGGGACGACCGACACCCGAAATTAAAGCGTGAAACTAATCAAATGGTGTCTGATTGATGAACAGACTCTTTCGTTGCATCCGGAACATCTTCAACACTTGAAATATATGTCTTATCTAATTAATTGGGATCAGTCGAGGTGGTGGCATGAACCTCGAGACAAAACGCACATACCGAGGAAAGAGGCTTCGAGGTTGCCCAAACAAAGTCCGATGGCGAAACGGACTTTCTCATTGCGTTCAGAACAATGCAAATACTCAAAAATTATATTTTCTATGTTCAATTTGGGCTATCCAAATTGGTGACACGAATCTCGAGATAAAGTACACATATGGAGGAAATTAAGAGCCATCGGCGCTGCCTAAATGAAGTCCGATCGCGAAACGGAGTGTGTCATTGCAATCAGAACATCCCAAATATCTTTTAATATCTAATGATGACATTAAATTTGATAAATTGAAGACATGCGAGGGGTTCGATACGGATATCAAGACAAAACACGCATTTCAATGAAATCAGGCCTTAAACGACGTCCGATCGTGAAGCGGACTGCGTCACTGCGACAAGGCTAGACACCGACAATACCCTAAATGCACTACCAATTCATTTAATTAATTTCTATATTTGATGAAATCGACACGTTAAACGAGGTGATTACACACATTTCATGACGAAATGCACATGAATCAAGGAATTATGCAACTTGAGGCGATTTTGGAATAATTAATCTGTTGTCATTGCTTCAGATTAATGGTAATATTAATTTTAATGTGCACATATTCTTTAAAAAAAAGAGAGAGAAGGCTAGGAGGGGAAAAGAATAAAAAAAAAGAGAGAAAAGAGTTACAAAATAAAGAGAAGTTAAAAAAAAAAAAGAGAAGTTAAAAAAAAAGGGAGAAAAGTGCTTTTCAAAAAAAAAGATTGAGAAAATATGAGACATAAAAAAGATGTTTCAAGAAAGAAAAAGAAAAGAGAGTTTGTGCATTTTTGTAAAATCTTCGTCGCCACTGGAAGGCAAATGTATAACCCTTCGATCTCTAAAACTCCGAGATCCCATTTTTGACACATGCAACGCGACAAAACGACCACATATACACACTTTTTTTAGCGTGGATGGAAGAAGTGTGTCGTGATGCTTGCGACGAAGCTAGTAATCCCCTAAAATTCATTCTTTGGCGTTTGTGGCGCACCAAAAAACTGCCTATATACGATTTTATTAGCGTTGTGAGATGGGAACCCGGTGCGACGCGTACGGCGAAGTGGAGATATATATAAGTACCCGCTCGCAGGAAAATGAATACATTTTTCTAAGCAGGTACCCGTAGAAGACCCATACACCATATTTTTTTTTGCGTGGTGGGGGACAAAGAAAATACGGCCGCGGTGTCCAAAAACACCTACCATACACGCTTTTCTTAGCTTGGTGGGAAGACCCAGTTTCTCGTAGTTTCTCCTAAACAGGGGAGACGCCGGGTGGCTGTCAAAATTTTTTATGAACCGAGGACTTGGACAAAAATTTTGGAACTTAATTTAAACATAACTTAAACACAAAATAAAACTTGATCAAGAAGAGCTTGAACTGAACGAGACTACTTGAATTTGGACTTGAATATGACATAGCAAACCATACTTTGACTTGATTTGAGTCAAGCATAGTGGACATGAACTTGGACTTGAACAATGCAAAGGATTTGATTTTGACTCAAGTGCACTTGCACAACTTGAACTCAAATGAAACAAAATTAGAATATTAACTCAAGCATGAATTGATCATAATGAATAATGACATAATCAAGACCTAAATGAATTTGAGCTCAACTTTGAACAAGGGTCTACAAAGGAGGTCCAATGACCTAAAACAAATAAAAATTCTTATGAATGTATCTAAAAGAACATCTTATGAACAATATAAAAATGATGATGGTTAATGTGTATACCAATTATATGAGCAAATATGATTGTCCTCTTGCAAATAAAAGAAGTTTATATATATAATTGTGGGTTCGCAAGCAAGCGTTAATATGGATATTCCCAAGTTCATCATACATGTTGCAAGTATAATATGATCTTTAAATAAAGAAGATCATGGGATAAAAATTAATTTTTGCACTATAAAGCTGATTTAAGAAGCATTAAGAACACTAACACAAAATAGGGTTTTCGCAGCACAATTTTTTACCTATCCCGACGGTTATACCCGCCAATATTTTCATTGCAACGATTTCAAAACCGCTACATTCCCGTTGTGTTTGCAATGTGCTGCAACAACATTCCGCAGTGGTTCAAAGACCGGCGGGGTAGATATTACGTAGTGCGTATTTAGCGGCGGTTATAACTGTTGCAAATGTACATAATTGTGTCGATTATAACCGCGACAAATATGATAAAAATGAACTGATATCCAGTAATGTGGTGGTTAAAACCGATCGCTAGCAAGGAGATCCGGAGGAGCTGGACACGAGCGGATGACTAGATTTTGGTCTTTGACGCTGACGACCGAACTTCGGCCTTTGACGCCGACCGCCGATCGAAATGATATCTGGAGGAGAAGGGGACGGACGCACGGAAGCATGGAGGAGAAGGGGTCGGGATCGAAAGTGAAAACGATGATGCAGGATCGAATGCCCAGCTAGTTAAGAAGTTAAAACCGCCACTTGTTGCATCGGTTAAAACCTCTTCTAGTTGCATTGGTTAAAACCGCTGCGAATACCTGCTTTTGCCAACGGTTTTCAAACCGCACATAACAAGTGCTATGAAAGACCACATTTTTTGATAGTGGAAAGCCGTCCCAAATGAAACCTTACTTTCAATTCGGGTGATGTTGAATTTACGTGGCAATCCAAGTTGTGACTTTCTCTAGCTACTTGCAGAGTATACTATATTATGACACCACCATGCAATTAATTTGATTAAGGAGATCAAGAAATATGTCTCCCTCGATTTGAAGCTACAATTACAAAGATTAGAGTTGATAGTAAATTGGCAATAGCATTAGCCTTGAATAATGTTCATCGTGATGAAAAGAACAAACACAATGACATATGGTACGTATCTTTTCAATGAATCATTTCCTTAACATAATCAATTCAACAGCATGCATTAAATGGAATATAAATAGGAAATCCAATTCAATGAAAACTTGCTATATCTTAATTTCGAAGCAAAGCACATAACATAGATAACAAACCAACATTTCTCTTATCAAAACATGCATACAATTGCACGCTTCGATTAAGCTCTTTATACGAAATAAATAAGTAAATCAAGCAGTTCTTGTTGGATATGATGATCCATTAATATATAATCAGTCACTCTCCCCCCTATGGTTTGTCACCAGAGATTGCATGGGGAGCTCTATACGTGCCGGTGGACCACACAGCGCCACCGTAAACCACCACATCGCCGTTTGGCTGAAGAACAAGAACGAAGTGTCCGAACTCCCCTCCTGTCTCGCTTCTCCACACGATGATGCCAGCCGCCGTGCTGATGAACAACTCGCCATTGTTTTGCAATACGAGGAAGCAGTTACTGCCCTTGCCGTCAGTTTGCGACGACCAGATGGCAACCTCGCTCTCGTACAAAACCAGATTGCAATCGTATTGCATGGTGAAGTTGTACTTGCCTTGAACGAGCGAACATCCGGCGTTTAATGGGTAGCCAGAGCTCAACACATTGTTGAAGGACTCTGATGAGCAGCTCGCCGGAGCATTCAGGAGTAGCAGAAATGCCAAGGGCAGAAGGATTGATGATTTAGCTGTTGATGAGGGAGTATTTTTCATTGATGCGATGGTTGTGCTGTAATATGGAGTATTTTGAGCTCTAAGGTCGAATAGTTTTTGCTCTTTTTATAGTGAAGAAGAAGAGCGCAGGCCAGTCTCAAAGCTAGTGGAGATCTATAGTTTATTTTAGAACAGATTCCGGCTTTGTAATGATTAACTGTATAAATTTGTCATAAATGCATGTTTGTTGCCAAATGTGCTGATTAAGCGAGCAGACGCTTATCCACAAAAGCAATTGGTCCGACGGCAAAGCCCATTTTTTATTCCAAACGCGATTTTGAAAAGTATTAATACTAAAAATATGAATCTATGGAGGAGACTTTGGATAAGTTTGGGATGGCTATAATTTTTCAGAAATGTGATTATAAAGTTCTTATAGAGTATGTGATTTTTATAATGCTAATATAGAAAATAGCTTTCTGGTAAAAAAAATTTCTAAAAGCAGCTAAAAAGTTGTGGCCAAATAAAAATTATAATTACAATCTAAAAAATAAAGTAGTAAGAAAGCTATTCCGAATGAAGCCTTATTCTTTACCAGAGCCTTAATGTCCTGGTTGGGTACCCATTGGGTACCCACGCTCTATTAACAACCTATGGTGACTTTCCGGATGTCATACCCACCCACAAACTTTCCAAGCTTATTGAATGCAATCCACCATAGAATAATGGCCTTGAGGTTTTTTGTCATTTTCTCTGACTGCAAACTTTCAAGCCACATATCAAATTATCATGGTCGTGACGCGGTTCAGTGTTGCGCACTGTGTAAAATTATTATAATATACTACATGTATATGATGATCAGTAATGTAAATTGGTTTTTCTCTGATGTTGCGTACCCACCCATACCCACCCACGAGGCTATGGGCGTACCCATAACCCATGCCCATTGGGTATGGGTGGATACGTTGAGAATGGGTACCCAATGCAGGGCTCTGTTCTTTACTAAAAATTGTAAAATAAATTTTACAGATTTTTTTTAAACCAAACTAAAAAGCATATCAAAAGCAAATGATACACCGCAAGACCACAATATGGCCAAATCAATACAATTACAAACAATGACACATAAAAAGCAGCATATAAAGAAAAAATTGAGAGCTGGATTGCCAAAATAAAAAATATGGACTTAGACCGACACCTAGTTGTCAGGGAAGGGTCATCCATGGAGGACCAACAAAGCATCCAAACCGAGAAGTAGCCAAAAAACACCAAAACGAGCCACCAAGGTTGCCAACCGACCCTGGCCATCCAAGGCGCATACAGCTTAACTGCTTCATCATCATCCATTCTGATTCCAACCCAACAACGAAACCAAGGCAACGAGATCGAGAATAAAATCAAACATCACATACAAGAAACTTCCAAAAGAAGAAAATCATTTCTTCTTGGATTTTCATTTATGATGCCCAACAAAATTATCGAGCGAGCCTGTTTCCAGGTTGCTTTCAAAAAAATCCTCCCCACTAGCTACGTATATACATGTCATTATGTAATAAATCACATTGCCACCGAACAGATTCTCTAGCCATATGAGTGACCAAATTAGCATTAGAAACGACAGAAATAGGCACATCCACTAGAGGCACCACAATACCTGCCTCCACAAAAACACCCAAAGATTCTTCACCACTATTAGCTAAAGAGGCAAAATTTTGAGCACCGTCAGTAGAAATAGGGCTATCTCTAAGTTAACACAACAATTAATATCAGTCACTGCCACAAGGGCAAGAGCCACATTAGGAGAAACAGCACCATCCACTTCTCCTTAAATCATCAATTCCCCATTAACAACAGGAGAAACATTAGAAGCAACAGCAGGAACAAGGGCGCGCAGCAAGGGAGAGATCAAGGCAAGAATGAACCGACCCGACAATTATCACACCCACACTAATTACATTAACAGCTTGGTCAGGGGAATCCAGCACAACATCCGAAGCCACCAACTCAACATGAGACCCACCCATAGAAGGCAAGGGATCAAGAGAGACAGCAACATGAATAACATGTGAAACATCAACATCAAACCGCACGGGCAGTCCAACAGGACCAGCACCCTCAAAACCATTACCCGCCAAAGATAAAGCCTGACCCAAAGGATTAGGGGTAGCCAAATTACCAATATTAACATCACTAACAGCATTATATGCATTAACAGTTTTAATCCTAATAGGGATAATAAGCTTCGCAGATGAAATATGAAGGAGGGCAGGGGGAACAGAACGACACTCGCCCCTAACATGACTAATGGCTTTACACATATCACAAAAGAGAGGAAAACCTCCATGTTTGAACGAAGAGTGATGTCGTTGAGCCTCACTCCAGGGCTCTTGAACATCTCTCATGCATCCTGACTCCAATCGACTCTAACTCAAATATGGCATGCCTTATGTCCACGCTCGTTGAACCTCGCTCCCTCTGTCTCAAGTTCTTTCTACGATCGTCTATTGCTCAAACATAGGAAAATAAAATCTATGTATGCAGGGGTGGATCAAGCTTCTTTTTTCATGGTGAGTAAAATTTTAATTAATTAAACAATCAAAATAAAATAAAATAACAATAATAATAATAAAAATAATAACACCAAATAGTAATAATAATAAATTAAATTTTTTTAAAAAAATTTAACCAACATAATGTTATCATATTTATATTAGAAAATTTTGATCATTAATCTTTCAATTTAATGTTGATTTTAGTAATAATAAAATATATTATATATTTTATTCCAAATCACTTCTGGACTCTGATTTTGAAATTAAAACCATCACATAAGGAAATTTTTTATGCATCGATCCAATCTAAAAATTTCTTGAATTTAGTATGCCAATAATTTAATGATATCAAAGAGAATGAGCGATAATATCTTCGTTGTTTATTATTTTGTCCTTAAAATTACTATATATACTTTCATTATTTTATTTAATCTTCTATAACATTTATGTCATGTTGATTACAAATAAATGTCTTATAGCTTTTTTTTATCATATGAATTATTAGAGAGAAGTCCTCATTAGTTACTCATGTTTTGTGTTCTACAACGGTTCAAAATGTATATTATTTCATTGTTAGTTTAATTTCATTCTGATTTCATATAACATCTTCAAAATTTGTTGCTTTGCTAGAAATTTTTTTCAAAATGTCTTCATTGTTATCTTCTACACCTATAATGGACATGTTATTGTTGTTTTATTCAAATAATCTAAGTTTATCTAATTATGTTGTCATGTTTTTTTTTTTTCCTTTAATTCTATCCTTCTTATTATGCAAGCTTTAAGAAAATGCCTTAAGATATTCGTGTGAAGTCTTTTGAGATAGGAGTTCAATATATATATATATATATATATATATATATATATATATATATATATATATATATATATATATATATATATATATATATATATATATATATATATATATATATATATATATATATATATATATATTTCATGATATCATATATGGAGAACCTGTGGAAACAAGAGCTTATGAGTCATTTAAAAAAAAAAAAAAAACCTAATGAGTCATTAAGCTAAAATGTTGCATTGCCTTATATTCTGCTGAGTTACAACCTACTAAAACAATTAGTTATATGTGTGTGGTGATGAATACTCACTCCATTAGGTTGGTTGTTTTATAAAGAAGACTTTTCTCTCAAATTCGGAATTCCTTCATATAAAAATAACATCATTTTAAAAGGGAATATCAACACAAATTTCTTTAAAATAGTAATTGAGACCGGGAGCATTACCGGTTATCGTGAAACCATCCACCTTATGTTAATATATGTTGAAGCCCTCAACTTCGCCAACCCGCCGAACTCCCTGCATACGGTCCCAACATATCTGCTGAAGCTTGAAGCCCTCACCTCCTTCCCTCTTCCTCACCTCCGAGCCGCATCTGCTAGTCCGGTCACCGAGCTTGCACCAGTCCCTTGCATTTCTCCACCTCTTCATTGCCTTTGACCTAACCAATCCTCCTGACTTCCTCCAATCGAACACCCAAACATCATCTTCCTCAAATTGAAATCATATCAACCTTCTGCTCACCCGTCCGCCAACTCTACCTATCCAAATTAGTCAACCCCAATCCAACTCCTGTCTGCAAGCTCCCGTCTCCTCCTCTGTTCGTGAAAGAAGCTACCGACCTCAAACCTCCACGCCTGTAGCCTCCCATTCGACATCCAGAATTTGCGCACCTGGCTGAAGGAAGTGGAGGAAAAGTGAGGGGCTCGGGCAAATAAGCAGGGCATTAGGGGTTTTTTTTTTTTTTTTTTTTTTTTTTTTTGAGGGGGGCCAAAGTTTCAAATTTATCCTTTCTCTAGACTTTTTCTTTTAGGGTGAGCATTTGCCAACTCTGGACTGACCTAGGATCACCCATGTATATATGTTCTGATCTTGTGAAAATCAGTATGCTAGAAAAAGAAGTTAATTTCTTAAGGCTTTTTTTAAACTAACTAGAGCGTGTAAAAGCCCCCAAACCCTTCAATTCTTTGGAAACCAAAGTTTGTTGAAGATTTAGAATGCATGTTATGATATATTTTCTTTTGACTTTTTTTCTAGGCAGTTCGTATATTTCAACCAATAGCCCCTTCATTATTAGACAAAGTAACAAATATATTAGGGTTCTGTGAACTGAAGTGTTCTTCTATGAGGTTTTATGACTCCCAACGTTAGTTTGGTTGAGTTGAAATTTGGTGCTTGTTTTATTTGATTACTCCAAACTCGTTATTTATAAGATTTGTCATATATTGTTTGTGTTGGTTTTTTATGATTTTTTTTTTCAAATGACTTACTATCATTTTCTTAAACATTTCATAATGTCTAACATTGATTTTGATTTATTAGGCATGAAGCTTCAACACACTTTGCGTAACAATCCGAAAATATGAAAAATATTTTAAAATGAAAATTTAAGTTTTTATTTGAACTGTAGAGCTTTGGCACTATGCTTGGTAGCACTAGACTTGGGAGCACAACGGAACCAAAAATCACTTCTGTGGCATTAGAGGCTCTATTATATAATAATTTTGAATTTAGCATGCAGCGCTGGGTCAAAACATTGTGATGTTAGGCTACTAAAAGTATTTGCTATAACATTCAAAAATAAAAAAAGATATTTGGAGTTGCATTTGTGATACTTATCATTATGATGGACAGTACTGTATTTGGCATATTATGTTGAGATAATATTGGATCGGACTGCTTAATTAATTCATGTAAATACATTAACACATTATTCTTATTAAAAAACTGGGCGTTTGTAACATGCGTAGCCTGGCTAATAAACTCATTAATTACTACCTCTATTATTTACTAACTAACAATTTTTACAAGGAAAACCCAAAGAGGAAAAATATATTTGTATAGATTATAAAGATCGACCCGCCCCTTAACTTGAAGATGATAAAATTATAACAGATTAAAGAATGGGCCACGTTTCACAAGGATACTCAGGAATTTACAATGATAATGATCGAGTGATAAATATCAAAAGTCTAGTGGTGACACCAAGGGGAAGGTTCAATATAGGTATGATAATGGAGGCAGCCTGTTGGTCAGATGGAGTTTTGATGACGGTTATTGATAGGGAAGAGATCCAACTGCAACATAATTCAGGAGGAGACCCCATGTTAATCAACGGGCAGGCGGAGGTTCGGCAATGGCTGTTGATCGAGAAGAGACCAAGTGGTGTTCAGCGGACAAGCAAAAGTAGATTGATGGTTGTTGGTCAAGAATAGACCTAGTGGTGGCAACTATAAAGGAGATTCGGCGGCGACGGCAACGACTGGAAAATACAACAAAGCTCTCTAATTTTCTCCTTTCATTCTTCTAGATTCTATTTATAAATTTTTTGGAGTGAGAAGCTCAAAAAATATGAAGAGGATCTTGAGTTAATTCCGAGTGTTCCATCGGACTAGCCATATTGATTCCCTTGACATTGGAGCATTCACCGAGTATTTAAGTGTCATAGCAATGTCATAATTGAGTGATGTTGGGCTCGTTAGATTTGTCTCGTCGAGCTGCTCTCTTGTCGAGCTGCTCGCTTCGATTGTAAGCACGTCATATTTGGATAGCATTTGATCATCAAATTACTACTTTAAAGCTTTCAAATGCGTTTTTGGTCATTTGATTTGGGCATATTTGGGCTTAGATTAGACCCAATTTGGTGTCATTGGGTTCTTCTCCTTGAAAGGATCAAATTGACTATAAGTTTGATGAAATTGGAGTTTGGATGGTACCGAATTTAACTTTGGATGCTCCTAATTAGGCGCCAATATACTCCTATCCTACGCATGATTCAAAATAAAATGACAATTATTGAATTTTTATTTACATTAAGGCCAAGAAATTAAAAGACACGCAAATCGTTTTGTTTGGAAACTCGATCCGACCATAAACAAGAAGCTCAATGACTTCCTTGCTATATCACGTAAATCAAAAGTGAGATAAAAATAAACAAAATAATAGTGTGAGTTAGTAAATATGATAATTAAATCAATAAAGATTATTAAGGAAATAAAGGAAAAAAATAATTCTTATAATTAAAAAATGACAATATTGGGTGTTGATTAGATCTAAAAGAAAGAAAGAAAATTTCATTGATGGGACGAACAATGCACAAGATAGAAACAATAAGACCAAAACTAAGCAAACCATGTAGAAAATTTTTGTGCTTGAAAATTGTTGTAGAAAGCAGTAAAAAAATTGTCTCAAATCTAATTATCTATTTGAGACAGCTGCAGCATTTTATAAAATTGATTGTAAAGTTGACGTGGAGAAAACAATTTCACTACTACGATTAGAAAAAGCTATTTTCCACCACAAAAATTTCTGAAAAGCTGTGAGAAAGCAACAACAAAATAGTAGTCAAAGAAAATTTTAGTTGTTGTCAAAAAAAGCGAAGTAGCTAGAAAGCTATCCAAAACACATTATCTCACTTCTCTTCTTTAAATTGTTCCATATTAGAAATAACAATGAGAATATATCTATAATATAAAGGAATGCAACCCTTCAAGTTAAACATGAAAAACGATGGGAATAAAACTGAGTGCCTAGCTTGACTCAAAGCACCTCGGTGCTGGGGTTTGGAGGATCGCAGTGATCTGCTCTTTGACCCTCCCGATTCGCAGAGCCATTGTCTTAGCTATAAAGCATCACAACTATTTGTCTACAATCAAGATTGCAGCACCGTTGCACTACAACCTATGATTGATATTGCATCACAAGAATATACAACACTGCATTGCTATAATTTGTAGCGCCACGATGCTATATGGTTGTACAAACAAAATTAGGACAAGGGCCCTGTACCCCAAAAAAGGAGAGGCACCCTTGCAACCTCCCAACGAACTTGACTAACAAAAGTGATATCTAAATCAATAATATAACCAGATTGATCGACACAATTAGATTCCACACAAAACTAACACAGAAAATACTCAACATATACAATAGGACCAATACTCAGCAAAGCACGTAGAAGTTTTACATAATTTTACAACATATGTTCATATTTCAATTAGCCAATAAGGAGGCTAGTAATAAGTGGCCTTACAAAAAAAATTAAATTGCTTCAAGAACCTTTTCCTTAGAGTGTAACTCTTTATATAGTATATAAATAAGAGAATTTACAACCTCAAAAGATTGATCATACATAAGATCTTTATTTTATGTATGATCATCCATAAATCAAAATGATACAAAAAAGAGCCAAAGAAGAAACTTCAAAAATTTATTAAGTGGATTCTTCTTCATATTTGAGTTACAATACCTAATGGATTCTTACACGCTTAATCCAATAATTTTTAACTTTAAGGTGTTCTTTTAAATAATAGGGAGCAGAGAAAAGAAGAATAAAGAAGCATAAAAATTTAGGATTGTTTAGGATGATTTTTTTACTGCTTCTTAAAACATTTTTTTAGAAAAAAAAAATTTAATTTTTTACTAAAAAACTGCTTTAAAAAGCAGCAAGAAAGTCGTCCCAAATAAAGTCTTATTTTCAATTCGGGTGTTATGGAATTTACCTGGCAATCCAAGTTGTGACTTTCTCTAGCTACTTGTAGAGTATACTATATTATGACACC
This sequence comes from Dendrobium huoshanense, assembly GCA_016618105.1. Taxonomy (NCBI): domain Eukaryota; kingdom Viridiplantae; phylum Streptophyta; class Magnoliopsida; order Asparagales; family Orchidaceae; genus Dendrobium; species Dendrobium huoshanense. The sequence goes on from CM028358.1 coordinate 84,176,888, forward strand.
ATCATGCAATTAATTTGATTAAGGAGATCAAGAAATATGTGTCCCTCGATTTGAAGCTACAATTACAAAGATTAGAGTTGATAGTAAATTGGCAATAGCATTAGCCTTGAATAATGTTCATCGTGATGAAAAGAACAAACACAATGACATATGAAATCATTTCCTTAACATAATCAATTCAACGTACAGCATGCATTAAATGGAATATAAATAGGAAATCCAATTCAATGACAACTTGCTATATCTTAATTTCGAAGCAAACCACATAACATAGATAACAAACCAACATTTCTCTTAGCAAAACATGCATACAATTGCACGCTTCGATTAAGCTCGATCTTCATACGAAAGAAATAAGTACAGCAAGCAGTTCTTGTTGGATATGATGATCCATTATTATATAATCAGCGACTCTCCCCCTATGGTTTGTCACGAGAGATTGCATTGGGAGCTCCAGCCGCCGTGCTGATGAACAACTCGCCATTGTTTTGCAATACGAGGTAGCAGTTACTGCCCTTGCCGCCGGTTTGCGACGACCATATAGCAACCTCGCTCTCGTACATCACCAGATTGCAATCGTGTTGCATGGTGAAGTTGTACTTACCTTGAACGAGCGAACCTCCGGCGTTTAATGGGTAGCCAGAGATCAACACATTGTTGAATGAGTCTGATGAGCAGCTCGCCGGAGCATTCAGGACTAGCAGAACTGCCAAGGACAGAAGGATTGATGATTTTGCTGTTGATGAGGGAGTATTTTTCATTGATGCCATGGTTGTGCTGTAACTGTAATATATGGAGTATTTTGAGCTATACGATCGAGTAGTTTTTGCTCTTTTTATAGTGGAGAAGAAGAGTGCATCAAATCTAGTGGAGATCTATAATTTATTTATAACAGATTTTGGCTTTGTAATGATTGACTGTATAGATTTGTCATAAATGCATGTTTGTTGCCAAATGTGCTGATTAAGCGAGCAGGCACTTATCCACGGCAAATTATTGGGTCAGGTGACCGAACGCAGAGATAGGTCCGGATATTAATAAAATATTATTTTAAAAATAGCGCAACTAAAGCGCAACTAAAGCGCAACTAAAGCGCAGGTAAAGTGCAACTAAAGCGCAACTAAAGCGCAACCAAAGCGCAAGTCAAAAAGCGCAACTAAAGCGCAACCAAAGCGCAACTAAAGCGCAACCAAAGCGCAACTAAAGCGCAAGTCAAAAAGCGCAACTAAAGCGCAAGGTGACGCGGCAAATTTTTATTGGATGTCCGAACTTATATTCCGCCTCCGGTCACCTGACCCAATAATTTGTCCTTATCCACAAAGCAATTGCTCCGACGGCAAAGCCCTTTTTTTTTTCAAACGCGATTTTGAAAAGTATTAATACCAAAAATATGAATCTATTGAGGAGACTTTGGATAAGTTTGGGAAGCTATAATATTTTTTTTAAAAGGTGATTATAAAGTTGTTGTGGATTAAATATTTTTTTTAAAACAAATGTAGAAACTAATTTTCTAGCAAAAACAAAATTCTAAAAGCAGCTAAAAAGCAGTGGCCAAACAATTATGATTACAATCTGAAAATCAAAGCAGGAAGAAAGCTATTACAAAGAAAGCCTTATTCTGCACTAAAAATTTGTAAAATAAATTTTAAAAATTTCATTTATTAATATTTGATTATTGAAAATAAAGCAATTATAATTTTATATTAAGATGGTGATGAAGTTAGAGTTCTGTTGATTTAAGAAAAACCCAAATTTATTAAAAATAATATGTTTGTGATATTCCAAACTTCTAAGAAACATGCATAAAGGATTTACTTTCAATTATATAATAAGGTTATCTTTCAAATATATCGTATTGCATGCATTCATAAATGTCTATTGCGAGAGTTTTGGTTGAGATTAATATAACGAAAAATTATCCAGACAATGTCTGGATTGGCCCTGAGAAGCTTAGCTATATACAAAAGGTTGAAATGGAGGTTTCCCCCCGTTTTGTGCTCTTTGTCAGTCTATTGGCCATGCTATGAGGGAATGTAAGTCCAAAATTGGTGTCCCTCTTACGGTTCCTCTTAAATCATCCTCTTCTATTTTGGTTTTTGATCAGGGGGGATGTTGTTATGCCTCAGCCTGGTGTTGTCTCTGTGGTTCACGCTCCTGCTTTTAATGATTTGGTTTTATCGTCGGAACTCATTACTTGTACTAAGGATAATCCTGAAGCTAATCTTGTTTGAAATCATGTTGCCAGTGCTGTTGGGAATAGTGATGTGGTTGTTGTTGCTATTGGGGGACATTTAGCTGAGTTGCCTCCCTTGTCTCTGGTGAGGTTGTGACGGTTGGGACTGTTTCTTTGTCTCACACTTTGGCTAATCCGATGAGTGGTGATGTTGTTTTCAATTCTAACAATTTGGATACTATTTGCTCCCCTACGATTGGTTCTACCCCTTTGGTAGTGGCCTCTTCGAAGGGAGAGGTTTTTGTTGCCTGTGAGTTGAATCGGGTTGAGACCCAGGAGTATTCGAGCTCGGTACATTTTGCCTCTCACCTTAATTCTGATGCTTTGGTTGTTTCTGTTTTTCCTGCCGGTGAGTTCTATGCTCGTTTGGGTGTCTCTACTGTTACTTTCCCTGTGACGCCTACTGTTCTTGTACCTGGCCCTTTTGTTGAGGTTACTGTTAACTTAATTTCTCCTTAGGCTTTGTTTGCTCATGTGGGTGTCAATTCGGGGGAGGATGTGAGAATGCAAATTGATTGGTTTCAATGTTCTTCTGATTCCTCTTTGAAGGCAAGTGGAGAGGAAGAACCTGAGGAAGATTTTGCTTTGCAGAATGACCGACCTGTTGTGTCTGTTACCTCTCGTGGGAGAGGTAGGGGTAGTAGGAAATAATGTTGGGTTTTTTTGTTGTTGTTAGTAGTTCTCTTTATGTGTAAGAGTGTTATTTTTGGTTGCCTTTGGCTCTTCTCCATGCCTGTAGGTGTCATAGTGGTGGTGGGTTTCTGGTTGTTCGTCGGTCTCTATCCCTTTGGGTTGTGGGATGCATTTGTTGGAAGGCACTTCATTTTTTGTGGCTGCCGTTTTGCTGGAGCTTCGACTAATATTTACTGATGTGATTTATAGTTTGAGGCTAATGATGTGGCTAGGGCTCACTTCTCTTAAGTCGTGACTCGTGAAAACCTTTGGTGGTGTGTTTGCTCGTTTGGGATGGCTACTTGATGTGTTATTGCTCTCACTCTATACTAGATGGCTCGTGTCTAACTTAGGAGTAGTTAGAAGCCTCTGTCAATACTGAGCCTGTGGGTTGTTACCCATTTGTTTCTCTGTAGCTTTTTTCTTTCCGCTTTTTAGCTTGTTGTGTTCTTTTTGAGTTGGAATAAAATTTTTGTTTTTTGTTAAAAAAAGGGGCTAATTACGTGATTTATTAATTACTTGCCGCACTACATGCTCGGGCGGTAGCTCGAAAATTATGAGTAAATTAATAAAAGATATTCAAGTCATTAATTCACGAGCAGGCACCTGCATAAAGGATATTTTAATATATTAATTCTATTACGGATATTTTATGTATTATTCTCTCAACGGGCCCTATTTCACCCTAATAAACAAAAATTCTTTTCTCATTATTAAACAAAGTAACAAATATATTTGAGTTATGTGAACTAAAATGCTCTTCTATAGGTTTTATAAGGGCTCCAAATGTTGATTTGGTTGAGTTGAAATTTCGTGCTTGAATTGATGACCTATGCATATACTTTTTTCTATTGGCTTATTTATTCTGGCTAGCTGACTGAGCCGAAGAATTTATTTTGGAGAAGAATTAAGTATTTGTTACTTTAGCCACTGCATTTGCATCTCACTGGATGTCTTATACAGGAGCCGAAGAATTAATGTATATGATTTTTAGTTTCTTTTGTTGAATTGATCGATTTATATTGATGAATTCATAGAAGATCAAGTTAATTAATTAATAGATTAACATATGCAATTCTTCCAAGCCGTTAAAACTTATGTTGCGGCGCTGCCAACCCTGCCGCCCGCAGAGACAAATACAAACTCTGGATTTTCACTTAGCGACCCCCAGATTTTGATTATTTTATATCTCATTCAACATTCTAAAACTCATAATCATTACCTAACTTCAATTTGATAATTACATAAATTTATGTGGGTGATGGCAGATGTTATTTTCTCCCCTACTTACAAAAAATGCCATTCTCGATATTTCAAATTTATGGTATAATAGAACAAATCAATAATCTTATATTCTTTCCCCCAGGTTGCCTCATGTTCTGATCAGTGCTTCCACTAAGCATTGACCATCAATATATATTTATTACTTAATTATTTAACATCGCAAGCCATAATACGCCCGTGTTCTAATTTTTTATACATCAAATTGGGTTGCATCTCTAGTTCAGCTTTTGAGACTCTCAAATCTACATATGACACTCATTTCCTCAACATAAAAACATGAAACACATCATGAATATCGGACATATGATCAGGCCGAAATAATTCGTAAGAAGATTTCCTGATCCGCTCAATTACTTCAAGCGATCCAATATATCGCTGACTCAACTTGTTAGGTTTTTGAATCTACTTACACCCTTCATTGGGTGTATTAAAACTCCTAAGAAAAATACATTATATTTACTTTTAAATAAATAAAAAAACTGTATTTTGTCAAATGCGCTAATTAGGTGAGATGTTACTTGCCGACCACTATAAATCAATACAATAAATTCAACTCTCCAATCAGTCGATCATGTTTTTAATAGCTTGTTAAGATTAAGGAAACAGTGAGATGGTGGCCCAATGCTGGAAAAGAACAAGAAAACCATATAATAAATGTCGAAAACTTCCGCAAATCCCTTTCGGTTGTCCTTCGTCGACCAAAGAAAAATAATCTTTTGGCAGAAAGGATAGAAGCATCAAGCAAGTACAAATCACATGATTAACGGTGGCTTTCTTCCCTTCCGTGAAGCGGAGAAATTAATATGTTCGGAATTTGGATGTGAGAATCATTTATATACTCATTATGTATTTACTGTATTTTCTCAGAGAGTTCAGATGATTTACTGCGTCTGTAATAATCTTTAAAAAACTTTCTAAAAAAAGACAAGTTCAAAGAAGTCAACTTCATCGAGTATTTGTCGAGGATTAATAAATTATGTTTAGCAAGGATGACACGAGATTCACGTAAGGACAGAAGGCTTTAGAAGAAATTCCTTAAGCTACGCAACTGCAGAGAGACAGAGAGAGAGAAAGAGAGAGATGGAGAGAGATGGGATAGAACACAGGATGGTGGAGGTGAACGGATTAAAGATGCATTTGGCGGAGAAGGGAGAAGGGCCGGTGGTGCTCTTCCTCCACGGATTCCCAGAGCTCTGGTATTCGTGGCGCCACCAGATACTATCCCTCGCCGCCCGCGGCTACCGCGCCGTCGCCCCCGACCTCCGCGGCTATGGAGACACCGAAGCGCCGGCCGACATTTCCGCCTATTCAATCTTCCACCTCGTTGGTGACCTCGTCGCCCTCATCGACTCTCTCGGCCAAGAGCAGGTATGACCAGAACCTTCAACCTCTTCTCTCCTCTGTTAATCAGCTTCAAAATACCTTTTTTTAAATTTTTTTATTTAAGAATGAGAAAAGATCTTTAATTTGAAGGTATTCGTGGTTGGTCATGACTGGGGTGCGATTGTGGCTTGGAATCTATGCGTTATCAGGCCCGATAAGGTTAAAGCGCTTGTGAACTTGAGCGTACCGTTCCTGCCTAGGAAGCAGGGTCTGTGGCGAACAGACACCTTGAGGAAGATCTACGGCGACGATTTCTACGTTTCCAGATTCCAGGTCTCTTCAGTCTCTTGTTCAGAATTGGAACTTCAATAATATTGTAGAATCTTCTGGCTCTGTTTTTCAATTGTTCAAACAATTTGATGCGTTAATATATCAAAAGCTGGCCTTTTGTGGTCTTTGGTTAAATCAAGTTGGGATTATTTAAGCTAAATTCCTGATCTTATAGATTTGGTTTATCCCTGTTCTTCCCTGTCCTCAATTTGGTTAAAATAAGAATTTATTTGATGTAAATCATAGCATGACTGAACAGAAATTCAAGGGTATAGCAGTATCCATTTTTTCTTAAGATAAACTGTAAACAGGTTATTTAGAACAGATTACTTCCAAATTACAGTCCTTTCTAACAAATTAAACAGAGCCTTTTGAAATCCTTTGCCAGCTTCTTCTTCATAATTGTAGCTTATACATAACTGCAAATCAGGAACCTGGAGAAGTTGAAGCTCAGTTTGCACAAGTTGATACAGCAATCCTTATGAAGAGGTTCCTGACATCTCGAAATCCAGGGCCTCTTATGATACCAAAGGGGAAGGAATTTGTACGAAGAGCCAACAAAGAAATTACCTTACCTTCCTGGCTTTCTGAAGACGATATCAACTACTTTGCAAGCAAATTTATCAAGACAGGCTTTGCAGGTGGACTCAACTACTACAGAAACATGGACAAGTAAGCTTGTTGTGCTTCTAAACTTTACATTCAGATCTAGTTGGGTCAAATATTTCCATTTTGTTCTTCAGGAACTGGGAACTCAGTGCACCCTGGGATGATATTCAAATAAAAGTACCCACGAAGTTCATTGTAGGAGATCAAGATCTGGCCTACCATTTTGTTGGCGTGAAGGATTACATTCACAATGGTGGCTTCAGAAGAGATGTTCCTTTGCTTGAAGATGTTATTGTAATGGAAGGAGTTGCCCACTTCATAAATCAGGAAAGGCCTGAAGAGATCTCGAACTATATATACGAATTCATCCAGAAATTTTAATTGATCCTTCAGCTCACTGTTTGTTGATCAACCTTTTCAGTTCTGAGTAAAGTAACAAACTATTACAGTAATTAATCGGATAAGAACTTAGTGCATGGTTAGTAGCAGCACTGTGAAGTCAATAAGAAGTTCCTGTTGGGCTTTGTGAATTCTATCTTGAAGCTAGACAGTAATTAATCTCTGTTTCTTTTACTCTCTTATTTTCAGTGCAGTGTTACGGACACTTGAAAGGACCTTTTGATATTCCGTTTCCAATTTGCATTTTTTTCTACTCATTTTTTCAAAAAAAATTTCATAAACATATTTAACCAACGAAAATGCAATAAAATCATATCATATTATTCAAAATGAGTAATTCTATAGCATATCAAAAGTTATATTATGAAAGCTTACAAAATGAAAAGATGATGCATTTTTGACATATTTAGAAAAATAAATCTATAGAAATTAATCAAAATCATCAAAACAAAAGTAAGAAGATAGTTACTTACAATGCTTAGAACAATTTTTGTGAAAGGGATGACAGACAAAAATGACCTGAAAACTTATCTCTATGTTCTTCTCTCTCCTCTTCATTTTTCTTCTTCTTGCTCTTCCTTCTCCGTTTATTTCGTCCGGACCAAGACAACAAGTAAGGGAGGCAATGGCAGGGATATTTATAATAAAATATATATAAACACTATAAGTGTCCTAGCGCCACAGCGTCACACCCAGTGCCTAGCACTATATTTCGAATCAAAAATTACTGTTGATCAAAGACTCAAACACTGCAACAACATTTTCTAGCGTTGCTATGCTCTCAAATCTAATGCTGCAGCGTCCATAAGTACATCGTAGAAGTGCTCCAATTCAAAAAAAAATTCAAAATTTCATATTTTAAAATATTTTCTTTTCGGGTTGTTACATACAGTAACAGCTTTAAAATGCATGCCTCCTATACGCAAGCATATGTGATGCTCACAATTAATTTGTTAGACATAATGAACTCTCTGCCTTTATTCTAACTTTTGATAAAATACATAAAAATAGATTTGTACCATACTTTATTCTTAATTTTTTAAATTCTGCATAACTATGTGATCATTTTTATTTGATCGCATATAAAATAAAGAATTCAACATAATAAAATATTTCAAATAAAACATTTTACTTTATATTATATTTTAAACGTGTTGAAAATTTAATTTCAATACTTACAACCAAAATAATGGCAATCAAACATGCTGATCGACACAGCTCATCTTGGCCTGTTGGTTAAGAGCTTATGCTTCCAACTAAGAGGTCTTGGGTTCGAGTCTTTGTGTATTCGTTGTGTGTGTGAGTTTGCCTCTTAAATGGCCTAAATGTCCAAAAAAAAAAAAATGCTGATCGAATAGCTAAAAACAAAAGCTATTGTCAATTTTTTAGTGCTGTAACTTTAAAAAAAACGATTTTTATACAGTAATTTTCAACTAATTTTTTAAATATTTATAGTCGGCCAATGAAACTTAGATGTTACGTAGGGTAGGGATGTCAATTCGGGTCAACAGGTCGGGTTCGGGTCCAATCCGAGTTGACCCGGGCGTAAACAGCTTGACCCGAACCCAACCCGTTTAGTTAGACGGGTCAGGATATACAACCCGAAACCGACCCGACCCGCGAACCTAAATAGATTTGGATTTCCTCTCCGCAATTCCGCGCGTTGAGTCGCGCGCGCCGCATAGGGACTTGTGGAGGACCGGGAGACGACTGACGTTAGGAGGCTAGGAGGGGACCGACGGTGCAAGCGACTCGACGACGTCGACGTCTTGACGAAGTGATCGCGTACTCGCGGTCCCGCGGAGGAGCCGGGAGCGAACTTGCGACGGCTGGCCAGGCGGACCAGACGACGTCCAATCCCTTGGGAGTTGAGGCCTTGATTCCCTCCCACTGTCCCACCGAACCCAGACGACATGACCGACGTTCAATCGGACCAATCTCTCGTTTCCCCTCCCACCGTCCCACGCGCGGTAAAAATTAAAATAGGCGGAGCAAAATGCCTATCTCATGTCAAATTTGAACGCATCCGTGTCTTAAATGGGTCAATTTCGGGTTGTCGGGTTGACCCGGATCAGACCCGTTTTTTAAAACATGTCGAAAATTTAAACCCGAACCCAAGAAATGGGTCAACCCTAATCCGAAAATTTCGGACCAGCTTGAGATGGGGTTGTCAGATCGTGCCAATAAAAGACACCCCTAACGTAGGGGGAATACATACATGCCACTTTATTTCATATTATTTACATATCTAACACCCAAAATATTAATATTACATGACTACCACCCATAGAACAAATTTAGGTGCATGAAATGAAATATTAAAATTTATAGGATGGTATGAATGGTAAAAATGAATTATATGAGTGGTATATTTGATATTAAAGTTGTATATGAGTGGTAGAAATGTAATATTAATGTTTTGGGTGTTAGATATGTAAATAGCATGAAATAAAGTGGTATCTATGTAAATTTCCCTAATAATATTGATAAAATTCACCTAATCCGCCTTATGGCCCTCCCAATCCCGCAGAGTAGGCGCCGCCGAATAAAATCCAAAATGCAAAGTCGTGATGTGGGCATTTGTATTGGTCTCCGGACTCACTCGCACTCCGCACCTGATAATTTCTCCTAAACTGAAGTCTGCGGGGAGCGAAAACAGAGAGCGAGCTAGAGAGGCAGAGATGGAGCAGGAAGGGATCGAGCACAGGACAGTTGAGGTGAACGGAATAAGGATGCATGTAGCAGAGAAGGGAGAGGGGCCGGTGGTTCTCTTCCTCCACGGTTTCCCGGAGCTCTGGTACTCCTGGCGCCACCAGATACTCTTTCTCGCAGCCCGCGGCTTCCGTGCCGTCGCCCCTGACCTCCGCGGCTTCGGCGATACCGAGGCTCCGCCAGACATCGCTGCCTACTCCATCTTCCACATCGTCGGCGACATCGTCGCCCTGATTGATTCTCTCGGCCAAGACCAGGTTTGGCAACTCATAGAGCCCTCCTTCCTTTAAAAAAAAAAGATTTTTGGAAAGAAGAAGATAAAAAAATCGATTTTTGGAATTAACTGAAGGTGTTTGTGGTGGGGCATGACTGGGGAGCTTTCGTGGCTTGGAATCTTTGCGCTTTCCGGCCTGACAAGGTTAAGGCTCTGGTGAACCTTAGCGTCCCGTACATGCCCCGAAATCCTGCTGTGAGGCCGGTTGATGGCTTTAGGGCGACCTACGGCAACGATTTTTACATTTCCAGATTCCAGGTTTCTTCACTTTCTCTGCTTCTCTATGGATTAGAATTCTGTAAGCTTTCATTGTTTGCCCCCTTCTATATTTTTACTGATAATTGTTTAAAGATTCGAAATTATCATACTTGGGGTTGTTTGGCTATAATTAAGATTTGGTATACACTATTAATTCAAATATTCTATGAATTTTCACATCCTTAAACTATCCCATTCTTTGGGCTTTCAAAACTTCTGTAATACCAACCGCATAATTGTAACTCGATCAGGAGCCTGGAGAAGTTGAAGCTCAGTTTGCCCAAGTTGATACCACACTCCTCATGAAGATTTTGTTAACATCGTTCAGCCCGCAGGCTCTGTTTATACCAGAGAAAGGGTTTCCTGGAGGACTTGGTGAAGAAATTACCTTGCCTTCTTGGCTTTCCGAAAATGATATCAACTACTTTGCAAGCAAATTCAGTAAGACAGGTTTTGCAGGTGGAATCAACTATTACCGCAACATGAACAGGTATGTTATTATGTTGCATTAATTGATATCAAAATGCTGTATATGTTAGTCCATATTTATATCAAGTTGTGATTTAGACAAGTCAGGGAGATTAAGGTTTCGTTTGGGACGACTTTCTTACTACTTTTTTAAAGTCACCTTCTAGTAAAAAAATATTTCTTTTACTAAAAAGTTGCTTTTAGAAGCCGGAAGAAAATCGCCCCAAACGAAGCTTAGGTCCAGCACCAATGAATTTGTCCAAATCAACTTTTTTTTTTTTTTCAATTACCTATTTTAAGTGAACTATTCGTGTGTGTGCTCAAATAAATCTCAAACCTCATAGATATTCCCAACATACAGACCGTTAAACTCTTGAGGAAAAAAAATCAACAATCAGGTGATGCACATTAGAGACAACAAATGGCAAACTCTAAGATGAGCACTAACACAAGTGTCACATTAGACAATGGGAGCAACAAGTGTGTTGAAATTGCATTATCTATGGATGTGTGGACCACTTAGGACTTATGATAATGTGTGTTATAGATTAGCCTTCTATTTTGAGATCCAAAAATTTCCATCTCACCAAATTCGCGTAGTGACCTCAAAGTTGATAAATCAAGTAGATGGCAGGCAAACTACGACACGACTTGATGCATCATTAAAAAATTATTTTGATTGTACACAAATCTCAATGCGTTTTTGAAATTGGAACTTCTAGAGTTAAATTCAGAATCATCCTAGCACTGATTTCAACAAGCTCATAGTCAAACTAAGCTTATTGATGAGAAGATCCCAACGACACTAAGTGACCCTTTTCAACTTCAAATGACATTAGATCAAGCACTTGAAGCACAATAGAGAATTTTAGGGCATTTTTTGGGATAGTTCCTATGAATCTCATCATGGGGAATACTAACCTACCTCTGAGTAGTTGATAAATAGCTTCCTCTCCCTATAACACTACAGAAACAAAACTTGATGACCACTTTTCACCGAAACAATGTTCAATTGATGCCTTCTCTGTCTAAACCCTAAAGTTTCTGATGAAATTTTGATCATTACATCATTAAATGTACGAGCATGTTTACATTAAAGGGTTTAACTTTATTTTCTTAAGGAGTTGCAAAATCTCCCTCACTTAACTAATTAACGTCTTCTTTAGTTTTCTTAGCCCACAATTATCCATTGGGTAGACAGGATTCTAAAAAGATAGAGTTCCTATCTTTTGGCTCTTGAGTAGCTCTGATACCATTTGTAATAACTCAAACTCTCAACCATCGAGATATTATCCGCTTTAACCTATTAGATTTATGATTTTGTCTCCTTGGTGTAACTTATTACCCTATGAGCACTCCTATATTAGCCCGTTTAATTTTATAGTTTCTAATGAAATTATAAACGTTACATCAAAAGGCGCATCGACATTTAAGAATTTAATTTTATTTTCTCAAAAGGTTTCACATTTGGATCCCTTTATAGCAAACAGAGTTCTTGACAGGAGGAGCAAGAACTCAATTCTAACAGAGCATAGAAACAAACGAACAAGTAGAAGAAAATAATTCTGTTCCATATGTTATCTCATTACACAGATAAGTATTTATAGAAGAACATATAAGACAGGTTGTTTAACAAGAGGAGCAAGATCTTGAAATCTCCTTACATAAATGCCATGTCAGCAACATTAAATGCTGATGTGGACGTTTGTTCTAACAATAGTAATCTTACTTCTTGTAGCCATGAGTAGAAAACTTTTATTGTTTTCATTTTTCAGTATTTATGACAACTTTCCTTCTGAACTCTTGGCGTTAAATTCCATCTCTTGTACCCATCGGTGCTGCTGTACTGCAGGAACTGGGAACTCACTGCAGCGTGGACTGGGATTCAAATAAAAGTACCCACAAAGTTCATTTTAGGGGATCAAGATGTAACCTACCATTTCATGGGCTTAAAGGACTACATAGAGACAGGTGGCTTAAAGAGAGATGTTCCATTGCTTGAAGATTCTGTTTTAATGAAAGGTGTTGGGCACTTCATAAACCAGGAAAAGCCTGAAGAAATATCTCACTACATTTATGAATTCATCAAGAAATTCTGATCATTCTGATCAATGATTGTTGGTAAACTTGTGCTATTTTTAAAGCTTAATAAGCTCACTCATGGCCATCTGATCAAAGCTCTTAATTTTTGTAATAAATGATCAGCATGATTAACTTCTCTGCATGGACAAGCTCAGATCAAAATTTGATCTGTTTTGCCTTTTAATGTCATGTGATGAAACATTTGTGGACCAAATGGTATAAGAAAATGCCATGATCTGTGGATATATCGGCTTGGTGATAAAATCATTCATATAAAATTTGTGGACCAAATGATTTTTTTATATTAGGAAGTTACTTTTTATAGAAGTTTTAAAAAGGTTTTTTTTTTTTACAACAGTTTTATAAATTCCTTTACAAAAAAATTATAGTGTCTTAAACAAATCCTTAATCAATGAAAGAGTATGTATAGTAATTAATAATAATGTAAATTCATTAATTATAGACTATGATAATTGTATGCATGAATTATAAAAAGAATATTACATTTTTAAACAGTTATTAAAAATACAGCAATTTTAATCTTTAAAAATATAAAATACATATTTTATGCATTATATTCATTTGTAGCTCTACATGTGAAGACCCTCCTCCATCCAACCAAAAATTTGTTTGATCGATCTTGTGCAATGGTAGCACCGCTATCATTTGTACAACCAGATCTCAAAGATCAATCATGTGCACTTACTAGGGGTGTAAACGAGTTAATTCAAGCTTAAGTCATGCTAGCTTAACTCGAGCTTTGACTAAAGCTCAAATAGCATGCTTGAGGTCGACTCATGGCAATTGATGCAGGCTCACAAGCTAGCTCGCTAGGCATAAGAAGAATGGGTAGACGTTCGCTTCCGATTTTCATTTTGGGTTCTACTTTCAGCATTCGAGTCCTTCATTGTGTCAACTAATCGAGCAATGACTCAATCAAACTCGACCTCAATTATCCAACGAGCTCGTAAATCTGCTCGAGCTCAAAACTCGATAAGCTCGGCTCTTGAGCTTTTTATCGAGTCGAGCTCATACATGCTCATGAGTCGGCTTGACTCATTTGCAAAACTAGCTTCAATTGTGTTGCCACAACATATTGCACATCGAACTCCTCTAAAACTTTTCCAACAACCAGATTTACTACTAAAAATTAGATAGATTGTAACATAAACAAAACAGATCAATCTTAAAAAGATTGATCAGTTTTGTTTATGTCACAATCAAAACTTAAAACAAAAAAAAAAAACAAAACTGATCTATCTTTCTAGAAAGCCAGAAATGCGACTATTAAAATAAGAAATGTTGCGTTCTGAAATATTCGTGGCGATAGAGAAATATGTAGTTTAATTTCTTAGCAGTGTACAAAGATCTAGCACACAAGCAAATGAAAGAGATAGTGTATCGTTCATAAGAGACACTAGAGTTTTTTCATGGAAACTTCTGAAAATGTGGAAAAACCATGGGGCCTAACCCAGTTTGAATGAATCCACTAGTATTTGCAATCAATTACAAATGAGGCCCTTCCTTGGGAGAAGGCATTGGCTTGATGTCACAAATGTACGTCATATAGAGCGCATTACATAGTCGGAGTTACAATAATCAACATAGACATGTTTGTTTGGTCAGCAAGACCATAATCGATAGGATAGATGTCGAAAAGACTGTAGTAGGCGACTGAGGTCGGAAGGATCGTAGTCGTTAGGAGATAGGGGTCAAAAAGACCGTTGTCTAGCGAGAGGGGTCAGAAAGACCGTTGTCTAGCGAGAGAGGTCAGAAGGATCGTAGTCGGTAGAAGACTGTGGTAAAAAAGACTATTGTATGACAATTGAGGTCAGAAGGACAGTAGTAGGTGATAGAGGTCGAAAGGATCATATATAGTCGGCAGGAGACAGGGGTCAGAAAGATCGTTATCTGGCAATGGAGGTCAGAAGGATCGTAGTAGGCAATGGAGATCGGAAGGACCATAATCAGCAGGAGACGTGGGTCAGAAAGGACGTTGTCTAGCGATGGAAGTCGGAAGGACTGTAGTAGGCTATAGAGATTGGAAGGATCGTAGTCGGCAGGAGACTGGGGTCAGAAAGACTGTAGTAGTAGGACGGTACTCCGGTAGAACTCTCAGCGTCAAGTGTTGGCACGGCAGAAGTTCGTGCCTCAGGTGGTGGTCTAGCAGAAGTCCGAGCCTTAGGTTGTGGTTCGGCAGAACTCTGAGCGTCAGGTGGTGATTCGGCGGAACTCAGGGCCTCAAGTGGTGGTCTGTGGAGCTCTGGGCCTCAAGTGGTGGTACAGTGGAACTCAGGGCCTCAAGTGGTGGTACGGCAGAAGTTCGAGCCTCAGGTGGTGGTCCGACAGAACTCCATGCATCAGGTTATGGTCCGACGGAACTCAGGGTCTCAAGTGGTGGTTATGTGGAGCTTAGGGCCTCAAGTGGTGGTCCGGTGGAACTCAGGGCCTCATGTAGTGGTCCAGTCGAAGTACGGGCCTCAGATGGTGGTCCGGGAGAACTCCGGGCATCAGGTGGTGGTCCGGCGGAACTCAGTGCCTCAAGTGGTGGTCTGGCGGAACTCTAGGTGGTGTTCCGGTGGAACTCTAGACGGTGGTCAAAGAAGAGTGAGAAGGCAAGAGCGATCTCCAATCTCTCTCTTGCTCTCTTGCTTGGAGCCCCTTTTCAAGAGGGAGGAGGGGTCTATTTATAGATTTCCTAGAGTGGCATGGCCCGTAAATAGGAGGAGGATCAAGGGCAAATGGGGAGAGGTTTTGATGATGACTTATATTGAATTCCTTGATTGTAGACCATTCGCTAGACATTTGAAGGTCTTAATGATGTCGGAATTATGCGATCTTGGGCACGTTGGATTCTTCTATTCAATCCAAATTGTGGTTTGAACCTTCAAACAGTGCTTTAGACCCTTGATTTGAACCAATTTGGGCTTGGATTGAGTTGAATTTGGTGTCGTTGGGTTCGTATTTCCGAGACGTTCAATTCGACTGCAAGTTTGCTGAAATCGGAGTTTGGATGGTCACAAAATTAATTTTGAAAGTTTCCAACTTGATTTTTCCTTGAGATTCATGCCCGGTCAACATAATTTTTTGACGACGTATCAACAAATATCTATTTTTAATGATCCGATTGCTTTCATTGATCTGATCGTTCTTTTTGTATGGGTCTTGTCGATCGGTTCAACCCTACTCAAAAATAAATAAGAGTTATTGAGACCTGAACCCAATAGCTGATACAAAGAATCTGATCTTACGCATACTTGAACTTAAGAGTGAATCAACAAACATAAAAGCAGTATTCATTTAGAACATTCACGGAGAAGTTACAAGTTTTTGGCTTTGTTTGGAGCGGCTTTCTAGCTTGTTGCTTCTTAAAACAACCTTTAATATAAATTTTTTAAATTTTTATATTAAAAAATTATTTTAAGAAGCATTCCCAAACGAAGCCTTTATTTTTTACCTCTAGACTTCAAATCAAACCTTTTGAAAATTTTGTTCAAGATAACTTTTTTATTTAGACTTCAACAACAAAAAAAAGCTGAGCCTGATCGTTCGAAGGATGATCAGTTAACTAAAATTTCTGGATGAATTCATATATATAGTTCGAGATTTCTTCAGCCCTTTCCTGATTGATAAAGTGGCCAACTCCTTCCATCACCACCACATCCTCAAGCAATGGAACATCTCTTCTGAAGCCACCCTTGTGAATGTAATCCTCCATTCCTCCACAACGGTAAGCAAGATCACCATCTCCTACGATGAACTTCGTAGGAACTTTTATCTGAACTTCTTCCCATGGAGCACTGAGCTCCCAGTTCCTGCATCATCAAAATTTACTTAATTTTCTTCACAACTTCAGAATCTCCATTAATTATGAAAGCTTTATCGATTACTTAACGTACGTACTTGTCGATGTTACGATAGTAGTTGATTGCACCAGTAAATCCTGTCTTAGTAAACTTGCTTGCATAGTACTGTACATCATCTTCAGAAAGCCAACTGGGTAAAATGATTTGATTACTAAGTCTTCCTGTGAATCCGCTGTGCTTTGGTATCATAAAGGGCCCTGGATTTCGAGACGCAAAGAAACTCTTCAAAAGCTGAGCTGTATCAACTTGAGCAAATTGAGCTTCCACTTCTCCAGGTTCCTGAATCAGATCAAGATTAATACAAATCATGGTTTTAGATTTAAAATAATAATTATATATATATATAGCTTCATTTTAAATTAAATTTTTTATAAATATAAGAAGATATATTGGTGAAATTTCTTCTAATTTTTAATGTCATTAATATTTCAATATAGTGACAGTGTTCTATATGTTTTCTATACATAGCTAAAATAATTAAAATATAAAGTTATAATTTTTTTTATTTAAATTTATATTAAAAAATTTATTTAAATTTGATCAGAGAGTAAAGTGGCAGACCTGAAATCTACAAACGTAGAAATCGTCGCCGTACATCGTCCTCAAGGTGTCGATCCGCCACAGAGCTTTCTTTCTTGGAAAAAAAGCTACACTGAGATTTACGAGCGCCTTGACCTTGTCCGGCCTAAAAGCGCAGAGATTCCACGCCACAATTGCACCCCAATCGTGGCCAACCACGAATACCTGCAAATTAAACATCTTTTCTCATTCTTAATCCTCCCTCCAAACAAAAAATTGAATTTTGACGGTGACGAACACAGGAGAGATCGAATCTGATCATACCTGCTCTTGGCCGAGAGAGTCGATGAGGGCGACGAGGTCGCCAACCAGGTGGAAGATGGAGTAGGCGGAAACGTCGGCCGGCGCTTCGGTGTCGCCGTAGCCGCGGAGGTCGGGGGCGACGGCGCGGTAACCGCGGGCGGCGAGGGAGAGTATCTGGTGGCGCCATGAATACCAAAGCTCTGGGAATCCGTGGAGGAAGAGCACCACCGGCCCTTCTCCCTTCTCCGCCACGTGCATCTTTATTCCGTTCACCTCCACCATCCTGTGTTCTATTCCTTCTTCCTCCATCTCTCTCTCTCTCTCTCTTGGGCTTGGGGTGTTTTAGGTGCCTTTATACAATTACCAGAGGTGCTTTCCCTCTGGTTTGATAACTCGTCTCTTGTAAATTAAGCTGTTAACAGCTACACGCTCAAATATAATCAGCCATAGAATACAATTATGCCTGCATTCGCACGTAGCTTCTTCCCATTTATTAAGTGAATTTAAGAAGATTTATTAAGTGAATTTATACAAACAAATTTTTAGGTATCCTTTAGGATAGATTTCCTACTTCTTTCTACAGAGGTTTTTTAGTACATAAATTAATAATCTAAAAAAAATTGAATTAAAAAATTATTTTAAAAAATAATAAAAAAGCTGCGTCAAATGAAATCTTAGACTTCGTTTGGGACGACTTTCTTACTACTTCTTAAAATAACTTTTAGTGCAAAAGTTTAAACTTTGACTAAAAAGTTTAACTTTTGCATAAAAAATTGCTTTATTATTTAAATTTCATTAGCATAATTTTTAATTATTGGATTTATTTTAAAATAAATCTAATTTAAGATTAATTTACTCTACTAATTTTATTATTTCAAAATAAAAACATAAACTAAAAAAATAATACATGATTATGAATTTATGATTGTTGCGTCCTGGAATATTCGCGGCTGTAAAGAAATATATGGTTTAACGTCTTAGCATTGTACGAAGATCCAGCACACAATCAGATAAGTGAGAGGGTGTAGAATTCATAAGAGACACCAGAGTTTTTACGTGGAAAACCCCTGAAAAGGGTGAAAAACCACGGGGCCTGGCCCAGTTTGAATGAATCCACTAGTATTTATAGTCGTTACAAATGAGGCTCTTCCTTGGGAGAAGGCCTTGGATTGATGTAGCAAATGTACATCATACAGAATGCATTACATAGTAGGAATTACATATACATGTTTGTTTGGTCGGATGGACCGTAGTCGGCAGGAGACCGGGGTCAGAAAGACCATTGTCTGCTGATGGAGGTCGGAAGGACCATAGTAGGCGACGAAGGCCTGAAGGACCGTACTCGGTAGGAGACTGGGGTCTGAAAGACCATTGTTTGGTGATGGAGGTCGGATGGACCGTAGTAGGCGACGAAGGCCTGAAGAACCGTTGTAGTAGGGCGGTACTTTGGTAGAACTCTGGACGTCAGGTAGTGGCCCAGCAGAAGTCCAGTCCTTAGGTGGTGTTCCGACAAAGCAGCGGCGTCAGGTGGTAGTCTAACGGAGGAGAAGGCCTTTGGCGAAGATGAGGGCCTCTGGCGAAGGTGAGGGCCTCAGGTGAAGGTGAAGGCCTCAGGTGTTGGTGAGGGCCTTTGACGAATGTGAAGGCCTCATGTGATGGCGAGGGCCTTTGATGAAGATGTCAGGGCTGAAAGTCGGGGCCTTGAGCAGAATGTTGGGCCTGAATGTCAGGCCTTCAGTAGCACGTCGGGCCTGAACGTCGGGCCTTGAGATGGTGGTACGGCGAAACTCCGGCGAGGCTCCGGCGGTGATCCGGCGAGGCTCCGGCGGTGGTCCGGCGAGGCTCCGCGCGGTGGCATGGCGAGGCTCCTGCGGTGGTCCGGCGAGGTTCCGGCGGTGGTCGAGGAGGAGCTTCTTCCTTCTCCTCTTCCTTCTCTTCCTGCTTGGATCCTCTCTTGTCAAGAATGAGGACTCTATTTATAGATTTTCTGGAGTGGCATGGCCCGTAAATAGGCGTGAGATCAGGGGCGAATAGGGAGTGGTCAAATGGACGGCCGATATTGAATTCTACGAACGTGCACCGTTCGTTGGCCATTTGGAGGCCTTAATAATGTTGGAATTCAGCGATCTTGGGCTCGTTGGATTCGTCTCGTCGAGCCGTTCGATTCGAGTATAAGCTCGTAAAAATCGGAGACCGTTTGGTAACTCAAGTTGCGGTTTGAACCTTCCAACAGCGCTTCGGGTCCATGATTCGGATTCATTTGGGCTCGGATAGGGTCGAATTTGATGTCGTTGAGTTCGTATTTCCGAGACGCTCAGTTCGACTATAAGTTTGCTGAAATCGGAGTTCGGGTGCTCTCGGAATTAATTTTTGAAGTTTCCAACTAGCTTTTGCCTCGAGATTCGTGCCCGATCAAGCTAATTTTTTGATGACGTATCAATGATAACTTGTCCTTTTTTCAAATTATTTTATAATATATTTATTGCCCCAAAAAAGATTACTATAGTTTTTGAGATATTTTTATTTTATTAAGAATAATTAGTTATATTTATTTTGATTTATCTTATAAGATTTTGTTTTAGGGCAGGTTAACTGTGTTTACTTTTTAAAACTATTTTCTCAACCACATAAGATTTTGTTTGGGACAGTTTTAAACTTTTTTTTTTTCTATTTTTATAAATTTTTTATACTAAAAGTTATTTGACAAAGTATAAAAAGGTCGTCCCAAATGAATATAGCTGTTCTCTCTCGCCTTGCGAAGAGAGAGAGAGTGAGTGGGGGGAGGACGAGCGTTAGGGTTTTGTTTCTGGGTTTGAGAAGGGTAAAAGATGAGAGAGATCATTAGCATCCACGATCGGATGCCCTAGCCGTCTCCTCATCCTCTCTGTGACTTTGAGCTCTCTTTGTCTTACAGGCAGCCGCCGGCCTTCTGTCGGTGGCCTTCTTGGCCTCCTTAGGCCTTATGGACGCCTCTAGCTTTCCCCCTTTAGTGAACCCTTTAGGCGCTTCCTCTTCTAAAGCGTCTCCTCCTCGAGTTTTAGACAGACTCTGGTCTAACATTATAGCAGAGCCTGCTCCTTCTACTCTCATACCTATATCTCTCATCGAAATTCCTGAAGAGATCATCCCTTTTAACAAAGAGTATACTGATGCTGCTGCTGCGGATTGGAATCTCTGCCTAGTCGGGTATTCAATAGGTAAGAGGCCTTACTATGAAGCTCTTAAAGAAACTGCAAACCGTGTGTGGAAGCTAAAAGGTACTTTCCAACTGATAGCCCTTACTGATGGGTTTTTCCTATTAAAATTTTCGTTACTGGAAGACTTTGATATGGTTTGGTCAAAAGGTGCTTGGTTCTTTCATGGTAAGCCCTTTATATTCAAAAAATGGACAAAAAACTTTCATCCTACCAGGGAAAATTTTTCTTCAGTGCCGATTTGGGTTAGGGTTCATAATATACCTTTAGTCTGTTGGAATTCTGAAGGAATTTCCAAAATTGCTTCAAAAATTGGCATTCCGATAGCTGTTGATGCTTTAACTGCAGCAAAGACGAGATTAACTTATGCTAGGATTTGCATTCAAGTATCTACCACTTCTCTCTTTCCGAACTCTGTGGCTGTCTCTATAGAAGGGGAGGTTTTTAATTTACAAGTGCAATATGAATGGAAACCAACTCCGTGTACAACATGTGCATCGCTTGCACATTCCTCTTCTCAGTGCCCCTCAAATCTCAATACCGAACAAAAAGAGGGAACAATAATCAGATGACGTAGTGCCTCTCGTACTCGACGTTCTAAATCCCAAATGCGGCCTCCTACCCACAATTTGAGGTATGTTCCAGTAAATAAAACCGCCTCCACTACTACTAACCAAACTACCTCCACTTCTGTTCTAGCTTTGATTCCTTCTCAAGTAGATATTCCCAACTCTTCTGCCCATAATATCCCTACAGCACAGGTGGTTAAACTGGTTAATGAAGGGACTTCTGAGTACACTTCTTCCCAATCCATAATACCTCCTTCGTCCATAATTCCAGTATCCAATTCCAATGTATTATCTGGAGTATCTGCTAAGGAAGTAACAAAAATTCCCAATATCAATTCCCCGTCTGAAGAAGGTTTAGGAGAAACTGAAACTTTGAAAACTTCATCTCAAAATCCTCCCAATATACATACTAGTAACAAGTATGCATCCCTCCAAGGCACGGAGGATCTAGCCTATTCTGGTTCGGAGAATGACAGCTTTTCTTATTCAGAACCTTCAACGGATACCAAAGAAAAGAAAAAAACTACTTCTCAACCCAAGAACACTAGAGGGAAGGGATCTAAAAAGCCGCCTACCTCTACCTCCAAGCACAAATGATTTGTCCTTCAATAGCAGCGTGGAATATTAGAGGCTTCACTGCTTCTAATAAAGTTTCTCTTTGTAAAATGCTTGTAAGAAACTATAATCTGGATATGGTATGTATCCTAGAAAACAGAATTCAGCTACGAAGCCTCCAAATGAGGGCTTTATCAACAGTCACAGGGTTTTTGATATGGAAGCCAGTTGCCATAATTTTCAATATGCTAACTCGGGGAGAATTTGGATAAAGTGGAACCGGGATAGAATCTCTTTTAATCCCCTTTTCATCTCTTCTCAACTTATTGGGTTGGTCTCTTTTGGTAATAACAATCCTTTTCTACTCTCGGTTGTTTATGCCTTGAATGATCACGATGGTAGGAAACTTCTTTGGGATGAACTGCATAATAACTACCCGGCTATTGGAGTTCCTTGGATAGTTATGGGAGATTTTAATTGTTGTAGGTTTCCATCTGATAAGTTAGGTGGAAATGTACTTGTTCAAAGCCAGCTTCATGATTTTAATAACTTCATCTTTCACTCCAATTTGAATGATTTGGCGTCGATTGGTCCTTCCTACACGTGGTTTAATCAAAGGACTGATAGTCCTATTCATATCAAAATAGAGCGTATGCTGGTAAATGAGTATTGGCTTCCAACATATCCTGATTCTTACTATATGGTGAAAAACCCGGATGGCTCTGATCATTGCCCAATTATTCTGAACTCTGGGGTTCTCTCTCTCTCTCATCATCGGTTTTTATTTAAAAATTTCTGGTTAAAGAATGAGCACTTTTGGTTTCTTTTATTGGAGATTTTTGCTGTCAAATCTAAAGGCAATCCCTTAGTGGATTTCTGTGCTAAGCTCAAATTATTAAAAGGAGAAATAAAAGGGAAAAACTGGGCTACTTCCAACTTTATGGCAGAGAATATAAAGAAAATACAGGATAGACAATATGCTTGTCTTGAACGTTTGAAGAATGATGTTGATTTTATTAATACTTCTTTGGAGCTTAAAAGCATTAATCAGGAATTGGAAGCTAATACCTCTATGTGGTTCTCTTGGGTATATCAGAGAGCAAAATCTAAATGGCTTGCACAAGGAGAGGATGATCTCAAATTTCTTTATTCTAAGATTCGTATCAGAAGAAGTTACAATAAGACTGCCATCACTTTAGTTATGTCCAATTCCAACTACTCCTTGCCTAAAGCAATTAAGGAATCTGTATCTCACTTTCAACGTCTGTTTAATGCTTCTAAGAATTTGGACTTCAATATCAACCTTTTCCCTTCTGGTAACACTATCCCAGCCTTTTACATTGATGCTATCATCTCTCCTTTCACTGATCAGGAGATAAAATCTGCGGTTTTCTCGGGGGCTTCTAATTCCACTCCAGGGCATGATGGGTACAATTTTGAATTTTTTAAATCTACTTGGTTGATTTGTGGCCCTTCTGTGTGCCTTGTTGCTAAGTATTTTCATTCTAATCCTTACATTCCTCGTGCGGCCAATGCTACGGCTATCACTCTCATTCCTAAATCTAGTAATGCTAGTGATATTGCGGATTTTCGTCCTATTGCTCTTTGTAATACCGTTTACAAAATTATTGCAAAAGTGTTATCAGCTAGAATGAAGCATATTATGCCTCTTATCATTAAAGAGAACCAAGCTGGATTTATTTTAAATAGAATTTCGACTGATAATATCTTACTTGCGAATGAGATTCTTCAATTCTCCAGGAAACACTCTAATTTTAAGCATATGTGTGTAAAGTTGGACATAAAAAAAGCTTTTGATAGTGTTTCTAGGGAATTCCTCCTGGCTAGGCTTTTTCAAAAAGGTTTCCCTGATATCTTTGTGAAGTGGATTGAAGCTTGCATAGGGGATGTTTGGTTCTCTTTATGCATTGATGGATCGCTTGAAGGTTTTTTCTCTTCGACTAATGGGCTTAGGCAGGGTTGCCCTTTGAGCCCTTACCTTTTTAGCATAGTAATGGATGCTTTATCTTTCTTGCTTGATTGTTCTCAATCTGATAACATGTTTGAAGCTCTTACTATGGGAGACTATAGGCTTTCTCATCTGTTGTATGCAGATGATCTTATACTTTTTGGGAAAGCTAACAGTAGCAATTGCCACACTCTTAATCATATACTGCACACTTTTTCTTATGCTATGGGACTTTCAGTGAACTTTAACAAAAGCTCTATTATATTGCCTCCTTCATGTCTTAACACTGAAGAAATTTGTAATATTCTTAATATTACTACCCCTTCCACATATATGCAGCACTTGGGCATTCCTATTTCCTCTTACAATCCTAAACTGTCTTGCTTCTCTCTGCTGCTGGAAGGTGTTATAAAAAAACTATCTGGATGGAAAGCTAAGGCCTTATCTTTTGCTGGTAGGTTGCAGTTTTCTTAGATACACTATCTGGAACACCATAGCTTACTGGATACGGGGGAGCATAATACCTAAAACTATTCTTAAGCAGCTTGATAGAATATGTGCTAAATTCTTATATTTTGGAGAAGCTATAGGTAAAAAACTGCATCTCATCTACTGGAGGAATACTTGTAAGCCTAAAGTTTTGGGGGTATTGGTTTGCCTTCCTTAAACTCTCTACAGTTTGGGCATAACTGCTCCCTCATTTATAGAATTTATAACTATACTAGCCCTCTTGCTAAATGGTTATTTCATGCATATATATCTCCTTGGAAAGAGCCGGGTACCAAAGACACTAAAATGTGGAAGAATATTTGTAAGGATGCTTGTGCAGCAAAAGAAAAATTCCATTTTAATGTTAGTGTGAATTCCATGTATGCTCTATATTGGGATCACTGGTTTAGAGATAAATGCATAAAGGAGGTAGAGGTTTTAAATCCCCTTCTCACCACATTCCCCATGAATGCTAGCATTAATGTTATTCTTAATGGCTCAGGATGGGTTTTGCCTGTTCATCTTCTGGTGTCTGTTCACCGTGAATTATCTGTTTTTCCTGTGCTACAAAATGAGCAAAAAAATCTTATTTGGGGGGATGGAAAGAAGGTTAATCATGCAGTTTATAGAGAATTCTTTTACAAAGATTTGTCTAAAGTAAATTGGGGGCATTTTGTATGGCATAAAAAGCATGTTATAAGGTTTTCATCTTTTTGTTGGATGACTATTGCTGGAGGGTTGAAAACATCAAATATATTAAGAGCTAGGGGTATGGATGTTACACCGCATTGTGCTCTCTGTCTTTCTGGCACTGAAACTGTTAGTCATTTATTTTTTGAGTGTGATTACTCTTTTGCAGTGATTAAATCTCTTTTCAAAAATATGGGAAGCATGCTTTTTAGACCTTCCATCTTACAATTATTTGAGTATATGAAAGATAAGCATAAGAAAGACAAGGATTTCTTTTTCTTGATCATTTGCTGTGCAGTATATTTCATATGGAGGGAAAGAAATGAAATAAAGTTTGGTACAAATTTTCTTTCAACTATTACTTTAGTGCACAAGATAAAAACTGCGGTTTTTGGGAAGGTTTCAAAATGGAAAGAGAGGGAGAATCTGTGGGATTTGCTCTGATATGGTGGTTTACACCTGGATTGCTATGCTGTAGCTTTGAGAGGGATTTCTGTTACTTCAGTTCGTTACAGTTATTTTTGGGTTGCTTGTTTTCAAGGCAAGGATGTCAAATTTGCCATTTTCTCCTTTGGAGGGCAGAATTTGGGACAAACTTCATGCAACCAGGTTGAGAGAGCGGCAAATTCTGAGCCCGTGGGTTCATCTTTGAACCCATTATTATTTTTTTTTATTTTTTGGTTCGATTGGCTGCTCTTCTTGATATTCTGAATCTGTTTTTTTTTTTTTTTTTTTTTTTTTTTTTTTTTTTTTTTGCTGTTAGCTCTGTTTTAGGGGAGTTTTGTTATCTTTTCCCCTTAGTTCAGTTTTTTTTACTTCTGTAGTTCTTTATAGGTAAAGGTTTTTCTTTACAGTTAGTTTCTTTTACCTGTATCTATTTCATGTTAATGAGAAGGGCCAAGCCCATAATTTAAAAAAAAAAAATGAATATAACTTTCTTGCTGTTTTATAAACAGTGCAAAAAATTCTTAAAATTAACAAAAAAAAAGTAAAAATTATCCCAAAATATATTTTCTTAAATGTAATTTAAAAAAAAACTAAAACAGTTACATTATTTTTATCACAAAAGCAGTCTCAAAGCTGTTCAAACAAAGCCTAAAATTTGAAATTAGTATTTTTACTTTTTAAATTATCCTATAATATAAATTGATTTTAATTAAAAAAAATCTCAATATTTATATATATATTTTTTTCAGAATAACATAAAAAAATAAATAGAGCTAATCAATAGACAATGGACTATGGACACTAGATGCTAATCCCTCTACACCACATGCAACTTGACACTATGAGCCAAAAACAAGTTTTGACCTTTTGTTATATATATGCCCAAAAACTTAGGGCTAATTTCAGTTTGCTGAATTTTATAAAAACGAGGAATTATAAAATATTTTTAATTATTTGGATTATTTTATTTTTAAAATATGATTAAAAAATTTATTATAGTTATCATATTAAATTAATTAATTATAACATTATTTCTATTTATAAAAAAATTGCATAATATTTTAAATTTAATAATAAAAAATGTAACTCATAATCAATTTCTCTCCCATCATTTGCCAACATTTTTTTTTAACTTCTCAACAAATATATGCATTTTCTATATATATGAAGAAAATTATACGAGAATATCATAATATATTTTATATTAAAATAAAATCATTTTTATGACACGCATCTCTTTTTTTAGGCATATGGTCAAGTGACTCTTTATGACACGCATTTTAAATTTCATGTATTATATATTATTTCTCAATATAATTGAACTATTAGATAAATATATATGTACAATTATACGACTTGACAATAAAATTAATTAAATTATTAGATATCTATAAATGCAATGATAATAGAAAAAATGTATTACAAAATTAATCTCCTTCATTCAATGTGAGGAGATTAACACTAGTGATCTTTGATTGTATTAGCCACTCATTAGCCTAATATAAGATTCAACTATTCAATATTACGACATCGTTTGGGTCAGCTTTCTTAATGCTTCTATATATTAAAAATCATGCATTCGTCCTCTTTTCAGTAGGGATGTTAAAAAAAAATCTTCGTCCACGAGCGATGTGCTCGTGTTTGGTTAAGCTTATTTGACACCAAATGAGAGTTTCTACCACAGCAAATTGGTTCAAAAAATTAAGACTTCATTTGTGATGACTTTTTTAATGTTTCTTAAAGTAAATTTTCAGTACAAATTTTTAATTTGTGTACTACAAAATTATTTTAAAAAATAATAAAAAAAGACAGTCCCAAACGAAACCTAAGGCAGGCAGAACTGAATGCAGCATTAGTGAAAATCACAAAGAGAGAATCAAAGCTGAAAGCCGATGACAATTCTTTCCTGACATGAAGGAAATGATTTTTATCTTTAAAACCAGCAGCAGGAGACCTTTTATGAGCCTGGCAACATTAGCTTTAAACCATAATTAGCAGGCAAATTAGCTGCTTCATTGATTTCTCGATGAGCATGAATAATTTTAAGATTGAATGCAATATTTTGCATTTGGTGCTAAAATTTCACGTTTGTATGGCATATTATGGCAAATAAATTGATTACAGTGACAGCAAAAACTTTGAACTCTGGACCAGTGAGAACAGAAGTATGGCCCAAGCTAGCATTTGTACAAAGAAAAACTTTGAGAGATCTACTTCATTTAACTTACTGTGTGAGAGATTAAAAAAAAAAGCTTTGAGAGATCTAGATAGATCCCTGACTCCCCCTGCTAGATTTTCCACACACAATAAGATTATTTCCTTTTATCAATTGTCATAAAAGAGAAAAATTTTCATATTTTCAACAGCACATCCTAAATAAAATGACATAATTTTGACAAATTATGGAAATTCTGTCTATGAGCTAAGCTTAAGAATTAGTTCCTGAGAAATGAATTAAGATATGAAATTTGAAAATTACAGGGACCAACAGATAATGATAACAGGGAAAAACTGAGCTAAATTTTTGGTAACTTTTTCATAGAAAGGCAAACAGATTTTTAGTTTCAACGTTTTCCTATTCATCATTGCAAGGAAATGGAGCAGCAAATCCTGCACCATCCTAACCATCTTAAGAACCTTGCAAATCAGCGTGTGCCACATGGCCACATACAAAGCTTATTCAGCTAAAATAGCATCACTTGAATTGCAACACCATTTTTTTCTCCTTAAGTAATCCCTCTGCCCATATGGAAGTCATCAAGCCATGCAGGACATCGCCGCTGCCTGTGCCTTGGATGTTGATTCAGTATTGTTTGCTACCAGTCATGGCTGATTAAGGCCTCCCCAGCGGTGCCGATTGTATCAATCCCGTCGTCAATTTGAAACCTAACCTTGTCCTCATAGTTAAAATAGGGGTACAAGAGTCCAAAAAAACTTCCTTGTTTATCCATAAGGTATCTTCAGTTGGAAGTCTGGCCCATTGGATAAGTAATTGCTGTTGCAGTTCATTGTTGGGTAAGGTCTTATGTTTCTGTGAGATGGCAAGAGGTTGTATGAAGTGATGATTGAACCCATAAACTAGTAGTAAGGGAAGGACATGTAGTTAGTGTATACCCATGATTGCCTTCTCAGGCATTTTGACAGTAGCGACTACATCGTGACGACGATAATATTTCCCCGTAGGAGCAAATCCCTCAAAGGACTTGTCCGGGACTAGGGACAATTTGTGCTTTCGAGTACATTGCCAAACATTCCTCACTTGTTGCAGGAATGCATAACACATCTATTGAGGGACATTTAGGAATTCAAAAGACATGTCATATACTGGCAGCAAAGCTATAATGGATGGGCATACATAAGGATGTAAAGGAGTTGGTGGCCCATTATAATGTTTGTCAAAGATGAAAATACCTAGCTTTGGCTCGAGTTGGTCTACTACAACCTTTAGTATTACCTGAGAATGCGTGGAAAGAAGTGACTATAAACTTCATTGAGGGACTACCTAGATCAAAAGGGTTCACTGTGATTCTAGTGGTAGTAGACAAATTGAGCAAATATGCTCATTTCATTCTCTTATGTCACCCATACACTGCAGTGTCGGTGGCAGCCGCATTTATTGAAGAAGTGGTTTGTTTGCATAGCATATATTATGTCATTGTGTCTGATCAGGATAATGTTTTTGTAAGCCACCTATGGATGGAATTACTCAAGATTTAGGGGACTATTCTGAAGTGGAGTACAACCTACCCCTCCCAGACGGAGGTGGTGAATCGCAGTGTGAATACTTATCTTTGTTGATTTCTATTAGATACACCAAAGATGTGAGATAAGTAGTTGGCTTGGGCGGGATATTAGTGTAATATCTCGTTCCCTTACTGTTCCTCTCTGATTTGGATTTTCCTCCCAGAATCGGCCAGGACGAAGTTTGGATCGTCCAGGCCGATCAGTGCATTGAAAACAGCTGATTTCTGGAGCTATTTCTGGACAGAATCGTCCAGGACGATATTGAGATCGTCCAGGACGATCTGTACTGTTCCTAAAATCGTCCTGATCATCGCCCTGGAGTATCGGCCAGGATGACCAGAATTGGTCTGATCGTCCAGGCCGATCGAGACGATCGGCCAGGCCGATCAGTGTATGATATAAGGAAATGAGCTCGTTTTGAGGAGAGAGAAAAATCAAATTAAAAATCAGAAATATCTGAGGAGAGAGAAAGAGAAAAGGAAGAAAAGAGAAAAGCTGGTTTTCGGAGACCGCGGAGCGCTTTTCGTCCGACGCTGCTGTTGGGAAAAGTGTAGATCTCGTGGTAAGGACTCCGAACCCTGTTTCTGTTTTCAAAGATGTTGTGTTTTGACCGAGTTGGGATTTGTTTTGTGTTTTCGTAGTCGACTTTTCGACATGATTTCGATTTGACACAACTTCCACCGCACAACTTCTGATATGTTATAGATATGATTATTGTACACGATTTGACTGTATTCTACGAAGATTTTACCGGTCGGAATTGATTCTACGTGATTTTAATCGAATAGAATAATATCAGGACCTGTTTTGGTTTGGATTCTATAGATCGATAGTCTTGTATTGACGTTATAGATATTCTATTGTAATTTGGAAAGATTTGGATATTGTGTCTTTTTGCAGGATTTTTGTGTAATTTTGACCGACTACCGTTACGCTGCCCGATTTTCGTATGATTCCTGAATTGTATGAAACTGATAGATTGAATCGATATAGATATGATTATTGATATGATTGCTCTAATATGGATTATTGATTGATTATTGATACTGAAACACGTATAACCTGGTTGAACATTGGTTGGAGATGATACCTGTACAGGATGGTGGGCCGACGGGCTTTCCTTTAAATCATAGATCATGGATCATGGATATAACGATGGGAGTCATAAGGAGATCATAGGCCGACGGGCAATAGAGTGACGACTCTTTTCATAGAACCAATGTATTGATATCTACAACAGCAATATGAATTCTACAACAGCAACATGACCATTGATTATACATTGTTCAGTATATAGTATTGAATTGCATGTTTACTGTATTGATTTACAGATTTATTGCTTTATCGACTTCTGATTTATTGAGTTTGATCGGATTTACTGTATCGTACGATTTCACTGATTTCATCGATTGACTACTGAACATTGATACTACTGATCATTGATAGATATAGATACTGCATTGATAGCATGGACATGGACATCGTATAGATTCATTGTATTGCTGCCTATAGACTTATAGATTCACTGTTGCTGCTATTCTGCACCGTATTGACTGTTTTATAGATTCCTTGTCTCGTATCGCTTTTCTCAATTGACTTCATTGATTAGATCGCACTGATTTGACTGTATCGATTTGTTTGACGGACATTGATTTATTGAATTGATTTACCGAATTGCCTACCGCTGCATTGACTGGTTTTATTGACTATGAATTTCCGCTGCATAAACTCATTGACCATTGACTGATTCGGATTGAATAGATTGACATGCATATTGATAGCATCGCCGTGCTTTGATTTCAGTTGTAGGCTTTGGTGACCTGCTGGGCTTTGTAAGCTCATTATATGTGGTTAAAATTTTCAGGTCCGAGCAAGGCAACTGGAATGGAGTTCGATCAGAATGTCAGACGAATCCTTTTCGCTACACGGATCTTGGGGTCGTTACAATTGGTATCATAGCAAGTGTAGTGAAAGGATTTGATTGATAGTTTGATAGAATGAATTCATTCTGCATACATAGTAATTGACATGTGATTGATTGCATTGTGTGTTTGTTTGGCTTTCGACGAGCTTTGATTTGGATTTGGATTTCGATCGATTTGTTTTGTTTGTTTTGCTTCGTGCCTGTAGGGAAATGTCGGGACGACATTTTTCTAAGGTGGGGAGATTGTAATATCTCGTTCCCTTACTGTTCCTCTCTGATTTGGATTTTCCTCCCAAAATCGGCCAGGACGAAGTTTGGATCGTCCAGGCCGATCAGTGTATTGAAAACAGCTGATTTCTGGAGCTATTTCTGGACAGAATCGTCCAGGACGATATTGAGATCGTCCAGGACGATCTGTACTGTTCCTAAAATCGTCCTGATCATCGCCCTGGAGTATCGGCCAGGACGACCAGAATTGATCTGATCGTCCAGGCCGATCGAGACGATCGGCCAGGCCGATCAGTGTATGATATAAGGAAATGAGCTCGTTTTGAGGAGAGAGAAAAATCAAATTAAAAATCAGAAATATCTGAGGAGAGAGAAAGAGAAAAGGAAGAAAAGAGAAAAGCTGGTTTTCGGAGACCGCGGAGCGCTTTTCGTCCGACGCTGCTGTTGGGAAAAGTGTAGATCTCGTGGTAAGGACTCCGAACCCTGTTTCTGTTTTCAAAGATGTTGTGTTTTGACCGAGTTGGGATTTGTTTTGTGTTTTCGTAGTCGACTTTTCGACATGATTTCGATTTGACACAACTTCCACCGCACAACTTCTGATATGTTATAGATATGATTATTGTACACGATTTGACTGTATTCTACGAAGATTTTACCGGTCGGAATTGATTCTACGTGATTTTAATCGAATAGAATAATATCAGGACCTGTTTTGGTTTGGATTCTATAGATCGATAGTCTTGTATTGACGTTATAGATATTCTATTGTAATTTGGAAAGATTTGGATATTGTGTCTTTTTGCAGGATTTTTGTGTAATTTTGACCGACTACCGTTACGCTGTCCGATTTTCGTATGATTCCTGAATTGTATGAAACTGATAGATTGAATCGATATAGATATGATTATTGATATTATTGCTCTAATATAGATTATTGATTGATTATTGATACTGGAACACGTATAACCTGGTTGAACATTGGTTGGAGATGATACCTGTACAGGATGGTGGGCCGACGGGCTTTCCTTTAAATCATAGATCATGGATCATGGATATAACGATGGGAGTCATAAGGAGATCATAGGCCGACGGGCAATAGAGTGACGACTCTTTTCATAGAACCAATGTATTGATATCTACAACAGCAATATGAATTCTACAACAGCAACATGATCATTGATTATACATTGTTCAGTATATAGTATTGAATTGCATGTTTACTGTATTGATTTACAGATTTATTGCTTTATCGACTTCTGATTTATTGAGTTTGATCGGATTTACTGTATCGTACGATTTCACTGATTTCATCGATTGACTACTGAACATTGATACTACTGATCATTGATAGATATAGATACTGCATTGATAGCATGGACATGGACATCGTATAGATTCATTGTATTGCTGCCTATAGACTTATAGATTCACTGTTGCTGCTATTCTGCACCGTATTGATTGTTTTATAGATTCCTTGTCTCGTATCGCTTTTCTCAATTGACTTCATTGATTAGATCGCACTGATTTGACTGTATCGATTTGTTTGACGGACATTGATTTATTGAATTGATTTACCGAATTGCCTGCCGCTGCATTGACTAGTTTTATTGACTATGAATTTCCGCTGCATAAACTCATTGACCATTGACTGATTCGGATTGAATAGATTGACATGCATATTGATAGCATCGCCGTGCTTTGATTTCAGTTGTAGGCTTTGGTGACCTGCTGGGCTTTGTAAGCTCATTATATGTGGTTAAAATTTTCAGGTCCGAGCAAGGCAACTGGAATGGAGTTCGATCAGAATGTCAGACGAATCCTTTTCGCTACACGGATCTTGGGGTCGTTACAATTAGTCTAACACTTCATATCATATAGAAGCTCAGACAATACCATTTAAAATCAAATATATCATGGATCTACCTCATCTGATATATTATGGGCATGACAACACATCAGTGTCATCAGTTGAACAATACTTGAGAGAAAGAGATCGGATTTTGATAGAATTGAAAGAACATCTACAGATAGCACAACAAATCATGAAGAAGCAGACAGATAAACACAGGATAGAGGTGCAATTTAAGGTTGGGGACATGATTTATTTGAAGATCCGACCTTACAGACAGAGGACTATGGATCAACAAAAGAATGAGAAGCTCTCCCCCCGCTACTTTGGGCCCTACGAGGTAGTGGAGCACATTGGCGTAGTAGCATATCACCTCCGATTGCCACCAACCTCAGCCATCCATCCCATATTTGGGAAAGATGTATGGGGTATTTATTCGGGATTTGGGTTGTTTAAGGGGGAGATTGTTGAGGGTTAGGATTTATATTGAGTTTTATTTTCTGCAACAATTTTTTATGGGTGTTTGGGTTCCTAGTGGCTGCTAGGAATTGTGAGAGAGACGATTCACCTCTCGAATAGTGAATCAACTTTTATCTTGTTATTCTTTGCTTGGAGATTAATAAATATAGCCCTCTTGGTGTTATTTAAGGATCTATTTGGAGTAAGTTGTTATTTTCTTTATTGTTGTGTGCTATTTTGATCATTAAGTCATATCAATACTCTACCACGAATATGAGTTCGCATCAATTTTTGCCAACGAATATCTTCATGAGAAACTGAGAACACCAGAGGTGTTCACATACACTGGCAAGAATTTCATCTCATTGACGGAGTCATGTATTATTGCCTCGATTGGTGAAGTTTTGTTAAGATATGGCTGTATTGGAAGTAGTAAATGGCAATACAATACTTTAAATGGTGGCATGGTAATGAAAAAATGGTAAAATGAATTATATGAATATTCAGACAATAGGAGGAATCCAAAGTGTGAGATTATCAATTATAAAATAGTCCTCCCAAAGTGTGAGATTATCAATTATAAAATAGCATAAGTATTATTCTAAGCCTCTTGCGTAAAAGCTCAGGGGAGGAAGACGATTCACAGGAAAAAACAATAGAACGGTATCAATTAAGTATATGTATATATCTCTGCTTTCTTCTTCTAATACAATTGGGTTCATATATTTTACCTAATACTATGTTGCTGTATCAGGCAAAACACATAAAAAAAGATAACTGCACTTTTGTAATAGAAATAAAATAAAGTTGTAATAGAAGTAGTGGAGAGGAGCATTTGTGATGGAATATCCTGCAGCATTATGTAGTCTGCATCAGGGTTCTACTGCTTTAGAAGAGCTTGCTTCCAAGAAGGTTATGACAGTAGGTGTTAGAGCTACCCAATTATCCCTGTACACGTGTCATAGTCTGTTATGTATCTTGCACCGTTTCTTGTAATAGTTAGTCTATTTATAGTTCCTCTGTACTGTTACAATATTCATTCAATAATATTTTCTTTCCTGTTTCCACTGCTTCTTCCGCTTGTCTCCTTCTTCTTGCTCTGTTCTTCACATGGTATCAGAGCCCAGGAATGGCATCCCAAGACTCGGCTGCTTCCTCCCACCCGCCCGTCTCCACCACCACCAGCTCTCAATCAGAGTACCTAATTCATCTATCTCTCAAATTTCTTACTCTAACCTCAAGACACTCGTACCAACGCAACTCTCCTCCGACACCTACCCCATTTGGCGCTTCCAACTTCTTCAGCACTTCTATGCCAACGGGTTCGCCGGACACCTCACCGGCGACACTCCCTGCCCGCCGACCTCCTATGCGTCCAATTATAACCTTTGGCATCTTATCGATCGAAATCTGATATCGGCTCTTCTTTCCACCATTTCCCCCTCCATTCTTCCCTATGTCATCACTTCCGCCACCGCTCAAAATGTTTGGCAGATTCTTGAGCGATGCCTTCAACCGTCGAATCGCTCCCGCGTTATCCAGCTCAAGAACGAGTTTCACAACATCCAAATGAAAAACTCGTCAATGCAACAATATATTGCCAACGTCAAGAATCTCGTCGACAATATCGCTGCATCCGGCTCCAGGATCGACTCCGAAGACATCATCATTTACATCCTCAACGGTCTTCCCTCAATCTACAATGCGTTTAAATCAGCTATCCTCACCTCTCTCAATCCGATCGACCTCGACACTCTTTACTCGCTTCTCAGTAGTGAAGAAATTAATCTTCAAACTCAACAGAAAAAAGAACTAAATTCCAATACCGATTCGACAACTCTGTTTTCCAATCGGAACTCCAACTCACGCGGACGCATCTTCTCCCGTAACTCCAAAGGCAAGAACTCTTCAGCTAGGCCCTCCTTACAATCCTCTACCCCTTCTCAGTCTTCAAACAACATCGTCGAACGCCCTACGTGCCAAATCTGCGGCAAAATTGGCCACTCCGCACTAAACTGTTGGCACAGATGCAAACTGAAATACGCGCCAACGACTTCTTGGTCTCCACGGGCAATGTTCTCTCACAACACCTCTACCCCTATATCTGACTGGGTTCTTGATTCTGGCGCTTTCGCTCACCTCACTCCCGACCTCGGCAACCTTAGTCTCTCCGCACCCTACCAAGGAGCCGACACTGTCTCTATAGCTAATGGCACCAACCTTCCTATCCAGCACTCCAGCCAAGGCTTGCTCCCATTACCTGACTCGGCACGTAAGTTAAAACTCTGCAATATACTTCATGTACCCTCTTTATCTCACAATCGTCTCTCCATCTCTAAGTTAACCGCCGATAATAATGTGTCCATATGCTTTGACTCATCTGGCTTTCTTATAAAGGACATTCAGGACCAGCGCCCTCTTCTACGTGGTCATCTACATAACGGTCTCTATCATCTTCAACCCGTCGCATCCAAGCAGTCCCATGCCCTCCAGGTCCAGATTTCCTCCGCTCAGCTCTGGCATAATCACCTCGGCCATCCACACCACCGACTGCTCGCATCTCTTGTCAACACTATTCCAGAACTTAGTCGTTCTCTTACTTCTACTTATGTCTGCATCTCGTGTAATTCGGCTAAAAGCCACAAACAACACTTTATTAAAAGTCTTTCGGTCACTAACATACCGTTTTCTTTAATTCATTCTGATGTTTGGGGACCGGCTCCACAAAACTCTCTTAATGGCTTTAAATACTACGTTGTGTTCATTGACGACTGCACGCGCTTTTCATGGTTGTATCTCATGCACTCAAAAATGAGACATTAAACAAATTTAAAAACTTATGCTCTCTAATTCACACCAAATTCAATGCTCAACCCAATCTTCAGGTCAGACGGCGGAGGCGAATTCACTAGTTCTTCTTTCAAAAACTTCCTCACTGATCACGGCATTACGCACCAGATTAGCTGCCCTCATACACCCGAGCAAAACGGGGTGGCTGAGCGCAAGCACCGGCATCTTCTTGATCTTACAAGAACCCTCCTTCACGCGGCCAATCTCCCACACTCATTCTGGGCCGAAGCACTCTCGACCGCGAATTACCTCATAAACAGACTACCGTCCAAAGCGATTTTCCTTCAAACTCCGTATTTCAAGCTTCACGGAAACCACCCCACCTACCATCACCTCCGGACTTTCGGTTGTCTCTGCTTCCCTTGGCTTAAACCTTATACCCCGGACAAACTTTCTCCTCGATCCCACGAGAGCATCTTCTTAGGCTACTCCTCCCTTCACAAAGGATATAGGTGTCTCAATATCCACACTAACAAAATGCACATCTCTCGGCATGTCATTTTTTACTAACACCTATTTCCTTATAAGCCTTCTGCTCCTCCTCTCGTTAATCAGACCTCTAGCACTCTTGTATCACCACTTCTTCTCACTCCCACTTCAGTCAACATTCCTTCTCAGCCTTCCATCCAATCTAATCTCAACTTTCTTCCCACCACTACTCCCAGAACACCTAATCTCACCCTGCCCAGCACTTCATCCGAGTCCAACACTACCACCTTAGATCCCACTACCACACCACACGACACCTCAAACAACAAATTCATTCCCGCTCCTCATCCGATGCAGACCAGACTAAAGTCTGGCATATCCAAACCACGAAAGTTTCTAGATCTCCTAGCCACCACGGACCAGCTAACAATCCCACTTCCTATAATCAAGCCAAACAACATCAGCATTGGCGGACAGCAATGTCTGACAAATTCATGGCTCTACAAAAACAAGGAACCTGGTATCTTGTTCCCACTCCCTGTGACAAACCGGTTCTTTGCTGTAAGTGGACATACAAAACAAAACTTCTTCCAAACGTAGTGGTCGATCGGTACAAAGCATGACTTGTTGCTCAAGGCTTCAACAAACAATACGGGGTCAATTATACATAAACATTTAGCCCCGTCGCCAAGATCACCACTATCCGGACACTTCTCACCATTTCTTTTAATCGGAATTGGAAAGACTCTCAACTAGATATCTCCAACGCCTTCCTCCACGGCAAATTACCCGACGACGTCTACATGAAGCAACCACCCGGGTACTCGGACAAATAACATCCCGACTTTGTTTGCAAGTTACACAAATCCATCTACGGCCTAAAGCAAGCTCCGCGCCTCTGGTTTCAGAAACTTACCTCCTTTCTTCAAACACTCGGCTTTAGGTTTAGTCGTTATGATCCCTCTCTTTTATTATATCATCACAAAAATATTCAACTATATATTTTAATTTATGTCGACGATATCTTACTTACAGGAAACGATCAAAACTCAATAACGCATCGTCTTAATCAGCTCCAGTCCAATTTCAACCTAAAGCAGCTAGGGGACGTTTCCTTATTTCTTGGTATCCAGGTCATCAAAACACCATCAGGACTGTTCCTATCGCAAGAACATTATGCCACTAACCTCATACAAAATGCTGGCTTCTCAAACTGCAAATCCGCAAGCACTCCCATGGTTCCGAAACCCACCATACAGACCACGTCATACCAGCTCTATAAAGATCCTCAACTATATCGCAAGCTCGCCGGGTCTCAACAATATCTCATGATCACCCGTCCGGACATCTCTTTCGCAACAAACTCAATTTGTCAACATATGTACGCGCTAACCCAACAAGACTTCATAGCTCTCAAACGACTTCTACGGCACATAAATGGAACGCTCAAGTTTGGTCTGCCCATCACAACCGGAAGCCTTCATCTCACAACTTTCACAGACACCGATTGGGCATCTGATCCGCTTGACCGAAAATCAACATCTAGATTCTGTACCTTCCTTGGCAGCAACCTCATATCATGGACAGTAAAGAAGCAACAGACGGTAGCTAAATCTTCCACAGAAGCAGAGTACCGAGCGCTAGCTTCAGCCACTTCCGAGGTCATTTGGCTTCGCCAACTATTGGCGGAATTTCAAGAACCACAACCGAACCCGACTACCATATATTGTGACAACACATCCGTCATAGCTCTCGCCAACAATCCAGTCTTCCACGCTCGCACCAAACACATTTAAATTGACTTCCATTTCATTCGGCAACACCTCAACAACGGAGTTATTAGCCTATCTCACATCTGCTCGTCTGATCAACTAGCCGATATACTGACCAAAGCTCTTGCCTCAGCACGCTTTCACAATCTAAGAAACAAATTAACCATTCGACATGAGAATGCTTAATTTGCGGGGGACTGTTAGAGCTACCCAATTATCCTTGTACACGTGTCATAGTCTGTTATGTATCTTGCACCGTTTCTTGTAATAGTTAGTCTATTTATAGTTCCTCTGTACTGTTACAATATTCATTCAATAATATTTTCTTTCCTGTTTCCACTGCTTCTTCCGCTTGTCTCCGTCTTCTTGCTCTGTTCTTCACAGTAGGAGCATTGTCGAGAGGGTAGTATGTGTAAATTTCAATGATATTAAATGTTGAAGATGCATGAAAGATTGCTAGCAAGTCAACAATGTAAGCATTGTCATTTTTGAACCAATGCACGACGAGAATAGTTCCTTCTGCAATCATAACATAACAAGGTCCCAAGGCCACTTAGCGTAGGCGATGTAGAACAGCTTATTGTTTATAGTTAGTGTGGGAAGTCGTTAATTTTTCTCTAACTGTTTTGAGCATATTGGTGAACTGAGTAGCTGTTTTGGCTGCTATTGTGTTGCTGCAATTAGGTCAAACTGCAAGATCAATGAGGTGATTTGGTAGTTTTGTATAGACAATGTTAAAAGGACATTGGCCGGTCGAAAGATTGAACATGGAATTGTACACAAACTAAACTAGACTGAGGAGATCTTCCCAACGTTTCAAATTTTGTTGAACAAGGTAATGAAACATGATAGTAAGGCTTCATTTGGGATGGCTTTCTTACTGCTTCTTAAAGCAACTTTTCAGCATAAAATTTTTAATTTTTGTACTGAAAAGTTGTTTTAAGAAGCAGTAAAAAAGTTGTCCCAAACGAAACCTAAGTGTTCGGTTGACAAACCTAGTTTACCTATCTGATTGTCGATGGTATGCAAAACTTAACTTGATAACAGTGTATAACCGTTTCCACAGTTCTCATCAAAAGTGACTTATGAATTTGACATTGCGGTCAAAGGTAAGATTCCGTAGCAAGTTGTGTAAACGAGCAATTTCTTTAAAGAAAAGGAGACCAATATTTAGTGCATCAAATGTCTTTTTACAAGGAATGAAGTGATCATGATAGAATCAGATCCATGCTTCGTTCAAGGAATGCCTAATACGAATGCAAGGCTTTAAGTGTTCCCAAATGAAATTTGCAACTCATAGAAGTGAATAACCTTGTATTTATAGTAGTTCCTTTGTAGATTTGGAAAACGAAACAACGCTCTACAAAATGGGCAACATCACGACAAATATGTGGACAAAAAATAGGATTTTAATTGAATCAATGTCTTATCTCTGCCAATGTGAGCAGCTTTGGTACTAGTTGTTAGGAAAGAATAAAATTTACATGATTCGGCTTCAATAAGCCTATATCCACGATTGCATAAAAATTAAATAATTAACTATACTTCAAAAGAGATGCATGAAGAATTACATTTTTGGATGGGAGAGGAAGAGGGAAAGGGAGAGAGGGGTTTTGGATGAAAATAAAACCAGCTTTATTCAATTTTCCCCATCAAATACATACAAGTTGCCACCCTATTGATGGTAAAATAATTAGAGGGGCAAAATAGTAAAATCTAAACTAAACACGTAAATCTAGATAAAAAATCAACACTTGTCAAGCACAATACTAGAGAATGCAACTACTGGTTTTTGATTAACCAAACTCTAATAATAAGTATTTATTGAACTATGTCTTTTATACTGATATCTTTAATCCAACATTCTTCTTGTCTGAAAAAGGAGTTTCATAGTACTGATAAACCAAAACAATATGGACAAATTCTAAGATACTGACCAAACTTATATAGGAAAATCAAATCACCATAGCCTCAAAGAATAAAAAATTACTATGCACTATAATTCCCATTTCATTAAAATACACCACATCATTACTTTGTATGAATGTTCTACTACATGAATCTAACTGGAAAGGCATATATATGTTTATACACAGATGCCGCTTTCCAGGAATCCTGTAGGTCTTATCACCTTTCTATATGCCTAATACTAGAAATTTTATGCTCCTTAACATACAAATTATAGCTATAAAATAACTGGAAACCCGGTTTAAAAATGATGAGACTTGAAATATTTAACTTTTTGAAAAGATCTAACCTCATTCAATCCGAAAAGGGCAAAAACTAAACACCAAGATCAACATCAATCTTAGCTTGGAGATCTACCAAAAGGCTCCTCAGTCTTAAGATCTCAGCCTCAAGTGCAGCCTGTCCTTGCAATCTCCTCAAGAGCTGCTGGTTTATAAAACGCAATTTCTTCACTTCTTCAATGATCCCTCTCCTACTACAATGCATACATATAGAACCTATCTATAGAATATTCTACAGAAAATTGTAGCAAACTAGATAAGATATTCTTAAGAAGAACTGTTAACTATAATGTTCCGCATCAAAAGGCCTATCTCGGGTCAAATTTGAACGCATCCGTGTCTTAAACGGGTCAATAATTGACACCATTAACGTAGGGGAAAATAATAAAATTGATAAAATTCACCTAATCCGCCTTATGGCCCACTCAATCCCGCTAAGTAGGCGCCGTCCGAATAAAATCCAAAATGCAAAGTCGTGATGTGATGTGGCGCACTCACTCGCACTCCGCACCTAATAATTTCTCCTAAACTGAAGTCTGCGGGGAGCGAAAACAGAGAGCGAGCTAGAGAGGCAGAGATGGAGCAGGAAGGGATTGAGCACAGGACAGTTGAGGTGAACGGAATAAGGATGCATGTAGCAGAGAAGGGAGAGGGGCCGGTGGTTCTCTTCCTCCACGGTTTCCCGGAGCTCTGGTACTCCTGGCGCCACCAGATACTCTTTCTCGCAGCCCGCGGCTTCCATGCCGTCGCCCCTGACCTCCGCGGCTTCGGCGATACCGAGGCTCCGCCAGACATCGCTGCCTACTCCATCTTCCACATCGTCGGCGACATCGTTGCCCTGATTGATTCTCTCGGCCAAGACCAGGTTTGGCAACTCATAGAGCCCTCCTTCCTTTAAAAAAAAAAAAGATTTTGGGAAAGAAGAAGATAAAAAAATCGATTTTTGGAATTAACTGAAGGTGTTTGTGGTGGGGCATGACTGGGGAGCTCTCGTGGCTTGGACTCTTTGCGCTTTCCGGCCTGACAAGGTTAAGGCTCTGGTGAACCTTAGCGTCCCGTACATGCCCCGAAATCCTGCTGTGAGGCCGGTTGATAGCTTTAGGGCGACCTACGGCAACGATTTATACATTTCCAGATTCCAGGTTTCTTCACTTTCTCTGCTGCTCTATGGATTAGAATTCTGTAAGCTTTTATTGTTTGTCCCCTTCTATATTTATACTGATAAATGATAATTGTTTAATGATTCGAAATTATCATAACTGTGGATGTTTAGCTACAAGTAAGATTTGGTAGACACTTTTAATTCAAATATTGTATGAATTTTCACATCCTTGAACTATCCAATTCTTTGTAACGAAGCATAGGCTTTCAAAACTTTTGTAATACTAACCACATAATTGTAACTCTATCAGGAGCCTGGAGAAGTTGAAGCTCAATTTGCCCAAGTTGATACCACAGTCCTCATGAAGATTTTGTTAACATCGTTCAGCCCGCAGGCTTTGTTTATACCAGAGAAAGGGTTTCCTGGAGGACTTAGTGAAGAACTTACCTTGCCTTATTGGCTTTCTGAAAATGATATCAACTACTTTGCAAGCAAATTCAGTAAGACAGGTTTTTCAGGTGGAATCAACTATTACCGCAACATGAACAGGTGTGATATTATGTTCCATTAATTGATATCAAGATGCTGTATATGTGAGTCCATATTTATATCAAGTTGTGATTTATACAAGTCAGGGAGATTAAGGCTTCATTTGGGACGGCTTTCTTACTGCTTTTTAAAGCCATTTTCTAGTAAAAAAAAAAATTAATCAAAATGTTGCTTTAAGAAGTCATAAGAAAGTCGCCCCAAACAAAACTTAAGTCTAGTATCCAATGAATTTGTCCAAATCAACTTTTTTTTTCAATTACCTATTTTAAGTGAACTGGTCGTTTGTGCGCTCAAATGACCTTAGATCAAGCACTTGAAGCACAACAGAGAATTTTAG
Source organism: Dendrobium huoshanense (assembly GCA_016618105.1). Classification (NCBI taxonomy): domain Eukaryota; kingdom Viridiplantae; phylum Streptophyta; class Magnoliopsida; order Asparagales; family Orchidaceae; genus Dendrobium; species Dendrobium huoshanense. The sequence goes on from CM028358.1 coordinate 84,219,625, forward strand.
GGCATTTTTTGGGATTGTTCCTATGAATCTCATCATGGGGAATACTAAACTCCCTCTGAGTAGTTGATAAATAGCTTCCTCTCCCTATAACACCACAGAAACAAAACATGATGACCACTTTTCACCGAAACAATGTTCAACATGATGACCACTTTTCACCGAAACAATGTTCAATTGACGCCTACTTCGTGCTATCAATCAATCTGCAACTACCATTATACAATCACATATATATCTTTTGCCAATCCAATAAATGGGTGAAAATGGAGCAACTAAAATGATTATGTGAAGAAATATCCAGGATCATCATAAATGTACCACCTTCTCATGCCGTTTAACTCTATGCATCCTTATAAATACCTTTTATACTAGACTAAGGACTTTTTGCCCCAGCTGAAAAGTAAATGTATGAGATAATGTGGCCAGAATTAAAAGCTCCAAGTGTGACTCATTAGCTAATTGAAATTAAAGAAAAACACAAGTTTCATGTTAAGCGTCACTATTTGTGTCCTCCTTGTTTTGTACTCTTTGCCTTCATCTTCTTCATCTCAATCCCTACTTCACAAAGTACGTCTTCTAATCAAATATGCATAACCGTTTATGCATAAGATCATCTCCCAGTTGTATTTAGTCCTCAAGGCCCCCATGTCAAATCATGATGTTCATCGTAGAATCTTGATAGTCTTTCGAGTAAATAGATATTGTTTCATATCCTTAGTGCTTGGTGCATCACCCATCCTAGGAGCGCTTATGTATGAGCATGTATAAGTTTGGAGTTTCTGATGAAATTCTGACCATTACATCATTAAATATATGGGCATGTTTACATTTAAAAGTTTAACTTTATTTTCTTAAGGATCTCTCCCAATTAACTAACTAACGTCTTCTTTAGTTTCCTTAGCCCACAATTATCCATCGGCTAGATAGAATTCTAAAAAGATAGAGTTCCTATCTTTTGCGTAGTGTATTGCTCTAATACCATTTGTAATAATCCACAAACTCTCAACCATCGAGATATTATCCGTTTTGACTAATTAGCTTTATGATTTTGTCTCCTTGGTGTAACTGATCATTCTAGGAGCGCTCCTATATTAGCACGTTTAATTTAATAATTTCTAATGAAATTCCAAACGTTACATTAAAAGGCACATCGATATTTAAAAAAATTTTTTTTTTTCTCAAAGGGTTTCACATTTGGATACCCCTAAGAGTAATCTTACTTGTTGAAGCCATGAGTTGAAAAACTTGCATGGTTTTCATTTTTCAGTATTTATGACAACTTTCCTTTTGAACTCTTGGCGTTAAATTCTTCTGTGATGGCATTCTTCAGTGCATAAATTTTTGTTTTGGAAAATACATCCCTCACAAATAAATTCCATCTCTTGTACCCATTGGTGAAGTCTGCTTATGGTTGAACCTGCTAAACTGCAGGAACTGGGAACTCACTGCACCGTGGACTGGGATTCAAATAAAAGTACCCACGAAGTTCATTTTAGGGGATCAAGATGTAACCTACCATTTCATGGGCTTAAAGGACTACATAGAGACAGGTGGCTTAAAGAGAGATGTTCCATTGCTTGAAGATTCTGTTTTAATGAAAGGTGTTGGGCACTTCATAAACCAGGAAAAGCCTGAAGAAATATCTCACTACATATATGAATTCATCAAGAAATTCTGATCATTCTGATCAATGATTATTGGTAAACTTGTGCTATTTTTAAAGCTTAATAAGCTCACTCATGGCCATCTGATCAAACCTTTGTGATCGATTTAGAGCTCTTAGTTTTTGTAATAAATGATCAGCATGATTAATTTCTCTGTATGGACAAGCTCAGATCAAAATTTGATCTGTTTTGCCTTTTAATGCCATGTGATGAAACATTTATGGACCAAATGGTATAAGAAAATGCCATGATCTGTGGATATATCGGCTTGGTGATAAAATCTTTCATATAAAATTTGTGGACCAAATGATTTTTTTATATTAGGAAGTTACTTTTTATAGAAGTTTTAAAAAGGTTTTTTTTTTACAACAGTTTTATAAATTCCTTTACAAAAAAATTAGTGTCTTAAACAAATCCTTAATCAATGAAAGAGTATGTATAGTAATTAATAATAATGTAAATTCATTAATTATAGACTATGATAATTGTATGCATGAATTATAAAAAGAATATTACATTTTTAAACATTTACTAAAAATACAACAATTTTAATCATTTAAAAAAATAAAATACATATTTCATGTGTTATATTCATTTGTGGCTCTACATGTGAAGACCCTCCATCCAACCAAAAATTTGTTTGATAAATCTTGTGCAATGGTAGCACCGCTATCATTTATACAAGCGGATTTCAAAGATCAATCATGTGCACCGACTAGGGGTGTAAACTCAAGCTTGAGTCATGCTAGCTTAACTCAAGCTTTGACTCAAGCTCAAATAACATGCTCGAGCTCGACTCATGGAAATTGATGCAGGCTCACAAGCCAACTCGTTAGGCATAAGAAGAATGGGCAGATGTTCGCTTCTGATTTTCATTCGGGTTCCACTTTTTGCATTCGAGCCGTTCAATGTGTCAATTAATCGAGCAATGACTCAATCGAACTCGACTTCAATTATCCAACGAGCTCATAAATTCGCTCTAGCTTGAAACTCGATAAGCTCGGCTCTTGAGCTTTTTATCGAGTCGAGCTCATACATGCTCATGAGTCGGCTTGACTCATTTGCAAAACTAGCATCAATTGTGTTGCCACAACATATTGCACATCGAACTCCTCTAAAACTTCTCCAACAGCCATATTTACTACTAAAAGTTAGATAGATTATGACATAAATAAAACTGATCAATCTTAGAAGGTCAGAAATGCGACTATTAAAATAAGAAATGTTGCATCATGAAATATTCACGGCGATAGAGAAATATATAGTTTAATTTCTTAGCACTGTACAAAGATCTAGCATACAAGCAAATAAAAGAGATAGTGTATCGTTCATAAGAGACACTAGAGTTTTTTCATGGAAACCCCTGAAAATGTGGAAAAACCACGGGGCCTAACCCAGTTTGAATGAATCCACTAGTAGTTACAATCGATTACAAATGAGGCCCTTCCTTAGAAAAAGGCATTGGCTTGATGTCACAAATGTACGTCATATATAGCGCATTATATGGTCTGAGTTACAATAATCAACATGGACATGTTTGTTTGGTCAACAAGACCATAATCGATAGGATAGATGTCGAAAAGATTGTAGTAGGCGACAGAGGTCGGAAGGATTGTAGTTGGCAGGAGATAGGGGTCAAAAAGACCGTTGTCTAGCGAGAGGGGTCAGAAAGATCGTTGTCTAACGAGAGAGGTCAGAATGATTGTAGTCGGTAGAAGACTATGGTCAAAAAGACTGTTGTCTGGCAATTGAGGTCGGAAGGACAGTAGTATGTGATGGAGGTCGAAAGGATCATATCTAGTTGGCAGGAGACATGGGTCAGAAAGATCGTTATCTGGCAATGGAGGTCAGAAGGATCGTAGTAGGCGATGGAGATCAGAAGGACCATAGTCAGCAGGAGACAACAGGAGACTGGGGTCAGAAAGATTGTAGTAGTAGGACGGTACTCAGGTAGAACTCTCGGTGTCAAGTGTTGACATGGCAGAAGTTCGTGCCTCAGGTGGTGGTCTAGTAGAAGTCTGAGCCTCAGGTGGTGGTTCGGCAGAACTCTGAGCGTCAAGTGGTGGTCCGGCGGAACTCAGGGCCTCAAGTGGTGGTCTGGTGGAGCTTTGGACCTCAAGTGGTGGTACAGTGAAACTCAGGGCCTCAAGTGGTCGTCCAGCAGAAGTTCGAGCCTCAAGTGGTGGTCCGACAGAACTCCAGGCATCAGGTTGTGGTCCGGCAAAACTCAGGGTCTCAAGTGGTGGTCCAGTGGAGCTCAGGGCCTCAAGTGGTGGTCCGGCGGAACTCAGGGCCTCTCGTAGTGGTCCAGCAGAAGTCCGGGCCTCAGGTGGTGGTCCGGCAGAACTCCGGGCATCAGGTGGTGGTCCGGCGGAACTCAGTGCCTCAAGTGGTGGTCTGGCGGAACTCTAGGTGGTGTTCCGATGAAACTCTAAACGGTGGTCGAAGAGGAGCGATAAGGCAAGAGCGATCTCCAATCTCTCTCTTGCTCTCTTGCTTGGAGCCCCCCTTTCAAGGAATTTTTATTGCGTCCTCCCACCTGACGTAGAGATACGTCCTCCCATCGTTAAAAAACTCGATTTTTGCTAGCTATTATTTGGTATTAACGAAGAATATCATCATGTGAAGACAAATACCAAGTTATACCGAGCAATACCGAGCAATACCGAGCTATACCGAGCAATACCGAGTTTTTTCAAGGAAAAACTAGGTATTTTTTAATATTGCTCGGTATAGCTCGGTATTGCTCGGTATTGCTCGGTATAACTCGGTATTGATCTTCACATGATGATATTCTTCTTTAATACCAAATAATAGCTAACAATACCGAGCAAAAACTGAATTTTTTAGGGATGGGAGGACGTATCTCTACGTCAGGTGGGAGGAGGCAATAAAAATTCCCTTTCAAGAGGGAGGAGGGGTCTATTTATAGATTTCCTAGAGTGGCATGCCCGTAAATAGGAGGAGGATCAAGGACAAATGGGGAGTGGTTTTGATGGATGACTGATATTGAATCCCTTTATTGTAGATCATTCGCTAGACATTTGAAGGTCTTAATAATGTCGGAATTCTGTGATCTTGGGCTCGTTGGATTCTTCTCTTCAAGCCGCTCGATTCGATTATAAGCATGTCATATTTGAAAAGCGTTTGGTAATCCAAATTGTGGTTTGAACCTTCAAACAGTACTTTAGACCCTTGATTTGAACCCATTTGGGCTTGGATTGAGTTGAATTTGGTGTCGTTGGGTTCGTATTTCCGAGACGTTCAATTCAACTGTAAGTTTGCTGAAATTGGAGTTTGGATGGTCACAATTTTAATTTTGAAAGTTTCCAACTTTATTTTTCATAGAGATTCATGCTCGATCAACATAATTTTTTGAGGACGTGTCAACAAATATCTATTTTTAATGATCTGATTGCTTTCATTGACCTGATCGTTCTTTTTGTATGGGTCTTGTCGGTCGGTTCAACCCTACTCAAAAATAAATAAGAGTTATTGAGACCTGAACCCAATAGCTGATACAAAGAATCTGATCTTACACATACATGAACTTAAGAGTGAATCAACAAACATAAAAGCAGTATTCATTTAGAACATTCACGAAGAAGTTACAAGTTTTTGGCTTCATTTGGAGCGGCTTTCTAGCTTGTTGCTTCTTAAAACAACTTTTAATATAAATTTTTTTAATTTTTATATTAAAAAATTATTTTAATATGTATTTTGAGTTTTCTTATGTTGTGGCCTATATATAGGGCCTTAAGCTATTGTATTAGGGATGGATTATTGATATTAAAAATTTGTGTTCCACACTTGTGTTCTCTTGAGAGAGCGTTAAATAGATTCCTATGGGAATGAATCGGTGTTTTCACCAGCAGCAGGATGGGTCCGGGCTCGTGACTTGAAGTCCCTTGGAGAAGGGCAAAGCATCACCCGTCAGTCTTGGGAAGAGTCCAAGGCTCGCGGTTGTTATTTTCTTTCTTTTGTTTTTGTTTTGTTCCTTCTCATTGCTCCTATTAGTCATCTTCTTCCTCCTCCCCTCTCCACCTCACGGCTAATCCCCCATACCCAAACCCATGCTGCCGGCTCCACCTCAGTAGCCGTCGGCCTCACCTTTACCTCCTCCTTCTTGAGTTTCCTAATTTGTGGTGCATGATATTAGGGCTTAATTTGAAATTCAAATTGTTTAAAAATTTGAAATTCAAATTTCTCTCCTAATTTAGCTCACCTATTTTTGGAAAGTGCTCAATTGAAATCAATTTGAATTTTAAATTCAAATCTGATTTATTGTCTCACTTTCCTAATTCTTAAATTCAAATCAATGAGCCTTAAATCTCCACATTAATTGCTCCTTGGTTCTTGCTTGGCCGAACCCCCCCTCATGCCCCACCTCTTGATTTCTTTCCTTTTTCCCTTTCCTTGCTTTAAGGAAATAGTTTCAAATCCACTTAATTTCAGCCTAGCCGAAATTTCCCCTTAACCCAATTTTTTATTTTTGTTTCCTAAATCTAAAACCTGATTCAGGAAATAATTTTCCCCTTTTTGTTTTCCCCTCCCCATATCACCGGCTTCCTAATTCCAGCTTAGCTTTAAAAAATTTCAGCCACCTCTTTTAGCCGACGTTGAATAAATTTATTGCTTAATTGATTCCCTAATTCATATCCCAAATTTACGGAATTGAATTTTCCCTCAGCCTTCCTTTATCCTACCGCCCCTTCTCCTCTCTAATTCATCAGATTTTTTTTTCTATTCTTTTTTTTCACTATCTCCCTCCTCTTAATTGCTCCAGATTTCCCTGCTGCTGGCCGAACTCCCCCAAGCTCTTTTCTTGAGTTGTCTCTCCCCAACTCTCCCTCTCTCCACCTTGTTGGAATTAAGGCTTGAATGCTCCTTCCAATTCCCCTTCTTCCTAAGCCCATAATCCAGAAATTTCTCTCATAATTTTTTGGATCAAAAGCTGAGATTGTTTTCAGATTCTTTTTTTTAGAGAAAGAAGCTTGGACCTTGCTTATCCTCTCCTCTCAAGAGAAAATCTGAGATTCTTGTCAGGTATTGGGCAAAGAAGTCAGAATTTCCTTCAGATTTTGGAGAATAGATCCTCTCCCTAGCAAAGCCTCCCACCCGTTCTACATCATTAAGTGTTCCCAAATGAAATTTGCAACTCAGAGAAGTAAATAAACCCGTATTTATAGTAGTTCCTTTGTAGGTTTGGCAAACAAAACAAAGCTCTACAAAACGGACAACATCGCAACGAATATGTGGACGAAAAAATATAGGATTGTAATTGAGTCAATGTCTTATCTCTCCCAATGTGAGCGGCTTTGGTACTAGTTGTTAGGAAAGAATAAAATTTACATGATTCGGCTTCAATAAGCCTATATCCACGACCGCATAAAATTAAATAATTAACTATACTTCAGAAGAGATGTATGAAGAATTACACTTAATACAAAATTAGTGATGTGATAAAGATATCACTATGTCTAACTGAGACAAAATGAAGTTTGCAAAGTTGAGGGCTAGACTTCTTTTTTGAAGGCATCTTAAATTCTTTTTCAAATGAAAACCCTCTCCTCTCTTCCTCTTCTCCTCTTTCGTTGCTACTTGCAGTGAGATGCTATGCAAGTAAGAACTGTATGGATTTATAGAGAAGAATTCATTTTTAAACATTAATGATCAACCGCATTAAAAACTCTTTTAACCTCTATTATAGACTTTTATGACATGATAATGTCCATTTAACAAATTGCAAAAGCTTCTAATTAGGATTTTGTGGTAGCCACAAAATTTTAAAAAATCAAAATCAAATCTTATCCAAAATAACTAATGAAATTGGACTCTACACTTAACAAATTCAAATAATATCTTGCCACTGAGTATCTTATTGATTATTGGTTTGAACTTTAGCAACAACTTAGCCCGTTAAGCATCTCGAATACAATGGAAGACAGACACAGATGTTTGATGCATATGGGACATATTATACTATCATGAATGTTGTCATATAAAGCTTGAAACCAAATATTGACTTATTTGAGACTTCATCAAAAAGGAATAAAGATTATTTGTGATTTACCTGCATGCACAAGGAATTATCAAATCTCCATAATTAATTCCATTTTTTTCTCTTAAAGCTCAATATGGGTGATAAAATTGCAACTTTTAAAGAAAACTGGTCCAAAATTCAAGCTGTTTTTTGGGGAGAAATAAGCTTCAATAGTCATGATGGAACAAGCATAATTGCATGTTATTAGGAAATCTTGAGGAGGAAGTGTGACAGCCCAAACTCTTAACTATGGAGATATTGTCCGCTTTGGCCTAACAGTTTCACAGTTTTGTCATGTTGGTGTAACTTTTCAGTAGGTAACCCATCCCAGAATTGCTTCGGGATGAGAACGCTTAACTGTGGAGTTTCTTACAGAAATTATAATCATTACACCAAAAGGCGCCTCAATGCTTAAAAGTTTAACTTTTTTTTACTTAAGGGATTTCACAGGAAGAAGCTTCTTGATCTTTTTTGGATGAGAGGGAGAGAGAGAGGGAGAGGGACAAAAGGGAGACAGGAGTTTGGAGGAAAATAAAACTCAGCTTTATTCAATTTTCCCCATCAAACACATACAAGCCACCCCTACTTATGGTAAAACAATTAGAGGGGCTAAATAGTAAAACCTAAATTAAACACTTAAATCTAGATCAAATTTCAACACTTGGCAACCACAATACTAGAGAATGCAACTACTGGTTTTTGATTAACCAAACTCTAATAATAAGTATTTCTTGAACTATGTCTTTTATACTGATATCTTTAATCCAACATTCTTCTTGTCTGAAAAAGGAGTTTCATAGTACTGATAAACCAAAACAATATGGACAAATTCTAAGATACTGACCAAACTTATAAAGGAAAATCAAATCACCATAGCCTCAAAGAATAAAAATTTACTATGCGCTATAATTCCCATTTCATTAAAATACACCACATCATTACTTTGTATGAAAGTTCTACTACATGAATCTAACTGGAAAGGCATATATATGTTTATACACAGATGCCGCTTTCTAGGAATCCTGTAGGTCTTATCACCTTTCTATATGCCTAATACTAGAAATTTTATGCTCCTTAACATACAAATTATAGCTATAAAATAACTGGAAACCCAGTTTAAAAAGGATGAGACTTGAAATGTTTAACTTTTTGAAAAGATCTAACCTCATTCAATCCGAAAAGGGCAAAAACTAAACACCAAGATCAACATCAATCTTAGCTTGGAGATCTACCAAAAGGCTCCTCAGTCTTAAGATCTCAGCCTCAAGTGCAGCCTGTCCTTGCAATCTCCTCAAGAGCTGCTGGTTTATAAAACGCAATTTCTTCACTTCTTCCTCTAAGTAAGCTGCATGTGCCTTCTTCTTCTCTCGATATTTCCGAACAGCCTCCTTATTCCCCAGTGACTTCCTGGCTGACTTCTTCAGCTCCTTTCCCTCTCCTTGTTCTTCTTCACCAGAAGCTAACACTTGGGTGTGAGTGTGGTGGCAAGTATGGGTGTGTGTTGCAATGGCTGGCCCCGGGGGATTGCAAGTGTGGGTATGTGTACATGTTCTTGTATTTCTCAACAGCTCATCAATGCTTTCGCAGCTTGATAAGTCAGGATTAGTTGAAAGAGGGTAGCTTGAATAGTCAACTTCTCCATCATCCATCACTACCTTGCAGGTCTTTCATTCCATTCCAAAGTGAATTAGAACCAACTGCTCCTTCATTTCAATCCTTGGAACTAATAGAATCGATGAGAAGAACTTAAACTTTCAGCCAAAGATGAGAGTTTGCTTCAGAATTGAATTTTATATATGTTTGCAGTTTTCCAGCTGTTGTGCAGCTCAACTAATCTTACAAGAAAGCTCTCAACTATGAAGAAAATCCACAACGAAGCAGAGAGAGTAAAGCCAGATGAAACTTTCTGGCTATTTCAAAGCGCTTACTTTCACAGCTAGAGCATCAGAATCTGAATTGTAAGCTACACGGGGAAGGGATTAGAAGACTAATCACTCTTCCCATGAACTGGGCAAGAGATGACCTATCAATTAAATTCAACGATTACTCTTCCATGGCAAAAATCGAACATAAAAAACGGAACTTGACGCAGGAAACACATGGAAAGCTCTTCAATTGGACAAGACAACGAAATTGGAGAAGTTAAAGACCTGCAACAAAAGATCAATCACTCTTTACAGGAGCGATTTCGTGATATTCGAAGAGCACTGAGATGTGCTTTGGTGGAGTGGAAATCGATCGAGCATCAAAAACTTGAAATTAACGGAGGGACCGTATCAAAAGCTCTTCTGATGGAGCTCTGAACTCAGCCAGCATATAGAAGAAAGCAGCCTTTTTCTCTCATTTTGGCTTTTTCTTCTGCCTTTCAACGCAATAAAGCTTTTGTTCTCTTTCAGCCGGTGGAGCCGAATCTGAAAAAAAAAGGAGGAAATGAAGGGTGGAGAGGGAGAGCCGCTTTGATTAGAAGAGCGACGTTGGACTTTTCCATTTCATTTACATTGTTTAATCCTTCAGAGATGGACGCAATTTCTGTAAAATTTCTCTTAAGAATGGGAAATACTCTTTCATTAATAAATGGCCCGTCAGCAATGAGCGAATTTCAAACTGATATTTTCAGTCAGCTTAAACAGAGAGTTGTGCATCAAGTCAACCATACGCGCAATAGAAATATAAATTTAAATTTTTAATATATATATATATATATATATATATATATATATATATATATATATATATATATTCTTATTTATTTATATATTTAATATTTAAAATATAGTATTTATTTATAAACTATATATAATAAGAAGTAATATTAACCTACCTATAATAAAATATATATTTTTATGAAATTTTTATTTTATTTTGATGATTTGATGTAAGATAAATAAATATAAAAGTTTAGTATTAGATGTATAAATAGATAAAGAATTATATGATATAAATTTAAATCATCTTTAAAAATGAATCTCATATTACATGTGGATAATTAGATTAATTTTATAGATAATGAATAGTTTTATGAAAAATTAAAAAGAGAATTATTTTGTAATTAGCATTCTTATATATTACACCGTGTTTAGTAGGTTAAAAAGTGAACACCATATGAAAGAAATACATTGTATTTGAAATTTTTTGGAGTTGTTTGGATGACCATAAAATAAATGCAAGTAATTACTTTTTTTTATTTGTTTGAAGTGAAATGAATGCAGTGCAATGTCAAAAAACTAGTGATGTTTAGTGGATGGTGTCAGAGCGGTGGTGGTCGATGATGGTGTTTGGTTATTAGTGGTGGCAAGTGGTCATCGACGATGACTTTGATGGTGGGAACGTATGGCGTTCGACAATGACTTGCAGGTGATGATGTTGGTGATGGACAATGGCAACGGCCAATTGATGGTGGTAGCCAGCAGCTGACAATGGACAACAACAATTGTGATGAATTTATTATATATTAAGAAAGAGCTCAAAAAATAGGAATCCCAAATGCGCCAAAATTTAGCTAAATGCCAAGATAATTTTTAGCGCTTGTTTAAAGGGAGGAGGCCCACCTCAAGAATTTGACCTTTTTTTCGCCTGAAAGCTGATTTAATAGCAGCCGACAACTCATTTGATGCCCTTTATTGCAAGAATACGGATATCCTTCGCGGAAGAAATCCTGCCCTCGTTCCAAATGAGGCGTGCTAAAACGGTTTGATGGATCTGTTTTAGGTTTGACACGAAATTGATCAAATTAAAATTCAATTAATTTGAATCGATTCAATCAACTTGAATTGTAATTTGAATGTATAATTAGGAATAAAATTATGCATGCTTACAAAATCAGGAGATAAAGAATTAATTTGGTCAATATTAATATCAATAATAATATCATTATATGTATTGATAATAATATTAGATATTCAGATGAGGGTTTCTTGATCTTGAGAGTATCATAGGTAATCACTTGGTGAATCATTGTGCTTGCCCTTATATGTCAGTTCTCGACTCCTTGTGACTCCCAATTAGTTTTCATCTCCTTATTATTGAGCCTAGCGACCAATGCTAGTGCTCCCATTACTCCATGTGCAGTCTCTGCTTATGTTAGTGCTTTAGCTCATCACCGTTGGCTTCTAACAGTTTTCACTCTCACCGTCCACGTGGCCGATTATCTGACATTGTAATCATGAAATATATGTATATATGAAGAGCTACAGTGAAATGAAGCAATACGGTGAAGAGATTAAACTATACTGTTCTTCTTATCTTATTTTCCTTTTCTCCGTCACTTTGGTTTTCTCTTCTGCAGGTAACACCTGATACAGAAGTTCTACATGATATCAGAGCTCTGATTTGCAAAAATGGCTTCGCCGACCAGTTCGTCTACTTCCACCGGTGCTACAGCTACAAACATCGTTAAAATGGCGGACACACCGATTCCTTCTCAGCTGAAGTTCCTTATGAATAATATCAAATCGGTGCTGAATATTCAGCTCACCACTGAAAACTATCCATTGTGGAAATCACATATTCACAAACTTTTTACTGCAAACGGGTTTGATGGTTTTTTAGATGGTTCTACCTCTAAACCCCCTAAAATGGTGAAATCGGCTTCCGGTGAACTGCATTTAAACCCTGATTACAGCACTTGGCTCCTTGTGGATCAGAATCTGGCTGCAGTGCTTTATTCTACTATTTCCCAAACTTTTCTTCCGTATGTGTTGAATCTGGATTCCTGTTCGGAAATCTAGGAGACAATCGAGTGGAGATTGCAGTCTACAAATAGGTCCCGTATTCTTCAACTTAAAAATGAACTACATCATATCACCATGAAGGATAAGAGTATGATGCAATATTTGTCTGAGATTAAAAGCAAAGTAGATGCAATTGGTGCATCCGGTTCATCTCTACCACCGGAGGATATTATTTACTATACCCTGAATGGATTGCCGCCACAATATCAATGGTTTAAAATTGATGTCCAGACAAATTTAAATCCTATAAGTTTAGATGATTTCTACTCACTCTTGTGTAGTGAAGAGCTCAATATGGCTTCTGAATCTATTCGAGAAATGACTTTATCTTCTTCATCAGAGAATATCCCTGCTCTGTATGCTTCCCGAGGTTGCAATTTCTAGCTTCGTAGTGCTCTCAACACTAGCACCGCAACACTTACATGTACATCATCGAAGCTCTCTAGTTTAATCAGCAAATTAAAAAAAATTCACAATTTTCATTTAAATTAATTTTTGTATCCTTATGTTATTACATTATGAATCTCGATCTGTCACCCCTTATAACTCCCAATCAGTAATCACGTGGATTAATTGCCCCAAATCTTTCTTATAACTCTCAATCGGTCTCTAGCTCCTTATGACTCTCAATCAATGAATCATATGGATCAATAGGGTATCACATGAGATTATCATATCATATATTTGATATAATTCAATACATCATTTCATCAGTACAAGTATTACATTCCAGTACATATCACTCATATCAATGCATTCAATTTTCAATATAATTTTTCCTAATCATTCACGTATAATTATTTAATGGGTGAAAATACAATAAAATTATATCAAATTATTCAAAATGAACAAATCTATAACATATCTAAAGTTATACGGTGAAAACTTACGAAATCAAAAGATAACACATTTTTAATATATTTAGGAGAGATAAAATCTCTAGAATCAAAACAATCAAAAATAGGAGTAAGAGATTAGTCACTTATTACAAATATAATAAATTTGTAACATGAATTGTTGACAAAAGTTACACAAATAACTTTTTCTCTCTCTCTCTCTCCTTCGTCCCCTTTATCTTCTTCGATTTCTTCTTAACAAAGCAACCAAGTGAGAGAGGTGGTGGGGTTAGACAGGGATATTCAGATATATAGATACATACAATACTAAAATGTTAATATTTTCGTAGCAGTTTATTGCAGCGGTTTTAAAACCGCTGCTATAAATAAATATAGGCAACAGTTTTAACCGCTACTAAATTCACTTTCAAAAAATTAAAGTTATCCAAATATTTTGTAACAGCAGTTTGCAAACTGCTGGCTAGGCCGCCCAATCTACTTCTCCTTCTTTTTGGTTCCCTAGCCGACTCATACAATACCTTTGTCTCGGTTTATCTCGTGATGATCATCCACGCCGAATTAGCCAGCCCCACTGTCGAAGCCACCATCTCTACGCAGAATCCTACCATTCCGATGCTGAATCTTGTCGTCCCGATGCCGACGGTGAGGGGGAGGAAAACGAGATGGAGAGCCGACGCCGTTGGTGGAGATACTTGCGATTTCTGGTAAGTAAATTTCTGCACTTCTTCGATGGCTCTATTAGCAATACCGATGATTCACTTATATTGAGATCGCTGAGTATGAGATGACAATTATTAGTTGTTTGCGCTTCTCCATATCTTCCGAGAGAGACCAGATTAATGGGGCAATTTTTTATTTTCAGGTATCTCTGTGAGCCTTTTTTCGTCAGCTAGAACAAGATTTGTGATGTTCCTGCTGTGAGAAACCTCTACAGTTTCAAGAGGATTAGAAATTGAAATGCTACAAAAATTCCAAGTTTTCCACCTAATATTTCCCATCTTCAAGCTCTTGAGCTTAGGAGGAAAATGGGGAAAGTCTTTCAACTTCGGGCAGTCAATTAGGTTCAGTTCAATTAAGCAAGGAAACAAACATCCATCTCAGTAGCTACTCCTTCCTCGGACCAATTCTCTAATGCTGGAAAGAAGAGTATTGATAGTTATAAGAAGATTATTTGGTAACCTATTATATTTGATTTTCAATTTAAAACCTAGGAATGCTTGGATTTTCTCTTTTGGTAGCTTTGCCATGATCTTCTTCTTAAGCTCTGTTCTTAACCTTCTTATTCCGCATCTTCTTTGTTTTCCCTGAACTGTAAAATTCAACAGAAGGGTCTCTATTATTGCTATTATTCTTGCTATTAATTGTTAAACTGATTGTATGTTCCTATATATTACGTTTGCAGAATCCACCTTCTGTTCCGACTTTAGCTGCCGTCAAACTGTCTAGTTGGCTTTGGCTTGGACGGTGTGGGTTTGTGATAGATTGGCACAACACTGGATATACTTTACTTGGGATGTCAAATGGCAGTAACCATATTATAGTTAGACTTTAAAAATGATAATTGTTGACTTTAATGGCTTGTATATTTTCACATACCCTTAACTTTATTATTAAAATGTAATGCCATATGGACTTCTAGGTTTGAGAAATATTTTGCAAAGAAAGCTAATAGCTCTTTATGCGTTACGAAGTCGATGCAGCAATGGCTTGCACAGAATTGGGTGCAGCAATGGCTTGCACAGAATTGGGGAGTCAAGTATGTGTTTTAAACCAAATCCTTGTTCACTCAACAGGCATAAAAAGTGTTTGGATGGTTTATATATATATATATATATATATATATATATACCTACACAATTTTTTCGTCCTGCTGAGCTAAAGGAAAAACATAAGGTGAATTGCAGTCTCTTTCCTTGCATATTTTGGGTACTTGCGCAAAGATTTACGTGTTGGCATTCAAAATGTCTTAGTTTTTTTACAGTATAAATAAGCGTATATGTGACCCAGACAACTTTCATGATTGTTTAGCATTGGTATTACGACTAATTAAGTAACTCAGTTTTATAGCCAGATAAATTTATTTGGGTTATAAATGTGAATGCTAGTTCAAAGGTTAAACTCAGTTACTCCTGCCTCAAACCAATCCTCTAATGATGTAAAAGAGGAGTATTGCCTCAAACCAATCCTCTAATGCAACTACTCAATTTGATAACTATACTGATTAATGGATTCTTTATAGGTTAAACACTGTTTGCTCTGATTTTCACTTGCCTAGGTTGTTGATATTTAGTTTATGGATATCCTGACATGCCATATCCAAACACAATATATAAATATCTTTGAATTTTCAAATAAAAAATATAATGGGAGTCCTACAAATTAAGTTAACTTTCTTGTTAAGTTGTTGGGTTATGTTAGCTTTATGAGATACTTTTCAATGACCTCCACTATTTTTTTGAATGTTAATCTTGTATTGTTTGGAAAATCTTTGTACATGCCATTTTTCTTGTGTGATAACCATAACTTGCCCTTTTGGTTGTATGATTCAACTTTTTTTTTGCTAACTTGATTTCTTATTTTCTTTCATTTTCATTAGGTGCGTCCTTATGTAGCGACATGAAACAAGAATTCTGAGTTTGGCGTCAGAAATGAGAAGCTGCAATGGTTCTCGTTTAGAATCACTGCTTCCTGCCATTTCCACCAGAACTGCAGAACATCCCTTCGGTTCCATCAAATCAAAGCAGGATCCTGCTGTAATTCCTCCTACATAAAACCTTCTAGTATTGCTGGTTATGATTTTCTGTTTGATTGCAATGATAATATCAACCCTGTATAATACATTGAAGTTTAATTCTCTTAACGATGATATAATGTTGGAGCTAGGATTCTTTATGGATATAATTTATAATTTGATCATAAAATTTATTTATTTTGGCATATTAAGTGTTTTTCAATCTATTCTGTCTTTTATCTTGTTTCTAAACCGATGCAAATAAATTAGTAGGTGATGGAGTGCAGGAGTTTTTGTTTTTGTCTTATTTCTCTTTCATTTTTATCTTAATGCTAATTAATGTGACATGCAAATGACCTGAATGATTCCATAAATCTTATTAAGTTATGGTCTTTATCTTTGATTCTATAATTTCTCTCTTGTTTCATTATGTACTAGACTTTTCCACTTCATGAAAGCAAAAGAACATCTTTTATATAAAATAAACCATTAGCTTCTAAGTATTATAATTTATGAAGTTCGAGTAATACAAAGATCGATATCCTTCAGAGGAGCAATATATTTATTTATTTTCTGAAAGATTATACTTGACATGTAGTTAAGAGGTGAAAGCTAGTGCATATTTGTTTAAATACTTCAATTTAAAACTTGGGTTGCTTAATTAATGCATGCTGAAAAGTAAACAAAGTAGGTTTAAACCTATGAGCTCACTAGTTGTTAACTAAGAAGACGATGGGAGATGTGCATATTTCAAAGTGTCATGCGTTAGCTTGTTGCAATATTTCAGGTTTTGTGTGTGTGTGTGTGTTTTTTTTTAATTATGGACATTTGTGGCGGTTATACCTGCCTCAAACGTTCAGATTTGCAGCGGTTAAAACTGCCACAATACGGGAAATCAATTCATCTGGATTGAATTTGTGGCGGTTATAACCGCTGCAAATCTGGACGTTTGAGGCGGGTATAACTGCTGCAAAATCCAGCACTTCATCAAAATCTACCCCGCCAGGCCTTAAACCGTTGCGGAATGTATTGCAGCGCATTGCAATTACAACGGGTGTGCAGCGGTTTTAAAACCGTTGCAAATAAAATTGTGGCGGTTATAACCGCCGGGATAGGTCAAAAATTGTGTTGCGATAGACCTATTTTTTGTATATATATATATATAAGCAGTGTTAGTAGCCTAGTGCCGCAGCGCACATTCGTTAAGTGCCACATTTCTCTACTTCTGAATTTTTATATTTTTAAAATAAATTTATTTCATATTTTTGAGTTATTACAATCTTCCCACCATAGAAATATGTCATAAATATGTCATCTTGAATATTTCTATATAAGTGAGAGAGAGAGAATGCTCAAAATAAAATTTCAAAATCAAATTGACTAATTGATATTCAAACTACTATAAATCAGAAATCACATCAAATCAATTTAAAATTGCGTCGGAAAGCTTAACTTAGAGAAGGATAAAAAACAAAAAATCATACCAGTGGAATGTTCATACATACTTGGAGAACTACCAAGCACTTCATTACGTGATGGAGCAACATTACTCAAATTCCTTTACCAGACTGAACAACTCTATGCTTGGGCCTAAGCACCATCAATGCATCATCCTATTACCAAAGTCATCACACCTGAAACGCTACCCTGTTACTCTATAATGTTGGCCTACATGCCTTCTTCCACATCAAACACAGTGTGGAACAGAGGCTTTCATAATCTTTCTCTTACTCTCTTCACCCATTTTTGTAACAAGTGGAGGTAGGGGTGCAAAGAAGTCGAGTCAAGCTCGAGTTAGGTCTAGCTTGAGCTCTACTTGCGAGTCAAATTCTGAACTGGAACTTGAGCTCGAACTCGAGTCGAGCTCAAAAGGCGAGCTTTATTCGGCTCATGACACTGAAAATGAGCTCGTTGAGATGCTTGATTCCACATCCGAGTCTGCATTCCGTTTGTATGAGAATAAAAATGCTCCTGAGAATTCACTACTTAGGTTTGTTGTTGGATCTCATCTGACTTCGGCTTCATTTGGATTAGCTTTTGGCCACTGTTTTTTTGTTATTTTTAACAAAATTTTATATTGCAAATTGTTGTTAATAAATAAATAAATAATTTTTTTACAAAAGTAATAATGATCAAAACAAGATAAAATGTAAACGAGTCAAGTCAAATTGAGCCTCTCACTAATTGAGCTGAGCTAATTTAGTTCTGGTTGTGTTCTAGCTTGACTATAAATCATTTGTTGAATTCAAACTCGGCTAATAAAAAAAAAATTTAGGCTCGAGCTCATTTGGAAAGCTCAAATTTGATTGTTGAGCTTGATTCCTTAGTTTTAATTTTTTTTTTAATTTTTTACAATTTTTTTTACTTTTAATATACAAATAAAATTGTAGGAGTATATAGAAATAATTTGAAAAGATTAAAATATATCATACATTACCATTTTAAAATTATTTTTAAATACATATAAAATTAATCATGCAACTTGATGAGCTTAAAAGCTGAGCTTGAGCTCGAGCATATATAATTTAGGCTCAAGTCAAACTCATGACTCGATAAATTAGACTCATCAGCTTATTAACAAGTTGACTTTGAGCCACCTCGTATGCAACTTAACTAACATCATGAATCAAAGCTCATTGAAGCATCATCAACAGAAATAAAAGTGCATCATCATATAAGCACACGCATGTGAAAACAACAACATCAACAACAAATATTGAAGGATTGAAGATGTTCGACATCATAACAAAACTTCATTATTATTCCGAGGAGAATCAATATTAATGTTAAAAGACAGAGTAGTTACACACACATATTAGATTCTTCCTAACTATTAATTTTATAAGGCATGATGGCAACGTAGGAATAGCCACTAATTATCCAATGATCATCATCATCGCCATTGTTTGCCTTTACCGCTCACCATTAGCCTGCCCCACCATCGCTACTACTTACCACGTATTTGTTTACTGTTGTTGCCGCTCACCACCTGCCAGCACTTTCTGCTTTCACCTTTATTGAAATTTATACTAAATTCGCTCTACTTCAAATGAAATCAATTAAGGAAATAATATCAATTAAAAAATTAATTTCATATATTTAATTATTTATTTTACACTCAATCAAATAATTAAAAAATATTTGAAATACATTATAGTTTTTTTTTTTTCTGCTATATAATTTTTTTTAGCTAAACAAATAGCACTTTAATGAATAAAATGTAGTTTTTTATAAATTATATGTAGTTTTTTATATTAGTCATATAAGCATACTCGGCATGTAACACGAAATGCATAATGAGCGCTTCTGATTCTCTGATATCCAACCAAGTTTCCCGCCCTCGAATGGCCTCCGGTTGCCATTTCTTCACCATTCCTAGTCCTCGTATTCGTCTCAATCGCCGTTGCCTTCGTGCTTCACAGAGTCCTCTGCCGCCTGCTGCCGCTCTCTCTTCGTCCGTTCCAGAAACCCTATCTGAGATCCGTAACAGCCGCGTTATAGCGTGTCTCCGAGCCAATGGGTAACGTCAAACACTCCTCTCCTCTTCGTCGTTTATATTCTTCTTTACTGTTCGCTGTTCTATTGATTCTTTTTTCAGACCCTATCAGTGATTTAGAATCGCAAAATGATGCTTGTAATGGATTAATTGACATTGAAGAATGCTTAAATTTTGTTATTTTGCTGAACCAGCTGTTGAGTTTGACAATTAATTCAAAATAAATCACTCGGTGTTCCATTACAGGCAATTTTGAACGATTTTTATTGATCATTACAAGTGACTCATTTGATGCAATACAGTTGTTTAGTTGCATCGTCGCGTATTGGATTCAGGGCGATTTTTTATATGCATGATTTTCTCTTGTTCTTTACAATGTATAAATGGTAGACATAAACTAGTCATTATTATCCTATTTCGGGTCTGTGGGGTTGCACATAGGATTTAACTTCTGCAGGATTTTAAGAAATCTTGTAAATACAGATTTCGCAAACCCTAGAGGCTTTAAATCCTAAAAACTGTTTAGCATCATAGATACCAAATCCGACTAATTCTTAAAGATTTGAAGATTTCAGCAGTGTGGTTATCCGTTAGGTTTGAATGTTTCTTCTACCAGGTTTAAATTGCTCTGCTCTTTTTTATGTTAGTTTGATAATGAATTTTTTTATAAGCTGAATGAGCTTTATAAAACTAAGCTCCACAAATTGCTAAATAGTGGGTGCTTATTGTTATGCGTAGAATCTCATTGTGTTGATCAATCTGATTGTTTTGTTGTCTCGAACCTCAATGCTTGTTGTGTTCGCTGGGGGGTGCAGGGGGTTTACCCCTTGCTTAAGCACCTGAATTTTCTTTTTTTTTTCGTGTAATGCCCCGGCTCTGAACGACTGAGAGCAAAGCACCGCAGCGGCATAGATATAGCGCTGCAGCGGATCAAGACAAAGGTTCAAGCGCCGTAGTGCTCCAAGTTGGTGCCACAACGCTGCGAGACGGATTTGGCAATTTTCTTTCTTGTTTATTTGAAGGGTTGCGTCCCTTAGGGTTATTTTACTTGGCTTTCTTTTGTATTTTTTTATGTTAGACATTGATATAGGTGGGGATTATGACTTTGGGTAATTAAGTCATTAATAAGAGTACACATTTTAGATTTATTTGGTCTATTGTTCAGAGTGATGGTGAAATAGATGGGGATATTATTAGTAGAATTCAAGTTGGATGGTTGAAGTGGAGTAATGCAGCGGGCTTGTTGTGTGATAGAAAAGTCCCTCTCAAACTTAAGGGAAAATCCTATAAGATGGTAGTGAGACCTGCAATGCTTTATGGTGTAGAGTGTTGGCCATTAAAAGAGAATCATAATATTAAGTTAAGTGTTGCAGAGATGAGGATGCTCATGTGGATGAGTGACTTTACTCTTAGAGATAGGATACAAAATGAGGATATATGTGAAAAGGTTAGAGTTGCTCAAGTAGAAGATAAGATTAGAGAGAGACGACTTAGATGGTTTGATCACATAAAACGATGGCCTTCTGATGGCCCGGTTAGGAAAGTAGATGTATTAGATTTGACTTATGTTAAGAAAGGTAGAGGTAGACCTAAAAAGACTTGGTTTGAAAATATTAGAAATGACTTTTCTGTATTAGATTTAGATGAGAATTTGACTCTTAACATAACACAATGGAGAAAGAGGATTCATGTAGCCGAGCCCATATAGTGGGATAAAGGCTTCTTGTTGTTGTTGTAGACATTGAGAATGGTGCATGTGAGAAGAGAAGCAATGAGAGAGCGAGAGAGAAGAGAGATGTGTACTTATTTCTCCCAATTTTCACAGTGTATTTCTTGATGTTGTGTGGCTCCATGGTTTTTTTCCTATTTTGGATTTTTCCATGTTAAATCATGGTGTCCTTTATTTACGCTGCTCTTACTTTTTTGCTTGTTTCGTCATTGCGGTGTTTTACTCTCATCCCCAACACTTACGAGGGCTACTTTAGAGTGCTCTATAACCTATTAGATAGGTAGAATGGATAGGTATGATGATTAGTCGGGCAGTTGTGAATAGAGAGAGCTTCCTGAAGCAGTTTCATACAACTGTAAAAGGAAGGCTTTGGCAAATGGGAATCCATTGTGACTGGATATCGCATTATGCAACCAGCAAATCACATCTTCACCATGTAAGGCTAAGGCTGTGTGCATCATTTATTTTCCAAACCTTGCATTGGCAAAATTCTCATGAGCTGACACACCATTTATATAATAGCCTGTATATGTTGCTCACTGACTTTACCATTTTACCTTTCATTTTGAGGCCTAGTAGAGGTCTAGTTTAGTTCTTGTTTATTCTGATCGCTAAATTTCTTATTTTCCTTGTCATTTCATTTACCTGGGAACCATAAATTTTGGTAGGCATATGAGCATCTTACGCTCTTATTACATTATTTCTCAGTCTGTTTGCTGCTTTTGCACGGTAGGAAGACTTCTACCTGTTTCTGTTCTGGCAGAACTGCAAGTTTGTAGCCTTAAACCATAGGTTGTTGGATAAACTACTCAGAAAAATACTAAGTTTTCTCAAACAAAAATGGTTGAATTCCCTAGAAGGAACTTGAATCAAGGCTCGTGCCTTTTTTTTTAAAGCTCAAAGTAACACTAGCCTGGCCTATCAAAAATTAGACGTTTCCTTCGATTATAATCAAGTCTACTGAATTTGTTATTAAAGCTAAAGTTTATGGCGTTACTTTGTAGTGGAATGTTGGCAATGGAAGCTGCTCGTGCTGCTCTCAAAGGAGGCATATCAGTGGTGTGTTTATTTTTTTCAAATCATATATTTCCATTTCAAGGAAAAAACAAAGATTTATTTCTTATTATTTTTGTCATTAAACTTTTAGCTTGAAGTCATGTTGTCCACTCCAGACGCATCAATGGTACTTAATTTGAAAGGTTTTCATGTTTAGTGTTGCTACTGTGCGTTACACTATATTAATTCTTTTGCCTGTTTTCTGCAGGTGATACAAGAGCTTCTGAAGGAAAATCCCTTTTCAATAATAGGGGTAAACTGCTGATTTAACACTGTGAGGGGAACTGATATGATGTGAAACCATGTAGGAATTGCAATTAGAATTTAAAATGAAGATTAGTCAAAACATTGTCATCACAAGTTTAATTACCAACAAAAGTTAAGGATTAAATCGTCCAAAGTAATTAACTTACTTAGGCGAAGATATGCTTTTGAGTTTACCAAATCAATCTAATCATTCACAGATAAAGAAACAATTAAATGCTCATAACGACAATCCCGCAATTAATAATAAAGAAATTCACCTTGAGAACCTCTCTCTCTCTCTTGTTCACTCTTGGGCTTGAGCGGAGAATAAGAACCATGCAAGGATGGAGATCACCACTAGGATGAAGGCGATGGAAGACTTTGTTGCCGGAAAAGTAGTCACCGGAGAAGGTTGTGGTGGATGACGTCCAATGATTGTCCAGGTGTGACCATGAAATTGACGGTCAAAGATACTTGCGAGGATAGGAACGACTCGCTCTAAGTATTCTTCGATTGTGGTTTCGTCTTCAAATCTGACGTCGAAGCAAGGCGAGCGTAGTATATCAATGCTCCCGTCGGCGTGGAAAACTAGCCCCCACTCAAGCTCCGGATCCGCCATTTGACATTGAGGCGAGGCGGGAAGGGGGAAACGGAGAGGTCGGCCAAGGGCTAGGAAAGAGCAAGAGAAGAAAATCTGAATTTGAATTTCAGATTTTGCCTTGGGTTGGAGGGAGATTAATTGTTATGAAACTTCCCAAAATTTTGAATTAGGATGGGCGGTTATTATGGGAGAATTAAGAGAGGTATTAATGGTTGCTTATGTGGCAAATAGAGAGAGAATAAGAGGGGTGTTGGGGCCGGCCAAGCAAGGGAAGAGAGAGGGGAATTTTGCTTAATTAGTGGGCCCCATGTCATTAATTAAAATCTGATTTCAAATTTCAGATTTAATTAATTAGGAAGGTTTGAAATTTGCATTCAAAACTGAAAGAATTTTCTTAATTCTCTTCATAAATGAGAGGCATTACTTTAGGAAAGAATTAATGAAGCAATCAAAGCAGAAATTTCAAAAAAAAATCCCAGGGGAATTGGGCGGCAGATTCCTCCCAGGGAAGGAGGCGGGTTGGCTAGGTGGTTCGGCTGGGGGCTGGAGCGGCTCCCTGGCACAGCGGGTGGAAGGGGCGCGGGTGAGGGGTTCCAGGCGGAGCTGGGAGGGAAATTACGGGATTTTGGCTGCAGGGGGTGGACGGGTGAAGGAAGGGATTGGTAGGGAGTTGCTGGGCCGGCTGCAGGGAGAAATTAGAGAGGGCTGAGGGGTTCGGGTGAGTGGAATTGGATGGGGAGGAAGAGAAAACAGTGAACAAAACAAGATAAAACCAAGAGCTCACCGTGGTGGGCTGTTGGGTACTTCGGGTGGAGCCTCTCCAAGGCCTCCTCTCTTTCTCCCAAGCTCTCAAGCAAGAAGACAAAGAAAACAATCTCAGAATTTTATTAATCCAAACATTAACCTCATACAACAAGAAGAGACCCCTTTATAAAGGTCTCAAAGCATGAAAAAAAGAAATGACTCATATGCCCCTTGGGCTACAATAGACACTACGCCTACATAAGGGCGAAAACGTCACTAGTACATGAAAATAAAAGATTCATGGAATAAAATAACATGGTAACATCAAAAATATAAGCTCCCGATCGTAGCCGTCGATCTACGATTTCTTCGCCGATAAACCTGCCTAAAATGTCTGTCGATGACCTCATCATTCTCCCCGGGTGGGAGAAAACTCGACCCCGTCGAGTGAGCAGCTCTGGAACTCTCGTACAACTCCAAAAGGTCTGGGTCTAGGATCTGTAACTCCTCTCGATCCATCCAAGTGTCCTCCGTCGGTGGTTTCCCTTTCTAGTGCACTAGGTACCTCCGTCGTCCTCCTTCTTTCGTGGAAATGATCTCATCATCCAATATGGTTTCTATTTTCTCCGCAGTGGGTAAAGGGGGCAATTTGGGAAGTGGAGCTGGGCTGGGGATCTCACTAGGTGGGTTCACACAAGGCTCATTTGTAAGTGGATTGTGGGGGTTAAACTCTGGTCCCTCGAAGGCTACTAAATCTTCTATATTAAAAGTAGGATTGAAGTTAAAACCTTCGGGGAGGTCCAGCACGTAAGCGTTGCTATTTATCTTAGAAATGATTTTGAACGGTCCGGCACTTCTCGCATGCAATTTCTTCGCGGATCCGGGAGGAAAACGCTCCGAACGGATTCGCACCATCACAAAGTCTCCGACCTCGAATTCTTTAAACCTTTTCTTTTGATCAGCAATTAATTTGTATTTGGCGTTGCTTTGTTCAATTTTCATTTTGATTTCTTTATGCAATTCCTGTATGTGGGATGCAAATGCAGATGCTGACTCAGACACTCTAACTCTAGGACTCATGGGAAGCAGTTCTACGGGTTGTCGAGGTAGGTATCCATACACGATTTCAGCAGGGCTCAGACCAGTGGTTCTATTGACGGAGTTGTTGTAAGAAAATTCAGCAATAGGAAGCTTGGAATCCCAATCTCGTATATTTTCCCCTACTAAAGTCCTTAGAAGATTTCCTAAGCTTCTATTAACCACTTCTGTTTGTCCATCGGTTTGGGGGTGGAAGGCTGTGGAGAACTGGAGTTTTGTGCCCATTTTGTGCCACAAGGTTTTCCAAAAGTAACTAGTAAACTTGACATCCCTATCGGAAACGATGGTCTTGGGTAAACCGTGGAGTCTAACAATCTCGTCAAAATAGAGTTTAGCAATGCGGGAGGCATCGAAAGTCTTAGTGCAAGGGAGGAAATTGGCCATCTTAGAAAAACGGTCGACAACTACACAGATCGAATCATGCTTCCTTATAGTCTTTGGTAATCCCAGAACAAAATCCATGCTCACGTCCTGCCATGGACAATTGGGTACGGGTAAGGGTGTGTAGAGTCCTGTGTTCTGTTTAAGCTAGGCCAAAAGAATCGGTTTTCTAGAGCAGCTATGGTCTTGGCTTGTCCGAAGTGACCGGCTAGCCCTCCAGCATGTAGTTCCCAAACAAGGAATTCTCGCAGTGACGTGTTGGGAATGCAGAGTTTTTGTGATTTAAATAAATACCCATCTTCTAACATGAAATCTCCAACGGCTCGCTCATTTCCAGTGGTAAGTGCAGAATAGGTTTCTCTAAAATCAGGGCATTCAGGGTAGTCTTCTTTGAGTCGATCGAAACCTATCACTTCAGTACTCATTTCTCTAGTAATCATTACTCGACGGCTTAAGGCATCAGCAGCCTTATTATCAGATCCTGCTTTGTGTCTAATGGTGTATGTGTACTCTTGCAGGAATTCCACCCAACGGCCATGTCGAGCATTGAGTTTCTTTTGAGAGTTAATGTATCGTAATGCTTCATGGTCCGAAAAGATAACGAATTCTTGGGGTAGAAGGTAGTGTCGCCAATACCTAAGGGACTGAATGATGGCGTAAAATTCCTTGTCATAGGTGGAGTATCGTTGTCGAGTGTCATTCAATTTCTCGCTAAAGTACGCTACTGGATGTCCCTCTTGGGAAAGGACTCCGCCTATACCAATTCCAGACGCATCACAAGTCACCTCAAAAACTTTGGTAAAATCAGGTAATCTCATCACAGGGGCTTCCATCATTCGCTTCTTAATCTCCTCAAAAGCCCTGGTTGCAGCTGGGGTCCAAAGAAACTCTCCTTTTTTGAGGCAGTCCGTTATTGGAGCTACTATGGTGCTAAAGTTTCTAATAAACCTCCAGTAAAATGTGGCCAGTCCGTGAAAACTTCTAACGTCTCGAATATTTTTGGGTTCGGGCCACTCATTGATTGCTCGCACCTTTTCAGAGTCCGCGGATATTCCTTGGGAGGATATAATGAAGCCCAAAAAAATTACATGATCGGTTAAAAACGTGCACTTCTTGGGGTTGGCAAACATTTGTTCCCTCCTTAAGGTTTCACAGACTTGTCTTAAATGATTCAGATGTTGACTTTCCGAGGTACTGTAGATTAAAATGTCGTCAAAGTATACAACTACAAATTTCCCTAGGAAAGGCTTGAGGATTTGGGTCATCACTCTCATGAAGGTGCTTGGAGCATTGCTCAAGCCAAAAGGCATCACAGTCCACTCGTACAATCCATCTTTAGTTTTGAACGCAGTTTTCCATTCGTCCCCGGGACGGATCCTAATTTGGTGGTAGCCACTCTTAAGGTCGATCTTAGAAAAGAGTGTGGCTCCGGTCATCATGTCCAACATATCATCTAACCGAGGGATTGGAAAACGGTACTTGACGGTGATTTTGTTGATAGCACGGCTATCAACGCACATTCTCCATGTCCCATCCTTCTTGGGGGTAAGAAGGGCAGGGACCGCACACGGACTAAGGCTCTCCTTAATGAACCCTTGCTGTAACAATTCATCCACTTGTCTCTTGAGCTCCTCGTGTTCGGTAGGGTTCATTCGGTAGTGGGGTAGGTTAGGTAAAGAAGCTCCGGGCACTAGGTCGATGGCATGCTGAATGTCCCTTAAAGGTGGCAGTTGGTTGGGCAAATCTTCAGGAAAGACATCAGAAAAAGTCTCCAACAGTGGTTTTACCTTTTCAGGGATTGGTTCGTCTTGATCAACACTTATCTCCCGGGCTACTAGTGCGTAAAGAGGGGCTCCTGACTCCAGTTCCATACCTAAGTCCTTAGCAGTTATCAAGTTCAAGTCTGTGTTGGGTTTCAGCGAGTTGGGTTTAACTCCTTCCTTAGTAGACTTAGGTTGAGTGGGTAACAGTTTAATCTTCTTGCCCTCGTGTTCAAACACACAGGTGTTTGATCGTCCATAAATGTGCACATCGTTGTCGAACAACCAAGGGCGGCCAAGGATGATTTGACCCACATCCATTGTCAAAACATCGCACCAGATTTTCTCCTTGTATCCCACGAACTCAATAGGAACCAGACTCCTATCTTTTACTTCCAAGGTGGTTGAATTTATCCAAGCAACTTTGTAAGGGTTCGGGTGTGGGGCGGTCCTCAATTGCAGCTTCGAAATCATTGCTGACGATACGGCGTTAATGCAACTTCCACTGTCTATTATGACTTTGCAGTTTTTGTCTCCAATCTTGGTGAAAGTGTAGAAAATCGAGGTTCGTCGCCAGTCGTCGCTAGGTTTAGGTTGGGAAAAGGCACACCTAACAACCTGCAGGTCTAAGTAGTCCATCTTTTGAAGGCAGTGTACAACTGCGGTATCATCTTCGTCGAAAGACGCCTCATCGTCGTCCATATGATGGACCAAGTCAGTCTCTGGTTCATTCTCTTCCTCAGTCACTTCCTCAATTATAGTGACCTTAAATGGGCTGGAGCATTGTGAAGCAATGTGTCCGTACCCATGGCATCTAAAACACTTAGTGCCGGCAGTGGTTTTGGGCGTCTCTCGTTCTGGGGTTTTCCCTTTATAGTCAGATCGGGGTTGGGCTTGGCTAGGAGCAGGTCGACTACCAGAGGGTCCAGTGGGTTTGTTGTACGGTTGGCTAGAGGAAGGCTTAAAAGGATTTGGTCTAGAGTCTTGGGTCCTGGTGGTGTGGCTTCTAGATTCTTCCAAGTCTAGTACAAGACTACAGGCAGCTTCGTATGTGGTTATTCCTCGAGCAAAGAGCTCATTCCTAAGGTCTTCTCGTAGTCCGGCTCTAAACATGGACAACAGTTGTGTGGGAGTGGTGGTCTCCTCCCCGTTACAACGGATTAAGAAATCATCAAACATGGAGATGTATTCCTTAACGGGTTTACTCCCTTGGGTTAGCCTATTCCAACGATCTAAGAGTTTTGGGTAGTACGAGGGAGGAAGGTATTTCCTTTTCAGTTCTTGCTTCATCGCTCCCCAGTCAGCTATGGGGTATTCTCCTCGGGTCTCTCTCATGTGCTCCACGTTAGTCCAGTATTGGTTGGCCCTACCCGTCAATTTCATTTCGGCGAACCTAACTTTCTTCTCTTCCGAAATGTTGTACACTTTAAAGTAATTGTCCATCCCTTTAATCCAGTCGAGGAAGACTTGGGGTTCTAACGTTCCGTCAAAAGTTGGGGCATCTATTTTAATGCTCTTAAGGAGCTGGGCGTCATTGTCTCTCCAAGGCGCGTCACGACTTATCGGTTCTTGGTGGGGTCGGTGGTTGGGTCGGTAGTAATCTCTAGGCGGTCCGTATTCGGTTCGGGCATCTTCGCCATAAGGTGATTGAGGTCTTGATGGCGTGTAGATAGCCGGGTGTCCGATTCGTTCAATGTTGTCAAGTCTCTCTCCAGTATGACGCTTAAGGTCCGCAACACTCGTTTGGGTGTCTCTAATTTGCTGCGACATTGTGCCCAACTGGCCTACAATCATGTCTAAGGTTGCTTGAATGTGAGTGGGATCCATGGTTGGGTTCTAGGGGTCACTATGAAGGTTTCTAAGTCCAAGGCAGCAGCTAAACTCCTTAAAATGCTTGCTGGAATTGCAATTACAGCAGCTGTAAAGTCTAGGGCAGCAAGCACAACGCGGGGTGAAGTTACCTAAGTGTTATGGCAGGGTTCCTAGGTGAAGGCAGCACCTAAACAGTGACCCTAGGTCCACTAACGGGTACTTAACAGCAGCTGAAACAGTGTAGACAGCAGGGATACAGCAAGGTAGAGTTGTCCTACACTCTAAGGAAGGCTATAACTTCAAAGGTAGCAGGATGACGCTTGCTAAAATGACTTAAATGCTCAAGATATGGTGCAGGAAAAGTAAAGACAGCAGC
Organism: Dendrobium huoshanense; assembly: GCA_016618105.1. Lineage (NCBI taxonomy): Eukaryota > Viridiplantae > Streptophyta > Magnoliopsida > Asparagales > Orchidaceae > Dendrobium > Dendrobium huoshanense. The sequence continues at coordinate 84,248,949 of CM028358.1, forward strand.
TAAAACAGAGAAAAACAGCTATCTAAATGATAGTATGCATGCAAACGACTAAAGGAAAGCTAAATGAGACTCCTAGGATGCATTCTAGCACGAGCAAAGCATGCTAACCATGCTCTGATACCAAAATATGATGTGAAACCATGTAGGAATTGCAATTAGAATTTAAAATGAAGATTAGTCAAAACATTGTCATCACAAGTTTAATTACCAACAAAAGTTAAGGATTAAATCGTCCAAAGTAATTAACTTGCTTAGGCGAAGATATGCTTTTGAGTTTACCAAATCAATCTAATCATTCACAGATAAAGAAACAATTAAATGCTCATAACGACAATCCCGCAATTAATAATAAAGAAATTCACCTTGAGAACCTCTCTCTCTCTCTTGTTCACTCTTGGGCTTGAGCGGAGAATAAGAACCATGCAAGGATGGAGATCACCACTAGGATGAAGGCGATGGAAGACTTTGTTGCCGGAAAAGTAGTCACCGGAGAAGGTTGTGGTGGATGACGTCCAATGATTGTCCAGGTGTGACCATGAAATTGACGGTCAAAGATACTTGCGAGGATAGGAACGACTCGCTCTAAGTATTCTTCGATTGTGGTTTCGTCTTCAAATCCGACGTCGAAGCAAGGCGAGCGTAGTATATCAATGCTCCCGTCGGCGTGGAAAACTAGCCCCCACTCAAGCTCCGGATCCGCCATTTGACATTGAGGCGAGGCGGGAAGGGGGAAACGGAGAGGTCGGCCAAGGGCTAGGAAAGAGCAAGAGAAGAAAATCTGAATTTGAATTTCAGATTTTGCCTTGGGTTGGAGGGAGATTAATTGTTATGAAACTTCCCAAAATTTTGAATTAGGATGGGCGGTTATTATGGGAGAATTAAGAGAGGTATTAATGGTTGCTTATGTGGCAAATAGAGAGAGAATAAGAGGGGTGTTGGGGCCGGCCAAGCAAGGGAAGAGAGAGGGGAATTTTGCTTAATTAGTGGCCCCATGTCATTAATTAAAATCTGATTTCAAATTTCAGATTTAATTAATTAGGAAGGTTTGAAATTTGCATTCAAAACTGAAAGAATTTTCTTAATTATCTTCCTAAATGAGAGGCATTACTTTAGGAAAGAATTAATGAAGCAATCAAAGCAGAAATTTCAAAAAAAAATCCCAGGGGAATTGGGCGGCAGATTCCTCCCAGGGAAGGAGGCGGGTTGGCTAGGTGGTTCGGCTGGGGGCTGGAGCGGCTCCCTGGCACAGCGGGTGGAAGGGGCGCGGGTGAGGGGTTCCAGGCGGAGCTGGGAGGGAAATTACGGGATTTTGGCTGCAGGGGGTGGACGGGTGAAGGAAGGGATTGGTAGGGAGTTGCTGGGCCGGCTGCAGGGAGAAATTAGAGAGGGCTGAGGGGTTCGGGTGAGTGGAATTGGATGGGGAGGAAGAGAAAACAGTGAACAAAACAAGATAAAACCAAGAGCTCACCGTGGTGGGCTGTTGGATACTTCGGGTGGAGCCTCTCCAAGGCCTCCTCTCTTTCTCCCAAGCTCTCAAGCAAGAAGACAAAGAAAACAATCTCAGAATTTTATTAATCCAAACATTAACCTCATACAACAAGAAGAGACCCCTTTATAAAGGTCTCAAAGCATGAAAAAAAGAAATGACTCATATGCCCCTTGGGCTACAATAGACACTACGCCTACATAAGGGCGAAAACGTCACTAGTACATGAAAATAAAAGATTCATGGAATAAAATAACATGGTAACATCAAAAATATAAGCTCCCGATCGTAGCCGTCGATCTACGATTTCTTCGCCGATAAACCTGCCTAAAATGTCTGTCGATGACCTCATCATGATATCTTCCCGATCTACATAATTAAATAAGTTTGGTTGAAGAATTAGAAATATATTTTTATAAACAAGGCACCTGATCACTACATGAGATTTTTCTTGTGCACATATATCTGAAACATCTAATCCTGCTGTAACTTAATTTATTGTTTTTTACTTATATACAGTTTGACTATGCCGTGATTAGCAATTGAGGAAATTAGGTGTGAGATAGAAGCTACGAGGATGAATTTCTTGTGGTAGTAGTGCCAAAGGATTAGGGAGGAAGAGGAATAGACCAAAGATGGCATGCAAAAAATTGTGTTGAAAGAATAGCATAGAAGAATTTTGACATCTCATGCAATATCAACAGGAACAATTAGAGAATGAAGGTTGATGAAGCTCACCTTATATAGTTAAAATAAGGCTAGTGAGATAATGATGGTGGTGATGATTGTCATTATTATTCGACAAGTTTTACGCTGGCTGTAAACTACCTAACACAACCCTCCACTTTTCTCATCAAGGACTTGGGACCTGGCAACGATAGTGTTGATGGTGGTGATGATTGTAATGATGAATTTTAGTATTGTTAATTTCATGATTTCCTTTGTTTTTTTTTATCTATTCTTTGGAGTAAATGCATGACACGTGATTGATGGAAGACTGCGCTTTTATTTATTCCATAGCATAATTTTGTTCAAACATTAAGCTGGTACGTTTTTTTAATTATGTAGGCCGGGGCTGTCTTGAATGTTGATGATGCAAGGGAAGCAATGAATGCCGGCGCTAAGTTTCTTATGAGTCCTGGCACTGTCATGGTGAGTTTTAATTTATCTTAGATTGTAAATTTTGCCTTTATATGATTTGGTTGATTATTTATGCTTGTTGGTTTAGTTTTACGTGTCAACGCAAATATATTTGTCAACAAATTATCCTTAAAAAAGATTAGGGGCTGTTTGACATTACTGTCTCTTTTTAAATTTTTTTGTTTTTTATTTGTGTTAATACAAAATAAATATATATTTGGTATCCAAAAAATGCTATTTTTATTTTTATTTAATATTACATAAGGTGGTAATGGAGGGCAGCAATAGCTTGACATTTGCGGCAGTGATGATCCAACCAGGTGGTGGTCGGGTTGATATTTATTTAAAAAAAAAAAAAAAGAAAACATCTAGAAAACACCTAAAAGGCTCTTTGAGTATTTTGAAAAACATATTGATTTATTTTAAAAAATAAAAACAGAAGAAAGCTGAAAACCATAAACCAAAAATATATATATTTTTTTTTTAAAATAAAAACACAAAATATTTTCTGGTAGTTTTTTCTCTCATTCTTTTTTGGCCGTTGATAAAGATTAGTCGGAATTTCTTTTCAGGAAATTTTACATGAAGTTGAAGGTACTGGAGTCCTCTATATACCAGGAGTAATGACGCCTACAGAAGTAAGTAAAATATTACTGCAAAATATATGTAACGAACTGATACAAGTAGTCCTCATGGATTATAAATTGTTAGTTGGTTTCTTATTGGTTTTTCTTTATTTTTTTATGCGTTCCGAAATATGTAACTTCAGATTTATGTGGACCTGTTAACTATGAACTCCTTTTAACTCGGGCTGATATAGGTTTTGCGTGCATTTGAAGCTGGCGCAAAGCTTGTCAAGGTTCGCTTCATCGAACATTTTATTCACAACTGATCAATTATACTTCTTTTATGTTCAACAAAATTAAAGACTCAGTTGTCGTAATGGCAATCATTTCCTGCCTTCCTGGTAAGGAGAATGTTTTAAATATCCTTCTAAGTGGCCTATCCGTCGGACTGGACTTCGGCATTTGTTTTTAGGTGTTTGTGCAGTCGCAATTTGAGATGCATTTTTTTCTTCAATTATTGTGTATAGTTTACTAAATTTAATAGGCATAATGGTCACTTAGTCCTGGTTCGAATTACTTAAATTCAATTAAATTTATGTATTTTTATTTTTTTAAAGAAAATATGCCTAGAAAATCATTTGCAACTTATTTATATTGTTAAAATTGGAGATGAAATATGAGAGAATAATTTATTCACTTGTTTCAAATTATTGAAGAGATTCATATTTATAATTATTAAATAATGTCAATTACTAGTCATAAATTTAAGGAAAAATCAAAACAAAATTATTGGGAGACAAATAATGAAGAATAAGTAATAACAGATTGATGAGTTGGGCAATTATTTGGCAATTATCTTATGATTAATTTAATCAGGGCATCCAGATTATTTAATGAAAATCTGACATGACCACGATGGTATTTTTATAGAATTTCTACATTTTTCTTGAGAACCTTTTTTGTATAATGATTCCTTGAACCATGCTAAGTTGTTGCTGGTTATATAATCGAATTATTCATTTATATAATTTCTTCCATTAGGTATATCCAGCAACAATTTTAGGTGGTGGCAAATATATATCTGCATTGAAGAGGCCGTTTCCTCATATTCCGATTGTTGCTTCCCAGGGCATCTCAATTGGTAGATAACATGCTATGGAAATTTTACCATGCTTGGAAAGCTGCAACATGTTTATCTTTTATATTTGTGATGCATTCTTCTGCTTTCAGCATCTACTGTCATGCTAACAGATGAATATAGTTTCTTAAATTTTTAACATAACTAGCATCATTAAAAAGCTGTCGTAACAGGAAATATTGAGATTCAGATTGTCCCTCCATCTCCTCTTCTTTTAATCGAAAATATAAACTTATTGATGCCAGATTAAATGTAGGATTGATAAGCTTGTATATTTATTTGGTTTGCCATACTTGAATCACATCTAACTACCATCAGGATACCATTTTGCCATAATAGATGACATAAATTTCTAAAAAAATTTGATATCACACCAATCATGCCAAATTTTTTTGTAAAATTTAATTTGTTGGAAGAATTGGCAGATGCTATAGAAAATAGAGGTATGGCAGTTTATGATATTGCACATTCTTATAGTATACTTATTTTGCTGCTGTCGTGTACTTGCAATCTACGCCGTGGGTATGCATATTGTTATACACATGCATCTAATTGTCTGACATAATGTTTTTATTCCATTTTTTAATGGGCTAACTTACATGAAGGAGCGGGTAAACTTATATCAAATAGCATGTCAATGCTTTTAACATGGTTATACTTGTGTTGTCTAAACATGTGTAAGGATTTGACAAATGCTGTCATTTTCGTATTTACATGGCCCCTCTAGCATGAAGTGGTCGGTGCATTTATATCTATGTGGATATCTTTTTATCTTTTTTTTTTTTGGTAGTTGCTAATGGCTATTTAAGGGTATATATAGATAGAGTGATTGATTTTATGTCTACGATCTTCTAAAAATTTCTAACTCATAATCAAACCTTTGAGTTTCATATACATCTTGAAATTTATTGATGGTCTGAGCTCGTCAATTTCATGATTGACACCAGAAAATTGTACAAAACAATGATAAAAGAAGACAAACACCTTGTATCTAGTAATTAGAGGAGTTCTTGAGGACTGCAAAACTCAGAATTCTCTAAACTACTACTTTCTTGAGAGTGGAGAAGAAGGACACTAGTTGTGAGGAGGGTTGAAAACCCTAGCCGAAGTTCTGGGAGAAAATAAATGGCAGCAGAAATGGAAGAAAACCCCGTCTTCTTGCTGATTGGGCTGTCCTAGGGGCTGGAGGGCATGGACAAAAACAAGAAAGGGACTTCTTGGGAGGATTACAGCAACCTTCTGGCCAGCTGGAAGGCAGAACCAATGGCTGGAAGAAGAGAAGAAGGTGGTTGGAGTGCAGGTCTTGCTGGTACCCACGGGCTATCAGATTCTAGGGCAGGAAGAAAGGATGACAAGCGCTGGAGAAGGGTTGGGGCTGGCTAGAAGAGGGCTGGCTATGCAGGAAAAGGACAATTGACGGCTGGAAGAAGACATGGTGGGCGGCTGGAAGATGCAGGAAGAGGACAATTGATGGCCGGAAGAAGACTTGGCTGGCGGCTGGAAGAGGAAGAACCGGAGGAGGAGGTTGTTGTTGCTGTGAGAGAAGAAGAGAGGAACAATGGAGGAAAGAACAGCCACCTATGGCTGCCGGGGAAAGAAGAGGGACGACCACCACCTGGAAATCATTCCAGGATATAGGAAAGAACAAAGACAGAAAACCAATTTTTGAAATTTTATTTCTAATCAGAAACCAAAATTATAATAGAGAGAGGAAGATCTATTTATAAGAATTGACCCCCTTGATGACTAGGATAGGATAAAAACTAACCCTATTCATGACTAGGGTAATTACCAATATGATAAAACATGAAAAAAACAAAATTAGGTTGATTGTTGAAACGGTTTGCTGAACCAACCGATCTTGGTAGCACCAATGTCAATGATAATTTACCATTCATCAAACATGTGAAAACATAATGATGATTGGAGAATATATAGAAACTCACTTTAAAAATCTAATTTTACCCACATATTTCATTAATTAAAATCATCAAATGCAATTTAATATCATCAAAAACCTATAATTTTATGTCAAGATATTTAAAAGAATATACACATCATCATCATTAGTTTTATCCTAGCCATACAGGATTAGTATTATGAATCCTTGTTTTCCTTTCATCCCCCTTTCGTTCTACATAAAATGTTAAAACTAATTTTTAGCAAACCCTTTTACTTTTATTCATGTTACCTTTGGTTTTCTTTTTCTTCTTCCATCCTCTAGGATTAATTTTATCTACTCATTTTCTTGGTTTATCTTACATCTTTTATTCTATATGCTCAAACCATTTTGATTTATTTTTTATGATTTTATCTTCAACAAATGCATTAAGGATTCATGTCATGATTTTTTGATAAGTTTTGCATTGACTATCAGCTACTTAACACAATCTTTCACTTTTTCATCTAGGGCTTGGGACCCAACAACAATATTGTTGAGAATGCTTAGGTGGATGAGTGGCTTTATACTTAGAGACAAAACATGAAACAACTATATATGTGTAAAGGTTGGAGTAGCTCTACTGTCAAATAATATTGAGAGAGTCGCCTAGATGGTTTGATCGTATAAAAAGTCGATTTCTAATGATCCTGTTAGGCGAGTAGATGTATTAGATCCGGACAGCATAAGAAAAATAGATGTAGACATAAAAAGACTTGAATAGAAAGTAGCAAAAATAATTTTTTTTTTATTAGATTTAAATGAGAATTTGACTCCTAATAGGACACAATAGAGAAAAAATAATCATTTAGCTGACCTCACGTAGTGGGATAAAGGGTTGTTGTTATCTTCAACAAATGTTACTACACTATCCCTCTAATGTTATCATTTTCAAACTTTCATAGATTTGTCGCAAACTTCATGTTACTATATTCATTTTCACCATGCTCAACTTGTCTATTAAAGACTTCTTTATTGCCCAAATCTATACAAAATTAGCCCAACTATAAAATTTTATAAATTTAATATTTTTTAAGTCTTATAATGCTCTCCTATAATATTGAATTCCTGAGGAATTTCTTTATTTTAAGTTTTTAACCATTCAACCTTAATTTTAGAAAAAATTTCTCCTTGTTATTTGGCATAATGGATCAAAGATACTTAAATTTATCATGCTCAGATTTTACTTTGCTTCTCATATCACAACCACCAAAATTGCATATCTGTTCAATCTTTGTTCTTCTAATTCTGTCTTTGGCTTCTAAGTAGTTTCTCCAATATTTTAACTTGCATTTATTTTAAATGAACTCTAAAATAAAAACTTGTTATCTCCTTTTAATGTGTTAAAAACTATCCACTGAGAATAGTTTGATGCATCTTATAAAAATTATCGAATGATCTTAAACGCTTGTGAAATCATGTATGCCTCAAGTCTTCCTGATGCTAAAGAACATGCAAGGCTTTATGCCTTTATCTAACATTTGATGGTCATTGTATCAAAATTTAAATGGACAGTCTCCTAGTGAATTCTACCATATATATATAATGAATATTATTTCCACTTTTTTCCATTTTTTTGTAAGACTTTCCATTCCCTATATCAATATTCTGTCAAATTTGTATCAATGCATCCTGTTCATGTTTAATTAATAAAATTATGTTGTGCGGCATTTCATTTGCCTCGATTTCTTTGTGGTCCAACTAGTATCTGCTGCTTAGATGAGCAACGCAAAAGCCAAGAAAAACAAACAGAAAACAAAAGTATCTTTTAACAGTGAGATATAATCAACACTGTTAAAAATATGCATATTCCCTTGGTATAAGAAGTTAAAAAATACAAATCAGGAGTCTTTCCAGATATATATTTTTTCAATTAAATCAGATGTGAATTTTATTCGACTTAATGAATCTCTCGAACTTCAAAGCTCCTGAGAATGATTTTGAATCTCTCGAACTTCAAAGCTCCTGAGAATGATTTTGTCAAAATTCTGCTAAGCCTGTGGTATGTGAAATGTCAATGTCGTAGAACAAGCAAACAGTAACAAGCGGTACTTTAAAATAATTGAAATGTGTGCATTTGATCATTAAGAAAAATCCAGCAGCATATTAAGACAGCATCGAAATTTCTCGTAAACTATTTTGGGTTAGCGTGTGGACCATCAGGAGTTCATTCATAAGGCTGTGCTTTGACTTGATGCTTATACTTATCCATTGATGTCTTAGCTTAAATTAGTAATTTCTTTCTTTCACCCATTGGCTGCTCCAACCCAAAAAATAACTAGTTGTTACGAGTTGATTAAGAAGAAAGAGAGAGAGAGAGAGATTCAACTTAGTGTGAGTTAATGTCCTTATTATACTCTTCTCTCTCTCTCTCTCTCTCTCTCTCTCTCTCTCTCTCTCTCTCTCATTAGAAGAAAGAGAGATAAAGAGACTTAATGTTTATTTGCATTGACCCTAACCAACTGCAATTGGTGTAACATCTGCTATTGCCTTATTGTCAGCTATGTTCTTAAATAAATGACAATCCTGCTTTCATGGAACTCATTATATTCCAAGTTTAATCATGAATATTAAAATACATATTTCAGCTCACCTTATTTGGGTATTTTGAATGTTTGTTTGGCTTTAAATAATAAAAATACTGTAATCATATATCCTCATCAATATCATTATTCGCCTATTTGATGCAGATTCAATAAAGCAATATATAGATGCTGGGACGACTGCAGTGGTATTATCAGATGGTATATTTGATAAAAATGCAATGAAACAAGGGGATTTTGATACCATACGCAGACTTGCAGGTTCGGCCATCTCAAAAGTTGCCCAAGCTGGAATAATAGCTCAACAACAAGCATCAGCCCACAAAAATTGAACAGGTAGTTTATGAATATTATCAGTAAAACATGCAAATAAATTTCTATGTTCACTTGTTCTCTTTAAAAGTTCACTAGGTCGTTCTACCCATACGTTTCATCTTATAATTGCTAATTCATGTCTTTAGATGTGCAAATAAACTTTTCTGTTCGAAACTAACTTCGGGCAATTTTTGGTGTGTAAAAATACGTATAAAATTAAACTTGCACACCAACAGATTAGTTGCACAGAATCATTAAAAATGAGTTGTTGAAAGATACTAGAACTCGTAAAGAAACCTTCATCTAGTTAGTTTTGTTTAACGTAATAAAGCAAGCAAGATGTAGGATGATATATTCTTAGGAATGAAAAATTAGAAGATGGATGAGTGACCAAAGTCACAAAACAAAGTTATAAACTACAATTTTGAAGAAAATCTCCATCTTCATGTATAAGTTTGAAAGAATGAATTTGACCATTGTTGCATCTCACTTTTATTTTTGTATCTATTGTTTTAATCTTCGAACTTAACATGACATTGATGATTGCGAACTAACATATGAGAATTATATGTGGATTGAGTTTTATTTATTTTTATGATGATTTTTTTAACATAAGAAAAAAATGCATTAATAAAAAATTTATAGAAGAGGCTGGGCCTCAAAGAAGAGCTTCTTATGTACCTTCGAAGAAGCCTCAAACCCACGTAATTCAAACAAAGGAAAACTACAGAAGTAGAGCAAAAAAAAAAAAAACAATCTAAAGTCGAGGCGAGAACAAAAAACTTAGAAAAACTACTCCATTAGAGAGCAAACAAAGAAAAGATGAATATAAGAGGGAAAAAAGAAGATTTTTTGGATCCAACAAATGAAAACATGTGACCAAAAAATTGATCATATTGTAGACGACAACCACAAGGCGACATTCCAGGAGTCGAAAAATATGAGGAAAGGATCATCTTTATAATGCAATGTAATTATCTGCTTAAGTATCCACCATAATTGACCAGCAAATAATTCAGAAGATAAGAGAAACCTACCACAATCAGCATAGTTAAGAGAAAGCTGCCTAATTCATTGAACTAAAATAAATTAGAAGATTACTCACTCACTCACTCTAAATTACTAGAGCAGACCAACCAAACTAACAATATTTCCTCAATCAATAGCCACCAGACAACCATAAAAATTGATTGTTATCCCATCTTCCCAACCACTTAACAAAAATACAGTTCATATGTAACCACTCATATTGAATGGAATTATAAATATGTAACCAATCATCATTGATTTTATTGAAATATCGTTAGGAGTACAGTTCTCCATTATGAAGGATACGAACTTTATAAATGTTCTATAAATTCTTTTATATTTTGTAAACTAGAGGATCTCATTTTTAGATCCTAAGAAAAACTCTAAAGAGATAAATAAAAATGTTACAAACTTAGCGATGCAGTTCTCGAAAAATCATCTTCATTTCTATTTACTAATCTCCTTTCTCCAACATATTCTAACTGTTTGTCTCACATATTTGAATCTAGATTGTCCATAATTCAAAATTCAAAGTGTTGAATCCTGAATCAATGGCTAACACATCTTCACGAATAACAACTTTTTTTACTTACAAAAATTACAATTCTTGGACAACATCTTCTCATTTATAATAATTATGAAATTCGTGGATGATAATATTCTATTTATATCAAAAAGTTAAATTCGTGAGTTTTTTTCCCTTAGAATTAAACTATAAAATGAATTAAAAAATATATAAAATATTAAGTAACATGTTAAAAAGTAATATATCAAAGTGAGATCATAATGAGTCAAAATGGTATCCTAACAATAACCCTCTCGTACTCTAAGTTCAACTTAAATAAATAGTTTAAATCACTAAGATTATAATTTATGAATTCAAAAGTCTACCTCATTTACATCAGCTGGTGGGTCTTCATTAGATAACTATTATAGTGAGTTTCTTTTTCTACTCTCTTATCCTTAGTTAGATTTGGCTGTAGCATAGGGTTCATGAGTTGAGGAGGTACATTTGATTCCATTTCTTCGTTATGTTTGTTTAATATTTTGGTGGATAAACAACAAAATTGATTTTATAGATTGAATTTATAAATTAAAATTTCAAATCACCTAAATCCTAATTATTTAGGCTTATGCACGTCTGAGTCCCATTGAGATGTATCTCTCATCAAGCCAAAGATGAGACAGTATTTTTTTCAAAATTATGCTCAAGCTGGCCTTGGCCTTGAGTTGTGCCTCTTATTATAGAATTTAAAACAAAGGTATGAAGAAGAAGGGTGAAGGCTCTGTCTGGAGGGGTTTTGGTATTTGTTCGATTCAAGTTCTGCAATTTAGTTATTCTATATCTAAGGGGAAGGTGGTTTGCACCTTAATACTCACTTTTATCAACACATCAGCTCATTTTGATAATAGCAAATATGTGGTTGGATTGTTCTAATGCTTATCTAAGTGATACAAGGCAAAGATTTATTTTAGTCAATTTTTAAGGTCATTGCTAAAAGGATTATAACTGTCTCATGAACACTTTATCACTAAAATCTAAATTAAGTAACAAAGTTATTAGTAATCAAAGTCTGCTTTGAGTGTCATAGAATAGGAGAAATTATTACGTGCGGTCACTGGACACAGTCCGAAGGCGAATCAGGTTGCGTCATGTCATCTGGTACACATCGGTACACAGCACTGGTAGATAACAAAAAAGTGAGGTAGCGCGTCCTGATTCGTATCTGGACGACATTCAGTGACCGCACCTAATAATTTCACCATAAAATAGATATATGTTATCACATGCCATTAAGCTATGTTTAATCCATGCAAGCCATTAAGTGATTTCCATTCATCAGATACCTTTCTGTAATCTCTTCTGATCAATAGCACACATTTAAAATTTATCTATCATAATTAATGAATTAGTTGTCTTCATTCGATTTCGTTGTTTTAGCATCATAAGGATCACTGGCTAGTATGACCTATAAATTGAGCTTTATGAGATAGTATTTTACATTCCATAGCTCAATTCTTTGCTCTACAGCCACTGCAGAGAAGAGGAGGGAGACTTCTTAATGTTATCAACAACTCGGACCTAATTCTGGTGGATGAAGACCTTTTCTCTTTATGCTGTAGGGTGGTAATTCATTCAATTGTAGAAATTTTGTCAAAAAAATTTAATGCTATTTAATGTGAAACTCCCGTGATATATGGTTAAAGAGAATTTGAGCGGTTGAGCTTATTTTGTTCATGTCTATTATGTCCAAAGAAAACAGATATGATGGTACAGTAGACAATGGATGTTATTTCTATATAACCTATTGAAGAAAAATGCACATAGTGGATGTCATGGAAACGAGAGATTATTACGTCTGAAGTTTGGATCGGAGAACTGTCCGGATTATATGGGTGTGCGTAATAAAAACACAATTACTATACATCACTGTATTTTTATTGTGTTTTTACTGTGTATACTCACAAAAACCGGATACAACTTTGACTCAACTCTACATATAATAATCTCTTGGTAGAAATTGGAAGGCAAAGCCAACCTATCGTACTATTAAAAAGGTCATAATAAGATCTTAAAATTCTCTTGCATAGATTAGAATAGTATGATATGAATAAACTATAGTTGGAGAATCTGCCACCGCTGAAATTAAAAAAAAAAAAAAGTACAGAGCTCCAACTTACGAACTTTTATTAGGTCCGGTGTAAGGACGTAGAGGAACGTCCGGTCGGAGGCAAAATCCTGTCAAAAAATTCGGTATTTGCTCGGTATTACTAGGTATTATTTGATAATAATGAGGAATACTGCTCTGTGAAGATCAATACCGAGTTATACCGAGCAATACTGAGTTGTATCGAGTTTTTTCTAGGAAAAACTCGGTACAACTTTTGTATAACTCGGTATTGCTCGGTATAACTCGGTATTGGGTCTTCACGTGATGGTATTCCTCTTTATTGTTTGGTATTGCTTGGTATTTGACTTCCGACCGGACATTGTTGTACGTCCGGTCGGAGGACGTAATAATTGTTCCCAACTTACAGCCCGAAAGATGGCATAAGTTTTCCACATCATTAAAAATAATGATGATTAAGATTTTATTGGGTATGATTTTCTTATTATTTTTAAATTAATTTTGTAATAAAAATTTAATTTAAAAAATTATACCAAACAAATCCTAAATAATCAGAAGCTGCCTTCAGAACTAGTTTTGTTAACGACCCTAATCTGCATATATGATTAAATTGGCCATCGGATACAAATTCGATTAAGATAAGTTTTGAAATTATTAGATTTAATTTGATACTAATATTTTTAATAAAAAACTATGATATGTTAATCTTAAATTAAATTTAATAATTGTTATATTTGTATATAATTTATATGAGGATATCCTCAGTTAGAAGTAGGTAACATGAATGATGACTTGTTAAGAGAAATGATGCGCGTATTATAAGACCTAAGATAGGTGTTTTTTATAAAATAAGATTGAAGTCCAAGGAGATCATGCATGTGTGGAAGGTGGAGAGTGACATGGGAAGACCATGACTGGTGTCTTGTCAGGTTGTTGGAGGAGGCATGGAGGGCATAAATCTGGTATGCAGCAAGCAGTTTGCAAGGAGAATAGAAGGTCAGATCAAAGGTCTCTGATACCAATTGGTGAAAACAAGAGAAGGGAAATCGAAGGAGATTAGAGGAAGTAGAGTTAGGAGAAGCATATACAGGGAAGGAGAAAGGGGGTAGATAGCGTCAGGAATTCAATAGCTGCCGCTTTGCTAAGTTCAATCTAATACATCTGCTCTCCTAACCGAGTCATCGGAAGGCCGCCGTTTTATGTGAACAAACCATCAAAGGATACTCTCTAATCTTATCTGCCACTGGAGCTACTCCTACATTTACACGTATATGCTCATTTCGTATCTTGTCTCTAAGAGTAAAGATATTCATCCACTTGAGCATATTCATCTCTACAACACTTAATATAAAAAAGAAGAAGAAAATGGTACATAAATTCCACTGGAAAAAAAAAAAAAAAAGGATATCCTCCTATCTGTAATAAAAACCTAGATAACTTGGAATAAATCAAGAAATTCAGTAGGAATTAGCCAAATCTGAATTTAAATTCAAATGCAAATCTATTCAAATAAGTTATAAAAATTCAAATTCATTCTGATATTATTCAAATATAAAATTTAATTAAATGGTCTAATTTTCATAATCTTGATCTACCTCATATGATATCCAATGGTCTAATTAAATGGCCTTATTCTGAGACCTTCCCTTTCTATTATGGTGGGATTTTGGAATTCTGCTGCATTAACATTATGAACGTATGTTTTATTATTTGTTAATGGACTTACCGAAATTCCCATGACCTTTTTCCACCCATGTTGTTGCGGTTGATGGTTGATATTAGTGTTGTACAGTTGTTAGTACATTATCCCACCTTTATGTGGAGGCATTAGAAAATCCACCTGAAATCTTTGAGTTGGAAACTTCCGGAATTAAATATAGGATCAACCAAATTCTTATTTCAATAAACTATATGTAAACATACAGAACATCTCAATGAGACGAATTCAAAGGCGTCAAAAGTGATACAATTCAATTCCAAATGTGCCAAAATCAAGCACTTGAACCGTAATTGAAAACTTCAGTATAAGTGATCTCCAAATCGTACATGCTTATGATCAAATTAAGCATCCAATAAGACAAATATCACTTAATCTCGACATCATTAAGGCATTTAAATAATGAAAGAATAATCTTTGTCCAATATAGTATTTTGAATATTTGGCAAGATTTATCAAAATGTTATAACATTCAAAAAACTATAAAGAGAGTTCTATTCTTTACATGAAAGGAGGGCTTGGGGGCTTGACCGGAGATGAGAGGGCTCAGAGACTTCCTAGTGCTCTACCTAACCACCATCAGATAACTGTTATTGGACCATTTTCATCGAACCACCGCAATTGAACCACGGATGTTGGACAATCATTGTCCACCACCATTGCGCCCCACTACCTTGCTACCACCCTGACAATAGTCTCTAATTATCATCGCTCGACTTTGGTCCTCTAACCATTGTCGCTCGAGTATGGTCATTTGACCACCATCAACAAATTATGATTCTTCAACCACCACCATCCGATTACTCCAGCCCCTGCCGCTTTGTCACTTGTCATCGACACTAACACTGACTCCTAACATTACAACCAAGATTTCTACTAGACTTCTTAGCTTGTGGTCTCCTCTCTTTAAAGAAGTATGACCGAACATACATCAAACATTCTCTTGAAGACTAAGGCCCTTAAAACTTCCACCATGGAAAATACCACACACAACAAATACACTATGGAACATATTGCACACAACAAATATATATACACGCGCGCGCGTATGGAAATAACGAGAGACCTCAAGAAAGATGCTAGCCTACAGCAACAGGAGAAAAAAATGGTCACAAGTCACTGCTGAATAAGCTTCCAGAGTTTAAACATCTCAAGGATATATAAAATGCATAAGCAGATTAACCAAATAAGAAATCTCTTAAGACAATGTGACCCAGCAACTAAAGAAGAGATTATTCAATACAAAAAGACGTAAAAGTTCATAAAATGTGTATGGAACTACATGCAATTATCATAAATTAGGATAACAATAAGGCAGTCCTCACCATTGCAGAGAACAAACAGGAAATAACTCCACTCTTCTACCACCAGTTAAAAGAATGATCGAACAGGTTGGAGACTCTCAGTTTGATCATGCAAGGAGCACGTTGAAAAGAAAAAGCAGCAATAACAAGAAAATACAACAAAAGTTAGAACTCAGAATGATAAATCTGCAAATCATAGTAAAATCTTCAAAATAAAAAACTCGTTACTCTAATAATCATCTATTTGATTCCCTTTTTTTCCTTTGCTCTGCTAAACAATCATCCAAACTGATAAGAAAAGGGATAGATCAGTTTGAAGAGGCAAAAACCGAACCAATGGATGGAGCAACAAAATCGTATTGCCGTAGTAATATTTGCGATTATGACCTTCAGACCTGGGAATCGTTCTTACGGCTCATCTTCTCGCTGTCCCTCTCCTCGATAAGATTATGGGACTCCTCATCGTTGGGTACGGCCTTCTTCTGAGCCTCCTTTGCCTTGAGTGCCTGAAGCTTGATGTGATTGTAGTATGCTACCCCAAGGAAAGCTATACCATAACCAAATAGATTGATGGCTGTGACAGTATCACGGATGACGGACCATGAGAAGGCGATGAGGAGCCAGTCCTTGACGACACCAGCAACATTCATGGTGAGGGCAGAGGTCTTGCCGACGAGGAGGAAGACTGCAAGGTTAAGGGCAAAGGCGCAGAAGGAGTTCGTGCCGAAGATGGGGAAGTCGAAGTGGAAGGAGGAGGTGTTGCGTAGGGTTGGGAGTTCGACAATGGCCCAAGGGAGGATGAGGAAGACGAGGCAGCAGGGAGCAACGTAGTAGAGGGTGGTGATAGGGTTGAGTGTGATGCCTTTAGAGCTGAGGAGAACCTGGATGAGAACGAGACGTGTAGCCTCGAAGGCAACTGCGCCAAGCTGGAGCAAGACACCCAAGCCATTGAATCGGGCCTCGCCATAAGCAGCGATGGCCACACCGAAGGAAATGGAGAGCATGTTTGTCATGGTGGAGCTTCGAAATGACTCCTTGTTGAATAGGATGGAAATAGAGTAGACAGCTACAGGCATGAGAGCTTTTAGCATCTGGATGAAGGAAACGGAGAGGTAGATGTAGGCGGAATTGGAGAACCAAAGGGAAAAGGCGTATAGGGCTCCGATGGGGACAATGCTGGAGACGTAAAGCTCGCGGGTCATTGCCGGGGAGGAGGGCAATTCGACGACGCGGAGGACGCGGACGAGAAGGACGGCAAGGGAGGAACAGAAAGCCATGTGGATCATGGTGAGGGAGATGGGGAAGGGCCAGTTGTACATCTTGGGATCAAGGATGTACTTGTTATAGACGATCACCGAGAAGCTGAGGAAAATCCAGATGCTGACATATAAGTAGGAAAGCAAAATCTTCTTCAACACGCTCTCGGACATACCGGACACCGAAGAGCCTTCGCGCCCCATCGCCCTTCTTCCAGTCGCTTCCTCCTCTCCCCGGACAAATCGATCGATGGGGATCTGTCTCTCTCCCTCTGTGTTTATCTCTCGTTCCTTAGCCTTCCAAACCGATCTGTCGGGCGATTTGCAGAGACTCACCGCAAGAGAGAGTGCGCACAGAGCCCTGAACCCTAAATCGAAACCTGAATCGGCGGCGAGGGCAGAGGAGATCCAGACGGGTTGGAGGAGGAAAGAGAAAGCGGAGAAATCTAAGGCAAATGGAAGAGGCAGCCTCCAATCGGGCGTTAGAAGAAGAGCAGGGAGTTTGGCTCATTCGACGGATTTTATCGATTTATATTATATATTATCTAATTTGAAGAATGTGTTTTTTTATATAATTTTAAATGATTAAATTACAGCCTGATAACATTTTTAAGTTGTTTTGGGCTTAGATAATTGCATTAGGCCCATCTCTAAGGCTTCGTTTGGGGACGACTTTTTTATTGCTTTCTAAAATAAAGTTTTAGTATAATTTTTTTTTATTTTTGTATTAAAACTCCGTTTTAGAAAACAGTAAAAAAACAGTCCCAAATGAACCCTGAGAAAATTACTCTTAATCATGTTGATCCTCTTAAACGTGAAGTATATCATAAATTTTGATGCTGATGAGACATATATTGATCATACGGTTAATGATGGACATTAATATTATTGGCAAATACAAATGATGAAGTTAACGGGTGTTGGTGTACCCATACGAATATCTATGTAGGTACCCATTCGTAGGTGTCTTGCATGTCATGTTCGGGTCAAGCACAAGAAGGATCTACTCCTCTCTCTCAAAGTTGTTAGTTCAAGGGATTCGCTTAGGAGCTTAATATTGGAGCATGCCAATATGGCAAATCAACATTGGCCACCTCTTCCAAGAAGTAGCCCCCAAGCGAGGACAACCTCAGAAGTTTATTTCTCAAACATATAAATTTTTATTCATCTTAGCTAGAGCTAAGATTCTCACGCGGGATACATCAAATAACGAGTGATATACGCCGCCCTTGAAGACATCTCTCCAAATCAAATCAATTTAAAAGCCTCGCCAAGACATCATTCAGCCTTCTCTCCTCACAATAGGGCAATCATAGAATGGCCTAATATTCCACATCAGGCCGTCCTCTCGACTTACTCTCTAATGATACTCACCCACCTCTCATCTCAATAAGGGCTCCTAGACTAGCTCTCGGCCAATAATGATAAGTCTCCAAAAGCCTATCTGACTTGTCACTCTCAATCACCAATCCACTTGGCACCGACGGCGACCTACAACATAGACTGACAAAGACAACTACCATGTCAAAGATGTACCTCATGCAACTTTCCAGACTCTATAAAGAGTGAGGATAGAGAGCAAAAAAGGGGGGAGATATTTCAACATCCTCGAATAAAGCATCCTCAAAAGGAACTTTTATTTGGTCTGGTCACAGGACGTAGCTCTACGTTCGTCCGCCAGTAGAATCACGCCACGTGTTCTCACTATTTACCGCGCGCCCCGACAACCCGACCCGAAACGGACCTAGGATGGCTAGATATTTCTCGATTTTACTAGGTATTGCTCGATATTTGTTGATTTTGCTCGGCAATAACTAATACCGAGCAAATACCGAGTAATAACGAGCAATACCGAGTTGTGCCGAGTTTAAAAACTCGGTATTGGTTTTCACATAACGGTATTTTTCGTTATTAGCAAGCAATACCTAGTAAAATCGAAAGTGGTAAGTCTAGAAAAGATAATTCTGTTTGTATAGACATCCAAGCATTTGTAGCCTTTGTATGTGTCGGAATAGCCCAAGAACACACATAGGCGAGCCTTGGGTTGAAGTTTATTGTGAGAGTGAGGTGGAGATAGAGGAAAGCACGCACATCCGAATGTTCGGAGATGGTTGTAGTCCGGAGCGGCTTTGTGAAGGAGCTGAAACGGTGTAAGATTCGATATAGTTGAGGATGGCGTTCTTTTAATCAGATAAACGGACGTTAAAGCAGCTTCCGGCCAGTGTGTGTAGGGTACAGATGCAATCTTGAGAAGAGTTCTTGCTGTTTCAATGATGTGCCGGTGTTTCCGTTCTGCTACTCCATTTTGTTCTGGCGTATACGGGCATGAGACTTGATGAAGAATTCCTTGGCTAAGAAGGAAATTCTTGAGTTTAGAGTTGATAAATTCCGTTCCACCATTTGATCTTAAGGTTTTAATGCGTTGAGTTGTATATTTTTCAATGTGTTTTGTAAAATTAACAAATATCTCATAAACCTCAGATTTAAGCCTCATAGGAAATATCCATGAGAAAAGGGAAAAATCATAAACAAATAGCACGTAATATCTAAAACCCTAAACAGACGCAACGGGGGCAGTTCCCCAAACATCGGTATGAATAAGCGAAAGAATAGAAGATTGACGATGCACAGACTGATCAAACGACAATTTGTGAGCCTTGGACTCTTTATAAGAAAAACAAGAAGATTGTTTTAAGGAAATATGTAAGTGTGGGTTACATTTAGCTACAGTGGCAAGTGTTCTGTCGTTTGGATGACCAAGCCTATGATGCCAAGAGGGCTGCCTGGATTTATCCGACGACAGAGCGTGATGCTTGGGAGGCGCAGGGTTGAACTGAATGGGGTAGAGACCGTTCTTACACGGTCCTTGTAGAAGCACTTGCTGATTCTTCAGGTCCTTCAACACAAATCCGTTAGGAGTAAAAGTAATGGAGATATCGTTCTCCTTAGTTAGTTGAGAGATGGACAAGAGATTATAATGCAGTGGTGGTGTGTGAAATATGCGAAGTAAGTTTAACTTACGAGATGGTGTAGGTAGAATTTTGGGACCGGAGTTAGCAATGCGTACCGATCTGCCGTCACCAACAGTGATACCATCTGATCCTTGATAGGATTCTACGATCGAAATGTTATCAATGGAATTCGTTAGGTGCAATGTCGCTCCCGAGTCCAGAAACCAATTCGTGTACAAGTTATCTGCATTTGTCGCCATAGCAGTGTTTTGAGGTGGGGGAGTTGGAGGAGTATAGTTCGGGTCCAGGCGATACCAGCATCGAGAGGCTGGATGCCCTTTCTTGGAACAAATTTGACAAATAATGGTTGAGGTAGACGAGTTTCTTGTCGAGTTGTTGGAATTTGTAGATGTGCGACCTCGAGAGCGTCTTCCACGACCACGATTGGCAAATAAAGCAGTGTTAGGATCTGGGGAGGATGACGAACGAGCAAGATCGATGCAAGGTTGATTTCTTAACTGAGCAGGAGCACATAGAGTTGATCGAGGGTAATCGGATTTAGCATAGTACGGATAGCCATTTTAAACGACTGATAGCTAGAATGAAAACCATTAAGGATGTAAAGAATTACATCCTCCGTGTCCACAGCCGAGCCAGAAGATGCAATTTGATCAATTAAGGTGCGGATAACAGTAAGATACTGTGTGATCGATTGATTTTTTAGTGAAATGTTGTGAAAAGAGTTTTTGAGTTGGATCACTTTTGACCTATTTGTAGATTGGAATCTTGTTTCTAGGGTGGACCAAATTTTGAGTTGTGGTTTCCAGATTGACAACATAAGGGAGAATGGGAGGAGATATGGTTGAGCAAAGTGCAGCGGAGAGATTTTGATCGGTAAGGATTTCTTGATTGGAGGCATTACAGTCGGATTGAGATGAACTGGTAGATGTAACGAGAGAAGAGGAGTAAAGATACTTATCAAACCGATTAGCTTTGAATATCTTTAGGATTGAGCGCGCCAGGTAGGATAGTTGTCGGCGGCAAGAGAAGACGGAAAAATGGTTTTGAGGTTCGATACGACGAACTTGAGGGCGGAGGAGATGATCAGATCTTCCGAGTTTCCTTCTTCAGGAAGATCACCGGGATTTGACGTAGTTGAGAGCGACATAGTATCAAGATCGATTTACCGAGCAGTCTGATACCATGAAGAAACAGAGATCAAGAACAGAGAAAGAAGATAAGAGAATACGAAACTTATCAGAGGAAATAATATTTTTCATATCTGGTTATGAGTACATGTTACATATATATAGACTAGGAATTCAAGATTTAATAACTGCAACCTATTGCACATAGTCACGTCAGACTTTAATAAAGGAATTACAGAAATTATTTATTTATATGTTCTAATAGCTTTTGAACTAAATTTTAAGCTCATTCTACTCATTTCTTCTTCTACAACAATAATAATAATAAGTCTTTATCATATTATGTGAGGTCAGCTACATAAATTATTTTTCTTCATTGTATCTCATTAAGAGTGAGAATTCACATCATGATTATTGTTCGACAAATTTTATGATGACAATCAATTACCTAATACAATCCTCATCTTTTCTCGTTCAGAGCTTAGGACCTTATAACCGCACTGTCAAGACTAAATTATATATATAAAGAAAGCCTATAGTACTTTGGGCTGGGCCTTGGAGAAATCCTAACAAAAGATCTTAATTTATCTTTTATCCAATGGAAGTAGGCCGAGCCAAAGGGCCGTAATTGCTTGCCCTTTGAGATGGAAAAATCATGATTATTTGTTTAATTATAAATAATTTACAAACATTATATTTGTTAAAGAAATGAAATCTTTTTTAATATCATAAAGCTTAAACCATTTAATTTCTGTCAAGATGGTCTTGAAAAGCATTTGATTTGCTTTAAGATTCGAAAATTTCATATTATATTAATATAATATTAAATTTAAATAAATTTAAAGCTGTTTCAAATCTAATTACCATCAAGATATGACATAATTTTTATTAAATTTATAATTACATATTTCATTTAAAAAATTATCTTATGAAGCCTAAGTGTAAAATTTCATATCGTAGACAAAAATTTCATTAAGGTTTCATTTAGAACAACGTTCTCATAGCTTTTAAAGTAATTTTTTAGTACCAAACTTTTTATAATAGAGAGCAGAAAGAAAGCTGTCTCAAATGAAGCCTTCTTCCTCTGCTATAATAAAAGATAGTTTTAGAAATAATGGTTAAGGGAATGAAGTTTTTTAACAGAGAAGCAAATATCAAAAAGCCTCTCAAAACAGTAGAAAAATAAAATTCCCTATGAAGCATTTCTACTTAAGTGTCCCATTCAAACATTAACCAACACGTTCTGAATATTTGATGCAGACATCGGCACGAAAATCTGGCGCATCTATCACATGAGGCGTCGTAAATCGACAACTCTGATTTAAGTTGTCATTTATGAATTATTTTCTGGCTCACGACTATCTCTCTCCAATCCTCCTTTTTCTCTCTTCAATACCTCTCTTGACTCACGGCTAAACTCCCCACCTAAATTCCCTACTTACCACACTTGGAAATCTGAAATTGTTTCAGTTTTTCTGGATAGCAAACTTGCAATCCCGTCACCTCTCCCTGTTAATTCCTCTTAGTTTTTTTTTTT
The DNA here is from genome assembly GCA_016618105.1 of Dendrobium huoshanense. Taxonomy (NCBI): domain Eukaryota; kingdom Viridiplantae; phylum Streptophyta; class Magnoliopsida; order Asparagales; family Orchidaceae; genus Dendrobium; species Dendrobium huoshanense. The sequence goes on from CM028358.1 coordinate 84,271,648, forward strand.
TTCAGCTTATTTCTTGGGAAAGATTTCTAAAGTCCTTCACTGCTACTGGCCGAGACCTTCAAAGGCTTTCTTGGTTGGAGAAGAGCTTTAGGAAATAACAGCCCGCCCTCTCAATCCCTCTACTAAAAAGCTGAGAATTTGTCTCAGATTTTTGTTAGAAATCTGAGCTCCTCTCAGAATTCTTTGTTGAAAATTCTGAAATTGTTTTCAGAATATAGGAGAGGAAGTTTTGGCCTCACCTAGGCTTGCTGTCAGATCTTTTTGGAGAGGAGATCCTCTCCCTAGCAAATCCCGCTACCCGTTCTACATCAATATCGTTGTTTTTGTATTGTTTTCAAAAACTTTCTGATATTAGCTTCTTCGTTAGAAAACTCTGTTCTCTCAAACAACATTTTTAAAATTATCTTCTAAAAAAGGTACATAATAATCAAACAAAACCTTATAATATCTTTAAGTGCGTTAGAGAATTTTGCAACCCCGATTGCCTTTAAGCTAAATTTATGATAAAGGTTTTTACATCCAAGTCCTTATTTGCCATATATGCCTTACATCATAACAACAACAAGCAAAATGGCCGAATTCTTTTTCTTTATTGTATCGAATTCATAGCGGACCTTTTTTTGATGAAGATCTAAACAAAATTATCCTTCTAAATTTATGATAAAGGTTTTTACAAACTGACATTGAAGTCCTTATTTGCCATATATGCCTTACATCATAATAAAGGAAAGCTAACATCCTAAGAAGAAGACATGCATGAGGTAGTGATAAATATGTCCGAATGGACGCACAAACACCATTAATAGCACTCTGCTCGTCATCATTGATGCCGTCCAAAAGCATTAAAAATGCTTTCAAAAAAGATCAAAGCAGACAAAATTCTCCCAACCTGTAAGTTGCGAGTCATCTTCCTGAATCACTCGCTGATCCGCTTGCAGAGGACTCACGTATAGCTGCAGCATTGCACACTCACTTGCAGAGGACAAGCGACATTCCTTTCTTAAACAGTTAAGCTCCTCTGTCCGTTCAACTTTATCAGAGCTTTTGGGTCTGTTGTAATAAGTTTACTAGAGAAGAGTTAATTATAAAGATTTGTTAGTGAAACAATATTGATAGGTCAATAAAGGACAATATATAGGCATTCAGATGGTTGTGATCAACTGATAATGGTCTAGTAGCGATGGTCTGAAGATGGAGATTAGGTGGCATCAATTCAACAACAAAGGTCATCAGTAATAGTCTGCCAATACTGATTGGGCGATAGTGGTTCGATGATGAAGAATGTGCACCATTAATATGATAATGGCGGTAGGACGAAGGTGATCCAATGGCTAAGATCGGGAGACAATGATCTACTGAAGATGGTTAAAAATTGATGGTTTAATGATAGTGATCCAACATCAACGATTTGCTCGTTGTTTGGCAATGGTAGTTAGGCGATGATCCATACAAAATTCTTGAAAGACCTATCATTAAATAACACACAATTATTAGACAGGTCGGTTTATCACTAACTTTACCTAACAAATTTTTTTTTCTAAGATAAAAATTTAGATTTCATAAAATAGCAATATATTTTCTGATAAACCTGAATTTCTCATATGTTGAATCTTATGATTTTTTGGATGTTTTAACATAGAGATATGTTTTCAAAACTGATGAATTTTTTATAATTATTTAGAGTAATTCATAAATCCTCTTCAAAATATAATAATTTTAATTGCATATATAAAATATTAAAAAAAAAATACAAATTTTCTGCCTGCAAACAACCAAATGTTCCTTGCAATCATGTCACTAGGGACAAAGTTCCTATTTATCATGGTGTGGTTACTAAGCTAGAGAAATATGGGTGGAAATGGTGTTGATCAAACAACTAAAGCATCATCGTCACTGCATGTGATTAAGAGTGCAAGTGGGTCAAGTTGGCTCAGATTCGGCTCGATAAATAGTTCATGAGCCAAATTTAACGAGCTCACTCACGAGCCAAACCTTGAGCCAACTATGAATTGACTCTGAATTTTAAGTACATAATAGGAAAAATATTTAAAATATATATCTCATTCATTTTATCATTACATTTCAATCATAATTATTTACTCTTTTTCATATTAAACAAACCGACTCGTGAGCTGGTTCAAACTCGTAGAATAAAACTCAAGCTCAGGCTTAAGATCGATCAAATTAATCAAGCTCAAATCACGTGCGACTCAAACTCAACTCGACTCGGTTACACTCCTATATGTAATTATTTCATTTCCTATTCGAACAAAAAAAAAACAATTCAAAATTTAAAAGTTCTTAGCTAAATTCTATAGCCTATTTATATATAAGAGAAAATGTAAGGAGGTGATGAGCTTCAATTAATGCCTCTTTGCTGGTCCATGTGAATAGCATATGTATGCCTTAATGGCCCTTCATGATGGAATACAACTTCAAAGTTTTTGTGTTTTTTTTTTATTTTTTTATTTGGTAAAAAGCCATTAATGCCATAATTAACCTTCCTTTTGAGGCTATCTTGATCTCTTCCTCATGCTCTTCAAATTTTCATAGAGGCTTCTTTTCTAAATAATTTGCACTTGTTCTAATTTTTTTTAATATGCAAATTTCAAGTTTGATAGTGCAAAAACATGGCATTGAAAACGCTACATTGTCATTATTACAATTTACACCTCTTTTATAACATTAATAACTGCCAACACCCTATAGAGCTTCATATACAATTTTTTTAAAATATCATCATTCTATTTTATTCGAAAAAATAAAATTTAAAATTTTCACATTTATTTTAAAATAAAATTTTAAAAATATATATAATTTTCAAATTGTTATTGAAATAAATTTGTAACATAAAATTTAATTGATTAATCATATATTACGCGACCCTAATATATAAAATAAATAAATAATTCTGATAGATAAGTTCATGAGTTTGAACCCGAATGTATTGAATGTGTGCATGCATTTGTAATTAAATGCAGTCAATATATAAATAAATAAATAAATTTTATAAATTAAAGAATTAATATTATTTCTTTCATGCTAACAATAAAGCACATTGAAGAAGACATTAGATATTATATATATATGTTTTTCATATCCTCAGTAAATAATAAATTTGATATTGTCTAACTCACTAATATAATTTGTGGTATTAATTTTTCATATAAACCTTAAATATTAATTTAGGCTTCATTTGAGATTTTATAGTTTTTTTAAAAACAACTTTTTAGTACAAAAATTTTCAGAAATAGAAATCTTTGTACTAAAAAAACTACTTTAAAAATAAGTAAGAAAGCTGTCACATAGGCTTCGTAAAATTCTGTTTTAAAAAATAATAAAAAAGCCGTCCCAAACTAAGCTTTAATGAATATAAAATAAGCTGATCTGAACTAATGTTAGGTTATATTGAAGTCCTATCCATAAGCCGACTCATGAATATATTGAACATATATATTCATGCTCGACTCGATAAATAGCTCGATGAGCTAATAAGCAGGGTGCAAGTCAACATTGACTCGACTTCGTTAGCTCACGAGCATACTCTTTTTTAAAAAATATTAATATTAAATGCACATATAATATATTAGCATTCAATATTTTAAGTACAAAATTGTTAAAATGTTTAAAAATTATATCTTATTTTCATAATGATACATCATCAAACATTATCTTGATCAGGCATGAATCTCAAGGCAAATTTGGGACGGAAGCTTCCTAAATTAAATTTGGGATCATTCGAGCTTTGATTTCAGTGAACTTATAGTCAAATTGAACATCTCGAAAAGACGAACGCAACAACGTCGAATTTGACCCAATCCGAGCCAAAATAGATCCAAATTGAAGACTTGAAGTACATTTGGAAGGTTACAAAGCATAAAATAAACAACAAAATGATTTCCAAACACAACATGCTTATAGTCGAATCGAGTGGCTTGACGAAGACAAATCCAACGAGCCCAAGATCGTCGAATTTCTGATATCATTAAGATACTCAAATGGTTCATTCTCAAGGGAGTCAATATCGGCCATCCATTCAAAACACTCCCAACTTTCTCTTGATCTTCTCCCTATTTATTGGTCATGTCATTATCATAAAACTATAAATAGTCTCATCATTCTTCAATGAAGGATGACCCAAACAATGAAGAGAACGATGAGAGAGAAACTAGAGTTCTCTTGCCACCAGACTTTTTCTCAACCACCGCCGGACCACTGTTGGAACCACCGACCGTCGTAGAACCATTGACTGATGTCGGACCACCGCCAAATCACTAGCTGTCGTCGGACTTCTACCTAACTACCAACCAACACCGGACTTCCGCCCGATTATCAATCGAGAACGAACTTTTGCCCAACTCTCCAAGTAATTGTAATTTTACTATCCTCAAGTTTCGAGACGGGGCAATCTTTGTAACATATTCAAACAATAGAAGAGTCATTTCGACTCGGCATGGCCTTGTGGTTTTTCCCTTTTCCAAGATTTTCCACGTAAAAGTTTCTGGTACTTTTAATGTTTATGTTTATGAAGTTGGATACTTGTCCAATGCTAAGACACAATTTTTTCTACTTTATTATTACGAATATTCTAGCCTGCAACACTTATATTGAGTTGTTATTAATTATTTTATTCTAATTTCTCATTTAAAAAAAAAACAAAGCTTGAGCTTAACTTTACATTCAATTAATTTATCAAATTCAAGCTCAAATTCAAACTAGAGGTGGAAAACTTAACTTGATTCGTTTACACTATGTGTGCATGCCTTCATACTCTTCATTATATATATATATATACAAATGATAACACTAATAAATAATATATTAAAGAATAAAATTAGCATAAAAATAGTAATATTTAGTTAAAGAAAAGATGAAGACTGAAAATGTTTGTTAAAAAAATGGTGAGACAGCGTCCAAATGTGAAGCTTTAGATTCCACCAGTGACCTTTCTTTGCTTGCTTCCAAGAAAAACGTCTGGCAGTGGCAGAAGCATGACCATTATTATTACTGCTCCTCATCCATCATTGCTGCTGTCCTTAAATCAAAGAGCAAGACACAGCTCACTTTGATCAGTTCGTTAAGAGCTTATGATTCCAACTAAGAGGTTTAGGATTCGAGTCTTTGTGTTGTATGCGTTGTGTGTATGAATTTGTCTTAAATGACCTAAATGATCCAAAAAAAAAAAAAAAAAAACTCACAAGGACGACCATTTTTAGTCCTGAATTTATTGTCCCAATAATCTTCTTATCTAAATATTTCAAAAAAAAATTAAATTTAAAAATAATATCTCGACTATTTATATATGATTTTTTCACTCTCAAAACATAATGTTATTGTAATTTAATATCTTGACTAATACAAAATTGATCCTAAATAATCTTTTCGGATTAAATTGGAATTAATTTTATATCAAAATTATAATATGAGAGACTATTTTATAATATTTTTTTTATAATCAATGAATTAAATTGGAACAAAGTGATACTTTTGAATTAAATTGGACTTACACGAATAGTTTGCGGATGATTTTGAGTTTTTTTTTCTAAATTATATATTAAATGTATTCAAAATTAAAATTATAATAATTATTTCTATCAAATTTGAAGTAGCATTCACAAATTTGAAAGGTGTGAATCACCTTACTTCCCTCCCCTCACTTGAATTTTTTTATTGAAATATATTTGATTAAATATATTTATGTCTCATAATAAAAAAATACTAAAAAAACTAAACTAAACATAATTATAAAAAATAAAGAAGGGAAATAATCCCAAAATGAGCCTTACATATCCTTTTTATAGAAGAAAATTTGAGTAAAATTTATAATTTTGTTAAACTTCAAAATGATCTCCCGATTATAAGTATATGATCATTTTATATCCAAATTATAACTTCACTTTAAATTTATTCCTTCGATTATACAAAATTGATCCAAATGGTCCATTTGATATTGTTGCGTCCTGGAGTATTCGCGGCGGTAGAGAAATATTTAGTTTAACGTCTTAGCATTGTACGAAGATCCAGCACACAAGCAGATAAGTGAGAGGGTGTGGCATTCATAAGAGACACCAGAGTTTTTACGTGGAAAACCCTTGAAAAGGGGGAAAAACCACGGGGCCTGGCCCAATTTGAATGAATCCACTAGTATTTGCAGTCGATTACAAATGAGGCCCTTCCTTTGGAGAATGCCTTGTATTGATGTAGCAACTATACATCATATAGATTGCATTACATGTTAGGAGTTACATATGCATGTTTGTTCAATTGGAAGGACCGTAATCGGCAGGAGACCGGGGTCAGAAAGACCGTTGTCTGTCGATGGAGGTCGAACAGACCGTAGTAGGCGACGGAGGTCGAAAGGACCGTAGTCGACAAGAGACCAGGGTCAGAAAGATCGTTGTCTGTTGATGGAGGTCGAACGGACCGTAGTAGGCGACAGAGGTCAGAAGGACCGTAGACGGTAGGAGACAAGGAGTCAGGTGTTAGTCCCAGTGTCACTTGGAAGATCGGATGTCGATGGTCTGGCCTTGAGTAGGACGTCAGGTCTTAAGCAGGATGTCAGGTCTTCAGCAGGACGTCGGGTCTTTAGCAGGACGTCGGGACTGAACGTCGGACCTTAAGGCAGTGGTGCAATGAAACTCCGGCGAAGCTTTGGTGGTGGTCCGGCGAGGTTCCTGCGGTGGTCCGGCGAGGTTCCTGCGGTGGTCCGGCGGGACTTCTGCGGTGGTCCGACAGTCGTCGAGGAGGAGCTTCTTCCTTCTCTTCTCTTCTTCTCTCTCTTGCTTGGATCCTCTCTTATGAGAAATGAGGGCTCTATTTATAGATTTTTAGGAGTGGCATGGCCCGTAAATAGGCGTGAGATCAGGGGCGAATAGGGAGTGGTCAAATGGACGGCCGATATTGAATCCTACGATCGTGCACCGTTCATTAGACATTTGAAAGCCTTAGTGATGTCGGAATTCTGTGATCTTGGGCTCGTTGGATTCGTCTCGTCGAGCCCTTCGATTTGAGTATAAGCTCGTCAAAATCGGAGTCCGTTTGGTAACTCAAATAGTGATTTGAACCTTCCAACAACGCTTCGGATCCATGATTCGGACCCATTTGGGCTCGGATTGGGTCGAATTTGGTGTCGTTGAGTTCGTATTTCCGAGACGCTCAGTTTGACTGTAAGCTCGCTGAAATCGGAGTTCGGGTGCTTCCAAAATTAATTTTTGAAGTTTCCAACTAGCTTTTGCCTCGAGATTCGTGCCCGATCAAGATAATTTTTGCATGACGTATCAGATATTAAGTTTAAATTAATATTGTAAAGCGGAAAGATTAAATTAGAATCAATTTTATATCACGATTATAGCATAAATTATTATTTTATATAAATTTTGTATAATCAAAAGGATTAAATTTGGGACAACTTGATACTCCTAAATTAAATTGGCACAACACAATAATTTTGGGACTATTTTTTATTTTTTTCTTTTATAATTAGTAAATTTAAATTAACAAATAGAATTTATATTAAACTCATGCTAAGTGAAGAACAGAGGCTAAAAAAAAAATAAAACAGAGGCTATAAATATTCTTATCTAAAGGTACAAAGGACACGAGCTTTAATGGTTGCCTTCACATCACGCACAGTCTCATCGGACCGTTAGACTTACCGTATTTCAAATAAAATGAATCGAAGCAATTCTAAGCAGGTAAAAAACACAGCCAAAATTTCTTCTTTCTCTTCTCCAACTTTGGAAGAACTAATTCGACTCCGGATATGTACTCTTCAATATTTTATGAGATAATTTTGTTTTGACAGTATTGATTTCTGGTCTTCTGCTTAAAGAACTATCATATGAAGTTTACAGAATTGAATTGTAAAATATGCATCATGGGCGAATTTGGCCTTTTAATCGCCACCAGAAGCCGCGGCGCACTGGTAAGATGGACGGGAGAGGTGGGCTTGCGCGCTGGCTGGGCAGCCGGTGGTGGCCGCCGGTGGAGGCAGCATGCAATTGTGAGAGAGACAGAGTGAAGCAGACGCGGGAACAGCCATTCCGACTGTGGACGGAGGTAGCGAGAACACACTGAGAAAATTACTCTGAGCGTAGAAAGTAGTCATGCTTCCATTGTAAATACTCTCTATGTACTCCTCCGGTACCGCCCCTGTAAACTGATTGTTGTTCAGGTATAGGCTATCGGCGGCAGCCAGACCCGCCGGAGGCTCCCCCGTAAGCATGTTATGGCTGACATCCACCACCGCCCACTTTACCGTAGTGTCCGAGGAGAATGGAAGGGATAAATGGCCAGAGAAATTGTTGTCGTTGAGGAGAATGGAGGAGAGCCTCGGAAGGGAGAAGATCGCCGGCGGTATTTCGCCGGAGAAAACATTGTTAGAGAGGTCGAGGAACTCGAGGGCAGGGAAGGTGGGGGGAACTGGGCCGGAGAGGGAGTTAATGGAGACGGAGAGGAAGCGGAGGGTGGAAGGAAGTGGTGGGAGAAAACCAGTGAAGGAATTGCCGCGGAGATCGAGATGGAGGAGGTTGGGGGCGGAGGTGAGTGGAGATGGGATGGGGCCGGTGAGGCCGCCATTATAGGCGAGGATGAGGACTTTGAGGCTGGGATTGGAGGAGAGCAGAGAAGGAGGGAGAGAGTCTTGGAGCTGGTTTTGGCTAAGGTCGAGGGTGTGGAGAAAAGGAAGGTTTGAGAGGGAAGGTGGGATGGGACCGAGGAGGAGGTTGGAAGAGATGGAGAGGAGGCGGAGAAGGGGAAGAGAGCCGCCGAGGTTTGTAGGAATTTGTCCGGTGATGCGGCCGGGGAAGATAACGAGCTCTGTGAGGGCAGTGAGGTTGGAGATGGAAGTGGGGAGAATGCCACCGAGGCCAGGAGAGTCCGTTAAGCCAGTGCCGAGAGTGAGGACGGAGACGCGGAGGAAATTGTTGTCGTCGTCGTCAGGTGAACAGGTAATGCCGAAGAAGCTGAGGCAGGGATCTGAGGAGAAGTCCCAGGAAGAGAAGAAGGTGGAGCCGGGAAGGTCGAAGAGGTTCTGGCGGATGTTCAGCAAAGCTTGACGGTCTGTCGGTGATAGTGATGACTGAGCTGAGCAGTGGAGGAAGAGGATGAAAAGGAAGATGAAGAAGAAGGGAGGGTGGATTGGACTCATGGATTCTCTGGATAAGAAGAATGGTGAGGGGATCAAACTAAGACAGAGGGAAGGGGGGAAGGTAAGTTTTTAAGTAGTTTGGAGTGGAGGAAGAGTTCAAAGGTGACAGAGCAGAGGGGTCAAAATCGAAATCCTATGAATGGGATTCAAAGGAATATTTATTAATTACTTTGTTTGGTACAACTTACTTAATTTTAAGCAAAACTATTTTTTTACTCTAAAGTCTCATCATTTGGTCACTGTCAATCTATTTTGGGAAAAATTACTGATTATGATGTGCACATTTTTATGTATCAAATATAAATATAATATTGATTTGTTATCAAAAATTATCTTGATCGGCACGAATCTCAATGCAAATAAGTTGGAAAATTGCGAAATTAAAATTGGGACCATCCGAACTCTGATTTCAAAAAACTTACATTTGAACTGAACGTCTCGGAAATATGAACCCAACGACACCAAATTCGACTCAATCCGAGCCCAAATGAGTCCAAATCAAGGACCTGAAGCACTATTGGAAGGTTCGAACCTCAATTTGGGTTACCAAACTATTTCCAAACATGACATGCTTATAGTCGAATCCAACGAGCCAAAGATCACTGAATTCCGACATCACTAAGGCATTCAAATATCCATCAAATAGTCTATAATCAAGGGATTCAGCATCGATCGTCCATCCAACCACTCCCCATTTACCTTTGATCTCTCACCTATTTACAGGGCCATGTCACTCCAAAAATATAAAAATAGACCCCACATTTCTCTTGAGGGAGGGACCGAAACAAGAAGAGAAGAAGGAAGAAGAAAAGGAAGAGAAGGAAGAAGCTTTTCCTCGACCACCGCCGGAGTCTTGTCGGACCATCACTTGAGGCCCTCACCTCCGCCGGACCACCGCCTGACGTCGTTGATCTGCCGGACCACCACTTGAGGCCCTCACCCTCGCCTGACCACCACTTGAGGCCCTCACCTCCGTCGGACCAACACTTGAGGCCCTCACCTCCGCCGGACCAGCGCTGGAGGCACTCACCTCCGCCGGACCACCACTGGAGGCCTTCACCTCCAGCGGACCACCGCCTGACATTGTTGCTCTTTCGGACCATCACCTCTGCCGGACCACCGCCTGATATCGTTGTTTCGCCATACAGCCACTTGAGACCCTGAGTTCCGCCGGACCACCACTTGAGGCTCTCACCTCCGTCGGACCAACGTCTGACGTCGTTGCTCTACCGGACCATCACTTGAGATCCTGAGTTCTGCCGGACCACCACTTGAGGCCCTCACCTCCGCAAGACTACCACTTGAGGCCCTCACCTCCGTCGAACCACCGCCTGACGTCGTTTCTCAGCCGGACCACCACTTGAGGCCCTGTGCTCCACCAGGCCACCACCTAAGGCCTGGACTTCCGCCGAGCCACCGCCTGACGTCGTTACTCCGTCGAACCATCACCTGAGGCCCGAACTTTCGCCGGACCACCACCTAAGGTCCACACTTCCACCAGACCACCATTTGACGCCCTGACTTTTGCCGGACAACCATCCAAGGCCCAGACTTCTACCGAACCATCACCTGATCGAGGTCCGAACTTCTATCATGACACCACTTGATGCCCAGAGTTCTACCAGAGTAGCGCTCTATTATAACGATATTTCTGACCACGGTCTCCTACATATTACGGTCATTCATACCTACATCGCCGGATAATGGTCTTTCTGGCCCCGGTCTCCCGCCAACTACGATCTTTCCGACCTCTATCCCATCGACTATGGTCCTGTCGACCAAACAAACATGTCTATACAACTCCCACCATGTAATGTGCTATATATGATATACGTTTGTGACATCAAGCCAAGGCCTTCTCCTAAGGAAGGGCCTCATTTGTAATCGACTGCAAATACTAGTGGATTCATTCAAACTGGGTCAAACCCCGTGGTTTTTCCCCATATTTAGGGGTTTCCACGTAAAAACTCTGGTGTCTCTTATGAATGGCTACACCCTCTCTCTTATCTGATTGCGTGCTGAATCTTTGTGCAATGCTAAGACGTTAAACTATTATTTCTTCTACCGCAGTGAATACTCCAGGACGCAACAAATATAAAGAATAATGTAGAGCTGAGATCAACAAATAATTTTAAATCAGAAAAAAATTATCTTTATTTAGATCCTAATTTTTTTAAAAAAATTAATCAAAGACATATCTTAATATAACTAAATATAATTTATATTCAATTTTATTTTAGAAGATGACATAAGAAACTAAATTTTAAAGAGCCAAATCTTTTATTATTCTTTACTAAAAGAGATATGACCGACTAATTGAGGAGAGATTATTCTGTGCAGAGTGTGAACGCATTCGAAGTTCAATTCGGATATGTCACGTCATCCAATGCATTGTACATTTGGTGACATAGCGCATCTGGATTGACCTCCAGACTCGTCCGGACTCCGCACATAATAATTTTCCCTATTTGAGAGCCTTTTGCTCCGCACCATCAGTTTATGCTTCAATGTATTGAATTATTAATTTCTAACAAAATATTTTTAGTTAGAGAAAGCCAAAAAGAAAAGAAGAGTTAAATCCCTTCGTTCCCAACCGAAAAATATCGGAATTCCATTCACAATGGAATGATCTCACTCAAAGTCACATAAAGATCATTCAACCAATTCAAGGGCTTATCATACTCAAAATTAGACATTTTTTACTCATTAAACTCATCATGATTGTAAAACCCCTTAACAAAATAAAGCTAAAAACTTAAACACAGATATTTCTTTTAGTGCAACGGTTGAAATTCTATTAAAACCTCTAAAATTAAACATACGGCAAGAGCACTTCTAGATGGCTGACCTCCTAAAAAGCAACACCAATGAGACAAAATCATAAAGCTATTAGACTCAGATGAATAATATCTCTATAATTGGGCAAATTATTGCGTCAGGTGTCCAGATTCGTCCGGACACCAATCCGGTATCGCCACGTCACCAAAATACATCGGGACCCAGTGTATTCGAGTGACATGGCATCACCGGATTGGATGTCCGGACATCCAGTAACCGGACGCAATAATTCGCCCTATAATTGAGAGTTAGACATATAAAGTCTTCTAAATAACTTCACTCCTAAAACTATTTTTCATCACCCAAGTCAAATAAAGATCCCAAAATAAAGCATTTTGTCTCTGTTAATTCTCCAAACAAACAATCAACAAAAGATTGATCTCCATATGACATTCTGCATCTGGTCTCCGCACAAATAATTTCTCCGACAAAAGGGACCATAATTGATGAGTTTTTTCAAAGAAGCTTCATCGATCATTGCGTGCATCTAATTACGGAGAGATATGAAACACAGACGAGACGTTCGATGGGCCGAAGAAGAAGGGGAGAAAACAAAACAAAACAAAATGTGTTTCGTATGGGGGATGAGGCGTATGAGCTGTACTGCGACGTATCGCTGAAGCTGTGATGGAGTGGAGGGAGAAGAAACTGCATGTGAGGAGCATTGGACTTATCGCAGGATCCACTGCTCGAGTATAGAAAACGCTGATGGTGTTCGGCTTTGCGTTTTAAGCAAGTAAATAAGGCTTCTGTCATCTGCATCAAGATATGGCCACAGAGTTTTTCTTGTACAGTGCTGAACGTGGTCCTCTTTTTTTTTGGATTATTTGATATCATGAAATTATTCAGTGCGGACACTAGACGTAGCTCTGTATTCAGAGTTGAATCAGAGCGCATCACGTCACTCGGTATATAGAGGATACATAGCCGCTGAGCTATGATTTACCTCCGGACGGCATCCAGTGTCCGCACGGAATAATTAATCTCGTTTTGGACAGCTTTCTTATTGTTTTATGAAGCAGCTTTTTATTAGAAAACATTTTAGTTCAATAAATTATTGTTTGAAAAAATTGGTTAATTAGAAAACACAAAGAAAGCTACCCTGATTAAACCTTGAATTTAAAAGAAAATTTTTTTGATTGAATATTGAATTAATATAAATTTAAACAATAAATTATAACTATTTTATTTTTTTATATATAGATAAATATATATTACATGCTGATATATTAAAGATAAACATAGGAATAGAATTTATTATCTTATTAATGATCTAAAATTTAATGAGCATAATTAACTGAAGTAAAGTGCTATTAATATGATTATAACTAATAACATTAGTTTATTTTATTCACCATTCAAATAACATAATCTTGCTTAAAGTATATATATATATATATATATATATATATCATATTCTAATTTAAATTTAACTATAAAAATATATATAATTATTAAATTAAATTAAATTTTAATTAATTTATCACCTATTATATTCTTAAAAAAATAAATTTAATGTTTATAAAACTTAATAGATAAAATTTGAATCAAAATATTCCGATTCTTTTTATTACCAAATAACTACGTCAAAAAAAAAAAAAAAGTTATTTCTAATTAACAATTCTACTTGTACATATTAAACAAGATGAGAAGCTCCAAGCCAGCACATGGATGTTCCTTAACAAGAATCTATTTCAATAAAAAAGTATAAGCTTTAGCAAATTAATAAGTTTGTTTGAGATAGATTTCTCATTACTTTCTAAAATAAATTTTAGTACAAAAAAAATTCTTTAAAATAGAGAAATAATAGCGATCAAAAGCCGAACTCAAAGAAGCCTAAGGCTTAGTTTGGGACGGCTTTTTTACTATTTTTTAAAATAGTTTTCTAGTACAAGAAAATTTTAAGCTGGAATATTTTGTACTAGAAAGCTGCTTTAAAAAGAAATAAGAAAGTCGTCTTCGTTTGAGACAGCTTTCTAATTACTTTCTAAAACAGCTTCTTAGTTCAAAATATTCTAATTCAAAAAAAAAAAAATAACTAAAACATCATTTTAAAAAGCATTAAGAAAGCTATCCCAAATGAACTCTAAGTTTAATCTTATCTTTTGGATTATAAGAATTTTATGTAGAATGAACATTGTTAGGGATAAAACTCTCTTATAATATTTCCATCTTCATCAAAACAAGAACACTCTCGATAAATAAAAATTGATGAATGATATGTCAAAAATAACAAAAAAAAACCTTTTTTTATTAAATTTGAGGATTGCAAGTGTTTTAATTTCAATAAAGATGAATATGTGTTGATGAAATTTACATAACATGCACATATCCTATAGTTATAGTTATATTCCATTGTAGCATGCACATGCCATCAACAAGTTATTTTAATAAGTAATCCTTTAGACGCAAAAGGTTAAACCACCACATGCCTTCATCAAACACAAAACAAATCTAATAATTCTCACCAAGCCATCTTAACACAATTTCTATTTTTTTTATACTATCTATCTTTATGTTAAATAAAATGTTACCATCTCTCTCTCTCTCTCTCTCTCTCTCTCTCTCTCTCTCTCTCTCTCTCTCTCTCTCTCTCTCTCTCTCTCTCTCTCTCTCTCTCTCTCTCTACTCTCTCTCCACGTGAAACCATGGAGTCTTGTCCCTTGGTAGGTTTTATGTTTGTCTGGAATTGTTCAATTAACTAATTTAGATTGAATTGATTAGGGAGCTGCTGCACAACATCTCTGATTGCAGCTCTGATTCAGGGGATGATTGTGCCTATGGGCTTTTTCTTTTTCATTTGAAGGGTTTTTGTTTCTGGTCTAACTTTTATCTGCAATGATTGTGTTTCTTAAATGCTGCTATATTTATATGCATAAATGTGAATAAAAAAAATTTGATTGGTTTGACACTCCTTGAATTCGTTTTAAATCAATGAAATGTAGCAAGTCAACTAGTGGTAATGTTTGCATTATGAAAAGCTTTTAGTTATTTAGAATGCAAAAAAAAAAAATTTATTACTAGTTTATATCTTAATAAATTCTTTTTGTACGAGAATGAGAATGCTCTAGGGAATTCACTACTTAAATTTATACTTCGTTTAGGATGTCTTTTTTTATTGTTTCTTAAAACAACTTTCTAGTACAAAAATAAAAAATTTGTACTAAGAATCTGTTTTAAATAACATCAAGAAAGTCGTCTCAAACAAAGTCTTATTATTGATTTCATCTATTTCTGCTTTGTTTGGAATAACTTTTAATCATAAGTTTTTTATTACTTTAAAAAAAAATTGTGCAACAAAATTATTCTAGACAACCGTAAGAAAACTGTTTCAAATAAAACTTTAATTAAACAAAAAAGTTCAGCCTAATCATTTCCATATTTCAATCCAGATTTAGCCCTTGGCTCGAAATATTAATCAAAATCAATACAGAAAACAGTTTTTTTTTTTTCAATTCATTGCATTTGCATTTTGCAGCCTTTGCCATTCACTGTGATGACCACCTCCAATTGTGTTGTTTATTTATATAAAGATCATGAATAGTAGAGGTCGTAGAAGAGAAAGGGGGACACAATAATAAAAGATCCACAGTTCCATGTACTGGAAGTGATAAATGGAGCTACGGGTTTATTTGATTTACAGATAAAAATATATGACTTTAACTTTAAAGAGGGGGCAATTTGTAAATTTTGATTATGAAAACATACAGAAAATTCTCATGCCGGGCAATGAAATGCATATTTTGAAAATAAAGAGGGGGCGATTTGTAATTTACCTTATATTTGGAAAGAATCAACCATGGCCTTGAGAGTTTCCTGAGAAGCTGGCCACTGCTTATCATTTGCGCTTGCTACGAACAAGACGACTGTGTTTCCTTTAGCTGTGGCTTTTGCTAGATTATGTGAACCAGTCGAAGCATATGGAGTCTCCAGCACATAGGAATAGTACTGAGTATTACAAATAAATTAATATCAGAAGCATTCAGCTTGCAGAGAAGTGAAATCATTCAGATTATAGATCATCATAACAGATTAAGGTTTCGTTTGGGACAGCTTTTTTACTGCTTCTTAAAGTTTTAATTTTAGTACTAAAAAACTGCTTCAAGAAGCAATAAGAAAGCCATCCCAAACGAAGCCTTAAACTGGTGAGAAAAACATAAATTATGATCAATAAAGCAGGTGAGTCGAGATTCCCTTAAAAGTTGGTGAAATGGAAATAATTCAAAAATATTAGGGGCATAATGTACCTGGTAACTAGCAGTTAAGGCTGTGCTGGAGCTCAGCTGAGCCAAGTACCATCTAATTCAAATTTGTTTATTTATGTTCTTGTAATTATGAGGTGGAGAAAGTGAGGGAGGCAGAAAAATCAAAAAGGGATTCCAAAAATGACTCTAGATTTTGCTGAAGTGGTCCTAAAGTTCATATAAATTAGGTATTTCTTACAACGGGCAGGACTTTTAGAAAGCCTGATGACCTAAAACCCTTTTGTAAAGCTGGAATGTGATGCGCACCATATTTGTACAACTAAACCAACAAATGGGTGGAGACGCTGCAACTTGATTTGCAGGATGTGGGGAAAAACATAAGAAATAAGCATGACAGTCATCAAAGATTTAAGCTTCGTTTGGGACGGTTTTCTTACTGCTTCTTAAAGCAGCTTTCAAGTACAAAAATTTTAATTTTTTATTAAAAAGCTGTTTTAAAAAACAGTAAGAAAACTGTCTCAAACGAAACCTTAGACGAGATTCAATCAATAAACTTCAACATCTGCAAGAGGACAATTGATATTCGCTTGCAGAGAGCCTGCTTCTTTTTTTGTATGAACTAGGACAGCCACCTAGAATTTATGCTCTGCTATCGCATAAAAACATAATTATAATCTGATAATCTTTGCTTCTCAAAACAAAAAGGAAGTCCAAGAACGATCTCCTCCCTCCAACTCAACGAAGCTGTCAATCAGCACAACCGGTACTTGTAAAATTAGTCTTTTCTCAGGAAAGAATCAAAGATACAATCAGAATTCAAAGAGTTTTAATTCTCCGATAAAGTACATCAAATTAGCCACCATAAATAAAACTTTTCCATATATCGACATGAAAATCTTGTCGATCCTCTTTGAATTCCAACAATATATGTTTTGCCCCAACAATATATGTTTTGCGTCAAAGGCGTAAAAAAGGCATGGCTCCTCTCAACCTCATGGGATGATGCGACAATCAGACAAGTGATCCCTTTCATGTTGCCACCACAAGGAAGTCTTCAGGCTCAAGGGATGATAAGGGCAATCTTGTGGCTTGAAACCTCTCCCAGTGGATCATGGGAGAACCAATCCTCTACATCAATAAACCAGTGTACCCGCTCCACCATTTCTTCCAAAGTCACAGGGTTCTTCTTTCTGTTTTAAAAAAAATTACGCAGGACCATAGTGAAAGCTGTCTTTGAGAAGCTCGCCTAAGAGTTTATCACCTCCCTAGAACCCTATGTAAATATATACGTAATCCTTGAGGGGCTCTCTTTCCCCTTCTCGAATTCTAAAGAGGGTCTGAGCGGATTTCAATGCTCACTAGGAAGTGATGAACTCTACCACGAATTGATAGTGCAGACTGTCAAAGGAGGTGATGATCCCGTTCAAGAGCTTCACAAATCATCTTCGCCCAGCGCCCTTCGGAGCAGCGGCAAAAATCTGACGGCAAAAATCTGACAATGTATATTTCTTATAAGTAGTGCCAAATCCAAATCATTCTTAAAGCCTCTGATATGCTCAAAAGGGTCACTAAGATCCTTACATTGGACAAGAGGAAGTATTTTTAGTTTTGGCAAAAGGGCCTCCAACACGAACAAGTTATGAGTTACAAACTCCAATGGCGGTATGATGGTTCCTCCATGGGGTGCTTACCCCAGAGATTTATTGTCTGAAATGTCAATATAGTTAGAGCAACTTGTCCGATCGGGGTCGGTCAAAAATAGCAACATGAATAATATTTTGAGGAGAAAAAACTAAAGCAGCAAAGGCCGCGACAACACACGTGTGACTAATAAAAAATTTGTTTGCAATAATGTCCATTTTTTCAAAACTTCTGAAACTATGTCAAGATCCTAACAAAGAATTCTATTGTGAAAAGGCAAGCAACATTCCGATGGCTAGTGCAAAGGTAGCAATCGACAATCAATCCCTATTAAAGTTAGAGCAATCCATCAAACTTATTCATTGGGTTTGAAATTGGGTTTGAAGTATCTCAATGAGAGCACCAAAAGATGTGGATAACAAGAATTGGCACCATAATGAGAATGCCACAGATGGCTTTGAAGCACCCCACTAATTCATGTTTACGAGAACACAATTGTAAGAAAAGGAAGCCTTCAATCAGTTTACTCCACTGATGAAGGCATTATACAATAGGCCCGATAAGCTCATAAATAAATAAAAGAATACTAGAATATAAGTGGCTCCAATGATAGCCTACATCCACTATTGGGCACAATAATAACACCAAAATGTTTGAAGTTTTCTCCCAAACATATACTCAATATCTCCTCTCTTTGTAACAAAATTTATTCAAATATACAATGGTCCAAAAACTTATTCTTGCATAACAATCAATGAATAAATAATAGTTTTAACAGCTCTAGAGATGACAATGTGGTTGACGCGTCTAACATGAATGAAGAGATGAACGTGACATTTTGGCACCATGGATGAAGTGGCAAACAATTATTGCAATCCTGGCGAAGAGCGACATCCAACAATCCTAAAACGTTGGTCAACCACTAACTATTGATGGTCAAACAAAGCAAATCAGATAAGGAGTCGTTAAGAGAAAATTATGGACTAGTCGATCTCTCAAATGACTAGATTATCTCTTTCAGATGTGATTCGGATCAAACATGATCCAACTAGATCACATTCGACCCAATACCTCCATTGTATGATCTTGATTGAGTGTGAGAAACGATGTGTCCCAATCATTGACAGCATGTGCACTACAACTAAATGCTTAAATCCACCTAAATCCTAATGATGCCATTTGCATAGGATTATTTTCTGAACAAAAAAAACTGAACATCATGCTAAACGGTGATTATAGACAAACAATAGATCAAAATGAATACAATATTATGAATGCATATACATGAAAAAACATACCGTTTGATTGCCATGCTTCTCTATTGATGTTTCAAGGAGCTCATCAGAATCATACGTGTTACCCGTCACAAATGGACCAAGAGAAGCAATCACCTTCTCAGGGCTTCCAATATCTTCAATAGTTGCATTGGGCTTGTTTGTTAGGCGTATTAAAGGTGAAGCAACCACCTGAACTTTGCCTTGCTTTTCATCTTCAAATTTCACCTCCACCCATGGCTCAGCACATTTGGGTTGGCAATAATTTCCAGAAAGTATGTTGGCAACTCTTGTTTGTTTCCAACTTGGCGGAAGAATGAATTCATAGGGTTGCACATTGCCTGCAGATTGCATATTGAAATGTAAATTTCAAAATAAATTACCTTACTTGAAAAAAAAAAGACCGAAATTACTGAAAAGCTATAAAAACCAATGCTTTGAAAACCGGACCGGACCGGCCGGTTCAACCGCGAACCGGCCGGCCGGCCGGTTACGGTTCAAATAAAAACCGGTCCCGCACCAAACCGTGAATGAACCGCCCGAACCGGCGGTTCGACCGCGAAACCGCTGAACCGGCACCGGTTTTTGATAACCGGCCGGTTTGGCTAAGATGCGGCTTAGTAAAATCCAACGGCCAGGATTAAAGAGGCGGAAGCTTATACGCGACTTCAGAGGGAAAAAAAACCCTCGTTCCGTCGTTCGCTCGTCTCCTTCTCCTTCCCCGACCGCGTGCGAAGCTCCGAAGCGACGAAGCGTCGAAGCCACAGGCATTTCCTGCATGCCATCTCGTTCGTGAAGCAAGAAAGCAAAAATATTTTCCTGCAGGCCATCTCATTCACGAAGTGAAAATGACCGAACATTAGGGCATTACCTCCTTCAATCGTTAGGTTTGTTTCTGATAGCACCGAAAGGATCACACGTTGAGCAGGAGAAGAAAAATCGCAAGCACAAACACACAGTAGAGGTAACGGAGCTGTATGCTCCAGTAACTGTTGTATTGATAAGTATTGTATGAAAAATTCTCTACTAGTTTTTGGTTCCACTGTTCCTATATGTATTTCTTCTACTAAAGTTGAAATTGCTATAAACGAAAACGCAGGAATAAAGCAAACTATTGCAGTAGGTACTAAAATAATATGTAAAGGGAGTGAGGTGGTGGGAGGCGTATCTGGTAGTTAGGGAGCCGGTATAGTGTGCTGCCGGTGTAGTATAAGATACTACATCAGTCCTCCCCCGATTCAGAAGAGCTCGACTCCGACGAGCTAATTGCGATATCGCCGTCATCTGGAGGATGATAAGCCCAAATGTCACTGACATTGAAGGTCGGTGACATGTTGCAACCTTCGGGCAGAGCAACCGAATAAGCGTTGTCCTTAATTTTTGGTGTAACAGGAATGGGGCCAATCTTACGACGAGATAACTTAGAGTAGGAGCCTGGTGGAAATCGCTCTCGATGCATACGAACCATCACGAGATCGCCAACATTGAATAATTGTTGGCGTCGGTGTTTGTCGACGGCGGCCTTGTACTTTGCATTCGATTGAATGATCTGGCGCCGGAACTTCCGATAACATGTCGGTATATTGATCGGTAAAGGCAGAAGCAGCATTGGACTTGCATTTGGGCAATATAGCCAAATCCAGAGCAGTATTGGGCGTTTTGGTATAGACGATGCTGAATGGGGATTTGCCCGTAGTCCTGTTGGTCATCGAATTATAAGCAAATTCTGCTTTACTCAAGACCTCTTCCCATTTCCGTGGATATTCCTGGACTAGACATCGCAACATACTACCCAGTGTTCGGTTGACAACTTCGATCTGTCCGTCAGATTGAGGATGATAAGCTATACTAAGGCGAATATCCGTGCCAAGCCTCTTCCATAACTCCCGCCAAAAATGACTGATGAATTTAACGTCACGATCCGATGTTAAACTACGGGGTACTCCATGGAGGCGGACAACCTCCTCAAAAAAAATGCTAGCAACAACAAGTGCGTTGGAGGTCTTTCGACAAGATAGAAAATGAGCCATTTTCGAAAATCTATCGACTACAACCATAATTGAATCGTTACCTCGTTTAGTTCTTGGCAATCCCAGAACGAAGTCTAGACTGAGGTCTTCCCAAATTGTGTCCGGTATGGGTAACGGCATGTAAAGGCCAGTATTCTGTGCACCGCCCTTATAGCTTTGGCACACGGAGCAGCTGTCAACTAGGCGGAGTACTTCGCGGCGTAGTCGTGGCCAGAAGAACCTTGACTGTAACTGTTTCAGCGTATTGTCCCGCCCCACATGGGCAGCTAGTGCTCCATCGTGAGCTTCACGGATTAAAAACTGACGCCAGGAGGATACCGGGATGCATAAGAGATTTTGTTTAAACAGGTATCCATGTCGAATTGAGTATTCCCCTGCGACGGTTTGATCTTGGCATTGTTTCCAGATGTTGCTGAACTCGGGGTCGGTACTATAGAGGTCTTTGAGGCATTGTAACCCAGTTATTTCTGTCTGCAGTGTAATCAACAAGCTCCTCTTTCTACTTAAAGCATCGGCCACTTTATTGTCTGTTCCAGGTTTGTGTTTAATGGTAAATGAGAACCTCTGTAAGAACATGAGCCATCTTGCGTGCATCCGGTTAATTGTTTTCTGGCTATTGATATTGGAGAGCTTTGTTATCACTACAGAGGATGAACTCCTGGTGAAGTAGATAATGTTCCCATTGTTTCAATGCTCGTACCACCGCGTACAACTCTTGTTCATACGCAGCCCACTTCTGCCGTGATGCACACAACTTCTCGCTGAAATAGGCTACTGGCTTACCTTCTTGTGACAACACAGCACTGACACCTATCGCCGAAGCATCCGTGTCCACAGTGAACAATTTGGTGAAATCTGGTAAGGCAAGCACAGGGGTGGAACTCAGGACTTTCTTGATAGCTTGAAAGCTTGTCCGTTGCTCATTTTCCCATTTAAAGACCTTGTACTTTAGACATTCAGTAATCGGGGCTGTGATGATACTAAAATTTCGGATAAATTTGCGGTAAAAGTTCGCTAACCCATAGAAGCTACGAACCTCAAAAAAGGATTTTGGGGATGGCCAATCAGTGATTGCTGCAACCTTTTTAGCATCCATTTGCACACCCTCTGCCGAAATAACAAACCCGAGGAACTGAACTGTAGCGACCCCCAATTCACATTTGGCGGGATTAATGACAAGCTTCTGCTCTTGTAAGGTCTTGAACAAGGTTGTTAAGTGCTCCAAATGCAGCTGCCAAGTAGTGCTATACACCAATATATCGTCGAAATAGACAATACAGAACTTTCCCAAAAAGGGCTTCAACACCTCGTTCATCATTCGCATGAAAGTAGAGGGCGCATTACACAGGCCAAACGGCATGACTTTCCATTCAAACAACCCTTGGGGGGTTTTGAAAGCTGTCTTCCACTCGTCCCCGGGGAGAATTCGAATTTGATGGTATCCACTGCGTAAATCTAGCTTCGAGAAAACGGATGCTCCGGATAGCTGATCGAGTAACTCATCCACACGGGGAACCGGAAAACGATATTTAATCGTTATCTTATTGATAGCCCTGCTATCGATGCATATGCGCCAACTGCCGTCCTTTTTGGGTACTAGTAGTGCGGGAACAGCACAAGGACTTACGCTAGCTTGAATCATCTGTTTTGCCAGCAATTGATCCACCAATTCCTGTAAGATCTGTTGTTCGGTAGGATTGAGGCGGTAATGCGGTAAGTTTGGTAAGCTTGAGCCCGGTATAAAGTCAATCTGATGCTGAATATTACGCAAGGGTGGTAGTTCCGTGGACGAATCATTTGGCAGGATTGTAGAAAACTGTTGTAGAAGTTTATCAATTTCTTTTGGCCATTGACGGGTAGCAAAGGCAGCAGCCGTCTCTGTGATCAACAACGCGTACATTGGATCAGCTTCTTTCCAACATTGTACTAAGGCCGACCCAGATATACAATGTAAAGCCGTCTGTTCTGAAGGTCCCTGTCCTGACTTATGGTCATTAGAACTAGGTAGCAATCTCAATTTTCTCCCCTTCCACTCGAGCGTATACACATTCGCCCGACAGTCATACATGGCTCCCGTGTCGAATTGCCAAGGGCGACCCAGTATTAGGTGACAAACGTCCATGTCGATGACGTCGCATGCTACTTCACAAATGTAGTGTTTCCCTATGGAGAAGGTCAGGCGATAGGAATCTGTGACGGCGATGTCTACGCCCTTTTTGACCCAACTTATTTTGTATGGATTCGTCCTCTTCGACGTCTTCAACTGTAAGCTTTGAACTACCGATCTGGATACGACATTTTCAGTACAGCCACTGTCCACAAGTAAGTCACAAACTTTGCCCGCAATGGTACATCGGGTTCGGAAGAGAGCATGTCGTTGCGATTTCAATTGACTCCTGGGGGCCAATAATAACCTCTCAAGCACGGTAATCACAGGCTCACCCTCATCTCCATAGACATCTTCAGTTTCATTGTCTCCCTCAGAATCAATCTCCGCTGATCCTCCACCTGCCTCTGTCTCCGCGAAATGTGCTTGTTGCCGTTGTGGGCATTCATTCGACTTGTGGCCCTGTTGAAAACAGCGAAAACATTTGATAGTTGACGGCTTAGCATAGGGATTGTCTTTACCTGGAATTTTCGGTTTCTGTTGCATCTTGGGATCTCCAGTAATACTCGGTGGGTTTGTGACGCCACTAGTTGGAGCTGGAGGTTGCATAGATTTTCCCATAGAAGGTGAGCTCTTACTATGACTGGATCCTTGCTCTTGCCACAGTTTTCGGGTGTAACTTGGCCTTGGCTGTCGGTTTTGCTGTAATTCGGCTTTCATGGCGAAATTCACGGCCTGAGCAAGTGACCATACTGAATTCAGCTCTAATTTATCCTGTATGCTATCTTTAAGACCGCCGATGTATCGTGCTACCAATTGGTTGGCTGATTCATTCAGGTTGTTTCTAGCACTTAACCTGTTGAACTCTTCGGTGTACTCACTTACTGATCTCGTTCCTTGTAGACAATGTTGGTAGCGCATATACAGGATTTGTTCAAAATCCGTAGGTAAGAATTGGGTCCGTAATAATTGTTTCATACGAGTCCAATTGCGGACCGGTCCTTTACCCTCACGTTGACGCAGCTGCAACGTTTGCGCCCACCAGGCGCTAGCTCCCCCTTTCAATCTACAAGCAACATATTTCACTTGCTTGCTAGGTTCGATTTCCATGTAGTCAAAAAAATTCTCGACCGCCTTTTCCCAATCTAGATAATCTTCAATATGTAAATGACCGTCAAAAAACGGGATATCTAATTTCACCTTGAAATCGGTTTGGCGGTATGTGGGCATCGGTCGATTTCGCCTCCAATTGTCTGGATAATATGGATTGACAATCCCTTCTTCTCCTGAATCGACAGCTGTAGCTTCTCTGTAAGATTGAATTTCTTCATCTGAATCAGAAATTTCCTGTAACAACTGTGGTTGGTGACGCCATTGCCGTTCTGCCGCTATTCCCCGTCTCCGAACTGGTCCGAGTGGAGCTGCCGGCAACTCATCACGGTGTTGTCGCTGTGGAGGTTGTTTCGCCCTAATGAGATTGAACTCGCGGCGCATTTCTAGCATCAGTCGCTGCACTTCGGCGGCGAGATCGTCGATTCGACGATTGACGCTCTCCTGGTTTGCCCATAGCGAATCGAGAGTCCTCGATTCGTCAGATACCGGTGCCTTACCTCGATCTGCCATCTCCTTGTCGCTCACGTTGGCTCTGATACCACTCTGATAGCACCGAAAGGATCACACGTTGAGCGGGAGAAGAAAAATCGCAAGCACAAACACACAGTAGAGGTAACGGAGCTGTATGCTCCAGTAACTGTTGTATTGATAAGTATTGTATGAAAAATTCTCTACCAGTTTTTGGTTCCACTGTTCCAATATGTATTTCTTCTATTAAAGTTGAAATTGCTATAAAAGAAAATGCAGGAATAAAGCAAACTATTGAAGTAGGTACTAAAATAACATGTAAAGGGAGTGAGGTAGTGGGAGGCGTATCTGGTAGTTAGGGAGCCGGTATAGTGTGCTGTCGGTGTAGTATAAGATACTATATCAGTTTCACTGTTTCAGATTATGAATTTTTTTTTTTTTTTTGAAAAAATCAAAAAACATGTTGATTTCTTAGATTTTTAGAATTGTTCAAATGTTTTTCCAATTCTAAACTTCTTCAAACGTTTAGGTTTGTATAGAATCCGAATTTTTTTTTTAAACCATGTGATTTAGGTTTGTATGCTGAATTGCTGATGCCGTGAATGAGATTATGAGCAGGAAACCATAAGATAATAAACTTCTTCCCGGTTTGTATGCTGATGCCGTGAATGAGATGAGCAGGAAACCATCCGAAAAAATTTGCATAAACAATTTTTTGTAGCTTAATTTTGGTTTAATTAACTATTCAGTTTGTTTAGTTGTTTTTTAATTTGTTGATTAGAGAGTTGTTTGGTTTGACCCTCATAGTTATGTTGTCTAGGGTAAGAGACTAACTGATGTGAAAAATATTGTTATGTTTTTCTTTTTTACTTTATATAATATTTACTTTTTTTGTTTTATGCATTTATATTCAAATTATCTTCAATGTTTGCTATATATTTATAAATAATTGTGTCATTATTATAATATTTAAATATAATAAATATTTATTACGTCATCCGGTTCGACCCCGGTCGAACCATCAAACCTCTAACTCCTTCTTCCGGTTCATTGACCGGTCCGGTTTTAAAAGCCTTGGTAAAAACAAGTGATATATGCTCATATTATAAGAACTTTGCACGTGATATTCGATTCAAGGGAGTATAGAGTCATGCAAATAATTAAAATGCACTAGTCTTTGTCACATTAATCAAATTAAAATTTCCATATCTTAGTGC
Organism: Dendrobium huoshanense; assembly: GCA_016618105.1. NCBI lineage: Eukaryota > Viridiplantae > Streptophyta > Magnoliopsida > Asparagales > Orchidaceae > Dendrobium > Dendrobium huoshanense. Next base: position 84,297,689 of record CM028358.1, read on the forward strand.
TATATATGAATCTTTTGACCACTTCAAAACAGAAAAACAACATGGATAATGATGTTACATTTTAAATTTATCAAGATTATGGAGCACCATTACCCTTAGTTAAGGTAGGACAATATATCCGTCAAATATAATCAAACATGTGGTGATGTTGAATGGAGAAGGATGCACATCATCATCACCATCGCTAGAGTATAAAAGGCCAAACTTAATGAGCTTCAAGCTAGCTTGTGAGCCCATTTATGCTTACAAATTATCCTATAACCCAATAAGTTGTCGCCATTCATAGCGCATCGCAAGCCATTGTCTATCATTGACATCCGCCACTACGCATTGCTAGCTGAGACCACTAACACTGCCAACAGCACTGCCCACTACCATCACAATCATCATCCACCATCATTACCCATCATGAACATCCATCGCTCATGCATCCATGTTCTGACCAACCCAAAAAGTAATTGAGTATCCAAAGGTTAAACTACCCTTAATGAATAGCCCTGCAAAACTCTTTACCGCATCCATGATTTGGGATGTAGAGAGAAGGAGCCTATAAATATATATTTTGAGATATTTAAGAAATAAACTATGGTTGAATAAAACTTCTCTTAATGGTTTTTAATGTCGCATGTACAAGTTTGATCAATGATTCCTTTAAATATGGCATAAGTGTAACTACATGATTTTGGGGGAAGTTATCTTGATGTTCTAACTTAATGCCTAATTTTTGAAATGCGGCATAAGTCATGATAATTCACCTAAAATCCTGTTAGTATTTGGATGGCTGATCCTCGTGAAAAACAAAAGCGAAAATATTAAAAATTTAGATATGATAGGGAAAAGAAAATTCAAGAAATAATAATATAGTATTCAAGTAAATAAAACAATCAAAAGTATCCTTTTGTACATTAGGACCCTTGTAGACATCTAACCATCTTCAACATTCCCTTAAATTTATCCATGAGTTAAATGTGTAAACTACAATTCTGAATTTTATAACTACATTTTCTCATTATGTATCATTGTTATGATATATGAATATTATTGAAAACCCACTTTATAAACTTTGGATAAGTCATGATCTGTTAGTATTTGGATGATTGATCGCCGTGAAAAATAAAAGAGGAAATCTTAAAAATTAAGATATGATAGGGAAAAAAATTTTAAGAAATAATAATATGGAATTCAACTAAATAAATAGTCAAAAGTATCATTTTGTACATTTGGACCCTTACAGACATCTAACCATCTTCAACATTCCCTTAAATTTAACAATTTAACCATGAGTTAAACATTTAAACTACAATTCTGACTTTTAGAACTACATTTTCTCGTTTATGTGTCATGTTTATGTGTCATTTTTATGATCTATGACTGATACATCATCGAAAAAGTATATTGATCAAGCACGAATCTTGAGGCAAAATAAAGTTGGAAGTTTCAAAAATTAAAATTGAGACCATCCAGACTCTGATTTATGCAAACCTATAGTCGAACTGAGCGTCTCGGAAACACAAACCCTGTCACGACCCGACCCGACGGGGACGGATCCCGCCCGAGCCGGATCGCGACGAGAGACCTTCTTATCCAGGATCTGGCTTTGGATTAGGTTACTGAACTGATCTTCCAAATACTTAACTCAACAAACACACACAGAACAACAGAGCTACTAAAATCATCAAATGCAGCGGAACAAAACATCTATCTTTTCATTTCCTCAAAAATAATCATCTACAGAACAATACATGGCTTTTAAACAGAAAGAAAGACAGAACAGAAAAGCCATGACTGTACAAAAATCAACAGTACAAAAGTACCTATACTGATCAGACTCTGAACTAATCCTGGACTTCCTTGCCTTTCCCAGAACCTGAAAACCACCAAAAAGGCAAGGGTGAGCTCAACAGCTCAGCAAAGCAACAAACCACCAATCTAAATTCTCAGAAACCAAAACCAAACTCATCAGACAGATATCAGATCAGAAATCGAAACAGAATCGGAAATCAGAACTTATACGGACAGATATCAAAGCAGAAACAGAATCGTACAGATCAGATCACAGAACAGAATAAATCAACGGAGTCAGAATTATACAGAAATCAGAAATCAGATTCGCAGATCATATCATATCAGAATCACAATTTCGTACAGAACAGATACAGAAAACAGAACAGATACATATAGCTAAATGCCCTGACACTAACGGAATCTCTACGGATTCCGGCCCCTTATGCCTCCCTTCCCAGACACTGACTGAATCTCATAGGATCCAGGCCCCTTATGTCTCCCTTTGTGCTCACGGCACCAAAACAGATGTGCTTATAGCACCAGAACAGAATTCATCGGATCCGGAACAGAACAGATATCAGATTTCAGATTTGAGCTCATTTCAGATTTCCCGTTTCACTAACTGAATCTCATAGGATTCAGGCCCCTTATAACTCCCTTTTTATAGCTTATACACATAGCATTTCAATTCAGAAGAAATCCGAACAATTCAGAAATTACCCAAAAATCGGGCAGCACAACGGCAGTATACAGAATTTACACAAAATTTCCTGCAAAGAAAATTCACCGAATTCGCACAGAACATAGATAATCATATTCCAGAACATTTATTCTACTGCACAGATAATTTCCAATTTCACAGAAAATTGTAGTCTACGAAAAACATCGCCGAATCAAAAATACCCGGACAAAAATCTTCAAAATATAGTCAAAACGTGCACACCCGGCACGGCAACGATATACAGAAACTTACGCGGTAAAAACTGAACCAATCAAAAGATACGGACGAAAAACCGTAACGAAAACGAAATCCGGACAGAAAATACCGCCAACCGCGACGGAACTGAAAATTGAGAAAGACGGAATGTGCCTTACCTCGAGCACAGCAAATTCCTCAATAGTCACTTCGATCGAAAACGGCTCCGCGTCTTCCCGAAATCAACTTTTCCAAAATCTTCTTTTTCTCTCTCCTCAGACGCAAAATCATATATTTTAAATTTTAAATTTCTCTCTCTTCAAAACGACTGATTTCCTTTAAATCCTCTTCAGATCGGCCTGGCCGATCGTCCAGATCGTCCTGGACGATCAGACCAAACCAATATCGCCTGGCCGATACTCCAGGGCGATGATCAGGCCGATCCTTATGAACAGTGCAATCGGCCTGGCCGATGTCCTCGATCGGCCTGGACGATGCCTATAGGAAATCACCTGGAGCAGAACTGGGCAAAATCTGGAGCTTCATTTCCACTGATCGTCCCAGGACGATCCCAGATCGTCCTGGACGATTCTGGAGCAGATCGTGATATTACAATCTCCCCAACTCAGAAAAATGTCGTCCTCGACATTCTCCAATCCAAACTCAGTCAAAACAAGTACGGGTACGACCGTCTCATATCAGACTCTTTTTCCCAAGTTGCTTCTCGTGCAGTCCGGTGCTTCCACTGGACTTTAACCATCGGAATCTCTTTATTTCTTAACTTTCGGACGTCGTACGCCAAAATCAACTCTGGCTCTTCCTTGTACGCCAGATTCTCCTGAATCTCAACCTCGTCAGCTGATACCTTCTTCCCAGAGTCGGATACCCACTTCCTCAGAGTGGATACATGAAACACATTATGCACATCAGGCATAGAATCAGAAAGCAATAGGCGATAAGCAGCTTTTCCAATTCTTTCCAAAATCTCAAACGGTCCAACATACATTGGACTAAGCTTGCTTACCTGACCAAATCTGCTCACACCCTTCATCGGGCTGACTTTGACATACACAAAGTCACCAACTTGAAACTCAACAAACCTGTGCTTCTGATTGTAATACTTCTGCTGTCGATCTTGAGCAGCTTTCAATCTTTCTTTAATCAAACTGATCTTCTGAGCGGTTTCATCAGCAAAAGTGGCCCCCAAAGCCAGTCTATCTCCGACCTCCGTCAGAGTCAAAGGAGTACGGCACTTCCTGCCATACAGAGCCTCGTACGGTGCCATACCGATACTGGACTGAAAACTGTTGTTATAGGCAAACTCAATCAGCGGAATATGATCTTCCCAGCTTCCGCTAAAGTCCAGAACACAAAGCCTCAACAGGTCTTCCAATACCTGAATAGTCCTCTCAGACTGTCCATCTGTCTGAGGATGAAAGGCTGTACTGAAATGTAATTTCGTACCCAAGCCTTGCTGAATGCCTTTCCAAAGTCTGGAAGTAAAACGTCCATCTCGATCATATACGATCACACGAGGCACACCGTGCAATCTGACTATTTCCTTCACATAAATCTGTGCCAAGCGTTCAACTGAATCTGTTTGTCTGATCGGAAGAAAATGGGCTGACTTCGTCAATCGATCCACAACTACCCAAATAGCATCATGTCCTTGTCGTGATCGAGGAAAACCCATCGCAAAATCCATCGTTACCTCCTCCCATTTTCACTCAGGGATAGGCAACGACTGCAACAGTCCACCTGGTCGCTGATGCTCTGCCTTCACCAATTGACAGGCTTCGCATCTCGACACAAACTCCGCCACATCCTTCTTCATCCCAGGCCACCAGAACAAAAGCTTCATATCAGCGTACATCTTACCACCGCCTGGATGAACAGTATAGCCTGAATGATGAGATTCATACAGAATCTCCCGCCTCAAATCTCCAGACACAGGTACCCACAACCTGTTCTTACAGAAAATAACACCAGAATCAGAAATTCGAAGTTCAGGAGTCTTACCAGATCCAATCTGAGCTATCAACTTCGAATAATCAGAATCTGACTTCTGGGCTTCTTGAATCCGTGCTTCCAAAGAAGACTGAATACTCATCTGAGTCAACTCCAAATCACTGGAGGAAATCACCTCCAACTGCAATCTCTCCAAATCACAAATCAGAAAGTCATCACAGGTAAGCTGAATACCTGATAATCCAGAAGACTTCTTGCTCAAAGCATCTGCTACCACATTCGCCTTTCCAGGCTGATACTGAATAGTCAGGTCATAGTCCTTGATCAACTCGAGCCACCTTCTCTGCCTCAAATTCAGATCCTTCTGAGTAAAAATATACTTCAGGCTCTTATGATCAGTAAAAATCTCACATCTGACGCCATACAGGTAATGACGCCAAATCTTCAAAGCAAAAACAACTGCAGCTAATTCCAGATCATGTGTCGGGTAATTCTTCTCATGTGGTTTCAACTGTCTCGAAGCATAAGCAATTACCTGACCATGCTGCATCAGGACACATCCCAGTTCTTTCAGTGAAGCATCACTGAACACCTGAAAACCCTCCGTACCTGACGGAAGTGCCAACACTGGAGCTGAAGTCAAACAATCCTTCAGTCTCAGAAAACTAGCTTCACACTCCGGTGTCCAAACAAAAGGAACCGACTTCTGAGTCAGTCTCGTCAGAGGAGTCGAAATCTGTGAAAATCCTTTCATAAATTTCCTGTAATACCCGGCCATGCCCAAGAAACTACGTACCTCAAATACCGTAGTCGACCTTGGCCAATCAGCAACTGCCTGAATCTTCTGGGGATCTACAGAAATGCCTTCTCCGCTAATCACATGCCCCAGAAAAGAAATACTCTTCAGCCAAAATTCACACTTGGAGAACGTGGCATACAGCTGATTCCTCCTCAAAGTCTCCAACACAATCCTCAAATGTCTGGCATGATCATCCTCAGATGCAGAATATACCAGAATATCGTCGATGAAGACGATCACAAACTGATCCAAATACTCCCTGAATACTCGGTTCATCAGATCCATGAAAATAGCGGGCGCATTGGTTACCCCAAAAGGCATAACCAAAAACTCGTAGTGCCCGTACCGAGTACTGAAAGAAGTCTTCACCACATCAGATTCCTTTACCTTCACCTGATAATATCCGGATCTCAAATCAATCTTCGAAAATACCGAAGATCCGGAAAGCTGATCAAACAAGTCATAAATCCGAGGCAAAGGATACTTGTTCTTGATCGTGGCCTTGTTCAAATCTCTGTAATCAATACACATACGGAGTGTACCGTCCTTCTTCTTCACAAACAGAACAGGTGCTCCCCAGGGTGAAACACTAGGGCGTACAAAACCTCTGTCAACCAACTCCTGAAGCTGAACTTTCAACTCAGAAAGTTCTTTCGGTGCCATCCTGTACGGAGCTTTCGATATCGGAGCGGTACCCGGAAAAACATCGATAGAGAACTCCACATCTCTATCCGGAGGTAAACCAACCAACTCCTCAGGAAAAACATCCACAAACTCCCGTACCACTGGGATCTCAGAAACAGAACCAACTTCCAGGTTCAGATCCCGCACCGAAGCCAAAAATACTGGGCATCCTTTCTTCCACATTCTGCTAACCTTCAACGCAGAAATCAGACTGGAGAGAACACCTCGTAATCCCTGAAATACAACTCTCTCTCCAGCCACAAGCAAACTCACTTGCTTCTTCAGACAGTCAATCTGAGCCTCATACTGACTCAGCCAATCCATGCCCAGAATTACATCATACGAAGAAATCGATAACCGAATCAAACTCGATTTCCACTTCTTGCCAGAAATCTCAATCTCACACAAACAAAACTGTCGAGCAATCAATGGATTCCCAGCAAGTAAAATCACAGACAAAGAAACCGGTAAAACCATCGAATCCAAATGTAAAATCTCAAAACAGTGCTCGGACAGAAAAGAATGACTCGCTCCAGAGTCAAACAAAACACGACAGGGCTGATCAGAAATGTAAACCGTACCTGTCACAACATCCGGAGCATCTCGAGCCTCCTGCTGACTCAAGCTGTAAACTCGTGGCTGAACTGGAACAGGAGCTGAAGCAACAGAACTCTGCTCCCTCTGAATCGTATGTGGTCTCCGTGGTGCAGAACTAGAACCACCACCTCTACCAGTAAATCCCTCAGGACGAGGAGGAACAGTCCTCGGTCTTCCTGCTGCTGAACCAACAGGTCTGACTAAGCCCTCAGATCGCTGCTCAAATCCCATCTGTGGACATTCTGCAATCCTATGTCCCGGCTGACCACATCTGAAACAAAGACCAGCTATCCTGTAGCACTGGCCATGGTGTCGCCGTCCACAATTCTGGCACACAGGTACCATACTGACAGATCCAGAACTAGTCGTACTGGTAGCAGTACCAGACGATCCTCCGCTCCTTCTAGAATCTCCAGATCCAGAACCAGAAACAAATCTCCTCTTCCTAGAGGAACCACTGCCAGAAGTCTCACCTCCAAACCTCTTCCTACTCGCAGTCCACCGCTGCTGAGTAGCCGTCATGTCATTCTCAATCAGACGAGCTCGCTCCACAAGCTCAGAGAAATCAGTGATCCTGAATGGTATTAAAGGCTGCCTCAAAGTGTCTCGTAATCCTCTCAGAAACCTGTAGCACCTCTCAGCAGAAGTGCTAACCAGCTGCGGAGCGTATCTGGCCAATGCAGTAAACTCAGCCTCGTACTGCATCACCGTCTTGCTCCCCTGAACCAGCCTCAGAAAACTCTCCTGCATCTGCTGTCGTGCAGAAGGGGGAACAAACCAATCTCTGAATACCTTAGTGAACTCTTCTCAGGTGATCAAAGAGTTCAGTCTACCCTGAAATCTGGCTGCCTGCTGGCCATCCCACCAGTGCTCAGCCTCTCCGTCCAACAGAAAAACAGCTAACAGAACCTTCCTGTCTGCAGGACACTGCATCCCGTCAAAAATCTTTTCCAATCTCCTCAGCCACTCCTTGGCTGCTCTGGGCTCAACAGCGCCCTCAAATCTCGGAGGCTTCAACCTCAAAAATAACTGCAGGTGTCGATCAATGTCCTCAGATCTAACAGTAGAAGCTCTGCTCTGAGTCTCGCTCATCATCTGAGCAACAAGTGAAGCAAACTGAGACAGCGTATCAGCACCGACCACTGGGGCTGTACTCCCCACTGGTGCTGCCTGATCGGCACTCTGACCGTCTGTCATGTCTGGGTCTGGCTGATCCATACAGAAAAATCCAGAAAATCCAGAAAACTATCACAAAAACAACACAAAAACATCACAATAAAAAGCCAAACGACCCAAAACTACCCCCAGACAGACTCACTGATCACTTCCTAGAGCTCTGTTTTACAATCCAACCTGTTTCCAAAACCAGCGCTCTGATACCACAAAAGCTTGTCACGACCCGACCCGACGGGGACGGATCCCGCCCGAGCCGGATCGCGACGAGAGACCTTCTTATCCAGGATCTGGCTTTGGATTAGGTTACTGAACTGATCTTCCAAATACTTAACTCAACAAACACACACAGAACAACAGAGCTACTAAAATCATCAAATGCAGCGGAACAAAACATCTATCTTTTCATTTCCTCAAAAATAATCATCTACAGAACAGTACATGGCTTTTAAAGAAAGACAGAACAGAAAAGCCATGACTGTACAAAAATCAACAGTACAAAAGTACCTATACTGATCAGACTCTGAACTAATCCTGGACTTCCTTGCCTTTCCCAGAACCTGAAAACCACCAAAAAGGCAAGGGTGAGCTCAACAGCTCAGCAAAGCAACAAACCACCAATCTAAATTCTCAGAAACCAAAACCAAACTCATCAGACAGATATCATATCAGAAATCGAAACAGAATCGGAAATCAGAACTTATACGGACAGATATCAAAGCAGAAACAGAATCGTACAGATCAGATCACAGAACAGAATAAATCAACGGAGACAGAATTATACAGAAATCAGAAATCAGATTCGCAGATCATATCATATCAGAATCACAATTTCGTACAGAACAGATACAGAAAACAGAACAGATACATATAGCTAAATGCCCTGACACTAACGGAATCTCTACGGATTCCGGCCCCTTATGCCTCCCTTCCCAGACACTGACTGAATCTCATAGGATCCAGGCCCCTTATGTCTCCCTTTGTGCTCACGGCACCAAAACAGATGTGCTTATAGCACCAGAACAGAATTCATCGGATCCGGAACAGAACAGATATCAGATTTCAGATTTGAGCTCATTTCAGATTTCCCGTTTCACTAACTGAATCTCATAGGATTCAGGCCCCTTATAACTCCCTTTTTATAGCTTATACACATAGCATTTCAATTCAGAAGAAATCCGAACAATTCAGAAATTACCCAAAAATCGGGCAGCACAACGGCAGTATACAGAATTTACACAAAATTTCCTGCAAAGAAAATTCACCGAATTCGCACAGAACACAGATAATCATATTCCAGAACATTTATTCTACTGCACAGATAATTTCCAATTTCACAGAAAATTGTAGTCTACGAAAAACATCGCCGAATCAAAAATACCCGGACAAAAATCTTCAAAATATAGTCAAAACGTGCACACCCGGCACGGCAACGATATACAGAAACTTACGCGGTAAAAACTGAACCAATCAAAAGATACGGACGAAAAATCATAACGAAAACGAAATCCGGACAGAAAATACCGCCAACCGCGACGGAACTGAAAATTGAGAAAGACGGAATGTGTCTTACCTCGAGCACAGCAAATTCCTCAATAGTCACTTCGATCGAAAACGGCTCCGCGTCTTCCCGAAATCAACTTTTCCAAAATCTTCTTTTTCTCTCTCCTCAGACGAAAAATCAGATATTTTAAATTTTAAATTTCTCTCTCTTCAAAACGACTGATTTCCTTTAAATCCTCTTCAGATCGGCCTGGCCGATCGTCCAGATCGTCCTGGACGATCAGACCAAACCAATATCGTCTGGCCGATACTCCAGGGCGATGATCAGGCCGATCCTTATGAACAGTGCAATCGGCCTGGCCGATGTCCTCGATCGGCCTGGACGATGCCTACAGGAAATCACCTGGAGCAGAACTGGGCAAAATCTGGAGCTTCATTTCCACTGATCGTCCCAGGACGATCCCAGATCGTCCTGGACGATTCTGGAGCAGATCGTGATATTACAAACCCAACAACATCAAAATCGACCCAATCCGAGCCCAAATGAGTCCAAATCAAAGACTCGAATCACTTTTGGAGGATCAAACCATAATTTGGATTACCAAATGGTTTCCAATCGTGACATGCTTATAGTCGAATCGAGTGGCTCGACGAGACGAATCCAACAAGCTCAGGATCATCAAATTTTGATATCATTAAGACAATAAAAGGTTCATTGAACAGTGCATGATCGTAGGAATCAAGATCGGTCATCCATCCGAACCACTCCCAATTTACCCTTGATCTTCCACTTATTTATAAGTCATGTCACTCAAGAATTCTATAAATAGAATCACATTTCCTCTTGAAATTGGGGGGGGGGGGGAGTCAAGAGAAGGAAGAAAGCTCCAGCTACCTAGCTCCTCTTCGACCACTGTCGGAGTTATGCTGCACCACCACCGGGTTCTGTCGCACCACTGCCAGACCACCAAGGGATGCCGGAGTTCTATCGCACCACCGCAAGACCACCAAGGGACGCCAGAGTTCTATTGAATCACCACCAGACCATCAAAGGACGTCAAAGTGCCACCTGAAGCCAAAGTGCCCCCTAACGCTGAAGTGCCACTGCCAAACCACCGCTTAACACCGGAGTGCTTTCGGACCACCACCTGACGTTGGAGTGACAATGGACTTTTGCGAAACTTTCAGTTGACATTTGTAATCCAGTCGTCCTCAAGAACGAGTCAGACCATTATAGTTTGCTCAAATTCTAGTAGAATCATTTTCAACTGGGTTTGGCCCCGTGGTTTTTTTCCTTTACCGAGTTTTCCACATAAAAAATATTGTATTCTCTGTGTGTGAGCTGGATATCCGTGCAACGCTAAGACGTAGAATTATAACTCTATCACCGCGTATAATCTAGCCCGCAACAATGACCATTTTTGTAAAGCTTCAAAGTCCAAACCAGTTTAATCAGCCAATATGTTTCAAGAATATTTTAGCTGTTGTTAAACTGTTATTTTGCCTAAGTCAACTGCAAGTGTCAAGTGACAGGAACAACATATCATTCTCCCTCATGCCCTTAACTTGACCCGCCATTTAAGTTTAGTATTCTGCAATTCTATCAACACCAGAAATGTTTAACTTGTTATATAAAACCAATATTGGCATACTTCAGCAACACTAAACAACCAACTATTTCAGGTACCAAGAGCTAGTAGTTCATAGAGAAAAGATTAGTTTGAAACCAAACTATTCTTTCTGCAAAGCGGCAAGAACTTTGTTTACAGCCCTACAACTTCCTCCACTTAAGATCCTTATCACATGGAGATTCAGAACAAACATGCTAATCCCTACTAACACATTGTTAACCTGAATCACCAGTTTAAACCGCGTGACTCACATTACTGGAATCTCCATGACTGTCAGTGGCTGCAAACTTGAAGATCTCAAAGGCTAATAACTCTTTCCATCAGCTCCAAAACACTCCGTGATAGACAAAACTTTGCGTAAATTTCATCATCGAGCCTCTAAACCCAAGAAAGATACCCTCTCTGTCATGCACTTCATAGTCACAACATTGGTTGACAAACTGCTATATAATTTGATTGGATTGAGTGGAAGTGAAATAAATTAAATAAAATTTAAATGATTCATGCATTGATTAAGAACTGTTGCCTTGGAATTAATGTGTTGAACATCTGTATGTTAACAGCAACGAATGCGTATCCGACAACCACCATAATTTAAAGATTTCGATCAATAGCTCACGTAACATTAGCGAGCGACGGCGACGCACCTCAATATTAAAAAACTTGTAATCATAATAAAATCCAAATCACCATAAAAGCAAGACGATAGAATATAAAAATTACAGAAGATAATACCGGCACGGAGTGCAGGAGTATCACTAGGACTGGCCCTAAAGAGAACAAAAGATGGGTCCGATGAGAACAGGGGAAGATAAGACCCGACCTCGACCTCCCTCGCCTTCGAATCCGAGGACTTAATCAATAATACGGATGCCAGAGCGATTCCCCTGAGAAAATCCCTCCTTCCAGCCGCCGGAGAGCGCAGTAGCCCGCGATATGAAATGTTCGGAATAGATAAGGAGATGACTCCGGTGGAGACTTCCGGCTGATGCGGCGGCTGAAAGGAGGTCACCCCAGAAGAGGAAAAAAGAGATGAGATGCGAACGGCCGACGCAGTCACCATTGATGGGAGCTCAAGCTTGCAATCCATAAACCATTATCCAAGATTTTTTGTTTTAATACTTTTCAAATAAGTTGGAATTCTATTAGTTCAAATGAGTATCAGTCAATTTTAAATATTCAAATCTTCTTAATTAACTTTCAAGTTAGGTTAATTAAATTCGATTATAGCAAATGCATTATCCACAAAAAATAGTGATTACTTCCTTTAAATTTTATGAATATTTATGAACATAAGATGTTATTCTTCTTTAGAGACATTATGATAAAAAATATTAGCTAATATTTTTACATAAGAAATTTTATTTCAAAATTATATATTTGGAGAAATAAAAATTCTAATAATTATTTTTTCTTTTATTTGTATTTATCATATATATTATAGTTTTAGAATATTTGGAATAATAAATCCAAATTTTAGCTTCAATAATATATATTAAAAAGTATATCAAGTAATGTTTATTAAAATTTATAATTTTTATAACTCCCAAAAAAATCAATTGATCAGCACAGATCTCGAGGTAATATTTGAATTGAAAACTCATCAAAACTCTAACTTCAACAAACTTATAATCAAATTGACTATGTTGATGAAAAAAATCATTAACATCACAAATTCCTTTGAGTATAAACAAACCCAAATCAAATATTTGAAACGTATTTGAAAGTTTTATGATATTAATTGAAGGACTAAATAGTCTTCAAATATTATGTGCTTTTAGCCAAATAGAGTAGCTCAATGAGAATAATCTAATGAACTCAAAATAACTCAATTATGAGGTCATTTAAATACTAGAACATTGAATAAATGATCTATGATTAAGGGGATCAATACAGCCTCTTCGATGGAGTAATTTGAGATCTTGCCAAATTTATTAAAGTATTCTTCTTTAAAAAATTATCAAACAAGGCTATATTTTTCATATAAAAGAAGCTCGAAAGATTAGAGATCTTAAGAGCTGTATTGCATTTCCAGAACATCACCACCGATGATTGCCACTACCAGCTGCGACTATTGAAAGTGGATACCCAACCTATGTTATATTATTGTTGATTAACTAACATTGTATGATCATTTCCACCCTCCATTAACTATTTCGCAATCACGATAAAAGGAATCAAACAAGCAATCACAAAAAAAAAAGGAATCTAACAATTGATCTCAATTGTATAAGATTGTCTTCCAAGAAGAGTAGAATATTACACCTTCAATTATATAATGAACTATTGCAACTGGGTCAAGCCTTGTTATTTTTCCATTTTTTATACTTCATGCGCAAAAACTATAGTATCTTTTATAACTTCTATTTAATGCGCACTGGATCATTGTATTAAATTATTATTTTAAATACTCAACAACCAAGAAATTTCTATCATGTAACAAGTTGGTTTGCTTGTGAAAAAATATTATCAACATATTATGAATATTTTTTTAATGGCTAACAATTAATCTGTCAATCAATAACAACACAATTTAGTTATTGTAGGTTACACAAGACTCACTTTGGAGGATCTCAAATATAGGATAGAAGAAATTCAAGTTCAAATACTTCTAACTCTTGGAGGATGCTATCAACAAAAAACTATGTTGCCACTCATGTAGTGCAATTGTGTTCTCCCACCATAAAATCAACACCAATTTGGGGTTGATCTATTTTGATGTCACTCATATAGTACCTCCTTATTCATACTTTTATCAATATAGTCAGGCTTTTTGTCAAACAATTTATTGTCCATCGGAAGATCATTAAATTTGAGACCATCCCATTTTAAATTTGAGATCGTCTAAACTCTAATTTTAGCAAACTTATAGTTGAATTGAGCATCTCATAAGATGGACCCAGCAATATCAAAAGTGGTCCAATCCAAGCTTGAAAGAGCCTAAGTGAAGCACCTAAAGTATAATTGGAAACTTCATGATCCTAATTGGATGGTCAAATATTCTTCAAAATTGGCATGTGTATGATCAAATTGAGCATCTTGATGAGACAAATCCGATGAACCCTAGTTTGCTTAATCCTGATATCAGTAAGGTACTTAAATGTTGAATAAATTGTCTATTATCAATATAATCAATATGTGTTATCTAATGGAGCATTTTTTATTTTGGATATATATTACAAGGTATGCAGCTTAAAAAATCTATAAAATAACCCTCACTTTTTTGCATCATTATATGAGAGTGAGAGGAGCTTGGTCTTTGGCTTGAGATCCAAGAGAGGTATTGGCTCTAAAGATGTCAAAACACCACTAGCGCACCATTGCTAGATCCCCATATTGTCACCATCATTGGGCATCATTGGGCCATTGCCCAATCATCAATAACAATAAATCAATAACAATTAGCTTTTAATAATTAGAGTCGTCACTCTTGTCCCTTGACACAATAATTATTCATTGTGACTTCAAATTAGTAAATCATGTGAATCAGGTAGAGAATGTCACCACAAATCACAATATTTAAAATAAAAACTCATCGACCCACCATCATATATAAATATAAAATAGTTTAAAAAAAATAAATATAAAATAGTTTCAAGCCAAACTCAATAATGAACCAACCTTTATTGTTTTTATACACTTAATATTACAAAAGTAATAACGAGCAACTATTACCCACTCACATAAATAATGTTTCAACTAGTAAAAATATAAAATCATCCACTCAAAGTGACCATAATAATCCATGCTACAATATATCAAAAGTTATAAAGTGAAAATTTACTAAATTGAGAGAAAATACCCCTTAGGAGGCGCATGTCGGCGTAACTAATCCCTCGATGATTTACACTCAAAATGAACTAATTTATTTATATTATATTTATTATACTTTATTTTGCATTATTTTATATTCAAATTAAATATCAGAATTGATTAAACTTCTGTATTTAAAATAATTTAAATTCTCCAAAAAAAAAAAATTAACCCTAAAAAAATTGAACCAAATTGCCCTCTTAATAGTAAACGCTCCTAACGAATGACAAATACAAAGTGAAAATAGCTCCAAAGACACACATCATCTTAACCTATTGGTTGAGAGCTTAGATTTCCAACTAAGAGGTATTGAGTTTGAGTCTTTGTTTATATATTATGTGTATAAATTTGAGAGTATACTACAAAAATTGATATCGTTAGGAATCGGGTTAGGATTTTTCTCCTCTTGCGCCGCCCTCTGTCGTTGAACTCTCTTCTGCTCCTTCCTCCGGCTAGGCCGGAGGACTCCGATCCCCTTCGTCAATATGGCAGATCCTCTTTCTGCATCTGATTTCCCCCCTCTTGGATCCTCATCTGGAGGAGCGCCGCATGTTTTGCCGAGGAACTGGAATCAGGTATTTGCTCCTGATACTTCGGCTCCTAAAGCCTTCCACTTTACACACCATCCGTCTGAGCCCAAGATTATACCTTTCTCGGATGATAAGCTGTGTAAGGATGGAGAAGAATGGAAGCTTTGCCTGGTCGGCTACTCTATTGGTCGCAGGCCTTTCTATGAGGCTCTGTTGGGGGCTATTAACAAAACTTGGAGTTTAAAGGGCTCTCTGCAGCTTCTCTCCCTAAATAACGGTTTCTTCCTACTCCGATTCTCTTGTCAAGAAGATTTTGACATGGTGTGGTCACGTGGTGTCTGGTTCTTCCTTGGTAAGCCATCCGTTATACAAAAGTGGCACCCGAAGTTCAAGCCCAAGAAGGAAGAGTTCTCTGATGTTCCGATCTGGGTGAAAATACACGACCTCCCGCTTGCATGTTGGAATTCGGAGGGAATATTGCGCATAGCCAGCAAAGTAGGGATTCCGGTAGCAGCGGACAAGCTGACGGAGCAAAAGACCAGGCTTACCTTCGCCCGTATATGTGTGCTTGTGGACAATCTTGCTACCTACCCGGAGGAAATTCAAGTATCATTAGATGGTGATGTTGTCTCTCTGAAAGTCCAATACGAATGGCGCCCGACCCCTTGCGAGCACTGTAAGTCCCTAATGCACGTCTCTTCCTCTTGTCCGACAAAGGCTAATTTGGCATCTGAAGATCTAGCTAATGCTAATGCTGGAATCAGAGGGAGAAGTTACAGTAGGAAGCCCCGTAATAGACATCATTCCAAAAGCCAGAATATCTCTAGACCCCCAATTACACCTATTGTTCAGCAAAATTCCAAACAGATTACCACAAAAACCTAATCTGCATCACAGCCTACTGTTAACATCACCAATGCTATAGGGCAACCTCTTTCATTTCAACCACAGTCCCCTACCTCTCAAAATATCCCCCCTAAAAATATGTCTGTAGCAGACGATTTTCCTACAACTGATTCACAGCCTCTGGTAGATGTTATTGTATCGGGTATCCCCAACCTAAATTCACCTCAAGAGGCGAACTCTTCTTCTTCCACCACTCATAACTCTGTTCCCGCTAAAGATTTTATTTCTCCAAATAAGTTTGATGCTCTTAGTATTGAGGAAGAGCAAACACTACAGTCTGATGATAATGTGAGCTTAGACAGTAAGTTAGATTCTGCGGTTGGGGGCAAATCTAAGGCCACGGAGAAGGGTAAGCAAATGCAAGCGAGTACGGCGCCCAAAAAACCTGCTAGGGGGAAGCAGAACAAAAAACCCCTGCCTCATACTAATAATTAAATGTCTTTTCCACCCATGGTGGCGTGGAATATCAGGGGTTTCAATCACCCTGATAAAGTTTTCAGCTATAAGCGTCTCATCAAATCTTTTAACTTAAGCGTGATCTGCATTCTGGAAAATAGGATCAATTCAAATTCTCTCATGGATCCTTTTTTCGAGTCTTCTCACTCTGTTTCCTAAAGAAGAAAGCTGTCATAACTTCAACTTATCCTCTTCGGGTAGGATATGGGTCAAGTGGGATGCCTCTAAGCTGTCCTTCAAGCCTTCTCTGATATCTAATCAGGTTATTTCTGGCATTATTTGGGTTGGCAACAAACCGCTGCTTCAATTATCTGCTATTTATGCTTCTAACAACCATATGGAATGCAAGGAATTATGGGACTCCTTGGTGTAACTGGCACCAAATAATGATTTCCCTTGGGCGTTAATCGGTGATTATAATTGCTGACGTTTTGCATATGAAAAATCTGGGGGGACTGCTCTAAATCAATCTGCTTTGATAGACTTTAACAATATGATTTTTAGTAACAATTTGGTGGATTTAAACTCTGTTGGCTTAAAGTATACTTGGTTTAATCAGCGCACTATAAATCCTATACACATCAAACTTGACCGTGTATTAGTTAATGAGGGTTGGCTGAACTTTTTCCCTGAATCTTACTGTGCTGTCCAAAGCCCCTCTTGCTCGGATAACTGCCCTCTCATCCTGAACCCTGGTATGAATATACAGGTGCATCATTGTTTTCTCTTCAAAAACTACTGGACAAACATTGATAAGTACTGGGCTATTCTATTGGACTTCTTCTCTAAACCCTGTAATGGGAATCTCATTTCCCATCTCAGGAATACTTTAAAACTTATCAAGGATGCGGTTAAGAGTGAGGTATGGTCTTCTTCTTCTTGTATTTATAGGCATTTAGATGATTTAAATGATAAGCAATCTGATCTGATGGTTAAGCTACAAGATGATCCTACCAATGTTGTTCTTAATCACTCTTTCAAAGTTTGCACTGTGGATATAGCTAAGTTTAATTCAATGCTAGCCTCTTGGATTATTCAGAGGGCTAAAGTCAATTGGATTAGACAGGGGGAGGATGACTTAAAGTTTCTATTTGCAAAAATTAGAATAAGGAGAGGTGGTTCTAAATCTGTGTTTAACTTATTGGCAAACTCCCCTTCTTCTTCTAGAGCTGATGTGGTAAGCTCGTTAATTCAATATTATCAAGGTCTTTATAATCCCCCAGCTCCCCCTAATGCGACACTTAATTGCCTCCTCTCTAGGATTAAGCTGCCGCATGCTGATGCAACTCGCATTACTTCTTATGTGCTGGATGATGAAATAAGACATGCTGTCTTTTTGGGTAACACAAATTTTGCTCCAGGCCCAGATGGATATAATTTCTTTTTTTACAAATCTGCATGACACATTGTTGGCCCTTTGGTTTGTAGGGCTGTTCACTCTTTTTTTCTGAAATGTTACATGCCGCATGGTGTAAAAGCAACTGCACTGGCTATCATTCCAAAACACAAAAATGCATTTGAATTATCTAATTATAGACCTATTGCTCTATGTAATGTTCTTTATAAAATTATTGCAAAGGTACTTGCGGAAAGATTAAAACCTGTTATGAATCATATTGTTATGGATAATCAAGCTGGCTTTCTGTTGACATATATTTCAAACACATTGAAAATTTTTTTATTATTATTATTTTGTCATAATACATAAAAAATGGGTAACACATAAAGGCTAAAATTGTTGTAATGACACAAAAGTTCTCTTGGTACATCCACTAACTTACTGGCTTGAAAACCACATCGTGGGTGTGAGTGGTTCTAAATTTTCATTGATATTTTTAGTGAAATGCCCACATTTGATACTAGTTGCTAGGATGCAGCTTTATGATTCTACATGACCTTCCAATGTTATGAAATATACAAATTAAAGTCATAAAGTTGAGTGATTGCTACAGATATACTCAACTTAGATGTATTTTGGACTAGAAATAATATATCATTCTTTGAAAATCAATGTCGGCAATACATCTTGGATGCTCACGGTTATACAAAAAAAAAATAATAATAATAATAATTTGAAATCTGAAATTAAAAAAAAAAAAAAAGAAGGAAAGAAGGAATTGAAGAGATGTATCTATTCGTAACATTAATTCAGTTCCACCGATTTGCTCAAACGATGCAATCCTTGGCGATAATAACTGACTTATGGCAATCAGTCAATAAAAGGGAGAAGAAACAAAGAAAAAAAAAAAAAAAAAAACTAACACTTGATTTTCTCCCTCTGTTCCGAAGTGCTGTTCTGTCTTCGTTTACTCCAGTAACTAATCCGCCTTCACCGTCGCTCCAACCCACTTCCCTGACGTACTCTACTTCCTGCTTGAAGGTAATTCGTATCTTCGTCTTGGTCCTTACTTTTCGCTTAATCATACAAGGCCGCACAAACTCTTCGTTAACCTGCTTTCAAGCCCTCGCTTTGCATCTAAATAACTGTCCCGCTCTCTGCATCTAATTTTAACCCGTAAATAACCCTTCGTCCAAAAAAAAAAAAATCTCACATAATTTGTGAATAACCGTTTGCTTGTGCCCTTCAAATCGTGCCAGCAAACCTGTTACTTGCTTAAAGAATTAAATCTCAAAAAGCCAGCCACTTGCTTATTGCATGTGAATATCCAGGATTAGCATTTAATGCAAGACAAGACAAGACATTGTTCTCAAAATTTTAAAGGGAATAAAATCAGGTTTTTGTCTGTTATAGCTGTACCACTCTAATTATAATTTTGATTTATACAATCAAATAAATTTATATGCAATAAAATATAATCCTTTTAGTCAATTACAAATAGAAAATGTATGTTGAATTTGAAGACCTCGCGCCATTGATCTTTGATCTGGGCGAGATGAATTTTAAATTGAAGACCCGCGCCGTGATTTTTAATCCGGGCGGATGGTAAAAAAAAAAAAATCTAACGAAGACCTCGCGCCATTGATCTTTGATCTGGGCGAGATGAATTTT
The DNA here is from genome assembly GCA_016618105.1 of Dendrobium huoshanense. Taxonomy (NCBI): domain Eukaryota; kingdom Viridiplantae; phylum Streptophyta; class Magnoliopsida; order Asparagales; family Orchidaceae; genus Dendrobium; species Dendrobium huoshanense. The sequence continues at coordinate 84,317,460 of CM028358.1, forward strand.
AAATTGAAGACCTCGCGCCGTCGATCTTTGATCCGGGCGAGAAGAAACTACGGCAAATGCCGTCCCGATTTCCCCCGGTGGGGAGGGGACGCCGGAAGGCTGCCGAAATTCCTCCGCGAATTTATTGAAATTTTTCTAAAAGTTGGAGAGATGGAATTGAGTTCCTGCCAATAGAATGATTTATCAAAATTCAAGAAATTTTAATTGGTTTCATTTAATGAAATTAAAAAAAATCTGACAACTTTGATTTCCTTATGTTTGAATAATTAAAGCAGAATATATATGAACTTCTGTTTTAATAATTAAACATGGCTCTTATCTAATTTAATAAAATCTAAAATAAGCCAAAATATATAAGAGGAAATGAAGATCTCGCACAATTGATTTCTAAGATATTATTTAATTAAACTTAGTTGGTTAATTAAAATTAATTGATTAGAATTAATCAATTAATTTTAATTTAAAAAAAAAAAAACTCTGAAAATAATTTCTTCATTGTGGTTTAAGAATGTTAACATACATGCTAGCACTATTCATCCACTATTAACACAACTAAGACTATCATAAATAGAATATCTCATGATATCTCACATAAATAATCATAAATATCTTTGTAAAGCAGCAAAAAGTATCTCAAAATTTTTTATATAAATGTTCAGGTAACAACACTTCGAATGACGAAAATTAAGCAAAGATACTATAAACATTATCAAATTATATCTTCCACCAAGATGCCAACATCCCCAGGCTATAATCCATTAGTGGAAACACAAGATCTCACAAGCAGCTAAAAAAAAAAAGTATTATAAAAACATTGGTATCATATTTGATAATATGCATTAAAAGGATTAGCTTTGCAGAAGTTGTTGGAAGAATCAAGAAAGGAGTGACAACCTTCCTTCTTCTAATTGGAGCACCAATACTAAGAAAGTCAAGTGTAAGTGTATAGCCATTAAACTTCTGTCTCCTACAAATTGAAGAAGTAGTCATTATTTTAATTGAAATATCGGCTCATTGCAGATTATATATTTCATAAGGCAACAACAATAGAAAAAAAAAATATAATACCAAGTCTTCTACCAATTGATTTTTGATACATAAATAGCATATGATCTTACCTGTGCGAATGAACAAGATATATAAACACACACACTTAGCGTATTTGTAAACAAGGTTGGTGCAAGAAGTATCATAGTTTTGTTTGTTATACAAAAAAAAAAATTAATGTCACTTTGACCTATCCGAGAAGCCAAGAGCCGAAGTCTTTGAAACTATCATCTACAAATCATGTTGCATAAAATTATTGTTTAATAGTTTGGCAATATATTAGATTACCATTTTTCTACAAAGCATAAAATGGATTTTATATATATATATATATATATATATATATATATATATATATATATATATATATATATATATATATATATATATATATATATATATATAAAGAAAGAAAGTTCAAACTATTAACAAAATCCTCATAATAGCATTTAAGTAAACGGACCAACTTATACTTAGATGCTTAAGCAGAAACAACAAAATTGTTGACCTCAATAGTGTCAAACAATAAATATCCAACTCAAACAAGTTCAGAACAAATCTCCAAACAATCTAAATTTAAATCTTTGGGCAGCCTGATTTATAAGGATCAGGTTGTAAGACCCACTAACGGGCTACTTTCTAAGAAAGCTATAAATCCCAATACTTGGGTTACTTTCTACAAAAGTTATAAATCCCAATCTAAATTTAAATCTTTGGGCAGCCTCGTTCATAGGAACTAGGTTGTAAGACCCGCTACCCGGCAACTTTCGTAGGAAAGTCGTAAGCCCGACCTTAGGGGAAAGTTTTAGGTAGAAATTGACCTAACCCCTAAACCCAATTAAAAAACCCCCGGCCACTTCTAATAGAAGCCGTAAGTCCGACCTCTGAGGGAAACTTTTAGGAGATAATATAGCCCTAGACCCCTCAAATGGGCATCCTAGTTTAAAGGACTAGGTTGTAAGACCCACAACTCGGGCCACTTAGCTTAAAGTGCTAGGTTGTAAGACCCATAATTAGGCAACTTCTAAGGAAGCACTAACTAAGACCTAATCCAAATCCAATTCAAGCGAAATTCAAATTTTTGGGCATCTTAGTCTAAATGATTAAGCTGTAAGACCCGTTTTTAAGGCTTCTTCCTAAGGGAAGCTATAAGTCCTACTCCAATAATTAAAACCTCCGGGCAGCCTCACTATAGAGTTAGGTTGTAAGACCCATCCTTGGGCCACTCATAAGTAGAGTAATAAGCCCCTAATTCCAAATTGAAATCTCTAGGCTACTTTCTAAGAAAGCCATAAGTCCCAAACCAAACCTAAATCCCTGGGCAACTCCTAATTGGAGTCGTAAGCCCCAAACTAAACAAACTATCTGGGCAACTCCTAATTGGAGCCGTAAGCCCCAAACTAAATCAAATTAACGGGCAACTCCTAATTGGAGTCGTAAGCCTCAAACTAAACAAATTAGTAGGCAACTCCTAAGGAAGTAATAAGCCCTAACCCAAATTAAATCAAACTAAAATTCACATTTAACCACTTCAGTCTATTCGGGATCCCTGAGAGGAGGCAACCCATGGCTGCTAATCAGATTCCCTGGACACTGCAGTCAATGATTGTTAGTGTTGGTAGACTGAAATCTATGGTATACCCGGGACGACGGAACCATGGGATCTTGATCGGGTTTACCTCCATTTCCCCTACTATTGAGACTAAAAAAAAATTACCTAAAATTTATTTCATCCTTAATCGAGAGTTCTCTCTTACGTTGTAAGAGGGGTAATTAACTATGAGTGCTTGCGCTCATAGGAAGTAAGAACCCCAGATCTATAAACTCTGATACTACCCTCAGGGGAAATCTGGTTAATTACAATCTGACTTAAGGGAAATGGAATCCTACGGTTGCAAATCGAGATTCGCGCACACGTGCCATTTTTCTTGAGCCAACAGATTTCTGGCGACTCCGCTGGGGATTACTTTTCTCTCCATCTTTGGATGAAAATATAATTCAAATTTAGTCTCAAATGATGAAACATCTAAAATATATATATATATATATATATAGATGTTTATTCGATGCAATTCTGTGTTTTCTTTTCCAACAGAATTCAGGTTGACTCTAATCCCTGTAAGTTCTGTTGACAGGTTGATAACATGACGCCTGCAAAGTCTTTCATGACTGTGAAACTGGGTGAGGGAACCAGAGTGCAGTTCCCTCAAGCTATTCTGAACACAGGCTATGCTGGAGCAACTATTCAATTCGGAACTATTTCCGAAGTCATGCAGTTTGAACAGTTCCTTCCCGAGAATCCTGTTAGCGTACCTACTGCCAAAGGTGTTGCTAAGAAGCCTACTTCTGAAGCTGTTGATGAGAAGGCTCCTAAGAGGGCCTCTGTATTTTCAAGGCTCTCTATGTCACCTACTACTGCTCCAGTATTTCAAAAGAAAGTTTCTGATCCCAAGTTGCAATCTGTTGGCATGAATACAACCAGTCAGAATATAATCCAGGATGAAGTGCCTGAAGAATATAATGCTGAAGTTCCTGAAGCAAGTACTAAACTTTCCAGGAAAACCAGAAGAAAGGCTAATGCTCGCTTACGAGCTAATGGCTGGGTGCCTGAGACCCTTCAAGAATCATCACCGCAGTTAGAAGCGAATGTACCAGTTAATAACGGCTTTGAGCCGTTAAAATGGGTAAAAAGGAATGATGATAAGGGTCACTTGAAGAAGTCTTTCTGGGAGACTTCACGTCAACATCCACAACCACCAAAGAAGGAAGAATCTGCCTCTTCCAAGATATACAAAATACTAAAGACTGTCAAAGATAGGAATCTACAACGAAGACTGAGGAAATCTGTTACTGAAGCTATTTCCTCAAATATGATTCATCCTCAGAATAATAAATTCTCAACAAGACCTTATAGAGAGGAGTTTAGACGTCCTCCATACCACCAAAAGCCAAGAGAATTTTGTCCTAATATGGGTCGATACCCGTATTATGGAAGAAAACAGTTGGGAGAGCCTTCTGATAATTTACATATAAGAGATTATAACAGAAGATATGATGAACGAAGGCCCCAACACTGGTATCATAGACCTGCCCATTCAAGGGTACATTCTGATACTGGTGGTCATCGTTATGTAACTCCAAGGAGACAGCAAGTTTGGGTTCCCAAAAGACCCATATATCCTCGAGCTCAGAAGGATGATCGTGATAATGAAATTTATAAAGAGCGACTTAAATCTCATGTCCAGAAGTTATCCCCTAATAAGGAGATTTCTGTTGATGTGATTAAAACAAAAGAAGAAAGCTGTCAAGTCTATAAAGAATCCCCCGACTCTCCAGTCATACACTGGAAGCGGCGGTCTCAACTTAGAGAAAATCATGAGTTGGAAGAAGATGATAATTATTATGATGATGATGAAGAAGTGGAAGAGGGTATTGGTCCCATGGACGTTGAAGTTGTCCGGATGGTTGATCATATACCTGATCGAGCTAATCAGCGGCATACTCGTAGAAGTGCAGCGTTGAATTTGCAAAATGAAGAACAACTACGAGATGACCAAGAACAAGCAGCATCTGTGAATAGAATTCCACAACCAGAAGAAGTTGAGGAGGTAGAAGCAGAAAAAGCTGTAAAGAAGTTACAATTGGAAATGCAATCTATGCAACAAAGGAAAGATCTAGAAATCCATCATTTAAATACTCGTCTTGATGAAATGAGTAATATGATGAAACAGTTGTTTGGACAACTGGGCATGATGGCTACAACTAACCAACCACCTGTAGCAAATACTCAAGGAAATGTTCAAATTACTCCTGATGAGTTAGAGGAGCCAATACTGATTACCCCTAAAGAAGGTGAAATGGTCAGCAAAGCTCAAATTGAAAACCTTATCAGTCAAAAAGTGAAAGCAGTTATTGCATCTGAGGCTGCTGAAGCTTTGGTTGGGACAGGTCGTCCGTATCCGGTGGAATATGACCAAGAAAAGTATCCAAAGGGGTATATAGTGCCAAAATTCAATTTGTTTGATGGTACTGCAAATCCTCGTCAACATCTGGCACAATTCAAAGCTACCTGTGGAAATACAGGAGGCAATGATGCTCTGTTACTACGCCAGTTTGTCAGTAGTTTAACAGGTACAGCTTTTGAATGGTATGCTGAGTTACCCAATGACTCAGTGAGAACATTCGCCGAACTAGAGACAATGTTCATCAAACGATTTGCCAGTGCAACAAAGAAGGTGACTATCGCTGACCTCGCTCTTGAGAAAAGGAAAAGAGAAGAATCAGTCACCAAGTACATAACCAGATGGAGAAATCTCAGCATGAAATGCGAGCAACAGCTCACTGAGAAGCATGCTGTTGAGCTGTTACTTGGAAACATAGATGATTATATGGCTCCATATCTGGCGATGGCTACAATCAATACATTTCAGGAGTTACTTGATCGTGTAGCCAAATTTGAAAGGTTACCCAGACCTAGAAGTACTGGCTTCAATTATAATAATAATCCATCAGGAAAAGGGAAACAAATCAAAATCTTTGATCCAAAAAGAAGTGAGGTGAATACCACATTCCCATCTTCCTTAGAGAAAAACGAAAAAGAAGATTCAATGAATCCGTCGAAGATGCTGAAACAAATAAAAGAAAGACAAAGACCTCCTACTTTACAGGAGAAAATTAACAAGCCGTATTCTTTCAAAAAGGAGTGTACGGGAAAGATTTTTAGGCAAGCCCTAAAAATTGGCCTTCAATTGCCAGAATCTCGCCGACCCGAACAGGCTGGCATGACAGATGATCCAAATTACTGTCCGTATCATAGGATCATAAGTCACCCAATCGAAGATTGTTTCATTTTCAAAGATTGAGTTGAAAGAAATTATCAGAATGGTGAACTTACACTTTCTAATAGCGTTCTTGTCAATCCTAAAAGGGAGAAAACCAATGTTATCTCCTCTACACCCTATCAAAACACTGAGAATGAGAAAGGGAAAGCACCCCAAGAAGATGAAGGTGGTTGGGAGACCTTTATCTCAAAGAAAACTAAACAAATGATGAATGTCTTACTGGCCATTGAAGGCATTCGTCGTAAGAGTGCATTAGAATTGGAAGTTGATCCAAAACTTCTTTCTTCGAAAAAACCAGTGACAGGAGGGCCCAGTTCGAGTAAAAAGAAACCTTCAAAATATTTCAAAGACCAAAAGGATAAGCGTAAGCCTGGATCAAAATCTCAAAAAAGAAAGAAGAAGAAATTAACAAAGCAGAACTCTGTAATACAAAAATACATCGACTCCATCGATGAATATCAGCAACCTCTAAGGCGTCCTGTTAAGTTAGAGGAATATATGACTGATTTGTTTCTTGACTCGGAGTCAGAAAAGGAAGAGAGTATTCCAATTGAGACTTGCTGAGTCATAAATCAACGAGGTGGAAGGGCTGCAAGAGGACGCAATGCACCTCTTGCTATCTATAAAGCTGACACGAAAATGCCTTCTAAGGAAATACGTCGTACACCAGCACCTTTCACCGACTCAGATGAAGACTTATATTTTCCCGATGAAGAAAGTGATCATAAAGGAAAGAACATGCCTAAAGAAAAATGTCCAAAACTCGGAAGCGGCTCAGACTCCGAGGAAGTTAATGATTTGAAAATTTCAAAGAATTCTCAAGCTGAAGCTAGATCATCTTCAGAGGTGACACAAATCCAGCTGAGAAGTGGAAAGCAGGTTCTCCCACCTCAAAAGAAAATAAAGGATAAGGAGAAGAATATCCAACTCAATGAAGCTGTTATTCCACAAGAGCCTCATAAACTCAAGGTGGCCAGTTCAAATGTGGACTACAACATATTATCTCATCTCCGCAAACTACCTGCATTGTTGAGTGTCTACGACGCCCTTCTGATGTCTAAAAATCTTCGAGAAACACTCATTAAAGCTTTGCAAAATCCTGAGCAATACGAGGCATTCTTTGCTGAGCAAAATTTGAAAGAAGCCTTACATACTCAAAATACTGCTACAATCACTTTCTGTGATAATGATATGCTCCTGGGAACTGCAGAGCATAATCGACCATTATACGTTACAGCGGAGAGTAACAATATTGAAATAAATAGAATTTTGATTGATCCAGGTTCTTCTGTTAATCTAATGAGTCTCAGAACGCTCAAAGGACTAGCCCTGGACGTACAATATTTGAACAAAAGCACAGTGTTTCTGCAAGGATTCAATGAACAAGGGCAAAGAACTCTGGGATCTTTAGTTTTGCCTTTGAACTTTGGGGAACTTAATACAGAGGCAACATTTCATATCATTGATGCCAACACATCATACAAAGCACTTCTTGGAAGACCATGGCTCCACGAGTATGGTATAGTGCCTTCAACACTTCATCAATGCATGAAATACATTCGAGATAATGAAGAATATTGCATTGATGGTGATGAACAACCATTCTTGGTGCACGAAGTCAAAATCTACGATGACGCCAAGTACTTTATAGCTCAAAAGCCAAAAGGCAATGAGCTTCTAAAAATTCAGTCTCTTACACTAGACAAGAAAATGTTAAAAGATAAAAACAAGAATCAATCGAAACAAATTTGCTCAGTGCCTCATCTCGGCAGTGATTCCGAAGAGGACGATATCTCTACAACTTTCAAACCCTTGATCATAGGGAAAAGAAAGAATAAACTATCAACTGTCCCTTTTGATTACGAAGCTAATCACACAAACAAGGTACGGTGTTCAAGTAAACCGACCATCGAAGGAGAAGAAGAATTTGTGTATCAGCCCAAGGGTACTACAGAATCTCAGGAAGAAGCAGACCCAGGACCCAGTTCCATATCTAAGAAATTGCAAAAAGTATCAATTTCAATGATAAGGGTGTCTGAAGAACAAATATCTACAGATATCATCAAAATAATGCCAATGCCGGCGGCACATTCTAAAACATTGACTACCTCACCAAATACAAACATAGAAATGTTAAAAACTTTTTATGTCCCTCCCAAAAGAGGTCTCAATGAACGTGGATTCATTTTCTATGAATCAAAAGTGATAACGCAACATATTACTCATGAAATAGAAAATGAAGATGAATGGGACAATGAAGATATGTGGATAATTATTCCTCAATACCCTTCACCCATTATGAGAAAGCTGATAGAAAGAAGAATCTTTTTCGTGCAAACAAACAAACGAGCTCGTTATTTTAGAGAACTCTGGCACAATGAGCATGCACAAAGACCTGTTGGTCAAGGCTTGTCAACAACCTGGGGTCTTGGATATGCTCGACATTCACACCTCACACGAGCATCATCCTATCATTATCTTGAATACCCTCAACATTCACGTCTTACATATGCAACCTCCTATAATGTTACAGATAAGGAGGAGAGACTATTGGAGTCTGAAGATCAAATTGAAGATCTAATAGTAGATCTAAAAGAAGCTCCAAAAGAATTCGAAGAAGGTAGCCAAGCTACTGTGGATGAACTCAAAGAAATAAACTTGGGTACTGAAGAAGATCCAAAACCTACATTCATCAGCTCTGACCTCTTGCAAGACAAGGCAGAGGAGCTAAGAATGTTACTTCTCGAATACAAAGACTGTTTCGCATGGAACTACACTGAAATGCCTGGTTTATCACCAGAGGTGGCAGTGCATAAACTCTCCATCGATACAAAAATACCGCCTGTTAAGCAAGCACCCAGGTGAATGCGACTTGAAATTGAAGAACAAGTCATTGCTGAAACCAAAAAGCTTATTGAAGCTAGTTTTATTCGAGAAGAGAAGTATGCTAACTGGATCGCTAATATCGTTCCAGTGAAGAAGAAAAATGGTCAAATTCGTGTCTGTATAGACTACCGGGATTTGAACAAAGCATGCCCAAAAGATGATTTTCCACTGCCCAATGCAGAACTTATGGTCGATAACACTTCGAATCATGACATGTTCTCATTCATGGATGGATCATGGGGTTATAATCAAATCAAAATGGAGCAGGAGGATGAAAAACATACCTCATTTCGAACTCCCATTGGCATATATTGCTATAAAGTAATGCCATTCGGTTTGAAGAATGCTGGAGCTACTTACCAAAGAGCGATGACTCGAATCTTTGATGATCTTATCCATAAGCATGTAGAATGTTATGTGGATGATTTGGTTGTAAAAAGCAAAAATCAACATGAACATGTAAATAATCTCAAAATTGTATTCGAAAGAATTCGCAAATTCAATTTGAAAATGAATCCGCTTAAATGCGCTTTTGGTGTGTCATCCGGTAAATTTCTCGGATTTATTGTACGTCATAGAGGGATTGAAATTGATCCTGATAAAATTCAAGCAATAGTGGAAATGCCACCTCCAAAAACTCTAAGACAACTTCGTTCTTTACAAGGAAGATTGGCATATATCCGAAGATTTATATCTAATCTCTCGGGTAGATGTCAACCCTTTTCACGATTGATGAAGAAAGATACTCCTTTCGTGTGGGACGATGCTTGTCAAGAGGCATTTAATAGTATAAAACAATATCTATTGAATCCTCCAATCCTTGCTGCCCCAATCCCAGGGAAACCTCTAATCCTATATACAGCTGCTCTTGAAGAATCACTCGGAGCATTGCTAGCACAAACAAATGAAAATGGCAAAGAAAATGCCCTTTATTATATCAGTCGACGATTAATAGGGGCAGAATCTAAATATTCACCAATTGAAAAGCAATGCCTAGCATTGATCTTTGCTACTCAAAAACTGCGGCATTATATGTTATCCCATAAAATCACTTTAATATCTAAAGTGGATCCATTAAAATTTTTAATGACTAGACCCACTCTCACGGGTCGTCTAGCTAAATGGGCTGTCTTGCTAATGCAATTTGACATAATATATATGCCACAAAAAGCAGTGAAAGGACAGGCTCTAGCTGATTTTCTAGCAGCCCATCCTCTACCTACAGGTTCTCCACTCAACGATGAATTGCCAGATGAGCAAACACTTGAAGTGGAAGAAAAAGAAAATCTACAAGAATGGGAGCTCTATTTCGATGGAGCTTCATCATTAAAACATCCAAGCCACCTAAATTTCCAACAATCCAAGTGGGTATTGGCCTTATATTCATTACACCGCAAAAAGGAATACTCCGATATTCCTACAGTTTAACAGAGCCTCGCACTAATAATGAGGCTGAATACGAAGCCTTAATTGCGGGCCTTGAGTTGGCAATTAATATGAAAATTGAGAAGATCCATATATATGGAGATTCTCAACTCATAATCAAACAAATAATAGGGGCTTTCAAAATCAATAAGCCTGAATTAATCTCTTATCATGAGTATGCTCTAAAACTCCTACGACAAATTCCTGAGGTAACTCTCACAAGGATTACACGTAGTGAAAATGGTAAAGCCGATGCGCTGGCAAAGCTAGCTAAAGAACTAGCAAATCCACAAAATGATCCAATTCTCATAACTATTCAAAACAGGCATGCATTAACTCCAGCTATCATACAAGATGATGAAGGAAAAGAAATGCAAGAAAGCCTAGTTATATCTGATGAAAATGACTGGAGAGATCCATTCATCAGATATTTCAAAGAAGGGAGATTACCCGAAAATAAATTCACAGCTTCTCAAATAGCACGAAGAGCACTAAGATATGCTTTTGTGAATGATACATTATATCGTAGATCATTTGATCAAATGTGGCTATGATGTTTGGGTCCCGATGAATCCCAAAAAGTTATAAGTGAAGTTCATGAAGGATTGTGTGGTGCACATCAATCTGGACCCAAAATAAAAATCAAAATCAAACGTATGGGATACTATTGGCCATGTATGGTTCAAGATTGCATCGATCATGCTAAAAAGTGTCATCAATGTCAAGTGCATGGAGATATCATGCATCGACCTCCGAATCCGCTACACCCTACAGTAGCATCATGGCCATTTGAAAGCTGGGGTACTGATATAATAGGTCCTATAGAACCACCATCTTCTTTAGGACATCGGTTCATCTTAGCAGCCACTGACTATTTCTCAAAATGGGCTGAAGCAATTCCTTTACGAGAAGTTAAAGCAGACAATGTGATGAAATTCTTTCGAGATAACATTGTCTATCGATTTGGAGTGCCACGTCGAATTATATCAGACAATGGTACCGCCTTTAAAAGTACCAAAATTTATCGATTTATAGAACGTCATAAAATAGACTGGCGTTATTCATCGATATATAACCCAAGAGCCAATGGTTTGGCCGAAGCATTTAACAAAACTTTGGTTAAACTGCTCAAGAAAATTCTCTCTAAAAATAAGAGAGAGTGGCACGATAAATTGACAGAAGCTCTCTGGGCATATCGTACCACTTATAAAACTGCAACGCAGGCCACCCCATACTCACTAGTTTTTGGAACCGAGGCAATATTACCCCTCGAGGTCGAGTTGCCATCTCTTCGTATTGCTGTTCAATACAAATTAACCAAAGAAGAAAATGATCTTCTACGACTTGAAGAACTTGAAGCTCTTGATGAAGTTAGACTTCAGGCTCAGCAAAGTTTAGAGTCTTACAAAGCAAGAATGACTAGGGCACATGATAGAATGGTTCGTCCTAGAAGCTTCAAAGAAGGTGAGCTTATTCTGGTTCGCCGAAGACCTATAATCCCTCACCGTCGCCTTGGCGGTAAATTTGATCCAATATGGGAAGGACCCTTCATCATTGAAATAGTGTATGAAGGAGGTGCCTATCAACTCATAGACCTAAATGGTCAAAGGCCTATGCCACCAATTAATGGTCAATATCTAAAGAAATACCATACATAAAAGAATGTTATGTATAAAAATATGCATACTAGGCAGAAGTCTTCCAAATCCCCTCCTGAAAGACATGAGGCAATTTTTTCTATCTCATCTATAAGGAGCAAAATAATATTAACTCCCCTCCTGAAAGACAGGAGGCAATTTTTATATTCTCCTATAATGAGAGAAATAAAACTCTCCTCCTGAAAGACAGGAGGCAATTTTTATATTCTCCTATAAGGAGCAAAATAATATTCACTCCCCTCCTGAAAGACAGGAGGCAATTTTTATATTCTCCTATAATGAGAGAAATAAAATTCACTCTCCTCCTGAAAGACAGGAGGCAATTTTTATATTCTCCTATAATGAGAGAAATAAAATTCACTCTCCTCCTGAAAGACAGGAGGCAATTTTTATATTACCTCTTGTAATGCATAAGATAAATTCAATCCCCTCCTAAAAAGTCGAGAGGTAATTTTATCCCCTTTACCAAATAAAAATAAAGAAGTTATGAAAATCTTATATGTTCATAAACCTAAGGGTCGAGCTAAATCCGTAAAGTTCAACAAGCCTAAGGGCCGAACTTTGCAAATTTTATATGCTCATAAACCTAAGGGTCGAGCTAAACCCACGAGGTTCAATAAGCCTAAAGGCCAAACCTCCGAAATCTTATATGCTCATAAACCTAAGGGTCGAGCTAAATCCGTAAAGTTCAACAAGCCTAAGGGCCGAACTTTGCAAATTTTAGATGCTCATAAACCTAAGGGTCGAGCTAAACCCACGAGGTTCAATAAGCCTAAAGGCCAAACCTCTGAAATCTTATATGCTCATAAACCTAAGGGTCGAGCTAAATCCACAAAGTTCAACAAGCCTAAGAGTCGAACTTTGCAAATTTTATATGCTCATAAACCTAAGAGTCGAGCTAAACCCACGAGGTTCAATAAGCCTAAAGGCCAGACCTTCAAAATCTTCTAAGCTCATAAACCTAAGGGTCAAGCTAAATCCCTGAAGTTTAACAAACCTGAGGGTCGAACTTTATAAATTTCATATGCTCATAAACTTAAGGGTCGAGCTAAATCCATAAAAGTTCAAAAAGCCTAAGGGCCAAACTTTGAAATCTTATATGCTCATAAACCTAAAGGTTGAGTCACATTCTATCAAATATAAAATATTAAAAGTATAAGACATCCCAATAAAATAAAATAATAAAAAAAATGTATAAAATGCATGTGTAAATAATTAAAAAAAATACACTTATTCGTACCAGAGTGAAACCAGAGAAGCTATCGAAGGCTGAACTGAAGGCTCCCTATCTGCTGTCTAATTCTGAACATGCGATCCTGTAGCATCATCTGCCTAGCCTGAGTGGTCTCTGATGACGCAACAAGTCAAACTCCTCGGTGGATGATGACAAATCCTGCTCTAGTCTCTCAACCTCAGCAGCTATCCAAGTAAATTCCTCCTCAGTATAAGTAGCTGCAGCTCGAAGATCTCGTCGCCTCTCCAAAAGAGCCATTCCTCGCTGCCTCAAAGCCCTAAGCTCTGCTAATATCTCTAAAAGCTCAAGCTGCTCCACTGAAATATCTCCTTGGCAACGCCTCAAAGCCTGAAGGCCAAAGTCACGATCCACACTAATCCTCTTCATCCTTTCCCAAGCAGCTCTCACTTCATCCTCTAAATCGTCAGGAACTCCAACTGCTAACTCCTCAGGGACAAAGTGTAATTGGTACAGCCCGAAAGCAACAACACGGCAAAGGTACTCCCATGTCTCTAAAGTAGTATCCTGAAGTCCAGAAGCTGCAGCACAGTCTAAAAGTAGAGAAGCTTCAACACAGAAACTGGCTAAATTTGGAAACGGCAAATCATCAAGATCCACTCCTAGTAGTAGGTGCCGCAGAGCAGTGACAATGTGATGAGCTCTACTCAATAGTTGCTGACCAAAATATCTACGAGCTCGAGAAGGTATCCTAGACACAAAGCAAGCCAGCTCTAAACCTGAATGTAAAACACAAGTAGAGTTATACAAAAAAAAAAGGAGAAGAGAAAAGAAAGACAATTAAGAAAAGGAATATATAACTATAAAAGAATAAAATATATATATATATATATATATATATATATATATATATATATATATATATATATATATATATATATATATATGAATACCTGAAAGGTGGATCTCATCTGATGAGCCTGACGAATAGTAGTCACTTAAGTGGGCAGTAACACTTGGTGAGGAGCTTTCTGATACATCATCTACGATCACCCAAGTTGAATCAGAAAAAGGAGAAGGTGAGATAGCTAACTCTGTAATTATGTCATCAGCAGCATCCTCAAATAACATCTGTGTAGAATAACTGTGTGTAGACTGAGAAGATGATAAGCGTTCACCTATGCATATATCCAAGAGAAAAATGAAAAGGAGAATGTTGATTAACGAAATGAATAGGTAGATAAATATATATTTATTTACCTTCAGCATAATCAGGTGTATATTCAATATCCAGATGACTATCCTCATCCAAAATATCTAGTGTAAGTTCAGGCTCTGCATCCATGAGCTCGACATCTGAAAGATAAATATATTGAAAAGTTGAAAAAATTAAATAAAATAATTAATTAATTAATATATGTCAATATCTGGGATTGGTCTCAAAGTAGTACTCGGGTCTGTTGAGAAAGCAGAAAAAGGGAAGCCTGGAGGAGTAGGCAAAGTATCCGGCACCAAAATAGGAGAACTTGGCAAGTCAGTAGAGATGTGTTTGGATACTGTAAAAAAAAAAAAAATGCATTATGAAAATATAATTGCAAGAAAAAATGAGATAAATATAGGTTAATTAAGAAGGAATATTTAACCTGGAACATCATTTGAAGATCGACGCCTAGGGTGACCTCTGTCGGTAGAAGGAGAGATCGGTTTATCTTTAACAACTGTAACATTTACATATCAGTATGCAAGAAAAACAAAATTGCATATAAAAATAATATACATAACATACATGTGCCACCATGTTGGAAAGTAGGCTCAGGGCTCCTTTTCCTCCTTCTATCATCAAGTTTGGAAGTCTCCTTATGTACAGTAGTATGACCTTGAGGCACTGAAGGGAACTTTGATGGTCTCTGTCTTCTAACTTGTCTGCTGTGTGCCCGAATGCCCATCTCAATGAAGGAAGAAAATGTGTGCCGAATCCAAGCCAACCGTAAGTGTGAAATGCCTGTCGGAGCATCCATATGTGGAATATAGAACCGAGAACCTGTCCCAAGGCGAAGTAAAAAAGCCCAAGTCATGGAAGCTGCCTCTAAACGTACTGACAACGGAAGAGAGCCCAGTTGACGTGTGTCGACTATCCCAGGAACAACGGGTAATCCATCTAACGGTGTGGCCTGGACAAGACCAAACTGCCTTGCTGCCCTATTGGGGTTATATCCCTCCATTATCACTGAACCATGTCGTCTGTAGCAAACCCAACCAGGTCTCATGCTAATAAAATATGAGGCAATCAGTATATAGCCTGACCTGGAAAGTAAAGTAGGAGTCCTCTTCTCAGACTGAGAATCTACTAAGGGTACACCAAGGCACTGTAAAGGTAAAGAACCAAGTGGAGATCTGTAAATCAATCTGTAGCGATCAGTCATCCGTAGAGGTGCAAACATAAACAACCGGATCTGTGCTCTGTCTGTAGAAGAGGTCGATCTGGCTAATTGGAGCAAAGAAGGAAAATGACGCTCTGTAAAGTAACCCGGTAACTCTGGACAACTGAAAGCACCTGCAACGTGTATGTGCATCCATCCATGAAGGTAGTGCCAAGGAATCTCCACACTGCGCTGGCCACTACCGTATGTAGTACAAATCTGCCCCAAGTTATGATAAATCTGTGCAAGAACTGCAGGAGCTAGCGAGACCCTTCTTCCACTCGCTATCAAACTAGCCATCAGGAGTGTGCTAGGTCGGAAAACTCTACTCTGGCTAGGAAAAACAAAGTAGCTGAGCCATGTAGCAACAAAAGACACCAAAAGCATGTTGTCTGAAAATCCTCTGGCTGAAATAGGCTGTAATTTATCTGTTAAGCCTGGCTCAAACAAATCCTCTGAAAGTTGCTCTAAATCATGCGATCTCTTGTTAAAAGGATCATGAACATGTGCAAACTCTGTAGTGAGTGCCGCTGGAAGTAGTAAACTCTCAATCCAAGTATCCAAGTAAATAATCGCTCTACGACCACGACCCCTTTTCTTTTGCTGACAAAGATGGTAGTAGTGCCTCAAACTCTGGTGAAGCTCAACTGAGTAAACAAACTCACCCCTCCTATGCTGCCCTGCTGGCCGGCGGCTAAATAAATCATAATCGATAGGAATACACTCTTCGTATGGAACTCCTAAAATCGGTAGGCCAGAAATAATACATAAATCCCAGAGTGTAACCGTCATTTCATTAGGTCCAATCCAACAGGTATTTGTGACACTGTCCCAATGCTCAATAATGCTCTGAAGCCATGAAGAAGAAAGACGGCTGTAATCAAATAAAGAAACATAAATGGCTTCATATACCTCTGCTTGCTGCAGTATCTTCTGATGCATCTGAAGTGTGTAGCGAGCCCACTTGACATAACCAGTCAAAGCCTGAACAGGACTACCAAACATAGGATCATGATGTGGCTCCTCGATCTCATGATGCAGTAAGCGATAACTGAGCAAACGGATAGCTCCAGTCATCTCTGCAAGGTCAGCTGCTGGCTGCAAAATGTCCTGATCCCCATAGCTCAAACCCTCTATAATTTTCTCCAAAGAAGCACCATCAGTACACCGCAACTTGTGTGTAATAATCCAATCTGCTGGATCATGCCCAACTGGCATGTCCGAATCAAAATGAGGCATGCGAGGCGATCTAGTAAATATCCCATCATATATGTCTCTATCAATCAGCATCTCGTTATGCCAATATAGTCGGTCAGAAATTGAAGCCGACTGTGAGAGATCATACGCATCAATCTCTCGCCAAATATCTTCTTCTGAAGGCTTGATGCAAGATAATGATGGAGGTCTCCTCCAATCAAACATCTTGGCCTGAAAAGACAAAAGAAGAATAATGAAATATATATATAACTCAATGCTTGCAACAAATTTCTTGCATGAAAATCACACAAGAACTTTGTTGGGAGGCAATTTGTTGACATATATTTCAAACACATTGACAATTTTTTTTTTATTATTATTTTGTCATAATACATAAAAAATGGGTAACACATAAAGGCTAAAATTGTTGTAATGACACGAAAGTTCTCTTGGTACATCCACTAACTTACTGGCTTGAAAACCACATCGTGGGTGTGAGTGGTTCTAAATTTTCATTGATATTTTTAGTGAAATGCCCACATTTGATACTAGTTGCTAGGATGCAGCTTTATGATTCTACATGACCTTCCAATGTTATGAAATATACAAATTAAAGTCATAAAGTTGAGTGATTGCTACAGATATACTCAACTTAGATGTATTTTGGACTAGAAATAATATATCATTCTTTGAAAATCAATGTCGGCAATACATCTTGGATGCTCACGGTTATACAAAAAAAAAAATAATAATAATAATTTGAAATCTGAAATTAAAAAAAAAAAAAAAAGAAGGAAAGAAGGAATTGAAGAGATGTATCTATTCGTAACATTAATTCAGTTCCACCGATTTGCTCAAACGATGCAATCCTTGGCGATAATAACTGACTTATGGCAATCAGTCAATAAAAGGGAGAAGAAACAAAGAAAAAAAAAAAAAAAAAAAAAACTAACACTTGATTTTCTCCCTCTGTTCCGAAGTGCTGTTCTGTCTTCGTTTACTCCAGTAACTAATCCGCCTTCACCGTCGCTCCAACCCACTTCCCTGACGTACTCTACTTCCTGCTTGAAGGTAATTCGTATCTTCGTCTTGGTCCTTACTTTTCGCTTAATCATACAAGGCCGCACAAACTCTTCGTTAACCTGCTTTCAAGCCCTCGCTTTGCATCTAAATAACTGTCCCGCTCTCTGCATCTAATTTTAACCCGTAAATAACCCTTCGTCCAAAAAAAAAAAAAATCTCACATAATTTGTGAATAACCGTTTGCTTGTGCCCTTCAAATCGTGCCAGCAAACCTGTTACTTGCTTAAAGAATTAAATCTCAAAAAGCCAGCCACTTGCTTATTGCATGTGAATATCCAGGATTAGCATTTAATGCAAGACAAGACAAGACATTGTTCTCAAAATTTTAAAGGGAATAAAATCAGGTTTTTGTCTGTTATAGCTGTACCACTCTAATTATAATTTTGATTTATACAATCAAATAAATTTATATGCAATAAAATATAATCCTTTTAGTCAATTACAAATAGAAAATGTATGTTGAATTTGAAGACCTCGCGCCATTGATCTTTGATCTGGGCGAGATGAATTTTAAATTGAAGACCCGCGCCGTGATTTTTAATCCGGGCGGATGGTAAAAAAAAAAAATCTAACGAAGACCTCGCGCCATTGATCTTTGATCTGGGCGAGATGAATTTTAAATTGAAGACCTCGCGCCGTCGATCTTTGATCCGGGCGAGAAGAAACTACGGCAAATGCCGTCCCGATTTCCCCCGGTGGGGAGGGGACGCCGGAAGGCTGCCGAAATTCCTCCGCGAATTTATTGAAATTTTTCTAAAAGTTGGAGAGATGGAATTGAGTTCCTGCCAATAGAATGATTTATCAAAATTCAAGAAATTTTAATTGGTTTCATTTAATGAAATTAAAAAAAATCTGACAACTTTGATTTCCTTATGTTTGAATAATTAAAGCAGAATATATATGAACTTCTGTTTTAATAATTAAACATGGCTCTTATCTAATTTAATAAAATCTAAAATAAGCCAAAATATATAAGAGGAAATGAAGATCTCGCACAATTGATTTCTAAGATATTATTTAATTAAACTTAGTTGGTTAATTAAAATTAATTGATTAGAATTAATCAATTAATTTTAATTTAAAAAAAAAAAACTCTGAAAATAATTTCTTCATTGTGGTTTAAGAATGTTAACATACATGCTAGCACTATTCATCCACTATTAACACAACTAAGACTATCATAAATAGAATATCTCATGATATCTCACATAAATAATCATAAATATCTTTGTAAAGCAGCAAAAAGTATCTCAAAATTTTTATATAAATGTTCAGGTAACAACACTTCGAATGACGAAAATTAAGCAAAGATACTATAAACATTATCAAATTATATCTTCCACCAAGATGCCAACATCCCCAGGCTATAATCCATTAGTGGAAACACAAGATCTCACAAGCAGCTAAAAAAAAAAAGTATTATAAAAACATTGGTATCATATTTGATAATATGCATTAAAAGGATTAGCTTTGCAGAAGTTGTTGGAAGAATCAAGAAAGGAGTGACAACCTTCCTTCTTCTAATTGGAGCACCAATACTAAGAAAGTCAAGTGTAAGTGTATAGCCATTAAACTTCTGTCTCCTACAAATTGAAGAAGTAGTCATTATTTTAATTGAAATATCGGCTCATTGCAGATTATATATTTCATAAGGCAACAACAATAGAAAAAAAAAATATAATACCAAGTCTTCTACCAATTGATTTTTGATACATAAATAGCATATGATCTTACCTGTGCGAATGAACAAGATATATAAACACACACACTTAGCGTATTTGTAAACAAGGTTGGTGCAAGAAGTATCATAGTTTTGTTTGTTATACAAAAAAAAAATTAATGTCACTTTGACCTATCCGAGAAGCCAAGAGCCGAAGTCTTTGAAACTATCATCTACAAATCATGTTGCATAAAATTATTGTTTAATAGTTTGGCAATATATTAGATTACCATTTTTCTACAAAGCATAAAATGGATTTATATATATATATATATATATATATATATATATATATATATATATATATATATATATATATATATATATATATATATATATATATATATATATATATATATATATAGCAGAAACAACAAAATTGTTGACCTCAATAGTGTCAAACAATAAATATCCAACTCAAACAAGTTCAGAACAAATCTCCAAACAATCTAAATTTAAATCTTTGGGCAGCCTGATTTATAAGGATCAGGTTGTAAGACCCACTAACGGGCTACTTTCTAAGAAAGCTATAAGTCCCAATACTTGGGTTACTTTCTACAAAAGTTATAAATCCCAATCTAAATTTAAATCTTTGGGCAGCCTCGTTCATAGGAACTAGGTTGTAAGACCCGCTACCCGGCAACTTTCGTAGGAAAGTCGTAAGCCCGACCTTAGGGGAAAGTTTTAGGTAGAAATTGACCTAACCCCTAAACCCAATTAAAAAACCCCCGGCCACTTCTAATAGAAGCCGTAAGTCCGACCTCTGAGGGAAACTTTTAGGAGATAATATAGCCCTAGACCCCTCAAATGGGCATCCTAGTTTAAAGGACTATGTTGTAAGACCCACAACTCGAGCCACTTAGCTTAAAGTGCTAGGTTGTAAGACCCATAATTAGGCAACTTCTAAGGAAGCACTAACTAAGACCTAATCCAAATCCAATTCAAGCGAAATTCAAATTTTTGGGCATCTTAGTCTAAATGATTAAGCTGTAAGACCCGTTTTTAAGGCTTCTTCCTAAGGGAAGCTATAAGTCCTACTCCAATAATTAAAACCTCCGGGCAGCCTCACTATAGAGTTAGGTTGTAAGACCCATCCTTGGGCCACTCATAAGTAGAGTAATAAGCCCCTAATTCCAAATTGAAATCTCTAGGCTACTTTCTAAGAAAGCCATAAGTCCCAAACCAAACCTAAATCCCTGGGCAACTCCTAATTGGAGTCGTAAGCCCCAAACTAAACAAACTATCTGGGCAACTCCTAATTGGAGCCGTAAGCCCCAAACTAAATCAAATTAACGGGCAACTCCTAATTGGAGTCGTAAGCCTCAAACTAAACAAATTAGTAGGCAACTCCTAAGGAAGTAATAAGCCCTAACCCAAATTAAATCAAACTAAAATTCACATTTAACCACTTCAGTCTATTCGGGATCCCTGAGAGGAGGCAACCCATGGCTGCTAATCAGATTCCCTGGACACTGCAGTCAATGATTGTTAGTGTTGGTAGACTGAAATCTATGGTATACCCGGGACGACGGAACCATGGGATCTTGATCGGGTTTACCTCCATTTCCCCTACTATTGAGACTAAAAAAAAATTACCTAAAATTTATTTCATCCTTAATCGAGAGTTCTCTCTTACGTTGTAAGAGGGGTAATTAACTATGAGTGCTTGCGCTCATAAGAAGTAAGAACCCCAGATCTATAAACTCTGATACTACCCTCAGGGGAAATCTGGTTAATTACAATCTGACTTAAGGGAAATGGAATCCTACGGTTGCAAATCGAGATTCGCGCACACGTGCCATTTTTCTTGAGCCAACACTTTCTCAAATCTAGAGTATCAACTGACAATATTTTGCTTGCTAATGATATTTTATCATACGCGGGTAAGAGCAAGGGCTGCAATTATTTCTGTGCCAAGTTGGATATCAAAAAGGCCTTCGACTCTGTCAGTCGTGATTTCTTGCTTGCTAGGCTTGTTCAAAAAGGTTTTCCTCCTCTTTTTGTTAACTGGATAAAACTTTGTATCAAAGACGTTAGTTTTTCTATTATGCTTAATGGTGCTATTGAGGGCTATTTTTCCACTTCTACTGGTCTAAGACAGGGCTGTCCTCTTAGTCCCTACCTTTTTTGCCTTGTCATGGATGCGTTTTCCAATCTTTTGGAGAATAGGGGATTTAAAGGCATTTCTTTTGAAAATCACACGTTATCACATTTGCTATATGCTGATGACGTTTTAATCTTTGGGGAGGCTTCTGTTGATAACTGTAACAACTTGGCTAATATCCTTAGGGATTTTGCACTTTCTACGGGGCTTCACATTAATTATGAAAAGAGTGCCATCATGATCCCCAAAAACCAGAGGAATGTCCAGGATATTTGCCAAATTCTTTTCATCCACAACATAGTCAACAAAATTACATATCTTGGTATCCCCTTATCCTTCTATAGACTGAAAATTGAAGACTTCTTACCCCTTGTGGATAGTTTAAACAAGAAAATGAATGGATGGAAAGCCAACATGCTATCTCTTGCGGGTAGACTGCAATACATTAAATTCACAGTTCATAATACCATCGCATATTGGATTAGGGGATCCATTTTGCCAAAAACAGTGCACAAATATATCAACAGATCTAGCTCTAAATTCTTGTTCTTTGGTGATTCTAATGCCGCAAAAAAGCTACATATGCTGTCTTGGGACAAAGTTTGTATGCCTAGAAATAAAGGCGGGCTAGGTATTCCTTCCATTAGTGCACTTCAATTTGCCTACAACTGTTCTGTGGTTTTTAGGATGTATAATGTACATCATCTCTTTCTAATTGGCTTTTATGTATTTACAAGTCTCCGTGGAAACCTCCTCCTGTTTTTGCATCCAAGCAATGGAAAACTATCTGTAACACTGCTGTGGGGGTCAAGCACTGCTTTAAATTCAATATTACTAAGTCTGCCCCTATATCCCTAATTTGGGATCACTGGTGCAATAACAATACTATCAGGGAGTATATGGGGGGTTCTTTTGTAGACACTTGCCCTGATATCTCATTGAACTATTTAATGTTTGGATCACAGTGGAGTTTTCCTCAGCTATTCCCGCAAACTTTGAGAAATTTGATAGCTGGTTTCAACATAAAAGAGAGGGACAACAACTGTTTGTTATGGAAAAATAGTAGTTCTTATAAGTTTAAGAATTACATAGATGAATACTACTCTGACTACCAAACCTGCTCCTGGTATAAATCTATTTGGGCTAAAAAAAGTATTATGAAACATTCGGTGTTTACTTGGATGGCTTTACTGGGCGGTCTCAAAACTGCAGATGCTCTTCTCATAAGGAATATTAGCGTCCCAGATGTTTGCAATTTATGTCATGTTTTCAATGAAACTGTTTCTCACTTATTCTTTGAATGTGATTATGCTTTTTCTGTTCTTATTAATGTGATTCCTGGTCTTCAAGGCTTTCTCTTTAGGCCAACTATATTGCAGGTATTTGAGTGGAAAAAAGGAAAATACAAAGGCAATAAGAAGATTAAAAATTTCTATTATATGATTATATGTTGTATTATATATCACTTATGGAGGGAGAGGAATGGTAGATTTGGCAACACTGCTAACTGTCACACTTCCCTGACTCTTACTGTTAGAAGAAACATTTCAGAGAAAATTGTAAAATGGAAGGATTCACTCGAATATTTGGAGCTACTGTAACAATTTGGGTTGCTGTTATGTTGGATATGTCCCTATATTCGTCTAGACGTTGAGCGCTTGCACTGGAGCTTTACCTGGACAATGATGTAGCTCCCGATACTGGCTCCTTTGGTTGGCCTAAGGGCAACCAGGGGCCACAGTTCTACTCGTGCTTAAATTTATATTATCTGAGTCCAGGTTCTGATAGGCTTGGGAGTTTTTTTTTTGGTGGATACTGCCTGGGAGATTTCTTCTTTTTTCAGGTGTGGATCTGCTTGCTGCGGGAACACATGATAGCCAGGGCCGGATCTTTTGGAGCTGGAAGACCAGATATAATAGTTCTTATGGAGCTGAAGCTGGACCTTTTTTTTTTTTTTTTTTTTTTTTTGGGACATTTAGGCCATTTAAGGCAAACTCACACACACAACACATACACATGGACTCGAACCTTGGACCTCTTAGTTGGAAGCCTAAGCTCTCAACCAATAGGCCAAGGGGAGTTGTGTTTGAAGCTGGACCTTATGAAGCTGGTTGCAGCAACTGATGACATGCTTCTTCAATTTTTGTATCTCTACCACAATTTTGGTGCTCTATTTATTTGAGTTTTTGATATTTGGGGTGGTATAGTTGATGATTATTTGTTTTTTTCCCACATAAGGTTTTGATTTTGCTTATGATGGGAAGTTATTACTTGTAATTTTCTTTATTTTATGTAACTTTTCTTCTATAATGAAATTTATGGGCTTTCGCCCTAATTTTTCCAAAAAAAAAATTTGACTTAATTGATCTTAATAATAAAAAAAAAACCCAAAACTTGCTATTAGATCTGCTCGATTCGCACTTCAGAGATTCTTGGAGATAATTTAATTGCTATAAATAGAAAAAGATAAATAAAAATCACTGCTCCACCCTCACTCGGCCTCCGTGCCAGAACTGGAAGGGCTATTTAAAAATAATTAATCGAAACAGAAGCGAGCAATTGATTCCAGGCCTAAATTTCCATCGAAAGAAGATCCCTCGAGCGCTCTGCACCGCCCTTCCCCGTGAACTTCCGACTGCCAACCTGATGGGAAAGGACAAGGAGGGCATGGTTCGCTTCCGAGTCTCTTTCGATAATCATCGTCTTCTGAACAACTCCCAGCTTTCCGATGGACTCGGCCGCTGCTGGCTTCTCCTCAAACCCAGCATCGTTACCTTTGCCGACCTCGTTTCCCACCTACGTGAGAAGTTTGCCCTACGGAATCGCCAAAATCGCCTCGTTCTCTTAGTACGCATCCGTTCTCCGACTGTAGCTACGTTTATTGTACCCCTACTGCTAATGTTGTATAAAAGTTTGAAGATTAATGTTCGTCTGCGATTTCAGGCTGCAAATTGAAGTGCATTTCTATTGTGACGCAAGAATCGTTTTTGTTATAGAAATTTTCATCTCAATATTGTTTTTTTAAAAATTTTAAATGCTTCGGCAGTCTGAACTTTTCTTTTTTGACACCATTTATGATTTTCATATGTCAATATGTTTTTTTGTAGTCTGCATTCCCAGTTGATTAAAGCGTGGCTTTAAAATTATGCAAAAATGACGATTTTCACTCGTTTCCTCTTTAGACCTGGGGTTTATCTTTGACATTACTGCATGTGTCTATAACATGCTTGCCTGCGTCCCAGGCTCACGTGAATTTAACACAGTTTTAAAACCATTCTGTGGTATGATGGGTACTTGATAAGTGACACTGGCTTTTATAGCTTGTTGATCACTTATAATATTTTTGAAGTAGTTAGTGGTAAATGCTGCGCTGCAGATGTATACTTCATAAGTGACACATGATGTTTTCCTGTTGATTAGGTATTTTTTATGAAATTCTTGTCTGTAAAATAATAATTTTCCAGAGTTCTATTTTTAATCAGCCAAATTTTGAATATTTTAGAGGCATAAGACAATTTTCTTTTCCAGCTACCTTATTATTTGTCTTGTTAGTGTTAACTTTGTGATTCAAGCTTGCAATCTGTATTTCTACTTTGGTTTGACCGTTCATCTTTGTATTCTCATTTATTTTATGAAGTTTAATCATTATTAGCATACCTTTCTTTCATGGATCATGCTTCAAATGGTAATCAAACTATTCAGCTTTATTCATGTTTCTGCAGATTGATGATTTTGTCTTACCACCATTTGAATCAACAGGCATCCTCAAGGATAAGGATTTAATCAGGTTAGCTTTTTGGTGACAAATTTTCCTTTCATGATTTGTTAGCAATGTTATAGTTGTAATATATTGTGTTCAATCATATTTATTTCATCGTAAGCATTCTATAACTATTTATATGTGCTTCAACTTTTACCCATTTATAATAACTGTCAATTTACTATTTATTGTGTTGAAAGAATACAAGCTCATGAGGATCAATGAAACTTTATTAATTGATTTTGATGCATACATGCATGGAGTAAGTAACACTTTTTTTATGAACATTCAATCTTACTATTGAATGCCCACAAATCAGGATAAATTGCTTTTGAATTATCACAAAAAGAGGAGAATAATGATTCAAATATCATGGTTACATAGTAAAATGTTTTGTTCAGTCATTATTCACACATACCAACCAAGGTTATATCAACAAGGACATTGCGAACTCTAAATGCTAGACCTCTAGCCCCTGTGATTATTATTCTATATGTTGGTAAGAATTTGAAGCGTATTGAAGTGAGAGAAGATTCATTAATGAAGAGAGGAAGAATGATTTGAATAATGTATATTTTCATTGATAAAAGATTCACCAATGAATAGTGGAGGAATAGTTTGAATTATCCATATTTTCCTTGAGAACCCTGCACTACTTTTTATACATCTAAAATTTAGAGCATGCTAAGTAATTTCTACCTATGAAGATGACAATATTCATAGAATATAAATGCAAGTATTAATCATGTTTCTATATTTGCATGTGCGAAAATAAAGGAAGACATTCTAGAGCTTGTAAGCATTTGATTCACTTAAAACCCGAGAGGTAATTGTGCCCCAAGGCTTGTGGATTGCACATTGGACTACCAACTTGAAATCCCGCTAATTGTCAAGATGATCGTAGGGAAGGGATTACCAACACTGCTCTTGAAGCTATAGAGTAGATATTTTTTATATCTAACTTAGAAGTGATATTCTGAAATGTGGAGCTTGGCATTCCTTCAGTTAGGAAGTCGGCCAATTGCTTGTGTGTTTGGACATGAGATATATATAAATTTGATTTTTAGTTTTTCTTTGATGATGTGTTAATCACTTTCTTTGTATTTAGTCCGATTACATTATACTTGGTTGTGTGCAATGCTAATGGCTAATTTATTGTCATGGCATAACTTCATATCTTTCCATTTTATTACCAATTCATTTAGGATGATTTTGATGCACAATCTTTAATATATTCCTTGGGTCATTGCTCGAAATTTTGCTTCCACATTCGATTTTGTGATTATTGACCGCTTCTTGCTTTTCCAAGTTATTATACTTTCACCTTGGAAGATGCAATAATCAATTTAAGATTTAGTATACGTGAGGGTCTTACCCAATCAACATCTATGTATGCTTTTACGTTGAGTATTTTATTTTTCTTAAATAAGATTTTTTTTCGTTGAGTTCATTTAAGCTATAAAAGAGTTTTTATAATCTATTATATATGTGTTTCCTTAGCATTATGCATGAATTGATTTAGAGGACTTACAAGATATGCAACATATAATATTGTGTGGGCAAGATAAATAAGTTTTTTTAACAATCTTTGCTATCCCTCTCTGTGAACTTTTGGGCTCTCTCTTGCCTTGTCCAAGTTTTTTGGCAGTAATCAATTGGAAATTCTGAGGGTTTGTATCCCATCATACTTGTTTCATTTAGCATATCCAAGATGTTATTTTCTTATGAAATGAATATCTGACTGCTTGTGTAATTAATTGGAACCTTTTGAGTATTCCTGCAATAATGTTTTATGTTCATTAGTCAAATTTTTGTTGGGATTGTTATCCAAGAGGCTACTTCTATTTTGTAGGATAGTCTCAGGGGTATTTGGGATCCTATGAGTGGGTTGGGTGGTTGGCAGATCAAGTTCGAGGGAATTAAAGTTGTCCTCATCCTGAGGCGTCCCTTTTTTAATTTTTGTTTTGTTTTGTTCGGTACCGAGGTCAACACATGTTGGTTGTAATTAGTCAAGAATGTTGATTTTAAACTTCACAGACCTTATCGAAGCTCCCTAAAAGATGATTTCACGTCCAATTTCAAAATGAGTGAAAAGTAAATCATCATTTTGTTGATGTATTTTCTATTTACAATGAACCAAATGAGCTCGTAAGGAAGATGGTTTTTTAATGGAAAGTGAGGTAAGAACTAAGAAGTGGATGTTTTTTTAATAGAAATTAAAAAAAAGTATTAAGAGGGTGAAGAAGAAACAATTTTAATTGAAAACATGAACACAATGATTTTTTGAATAAGTAGTGAAATCCATTCTTCTATTAAAATCGTTATTCTTCCAACTCATTTTTATTAAGTTAACGATTTAAAGTTTTTTGTTTTGTTAATCTAGCAAATCTATTATCACGCATGATGCGGTCATTTAAGTTGAGATGAATATTCTTTGCAGCTAAGTATGGATGCTTTTTTCCTGCTTCAAGATTTAGGTTTGGGGGGCTTTTCTGTAATGTATGTACCTTTTTTTTCCTAAAGCTCTTAATGAATTTGGTTGTGATTTAGCAACTTTGGTTTCTATTAAGTTCATGTAAGTTAATGAAGGCACATGTTTATTATTCAAAATTGTTACTAATTTAGATTTTATTAGTTTATCTTGTTATTTGTTTGGATGTATTAGATATGTAGAGTAAACCAAATATAGGAGATCTGAAATTTCAAGTGTTTTGTTGGAGGAAAAACAAATAACTTTATTTGTTGAGGATTTTGGAACCCCTTAGTTGATTTTCGATGTATTTTGAATTATGCACAAATTTAACTGATTTAGAATATGCATCATCGCACGACCGATCATGTGTGGTCGCAATTCTGCCAAAGCCCTTTCTCGCCTTTGTGCAACCCCTTGCATGACCTTATGCTCTAGCTTGCTTGTTACATGATGATATTTCGTGACTTCAGCCCATTGTGCTCACTATGTGAGGCCATCTCCACATCTTTCAATTCTCCCCCAACCGTTGGCTCCAATCTACAACTCTCCCAGCATGTGGCCATCCCTACGACTTCGGCTTTGTCTTTGGGCTCTCTTGTTATTGTGATTGCTTGCTGTAGATTTCTAATTTTTTTTCCTTAAATGAGATTCATTTTGCTCAAATCAAACACAAAAAAGTGATTTCGAGAAATTATTTTACAACCAACCAAATAACTTGGAATATTGAAATAGACAAGTATTATAAGCACTTGCAGCCATACAAAATCTTAGTAAGCTTGTGAGTTTAATCTTCTATGTTGATTAAAAATTTGTCCATTTTCATTTAGTCTTTTATGCATAAGATGCATTAAGATTATTGCCTAAGTTATGTTATAGGAATGCTCCTACAATTTCTTGCCAATGGCATTTTTTTCTGATAACCTGGTGCTTAATTCTGCTAGGGTTAAACTGAAGAATGTTAAACTGAAGGATGCTTTGCTGCCTTGCCATAGTCAAAATATTGTACAGGGTCCACAAATTGCAAGGTCACATGGGTTTTTCTCCGACAATAATACTATGGAAGATGAGAAATCTCAAGCAAATTCGCAGGGAAATGTGAACAATGAGAATGCTGTTCATGACGGCAATTTGTCTCTTGGCATTGGCGTGCTGAAGCAGAAGAGAAGGCATTCACTTGAATTTCATAATTCAATGTATGCGTTTTCATGTTCTTTTTGTACTTAATTATACTGCCGTTTAAGAATTGATTTTCTGCTCTCCTGTGTTGTCTCACTATTTTTTATTGACATTTTATTTGTTTCATACATATAATTAATGTTGATGATTAACAATTCATGCAAACTTTATTCATGCTTCTCTTGTCATGGCTGTCATCTACCATTGTGTTCTACATTTTGAGCTAATATAATGATAATTTGAAGGCTGAGTGTTAATTTTTCAAGTGTTTGATATAAAGTAAAATGGATGAAGAGTATATTTTTAGGAAATTTGGAACGCCTCAAAAGCCTTGAATTTTGTGATTTTCAATTTGTTCGAAATTGAGGAAATTAAAAATGCATCCTTATCCTCAGCATTGTTCACTAACGACCCTACTTCTGTTTGTTACACCCCCATTAGCAAGCCCACTCTTACTTTCATGTGATTTTCTCATCCTTGTCCTTGACCACACTCCCATTTACATGCACAGTATGCGAAACCATCCCTGACAATGCTGCCAATTTTACGTGTTGTTCTCATCCTGTCCTTGACCACACCATCACTTTTGTGCCACATCCTTGTACCGGTCTCCCTAATCCTCAACTCCACCTACTTCTTCTGCACCAGATGATATTACAACATCATCAACATTGATCCAGACGAATATGTACCATATTGCCGCTAGTTTTAATGTCTCCTCCTGGTGGTCTAGTTTTCCAGTTTAAATTAATTGATATTGGATATCTCACTTTGCTTCCTTCAGATTGATTGAAATCAATCAAATTTGAATTGTTAGGCACATCCTCCAGGGTTATTAGCTATGGTGGGTTGCACTCATAGAAAATTTCATCCCTATATCTAAATTTACTATGATTTAACATCAGGAGAAAGCTGATTAATTAAACCTAATCTACCTGAATAAGAACTAGTGAACTACTCTCGAGTTTTTCATTACATTGAGAAAGCTCATAGGAGGGGTGGCTTTTGCTGAGTGGTTGCTATTGTACAAATCAAGAGTTGGAAGATTTGAGCACATGGAGGGAGGTCATTACTATACATTCCTATGAACATGGTGTTTTGGTTCCTACCAGCATTTGTTTACAGTTGATTGGACGTGACTTTGCTTCCTTAAGCTTTAGCTGTGGTGGTCTAGATTGTATATAATCGGTAAGGTTTACCTTTCAAGTGATTGAAAGCTTATTATTTTATTTTATATTGCAACTATGATTTGGGTGCATGGTTACTAACTCTACTATGACATGTTTTTTGTATTTGAAGTTAGGTCATACTAGGGGTGCAAGTGACCCGAGCTAGCTCAAGCTCGGCTCATTAACGAACTCATGAGTTGAGCTTATTGAGCCTCGAGTTTGAGCTTGAGCCTATACTCGATATCGTATATTAAACGAGCTCGAGCTCAGCTCAAAAGTTTGTTGAGTTAGAGCTTGACTTGATTTTTGAACTTGATTTCTTAGTTTTAAATTAAATTTTTTTATTTTTTTATAATAATTCTTATTTTTTATATATAATTAATTAAAAATATTTAACCATATTATATAATGTTAATTCAAATTAATTTTTAAATATATTTTAAGTTAATCGAGCCGATAAATTTTTTAACGAGTCAAGTTCGATTTTTGTAAACGAGCTCGAGCTCAATAAGAACTAAATAAATTTAGCTCAATTAGGCAGATTCTCAACTCGAATTGTCTGGTTTACACCCCTAGGTCATACTTTGAGCTCTCATATAAAGATAAATGGTCACTAATTTATCTTCTTGATTTATAATATGGTATAATTTTGCTGCAATTACTATGACGTTGTTAACATGCTATTGCTATTTCAGGAGAAAGAGACAGAAACCAAACTGTGCTGAAAAGCAATTTACTAAGGCAGGTGTTCAAGATGTACATTCCAGGCAAAATACAACATTGTGTCATGTAAGTAGCGACTCCAAAATGAAATTGCCTGCCCAAGATTATACACATGATGATGGATTGGTGGTTTCTCTACCTGTCTCTGAAATAACCCTTGGTGAACCATCTAGCTCTATGTCTTGTAAAGAGAGGTATCCAAGCTTACTAATTAACTTACACAAAGATCATTTTTATTTGATTAATGTTCATTGCTATTCTTTCTTCTTTAAATTAGCAATTTTGGGATTCATAAATAATTCCAGCGAACCGCATTTGATGGATGGTTATGGTAGCTGACCTGATTGATTGTAATCTGTTAGATTTGAATGTGTGATTTCTTATCATGATTGCTGGCCAAAAGCTTATATAATATGTTGGATTAATTCATTTCTGTAGTTTGTCTACTTTACTATGAACCATTTGAGATTCAACACTTATTAATGATTTTTATCTCTGTCCATAAGATCACCTAGCCTTGGGTCTTGCAGTTATCAATAGAAAATATGTTTTTAAGCATTACAAGTTAAAATTTGATTCATTATTTGTGAGTTCTTATCATGATTGCTGGCCAGAAGCTCATATAATATTTTAGATTTATATTATTGTGAACCATGCGAGAATTAAAGCCTTCTAATACCTTCAATCTCTGTCCATAAGATTATCTAGCCTTGGGCATAACGTGCAATTATAAGGAGAAAATGTGTTTTTATGCAGTATAAGTTAAAGGCTGACTCATGAGATCTGAATTAGTTGATATCATACTTGGGATAATAAAATTCTTTAGTCAATCTTGCACAAGTTTCAGTGCAAATCACAATCATTGAGCCACCATAATAGCCAAACTAGAGCTCAATTTATCATTTGGTTGAACTGGTTCCCAACCAAGCCAAGAATGTCATGGCAACCCTATACAAGATTTCAGACATGAGAATAAGTCCATGATACTCGGATTGCTTGAGCCAGTGCCCTAACAAGCTCAAAACAGTTAGAATAAGCTTCTTCCTCATGTGCTGCTCTCTTGTGCTTGGATTGCTTGAGCCAGTGTCCTAACAAGTCCAAAACAGCCAGAATAAGCTTCTTCCTCATTTGCCGCTCTCTGGTGACAATGACTTCATCATCACTATTGCCACCAATAGTTAATGAGCTACCGGACCCCTAGGATTAACTGCTGGGATCAATATGTCAATAATCTTCTTCGCCTAGGGTTAGTGTCTTCTGCAATCCATCATTTTGTGATCTATTTGTCCCAAACAATCTTTATGACGAGAAGTTGTTCTACAGAAAAATAATTATATTTTATTACACACTTTTTTGTTGGATTTTTTCCAGAGATGATAAGCATTCTTATAATTATTCTTATTTATTCATCCATCAAAACTTAGCCTTTCGCCGTCAATGTGCTCATGCTATTATCGGCTACTATGTGCTATCTTGGTATCCAAGGTTTGAGATTTAACTGTTGCTAGCCGCTTCTAGATATCTACCGACATCCTCAACAACCTAGTCTTGATATGCCAAGCTAGCTGAACTTTGGGCAGCCCTCATCAGATCAAATGTTGATCACAGGATACTTTGATCTCTGCCATCCATTATAGATAAACACATAAATTAGACTTGGCAATGCTCAAAATAATCCTACATAAATTTATTTAGACTCAAAATCAATTCATTTGTGATTTTTCCTTACAACTTTACTCGTGTAGAAATTTCCTTACCATTCAGATATGCTCATGTGCTTTGTGTCAACGAAGTTGAATTCAATGACGATGAGCATGCCACTCAATGCATTTAGTTGGCAACAACACAATTTGTTATGCTCTCAGTTGCTAAAAATTCCCGTTTGGATTAGTTGACAAAATATCTTTTTGCAATTAATCAATAATGACCAAACCATTCATGATTGCTTGCAATTGAAGAACGTCTAACTTGATGAAGTGCCACTTTTTGCAACTAGCCAAGTATAGGATTCATTCAAGACTGAGTTAGTGGCGCCCTCTGTTCCTCCATTACTTGAAGGTACCATCGTTTGCTCTGTTATCATTGAGGTATTACTCGCTTCTATCATGTTTGCATCTGATGTGTGAGCGTGCAACTTATGTGCCTGCAATGTGACTATCTTTCATTGTGATTATCTAGGTGGTAACTTGCATTGAGTTCTTTTTAATTGTTTAGAGGTGGACAATCTTTGTACAGTTTTTAACAACTTGTGGATTTTTACAATTGAGATATGCCCTATTATATTTTTACATCCTAGGATTTTTCAAGTGAAAATCTTTTCTTTTGTAGTGCATTCAACTTTTGCACTTTAATTATTTGCAAAATTCTCTTTCAGCACATACTAGTTTGGCAGTCTATGGAATGTTCTCAGACCTGCCTATTTGCACCTGTACATTATGTGATCACTTGTGCATGGGGATCCCAATTCCTCTTGTTTGTCATTCCTGACCAATCAATTTGCCTTTCGCATCAATTGTTGTAGCCTTCCATGCCTTTTTTCCATCCAAATGGTGATCAAGTGAAACAACTAGTCAACTAGAATACTACCACAAGAATTTCTTAATCTACTTCTTGTCAAACCCAAAATCAATTTGCATCATAACAAATGCAAATTCAAGCATAAACATCTTCTGTAAGGAGAAAGAGATCCTTAATTCCTTCATTTGAGTAGATTTGACAAATCTGCAAAACTATGAAAGAGCCCTTTGTTACCCATAAGAAATTGTGACGGCCTATTGAAGAGCAACTCAAAATTTAGGGCAACATTTTCTGCAATCTGAAAGGGCATTCATATCAACATTTTGGTTATTTTTTGTAGTATGGCAATATGGCATATGCCTTACTATTGTTAACATATGCATCAAGTGGTCATTTCCACCAATGCTCAACCTTCAACACTATTGTTACTGGTAGGTTATTATTAGAGAATAAATCTTAGTGATATTCTCGATTGGACATTCACTATTTGTGAGCTGAAAGTATTCTTGAATTTATTGCCCTAGCCAAATAATTATGTAAGGTGGATGAATTTTGCTTTAAGCCATAGGTGATTCATTTTGTTTTAAATATTTGGAATTTGATAGAGTTTGAGTTTTAAAATTTTTGATAAAATTTAAGATTTTACCTTTCCGATTGAGATTTATTTTTACCACGACCATCAAGGTGACATTAAGGTCTCTTTAAAATATATATTTTATAAGGGTTTGGTTGCATCTAAAAAGATAGAGTCCTATTTGGTTGAGATTTACTTTCAACACGTCATCGGGGAATATTAAAGTCACTTGAAATATATATTTGTATTTTGTGGCGTGAAAATTCAATTTTGAGAAATAACCCCTCTAGTTGAGATTCTTCATCAACGCGACCATCATCGAGGATTTAAATAATTTGTAATTTTGTTATTTGAACATTGTCAATTCTATTTTGCATGCTAATATAGGGTTGGGCTTAACTACTGATCTCGTGAATTATCATGTGAATGTTTAAATTGAGAGTTTATATTTTTATAATGAATTTTATTTAAAGGGGCTTTGAAGGTCAAATTTGAACTTAAAATCAAATTTCTTGTGGATTTTATGATCATATGTTCGCATATTAATCTTAGTCGTGTTGTCTCCATTCCTTTCGAGGAGGATGAATGGATTTGAAATTTAAATTTATATTTAACCTTCACAGTATTCTTGGATCTCGGGTTTAGAAGTTTGATGTGATGGTTAGAGCACATGCGGGTGATTAATTTGAAAAGAAAAAGAGTAAATTTTAGCCTTGCACATCCTTATACAATACTTTCGTGTTTGCATGATTAACACGTTTGTTAGAGCATATGCAATGATTTATAATTTATTGGCATGTATTTTGTTGTGCTTGCGCGATACACTTAAATAGCATGTTCGTACACTTTTTGATGCAATCACATGCTTCTCGAAGTAACAACCTTTATTGGGTTGTCGCACACTTCTAAAGATAGTGACATGCTTTTTGAGATAGCAGCATGCTTCTTGGAGTTTTTGCACCCTTCTTGAGACTGTTGCTTGCTTTTTTTAGGGTATGCGCTTAAATATTGAAAATTACATTTTTGCTGCGTGCGAGGATTTCAAGAATATTCAAAGTTAATTATTTGCATGAGTGAATGCCTTTAGAATGCGCACAATATTTCATTTACAAATTTTAAAAGTAAGGGCTTTTTGTTCACTTGCACGTGTATGTGTTGTAGATCCGATGGTGTTGAAGGGGACTGGGAATGCCAACATTTCATTAATTTTTTGTGATTACAGGATTTGTGGTTTCATTTGAAGCTAAAACTTCAATTTTATGCCTGTAAGCGAGCTATCATGCTTGCCACAAGCCCTCAGTTCTTGCTCATAGGTGAGCAGTTGCATTCATTACTAGTCTCCCGCTTGTGTTCGATATTGTTCGCTCGAAGCAATGAAGGTTGCATTTTCGGTGTTTGCAATTTTGTTCTTGTAATGCATTTAAATTTTTTGTTTTCATTGCATTTTAGCTAAACAAATCTTTTTTAATTATTATCCATTTCTGATAAAATTTTGGCAATCTCCTGACATTTCCTTTGCATAGGGAAAATATATGGGGAGTCTTAGCCTTTCTACCACACCAAAAAATACGTGCATGTCCGGTGCCATGAGATATTTCAATTGTGGTCTTCAATCCCAACACACAAAGAGAGACATGCATACGTCTTTATCACCTACACGAGTGAAATGAAGAATTTCCTCGTTGCGTTGAAATAACGCGAATTGGTACTTAAATTTACTTGGCCATGCTAAAAAAACATACACAAACTTACTTGACGTATCACGAACTCCGTGTATGAGTTTCCCCTGCAATGCTAAAAAATGCACATGGGTTCCGTTCGTATCGCTAAACACGTTGAGATCGATATTTTTGAAGATTTTTTAGTGTTTTAGAATTTATAACTTTGCACATGAGAGGTTGCGGTGATGACATGACGAGGAAACTAGTGAGAGAGAACATTTTTTTATTATCTCTTTTCTTTTGTATTATCTTTTTTTGAACTTTTTTTTAGAGAGTTTAAATCTCTCCATTATAGAGAGAATGTAAGAGGGAGGGTGAGTGAGATAATGAGGAAGATAGGGAGATCGTAGGCTTAACGCAGGTGGAGCTAGAGTCTGTTTGGGTGGTCGACAGTAGTTGAGGCTTGTTTGTAGGTGGTTGATGGCTAGGTGCTATGAGGGAGAGAAGGTGGTGAGTTCAGGGCTCGAATCTAGGTGGTAAAGGGGGTTGTAGGAGGTTTGCGACTGAGTTGGTGGTCGGTGGTAGTTGGGAGCAGGAGATTGGTGTAGCAAGTTGGCGTTTGCAGCATGAGGGTGATAGGATTGTGTAAGGGCTATGAGCATGTGGATAGGTGAGGGGGTGCATATATGCATGAAGTAGCTATAACTACAGTTGTTCAAATAGAAGAGGGAGGGGGAGATGCTACTGGCTTCTATGTGTGAGAGGAAGATGAGGTTTGATAATGGGCTAAGTGCGAATAGGGAAGGAAGCAACGAGTAGGAAGCAATTGCATCGATTGAGAGAAGTTGGCTGGCGACAACTATAAGCTGCAGGCGAATCAACAGTTGGGGGAGGTGCAAATGCGATGGGTTTGGAAGGCTGGAGTTTAGATGGCTGGCGGAGACGACAATTGGGAGCAAGCACGGGGGATGGATGTGTGGCTACTAGCATGCGCAAGTGGAGGTCTAGTGGCACGGGGCTTGGAGCAGGTGGCCTGCAGCCTGAGGAACTGCTGTTTGGTTGAAACGACGGGAGGAAGAATATAGGAAGAGGGTTGGGTGCGATTGAGAGGAGGAAGGCCTATTGGACGTGGCCTGTTTGAACCGAGAGAGTGGGAGAGGGCATAGGTTGGAGAGTTGAGTTCGATTTTTTAGTGAATGGGTTGTGCTGCGCATGGTTGCTGTGAGTGAATAGGGAGGGATCGGGCTGTGGTCATGTATGGGAGGAAGTGGAGGAGTTATGTGATATTTTTTTATTATATATCTTTTTTATCTCACTGTTCCATTGGGACAGTAGGGGATGAATTGTAGGAGGTTGGTGGCGGATTTGATATGAGTGAGGCAACATAATTTTTTCATATTATTAAAATTTTCTAATATATGTATTTAATAAAAATAACCTAAAAAATAATATAAAATAGTAAATTAAAAGATAATGATATATGAACAGCTAGCTCTCACAATTTGTTGTTATTCATGCATCTCGAAATTCTTGTCTTCAGCGCCTCGTATGTAGACAAATTTCACACTTTCGTTATGCGGACAACCTATACAATATGGGTAACCTATACAATATGGGTTTCATTTCTAGGCATTTTTGATATTTTAGATGCAATGTTGTAGTCCGTTTTGTGGACGAACATCATTTCGAACAACTTCGCACAATGCTGTGTAAGTAGACTTTTTTTTTTAAACTTATTTGCTCGAATTGATTGAAAGAAGCCCCCCCCCCCCCCCCCCCCCCCCCCCCCCCCCCCCCCCCCCCCGCCACACACACACACACACACTCTCTCTCTCTCCCACCCCACCCCACTTTAGGTAAATTCGACATTTCAAGTGCAACCTTTGTGGTGGATTGGTTCTCCAATGTTCTTGAAATGCAGATATGATTTGCTAAAATTATTGTGGTGTTTCATTACAACAAATCTTCAAGTCTGCAACTTTATGGTGACTGCCGTAAGGAGTTCCGCAGAACAGTGATGATTAGTTCTTGCTCCTCTTACTTTTTGTAAATGTTTTGGCTTCATACAAATAACAAGCATTTCACTTCCCAATCTAGTGGCACTACTTACATTGCAAAATTGTTTAATTTGACACTTCAAAAATATTTCTGTCTAGACTATATGATGCAAAAATTTATCCACAATAATGGCAATGCTTTTACTTGGGATGAAATGAAATTTTCTTGTAACCAAATAATCTCTATAACAAGAATACTTCAAATATTTTGCAGTGTTTGACAATGCGACCATGAGATGATGATTTGCCAATGCTTTGTCAATTAACTATAGACAACGAAAGATTTAGAGTGTCTCTCATATTTCACACCGAAAATATCAAGATTAAGTTAAGCAAAAAATTTAGAAAAGGTAAAAAGAAGCTATTAGCATCCCATTAAAATTTAATTAAGTTCATCGTTAGGTTTGAATTGGAAAGTTTGCTGAACCCAACTGATATAGAATTTGAAGTAATCCAGAAGATATGAAAAATGAGAAATTTTTTAAAGAAAATGATGATTTATGTTGAAGGATCTTTTTCACTTGCCAATAAAAGGTCTTGATTCTTTTTTGTAATAGTGCACTTCATAGATCATTGTCCATTACTTTGCTATTCACCGAAATCCATCATCTTTGTTAAATCTCTTTCCACACAATATGTAGTTTTCCGAGCTCATTTGTTCAAAACTGTCTTACTTATCTGTTCCATTTGAAAAATTCCATAAGGTCTATTTCTCAGAGCACTGATGCTGTTTGGCTCATATAGATAGAAAAAGAAAGATGAAGAAAATAAAAGGCAAAATAGAATATTATCATCTCTTCCAATGGGAGGGGTGATTCAAAAACGTTATTTACTTTTCCAAATCAAGCACTTGTGGGGAGTTGGAATTATAGTAAAACTCATAAGGATGATGTTAACAAGTCTTATGTATGGCCAATGGCCTCGGTTGCATGTTTGTGGTTCTAGCCTAAGCTACTAGCTAAGGCTATGGTTTAAATCCTTCCAAGCACGCTTTAAATCCATTTTTGTCCATTTTTAGTTTATTGTAGATTGTTTGCATAAAGTCACATTTAGATTCAAATTTTGCCGAATTCACTTTTATGCATTGGAACGTGACACTAGAAGTTTGCGTGACGTGACCTTGGAAGTCTAACAAGTATGAACTTGTGCATTTTCAATGAAAAATTGACTTCGGTTCTAGAAAATCCTACATATACCACAAAATATATGTGGATTCATCAATTGAGGCATCCAATAGTAGTGGCAAGTATAAAAATCTCTATTTTATCAAGCATAACTTTTGGTAGGAAGCACGACTTTTGAAATAAATGAGCCCAATTTAGATCTATTTAGTTCAAGTAGTGTTGATTTAAAGCTTAGAATGATATGGCAATCCCCACATTAGATTCAATATGCAAATTGAGATCATGACTCTTAGATTGCTTGAACTACTCTGAACTTGGGCTTGAGCATACGCGAAGTAGTCTAGCCTTGTCGTGCTAACTCCGTGCATGTGGGGTGGGGGGGGGGGGGGGGGGGGGGGGCTTTTGTGCGGTGTTGACCTATAATTGACGTAACCATCAGCAGCCGTGGTTCACTAGAGTTGGCCCGTGGGTTAGCTGTTAATGAGCAACTTG
Source organism: Dendrobium huoshanense (assembly GCA_016618105.1). Classification (NCBI taxonomy): domain Eukaryota; kingdom Viridiplantae; phylum Streptophyta; class Magnoliopsida; order Asparagales; family Orchidaceae; genus Dendrobium; species Dendrobium huoshanense. The sequence goes on from CM028358.1 coordinate 84,356,759, forward strand.
TTGGAAACTTATGTAATGGAATTGTTATGTCACAATCTTGTGCAGAATATTAGAACTTTAAATTTTTCCTTGAATACTCTATTTGTGGCAATTCATTTTTAAATGCTTCTCTTAATGAGATGAGTTCATCCATGTCAAAATGACAAAATATTATTTATCATGAAGGTGAACAACCTTCTTAGAATTATTTCCATCAATCCATACTTGCAAACATTGATCTATTACCAGAAACGCTCTCCTTATGTTGTATCTTTAGATCAGCTTTGATTGTCTTTGTTGGTGACGCCTTTGCTGGTCCATCGTTGGCTGTATGCACCAACTTGTGTTTTTGCGGGTTCACCTATGAACGTGCCTTGTTTGATTAAATTTTAGCATGGTAGGCTTTGATATATAGTTTATTATGGATAAAATAAATAAATAAATCAGAGTAGTATCAAAATAGTCCTCTAGAATTTATAAATATGGCACAAATTTAAATTTATTTGGATTATTTTCTATTTAAACTATGGCAAAATTTCTTCACTATTGATGATGTGCTCCTTACACTTCTTATTGATTGCACAGTTATTTCATCACTCATTATGCCTAAGTAGTGGCTTGTATTGAAGTCCCTGAATCGTTTAAAGTTTGTTATGTTTTGCGCCAACTTTTCATTACTAGTGAAATTTTACAACTGGACTAGACTTGGTATTTTTATGAAAAAATTATTCTCTTTTACTGCGTGTTCGGATTTATATCAAGATGCATGCAAATTTTTTGCACTCAAGCAGTTTGTGGAAATCTTGTTTGGCGTTCAAAAATGCTAAAATGCTTTTTATTTTTTTTAATGGAAATATTCTGGTAACCTTTTACATGTTATCAGATGTTACTTTGAATGCTAATGCCCAATAACTTTGAGAATTCTTTTATACTTAGGTAATTGTATTATTCTGATTATTAGCTGCAAGGAGCCAAGGACTTTTTCAAATGCTAAGGAACCGTGCCAAAGAACTTGTGTCTATTTTGTGTATGGTGTTCAGCTCTAAGCTAAGTATTTTAGCATGGGAGGCTTTGATATATAGTTTATTATGGATAAAATAAATAAATAAATCAGAGTAGTATCAAAATAGTCCTCTAGAATTTATAAATATGGCACAAATTTAAATTTATTTGGATTATTTTCTATTTAAACTATGGCAAAATTTCTTCACTATTGATGATGTGCTCCTTACACTTCTTATTGATTGCACAGTTATTTCATCACTCATTATGCAAAAGCTTTTAATTCAGGAACATCATCTCCAAACTGAGCCCACCAACGTTCTACATGAAGACAAACATAGTATTTTATGAATATTGGTTGAAGTAGAAGATAGAACATAAATATTAACATAAAAATTATAAATACTCAAACTATAAACATACCAGGAGATCGTGTTTTGTAGCATGTTTGTGCTGCTCTAAATCCAAACATTCCCTTCTTCAAATGAAAATCCTCAAGTTGATCATTTACTTTAAGGTAGTTTTCTTCAGAAATGAGTTTGTCCATACATGCATACAAACCAGTTTTCACCTCTTTGTCAACATGAAAATCCTTATCATAATGAAATTGAGGATTTAAATAGTACGCAGCAGCATGTAAGTGTTGGTGTAATTGTCGATCCCACTTTTCATCTATAATATCCCATATTTCTTTGTAGGCACTTTCTTGACCTCCCAATTCTTTTGCAATATCTTCTTTAGCCCTATTCATTGCTTCATAAATAAATCCCATAGCCGGGGCCCTCTCACCATCAACCATTCTAAGCACCTTTACTAATGGTCATGTTGTCTTCAAAGTATAATTTGTACTGCGCCAAAATGAATCGTCTCTCATAACAATCTTTTTAACTTGCTTTCCTTCTTGTTTTTTGGCCCATGAACTTTTATCCCACTCTTCAGAAGCAAACATTGCTTCCAAAGGTTGTCTTAACTCCTTGAATCTCTGCAATGTTAAATATGCAGTAGCAAATCTTGTAACAGCAGGTCTAATAATTTCCTTATCAGTGAATTTTCTCATCAAGCCGAGTACCCAAGAATGATTGTATATAAACTTACTAACAAATTTGGCCTTAAATATGGCTGATTTATGTTGAGGCAACTGTCCCAACCTCTCAAGCATCAAGTCAATACAATGTGCAGCACAAGGAGTCCAGTAAAGGTGAGGCCTCTTCTCCATTAACATTCTTCCTGCAGCTTTGTATGCACTTGCATTATCAGTAACAACCTGTACTACTAAAGCATCTCCCACTTCCTCCACAACTTCATCCAACATTTCAAACAATAATTGTGCATCCTTTACAAAGCTTGAAGCATCTACTGATTTGAGAAAAACTGTTCCATATGGATTGTTGACCAAAAAATTAATAATACTTCTATGTCGAATATCTGACCAACCATCTGACATTATTGTCACCCCTGTCTCAATCCAAGTCTTCTTAACATCATCCACCATTTTTGAAGTTGTCTTGACCTCCTCATTCAGCATCCAAGTTCTCAGCTCATACATACTTGGAAGTTGTAATCCTCTTCCATAGCTTCCAACAGATCGTAACATATTGATCCACGACGGACTCCTAACAACATTAAATGGAATCCCATTTTCATAGATGAATCGGGCAATATCCAAACAAACTCTATTCCTGAGTTCTTTTGTAGCTGTAGGAGGCTGAATATCCTGAGTATTTATGTTTTCGTCGTTATCAATATTTAGCATAAATCTATCCATGGGCCCTCGACTGCCTCGGTCAGAAGAAACTAGATGGCTTCCAGTACTGGAACCTTCATGCTGTGATCCATAGTAAGAAGAGTTTCCTATCATCTCTTCCATATTTCTTTGTGTGACCTCCTTTGTGGTGGCAAACTTCTTTAAATAATTTATACATTCCTTCTTTACCTCATCAGGAACTTTTGCACATGGTCCCACATTGACATGAGTGCAAGCTAGATGATCCTTCAATCTCTTGACACCACCAGTTATGCGCTTCTCACAGAAATTACATTTCATGTAAACATATCCCTTCTTTGCACCTTCGCCTGACACTTCAACTTGAGTTCCATATTTCCATGCAGGATCTTTCCTTCTTGTGCCACTAGTCATGCTAACAATAGGATAAATTTTAACAATTATTTGTACTACCAAATACCAATAATAAAACAACATGAATAAAAAAATATACCAGTCTGCCGGGGGTCCAAGGGGGCGCTGCCCCCTGGCGGGGTTCGACCTGCCCGGTCAGGTCGCGGGGGTCAAGGGGCAGCGCCCCTGCGGGGGTTTCCGGGGGCAGCGCCCCCGGAACAAAATTATATTATAAGAGTAATTTTGAATTTCTGCTCAATACCGAGCGTGTACCGAGCATGTACCGCTCAGTACCGAGCGTGTACCGAGCATGTACTACTCGGTACCGAGCATATATCGAGCGTGTACCGAGCATGTACCGCTCAGTACCGAGCATGTACTACTCGGTATCGAGCATATATCGAGCGTGTACTCATGTACCGCTCAGTATCGAGCATGTACCGAGCATGTACTACTCAGTACCGAGCGTGTACCGAGCATGTACTACTCGGTACCGAGCATGTACCGAGCGTGTACCGAGCATGTACTGCTCAGTACCGAGTGTGTACCGAGCATGTACTGCTCAGTACCGAGCATGTACCGCTCAGTACCGAGCATGTACTCCTCGGTACCGAGCGTGTACTGAGCGGTACCGAGCATGTACAATCTGATGAAGCGAAACATGAAGCAAATAACGGGAAGAAAAATCGTTACCTAGCCGTGAAAAAAGAACCTTCGATTACAGGAAGCTGGAGAAGAAGAAGCGAGAGATGAAGCAAATGACCGGAAGATTACGGGAAGAAAGAGAAGAAATAATTCGTTACCTTCGATCGCCTCCAGTTATGTTCGAACTCGACCGAACTGTGGTCGTCGAAGTCGACGGAGTTCGCCTTTCAGTTCTCACCCGAAGCAGAAGCAGGTATGTTACCCTAATACTCGACTCTTATACGACTCTCACCGCTCGGTCTATATACTGACAAATCGAAGCGGTGCCTCGTTTCGCTTCGAGGCGTTACGAATCGAAGCCTACGCCCTGTGCGAAATAAGCGCACGCTCCGCCGAATCCAATGAGGCGTAAGCCTCAACGCGCAAATGCTTCGCCTCGCCTTGAGTCGCGTCTCAGTGCGTACGCCTCTTCCGCCTTTTTAATCGTTGATTTAAACTATGGCAAAATTTCTTCACTATTGATGATGTGCTCCTTACACTTCTTATTGATTGCACAGTTTTTTCATCACTCATTATGCCTAAGTAGTGGCTTGTATTGAAGTCCCTGAATCGTTTAAAGTTTGTTATGTTTTGCGCCAACTTTTCATTACTAGTGAAATTTTACAACTGGACTAGACTTGGTATTTTTATGAAAAAATTATTCTTTTTTACTGCGTGTTCGGATTTATATCAAGATGCATGCAAAATTTTTGCACTCAAGAAGTTTGTGGAAATCTTGTTTGGCGTTCAAAAATGCTAAAATGCTGTGTATTTTTTTTAATGGAAATATTCTGGTAACCTTTTACATGTTATCAGATGTTACTTTGAATGCTAATGCCCATTAACTTTGAGAATTCTTTTATACTTAGGTAATTGTATTATTCTGATTATTAGCTGCAAGGAGCCAAGGACTTTTTCAAATGCTAAGGAACCGTGCCAAAGAACTTGTGTCTATTTTGTGTATGGTGTTCAGCTCTAAGCTAATAGTCTGGCAGTATACCCCCATTTTCATGATAACAGCTTTGTCTTGCAATTGTTATAACATGCCTTTGCATTTAACACAGCCTGAGCTTTGTTATTTAACTGATTAATGTTATATTTTCTAGTAAACGTAAAACGATAACCTTCATGTACTCCTTACTTTTTTTGCTTTTATCTGTAGGCAACAATCTGAGGGAATCAACAATGCTCTTAAATCTGAGCCTCATATTGCTTGTGATGCGACTAAGGTTTGTTACTTATTCTTCTATTAAATAATTTCAATTTATTTAAATGCTTATGAAATTTTCTTGTAAATAATTCTTTATTGTCAGCTTTTTTGTTGAATTTCAACTTGGAATTGGCCTAAGGTTCCGGAGCAAATAAATCATGTCACTAACTCATATTATTAAACCAACATGGTCTTGATCCAATTTCATTTGTGACTAATGACTCAATCTGAAAGCAGTTTTTCCAAGTTTCGTTCTCTATAGCTTTTCACCGATTAACATCAATTGCAACTACATGTCAAGCAAGATGATTTAGAAAGTGAATGCAATGAAATGATTTTATCCAAGTTCCTGATATTTAATATGTTTTTGCCTGAGCAGAGGCACCATAAGTTGCTTGAGTCATTTACTTAAATTAAATAGCTTTAAGTGGTGTAAGTTGCTCAATTGGTGTTTTGTTTTGTCTATCTGCCCATCTTTTAGGCGTCACCCTTCAATAAATATGAGCTATATTACCACAATGATAGGCTTAATAGGCACACATCCCTTAACTTTGTTTTGACATGGCCTTAGAAATGGCAAGCTTGATTAGGTAGGTTTGGGCCAGGGATTTGATTCTTTCTCGGTTTTTTTAACAGTTTGGACTGTGAACCCTGCCATCATTCCTCATCAAGCATTGTTGAAGCTGAATTTGTCTAAAAGATATTAAGGCATAATCAGGAAAAAAAAAAACCATTCTTGAAGATTTTGTTTTTGAACTAATAAATATTTAAAAGAGTATATTAATTGAAATTACAAACAGGCCCTGTCGAGACGAGCACTTCAACCTTCTGATTTTTTAGACTATTAGAGTATTCATTTCACGGATTTAATCTAGTGTAAAATTGTTTATTATTGTGATTCTATTGAGAATGGATTTTGTTCTCTAAAAGTTGAGATCGTTTGGTTAGATTTCCCATGTTAGTTTGAGTTGGTTTGACCAGTGGTTCTTGATTCAATCATTTTTTTGGTTTTTGTGTGACTTTCCTTCAATTGTAGATTTTCTTACAAATTTTAGAATTTGAAGACCTTTAAATTATTGTTTAGAGCAACTTACACATAATTTTCTATTTTACATCATAGGATAAATTTTACCTAAACTAAGAGTTAGTGGATTAAGAAGAATTAAGTTAATGTGTTATACTTTAAAGCTTTATGAAAGAGTTATGGAGCATAGGTTACGACTTGATACTAATGTTTCTCAAGATCAATTTGGATTCATTCCTGGTGGGTCTACTATGGAAGCTATACATTTATTGAGAGGTTTGATGGAGAAGCATCGAGAGAATAAGGAGGATCTTCATATGATATTTATTGATTTAGAGAAAGCATATGATAAAGTTCCAAGAGAAGTGCTATTGAAAGTTCTAGAAAAGAAAGGAGTTAATAATACTTACATTCAAATCATTAAAGATATGTATGCAAGTACTGTTACTTGTATTCAAACACAAAGTGGTTTGACCAAGTATTTTCCTATTTCTGTTGGATTACATGAAGGATCAGCCTTAAGTCCATATCTTCTTTGCTTTAGTCATGGATGTTCTCACTAGACATTTGCAAGATGTTGTACCCTGTATGCTTTTTGTTGATGGTATTCTTCTTATTAATAAGATTAGAGAGGGAGTTGATAAACTTGAATGATTGAAGTCAACCTTAGAGTCTAAAGATTTTCATTCGAATAGATCTAAAACTAAATATATGGAGTGTACTTTTAGTAGTAATAGATCTAGTGGAGGGTTTGTGACTTTGGGCGATCAAGTCATTAATATGAGTACACGTTTTAGATATCATAGGTCTATTGTTTAGAGTGATGGTGAAATAGATGGGAATATTATTAGTAGAATTCAAGTTAGATGATTGAAGTGAAGGAATGCATCAGACTTGTTGTGTGATAGAAAAGCCCCCCTCAAACTTGAGGGAAAATTCTATCAGATGGTGGTGAGACCTGCAATGCTTTATTTTGTAGAATGTTGGCCATTAAATGAGTAGCATAATATTAAGTTAAGTGTTGCAAAGATGAGGATGCTCAGATGGATGAGTGGCTCTACTCTTAGAGACAAGATACAAAATGAGCATATCCATGAAAAAGGTTGGAGTAGCTCTAGTGGAAGATAAGATTAGAGAGAGTCGCCTTAGATGGTTTGGTCACATAAAACGGCGGCCTTCCGATGTTTTGGTTAGGAAAATAGATATATTAAATTTGACTTATGTTAAGAAAGGTAGAGGTAGACCTAAAAATAATTGGTTAGAAAATATTAGAAATGACTTTTCTTTTTAAGATTTAAATGAAAAGTTGACTCTTAACTGAAAATAATGGAGAAAAAAAGATTCATGTAGCTAATCCCGCGTAATGGGATAAAGGCTTGATGTTGTTGTTGTTGTTGTAAGAGTTAGTGGATTGCAACATTTGATCATTTGTTTGTGCTTCTTTGCATGTCAATTTAGATTTGCATTAGTAAATCCTATACCTCAAGGCATCATGTATCAGATTTGATATCTAAGCTTATGGTTACATCATCATTTTAGCTAGAAATAGAAAATATTAATTGGGTCAATAAAAAATTAATAAATGATGCAGTGTAAAATGAAATGGTAAGTTCCGGTTCTCGATAATGATAAGAAATTTGTTGCGAGTTTTAAATTTATATTCTTGCTTTCAATGGTAGGTATAACCTTGGAGAATTTTCGCAGTGGATTGATAATTTAAAATACTTGTTTGAACATTGCTATCTACTTGATTCTTAAAAACTCGAAATTGTTGAAAAAAATTAGTGAGATATGCGTAATTATGTTAGCAAAATGTTGTGAGTGAAAAAAAAAAATATATAGGCTAGCATGAAATCTAAACTTAAAGAACAATATTTTCCTTTCAATTAATATATAGACAAAATGCATAATCGATCTACTACTTGTAAACAATGTGATTTCATTGTGTTTGAATATTATGCAAGTTTTGTACAACTTATATTTACACAAGCTTTGCCTCTAGACTATCATTTTGCAATTCCTAGCTCATGAAAGGTTTTATGTGAGTGATGAAGAACGAACTAAGTTACAATTCACGGAAAATATTATTTGAGTATTTATTTATATCTTTGAATGTTAAGGCATATTGCAATAGCTTTTTTAGGACTATCACACTTGTAATTTAAGTTTATAAAGGGTGATTATCACCATCTTCTCTTGATCCAGTCAAACATACATGTGGGCTCCAAAATTAACTGGCCGGCCTCTCGCTAGAAGAGTTTAGATTGTCTTTCTTGTCGTTTGCTCGGCAGAAGCTACTCCCATTCCTTATCTCACGCTCACCTCTTTGTCTCAGGTTAGGATAAGTGTAGTGAAGAAAAAAAAATGCCAAAAAGACTTACACATGCTCCATTAGTTCCTCGTCAATCTAGAAGGTTTTTTGTTAATATTTTACTCCAATTTGAATGATAGGACTGTTGACCCCTACATATAAACCATGTGAAAAGAGGCAAAATTAATGATTTAAAAATGCGTGCATTGACAAAATGCATCACTTAAGGGGTCAAATGACCTCTGAATATCAAACGGATGGCATCATTACGATCAGGATACTGAATTCTACTAGGTCGAGGCCCCTCGCAGTTGAATCGGACGAGATCAGTCAAAAGAGACGATCGACACCCGAAATTCAAGCGCGAGACTGATCAAATGATCCCGGATCGACGAACAGACTTCATCGTTGCATCCGAAATGTTGTCAACCTATGAAAATTGCATTTTGTTTATTCCATTTGGAGTATCTAGATTGGTGGCACAAATCCCAATGTAATGCAAAGATGCACATATCGAGGAAAGGAGGCCTCAAAGACGCTCGGACGACATCCAATCTATAAAAGGATAGCACCATTGCGTCTGAAACGTCGTCGACATTCAGAATATATATTTTATTTAATAAATTTGGTTTGTCTGAGATGGTGGCGAATTTCTAAGCAATTCAAATATGATATAAAGGCCTACGTTACGATGGAAATGAGGCCTCGAAGATGCTCGGACGACGTCCGATCGACAAACAGATAGCTCCATTGCATCCGAAATGTCGTCGACATTAGAAATATTTTTTTTTTATTTGATTAAATTGGATCGCTCGAGGTGGTGGCGAACATTCTGAGGTGATTCAAATACGACAATACGCATTTCGAGAGAATTAGGCCTTGTCGCCGCCCAAACGACATCTGATCGCAAAACGGACTACGCCGTTGCGACCGGGATATCGGCAATATCATAAATGCACTACAAATTTTTCTAATGTTTATGTTTGACAAATTTGACACGTTTAACGAGGAAAAATGTGCACGCTAATCGAGAAAACACGCAAATCGGGATGATTTTTAATTGATTGGAACATGATTGTAAGCCTAATTAATGACATTGCTTATAATAGCATGTTATTATTAGTTCGGATAGTGTATTTAACCTAAAAATTGTCAAATTTAATGTAAAATCAAATCATAATTAAATGCAAAACCTCAAACCTCTCGAAATCTCTGACGAAATCCCGTCAAAATCCCATAAAATGTGCTGAAATACATCAATTGGAGCTGGCAAGACAGTCACCTCTTCAGGATTTGTCCCGATCACCATTAATTCGTCGTTAAAGTGTAAATGAGAGAGGCCTGGCGAGGGATATATGAGAAGTTTCACTCACTTCAGTCGGCTCTCCACCTTAATCCCACACAAAAAAAATCTCCTCCTTTGCCTGAAGCAGTTCATTCCCAAGGCCTGCACCAGGCGTTTCTTCCCACAACCCCATATCCTCCCTATCTAATGCCAAACTTCTCCACCTCCTGTTCTGAAAACCGATTTCCCTTACCCCTGTTCGCCTCTACTTCCCGTCCTTTTTAACTCCACAACTCAAGTCTCGCACTCCACCTGCTCTGTCCGAACTACTCAGAGCCGTGCCTTCCAGTCGTCTGTCCAAACTCAGTTGATTTCACTGTTGCTGCTTGGACTCATTTCTCACTGAAGCTGAAGTTTACCTCTCGTTGAATCTCACCTCTCACAGCAGCAGGGTCACGAGCTGCATACACCAGGGAAGAACCAACAATTCCTCCAACCTCTCTACTACCTGTTGTTCACCTTTCCCGGCGTCTGAGCCCCAGGCCAGTTCACCCGATCTCAAAACCTCTGCCGAGCTGGTCTGAGAGCCTTTATGGTTCTACTAAGCGTCTAATAGCTCAGCCTCTTCAGGACAGTCCTAGCTCCCTCCTTTACTGCTGAACCAAGCCTCTTCCACTGAACTCCCGTCCACTTCACCTCACATGAAAGCTGAAGGGATCTCTTCTCTCAACTGAAGAAGTTGAGCTCCGCCACTCTAACCGTGAACTTCATCTGCCATAGACCTCATTTGTACAAAGGAAGTGGGGGTTATGAATGAAAAATCTGTTTGAGCTTATCAAAACAGAGGTTTCTCTTATGATAGATTCCATGAGAGTTTATGCATATCTTGTTATAATGGATGATTTAGATAGAGGTGGTACATGTATTTCAACATTTGATCTCAATCTTGAGAGCTCTAAGTTGATTCAACAGAGAGATGGAGTAAATTCCACTTATTCGGATTTGTCAAGTCCTTCATGTAGTTACAGGAAACATGTGGCATCTTGTTGGAAGAATTTGAGTATGATGAACCTCTCTACACTCCATACAAAAAAGAACTATTCTTCTCCACCAAACAGCAAAGTTCAACTCCATTTCTCATACCAAATCCTATCCATTTGACCATTCCAAAGCCCATTCCTCCAAACAGATTTCTACAAATCTTAGCCCACCACTTCCATAATCTGTTGTAAAATATTTCAATCAAACCTGCTTCATTCCATTCAACCCAAACCTACATCAAAACAACAAACATTTTTTTTATCTTATATTCTATTTTGTTTTATTTCTATTTTCTGTTATTAGGATAGATTTTGTATTAGTAATACTACCAGCATTGTTAATTACTAGTATTAGTTTTTATTTTTATTGTAAAAAAAAAAAGAAAAGGAAAAAAGAAAAGAGTTTCAAAAAAAAAAAAAGAGAAAAGAAGTTTCAAAAAAAAAAAAAGAAGATATTTCCAAAAAAAAAGGAAGGAAAAGAAAAAAAAGAGAAAAAGAGAAAAAGAGAAAGAAAAGAAAATTTTTGTCTTGATTTTTGAACCCTTGTTTGCTTTCTTACCTCGGCATGTGTGTCGAGTCGGTGGTCTACCTATACACGCTTTTCTTAGCGTGGTGGGAGGGGCAACCGGCGCGACACCCACGACAAGGTAGGCGAGCGACCCTTGGTTCCAAACCCTTCTTCGAAGTTCGTAACGCACCGGAAAACCACCTATACACGCTTTTCTTAGCGTGGTAGGAGGGAACCCGGTGCGATGCGTACGACGAAGGAGGGATACTCATAAGTACCCGCTTGCGGGGAAATATCTGCTTTTCTTACAAAATATTTTCAAAATACCCATACACGCTTTTCTTAGCGTGGTGGGGGATCGAAAAATACACGGCCGCGGTGTCCTTGAAAAAGGGCACCTACCATACACGCTTTTCTTAGCGTGGTGGGAAAGGCCCAGTTTTCTGTAGTTTTCCCCTAAACGGGGGAGACGCCGGAAGGCTGCCGAAATTTCGGGTGAACATAATGCTTTATTTGGACTTAAGTGAACTCAAACTCAAATCATAATTTGAACAATTTGGACATTAAATTGCAATTGCAAGGACTACAGGGGACTCGAATGAAGGGAAGAGGCTCATCTTGAGCCTGAACTGAACTTGGACTTGAAATCGGACTTGCACTTGGACTTGGACTTGAATTGAACTTGAGTTTGGACATGAATTGAATTAATGATCAATAAGGAGAGTAATTCAAATGATGATATAATATTTTCAATGATATTATAAGGAATTATTGAAAGTCAAATGTTAATAAATGATTTCTCTACTTAAATCATTTCTACTTGATAATAAGAGACTTGTAACCTCCAATGTGACTCATCCACAAGTAGCACCCAAATGGCTTGTGGCAAATAAATTCTCCAATGTCATTTGCTTGCAAGTAAACATAAGCATGTTATAGCCAATTGAGAAGGACACATAAATTAAAATATGAATAATCCACCTCAATAATGAATGATATGCTAAGGGATAAAGCATGGAGGATATATGGTGAATATGATGATTTCCTCACTCAACTATAATGCACTATATCGTACATACAGAGATACTATAACAAATGCAAGCATCTACAAAGTAGTGCAAGATATCGATCTCTCATGTATACAAATAATGGAAGTAATGTGTAGTTTCCATAACGGTCTTGCAAGAAGATATGATCATCTTTGCAAACAACAATAATAAAAAGGATGCTGGAGGATCAAATAGCAGAAGAGGTTCTTTCAGAGATTGTTGTGTCATTTGAGGTGATTCAGATTGACCAATACGAATGGGCATAAGATGAAAGATATTGGATGTGGTCAGCAAGGTTGTGATGATATCATCAAAGAAGAGGACGAGCAATCATCTTTTAAGAGCAAATATAAAGAAGCAACTGCAAATACATTGTAAAGATGAGAGGTCCATTATCTACAAGCAATAGAAGACATGTAGGAAACCTGCTACCTGTTCAAGATGTCATCCATAAACAAGATATCAGTTGACTATAGTAAATGCAAGCTTTCACGGGTTACTATAGAAGACTCATAGCACATTGATCTACATGCAAGCAAGGAATAAAGATCTGCAATACATACATTCTCTTTACAAATACTGATGTATGTATAATATGCCACTTATGGGTAGATGCAGAAGGACTTCAGTAAATGCAGTATCCTGAAGTCAATTCCAGTATATAAAGGAAGACATCTACCTACCAAGATGCAGCAGTAGCGGATATATTGAAAAGATCAAAAATCACAACAAAATGCCTGAAGAATATGACAAGTACGAGCTCATACGATCATAAGGCAGGAGATTAGTTAGTGCACTATGACCCGCCTACGAAAATCAACAAATAGTGCACGACAGTCTACCTGTACGAAGCAGCGAACAACTCAATTCAAAAGCGCTACGCCACGCCACCGGATCTGCAGCATCCGTACAAGCAGACAGAAGGCGTCTATCCCAAAAATACCCCCGCACAAGTGCACTGTAGTTTGTATACACATATGCACACTAAAAGGGGTAAAAACAATCTTAATCCGCAAGGGCCCCGGCGAGCGTATTATTGGAACACACGTGACGTCTAGGGATGCTGCGCGGGCTGACTAGTGAATTCTTGTTCGAACCCGATCTTCCTATATGGATCAATAGGAGTCGACAAGGTTCGAACCAACAAATAAATATGTGGCCGTGGCGACCAGAATATTTATTTTAATACATTCATATTAAGGCCTTCAATGTCTAAAATCAAAAGAATTCACTTTCAAGGGTACAAAGCCTACAAAACCCGATCCTCTGTCGACAGCCCGACAGAGTTGACAAGGTTCAATCCAGAAAATGGAAATGCTCCCCAAACACCCCGATGATGGCCGTGTTGAATGCATATCTCAACCGGAGGGGTTCCCCAAATATTTTCAAATATCTCCAAAATATCCAAAGTTTTATTTCAAATATTCCAAAGCTCCACTCAAAATTCCAAAAATTCCAAATATTCTAAAGCTTCATCCAAATATCCACAAAAACTCCACAAAAATCTCAAAAATCCAAGACTCCCCAAAAATTCAAAAATTCCAAAAATATATTTAAAAATGAAATAAATCCATCAACGCACTTAAAGCAAAAATCATCCGCCCTCCGCAAAAGTTTGTCGAGGCGGACAAATATGAAATATTACTTCAGCTCACAAAGAGCGAAATGCCTAGTCGAAAATATCACTAGGATCCATTCTCAAATATTCTCTTGCCAGCAAGGACGTGGTACGTGTCCTCTAACCGGCAGTTTCGCCGCCAAATGGCACTGCAGGTAAACGGTTATGACCCGGGGCCCTCTGAACCAAGTGGTTTTGCCGCCAAATGGCACCACAGATAGCGGTTATGGCCAGAGCCGATATGCTCCTTAATGGCGTTAAATCCTTGAGATATGAATCAATAGGATATGATCGATAGGGCACAAAGCCCTCTGTTAGCTAAGGTGGATTCAAATTTGTCCCCTTAGACAAACATCCAACCCCGGTCTACAAGGTTCCCTTGGACGAAGCAACCCATGGCTGCCGACAAGGATCCATCTGTCAGGTTGGGTCGACTACCTCCTCTGACTAAGTAGACCAGGGACCACGATGGCCTGGGACGATGGAACCATGGGATCTTGATCGGGTCCATCATCCATTCCCCCACCATCCGCTTTAAGTGCAAGATGGTGCCATTTCTGTTTTAAATATCAACTATATCCAAATATCCAATCTTTCCAAATTCTCAAATCCAAATCCAATTCCAAATCCAAATCCATTGATGCTACTATATGCCAGATAACACGTATTCTATACCTATCTGATCGACGACTAGCCTTAATCGAAAGTTCTCTCTCGTGATCGGGAGGGGTAATTAACTATAGGGGCTTGCGCCTATAGGAAACCAGAACTCAGATCATAAAGTCCTCACAAAATGAGGGCGAAATCTCTGGGTAGTGTCTTATCTACAAACCCATCTGCCTTCCAAAATTTACCTCGGAACTTAATTCGTTAAAACTCCCTCGCCGAATAAGAAAAGCGAGCGGAGGCCGGGGCCGAATTTTCGGAGCCCACAGATTTCTGGCGACTCCGCTGGGGATTGGCTTCTCTTTCCATCTTTGGCTAGTCGTTTAAATGCTATAGTAGCAAGAAAAATAATGATGATATTGAGATATGTACGGTGAACATCAGGATGTGACATTTGGTCATTATATTCAAAGATCCATCACTGAAAGGTCCCGATAGAGCTAAAAGCTATCATCTTTTATGATGGTAGAGCAAAGAAGAAATAAAGATGTATACGGTGAACATCAAGATGTGACATTTGATCATTATGTTCAAAGGTCCATCACTGAAAGATCCCGATAGAGCTAAAAGCCAACTATATATTATGATGGCAGAGCAAAGAAAGAATCAAGATATGTATGGTGAGCATTGGAGTTTGACACTTGGAAGTATATCCAAGAATCCACTGCCGAAAGGTCCTGGCATAAGGGAAAAACAAATATAGAGACTCACATAAAAAAAAATATTAATATATTCAAATAATGGTGTGACATCTAGTGTGTACCCCTAGAGATCCACCATTAAAGAAATTTATCAAAGTAGGTCCTAAATATGGCCTCTACAGACAATGTTCTTGATGGTCGACACCTTGGAGAATTCTCCAAGAGATCCCATCACTTTTCAATATCTTCTCGGACTGAGGAAGATCTTTGTCTGACCTTCATCAGTGTCATTATATCATAAGACTAGATTGAAGAAATAAAAGAACTTCTCTGTGAATTCAGGGACTGCTTTGCCTGGACATATGCTGAGATGCCCGGCTTATCCCCTGATGTAGCAGTTCACAGATTGGCCATCAAATCAGATGCAGCACCTATCAAACAAGCTCCGAGGAGGATGAGATTGGAGATTGAAGAACAGGTGATCGCATAAACAAAGAAACTTATAGAGGCAGGTTTTATCCGAGAAGAAAAGTATGCCGATTGGATTGTCAATATCGTCCCAGTGAAGAAGAAGAGTGGGCAGATTCGTATCTGTATTGACTTCCGGGATCTTAATAAGGCATGTCCAAAAGATGATTTTCCACTCCCTGTATCCGAACTCCTGGTGGACAATACGTCCAACTACGACATGTTCTCCTTCATGGATGGATCGTCAGGATACAATCAAATCAAGATGGCGCCAGAAGATGAAAAACATACGTCGTTCAGAACGCCCATCGGCATATTCTGTTACACAGTCATGCCCTTCGGCCTGAAAAATGCTGGTGCCACCTATCAACGGGCGATGACGCACATATTTGATGAGTTGATACATCAGAAGGTCGAATGCTATGTGGACGACCTTGTTGTCAAGAGTATGGATCGAAGAAATCACCTAGATGACTTGAGGATTGTGTTTGAAAGAATCAGAAAATATGATCTGAAGATGAATCCTCTCAAATGTGCCTTTGGAGTCTCTTCTGATAAATTTTTGGGGTACGTTGTCCGTCATCGAGGTATCGAAGTTGACCCCAATAAGATCAAAGCAATCATGGAGATGTCACCTCCAAAGAATCTTCGACAGCTTCGCTCACTACAAGGACAACTGGCTTTCATTCGAAGATTCATATCAAATCTATCGGGTAGATGCCAGCCATTTTCAAAACTAATGAAAAAAGATGTTCGTTTCAAATGGGACGCAGAATGTCAGGAGGCGTTTGATAGCATCAAGAAATACTTGTTAAATCCTCCCATTCTCGCAGCGCCGATTCCGGGGAAGCCTCTCATATTGTACACAGCTGCACTAGAAGAGTCCCTCGGAGCACTATTGGCACAGAATAATGAAGAAGGCAAAGAAAATGCGCTCTACTACATCAGTCGAAGGTTGATTGGAGCAGAAAGCCGTTATTCC
This sequence comes from Dendrobium huoshanense, assembly GCA_016618105.1. Classification (NCBI taxonomy): domain Eukaryota; kingdom Viridiplantae; phylum Streptophyta; class Magnoliopsida; order Asparagales; family Orchidaceae; genus Dendrobium; species Dendrobium huoshanense. Next base: position 84,373,342 of record CM028358.1, read on the forward strand.
CCAATTGAAAAGCATTGTTTGGCGCTGATTTTTGCAGTTCAGAAACTCCGCCACTATATGCTATCCCATAAAATCACACTGATATCAAAGATCGATCCGCTGAAGTTCTTGATGACAAGACCAGCATTGACAGGTCGTCTAGCCAGGTGGGCAGTATTGTTATTGCAGTTTGAAATCATATACATGCCACAGAAGGCGATGAAAGGACAAGCCTTGGCAGATTTTCTTGCTGCACACCCAATCCCGGCTGATTCTCCACTAAATGATGATTTGCCCGATGAGCAGATAATGCAGGTCGAGGAGGATGAAAAGCTACCATTCTGGGAGATGTACTTTGATGGGACATCATCTATCAGACCTGTCCGACCTCCAAATATTGCAAGAGCCCGAGCCGGCATCGGTCTCATTTTCGTAGCACCCGAGGGAGGCATAATGAGATTTTCATTCATCTTGACTGAACCTCGGACCAACAACGAAGCCGAATACGAAGCTCTGTTAGCAGGGTTGGAGATTGCGATCGATGTCAGAATCCAACATCTCCAAATCTTTGGTGATTCTCAGCTTATAATAAATCAGGTCCTCAGTATTTATAAGATTGGGAAAATCGAATTGGCCCATTACCATCGGCGAACCCTCGAGCTTCTAAAGCAAATACCAAATGTCAAAATGGCTCGAGTTCCTCGAGGACAGAATGCTAAAGCAGATTGTCTGGCTAAATTAGCCAAAGAAATGGCGAACATCAACGAGGAGAGGCCTATATTCATCGGGGTTTACACTCGTAGAGTCTTGGAGCCCGCTCTATTACAATTTCCGAGGGCAGAAGGAATTTCAGATTCAAGTCAGCAGGATGAAACTCCAGGTGACCCTCAACCTCTCCATCAGATCGTTATGGAGAATTATCCAGAAGAATATCATATGGCCAAGAGACATAAAGCTAGTCAAACTTCAGAATCGTGGTGGCATTGTTTAGATATTGAAGTCGAAAATGATTGGATGCAGCCATTCATTGACTACTTCAAGGAAAACAAACTCCCGACAGAAAAGTCTATGGCCGCACAAATCCGAAAAAGGGCGTTGAGATACGCATTTGTTAATGATACGTTGTACAGACGAGCCTTTGATCAAATGTGGCTAAGGTGCCTAAGGACCAAGGAAGCTGATAAAGTGGTGACAGAAGTTCACGAAGGGCTTTGTGGAGCACATCAGTCAGGTCCCAAAATGGCCGCTAAAATCAAGATGATGGGATATTATTGGCCGACAATGGTCAGAGATTGTATTGACCATGCCAAGAGGTGCCACGAATGTCAAATCCATGGTGATGTTATACATCAACCGCCAAATCCACTACACCCAACAGTAGCATCCTGGCCATTTGAATGCTGGGGCACAGACATAATCGGACCAATAGATCCGCCATCATCAGCGGGACATCGATTTATTCTAGCAGCAACAGACTACTTTTCCAAGTGGGCAGAAGCGGCTCCATTCAGAGAGGTCACATCGGAGCATGTGATCAATTTCTTCACCCACAATGTAGTCTACAGATTCGGTGTGCCACGCCGCATAATCTCAGACAATGGTACTGCATTCAAAAGTACAAAAATCTATAAGTTCGTTGATCGGCATAAAATCGATTGGCGGTATTCATCCATATACAATCCAAAAGCAAATGGATTGGCAGAAGCCTTCAACAAGACGCTAGTGAAATTGTTGAAGAAGATTCTCACCAAGAACAAAAGAGAGTGGCATACGAAGATGGCAGAAGCTCTATGGGCCTATCGTACAACTTATAAAACACCAACGAAAGCCACTCCTTATTCATTGGTGTTCGGTGCCGTATTACCCTTGGAGATCGAACTGTCGTCACTTCGGGTAGCAATTCAGAACGATCTCACTCAAGAGCAAAATACCCGTCTCAGAATGGAAGAGCTTGATGCACTCGATGAACTCAGGTTACAAGCTCAACAAAACATAGAAATCTACCGAGGAAGAATGACAAAGTCCTTTGATCGAATGGTGCGTCCTCGATCATTTCAAGAAGGGGAATTGGTCCTGGTGCTGAGAAGACCAATCATTCCACACCGAAAAATTGGTGGCAAATTCGTATCCAATTGGGAAGGTCCCTTTGTCATCGAGAAGGTGTACCAAGGAGGAGCATATCAGTTGATCGATCTGAACGGTCAGAGGCCTATGCCGCCAATCAACGGTCGACACCTAAAGAAATATCACGCATGAAAATTCCATATCTGATGTATTTTGTGATAATCAAAATTTTATATGCATATTTATTAATGCATGATTGCTCATATTTTGAAATTCTCTTGTATAGCAAGAACGCATTTCAAAATCCCCCATCAGACTGGGGGCATTTTAAATATTTATTTGGGTCGACATCGCGCTGCGTGCCGAGATCCCCAAATAAATATTTAAAATCTCAAAGATATAAAGTCTATCCAAAATGTCCCTACGAGACAGGGGGCATTTTAAATATTCATTTGGGTCGACATCGTGCTATACGCCGAGATCCCCAAATGAATATTTAAAATTTTATATTCCAAATCTATTCCATTCTGAAATGTCTCTACAAGACAGGTGGCATTTTAAATATTTATTCGGGTCGACATCGCGCTGCATGCCGAGATCCCCGAATAAATATTTAAAATTATCAATTCAGATATTCTTTCATGCTAAAGAATACAAATATTTGTTTTCCAAAGTATATGCAGGTGATCTTTCAAAAGTTAGAGACACCGTCTTCTCCAACAAACCAAGACTCAAAGGTCAAGAAAGAGACTTTTGTGGCTACACACTCCTACAAAATTGAGCCGAAGAAGCTTGAAGTCTTTCGACAGCCTGAAGCTTAAGGTTCGAATGAGTGTAAAAGGTCGGATCCAACAAGCCCAAATATGGCCGGATCGCTGGCAGCTCCGTCTACTCAACAAGCCATAAGAAAGGCCGTAGTAGCGGAACCCCCACTTCGTCAACCCGTTAGTAAGGACTGTAGGAAGCACGAAGGCAGATTTGACTCGACCAGTTCAAGTGATCGTAGTCTACAAAATTCTCCCCAAATGACTGGAGAATCAAAGTTCCAGTGGAAGGATGAGTCTCGAACGACTACCAAATGTTCGTAGGCTCCAAAATCTTCAACCATAAAGGAAGACTCCAAATCTGTCAACTTCAGCAAAATCAGCATTGTGGAGCGCAATTCCCATAGCTCAAGTCTGAAGCCTGAATGGGTGTAAGAGGTCGGATCCAACAAGCCCAAATATGGCCGGATCGCTGGCAGCTCCATCTACTCAACAAGCCATAAGAAAGGCCGTAGTAGAGGAACCCCCATCTCAGCAACCAGAGGACGAAGAGCTGTCAAATCCCAGCTCTCCCGATCTGATGAACTCAAGTGATCAGATTAAAGTTTTCTCACGTGGTTAAGGATCAAGATACTACCTACGTTCGGTACTATCAACTAAATCCAAAACCTGAAAATCCTTCAACAAATCCGTAAAGCACAAAGCGAGGATCGAAGGAATCTTTCTTCAACAAGTCCGTCAAAGCATAAAGCAAAGGACCGAAGAAAATTATCCCAAAAGTTCACAAAAAGCCAAGGCTGAACTAAGTGGATTATGTCATCAACAAGTTCGTTATGCACAAAGCTTAGGACCGATGACTCTTCGCCACCGACCTAGTACAAACCTAAGGGTTTAGGTCACTGGCATCTACCCCTTCATCAAGCCCGCCAAAGCTAGAAGCAAAGGGCAGAAGGTATACAAATTTTCTGACAAGTCACCAAAGACAAATCAGACAATCCTTCATCAAGTCCACAGCATAAAGCATAGGACAGAAGGATCAAAATCTCAGGATTCAGGCCAAGGCCGCAAAAGGAGCACCCTGGATGACATCTACAAATGTCTCTAAAGGCTGTGGGCATTTTAAATATTTATTTAGGTCGACATCGCTCTGCATGCCGAGATCCCCAAATAAATATTTAAAATTTCATCAAAATACAACCAGATGATAGAAGAATCTTGAGCAGATAATATCCACTAGCATTAATCGACAAAGACAAGATATCAACCTACCATGGACATGTCTAAAAGAGCAGTGGAGAAAGAAAATTAGTGTGACATTCAAATAAATATTTGGAGATCCACTAAATGAAAATCCTAGTGTGACATCCAAACAAAAATTTTGGAGTTCCACTAAAGAAAAATCTTAGTGTGACATTCAAATAAATATTTGGAGATCCACTAAATGAAAATCCTAGTGTGACATCCAAACAAAAATTTTGGAGTTCCACTAAAGAAAAATCTTAGTGTGACATCCAAATAAATTTTTGGAGATCCACTAAATGAAAACCATAGTGTGACATCCAAGCAAACTTTAGAGATCCAATAAATTAAAAAAAAAATCAATCAGCGTGATATCTAATCAAAATCTTGGAGATCCGCTAATGAGAACCCTTGGTGTAACATCCAGAATAAATATATGGAGATCAACAGGGTCAATCATCATACAACAAACGTGATTCGCTCTAGACGCGTACCACATTTGTTGGGGGGCATTTGTTGACCCCTACATATAAACCATGTGAAAAGAGGCGAAATTAATGATTTAAAAATGCGTGCATTGACAAAATGCATCACTTAAGGGGTCAAATGACCTCTGAATATCAAACGGATGGCATCATTACGATCAGGATACTGAATTCTACTAGGTCGAGGCCCCTCGCAGTTGAATCGGACGAGATCAGTCAAAAGAGACGATCGACACCCGAAATTCAAGCGCGAGACTGATCAAATGATCCCGGATCGACGAACAGACTTCATCGTTGCATCCGAAATGTTGTCAACCTATGAAAATTGCATTTTGTTTATTCCATTTGGAGTATCTAGATTGGTGGCACAAATCCCAATGTAATGCAAAGATGCACATATCGAGGAAAGGAGGCCTCAAAGACGCTCGGACGACATCCAATCTATAAAAGGATAGCACCATTGCGTCTGAAGAGTCGTCGACATTCAGAATATATATTTTATTTAATAAATTTGGTTTGTCTGAGATGGTGGCGAATTTCTAAGCAATTCAAATATGATATAAAGGCCTACGTTACGATGGAAATGAGGCCTCGAAGATGCTCGGACGACGTCCGATCGACAAACAGATAGCTCCATTGCATCCGAAATGTCGTCGACATTAGAAATATTTTTTTTTTATTTGATTAAATTGGATCGCTCGAGGTGGTGGCGAACATTCTGAGGTGATTCAAATACGACAATACGCATTTCGAGAGAATTAGGCCTTGTCGCCGCCCAAACGACATTTGATCGCAAAACGGACTACGCCGTTGCGACCGGGATATCGGCAATATCATAAATGCACTACAAATTTTTCTAATGTTTATGTTTGACAAATTTGACACGTTTAACGAGGAAAAATGTGCACGCTAATCGAGAAAACACGCAAATCGGGATGATTTTTAATTGATTGGAACATGATTGTAAGCCTAATTAATGACATTGCTTATAATAGCATGTTATTATTAGTTCGGATAGTGTATTTAACCTAAAAATTGTCAAATTTAATGTAAAATCAAATCATAATTAAATGCAAAACCTCAAACCTCTCGAAATCTCTGACGAAATCCCGTCAAAATCCCATAAAATGTGCTGAAATACATCAATTGGAGCTGGCAAGACAGTCACCTCTTCAGGATTTGTCCCGATCACCATTAATTCGTCGTTAAAGTGTAAATGAGAGAGGCCTGGCGAGGGATATATGAGAAGTTTCACTCACTTCAGTCGGCTCTCCACCTTAATCCCACACAAAAAAAATCTCCTCCTTTGCCTGAAGCAGTTCATTCCCAAGGCCTGCACCAGGCGTTTCTTCCCACAACCCCATATCCTCCCTATCTAATGCCAAACTTCTCCACCTCCTGTTCTGAAAACCGATTTCCCTTACCCCTGTTCGCCTCTACTTCCCGTCCTTTTTAACTCCACAACTCAAGTCTCGCACTCCACCTGCTCTGTCCGAACTACTCAGAGCCGTGCCTTCCAGTCGTCTGTCCAAACTCAGTTGATTTCACTGTTGCTGCTTGGACTCATTTCTCACTGAAGCTGAAGTTTACCTCTCGTTGAATCTCACCTCTCACAGCAGCAGGGTCACGAGCTGCATACACCAGGGAAGAACCAACAATTCCTCCAACCTCTCTACTACCTGTTGTTCACCTTTCCCGGCGTCTGAGCCCCAGGCCAGTTCACCCGATCTCAAAACCTCTGCCGAGCTGGTCTGAGAGCCTTTATGGTTCTACTAAGCGTCTAATAGCTCAGCCTCTTCAGGACAGTCCTAGCTCCCTCCTTTACTGCTGAACCAAGCCTCTTCCACTGAACTCCCGTCCACTTCACCTCACATGAAAGCTGAAGGGATCTCTTCTCTCAACTGAAGAAGTTGAGCTCCGCCACTCTAACCGTGAACTTCATCTGCCATAGACCTCATTTGTACAAAGGAAGTGGGGGTTATGAATGAAAAATCTGTTTGAGCTTATCAAAACAGAGGTTTCTCTTATGATAGATTCCATGAGAGTTTATGCATATCTTGTTATAATGGATGATTTAGATAGAGGTGGTACATGTATTTCAACATTTGATCTCAATCTTGAGAGCTCTAAGTTGATTCAACAGAGAGATGGAGTAAATTCCACTTATTCGGATTTGTCAAGTCCTTCATGTAGTTACAGGAAACATGTGGCATCTTGTTGGAAGAATTTGAGTATGATGAACCTCTCTACACTCCATACAAAAAAGAACTATTCTTCTCCACCAAACAGCAAAGTTCAACTCCATTTCTCATACCAAATCCTATCCATTTGACCATTCCAAAGCCCATTCCTCCAAACAGATTTCTACAAATCTTAGCCCACCACTTCCATAATCTGTTGTAAAATATTTCAATCAAACCTGCTTCATTCCATTCAACCCAAACCTACATCAAAACAACAAACATTTTTTTTATCTTATATTCTATTTTGTTTTATTTCTATTTTCTGTTATTAGGATAGATTTTGTATTAGTAATACTACCAGCATTGTTAATTACTAGTATTAGTTTTTATTTTTATTGTAAAAAAAAAAAGAAAAGGAAAAAAGAAAAGAGTTTCAAAAAAAAAAAAAAGAGAAAAGAAGTTTCAAAAAAAAAAAAAGAAGATATTTCCAAAAAAAAAGGAAGGAAAAGAAAAAAAAGAGAAAAAGAGAAAAAGAGAAAGAAAAGAAAATTTTTGTCTTGATTTTTGAACCCTTGTTTGCTTTCTTACCTCGGCATGTGTGTCGAGTCGGTGGTCTACCTATACACGCTTTTCTTAGCGTGGTGGGAGGGGCAACCGGCGCGACACCCACGACAAGGTAGGCGAGCGACCCTTGGTTCCAAACCCTTCTTCGAAGTTCGTAACGCACCGGAAAACCACCTATACACGCTTTTCTTAGCGTGGTAGGAGGGAACCCGGTGCGATGCGTACGACGAAGGAGGGATACTCATAAGTACCCGCTTGCGGGGAAATATCTGCTTTTCTTACAAAATATTTTCAAAATACCCATACACGCTTTTCTTAGCGTGGTGGGGGATCGAAAAATACACGGCCGCGGTGTCCTTGAAAAAGGGCACCTACCATACACGCTTTTCTTAGCGTGGTGGGAAAGGCCCAGTTTTCTGTAGTTTTCCCCTAAACGGGGGAGACGCCGGAAGGCTGCCGAAATTTCGGGTGAACATAATGCTTTATTTGGACTTAAGTGAACTCAAACTCAAATCATAATTTGAACAATTTGGACATTAAATTGCAATTGCAAGGACTACAGGGGACTCGAATGAAGGGAAGAGGCTCATCTTGAGCCTGAACTGAACTTGGACTTGAAATCGGACTTGCACTTGGACTTGGACTTGAATTGAACTTGAGTTTGGACATGAATTGAATTAATGATCAATAAGGAGAGTAATTCAAATGATGATATAATATTTTCAATGATATTATAAGGAATTATTGAAAGTCAAATGTTAATAAATGATTTCTCTACTTAAATCATTTCTACTTGATAATAAGAGACTTGTAACCTCCAATGTGACTCATCCACAAGTAGCACCCAAATGGCTTGTGGCAAATAAATTCTCCAATGTCATTTGCTTGCAAGTAAACATAAGCATGTTATAGCCAATTGAGAAGGACACATAAATTAAAATATGAATAATCCACCTCAATAATGAATGATATGCTAAGGGATAAAGCATGGAGGATATATGGTGAATATGATGATTTCCTCACTCAACTATAATGCACTATATCGTACATACAGAGATACTATAACAAATGCAAGCATCTACAAAGTAGTGCAAGATATCGATCTCTCATGTATACAAATAATGGAAGTAATGTGTAGTTTCCATAACGGTCTTGCAAGAAGATATGATCATCTTTGCAAACAACAATAATAAAAAGGATGCTGGAGGATCAAATAGCAGAAGAGGTTCTTTCAGAGATTGTTGTGTCATTTGAGGTGATTCAGATTGACCAATACGAATGGGCATAAGATGAAAGATATTGGATGTGGTCAGCAAGGTTGTGATGATATCATCAAAGAAGAGGACGAGCAATCATCTTTTAAGAGCAAATATAAAGAAGCAACTGCAAATACATTGTAAAGATGAGAGGTCCATTATCTACAAGCAATAGAAGACATGTAGGAAACCTGCTACCTGTTCAAGATGTCATCCATAAACAAGATATCAGTTGACTATAGTAAATGCAAGCTTTCACGGGTTACTATAGAAGACTCATAGCACATTGATCTACATGCAAGCAAGGAATAAAGATCTGCAATACATACATTCTCTTTACAAATACTGATGTATGTATAATATGCCACTTATGGGTAGATGCAGAAGGACTTCAGTAAATGCAGTATCCTGAAGTCAATTCCAGTATATAAAGGAAGACATCTACCTACCAAGATGCAGCAGTAGCGGATATATTGAAAAGATCAAAAATCACAACAAAATGCCTGAAGAATATGACAAGTACGAGCTCATACGATCATAAGGCAGGAGATTAGTTAGTGCACTATGACCCGCCTACGAAAATCAACAAATAGTGCACGACAGTCTACCTGTACGAAGCAGCGAACAACTCAATTCAAAAGCGCTACGCCACGCCACCGGATCTGCAGCATCCGTACAAGCAGACAGAAGGCGTCTATCCCAAAAATACCCCCGCACAAGTGCACTGTAGTTTGTATACACATATGCACACTAAAAGGGGTAAAAACAATCTTAATCCGCAAGGGCCCCGGCGAGCGTATTATTGGAACACACGTGACGTCTAGGGATGCTGCGCGGGCTGACTAGTGAATTCTTGTTCGAACCCGATCTTCCTATATGGATCAATAGGAGTCGACAAGGTTCGAACCAACAAATAAATATGTGGCCGTGGCGACCAGAATATTTATTTTAATACATTCATATTAAGGCCTTCAATGTCTAAAATCAAAAGAATTCACTTTCAAGGGTACAAAGCCTACAAAACCCGATCCTCTGTCGACAGCCCGACAGAGTTGACAAGGTTCAATCCAGAAAATGGAAATGCTCCCCAAACACCCCGATGATGGCCGTGTTGAATGCATATCTCAACCGGAGGGGTTCCCCAAATATTTTCAAATATCTCCAAAATATCCAAAGTTTTATTTCAAATATTCCAAAGCTCCACTCAAAATTCCAAAAATTCCAAATATTCTAAAGCTTCATCCAAATATCCACAAAAACTCCACAAAAATCTCAAAAATCCAAGACTCCCCAAAAATTCAAAAATTCCAAAAATATATTTAAAAATGAAATAAATCCATCAACGCACTTAAAGCAAAAATCATCCGCCCTCCGCAAAAGTTTGTCGAGGCGGACAAATATGAAATATTACTTCAGCTCACAAAGAGCGAAATGCCTAGTCGAAAATATCACTAGGATCCATTCTCAAATATTCTCTTGCCAGCAAGGACGTGGTACGTGTCCTCTAACCGGCAGTTTCGCCGCCAAATGGCACTGCAGGTAAACGGTTATGACCCGGGGCCCTCTGAACCAAGTGGTTTTGCCGCCAAATGGCACCACAGATAGCGGTTATGGCCAGAGCCGATATGCTCCTTAATGGCGTTAAATCCTTGAGATATGAATCAATAGGATATGATCGATAGGGCACAAAGCCCTCTGTTAGCTAAGGTGGATTCAAATTTGTCCCCTTAGACAAACATCCAACCCCGGTCTACAAGGTTCCCTTGGACGAAGCAACCCATGGCTGCCGACAAGGATCCATCTGTCAGGTTGGGTCGACTACCTCCTCTGACTAAGTAGACCAGGGACCACGATGGCCTGGGACGATGGAACCATGGGATCTTGATCGGGTCCATCATCCATTCCCCCACCATCCGCTTTAAGTGCAAGATGGTGCCATTTCTGTTTTAAATATCAACTATATCCAAATATCCAATCTTTCCAAATTCTCAAATCCAAATCCAATTCCAAATCCAAATCCATTGATGCTACTATATGCCAGATAACACGTATTCTATACCTATCTGATCGACGACTAGCCTTAATCGAAAGTTCTCTCTCGTGATCGGGAGGGGTAATTAACTATAGGGGCTTGCGCCTATAGGAAACCAGAACTCAGATCATAAAGTCCTCACAAAATGAGGGCGAAATCTCTGGGTAGTGTCTTATCTACAAACCCATCTGCCTTCCAAAATTTACCTCGGAACTTAATTCGTTAAAACTCCCTCGCCGAATAAGAAAAGCGAGCGGAGGCCGGGGCCGAATTTTCGGAGCCCACAAGGACCATTTTGGTCATTGCTAACAGTGTTTGGAGACTAAATTAGAACTTTTACGTGGACTGGGACTATTGTAGTCGAGGGATCATTTTGATCATTTTCTTAGAACATAAATAACATTTTTTTAAGACACGAAATATATTTTATTTCATGTCAAACTAAAATAAAATAAATTGAAAAAAAAGAAGTAATCTAAAATGGGCCCTTGTCATTGTTTTGTGTTGTAGTTCAGATTTTACAAGTTTGATGAGACTGGATTCCTTTTTGCGGTGCGATTCTTAATTATTTAAGAAATTTATATTCATTTTTTGATTTCTTGTAAAATTGTAGAATTTAGAGACTTTTGATTTATTGTTTGGAATTAGAAAATTGTGTTTTCTAATTTTTCATCAAAAGAAATTAATTTTTGTTCAAATTAAAATTTGGTCTATGAATTGTGATTCTGGGTGTTATTGAGTATCGAAGCCCTAAACCCTCAAAACTTTTAGATTTCTTTGATATAATTTACGGATTGCAATTATAGATAACTACAAAAGGATTAAAGCTGACTTGTTCACGTGGAGTGCAAGAAGTTTTATTTTATAATGTGCCTATGGATTCAATAGCATGAGAAATGTGCTCACCATGTGAACCCTTTTTTAACAATTTTTTCCTCGTGCTTCAGAAATATGCGCAATCAAGTGCTGCAACCAGTAATAATGACCAAAATCAAGGAAGAAATTCTTGTAGATCAGTTCATGAAAAGAAGTCCAGCAGTTTTTCCATGGAAAATCATGCATGGATAGACAGAAAGCCTGGAGGAGATTGTCCTGACCTTAAAGCTAAGACGACCGTTGAACACAAAATAGATTTTGCTACACTCTTCCCACTGACACGATCTCCACTGGTACGTTTCCTGTCCATATTTTTTTTCAGTCAGAAGAGAAGTTTATTCAACTGGTTCTGAAGATTTGCGTGGACTCGCAATATGCATTTTTTTATGATATAAGCTCATTCATTTTAAACTATGGAGTCTAATTAGATTTGTTGCAGAAAGGTGATATACTGGCATACCGATATGTCGAACCATCATCAACGGTCTACCCTGTGCTTTCATCACCCCAAGTAAGAGAAAAAAGATATTAATATGCATGAACAATGAACATTCTTTACCCTTTATTGAATTAATTTTCAATTGCTTTCCAGTTGAAGTTTGTCCAGACAGAATTAAGCAATCTCTGAAAACTACTCCGACAATTTTTATTTCTATGATTATAGGTTGGCAAAGTTTCAGCATTTGATTACAAATCTTCAGAAATTGTATTGATCCCAGCTCCTGAATTTGAGATCTTCTCAGAAGAGAATCCAATGTCACCCACTTCACAGAGGGCGGCGTCCCCTTACAAAGAAGATGGCTCGTTACAGGTGAATTAACAAACACATGAAACATGTTTTATTGGCTTTTCTGAATCTAATCTGATAGTTGCCATTGCTGTGCAGATCAAGCTCTCAGCACTTATTGATGTTCGTTTGCTGAAAGCCCATAACTCAAAAGAGTTGGCATGTTTGCCGGAAGGAACATTCAATCGAACTAAGAAAGACAAATGGGACGTGGCTGTAGCAAAAAGCACTTGGAATCATTCTTCTGTTCACCGAACAGGTATCAAGTATAACCTATTAATATAAAACTTCGTTTGGGACTACTTTTTTTATTGCTTTGCTTTTCAGACCGCAATCAAAATATTTATTTGATCACTAATTTTATATTAGAAAGTTGTTTTCTACCATAAATTTGAAAAATTAATTTCTTTATAGCAGCTTTATGAAATAGTAAGAAAACCGTCTCTCAAATGAAACATAAGTTTGATGCTCTTAACACTTTGTAGAAAAGCTTGGGGGCAGGACTAGTTAAAGTAGTCTACGAAAAATTTTATGAGACATAGAACTGCTATGTAACCTGTTTTTTCTCTTTATGTTAATAGACCAGATAATTGAGTGGGATAGTTGGATTCCAAGTAAAACCTCTAACACCACGTCATTGCCTTCCGAAGGCTCTAACATTTTCCCTAGAGGTATGGATATTTGGTATTAGCTCCTAATCAAGTAATTGGAGTCTGGGGCGAATTTAGTTTTTTTTTTTTTAGGGTGGACAAAATTTTAATTAATCAGTCATCAATAATAATAATAATAAAATAATAACATCAAATTGTAATAATAACAAAATAAAATGTTTTAAAAAATTTAACCAACAATTATATATTGGGAATGTCGAATGCGATTGAAAGAAGATGACTATGAGACGACGACGTCTTGAACGTCGAATGCGTGAATCTTAAAAGCGGCTGCGAAGTGCGAACTTTCGGGATAGACAACGACGCTTAGGATGATAATATTAGGTGAGGGGGGATATAAAAAATGCCATGCTAGTACATTATTTATTTATTTGAGAGTGAGCATTTGCCCGTCGGGGAACCGCCCATGATTGGAATGAATCGCATTGGTATAAATATACTTTTGTAATTATTTTCATCTCTTAACAGGAAGCTCAAATGGCACTAAACCTACTTCAAATGACAGAAGGGCTTCTGCGTCATGGCTTTACGGCGCATCGCCTGCAGCAGCTCTTTTTTGGGAGACCGTTGGATCAAAAGGTAGTTTTGGTAAGGGTGGTAAATGTTCCAGTTCAGGAAAATACTAAGTAGCAGGTGTTGTGGCATGACTATGAAGGTTACCCTGATTTACTTCATTTTGCTTATATTCATTCTGATAGCTAGCGTTCTGGTTAATTGTATGGTGTTTTTTGCGTGTACTAATGGTCCTCAACTCTGATAGAATGCTCATGTTTATGTAATGGTATAAGTTTTAAACTATTTTGGTAATCTCTCCTACTTTTATATGGATCTTTTGCTACTATATTTTGAGTAATATTTGTACACAAAAAGTAGAGCTTAAATTGGATACTTTTAAGTATTGACAAAAAAAAAAAGTGTATTTCTTGTGACGATGATATCCTGGTCGTTTTTTTTTTCTACGGTTTGAGAGATGTTGTATTTGTAATTTATTGATGATACAATTGTAATATACAGATTGAGTTATCCAGTTTAGTAATATCTCTTATTTGTGTATTTGAAATTATTATGGAGGTGAGTCGATAAAATTCTCTTTTTGGGTTCATAATAACAGTGTCAAACTCTGTGAATATTAGATTAAGGTTTTATTTGGAATAATTTATTTATTTTGTTTTTTAAAAAAGAATAAAAATTTTTTGTATTAAAAAATTATTTTAAGAAGCAGTAAAAAATTAACTGTACTTACGGGTTTAAATTTAAGTTGATAAGATGGTGATAATTAAAACATTTAATTCAATTTGAATTCACTTTTATTTTACTCTAATAAATAATATAAATGCAGATATTTCTTTAAGGTTCACAGGCGGTTGGAATATGTGATGAACTCTCACATGAAAAATGAGATTATTGAAGTTTAGGCTTCATTTATTTTTTAAAACTTTCTAATAAAAAATTAAAATTTTTTACTAAAAAATACTCTTAAATGGGTTAAAAAGTATATTATAATTATATTAAGAATATAAATTTAATAGCTAAATAAAAGCATTGCTGATTGGCGCCCAATTATAATTTGAATACTTAAGCTAAGAATAAATCTAATTGTTAATATATTAAATCCAACTTTCCTTACTCCTAAACCCTAAACAAAAGAAAAGATTGCTTTCTCCATCTGTTTCAATGTTTCTTGCAAGAAATGCTAAGCTGGTTCAAGTCCCCATCAAAATATTTAAAATTGCTTAGAATTTCTCATTTTTGGCTTTTTATTTGTTACACTTCTATGGAGGTCAATGAAAATCCTTTTCTCTGCCAAGCTATGATTAAGATTGTTAGGATTACTTTGAAGATCATAAACTATTACATGAAGAGCTATATATATAAACGAACTCATTTCTATGCAATTTGTAAATTCCTTAAAATTTTGTTTAGTGCAAGAAGCATTAAAAACTGACCTGATTCGAGTTGGACCCTTATTTTTTCTGCTGGGCTAGCAGGAACAGAAGCCGCCCCGACTCAATCTCAGGGAGTCTCTGTACCTCAAGCCAAAAAGTTAGTTTTTCAACTTTATTAAAGCCTACAGGCAGGCAATATAGAGTTCAAAATACTGCAGAGCAAACAATTACAAGGACCTAAGAGAAAGGTTCATTTGCACGACAGTAAAATGGCTTCCTATTTAAGATGCTTGACAAACCAACCAATCATATCTTTGTGAGCTTCTTCAGCTTTACTCACAGCTGCTTCATCCTTAACATCATAACGCACAGTCCACCCATGCGCAACCCCAGGAAATATCTTCACAAAGCTATCCACCTTTCCATGAAACCATGCAGCAGTTATTATTCTTGACATAATATATTACTATGCATTTAAAGTGAAAAAGAAAAAGAATTAAAAATAATTTAGGCTTGGGACGGCCTTAGTACTGTTTTTTAAAACGTCTCTAGTACAAAAATTTTAAATTCAAAAAAATTTTATAATAGAAAACTGTTTTAGAAAGCAAGAAGAAAGCTGTCCCAAACGAAGCCTTGGGACCACTTTAGTACTGTTTTTTTAAAACGGCTTTCTAGTAAAATTTTAAATTCAAGAATTTTTTATAATAGAAAGCTGTTTTAGAAAGCAAGTAGAAAGCCATCCCAAACAAAGCCTTAGTCGCAGCCGTGCAATCAATTGTATGTTTTGAATATAACAAAACGATAAAGCTGACATGAAGTCAAACCATTTAGTTTTAGGCTTCGTTTGGGATAGCTTTCTTACTCCGTTTCTTAAAGCAGCTTTTAAGTAAATTTTTTTTTTTCTTTCTAAAAAATTACTTTAAGAAGCAGTAATAAAGTCGTCCCAAACAAACTCTTAATATTTTCAGGATTAACATAATATTACTTTCAACGTACAAACTGATCAGTAAATCAATGGTTTCTTTGCATACAGTTGGAATGGTTTATGCACCTTTTATTTGAATTAACATGCAAATCTGAATCCTTTTCCTTTTTGTCACCTTCAGTTTTTCTTTGGAATTGTGGTTGAGTTTAGCTAAACGTCCAACTAAAATCATAATTTCCAAGTTTCTTCTCAACATAGAATCCCCCCAAGTCATTGACACTTTTTAAGTTCAATTATGCAAATTAGGCGAGCAAATTAGTAACATATGTAGACATAGTCCAAATACTACTTTGCATATTCATGCAATTAGTTTGAAGAGGGAAGGAAAGAACAACTTCCAAATTAAGTGCCTGTATACATAATACTAAACGAACTGACCATGAATCCAAGTTGGATGCATTACCTCAGAATTGGTGGACAGTATCTCTTCGAACTGTTTCACTAGTTCTGGTGGAGAAGTTTTGTCTATCTCAGCCCCAAGGATAGCAAGATGAGCTTTAATTGCTGAACATAAGCAAAAATGATGATTTAAAATGCCTCGTCATTATGAATTTAATCAAGGAAAAACAATTAAAAGCTCAAATTTTCATCATCTTAGCCTCCATAAAAGAAGGGGAAAAAAAAAAAACAGCTAGAAAGTAGAAGATTTTTTTTGTAGAAGCCTTGCTAAAAAACACAGAATTTTGCCCTTTCATCTTTTGTTGTTGATCGTTACAGGCTACTTGATATTTTCTCTCCCATTCTTCTTAATTTTTTTAATCATATTTTAGATGGTTAAGACTTTCATCACCTTTTAACTGGGATTTGATAAGGACCTCCTTTTTAAGACCTATGAAACGATTGACACATCATATTCACGTTTTATCAAAACGATTCAATTAATTACCAATTCACCTGTTCACTAAGGTACACGACATCTCCAACTCAATAAAGGAGTGGACTGCCAAAAACACTCGAAAAAGATTTAATTTTCAGTCAAAACAAGCCAGAGTAAAATACGTTAAAAGAAGTTCAATAAAAAATTGTTCTATTTTCAGTCCCTTCATTTCCACCAATCCATTGCTAAGAAAATCTCTTTCTACCTTGAATTATATAATAATTACGTACATGTATTTAGATGAGGGTACAGGATAGCCTGATGGAAGCTTGCATTTCAACTTTCCAATGTTTTTGATCATGAGGATTTTGCAATCAAGATCAAGACAATTGTTCTTGATTTCAAACATTTTAAAGAAGTACAAATTATCATTGATTTATTTAGACAAAGATTTGAAAAGGAATTAAGCTTAATGAAAAATTGAAGGTATATAATACTTTTAAAAATAAACTCGTAATGAAGAGCAGAGCATGCATGTTTATAAAACTGAGATCAGGTCATCGTTCAATCGGAAGAGTTCAATTCTGGCCAATAGATAACATTAATATAAAGGATAGCTATATGTACATGAAGAACTAAGCCTAAAAATATAGGTTGCACTAAACCTTGCACAGTCCAATGACTTGGACTATGAAGATCACCTGCTTTCGTCTACACTTAGTATCACAATTATTTCCAAGTTACTCTCCAAAGTGTTAGTTCTGTGTGAAATCTGATTGGGTTGATCAATCGGGTTGTACTATTGCCTCAGACCTAAAGTCAATTTCTTGCACTTGTTGTGGGGGTTCTCCCCTTGCTTGGGTTCGAGTGTTTTGCACTTGAAAATTTTTCTTCTTTACAATGCCTCGGTGCTGTGTACCCGAGTGTCCTGACGCTGCAAAGTTTATTGGGAGAAACAACAGAGAGCAGAGTGTCGCAAAGCTCTAGATTCAGCACCGCACATTGTGGAGTGCTACAACACTGTTGGTTTGAGCGCCGCGGCATCATGTTGATATAGACTTGAGCGCCACAGCGCTGTGAGGCGGTTCTTATTTTTCTCAAGGGTGGAGTACCTTGTTGTTATTAGCTTTACTTTCTCTTTTGTTTTGACTGTGAGAACAGTATAAGAGAGAAGAAAAGCAAGACAAGAGCAAGAGAGAAGAGAGATCTATACTTATTTCTCCCCATTTTCATAAGTGTTTTTCTTGGTGTGGTGTGACTCCGTAGTGTTTTCTCGATTTTGGATTTTCCACGTTAAATCCTGGTGTCCTTTACTTTCGCTGCTTTTACTTTCTTGTTTATTTCATCGCTTGATTTACTTCCATCGCCAACAATAAGAAATTGAAGTACCACAACTTCTACTTTACAGAGAAGATACCGACCTGAAAGTATATCACCAAGTTTGAGGCTGTATTTACTTTATACTCTGTTGCAAAGGTTATTACGCACAAAGGTTTTCTTAATATTGACAGAGAAATCTTGTAGTGGCTTTCTAAGTTGCCACCTAAAGTGCTCAATAATTTCACTGATTTTAAAAAGCAGCTTTCGGTAAACTTTTAAGTCTAAGGAAAATAATCGCTCTTTTTGTTTAAAGCAAACTCAAGGCAAGTCACTCAGAGATTTTGTTAATCGTTCAACAAAGAGAAGATAAAAATATTTAATCCAAAATCCAAATGAGTAGATTGCAAAGATTACATTGATATAATAATTGAAGAAAGGAATGTTGGAGTTCAGTATAAATAGAAATCATTTCAAAACCAATGTCCTCCTTTTGGTCAAGGCCCAAAAGGTATAAGAATAACGAGGAGCTGATGAAGATGGCTAAAAAGCTCTCCCATTCAATCGAGTCAACTTTGATCAAATTGAAGAACATAAGAAGTTTGAATCTCAGTTAAGGAGCAATGAAGATCAAAACAGAGCAACTCAAATGTTAACTCTAACCCTGCCTCCAACCAACTCTTTAAAGTCTAAGTTGTTTCAACTTAACTTGGAATAGATATTAATTTTGATTATGTAATACACATTTTATTTGAATCATGACTATCTGTTAATATTTGATAACTGGGTGCCTCATCAATATTTCTATTCATCACCTTTAATTATGTATTTTGTCTCAATAAATGAGCAGATAATCTAAAGTTGGACCTGAGAATCGAACATAAATCAAATTGAATTAACCACTTTGAATCCAATTTAATGAAGATCTAATTCAACATTAGTACTATTCCAAAAATGGTGAAACTAGGGGTGTCAATAAATAACTTGAAATGAACTCACTTCAAAAACTTTGGTTTCGGATAGAACCAATTAATATTTGAATTGGATTCAGGTCTAAATTGTAGACCAAACAATTATTCGAGTTGGTTAAGGTTAATCTAAATAACTCAAAATAAACTTGAAATTGACCTGATTACTATTTGGGTTTGAGTTTAGAAAAGTTGGAAACACATTCTTAAAATAGATATGTGTATTATTAGGTTAAATTGGGTCGTGTTGATCTAAAATACTGCATGATCCATATAATAAACAATTTAGAAAGATTAGGATTTGGGTTAGGTGGGTTCGGGTCGAGCTTGGTTTGGATCAAATATTTTGACCCTATAATAAATGGGTTGAACTTTGAGTAAAAAAGATTTGGGTTGAGTCAACATCAGATCAACCCCAAATTTGACCCACCAACTGAAACTAACATCCCTTAGTGAAACCGAATATATATTTATTATGGGTGTTAGTTTGGTCTAGAACCGAACCAACTTGAGTGCACACCTAATTTTGATGGTAAATTGCCTCTAGTTATGATTTTAGTGTCCTTGGTGGTGGAAGGCCACATCTCATATGAGAATGGGGAGGGGTATAGGTATTGAGATATATTGACCTTTAAAAGGTTTTAATTTTGTGTCGAATTAAAATGCAAAATGATTATATTGTAATGAAATAAGAACTACGACACATACCTTTAATATCATCTACAGTGACAGCAGAAGGATGCAACATTACTCCAGCTTTAATTGCACCAGATTTCGCTAGTTCAGCGACTACCTTAGCTGCAATATGAATAATTATTGATATCAGCTAATTCTAACAATCATTAGAATCAAGAGCAAAAAACTTTGAATAGATAAAAAAAAAAATGTTTAATGAGAAAGTCCAGTGTAAAAGTTCAGTGTACATGCTGAAGCTAGGCTACTTAGGTGGATCTTTATGCTAAATTAGACAAATTCTGATCAGCTTCATCATTAAAATGAATGCAATTATAAGATAATCCCTAGAATTTGCACGAATGACTGAGTGAAGAGCACACTAATTCTCAAGTTTTATACCATAAAACTCTTTAGTCAACTATGCTACTTGAACAATTATTATCTCTTCTGGATTATTTAAAAGCTTTGCATTTTAACTGGTTATTTATATGATCCCAAGGCACAGAAGCACCCAGGTGTCATAATGAGTGCTGCATGTACAATATTATGATCATTAGATCAGATTTATGATTTAGAGAAGAGCTTCACTCAAGAGCATCTTAAAAACCCCAGGGAGGATTGACCAAGATATAATCCATTTACATCTTTAGATTAAAAAAAAAAACATTCAAATATTCAAATAGGCGCATACCTCCCCAACAAAATCCAGCAGCTCCAATTGCAGAAAAACCTTTGCTTTTCACGTCTTCAACAACAGGCTTTGCTTCCTCAAACCCTTTGTCCTACCAAAAAAAAAAAAAAAAACAGATTTTTTTTATGCTTGACTTAAAATATAGATGATTTTGTAAATATACATATAAAGAAACAAAAAACAAGGCACTGTTAGATCAGAAATTCAATGACAAGAAAGCAGTTTTACTTTGAAAGGTTTACCTGCGACCAAAAATTGAATCCTTATAACCTATTAGCTCAAACACATGCTATTCAAGGTTTAATATATCTAGAGATCTATATGAAAATTGCAGTGCATTGCATATTTTAGGGGCATTTGATAATTCTTAGTACCTGCTTTGCACATGAAAGGTCACAAACCCTGCATCTGAGAGTTTAAGTAATGTCAATTATAAGCAAGGACTGCTGAATTAAAGTGGGCGACGGCGAGCTGCTTTCTTAAGCAGCTCATGGAACTGCTTCTATGACATGCTTGAAAAACTCTGCCTTTTGGCAGGTCAAAATATATAATTGCCCATACCTACAGGCTTTGCTTTAATTTTAAAAGTTAAATTCTGAATACCAAATCATGCTGCTACGAAACGCCGGATATTCCGTATCTATTTGACAACTAGTCTTAATCGAAAGTTCTCTATCATTATCGGGAGGGGTAATTAACTATAGGGGCTTGCACCTATAAGAAACCTGAACTCAGATCATAAATTCCTCGCAAAATGAGGGCGAAATCTCTGGGTAATGTCTTATCTAAAACCAAATCTACCTTCTAAAAATTTTCCTCGAAACTTAAACGTTAAAACTCTCCTCGACAACCCAAAAAAGAACGGGACCACGGAGAGGCCAGGGCGCGAATTTTCGGAGCCCACACTCATCATTGCGATAATGTTTTCTTTAAAAAATTTTATATATAACATCTTTCAAATTAAGTAATAGATCACTTATTAAATAGCAAAGCAGAAGGGCTAAATGGTCATAAATTATGATTTAAAAGGTTCAATTTGATCACCTACTTAATCAATTAGAATTAGGACATGCTATAAAAATTTGAATATGTCTAGAAATTCAAGTTAACTTGAAATCCTTATAACTTTAGATACAAATGTGTGCTCGAACAATATTGTAGAAAGAATATCTAGCACTATGTAATTTTTGTAAAGCAATATAATTATCATTAGTTAAAATATCTAGGTTTGCAGCTTTGTATCCATGGTTGATTTAAAAAAAAAAATGCGTTGCAGAGCGCTTCCGTTTAGATGTTTTGGAGGATCATTATCCATGTTTTTTTTTTAAACAAGTGTTTTAGACTTTTGTAGTCAATAACACCATTTTTGCAATAAAGATTTTGGAGTTTTGCAATCAATGATAATCGTGTTTAAAACAAGTATTGTGGAGTTTTGTGTAATCTTCTATTTTAATTTTTGCTTGACTGGCAATATTCTTTTACTAAGAATTTACCTTTCTTATTTAATAGGTTAACTTTTATTTTGATTTTTATATTTATTATATAATTTATTAAATAACAAAATAGAGTAACATAAACAATGTAATCTTAAATACACTTGCACTATCTAAATTACCCTCACATTTTAATTTTGGCGTTAACTTCAACTGTTATTTTTAACACATCAAACTAATCAATTTTCAATAGTCAGAGAAATAAATTTTAGTAGTGCAAAATTCTGAGACTAAATTGGGCACTTCATAATAATTGAGGGACTATGTTAAGCTTTTTCTCTTTTTTAATATGTACATAGCGGGTCATAGTATTAGTAAGTTTAAATTTATACATTGTTACAAAAATATGATAGTTCAATTGAAGCCAGGCTTGTGAACCATGTAGTCATATGAGAGATAGTAAGCGAATTAGCATAATTTAATCTCTCCTTCGTTAGCCATGTTTTGTGCTAAAGCTTCTTCTGGAAATTAACATAAAAGCATACCATGTGCTTAATATTTATATTGGTGTACATTTTGCACATGTTATAGAGACAAGCCTTATGCACCTGTTGGACACCCAATTGAAGTGCTCTGAAATCCATGTGAACTTCAGGTTTCAAGGATGCTTTTACTTTGTTGTAAATTTTTAGAGATCGACCTAGAGGAATGAGAAGGCTCATTTGTAAAAGGGACTCTCTTTTCTAAGTTAATGTTAGCACCCCTTTGAAATGCTTCAAGAGTCCTACAGGCTCCAATAAATCTTGCTTCAAGATCCTTGTTCATTTTTTGAGATTCGTGCTCATCTAAAAAGGTTTTAGATAACCATCGTTCATAAAAGTTGTTAAATGATGATTAAATGATCTAGTGCCTAAGCTAATGCATAAGAAAACCAAAAGATTAGGAATGAAGGATTATAGTTCGTCAATAAAATTTGTGTTTAGAAACTGTTAATGACGCCAGTAAAGTAAACAGACCTTTGACCACAGTGTACAACATAAACAATGGATCAACACAATTAGAAAGTGTGTTAGCTTTAAAAAGGGTGAGGTTACCAAACAAACGTATAAAGAGTAGTAGCAAAATTAAGAGTGTGGAGGGATCAAAGTCAAAAGTATAAAGAGGAACCCTAGTCATCTCATTTCCTGTAACTTTTCAATATTAAATGTGTTGTTCTGTCTATGTTATGTGCATGTCCCTTGTCAATGTTCTGCTTGATAGATACTTGCATTGGTAAAGTGGAAAAAATTGGGACCTTTGAAGAAATGTCAGGTGCTTCTCAACAAAAATAAAACTGGATAAACTATACAAGGACCTAAAAAATTTTACCTAGTTTTCTTCTCTTTAGTTCTAAAAGTAACAATATGTACAAATATATTTCTTGTGTAATCATTTATTCAGTCGTTTAAATTGCTAGCGGCAACATCTTCCTACTACTAGTGCAGCTACCGTCCTTGAAAATTTCGTCAATTTAATGAGCTTTCTATCAACTTCTGCACTTCTTGCATACATGAATGCCTTGATGGCCATGAAGTCTGTAATAGCTGGTGCCGGTTTGAACAAGTTGGTTCAAATAGCAGACTCGAGCAGCCTTAATTGAGCAGAAGCCAACTAGTAGGCAAGCGATCGAGCATGCGTAAGCGAACAATGGAATGAAAATGAATGAGTGTTGTGGTTCCGTCTCTTAACAAAGAAGCAAGGTGTGAAGAAGGGAGAGGATTAGAATAGGGATCAAGGTGTGTTCGGCCAAGAGATTCTATTCAACCAAGACGGAGGAAGAAAGGTCTGTGAAGCACATGCGCATCCTGTACAACACAAAAATAGATTGCGACTTTTTTCAATATAAAGGAAAAAGAAGAAGCCAGTGAGGCTTCTATTCGATAGAGGACGAAGATGAAGAAAGTCCGACTCTCGTTCAACTTATAGAAGAAAAAGAAGAAGAAAACAAGGGGTGTGATTTCATTTGATGGTGTTATCTCATTCTCATTCGAGTACGTTCGAGTTTGAGAGAGAGAGAGAGAGAGAAGCCACACACTAGGGGAGTCAAAATGGGTCAATGCATCAGGTTCGGGTCCAACCCAATCTAACCCGGGTCCAAATGAGTGTAAAACCGAAAAATGCCGTTTTAGACCTTGCACGCTTTTCGATGCATCGCGATGAGTTTTAAGTGAAAAATTCAAAGTTGTCGAAATTTGACGAAATTAATTTTATAAAATTCTACGCAAAATTCTAAAAAATTTGATATATAAAACTTATATTTAATTTTGCTCAAATTAAAAATTAAAAATTAAAAATTTGAGAAGTCTCATAATACCCAAAGTACCCTAGTGTTTATTAAGGCTTGGATAAGTGAGGGCAAAAGGTCTATTGCAAAATCCCTAAGTAACCAAAGCTTTAAGTGACAAATTGTATTCGATCCCTCACTTGATTCGTGCGGCCTAACGAGAGGCCGAAGGGAGAAGGGGCGGACGCAAGGCTCGGACGGCATCTTCGGCGGCGGCGATTTCCATTGGCCGGACTTGGGGGAAATTGAAGAGGGAGATTCAAGGAGCACTAAGGTACATTTCTAAACCTAGAAATCCCTATCTTTCCCTTGGATTTTTTGAGATGAAAAAGTTAGGGTTTGGTAAAAACTTCTCATTTTCTTTATGAGATGTGTAGGAAAGGTTTAGGAGATATTTTTATGCATAGAATGTGGTTTTTCTTTAGAAGTTTTGAGTTAGAGAAATTTAGGGTTTTTCCCCAAAGTTAAAATTTTTGAAAATGCTTTTATAAACTTGGTTCCTAAGGGTCCTAAGAAGGTTTCTAAAGGTATAAATTAGGCTTTTCTCACAAAATGGTATTTTCCTAATTTTTAAAATTAATTAATCCGAAAATTAGTTTTCCATAATGATTATTTTGATGAATGGGAAGTTTTAGCATGCAAAATTAAGCATTTTAATGAAAATAGGTTTTCCAAAATTTGGGTTTTAGGTTAAATCCGAAAATATAACTTATTTTAAATTAATTAGGTTTAGGGTAAAGGGTTATTTTGGTTAAATTATGTAAGTATACAAAATAAGGAATTTTTAGAATATATGTATGCTTCAAGTTTTAAATTAGAGAGAGAGAGAGGGAGAGAGAGAGAGAACCTATGGTAGTTTAGAAAGAGAAGGAGAATTTTGTTTTAAATTTAGTTTGTAGATTTAAAATGAGAAATTGACTCTTTTAGGTGTTTTGAAGAAACCTCGAAGGAAGAAGGATTAGCAAGGAGAATCAATTTCAAGATTTCTGTAAGTATGCATGGTTCTTTAATTACAGTAATGTCAGTTATATGATTTGATAGACCAATCATGATATGCTGAATAGATGGAGCTCACCCCCTTATGGTACTAGCTGGGGATGATGTACTCGTGCACGTTAATATGATAAAGGATATGGAAAAGAAAAATGGTAAAGGAGTACCTTTATGGTATTAGACGGTGACTCCTGTGACGATTGTAATATATAAGAAAAGAGAAAGTTATGAATAATGATATGTATATGGAAATGGATTATGAAATGATATGATTTTATGATTTATGTTTATGTTTAATGTTATGTTTATATGAGGCAAATTATGTTATATTCAAATGAAATTGATATTTAGCATATTGTTCATTTTGTCTTAATTATTGTAGTTTAGAATCGTGTTTTACTTACTGAACTTCGGCTTAATATTAGTTGTTAACATTTTTTCAGGTAAGTTTAAGTAAATCAAATGAGTAGAAGGGGTGGCAATATTTATCGTAGGAAAGGAGCTCCTGAGGAAAGGTAATATTATGAATATGTTTGAGTTTTATGTTTATGTGATTTAAAATTTTAATGTTATAGTGGCTCTTTCAAATATTTTGGAGATTGATTTAAATCATTGATATTTTTAGGAATTAGATATTTGACCTACCGTCCGACCATCCGTTCCCGCCTCGCCTACGCGAGCTCACCGGGCCGGGTCGTGACAACGAGTCAATCCGAACCTGACCCGGTTTTGCAAACATGTAAGTTATCTCAACCCAGACCCGACTCGTGCACGTTGTCGGGTTGACCCGACACAACCCAACAATGATGAACCCAAATGCATTGTGCAGGTAAGGGCGGGCTAGCGAACTATGGTGCAGGCCGTGCGTCTGTGCCGGCGGGGTCTGGACTATGGGCAGGAGGATCAGATTAGGGCTGCAAACGAGCCGAGCCGAGCCGAGTATGTGAGTGTTAATGTTTGTGTTCATTTAATATTAGCTTGTTCAAGTTTGGTTCATGTTTGTTCGAGCTTTATTGTTTTGTTCATGTTTGGTTCATTTAAATTAATGAGTGTTCATGTTCAGTTCATGTTCAGTTCATGTTCGTTTGTTTAGTGCTTATCGAACTTTAAACAAACAAACATGAACGAGCTCTACTTTTAAATGTTCATTAACTTAACAAACGAGCTTTATCGAGCTTCCTAACAAATGATTACATCGAGCATGTTCGTGAACATATCTAACGAATTTTTTTTAACTATCAAACAAATATGTTCATGAACATATATATGAACAAACACATTTATAATAAAAACAATTATCTATGAACATAAAAGTAGCATTAATAAAGGCAATAATTTATAAATAAATAGCCATATCGAGCTTTTATCGAGCTTAATGTCGAGCTTGTTCACGAACTTCAAATGATGTTGTTTGCAAACATAAATGAGCCGAACACATTAATGTTCAAGCTTGTTTATTTAATAATCGAGTATTTAAAATATTGTTCAAGTTTGTTTCTTTAGTTAATTAAACGATCACGAACGAGCTTTAATCGAACCGAACATCGAGTAGCTCGTCGAACGTTTGGTTCGCTTGCAGCCCTAGATCAGATCGTTGAGACTGAAGAGGTAGCGCCGCCTGAGACGGCTCCTCTAGCAGACAAAAATAGCTAGAGAAAAGAAGAGAAGCAAAGCAACGAGTGTTGCAAATCTATTTTTTTTTTCAAGGAATATAATTGTAATGATATCAAACACTTCTATTTCTCTACGACTGTCTTGCCTATTAACATTTCAGGTCCATAAGATCAAACTGCAATTTGAACCAGCTCAAGATTGGATAGACTAGGTCTGAGTCAGTTTGTAAACTTTTCTCTTTCTTGAGTCTATTATAAATGATGTGGTTCTTGATGCTAAGTAACCTTGCACACACACACACACTTAGGGGAATTTTTTTTGACTATTTTTAGAGTTCTCTATTTTTGCTCACATCTTCCGGGACGATCTACAAATCGGCATGGACGATCCGTTAAAAACAGAAATTTTAATTAGGGCATCCTGGTTAAGGCATCCGTCATTAAGCATATCGTCCTAGACGATATTTGTATTGGCCGGGATGATAGGCTCAAATCAGAAAGAATCAACCACCAGATCTATTTAGGTATTGTTTATTTTTGGACATCATACTGGACGATGCAACACAATTATGCCTAAATTAATATGGAAATTAAAGAAAGCAATTAAGGTTTGATTGCTCGATCATATCGTCCTGGACAATCGCAGGATCGTCCGGGACGATCAGTTCAAAAAACCTTAGTTGTTCCTGGACGATCAATATCGGCCACATTCTATTCAGGGCGATGCTTTGTACGATTTCATTGATTTGAACTAATCGTCCGGGACGATCGTGAGATCGACCTAGACGATATTCAATAATTTGTAAAAATCGTATAGGACGATATTCTATCAGCATGGACGATATGAACAAAAACCTTCTAATCGTCCCAAATTGTCCTGACTGATTGAGCTTAATTTGCACTGAACGTACAAGACAATATTTATATCGTCATGGGTGATAAAGTCAGTTTGTTGCAATTAAGAGCTATTCCGAAGTTATTCTATTTAAGAATTCTTGTTCCTTTGAAGAGAGTGTCTTTTGCTGTTGTTCTGACCTGAGAGAGCCAATAGGAGAGGGAGAGCAAGGGAGAGAGAGAGAGAGAGAGGATCTTGTGAGAGGGAGTTTGTGAGGGGTTTCACAAAGGTTGCTCCGAGCAAGGATTCGTCGTCGTCTTCTCCAGTTGTCGTCCTTAGTTCCTTGGGAGTTCTAGAGAGGTCTACTTCAGCATCTGATCAAGGTTCTCTGCCTGCTTCAGGAGGAAGCAAAAAAGAGTTGGGTTCTCTGTCTGCTTCAGGAGGAAGCAAAAGGAGTTGGGTTCTCTGTCTCACCGAGATTGGTGGAAAGGAGGTTTGTAAGGGCTTCTCTGTCTAACTGTGGGGGCTAAAGGAGAGACTGAGTTTAGTGCAATACTCGGAGGGCGCCTCCCGGGAGTGGACGTAGGTCAGGTTGACCGAACCACTATAAATTTTTGTGTTCTTTATTACTGCTTCCACATTTAATTTTCTCACTTTGATTTCTGTGGCGAATCTTGATTTTTGTTTTAAGATTATGTTTTGATCGAAAGATTTTTTAAAATATTAATTCACCCCCCTCTTGGTTAGCCTTGGGACTAGTTTATAAGGGCTTAACATCCCTGTCGAACTTTCATGTGTCATCAGAGAACTTTCGAGCACTTTCAACGAGGACACCCCGCAGGAGCCCACAACGATGGCGAGTTTATGCGTCTTCATTTCTCCTGCAACAAGAAACTAAGACCAATAATATTGGCAAAACATAGCAATAACATACAATCTTTCTAAAGTTTAGATAGGGAAAGAACGATAGAAGAGCAAAAAAGAAGACTGTAGAATGTCCGATGAGCTGGGGGACTTTTGAGAGGGATAAAGGAAAAGCTCCGGTTAAGCTATTGTTGTTGAGTCTCCTGCGGGATGAGCAAAGAAAAATACAAAGTTAAATTTTGATTAAAGTAGAACAAAGCCCAATGGTCTAGTTTTATGTTTGTCTCCTTGCTTCTTACCTTTCCGAGGATTAAAGAAAACAAGAATGATGAGGGATTGCTCACAGATAGTGAAGGGTCGTAAGGAAACTGAAAGAATCCAGTATGCTTCTGAAGAAGCGGTTGTTTGAGAGATCCATGGTCGAAGCTTTGGACGATCGGACGTAACGACGACGACGGGAGCTTGCTCGCTGTGAAGGTGCTGATCCGGGATTGAGTTCGGGTTTCTGAGTCAATCTTGACTCGACCCGATTTTATAAACGGGTCAGGAAACGAAACCCGAACCCGACCCATATGGTAAATGGGTTTACCCGAACCTGGAATTTTCTAGGTCGGGTCAATTTTTGACACCCCTACCACACACCTTTGATGTTGTCTTTAAACACAATCAACACACACTTCTGACGTTGTCCTCAACGTCGTTTGGCACATTTGACGCTACAATTCGACACTTACTACTCTTGCAACATTATTTTTAACCTTTATAAATTTCCTATGAAATTGAATCAAAATTTCTAAGTGAATAAGAGAAATAAAAGCAACAGAAGAGATATCCCTTCTCCTTTACAAGTAAAGTAAGAGCTAAACCCAAACTTAATCATTTTAATTATTGTTAAATCAATCAAAAAATTAAATGTAAATTCTAATTCTGAATTAAAAAGTGAATTGATATGAATGTGTACACAATGCATAGGTTGTGACTAAATTGACTAAGGATAACCAACATTGGTGAATAAAGAGAATTGATCATCTAAAAGGAATTGAGACAAATGATTACATTTCTATTTTATGACAGTTATAATTTTTTTAAGATTTAATGAATTGATTTAACAATATCTTCTTCTAGCGAGCTCTAGGTCAGGACTTCTTGGCCACTATCGTTGAGGGTTTGGGATTTCAGGTTATAGCGGCTTGGATGCAGATGAGGGCGAGAGAGAAACTTAAAGAAAAAGGGGCGCATGAGGGGGTTGACGTCTAGTTTGAGAGGAGATGAGGGCGACGTACAAGGGGTATGGGATTGGAGAGGGATGAAGAGGGGAGAATTTTTTTTTTTCTTTTTTTAATAATAATAATAATAATAATTATTATTATTATTATTATATCAATCAATATTATTTTTTTTGTTTCGTAAAAATTTCACCGCTAGAGAAAATCAAAGTCATGTTATCAATGTTGTCACCTTGTGTGCAAGCAAATTATCTAATTTTCGTCATGGGGTGACCTGGGCAAACATGGGTATTCATTCAAGTTATTTTTGTCCTCCCAAACACGTCGACAAAATTTGTTTAGTGAACGGATGTTGTTCGGACAACTTCAACCTTTAGTCCGCATGTTTAAAACCCAGCTCTCACGATCTCACGTCTTTCACTCACTATTTGTGTATTTGGTTAGTTCAACTTTTTATTTATCTATTTATTTTATTTTATTTTATTTTAACCTTAGAAAAGTAGTTGAGGTCAGTTACACCTTAGAATGGTGAATGAGGTCAACATAGGTTTTTTTTTTCCTAATCCAAGAAAAAATGGCAAAAACAAATATAATGTAAATAGATAAATAAAATAAAATATTGCTAATAAGTAACAAAAAAATGCAAGTATGTTACAAGGACATGGAAAAGATTCATAAAGCTTAGGAACTAGTGTGTGAATCTTATATATGTTGCAAAAACTGCCAATAGATAGAAACAATATACTCCACAAAATATGACAAAAAAAGCATACCGTGCCATGATTTCCAAGCCAGGTTTTTACAGGAATAGTATCTGGAACATAAGGATCCTCATGGAAGAAATCAGGAACCACTACATAGAATCCTGCAGCAGCAGTTTTATCTGCAAGCTTCCTTCGAATGAACAAATAAATCTCTAGTTAACGAGTGGATAAAATTAAAAAAAAAAAAAAAAAGTTAAAAACTCTGAACTCTGAAGTAATGGAAGAGAAGATGCTCCTTGCCTAGCAAGTCCACAACTATATAACCATATTAAGAATTTATTTTTTAGAAAATTTAAAATGCATGGAAAATCATTCTAAAATATAATGCCCAAGAGGTTTAGGCCTCTAATATAAATTTTCTCCCTAATCTAGCATCTAATAAAAATATAACTATCCTAACTTGAACTGTAAGAAATTGTTTAAGAATTTTCATTCATTTCTCAAAAATGTCATTGTCAGCCACAAGACCAAGAACTTTCTGCCATAGAACTTCATGATACAGCATGTTGAGCCTAGTATACTAACACTAGAGCTCCCCATGTGATTGCTTTTTTAAGTAATATTTTGCTTCAAAATCATATTTTTGTTTGGATCAAATTGAGTTGAAATGTATCCAAATATT
Organism: Dendrobium huoshanense; assembly: GCA_016618105.1. Taxonomy (NCBI): domain Eukaryota; kingdom Viridiplantae; phylum Streptophyta; class Magnoliopsida; order Asparagales; family Orchidaceae; genus Dendrobium; species Dendrobium huoshanense. The sequence continues at coordinate 84,404,254 of CM028358.1, forward strand.
TGGACATGTTTCTCTTAAAGATATTCTTGAAGTTTCTTCCACCAAAAGTCATATTAAATTGAAAAGTTTTCATTCGAATTATCAGCATTCCGTCAAAACAATAATTAAGCGAGCAGGATTCCAACACTACTAAAGTTCTAGACTCTTGTATTTGACCATTCCTACTTCAAAGTCATACTAAGAGCTATGCAAAGGTATCTACGCCATCCATATCCTAGGTTGCCAAAGTTACTGGGAGATTATCTTGTAATTGAAGGTTCAATTATAAATAGGGGTGTAAGTGAGTCAAGCCGATTCTTGAACCGGCTCAAGATAGACTCAATAAATGGCTTATGAGTCAAGCTCGATGAGATAACAAATCAAGCTTGAGCCAGTCTAGCTCGATTCGTTAGCTTGCAATCTAGCTCATCTAATATATATATATATATATATATATATATATATATATATATATATATATATATCATTATATTAATTGATTTTTTATTATTTTTCTTCTAATTGCTCATTCTTTATATCACTTTATTATAATAATTGTTTGATTCATAATCATTTTATCTCTTTCATAATAAATAAGTCGGCTTGTGAGCCGGATTGATCTTGTAGAATAAAGCTTGAGCTCGAGCTCAAACTTGATTAATTAATCAAGCTCAAGTTAGGAGTGACTCGAGCTCAGCTTGACTCGTTTGCACTCCTAGTTACAAATATAAGTTGGACTCCCCGTAACACTTGCAAGTTAAGCAAGCTAGTAATGAAAATTGAGAAAGTCAAGCTATAACAACGAAATGGATTTTGACCGGCATCTTGATGTTTAGATCTCTTGTTCCTATAGCCATATAGAAAACATAACATATTTTAAGGACTTCCACATCAATGTTGAACATGTCGACTCGTACATAATACAATAATATATCAGACGCTCCATTTGATTATCCATTAAATAAATAAAAAATACAGTTTTATGGAAATATTTTGGAAGACCTTAATAGATGTTGACCTTTATATACATGTCATATTCAATCGAGTGCACCATCGGAGGCAGCTAATGGACAGGTCACATGTAATGAATGTTGAAGCGCCGTGCTCACTGCTAAAAAATCTCTCAAACTTCATCCGATTGCAAAACGAACCACATCAATGCGCTCATAACACTAAATTTGTCAAAAAAGAGTCGTTCGTGGGAAACTCAATTGGAAATGATGACAAACATGATTTGTTAGTGAGCGCGATGCTAGCAAAAACTACTCAAATGACTTCTGATTGTCAAGCAGATTGTGCTGATGCGATTCTAGCATCAAATTTACCCTAAAAGAAGACCCCTCGCAGTTGAATTGAGTGAAGGTGCGAAATCGACAGTCTACAGACGCGACAATGCACGAAATTGCCCAAATATCATCCGTTTGCAAAAAGTATTTCATCGTTGCATTCTGAACATCGAAATTATCTAGAAAAGGATATAATATTACCCACAATGCAAAAAAGATGAAATTAGCACGAATTTCAAGGTGATACTGCATGAAACTGTCCAAATAACATCTCGATCACGAAGTGGACTTCACCGTTGCGCTCAGAATATCAAAATTACCCAAGGAATAATCGCTTGCGATTGATTTGAGTGAAGACGATTGAAATTGATGGACTATGGAAAAAACATTGTGCGACGTTGCTCGAACACCGCCCGCTAGCTAAACGAATTTCGCCGTTGTGTTGGAACGTTGAAAATACCTAAAAATGACAATAATATTGCATGGGTCCTTGCACGAGCAAAAATGTAAAATCAGCATGAATTTGAAGGAAACAATGCACAAATAGAGATTTACAAAATACAAGGAAATCTTGGGGGCCAATTTACTTTTTTTATCTCTAATTAAATTTATACTTTAAAATAAAATAAAATAAATTTTTAAACTTTAATATATGTTATCCCTGCTATCTTGCCCGAAATCCCGGTCAAATCTCCATAGTGTAGTTGCTCAAATCCCTGAATTTCAGCAGTTCGGCGCCGAATTCAATTGCCCATCCTCGCGTGCACAATTCCTTGCCATTTCATGCACACAGCCCTCTTACTTTCCTCATTCTCGCGCTCTCTCTCAATTCGCTCACACAGCCGCTCTCTGCTCTCTCCCTCTCACTCGCAGTCCTCTCCAACTGAACTCCCCGACCTCCCTCATAGCCCGTCTCTCGCCTCTGCCCCGATCCCACAACCAGCTTCCTACCCGAGCAAATCCCCATCACACCTTGATGTGAAACTACCAGGAGTTAGCAAGAAAATTAATAAGAAAGTTGTTAAAAGTTTACCGTTATAAAATTATGCTTCAAGACAAAATGAAGTTTTAAGGATTCGTAGTTTTTCACTTTCTTAGGCAAAGAAACACAAGTAGATTAACCAAGACACTCTTAGTCAAATACAAAGGCAATAGAAACACTAATAGCTTGTAACATAAATCTGAAATTTAATAATGAGATATTCACCTTGAAGGTTCTCTCACTCTACGGTTCTAGGCTTAGCGGATGAAGATCTTCCAAACTAGACTTGAAAACACCACTAGGAAGAAAGAACAGAGGAGCTTTGTTGTTGGGAAGGTAGCCGGCGGTGGAGGATGCACAGATCTTCCGACGAGGAGCTAAGGTGTTCTGGGTCGTTGGAGCTCGATCGTCTCGGCGAGGCAATAAACGATGCGGTTAACATAGCATTCCACCGAGTCGTTGTACTCCCAATCTGGTTTGTAGAAAGCATATCGGAAGATATCTATCTCTCATTGGGCGTTGTAAACAAAGCCATGGTCGATCTCAGGATCAACCATACATACTTGCCTTGAGAGGGGACGAGGAGAATTGAGGTGGTAAGGAGAGGAAGGGTGGCGGTTTGGGGGAGAGAGGATCGGCCGTGAGAGAGGAAAGGGAAGAGGGGTCGGGTAAGAGAGGGCGGATGGGCGCTTAGCCAGGGTTAGGTTGGGTGGGGAAATCTAAAATTAATTTCAGATTTTGGAATTAATTAGTGGGAGGGAAATTTGAATTTGAATTCCAAATCCAAAATTAAATAGTGTTAATGTGAGGAGAGAACAAAAAGGAAAGGGGATCAATAGGGGGGCCAGGGCATGCATAGAGGAAGAGGGGTTTGGGGAGGGAAATTAATGCTCCTTAATGCATTAACTCAATTTAGGAAAAAGGTAAATAAATCCAATCTAATTTAATATTAAATTAGATTCAAATTTTGAAAACTTTCCTAATTTGGCGTAGTCAATTTAGGAAGGTTTTTGAAATTCAAAATTTGAATTTCAAAAGGATGAAATCTCTTCCCAAAATTAAGTGGATTGAATTAGGAAAGTCTTAATGGGGATTGAAATCAACATTAAGGGAAAAGAGCCGGGGGTGGCCGACGGTGGGGGTTGGGGAATTTGGCTTGGTCGAAGTTTGGAGCAAGGGGAGGGGAAAACCGGTGGTTGATGGGAGAGGGGAAGCCGGCGGCACAAGGGTGAGGTGGGTTGGTGGTGGGGATCGGTTTTTGGAGGAGGTAAAGGGGATAGGGTTTTGGGAGGCCGGCGGGTAGGGGTTAGGAGAGGAGGTGGAAGTAGTCCACAAACAGCAAACCCAACAGCAGCAGCTGACCTCTCTTCATTACCAGCTCCTCTCATGTGAAATCCCAACAAATCCACCTTCACATCAAACTCCGGCAGCCTCATCCTCATATCTCTTCCAACTCACGACCTTCCAACCAAACTCCCACAGCCTTGCCACCACCTAACCACCACAGCAGCCTCCACCTAGCCCGTCATCCACAACAAATCCCTCACGTGAACGCCAGTAAACCTGCTATTGCCTTGCTCCACTACTAAAAAATCCCTAGCATCATACAACGAGTAGGCCGAACTCTCCATCCCTCTTTTGTCTTACGTTACAGCTGTCCAAATCAACTCCACCTCCCAAGAAACCTAGCAGCTTCCACTCTAACCAACCTCCAGTCAATAGAAACTTCATCTTCACCTTACTGTTACCTCTCAAGGCTCCTTCCAACAAGCAGTCCGTGAACCTCTCTTCTTCTGAACCCCTTCAACTTGACTTAGACCCTCCAGCAACTCCTCTCCAAACCCTTTAATCCCCAGCAACTTTGTCTCACCACCCCTTCTTAGCCTCATACCTATCCGACTTCAACAACCAGCCCACTCCAACCAAATTCCCTCAACCCAAACAACCCCTCCACACCCATATCCAACCCAAAACATCCCACTATAAACCAAAAGCCCAACACATTTCTTGTAACCCAACACACATCTCCAACTAGTGCAAGCCATCTCCTGCCCAACAAAGTCCCTAACCTTATCATCCTCCTAGCCACCTGTAGCCTAAAGCTCATCCAAACCACTTTTTTTCTAACCCAAGGTCCAACCCAACTACCAATCTCCACTACACAATAGCCACTTTTTTTATTAATATTATTTGAAAAAAAGAAGAAAAAAGAAAGAGATTAGTGTACTGTCCTTGTTGTTCTCGTGCCCTCTTCCTTGTCGTCACCGTCGTCTTGCTTGCCAAGGTATAACACTCTGATGGGGACATCAGATTAGCGTGGAAGGTTTATCAGTGACGTGGCCGCCGATCTACGGCCACGATCGAGTCCTTGTATTTCTGAGTCATGATTGTATTTTATTTTATTTATGCATTTTCTTATTTGCTTAGGTGTCGTTATTATTTCCCTTTGTACCCCTTTCATGGGAGTGGTTGCATGTAAGCCCAAAGGGCAAGTTGGTCTTTTATTTTCTTGAGTCTTTGTACCCGGCTATTTATAGCCTCATTTCCTTTGTTTTGAGCTAATGAATGATTATTGGAGAATTATGTTTTCTTGCTTGGAGCATTGTGAGAACTTGTGAGTTCTAGTGGAGAGCTTCCTTGGAGAGGAAGGAGATGGCGCAATACCCACCAACTTAGATAAGTCGAGTTCGTGGCTTTTCCTTAATCCTCTTAGTTTTTCTCCTATCTCTTTTCCCCAACCATTACTCACTGGTTTCCTCCACCTCACCCACCAATTTCCCTCTTGAACCTCACGGCCTAACACCCCCACCTCCACCCCAAACCGCCGGCCATCTCACCCAACCATCCCGCCCAAAATCCCCACGACCTCGCATTGCCCGCAATCCCTCCTTGCCGCCGGCCATAGCCTTTGACCGCCGGCCTTGAGCCCTTGCCGCCGATCTCCTCTCTTTTTTTCCCTCTTTGATTTGTTTCCTATTGTGGATTTGTTATGTTATGGAAGATATTTGAATTTGAAGTCAAAATATTTGAAATTCAAAATCTTTCCTAATATATCAATTCTATTTTAGGAAAGTGATTGCTTTAAATCTTATTTCAAAATTCAAATCCTTGAAGATTTAAATTAATTCTTTCCTAATTCTAAATCCTAAATTGGAGTCCCACAATTGCTCTCCATTAATTGCCCATCACCCCTGCATGTCGTCGGCCCCCATGCTCTCACATATTAATCACGTTGCAATTATTTCCTAATCCCCTCCATTAGTTAGGAAATAATTTGAATTTACTCATAAATTCCTCTTGGCCGCCTACTATACCTAGCCTGGATGGATTTATTGCTCAAGTAATTACGTTACTTTTAGAAACTCATCAAACCTTCCCTAATATCTTTTCTCTGTTTGCCGCCCAACACCCGCCTCCCTCCTCTACCCGTCTCCCCTCCTCCCCAGCCTCCATCTCCCTTCATTAAACTAAGCGTCTGGATACTTTGAGCTCTTCTCTCCCAAGCATTTTCAATTACACCAAATATTCAGAGATTGCCCTCAGCTTTTGAGCAAAAACCTGAACAAAATTTCAGATTTTGGTATCAGCAGTTGGAAGAAGATCCTTAATCCTTCATTGGAGAAACTTCTTTCTCTACAACAAGGATTGAGATGGTTGACGTCAAGAGGAAAATCTCCGCGTCTCCTTGAGCAAAGGTTTTTCCTTCTTCACTTGCACTCAAAGTCTTCTAAAATCCAAATCCTCATTTGGTTAGATTGTAATTACAAAAGCTCCTTCAAATTGCTCTTGCCAAGCTTAGTCATTTGTAGGAATTGAGTGTAATCTTCTATGCATCCTACACCTCGTTGTTAGATTAGGGATTTAATTTGAAAACTACTATTCGGTATTGTTTTTATTTTCTCGATTATCTTGATAGTTCAAATTCGGAGCATGTGATTTCGCCTACGCAATTGATCGCCTCATTTGTCCTAATCATCGTTTGAAGATTGCTTACAATTTTGTTCTGAAATTATTCTAATTCAATAGTTGTGCGATGCTCAAATGAAACCATAATCATAGCATTTAAGTTAGTCCTGCATCATCTGGTATCAGAGCATGGTATGCTCTTGCATGTTTTAGGATTCCTGGTAGTTTTCCCTTTTGTGCTTTCATTTTACATTTATTTTTTTAGAAAGTTTTTTCATATCATCCCTAGAGTGCTTCTATAGCATTGTATGTCATTTTGTGAGCATAAAACATCTTAAGTTCATCATACACCCTTGTTTAGTGTGCTGTCCAGAAAATTCCTGCAACTTTTTACAAGCTTTAGGACCTCCATTTAAGTGTTTATTTGCTGTCCTTAGTTTCGCCATCTCTACTACTTGTTAGGGTGACTTAATACTTGAGTGTAGTTTGCTGTCCCTGAATTTCCTGCACCATATAGGGTAATTTTAGAGTGTCTTTTCACTTCCTAGCTTGCTGTCCACTTCCTAGGTAACCATCCAAGTACCCCATTGTGTTTAGGAATGGACCCGGAACAACTAGGAAGGACCTTAGACCTCTTGGTAGGCCAAATGAACACTATTAGCCAGCAACTCAAGGAAAACCAGGCGGATCTAGCTGAGCTTCGTAGGAACACCACCGAGAGATTCGATACGCTTGAGCGGACTAGAGACCACCCTACTCCTTACACCCCATCTAGACCCACTTCTATGTATGGGGATGAAACCTACCCGGATGAGAGGCCACATCGGGCTAATCATCGAGCTCACTACTATGGACATGATCCACGTCATGATCCTGATTTAGATGAAAGGCATCACCGGGCCAATCATCGTACTACCTACCAAGTCCATGATCCCGATGCACCACTAATGAAGAACATTAAGGTTGATGCTCCTACCTTTGATGGCACTCTCGATCCCCAGCTCTTCCTGGACTGGGTCAAAGGTATGGACAATTTCTTTAAGTGGTATGCCATTTCTGAGACCAGGAAGGTTAGCTTTGCTGCTATGAAACTTACGGGTAGGGCGAGTCAGTTTTGGGCGAACTTAGAGAGTCTTAGAGAAGATAGGAATGAGTACCCTATTATAGACTGGCTATATATGAAGCGGGAACTCAAACAAAAGTACTTGCCACCCTCGTACTTCCCTCGACTATTGGATAGGTGGAATAGGCTGAGTCAAGGCAATAAACCAGTTAAGGAGTACATCGCCTCCTTTGATGACTACCTGATTCGATGCAAAGGGGAGACCTCTACCACCCCCGCGCAAATCTTGTCTATGTTTCGAACCGGGTTGCGAGAGGATCTTCGCAATGAGCTGTTTGCCCGGAACGTCACTACCTTGGAGAATGCCTACAGCCTAGTGCTTGACTTAGAGGAGACCCGTTTACAGCACCCGATTCGTTCACATGACTCTAGGCCTTCCTACAGACCTTCTGGTAGTTCCACCCCTCACACCCCCACTGCCCAGCCGACCCCAGGGAGCAACACCCGACCCTCGTCTGGTCCCCCTACTCCTCGTCCTGATGTTAGAAGTAAGCCTCCCACTCCTGATACCCATCGATCTAACCCCGGGACCAAATGCTTTAGATGTCAGGGGTATGGGCATATCGCCTCTCAGTGCTCTAGTCCATATAAAGTCACGATTATTGAAGAGATCACTGAGGCTGAATTCGATCCCGAAATCGACCAGATTCACTAAGTGGACAATGATGGTGAATTCTTTGAGGAGGATGACGACACTGCTGTCATCCAGTACATTCAGAAAATTGATACCCCTCCCACCTGTGTGGCGAGATGTGCACTGTCACAACCCGTTACCACCGACGACTGGCGTAGAACTACAATCTTTCACACCTACACTAAAATCAAGGATAAGAACTGCAAAGTCGTCGTGGATTGTGACAGCTGCATCAATGCTGTCTCCTCCAGCATGGTGTCTAAGCTTGGTCTGTTTGTCGTTCCCCACCCCAACCCCTATAAGGTAGCTTGGGCCAATACCACTGCCTTGGAGGTGAAGGAACGAAGCCACGTGACCATCTCCTTTGCCACTTATAAGGAAAATGTCTGGTGCGATGTGTTGGTTATGAATGTTGGACAAATCCTGCTAGGTCGCCCCTGGCTTTTTGATAATGATGTCCACATCTATGGTCGTTCAAACATCTGCGTGTTTGAACATGATGGTAAAAAGATCAAGCTTTTGCCATCACAGCCTCGGGTTTCAGATGACCCTGAATCCAACCCTGTCAAAGCCAAGAAGGGACTGAACCTGATAGCCGCCATAGCCCAGAGCGTGCCTTTACACACCTTAGTCGATCGTGAGACTCCCACTGAGTTTGACGAATCAGTCCCTCATGAGAGTCAGCTCATACCTAGTAGACTTGTTGAGATCCATCCTGATGGTCTTCCCGATCCATTACCCCCGATTAGAGGTATTTCATATGTTCTAAACCTAGCCCCTGGAGCCTCCCTATCTGATCGTATTCTAGGCGGTCTTGACTTCCTTGATTCAGTGAATTTTACTCTTAGTCTAAGTCCTTCTGAAAGTGTATACGGGTTCAAACCTAGACTGCCGTTAGATCTGATACCCATGAGTTTTAGGTATAGGATTTATGAGTCTGCATCAGCATTTGCATCTCATTTGCATGAACTTCATAAGGATATTGCACAACAAATTGAAAAGAATAATCGGGAATATAAATTACATGCAGATTTAAAACGTCGATTTAAAACTTTTGAGGTTGGTGACTTTGTTATGGTGCGGATTCGTTCGGAACGGTTCCTTCCTGGAATAGTTAAGAAATTGCATGCAAAGAGTGCTGGACTTTTCAAAATATTTAAGAAAATTAACGACAATGCTTATGTAGTAGATCTGTCTGTAGATTTCAATATAAATTCCTCTTTTAACATAAAAGACTTAGTGGCATATGAAGGTCTTGATTTTAACCCACAAAATCCACTTCCAAAACCTTGTGAGAACCCACCTTGTGAGATCCCGAACCTACCCCCACTACCAGATATTCCCAAATTTCCTATAGCAGAGCAATTGGAGGCAGTCTTAAGTGATGAGATCATATCCACAAGAGAAGGAGGACGAAGAAGATATTTGATCAGGTGGAAAGGAAAGCCCGAGTCAGAGGATATGTGGTTAGATCGCGAGGAGTTGCAGCAGATTGACCCAGATGCACTAGAGATCTACGAGAGCGCCAGAGATTCTTACTCGACGGAGTCGAGTTTTCTCCCACCCCGGGAGAATGATGGGGACATCAGATCAGCATGGAAGGTTTATCAGTGACGTGGCCGCCGATCTACGGCCACGATCGAGTCCTTGTATTTCTGAGTCATGATTGTATTTTATTTTATTTATGCATTTTCTTATTTGCTTAGGTGTCGTTATTATTTCCCTTTGTACCCCTTTCATGGGAGTGGTTGCATGTAAGCCCAAAGGGCAAGTTGGTCTTTTATTTTCTTGAGTCTTTGTACCCGGCTATTTATAGCCTCATTTCCTTTGTTTTGAGCTAATGAATGATTATTGGAGAATTATGTTTTCTTGCTTGGAGCATTGTGAGAACTTGTGAGTTCTAGTGGAGAGCTTCCTTGGAGAGGAAGGAGATGGCGCAATACCCACCAACTTAGATAAGTCGAGTTCGTGGCTTTTACTTAATCCTCTTAGTTTTTCTCCTATCTCTTTTCCCCAACCATTACTCACTGGTTTCCTCCACCTCACCCACCAATTTCCCTCTTGAACCTCACGGCCTAACACCCCCACCTCCACCCCAAACCGCCGGCCATCTCACCCAACCATCCCGCCCAAAATCCCCACGACCTCGCATTGCCCGCAATCCCTCCTTGCCGCCGGCCATAGCCTTTGACCGCCGGCCTTGAGCCCTTGCCGCCGATCTCCTCTCTTTTTTTCCCTCTTTGATTTGTTTCCTATTGTGGATTTGTTATGTTATGGAAGATATTTGAATTTGAAGTCAAAATATTTGAAATTCAAAATCTTTCCTAATATATCAATTCTATTTTAGGAAAGTGATTGCTTTAAATCTTATTTCAAAATTCAAATCCTTGAAGATTTAAATTAATTCTTTCCTAATTCTAAATCCTAAATTGGAGTCCCACAATTGCTCTCCATTAATTGCCCATCACCCCTGCATGTCGCCGGCCCCCATGCTCTCACATATTAATCACGTTGCAATTATTTCCTAATCCCCTCCATTAGTTAGGAAATAATTTGAATTTACTCATAAATTCCTCTTGGCCGCCTACTATACCTAGCCTGGATGGATTTATTGCTCAAGTAATTACGTTACTTTTAGAAACTCATCAAACCTTCCCTAATATCTTTTCTCTGTTTGCCGCCCAACACCCGCCTACCTCCTCTACCCGTCTCCCCTCCTCCCCAGCCTCCATCTCCCTTCATTAAACTAAGCGTCTGGATACTTTGAGCTCTTCTCTCCCAAGCATTTTCAATTACACCAAATATTCAGAGATTGCCCTCAGCTTTTGAGCAAAAACCTGAACAAAATTTCAGATTTTGGTATCAGCAGTTGGAAGAAGATCCTTAATCCTTCATTGGAGAAACTTCTTTCTCTACAACAAGGATTGAGATGGTTGACGTCAAGAGGAAAATTTCCGCGTCTCCTTGAGCAAAGGTTTTTCCTTCTTCACTTGCACTCAAAAGTCTTCTAAAATCCAAATCCTCATTTGGTTAGATTGTAATTACGAAAGCTCCTTCAAATTGCTCTTGCCAAGCTTAGTCATTTGTAGGAATTGAGTGTAATCTTCTATGCATCCTACATCTCGTTGTTAGATTAGGGATTTAATTTGAAAACTACTATTCGGTATTGTTTTTATTTTCTCGATTATCTTGATAGTTCAAATTCGGAGCATGTGATTTCGCCTACGCAATTGATCGCCTCATTTGTCCTAATCATCGTTTGAAGATTGCTTACAATTTTGTTCTGAAATTATTCTAATTCAATAGTTGTGCGATGCTCAAATGAAATCATAATCATAGCATTTAAGTTAGTCCTGCATCACACTCACTAAACTTTAAACCTCAAATCCCATTGTTGACACTTGCGGCGCAGCGAGTAGATCTCCTATGCACGCTTTTTTTAGCACGATTGGAGAAAGCTCAGTGCGATGCCTGTGACTAATCGAGTAAACCTCGTGCGTTTTTTTCCTAGTACGATGAGGTAAAAAAATTAAATACATGTGCGCGCTTTCACGCTGGCGAGGAAATTTGTAAGTTTTTTCGTGCAGGTAGGCTTGCAACCCATGCACGTCTTTCTTGGCTTGGTGGGGTAGAAGACCACGACTACGATGTCACCCGACAGCGACCATGCATGCCTTTCTTGGTGTGGTGTGCAGGCCTAGACTCTCCAAAATTTCCCTAAACAAGGGAGACGCCGTAAAACTGCCAGAATTCATACTGATTTGACTCACAAGAACTAGACTAAAACAAAATCACAGGGAACTTTAAATTATCAACGCAACAAAGTGAAAAATTAAATGCATAAATGATGCGAGCAAAAATCCCCCCCTGAGGAGAGGTCCCCCAAAGAAAAATTCTTGATCACAAAAACAAAGGACAACACACTTAGCCAAGTAAAGGGAAGAACAAACTCTTACATTTCAAATAAAAAAACACTTAGAAACATAATAACAAAAGACACTTTGATATATAAAATGAAAGACTTACAACTTTTAAAATTAAACGACTTACAAACCTACTTGACTCTTACAAACTTGACTAAACCAAGACACCCTAAAGAAGCTTTCCAAAAGAAGAAGGATACAGGGTGGGGTGTAAACTTGCGGAGAGACGAAAGAAATTAGAAGCCGAGAAGAAGGGTGGAAAGAACTCGCAAGTCTTTCCTAGAGGAGATGAGAAGAAGGTGGACAAAGCTCGCAAGCTCTTCCAAGAAAATCCGCAGATTTCTTTTCAAAAAATCATATATCACTCTCTTTAAAACATTATAAAACCTCTCATATTTATAGATATGAAAGGGGAATACAAACAGCCACATAATTGAATTCCAACAGAAATCGAAGCAACACAAACCACGGAAACCCCCCCACCAAACTTCACGGGAAAACAGCCCAGCCAAGGCCCGAAGAGGCAGCCGCGGAAACCCAAGAGGCCAAGCATGGAACCGAGGCACCAAGGCACGGGAAAGGCCACCCAGCACGGAAAACCAGCAGCCCACCGAGGAAGCCAAGGAGCCAAGGCACGGAAACATCCACCCGTGGAAGCCAAGGAGCCAAGCACGAAAAACAACCAACCTAGGGATTCCAAAAGCCATTTTGGAATCACAAGGGACAAACTAAAATTTAAGATATAAAAACTATAAATAAAATTACATAATTAAGATAATTAATGAACTAAAACCTAGCTAATAATGAGCTAACCTTTAGTTCAATAAATGAACTAAAAACCAGCTCATAAATGAGCTAAATTCCAGCTCAAAATTTATTGAGCGAGTAAGCTCAAGGGAAGTCAAAACCAAATTTTTTTGGGTTTGATTTGACCCCCCCCCCCCCCCCCCCCTTGCCTACATCAATAAATCAAGATGAAATGCAAATGTTGAATAATAATTTTGGACACTTAATCGAACATAGATGAACAAATAGGGGACTTGAGGTGGACAAAATTTCAAACATAATTTGCTTGCAAGCAATGACAAACGAGAATTGAGGGGAATATGACAATTTGATTGCAAGCAATAATACGAAACCTCTAATGGATGCCATAACTTAAACATGAACAACATAAAACTTTAATGTTCATATCAGTCAGCCTGCAAGCCTGTGCAAGAAACTTGAGGGTATTAACAACGGGAGCTCCTAATGAATGTGCTAACTCGTTAAAGGGCTTATGCTGAATGCGCTAATTCACTAAAATAATAGTATACTTGGAATGAATACAACCCATCTATAGTTAAAATCAACTAACTTGCAAGCGAACACACTAATCCGCTTGCGAATAATAATAGTGGACATGATGTAAGTGTGATGATTTTCCTACAAGTATATCCAAGGAGATTGCAATGAATACAAGCACCTGCGGGCAACAATATAAGACTTGTGATGTATACAACAGTTCCCTCCACAAGCAATATTAGAGGATTTGCACTAAATACAACTTGCCTACATGCAATAGCTAGTGGCTTTGAATGGTCACTGCTTGCCAATAGTCTATTTATAAGAAATAACAAGTTGTTTGTAACACTACAATTCACCAGTAAGCAGGAGCAGGGAATTCGTAGTGCCCACAATAACTAGTCAGCGGCGTAGACAAGGAGCTCATATCAAGCAAACCAGCCTTTTATGGATAATAGCAAGGAAATTCTAATGAATACTATACTTTACCTATAAGCAGGAGCAAAGAATTCGTAGTGCCCACAATAATTAGTCTACAGGCATGGACAAGTAGCTCGTATCAAACAAACCAGCCTTTTTATGGATAATAACAAGGAACATCTAATGAACACTACAATTCACTTGTAAGCATAAGTAGAGAATTCATAGTGGCAAGTTATCATACCGAACAAACCATCTATTGCTAGTAAGAACATGACACGTCTCCTCTAACTGACGGTTTTTCCACCAAATGACACTAGAGGTAAACTGTTGTGATCGAGCCCTCTGACCAAGATATTGTTATATGATAAATGGTACCACTAAATTACGGTCATGCATGGCCAGAGCCCATATGTTCCCCAATGACTCTAAAACCTCGAGTAATTAATAAATATGATATAATTGATAGGGCACAAAGCCCTTTGTTAGCTAAAGTGATATTAAATCTGTCCCCTTAAACAAACATTCACCCCAAGTCTACAATGTACCCTTTGACGAAGCAACTCACGGCTGCGACAACGATCCTTCGATCAGGTTGGGTCGATTACCTCCTCTGACTAAGTAGACTAAGGACATGATGGCCCAAGACGACGAAATCATGGGATCTTGATTAGGTTATCATCATTCCCCCCACCATCCCCTTTAAATGCATAGTGATAAATTTACTTTTAATATCTAATGTTGTTGCTATTATATTCTGGATACTACATATTTGTTCAACGACTAGCCTTAATTAAAAGTTCTCTATCGTTATCGGGAGAGGTAACTAACTATAGGGGTTTGCACCTACAGGAAACCTAAATTTATATCTAAAAAACTCGTAAAATGAGGGCGAAATCTCTGGGTGGTGTCTTATCTAAAACCCAATATGTCTTCTAAACATTTACCCCGGAACCTAAACTCGTTAAAAATCTCTTCGCTGACACAAAAAGAAATGGTCACGGAGAGGCCGGGGCACAAATTTTCAGAGCCCACAATGGAACAAGACGAGTTTGGAACACAAATGAACAGTGCTAGATGAAACCTTACAGCATCTTTTTCTCTATAATTTACAAACTACCCAAGCTTTGTTCTTAATGAAGTGATAAAATTGTATTGTTTATTTAACATATATATTGATTCTTGTGTAACGATTTATAGAAATATAATATGATATAGTTTCTGTTTATAATCATGCCAAAGACCTATTTTTCAAAATTTCTCATGCTTGTGATATTCATTTATCAATTTCATCATTAACCCCTATGCTACCAAAGATATATCAGCAATTGTTAGGTTCAAATTATCTTTGTTTTACTAAATGTAGTTTCATGATCAGCCATGGTCGTCAAGAGTCCCACCAACCCACACTAATGGACTTAGAATTTCTAGCATCCATGTTTTGATCAGGGTATAGATGGAACAGCACACTTAACCATGCTTCAAAACGGAGCATGGTTAGTTATATGACTATTCATCCACTGCAAAGCCAAGCAGGTGCTTATGCATAACATTAGCTGCTTTGTGATTCTTGTACCACTATGAAAACCACGTAGAACTTGAAATTGATTCAGAAAGCCTTTCAAACGGTCCTAGTCCAAATTGTAGGAGAAAAACATCCTTTGATATTAAACACTCGAGGATTTGTGTCCACTAGAGATATAATTTCTTAAATTCTCAAGGAATTTGTGCCAACAAAGGCTAAATAATTCAATGAAAAAATCACTTGTAATATCATTAAAGTAGCTTCAGCTTCTGTCAGCATAGTAAAAGTCATTGTAGATTGTCAACTTCTTTAACAAACCTGTTTACCATGCAACTTAAGTTACAAAGTGAATGATTAGAGTCAACAGGTAACATAAAAATGAATAAATCTTATCAAAATAAAAAGTCCGCTACTGCAGTCAAATTACAAAACTAACCCTTGTTTAAGGGCCAAATAACTAATTATGAGTAGAGAATCAGATGACCTTATTCAACAAACAGAGATGTCTATTTGTAAGTGTATAATATGAATACAATAAAAAGAACGTAAATTAGAGAGTAAATATGATTAAAAGAGAATAAATACATATTTTTTCTAAATATATTATCCTAATGTAGTGATGAATCTGATGATGTTCCCTAATAAGCATCGAAGGCTCATATTCCCATTCAAGCTGAGCCTACATACCTGATTGGTTCAGCTTGTAACATAAGCAAGAAAATGAGAGACGATCCAAAGTTTTGATAAAGATGTCTACCACTTGTTTTGAATTAGATATATGGGGAGTAGCAATCATCTTAGAGAGTGCAACATCTTGTATGAAATAATAATCAACCTCATAGAATAGGCCCTTTCAGAAAACACTGGATTCATGGCAGTATATATAGTTGCATGATTGTCACAATTATTGAGCCATATGCTCAATTTTTGAAAAATTTAACTTTTAAAACAATCTCGACTTATATTATTTCACATGTAGAAAGAGTCAAGGATCTGTATTCTAATTTAGCATTGGATCTTACTATAACAATTTGCTTCTTATTCTTAGAAGTGAACATATTACCTTCCACAACAATAGAAAACATAAAAGTTGTCTTTTCTCATTAATAGATCCAACATAGTTAGCATTACTGAATACTTTAATATTTAAGTGACCGATTTGAATGTACAAAAACACTCTTTCAGGAGCTTTCTTTATGTAATTAAAAATGTGAAGAACACCATCTTGATGCTTATGCTTTAGCCTTTAGGTTTTGTATGTTTTGGCTCAACAACTCCAACAACAAAAAAGGTACGAGGCCACATAACTACTGCATAAGTCACTTTTCTAACTAATCTTTCGATATTGGGATCAATGATCAAATGGAATATCCTCATAATATATAGTTTGATTATACATGGGATATCGGCAGATTTGCACCTAAAACTCCAAATTCTTCAATGAGATTAGTGGTTATTTTGTTTGAGATACAGAGACTCCCTTCTTTTTGTTAACAACTCCAATACCAAGAAATCCAATTTCAAGGACATTATTGATTTACTTGTTTGCATATAACAAATAAGGAGCTTTATTTACCAAAGTTTCTTTTTAGTAAAATATTTGCAGAAGAAATTCTGATATATAGTTGACTCAAGAAAAAGGCTACAAATAAACATTTTATGATGACTCAAATTGTATTGAAGATAAAACATATTATGATGGTTCAATATTGTATTACACAAGTCAAGATGCTGAGAAATGCAAAACCAAAAGAATATATCAAAAAACAAAGATGATAGTATAATGCATATTATAAAACAGAAGGAAGAAGTTCACAATTGCATAAGGATAAAGCTAACATAACAAAAAAGAAAATGATAATAAAAAATAACTGCTGATTTCATGTCTCATGATGTCCAATCATTCTATATGACCATCGAGAATCTTGCATACCTCAAATTCGGTGCTTCATAACCTGAAAGAAATATGAGAGCAATTTAAGAACATATCAATAAACAATATCATGCTCTGACCCAAGATTAAGATATTGTTCATAAAAAAGTATGTGTATGTATGGTATGTGTGCGCGCGTATGTGTGAATATATATATATATATATATATATATATATATATATATATATATATATATATATATATATATATATATATATATATATATATATATATATATATATATATATATATATATATATATATATTATTGCCAAAGAATTACAAAACATACCACTGCATGGAATTAAAGGGTTAAAAAAAAAAGATTGGAGTTAAAAAAGGTTAAAAAGGCAGACACTCTTAAAGGTAACTAGCACGCACTTTAATTCCCCAAACAAAAAAGGATAGCTAAGATAATAAGCAAAACAACTATTGCATGGCAAGTATTCATAGAGGGTTTAGTCAAATTCAAAAAACCATATTCAAAAGGTCGAAACCATCACTAGTGGGGGGCTACTAGACCACAGTGACCTCTTTCAGCCCAGCTCCACGCGTGGGATACACAAAAAAATCATTTACCATTCACATCAAAGGGCTTTTTGGTAGCAAGGAATTATAATAAGGATCACTTTTAGACCCCGCCAAATATCCTAAACTTATCATCCTTGAAACATTTCCCCCCTCTAAATTTATCATCTAGGTTTAAGAATTTTGTAAAGTTGAATTTGTCCTGATTTATCAGTTCCAACTTGTTAGAAATTTAATAAATCCATAAGTCATATTTAGAAATTTAGCAAATACAATCAAAGGCCAGGTTTATGGATTTAATGAGTAAAAGCGATAAATAAGAAGTGACAAAAATAGGGAAGAGAGAATAGGAAGAATAATTTATATTACATAAAATCAATTAAAAATAATTAACCATTTTTAAAATAGTATTTGATAGTTAATGACTCTATATTTAACAACTGAAAACTATTGTCATTTCATTAATCACTCAGAACCAATTAAAACAATTTATTAAATAACTTTGTAAACACCACAAATCATTAATTATTTAATTGGTAATTTTAACACTAGCAAGCAATATGGCCAAAGATGTGTGTGTGTGTGTGGGGGGGGGGGGGGGATTTGGGGTGTTATGAAAGGTTCCAAATCAAGCTTGTAGGCTTCAAAAGACACCTGCATGGTACAATAGAGGTATAATTGTAGCGAATCAATGCACTCTATGGGCCCATGAGGATTATTGGAAGGCAACTTAAGTGTATCAATCTCAAAGATGTTTCATACCAGTAATGTGCCTCTAGACAAGGTTTACTGATGGGGGTTAAGGTTTCCTAAATGATCAATTTCTTAATGTTAATTACATTTCCCGTGTATAAAAAAAAAATCCAATTAAGAAGTCAATGCTTATGTTTAAATTGGGTAGGATTAATATAGATTAATGTAAGTTTGGTTGGGTCAAAGTCGGAATGGACCTGATGCAAGAGCTGCACTGTAATGAAGGCATAGGATCTGGTTTAACTAACTATAATTTTTTTATGTTTAGTTAATAGCAACCATTTAGCCTATTAATAGGACCTGCTTTAGAAATGAGTTGTGCTGTGGAAAGAAAATTATAAATAGTGGGCTTTCCTTTAGTGAGGATAATAGAATTGGTATTTGTTTCTCATTATGAGTTCTTGCACTGTATCCTGAGTTCTCAAGTGGTGGTTCTTGCGGGTGTTGTACCTATTGGAGGAGGTTCTTCTCAAGGTGAACATCTATTGCAGGAAGGAGACGGTGACATAATGGTATCAAAGCCTACCTAGTATGCCCCCTCGTCGCAATCAACAACGACCTCACCAAAAAATAATAATTGACGGTTTGCAACTAGAAATTACCCAACTGCAGCAAAGACTGGCAAGATTCAAACAGAGGGAGGCTAGGTGATGGCAAGAATAGGAACTAAAAAACGTCGAGCCTTTTCATCAAGAAGTATTGACTGATGAAAAATCTATACGATTGCTTCACAGACGAAGGGGACGAGGACCTCCCCTGGAGTGCGGCATCAAAATTGAACTGCCTAATTTTGAAGGTTGAAAGGATCATGACGAGTTCATTAACTGGTTACACACAATCGAAAAAAATTTTGAATTCAAAGAAGTCCCGACGAATCGTATTGTCAAGTGCGTAGTCATCAAACTGAAGAAGAATGGATATCTTTGATGGGAGAATTTAAAACGAAGCCGCAATTGGAAATGTAGAAGTAAGATCATTATATGGGAAAAAATGAAAAAAAAAGAGTTACAACAAAAATATGTACCTGATCAATACTGTCAGGACTTATTCTTGAAGCTTTCGCAATTGCAGCAACATCATTCCACCGTTGAGGAGTGCATAACTGCTTTTTAGTAGCTTTCTTTGAAATGCGATCTGGCCAAGCCAGAAGAAAATACTATAGCACGATTCTTAGGGAGATAACAACCCTCAATTGCAAATGTTGTCCAATTACAACTTTACCGGTCGCTTAAAGATGTAGTTAGTATATCCCTAAATGTGGAAAGACAGTAAGCTCGTATCAAGCATTCTTGATGTGAAACAATGAACAAAATTGCCGGATTTTAATAAAAAGTTGTTTAAGCGTTGCAAATTATAGTTTAATGTTTCACCAAGACTAGATTTTAGTTCTCGTAGTTATGGATTTGTTTAGGCAAGAAGTTACAAATTAGATTAACTGGGAAATATAAAATAATAACAAAATAAGTAAAGACAAATATGTGAATAACACTAATCCACCGGTTAACAGTTAGATAGTTCACCAGAGTTTCCCTCACTCTTCACTCTGAGGAAAAGTAGCAAAGAAAGACTAAAGCAATAATAATGATTGATGCAAGCAAAAATTTGGGAAAAAGCCCCAAATTTTTGCAAGCAAAAACTAGACTCTTCCTAGGATAAGAAATACAGAAAATACTAAAAAAAGACACATTTTATATCATAAAAAGATACTTGCAACAAAAAGCGCTTACAAGACACTTACAAAAGGACTTACAAACTGATGCATTCATAATTTCTGTATTTTCATTAAAAGCTTGAGAGCTTTGTCCACTTCTCATTCTTTTCTATTTCATCTGGGCTTCTTACCTCTTTCTTCTCTACGCAAGTTTCACTCCATTTGTATCATTCTTCTTGAGCTTTGGAAGTGTTTGTTGGTTGAACGTTTGGTTGGACGTTTGGACCTTCTTGCTGCGGTGGACCATCGGTTTGCTAGCCCTAAGCACATACTATACTTAACATACATTTTGATGCATGTGAGGAAATCGTTCTGTCGGTTGTTCTGAGGATAGCGTCTTTTTAATTTTCTTTTGTTTCTTTTGATCTCACTTCTCGTTTTATCCGTCGGTTTTTGTGTTTTAGATGATTGCTACTTTTTGAATCGAGTTTGGTTATAGTTTTGCCCATTGTTCTCCTTATCTGGCTTTCCTATATAGTTTGTTTGCATCAAGTTTGGTATCAGAGCAAGTTCTTATCCTTGCTTGGTGTGTTTTTGTTGGCTTCTTGTCCTTGTTTGGTGGGTCTTTTTCTAATTTCTAAGATGCCTAATAATCCGGGGAATTGACAAAGTCTAATACAATAACTGAATAATTTGCAACAACAAAACAATACTATGGCTAAAGCAATTGAAAATCTGAATGTTAATAATGCTAATCCTAATGTGCAAAATTCTAAAAGTGAAGAGGAGGTTCCTAGAAATCAAATTAGGCAACAAAGAAATTGGGATCATGGAATTAAAATAGATGTTCCTAACTTTGAGGGAAAACTTCAACACGATCAATTCCTTGAGTGGGTAGAAAAAATGGATCAATTTTTTGATTGGAAGAAAATACCTGACAATAGAAAGGTTCGTTTTGCTAACCTAAAACTTTTTGTTCATGTCTTAACCTGGTGGAAAAACTTTCAAAATAATAGACTTATGAGAGGTAAAGAAAAAGTCCAAAACTGGGATAGGATGAAGGAAAAAATGAAAGGGAAATTTTTGCCAACTGATCATGCTCGAATAATATTCCAAGAATTTAATAACTTGCGACAAGGAAATCAATCTGTTAAAGAATACACCGAAATGTTTTACAAACTTCAATCCATAAATGATTTAAATGAATCTGAAGAGAAACTATTTTAAGATACATCAATGGCTTAAAGTGGTCAATCCAAGATCAACTCAACTTGTATCATATCATTAAAACTGATGAGGCATATCGTATGGCACTAAAATTAGAAATGCAACATCAAAGGGAAAGGGTCATAATAAGGTAATGGAAACATATAAACGACAATCAACTGGAGGGGTTAAAATTCAATCTCAAGCTTCTGGGGGAACCTTTGGCGTGAAAGTTAAAACTTGGATTTCCTCAAAACATCCCACTCATCTATATGCAAGGAACATTAGTTTCATTCAAATTGCTATCAATTTGGTTTATCATGAGAGGGTGAAATATATTGAAGTTGATCGTCACTTAATTCAGGAAGATTTAGACATTCGTGTCATTTCTCTTCCTTGAACATCTAAAAACCTTCATATTACATGCATATTTATGAATGTGATGAAACCAGGAAGACATCAAGTTTTCTAGGAAAACTGATTATGCTTGACAACACATCAATTTGAGGATCGATATCAACGAGATATGCATTTATGACATAATGAGACATGCATTACTTACCAGTTACCACATCAATTACCCATGTGTATGATGTCTAGAAAACTGCATAATTAATTTGTATAGGTATGAATATTTAACTCTTAGGAATATACTTAGTTGCATCTTTTTTATGAAAATTCTGATTGAGCAAATTACTCAATAATTGTCTGATATGAAGCATATTCTTCTCTACATAATGAGCATAACCATCTAGAGGAGCGCAGACAATTTGTGCAACAAACCTTGTTTGATACAGACAACTCGTAACACATATAACCTTCATCGATACAAGATTAGCCCTTAATCCACAAATTCCACAACTAAATATCAAATAGTTTTGCGAGATTACAACAGGGAATGCATACTAACCACTGAAATGGTTCTAAAATTAAAACCACAAGAGATTAGCAGTATTACATTAAATCCAAATTCAAGCCACCTACGCGAAAGAGTTTTAGGTTAAAGCAAGAGGGCTGACCGAAGACATCGGAGACGAGAAGAATCGCGGCCTTGGAATCGGGGGAGCCGGCGACGTAAGCCTTGAGACCTCCAATGCTTTCCACGACGCTGCCATCACCAGAAGATGAGCTCAGGACAGGTGGGTTTTCGCAGCATTCGGAGCTTGCCATGTCGAACTCCAGAAGCTTTCTTCTCGTGCGAGCTCGGAAGAGATAGGTATCCTAGTTCGAATGAAACGCTGGGAAGTGCGAGTGAACTTAGGTCTAATATAACAATATCAGCATCCAAAGACCAAGTTTCCAACGCCGCCAGATCCGACACGAAGGCTGACTGAAGGGAGAATAACTTTAATTGAGGAAATAGGTCTGCCGTATGCCATTTGTTTTCCTTCTTTTAATGCTTTTGAAGGCTTTTTTGGGACGATTTTTTTATTTTTTTAATAATTTTTTAGTAAAAAATTAAATTTTTTATATTAAAATTTTATTTTAAGAAATAATTAAAAAATCATCTCAAAAGAACCCTAAGTAATAAATCTAAAAAAAAGACTGAGTTATCGCTCATAAGAACAGTTTTTTTTTTAAACCATGACAATTAAAATGAGTCTAAAATATTCGAATTCAAATATGATTAGAACTCAAATTTAAATTTGAGTCAAAACATAATCATATTCAAAATTGTTCAAACTTTTTTCTAAAACTATTTCAATTGAGTTTGAACTTTGTTTTTGATACGTCATGCAAAAATTATCTTGATCGGACACAAATCTCGAGGCAAAAAGCAAGTCGGAAACTTCAAAAATTAAATAATCCGGAATCATCTGAACTCTGATTTCAGCAAAACTTATAGTCAAACTGATCGTCTCGGAAATACGAACCCAACAACACCAAATTCAACTCGATCCGAGCCCAAGTGAGCCCAAATCAAGCACCCGAAGTGTTGTTGGAAAGCTCGTACCACAATTTGAGTTATCAAACGGTCTCCGATTTTAGCGAGCTTATAGTCGAATCAAGCGACTCAACGAGACGAATCCAACAAGCCCAAGATCGCCGAATTCTGACATCACTAAGGCCTTGAAATGTCCAACGAACGGTGCACAATCGAAGGATTCAATATCGGCCGTCCATTCGACCACTCTCTATTCGCTCTGATCTCACGCCTATTTACGAGCTATGCTACTCCAGAAAAACTATAAATAGAGCCATCATTCTTTACAAAGGGGACTCAAGTAAGAAGAAGATGAGAAGAAGAAGAGAAGAAGAAGAAGAGAAGAGGGAGGAGAATCAGCTCCTCCTCAACCACCGCCGGAGTTCTTCCCGCCGCCTGAATACGCCAGTATTCTGCCGGATATTTAGGAGACACCAAAATTTTGCACAACTTTGTTTCAATTTAGAAGAAACTTATTGTAATCTGATCGTCCTGACATATGGGCGAATTAACTTCTTGTAATTCACGCAACATTAGTGGAACTTTTCAACTGGGCGCGACCCCGTGGTTTTTTCCCTTTTCAGGGGTTTCCACGTAAAAATCCTGGTGTTCTTTTATCTCATGTTTGTGTGCTGAATATTCGTACAACGCTCAGACGTAAAATTACAAACTCTACCGCCGCGTATATTCTAGCACGCAACAGTTTTTAAAGTGAGTTTGGCCCATTCTCCTTCATATTTATACCAACATGCTCTCTTCAACGGCTTCCCAACAAGTCAACGGGCTCGTTGATGCTTTCCTTCAAAGGAACAATTATTACGTCCTCTGACCGAATGGTTTTATAGGTTCGGCCACCATTAAATTTACGCCACGTAGCAGCCCGACGACCCGACCCAAACCCGCGGTGTTTTGGATATTTGACGATTATTTTTCCCTTAAATGGGCGGGAAAACTTTATAAGACGCGGGTATATAAACTACTGGCCATTTATCTTCACTATACACAGAACGTTATACAGTGTTTAGGTTTTTCGAAACTTTCGCATAGCTTTCCACTACATGGATTCGAAGGAAGCTACTCTGGGAACTCCTACTTTGGAAGAGTTAGACGATTTCGACGAAACATTTGGCACTTATACTTTGAATGACGATTTTTCCTATTTTTTACAAGTAAGCTGTCATCCATCGTGGTTTGATCTTCTCATATTTGTTTTTATCTAACCTTTAGATAACTCGGTATTGATTGTTAGTTAAATGTTACTTGATTTTTTATAAGTTGGTACTGCTCGATATGTGTTTATATTGCCTCCATTTTTTTTTATAGCTATGAAGACGAAATACCGAGTTTTATGACAACTCGGTATTTCTCGGTATTTCTCGGTATTTCTCGGTATTTGGGTTTTTAAAACATTTTTTACGTCATTTATGTATTATACATAACTAGATTTTAATTTTTATTACTTGAAATTGATTTCTGTACAGATATTGTACTTATGTAGAACTTGTACCGAGTTTTTTTTAATAACCTTTAATATCTCGGTATTCGTATCTAAAACTCGGTATTTATAAGTTTTCGTTAGATTGACGTTAATTATGACTTATATACACCTAGAATTGAAATACCCTTAAATTGTACCGAGTTTTTTATAACTCGGTATTGAACCTGTACCGAGATTTTCATTTATTTATAATAGAATTTTTTTCTTTGTTTTAATGTTTAATGTAATTTATTTTGATAGGGGGTTTACAAATCTGAGAAGGAAGCATATGTTAAATATTGCGAATATGCACATAAGCATGGCTTCAGTGTTCGGAAAGAACATCTTTCATACTGGCCTGGTACCAGGAAGTTGAAAACAAAGGTTTTTGTGTGTTCAAAATCTGGATTCAAGAAGGAAACAGAAAATGTACAGAAGGTTAAATTTAGAAAATCAACTACAAGAACTGGATGCCCTGCTATGGTGAGATTTTTTGTTAGTGAAGAAGGGATATGGACCGCGAAAAATTCGGTAGAAACACACAACCATGAGTTGGCTAAACCGGATGATCAACATTTGTTGAGATCATCTAGGCACATCACTGAAGAGAATGCAACTGTTCTGAAGTCAATGGCAAATGCAGGCTCCACAAAACAATTAGAGATCCTGCTAAGCGCCGGCCTAAGGGAGTTTCAAATGCTAGATTAAAGGATCATTGGGAGAAGAGGAAGGCCAAAAAAGTGAAACCAACCGTGCAAAATCCTAATCCAACAATTTATTTTACACCAGCAGAATCAGGAAGTCAGTCATCCTTTATGTAAGTGTGATCAAGATTTCAAGAATAACAAGGTATTATTCGATTCTAGCATTTCATACTCGGTATTTGGGTTATGTTATAAACTCACCAAACTAAACAAAACACAAATAAAAAACAATTCGAACTGTCGTATCACTCTTTAAAGACTGTTCCATTGGACAGTCAGTATCCGCTGGTGTTTGAACTGGGGAAACAGTTTGGTTTGGACTTTTTGGAGATGAAGTTGCTTGTAATGATGGAGTGGTCTTGCTGCTAGATATATGTACATTACTCGGTGGTGGTGTTATATCCAAAACATTTTCTGGATTACTATTCTGAATTAAAGTCTTCTCAAAATCTGTTATCTCTTCTAAATCTGTCAATATCTGGAGAAAATCTTTTATAAATACCCAAAATATAGAAGTACAAAATAAAGTCAAATCAATGCAGATGAGAATTGTACCTTAGAATCCTTAAGGCTTTTAAGTAAATTTTCAACATCTTTAATTCTATAATTAAATTTCGCATCCCAACGAAGTAGACGTGGGCGAGCCAAATTATCCACTACTGGGTGGAACTTTGTATGCTCAAAAAACCAAATCTAAAACATAACAGAAAACAATATAAATCAGTGTATGGAATATATTACCTATGAAAACATTGAAATAAACAAAATAATAAAAAATTTGTGTAAGAAAAACTCACAATTATTATCATAACAAATCCATTTACATATCCCAATGATTGTCCTTTTGACTGTTTCTTTGCTATTGTATTAAATTCTATAACAAGAAAATCCCTAATGGATTGGGGCCAATTGTATGCTCTGAACTGCTCAGCATTCTTTGCAATGTCCAATATAATTGATTGCACTCGGAAGTTAGCCATTGGAAAGAAAATATTGGACAATAGGTATACAATAAATTTTTGCCTGACAATCTCCATAGACGTTGAGGACTCCAATTTCAGAATGTCATGCCTTATGTCATTTGCTGTTTTACCAGCAATTGTTGCAGTCCCGGGCTCAAATTTAATACCTCTGTCCGGTAAGCCAATAATCAACGCTATTTCTTCAGAAGTGAAAGGTAAAACACGGCTATTAATAACAAAACTTTCAGAGTGGTTATCCCATGTTGACAGTAACATATAAACCATAGGAACATTTTGTGGGAAACGAGGTAGAAATAAAAACTGGTTAATTTGTAGCTCACTTAGGCTACTGATAAACTGATCACCAAATTTCTCAACCAATTCATTACAAACTTCCCTAAATCCTGATGTGCGACATCTAAAATGAACCTTGGGGGTATATCCCTGCATAATAAAGTGTAAACAGTAAGAAAATAACAGTTTTACAGAGATATTCCGTGCAAAACTACAAGAAATAAATCAGTGTACCGAGTACCGAGTACCAAATACCGAGTTTTGAATACTGAGTTAAATGTATCGAAGAATAACAAAATACTATTAACATAACGTGTTTTAACAGGCAATACCGAGTGTACCGGGTATCATATACCGAGTACCGAGTACCGAATACCGAGTACCGAGTATCGAATACCGAGTACCGAATACCGAGTACCGAGTGAAATACCGAGTACCAAGTACCGAGTGACGAGTACTGAGTGACGAGTACCGAGTACCTCGTACCGAGTACCGAGTGACGAATACCGAGTAATCCGGTAGAACCAAATCCTAAACCCTAAATACAACTATATGACTCTGTTCAATTTACTAAGGAAAACCAAACATCACTATGAAATGTGTACAGAGTTTTATCAATCAATAAGGACCTTTACCGAGTTTTCATCATCATATACCGAGATAATGTAACAAAACCAAATACCGAATACCGATTAGTACCGAGTTTTAGAATGTGTACCGAGTTATAATAATCATATACCGAGAAAATGGAAAAAAAATAAATACGGAATACCCATTAGTACCGAGTTTTAGAATGTGTACCGAGTTTCAAAAACTCGGTACCTTTAGATTAATAACGAGATAAACAAACATTCTCGGCAAATCGTTTCTAACCTCAGGCATTTTGTCAGCGATGGTTTTCAACTGGAATGATGGAGAACTACGAACGAAATATTGCAGATTTACGAAGAAAATGCTGGAGAACTCCAAAGGTTTTAGTAGAAATCTGAAAAAACGAAGTAAACAGTGACAGGGATTCGAAACTCCGTAAGAAGGTGAAGCGTCGCACTTCAAAGTGTTCCCATTTTTTTGCCATTTAAAATTTAACACGTGCGAGAACCCAAAACACAGCGGGTCGGGTCGGCGACTTTTCTTCATGCTACGTGGCATTACAACATTCGTGGCCGAACGTAGAGGAGCGTACGTTCACCGGACTAAATAATTGTTCCCTTCAAAGACCTCCTCTTGCAAACTCCTCTTACCTCATTATGTCGCCAATCCGTTAGCTCTATGTCTAAGCAAGCTCCCATTATAAACACTTCTTACCTTCATGTAAGTTTGAATTTGAATAAACTTGAACTAAAATCATTTATGACAGAATTTAATTTGCATATACAAATGGAGATTATTATTATTATTATTTTATTTAACTCATTATACATATATTTAACATCAAATCATTTACATATTTATCATTTTTCAATCACACACTGATAAAATATATTGTATTTATCTAATACAAATAGCAAGCTTATCCAAAATGCTAATTTTTGCTCCCTCCTTTCTTTTTAGTATATTATTTTTTTAACCTTTTTTCTCCAATGGTCCATTGTTCAAGCCCTAAATGAGTAGACAACTAACATAAAATTTATCATATAACCATGACATAATAACACAATGGAGCAAAAGAAAAAAGAAATTTATATAAATAACCCCATGTAGTACCATAAAGCCTTAGCCTTCTTTTGGGATAACTTTTTCTGCTTTTTAAAACAATTTTTTTAGTATATAATTTTTTAAACTAAAAATTTTTATTCTAAAAAAATATTTAAAAATAAAGTAAAAAATAATTATCCCAATTGAGAAAAATTATTCTGTGCGGGCACCTGACAGTCTGGAGACCAACCAGAATATGCCACATCACCCGGTACACAACAGTGCCACCTGATACACAACGGTATGGAAAAAAAAGTGACATGCATGTTATGATTGATCTCCAAATGCCATCCAGGGTCCTCAGAAAGTATTTTTTACTAATACCGGCAACTAGTTTTAAGCCAAATAAAAAAATATATAAGAGGGTGGTAAAATTAACAAGAACCCTAAAATGGATAAAAATGAGATCATGGTCCACCCAGTTCCGATCATTCAGACCATCTAATAAAACAAAACAACTTCGCGCATCAATCAATAAAACGGGTGGCAAAACAGCAAACACAAAGATCTCAACCCTCTCCTCAACCCGACCATAGGAGGAAGGTCCTACCACCCGTTTCCATTTCTTCCTTAAAAATTCCCCTTTAGCAATTTCACCTGTAAAATACAATCTTCTTAATCACGTTGATCCTAATCTGATTCTACCAGCAAAAGCTCGCAGGAGCGCGGAAGTTCGTTTGACGGCCACTGTCACCGCCGCCGATTCCTATCAAGGGGAAAGCAATTTAACTAATGTACACTGGTTCACATAGAATGGTAAGGATTGTAGCCCAGTGAAGACTTCAAATTGCTGACAATGTCATTGCATTTGAGCAGAAGGCTCAGCATTGGACCTGAGATATCGACGGTCATCCTCTCCCTTGGCGGCTCATTGAATGGAGCCAAAGGAGGAGGCATAAGTCCTCGGCTTAAATGGAAATGAACACCACGAGGCGGTGGCAAAGGCAGTAGTGGAGTAAGCATCTGTGGAGGTGGAGGCAATGTCTGTTGTAAGGCTGATGGAGATGGTGGAGGGATGCGGGAAGAGTGCATCTCTAATCCACGGGAAGGGGGTTGAAGGGGTTGTGGCATTAGAGGCGGTGAGAAGAAAGCTATAGATTTTGGAGGTTGCCTGGTAATTTGATCAACTGATGAAAGCAAAGGGGCTTGCCCGCCTCCATCGTTGCTACTCGTGACAAGCTTCGTTGGTGGGGGTGGTGGTTCGATGATGCGATCATCGTTGCCATTAAGCATGAACTTCACCCTTGGGCTCTCCTTGGTAATGTTACTAGTTGCAGTAGCAGAACTAGAGCCCGACTCATCAACAACAGGCTTCTTCAGAATGGATTTCAGCTGAGTCTGGCTCTGTAGCACTTGCGAAAATGAAGGTTTTTGAATATTGGCACTTCCATGGAGGTATTGGAGAGAGTCTTTCTCAAGACGGGAAGAATCAGAGGGTTTGTTTTGAGTATCAAGAGGCTGGTCTGGGCCAGAAACCTCGAGATCTCGAAGACAGTAACTGACCTTGACCTGGCCAAAGAGGTCATTGCTTTGGACAAAGTTGAAGGCTGCTTGCGCATTGGATTTGTGCTTGAAAAGGACCTTGCAGGTATAGGATTTCCAAGATATACGGGTGCCTGAAAGGTCAAGAGGTCCAAAGCGAGCGAATCTGGCCTTCAGATTTATCGCTGAAGGTAGCGTCGATCTAGGCGGGAACTTCATTACAAGCAATGTTGGGCTTGGAGGCTTTGGAGCTGGAGGCGGCTCTTGCTTCTTGGAAGCTTCGGTTGCAGTTGCCGAGGAGGTGCTGTCCTTCGGATCCGTCGACTGTTGAAGTTCGTTGTTCTTTTGGCTCATGGCAACCTTCTTCTTCTTGCTTTTGCTTGCGAGTTGTTTGAGGTCGTTCATCTTTTTCATCTTCTTCATCGACAACTCCTCCTGACGATCAGAGGGATCACGTTTACGGACTGCTTTGGTCGAGTCCCCTAATCTTGAAGCTGCTTTTGGTGGCTTCCATGAGGAAAATGATTCTCTACGCTTCCTCCCCTCTCCGCCTATTGCTGCCCCGATGTCTGCTGAAAATGGTTGAGCAGGAGCAGCTGTTTCGATGGAAGGAGGAAGGATGAGGCTCTTCTGATATACCAGCGAGCGGAACCGGAGAAATACATGGAGAACAATGGCGGGAGCATCACGCTCGATGGCATAGAAGGGATCAAGAGCGACGGACGAGAGGTCGCTGACAAGATCGGGGAGCTGCAGAGAACTTAACTCCAGCCCAGAAGGGAGTTCCATATCGATTCCATCTTCCTGGGGAAGAAGCTCGTCGAGTCCTATGGACCTGCCTGCTACTAACCTGCGTTGATCTCCCTCAAAGGAAGCTGGAAATCGGTCGGCGCCAAGACCAGTCTTCTTCTTCTTCTTTTTCTTCTTTGCCTCTCCTCTCTGATTGAAGTCCTCCCGTGGCCGCTTGGGCACCTTCTCCTTTACAACAGCAACGCCATCATCGCGCACCTGCAGAGGGGGCTTCTGGTACTCCATATCGGCGCACTCCTGAGAACTCTCCAAATGAATATCATGCACCATGGACTCGAACGATCCCGCCTCGTTCTTAACTTCAACTGGTTCTGATTTCTGCGTGAAGTCCTGTGGGAGGGACGCCTCCGTTGTCGACTGCAAACTAGTGACCACATCAGACGGCGGAGACAGCTTCTCTCTCTTCTGCAGCACATAGTTGGAGTCCATGAAGGAGGCGGCCGGATCGGCGGAATACGGCAAGGAAGGTAACAAGCCATGATGGTGTGGTTGGGATGCGGAAGAAATGTCCGGGAAGGAGCTGCTTGGGAAGGCGGAGGCGGCGGGTAGATCGTCCCTCCTCTTGAGCACGTACTTATTCTTCTTGCCAATATTCGCTGGCTTCTGAGAGGCCTGCCTCGCCGAACTTCTCCGCTCCGCCAACGTCTCTGCAACCACCAGCGGGCCACTGAGCGGAGCCCCTGCACAAACCACGGTGACACGTGTAAGCAATAAGCCAGGGGTAAAGAGTCGAACAGGTTGCGCAATGGAAAAGTATGGAACAACCGAATTACTATAAATAAAAAATATATTATTTACATTAAGTTAAATTGAAAATTCATTTTAAGTTTGCGGTTCGATCAGGTAATTCATAAACTATTAAGATAATAAATTCGATTATAGGAGTTTATTATATAACGTTAAACATTAACAAAATTACAAATTATAAAATATAATTAATTTTTACCATCTTAAAATAAAAATTTAAAAAATTAAATGACCGTACTAACCTCAGACCCAGTGCTCTGTAGATGGGTTCATTCAATTAATAAGTTGCCAAGATAATTGTAAGAGAACCCATCAGCAGCAAACAACTTTGATGGACCCACAAAGCTATCATCTCGCCACGTGTTTTGGTCAAACTTTTGGTACCCTCACTTCCCCCACTCTTTCTCTCTCTTTCTTTGTGGAATAATAATTGGGGCCACACCGCATCTTCTTGTACGTAAAACAATAAATTATTTTTTTATTAAATTAATAGTAGCCGTTTCCATTTAATATGAACTCTCAGGTCAACTGAGGAGCGCCGCTCTTTTATTATTATTATTATTTTTTGTAAGAGATTAAGCTTCACGCCCATTTGCTTTGCCCGAGTGGCCGAAGAGGGAACAATAGCCAAGCCATATAACTTGGCAATAAGGAGGATTGCTAACTTGCTAAGGCATGGCAGAGAAGACTGAGCTTTACCAATTTCCATTTAGTTTACAATTATTATTATTGAGGTCAGATTGCAAAATTGACTACGAAGTTGCTTATACTAGATGGTTGGCAATCCTAAAGGAAAGCTATGAATGTTAGATAATACAAAGAAAATGCATTTGATTGAACCTAATAATATCGACTCCAGCTACTTATATGATTAAAAACCTATCAACCCGTTTAAGCTTCTGATTTATTTTGTGCAATTTTCAAAATTATAAAAAAAAAAAATTTGTAACAAGTGAAATGCATTAAAATGAAATAATAGTATGACAAGGCTCAATTAAATCTAAGTTTATGGGGGAAATGCATTAAATGATAAAATTTAAATTAATATTAATAATCGAAAATAAATATTAATCAATTACATCACACAAACAGCCTAAACTACCCAATTAGTTAGACTACGAAAACTGTTAAAAAAATAAAAAAAAATTAAAAAAAAGCACAAAAAAGATTGTTCGAAGTGCATTGATTGTCAAAGTCTGGTGTAATACAAAAAACACAGCATACAACCAAAAAGAAAAAGAAAAAAGAAAACCAATTAGAAGGGAAGGCAGAACTACATAAGCCATCATCGCTCCGATGCACTTTGCAGCTCCAACATGCAAAAAGAGAGTGAGCATATCTGAAACGATATAATAACCCTAAGTAAAAAATCAAGAACAAAATATTATCAATAAAATTTTGCAATGGAGAGACAAATTCAGCGTATCAAATTAATTATCAAATTCAAATAATAGGCATTTCAAACGGCACAATTTCCAAAACCAAGGTTTTAAATTTTTATTTTATATTTTAATTCAAACACACAAAAAAAAAATATTAATTTCATTACCTATTTCGGTAATTATTATTTTTATTTTCAATTAAATTATTATTATTATTATTAAATAAATCAAAAAAGTATTTTGAATATAAGAAAAAAAAAGACTTATTTATTTGATATTAATGTTACAACCTTGAACTGCTCGAAAATTCTAATTATACCATAACTTGTATGTATGAGTTTGGAATAAAACGGTTAAAAATTTAAAAACTCGGTCCCATCAGGACCTAAACAAATAATTGATTCAAATCAGTTCCAATTTGAACAGGTTTCTAATAAAACTGATCCAAAAGCACCAAAAACAAAACCGTAACCAAAAATCATTTTCCAAACAACCAATTAGTTCATTCAAGTTTGCTTTCAGATTGCATACGCGGTGGATGGTCCCTAAAACCCGAGCTATTATTCTGTGCGGACACCGGACGGGAGATCCTTATGGTTACGCGCTCGGTATTGAGCGCAGCACATTTTTTGGGTGACAGTGGCATGTTTTTATGGGTCTCCGGACGCTCCGAACTCCGCATAGAATAAAAATTCCTAAAACCAACCCACACTTGGAACTTGGAAGTAAACAGACGCGCTCCCACCAAGAGGCACAGTAAGGGGACTGAAATCCAGAGATGCATTTGAAATTTAGTAGCAGCACAAACTCGCCCAAATAGACTAATAGCTCACCAGTTTCTACATACTCTCGACGCTACAGCAGAAAAATTCATCAGGTCACTTGAAAGAATTTTGCCTTACACTGCTACAGGGGCACAACTATTACTTCATCTTATTTAATTTCAATAGTCAAGTATGAATGATTTGATCTAAATTTTCGGATAGAAAAGTGCAGGAAAAGCAGACTTATTCAATCATTCGTGGGGCATTCAACTAAACCAAAGTATCTAAGAACTAAACATATGAAAGTTACATAGTTGCACCAGAACTACCATCAGACTACGTTTGAGGTGATTAAGAACAAGTCTATATAGGGGATCATGAATGATCAGGGCAGATACTACTCTAAGGGTTGGGCGTTACCAAGTTTAAAGTGGTATGAAGCGCGCAGGAAGACCCGAGATATCAAAAACATGTACTCTCTTTTTAATGACTTGATCGCACAAAGTCATAATCCTCCAATTAGATCTATTACTACTAAAATTACACTCAATGTCTTCCGTTTTATAACTATTCAAGCAAAAAACTTTAAACTCTAAAGTTGACTTTCATAATTCAAATTTTCTTTCAACTCCCTCTCTAGTCTTGTCAACAAGAAGAATATCGTAAGCAAAAAACACACACTTGGGTACAACATCCTCTTTGAATGTCTAATAAGAGCATCCATGACTAAAGCAAAAAGATATGGACTTAAAGATGATCCTTGATGTAATCCAACAGCATTAGGAAGATACTTGGTCAAACCACTGTGTTTGAACACACAAGTAATAGCTCATGTATCCATATCCTTGATGACTTGAATATAATCATTATTAACTCTCTTTTTTTTTTTTTTCTAAAACTCTTCATAGTACTTCTTTTGAAACTTTATCTTATGCTTTCTCTAAAATCAATACATGTCACATGTAGATCCTCATTTCTCTACTTCTCCATCAAATCTCTTAATAAATGTATAGCTTCCATAGTAGATCTATCCGACATAAATCTAAACTATTGTCTCTCATAGTTTTCAAGTATGACACGTTATAACTTAATTCCTCTATAATTCGCACACTTTTGTGCATCATATTTATTCTTAAAAATATGAACCAACACATTCCTTCTCCACTTATCTAACATCTTCTAAGCCTTTGAATTAATATTAAAAAATTTAGAAAACCATGAAATTCCTGATTCAGGTTTAGTTATTGGAATATCATCAAGTTCAGTTGCTTTTTCACACTTCATTTTCTTTAAAGCCAGTCTAAGCTTCATCATGAACAACCAAAATCTTGAAATCTTAAATCTTCACTATTAAAAATATTTTTATGAGTATTCTTTAAATTGTCCATCTAATCATACGATAATATTTTATTTTTTATTTTCTACCATTTCTTATTAAAGTGTAAAATAAATAAGTGATGCTAGGTAGATAAACTCACTCGGAATGACTTCATTATCTTTACAATATAAACGATATGTTTTTTTCTCATAAAAAACAATTAATTTGAATTTTACTATATCCAATCTTATAAATGATGAGATGCTCATCTTTTTTCTTAAATAAGATATTATCAATTACAAAATCATAGACTAGAGCAAAATCTAATATAATCCCACCACCTTAATTAAATGTTCAAAACTCATAGCCATCATAAATACTTTTAAAATCTTTTACCACATTACCAACATGTCCATTTAAATCTTCTCCAATGCAAATTTTTCTTCAAGTGATTTTATTTGTATTAATTCTTCTAAGTCATTTCAAAAATTTAAATTTGAACACATCCAAAGATTCAAACCTACTTGAAGAGCATAAATACTTATAATATTAATAATCATAGCATCAACAATAATCTTTAAAAAACTATAATTCTATCTCCAATCTATTAATTTCTATAACATTATCCCCCAAACACTTCTCTATAATATCAACTACATCATTTCTATTATGACTCATAACTAAATACCATATTTTAAATCCTAAACCATCAATCGCCTTAGCTTTTTTCTCAACTCATTTAGTTTTTTGAACACATTAAATATTTATCATCCTATGAATCTAATATCTATTAATTTAAAATATTATTAAATTAAAAATAATTTTATCAATGATCGTCATTTCAAACATATTCTTTTCCATTAAAATAAATTTATAAGCGTTATTTTTAGCATGCCACTTTACTCGAGTGGATACCTTAACATAGCCATAAGCCATTAGAATGTATTTGGCTCAAAAATTAAGATTGCTCATCAATTGGAATATTGGATCAAATAATTGCCTAAAACAAGCTATGATCTAAGTCAACAATCTAATTAATGATCAAAGATTGGTTTGGATCAAACTTGATTATGTTGACCCATAATTGAATTGAGTTAGCTAGAGATTTAATTGAAATATACATATACAACAAAAACAACAACAACAACAAGCCTTTATCCCACTACATTGGGTCAACTATATGAATATTTTTTCCCCGATTGTGTCTTATTAAGAAATATTCTTTAAATCTAATAAAAATTTATCATTTTAAATACTTTCTAACAAAGTATCTTTAGGTCAACCTCTATATTTCTTAACATAGGTCATATCTAAAACATCTACTCCTATAATAAGGTCATCGAAAGACTGAACCTTTATATGACCAAACCATCACAAGCAACTCTCTCTCATTTTATCTACCACTAGAGCTACTCCAAACTCTTCACATATACACCCGCTTCACAATCTCTCTAAGTGTGAAGCCACTCATCCACCTGAACCTTCTCATCCTTGCAACACTTAATTTTATGCTTCCCATTTAATGGCCGACATTATGGGCCATAGAGCATTGCAAGTCTCACCATCTTATTAAAATTTATCTTAGATTTGAGGGATACCTTTCCATCACACATCAGGCCTGATGCATTCCTCCACTTCAATCATCCAACTTAAATTCTACTAAAGATATCTCTATATACACACCAGCGCTACTTTGAACAATAGACTCGAGATATCAAAACCAAGCATTTTTTGTAATGGCTTGATCACCCAATATCACAGAACACACCACTAGATCTAAGATTGCTAAAATTACACTCCATTTATTCAATTTTAGACACACACACACACACACACATATATATATATATATATATATATATATATATATATATATATATATATATATATATATATATATATATATATATATATATATAGGAGTGTATGTATATATGTTTAGTTAGGATTTTTTTAAAAACATTAAAATCAAACAAACTTAGAACTTTTTTTGCTCAAACCAAAATTACCAAGTTATATTTTGGCTCAAAAAGAGTGAATTTTTTAAATGTTTAATGATATATATATATATATATATATATATATATATATATATATATATATATATATATATATATATATATATATATATATACATATATATATATATATATACATATATATATATATTGTTTTTAATGTTATAAGTTTTTTTTTTTTTTAGTTTGAGGCATACGCATTGAGATATACGACTTCCCTCATTAAGGAAACCTCCACAATTCTAAATTTTGCCTTTCTAACTTTATTATTTTTATCCCTAAAAAAATGTTACCAGCTATCAAAGTTAGAAAGGAGAAATTGAGAATTGAAGAGTTTTTCTTAACGAGGGAATTCGTATACCTCAAGGCATATGCTTCAAAAAAAAAAACTTATAACATTAAAAACAATCGTATATATTTCATCAACCGTCAATAGTTCTAAAAATCCACTCTCTTTTTAGCCAAATATGACTTGGGTTTGAGCTTAATTTGAGAAAAAAAGATCTAAGTTTGTTCGATTTTAATGTTTTAAAACAAGTTCCTAGTTAAACATATATACATACTCTCTCTCTCTCTCTCTCTCTCTCTCTCTCTCTCTCTCTCTCTCTCTCTCTCTCTCTCTCTCCTTACACACACACACAACTCCAAGGATTATGTGGAGTCAATTATGGAAGGGATAACAAATATCGGGATAAGCAGTGTTAACGGAGAAAGTAGGGAAAGATTGACTCTTGTTTGAAAAAAACTCGACGCGACATTATGTGAAAGCGCACATCGCCCAGAAGCTTATAGCCTCCTGGCTATGAGGAATCAAGAGATCTTTGTCGGGGTTGACTTGGATCTCGGGTGACGGAAGAAGGCAGTCAGAAGCGATGAGCAATCGCAGTCGAAGCTTGGCTCATATATATATATATATATATATATATATATATATATATATATATATATATAGAGAGAGAGAGAGAGAGAGAGAGAGAGAGAGAGAGAGAGAGAGAGAGAGAGAGAGAGAGAATGTGTATTTATATATGTTTAACTAGAAATTTGTTTTAAAACATTAAAATCAAACAAACTTGATCTTTTTTTGCACAAATTGAGGTCAATCCAAAATTACAAAGTCACATTTGGCTCAAAAAGAGAGTGGACTTTTTACTATTGACGTTTGATGAAATATATATGAATTCTTTTTTAATGTTATAAGTTTTTTTCTTTTTGAACCTTGAGGTATATGACTTCCCTCATTAAAAAAAACTCCTCAATTCTCAATTTTCGCCTTTCTAACTTTGATAGAAGGTAACACTTTTTTTTAGGATAAAAATATTTCTGTTCCTCTTAAGAGTTAACGTTAATAGGATTTATTAACTTTTTAGAGAATCTTTTTATCATTAGTTTTCTTACTAAAAGCCAAGGTTCTTTGGTTAAAATATATTCTTTAATCAAAACAAGAAAGTATATGGAGTTCCAAACTTAAGGAATTATTTTGTTACTAGTATAAGAAGTGTATGTAAAACATATAAAAAGAGCTTGATCTTTTCGGTGTTAATTTGAAGTAAGTCAACTACAAAGCATTTATGCAGGGGATTTAGAACAAAATTGGAATTCACTTAAATTTGGAGATTTTGAAATGCACGAAAAATTGATAGGTAGTGACCCCAACATAGACCTGTCAATATTGGACCCGACCCGAAAATTTCGGGTTTGGGTTAACCCGGACCCGAAGCGGGTCGGGTTCGGGTCCGGAAAACCGACACATTTGCAAAACCAGGTCGAGTTCGGGTTGAACCGGGAACCCGGGAATGACCCGGAATGACCCGAAAACCAGTCCTGACCGTCCCTGCCTGCTTGGCCAGCGACCCCACCTGCCCAAGCTGCCCCGCTGCCCTGCTTGCCTCGCCTGACCCGCTGTCCGCTTGCCCGGTTGCAACGTGTCGCGTTCGCCGTCCGGGTGACTCGCGTCGCATCCGTGACTCCGCCTGACTCACGTCGCATCCGCGCTGTCGCCTGTCTCTGCCATAACTGTTGTCCCGCCCGCCACCTTACTCTGTCGTAACCGCCGTCACCTGACTTTACCGTAACCGCTACCGTCGCTTGACTTTGCCGGGTTTGGGTCCGAAAAATTGACCCGTTTGTAAAAACGGGTCGGGTTGACCCGAACCCGAATAGTGTCGGGTCAGTTCCGGGTTTGACCTAAATTCGACCGGTGACCCGAAATTGACACCCCTACCCCAACATCACCACATGCACCGCTTCTAGACATTGTTGATCATCATCGCCATTGGCCTTCACCGTTGTCATTGTCCACTGCCCACCAATGCCTCCCTCTACTAAAATCAACGGTGCTTCTCATTTCGTCACTGCCAACCTTCATGACACACCACTAGCTACCTTCATATGTTGTCCCTACCCCAGCTAGTCAATCCCCATTATAACTGCTGCCCCTGATTACCACAAAACTCCATTAACCTTATTTCAAAGCTTTAGAAATATATCATAACAATTACAAAAAGACATATCCAACCAAATAAATCATGGATTTTTAAAATACATAACACTCCAATTACTCTGCATTTCAAAATGTAGATGTGTTAATCATGACTTAACAAGATAACCAATACGGGGCTGACTAAAAAATTTCAGGATCAATTGGGGATGATTAAATTTTGGATTAAATTTGGGTTTAAAATCTTGAATTGATTGATTTTAGGTCTAGATAAACACAAAAATCCAACATAGGCTCAAAGTTAATTAGAGTAATATTTTGATTTGGGTTTACCAATTAATGTTCAGGTTACACACTTTATGCTCTAATTAAATGGGTCGTGCTCTAGTTAAACGGGTTGTGTTGATCCAAAAAATATTGCATGATTCATGTAATAAAATGGTTAAGCATCTTGAGTTTGGGTTAGGAGGGACCAAGACCAATTAAAATTGGTTCAAATATTTCAACCCGTATAATAAACAACTCATGTTTGGATCAAACATATTCAGCTCTGGTCAAACCCGAGCATGACCTACCAACCCGAAATGACACTCCTAATAAATGCATATATTTTAAAAATATCCAACCAAGTAGCCGCTAAATTGCTTAAAAAATTCTTTTAATGCTAGCAACTCTAGGTAAACAAAGCTCAACTTGCAATAGGACAAACAATGGTCTTCCCTTCTTGAAGTAAGTTTATGACTGCAACAGCTGAGTGCATCAGAATAAGACCTAAATAACAAAATCGTAGAGTTCACTAGAATAACAAGTTAAAGAGATACCAAAACATTTATATCCTCCCTTCTTACCTACCTAAATGGCGTTTGTTTTCTGCCAAGCAAAACATTAAAGCACCTATAAATCTTCATTCAGATAAGCCCCTACACCTTCTAAATGGCAATTGTCATCGAATCTCCAAAATCTTATCAAGAGAAGGAATCATCAAAAGTATCAAATGCATGATGAAAAAGGGTGCAACATTATAGAGAAATCAAAATATTCAAGATAAAAAGCCTCGGGATAATTTCTAGATGCAAATTTTCGCGTAAATGTTGCAGAAAAGTGGTTAAAAAAGACAATAGGCTTTCGCATGCCTTCTTAAGAAACACCAAATGGTGGGGCAACTTTCAGTGAAAATCTGATTCAGATTCACCAATAAAGAGTAAATAAGATGATAAGTAAATTGGACCCAAGCAATCTCGGATCACAAATCAATGAAAGTATAAAAAATATGTTAGTAATTAAAATAAGCAAGAAACCATAAATTTACCTTGAAATCAACAAATTCTAGAAAGCAAAAAATTTGCGAATGAGAAATTAAATTTGTATTATAATCAACATTAACATTATCATAACAATCAGTGAACTGCTTTATAAATCTTCAGTTTTGATTTACTTAGCTGAATGCTACAAGAGATATAAGCTTTGCTTTGAACTTCAGTTTCAGCTATGTTAAATCTGATCCGCTCCTTCATATTCCTTCCAGGTTACTTCAATCTACCAACTTATTGGAGCATCTATTATCCTCCATCATAACCAACCCATTCAAGTTATTTCCAATACTTCTCTTTAATGGATGTAACTTTCACCAGAAATCTAACAATCTCTTTTAGCCTTACCATTCCTTATTATACCATACATCTACCATAAAATTATGATTTAAGCATATACTACTCAGTTATAAGTGATTACTTTGTTTCTCAAAACTTGCAAACTTGAATCAGTCTAACACAAAGTTTTATTCCAACAATCCGTATAATACATCCAGTCATAATCAACACTAACTTTATCCCAACAGAAGTCTCAAATATCAAAATAACATTACATGCAAATAGCACGCACCAATCTACTTACTTTAAAATAACTTCAATAAGCAACTCTGTTGCTAATACATAAAAGATGTGAACTTAATTTTCATCCATAATGTACAATGTTATGCCCAATAACTGATTGATCATTCCACAATTACTTCTAATTTAACTCAATACTCAATCATATCTATCTTCAATAGCTTCAATGATAATTTGACACAATCTTTTCTTTAATACAAATCAAATCAATGCTAGTGGTACTAAATCATGTTTTTTTCAAGATAAATTAATATCCGATATAGGCCATTTCTTTGCTCTATCAATAACCATCACAGTAAAAAATCACCACAACAAATACTTTAAAGTATAAAATGAAACTGATAATCCAATAACAAACTGATTTACCCAAAATGTTCCATTACCCTCACCAGATAACTATAACAAGAATTAAAAGATTAATTATTCTATAATCACCCCAATCACCAGCATCTCTTTTGTTCTAAATTTGTACAAAAATGAAAAATGCCTCATATCCAATCATTTTTCATCCTTTTTCTCCGCAACTCATTTTAAAAATATGAATTAACCAAACTACTCCAATATATCCTAAAACTCCAAAAATAAAAAATTCATTACTTGAATCAACAAATCTTAATAGAAATGATCTTGAGAACACATGCAATGTATTAATGTATCTAAGCAATGCGAATCTTTGCTATCCTGACAATAGAATAAAGAAAGATAAGAAAACCACAATTAGTTGATTGTCACCAACCACTACAAAAGTTTCAAATAAATATTTCAATATATCATATTAGAATTGTACTTCTTAGCTGATTTTTTTTTTTTTAACTTTGACCAAAAATCTATATTAGGATTTCTATAAACCATGCGCTACTTAAATTGAAAAAGCCCAACATGAGTTTTTTCTATGATAAGTTATATATAGATTACATGCCAATATGAAATGTGAATCGAAGTTTTCTTGTTACATGGACCAAACACAGCATTGCTTATGTAACCACAAGAACCATTAAGAACATCGGAAATAGAAAAACCCCGTTCACTATTTTAGAAAGCCAAAATTAATTAAGTACTCTTCATATAAGATCAATTTAGAAACCCGTATCATATCATTAGTGTAAGAAAAAAATTGTAAGAGATATTTGCTCATCAGTCCATTAGGACCAGCTACTATTGAAGGAAAATCCAATGGTGCTAAAATGCATATTGATTTTCAAACTCAAGCTTAACTTAGCTAAAGGGTTCAATGATATGCAACTAACAAAGGTCAAATACAGATAATTACACACTGTCAACACTAAAATACAGCTATAAAACATATAGTGTTTAATACCTCGAGGTGCAAATCTATCAGTCTGGTCAAAAGCACTCATACTTTTGGAAGAAGGGCGCACAGGATCCACACCAAATGCTTGAGCATATGTCTCATCAAACTCCTCAAAAACTGCCTTCCGGTACGCCAGCAACTTCGCTATTGTCTGAATCCACTCAATGCTGTCGTCATCACGTCTACAAGCAGTTAACGCCAACTGTTGCACGAAGGAGAGCAGCTCGACAGGAACTAAGCTATCCCTAGACTTCTTGATTTGTTTTGAGGAGTAGATACCGCCTGGTTCATAGCCCACAACATCAACAGAAAAATAGCCAGCAACAGCAGTTGGACGAAAATTTTTCTGGTTGCGACAACAGCAAGCCACAGCAAGCGCACCTCTCCGACTAACCTCATCCACTGCCTCTTCCACAGCCTTAACAAAGCTCCGAGAGGTTGTTTGTCTTGATTTTTCAGAAAAGTGGGGCTCAAAGGGTATGAGCTCCGCTGGATCAAACCATCCATAACTACTGTCACCAAAGAAAGCAACCAAGACAAGTCCATCCCTTCCCATCCTTCGCACAGCAGGTGAGGCAAAGGCTTCATTGAATATGTGGCCCGGCCACCATGGGTGGGACTTCACCTTGCCCCAAACCATGTCACCTATTCTAAAAACATGCATCCAGCCACTTGACTCCAAAAAAGAAACCCTATTCTCTTCATCCATATAAACGATATCCTCGTCATCACCATCGATCTTCATCATCAGCTCCTCCTCTAGAGATCCAGAACCCATCTGCTCGCCTTTCCCAGAAACCCTATTTTCTAGATCTGACATCTTACCCGCCAGATCGACCCTATAAGAAACCCTAGTTTCAGAGGAAACACCGCTGTAGCCACCATCGCTAACCCTAGCTCCTTCTTGCAGATTCTCCATCACCAAAAAGGAGTGATCAGCAGTGGCGGGCACAGAGTTAGCAGGTTTCCTCTCAATCTCGAAACCTGTCATGACAGATATCATAATAGCGAGGACAGACAGGAAAGGAACGAAACCCTAAAACCGAACCTGCGGAAATCGAATTGAGAGTGCAGAATCGCATAACATTAACCAAGAAAATGGCCGCCCACGAATTCGAGAACCCTGGAAAACCCGAGCGCCAATAGAAGCAGTAGAAACCCTAGAACCTGCGTAACACAAATGGGGCGTGGCAATATGGAGCTGGAAGGCAATACCGAGAGAACTTGCATTTCTGTCAGATTAAAAATGTACACGACTTTTGACAGCTTGTTGTGTTAGAGACTGTCGAGGATTTACTTATTTATATTTATTTAGCGGCGTGGCAATATCGACGAGCCTGGAAGGCAATACTCGAGAACTTGAACATTTATGTTCATCATTTGAATTTCTGTCCGTCATTTGATTAAAAATCATTGTCTTTGTACACGACATAGATTTTTTGACAGCTATGTTGCTGTAAGCACTACGAGACATGTCGAGGATTTAGCTTACTTTGATATTTATTTAGGGGCAGTTATTAAAAACAAACAACCTGTAATAATTAATCTCTCAATCAGTCCGAACCGTAGTTTGAATCCCCTTAAAATATTTTACATATATGTACATCACATACATAAGTCTGGAACTCGGGACCTCTTGATTGATAGTCAAAGCTACCAACCAATAGATCAAGACGAGCTCGTCTTTTGGAGTAAATTAGCTATACACGAATAGTTTGATGACTATTTTAAATTTTTCTGTTTTGAAGAATATTGCATCCCTCTTCACATATAATTTTTTTTAAAAAAAAATTCATAATAACATCATATATATACACATTTAACTCAATAAATTTATACATCTTTTGAACATCTATTGGAGTGTATCATTTATTTTTTGTTTAGAATATTGATAACACAATCGAGCATGAATTTTAATGTAATTTTTGATATAGAATATTAATTTGTCATTACATCGTAGTTGTTTATTATAAGTTTCTTCAATTCATGCGTGGAAGTGAGAAGATTTCATTATGAATTTTGTTATTGGTTGAGCTAGGTCAAAATGTCACAACCCAACTAACATGATTCATATCTTGTTGACCTATGATAAGCAAATTATAATATCTAATTTTGGAAATGCTTTAGATTTCATCTTCCATGTTAAACTTCAAAACAAACGACATACTACAGAGCTACTAAAAATATCTAGAGCACTGAAAATAAACTTATCCATAAAATCTTTTTTTCATT
The DNA here is from genome assembly GCA_016618105.1 of Dendrobium huoshanense. Classification (NCBI taxonomy): domain Eukaryota; kingdom Viridiplantae; phylum Streptophyta; class Magnoliopsida; order Asparagales; family Orchidaceae; genus Dendrobium; species Dendrobium huoshanense. The sequence goes on from CM028358.1 coordinate 84,448,835, forward strand.
TTATCAAAATGGCATAGAAATGTCATATATAATATCTACATTACAATACATAGCTATAGAAACAGAGAACAAAACTAAATCAAAGTTAGCTAAGATTGTACATATATACTCAAATCTGATTCCTGAAACTGTTAATCAACAAATTCCTTCACTTTCTTAGATCCTAAAAACAAAATGCAAAATCACAGTAAGCTACAAAAACTTAGTAAGTCACATGCAAATTCCAATCTAAATTTTCAAACATTTTGTTATTAAATTTTTTTTTGTATATTTAAAAGTAGTTAAATATGATATAATAAATGATTGTGTTAAGCAAATAATAAGGGTGTAGTAGTTATTCAAAGATTAAAATAATAATCCTAAGCGGTCTAATAAGATGAAATTCATATATATAGCATAATAAAACAATTCATATCAATTTTTCCAAACCTTGATATAATCTCATAGGAGTTCATCCTCTTATAACTCTCTTGTGCTTATAGCACCAGAACATAACTTATAGCCACAAGAATATAACTTTTTAGCCATCAGAACTTGCCTTATAGGCACATATTCTCGATCACAAACAGAATCTCAAATGATGTTGACATCTTGTTTCCCTCAGCAAACATAATTTAATAAATAAACACATATTTCATTGTATTGTAGTAATTAAGAGCATAATTGAGCTCGTATTAGAATTGTACATATTTTTATAATGGTGGGCAACAAAATTTCTTAATGAGAAAAATTCACAATTTCAAAACATAACTAAATTATCAGATATTATGTAAAACATCATTTTAAGACTTTAATTATACTAAATCACTATTTTTTAGAGTCCATATTATTTTTTATTCTATAAAAATTGTATAAATTTCAAAATACTCGATAGAAAATATTCAAAATAATCAAGATCTCAATCTCTATATTATATAAAAAGTTATGTGATCAAAATTTTCCACTGCAAAATTATTCTCATTTTTTGTAATGAAATAGAAATTTAATCGAGAAATTCAGAAAAAAATTTATTTTTTTTAAACTAAGATAAGCATTATACAACCTACCTCAGTCCTCACTAATTTTAAAAAAAAAAAATGCTATAGGTTTCTATAATGGTTGAGCAGGGAGCTGAGACATATATTAATGACTTTGCATATTCAAGAATTTCTTAACTGGTTGAGTGAGTCGGATTGATAAATATTGATTTGGTATTACCGACATCCATGTATGATGAGAGCTCCAGGTACAATGTCAGCACGAGAGGAGTATAGATGAAGTAAGCAAGGATAGAGACAAACCTGATAATAAGAAAATCATATATAGTGATTCGAGGGGATCAAGATTGAAAACATATATTGGAAGCTACATTATATGTATTCATTGTGGAAAGAGGCATGAAGGACAATGTTATCTTTTAAAAGGGCAATATTTTTTATGCAACCAACCAAGGCACAAGGTAGTGGATTGTCCATAGAAAGGAAGAACATATTTAAAAGCAAGACAATCTAGACAAAGTGAAGGATATGGGATTATATGGTCAAGAGTATATAGTTAAAGATAAACCAATATGGTGGATGATAGAGCTATCAGTGGAATTCAGAGGAACAGAGGAAGAATATTGCATCACGACTGATTACACCTACTCTAGTAATGCCACGTATGTATAACTTACAATATTTAGAAGATAGACAACAACCTGATAATTTTGATGGGTTTTGATTTGACTTTTGACTGTATTGATTTGATTTATATTAATTTGTGTCTGAATCATTGAGGAAAATATTGGGATGACATATTTTAAGGTTGGCGGATTGTAACAACCAAGTGAAAATAAATTGTTTTATTATAAGTTTAAATTACAAATCTTCTTTACCATAATATAAATATTATAATGATTTAATCAAACTAATTTTTCAATAATTTTTAGGCATTTGTGCAAATCCTTAAAAAATTGACATATATTAGTACAAGTGGGAATTTTGGGACAATCATATATCTATTTTATAAACCAATTTTACTGGAATTATTTGAATAAAATGGCTATTTTATGAATATTTTTATAATTTTTGAAGTTTCAAAAGAATATATATGAAATTTATACTAAAAATTAAATAAATTTAATAATTATATTAATATTATATATTTTTTTATTTTCAAATATTCTAATCCACTTACACTAATTTACATAAGCTATTTTCTTCATCCCAAATTAGGATAACATGGAGCTGTTAAGGGAAATCTGAGAAAAAATAGAGGAAAGAGAAAATAACTTTCACTAGATCTTGTTGGGATATTTACTCGTCTCGTCTTATTGTAAGAAATCATTATCCTATTTATTATTTCAATAATATGATATTTTTGAGATTTTTTTATCAATTTTATATTTTCATTACAAAAAATGAGGATAATTTTGTATTGATAAAACTTTCAATGCTAACTTTTTATATGTTATAAAGATTGATATTATGAATATTTTGAGTATTTATTTGAGATTTTTTATCGGGTGATTTTGAAAAATCAACTATTTTTACTAATTCAAAATTTTATTTTGATATATAAAAATAGTGTTTTAGTTTAATTAAAACTTCGTAATATTGTTATATATGATCTGTAGTAATTTGGTTAATTTCTAAAAATATGAATATCTGCTTTACAGGATTTTATGTTATCTACCGCTAAGACATTTTGACACTTCCTGAATTAAGCTTAATTATACTTTATTTATTGAAATGCATTAGAAATGAATGTAAATATATGATTGAGTAATAATTGCTTGTTATTACTATTATAGTACTATAATAATAATGTATGTGTAAAAGACAAGTAAAAACTAGTTGATCAATTGGTTGGAGATTGATTGACCTATACAAGCTGATAGCTAGACAGATGGGCTTTCCTTTAAATCAACATATATATGAGACTATAAATATATCGATAATAAGTAACAGTAATCAATATCCATATCAATATGATAATAAAAGAAATAGAATGAAAAGTAATCATTGATATCATGCGTGACTCTATAAATGATGATTGTTTATCTTTTTTATTATATAATTGATACATATATACATTCATATGATATCATATGTGTCACATGGTTAATATCAATATAGTAAATCAATAATAGTATCAAATAGAATTAAGCCCGTATGGGTAATAGTAAAATTAGTGGCAGGAGCAGTAAAATAATACAATAATAATAAATATGTACATTAATAATAAATTTGTATAGTAGTAAGAATAATGTTTCAATAACATATATTTAAGTAGTCACACTAAATAAGTAAGAAGTTCTGCTTTTGGTATTTTTCCAATAATTAATCATTGGTAGTTAGTAATCGTTGGCTTAATAAACATAGTCATCACTTATTGTCTATAAGCATAATAATAACTCCTTATAACTCTCAATCATTATACAGTTGTATTGTTGTATTACTGTATCAGTAAAGTAAACACCTAATAATAATATTTAAAAGAAAGTCTGTCAGCCCACCATCATGATATTATGATAAGATTATGAATTACTCTTTCTGCACATATTCATGATCATATTGACTGTTATAGTAATGAATTAACTGATTTTATATATACTTTTTTTTTAATGTGCTTTGAGTTTAATTATAACATTTTAATAACTTGTTAGACTTTTTAGCTCATTATATGTAGTTTAAATGATTTCTGGTCAATGAAGAGAACCAGGAGTGTGAGATTCTGGGAGTCAGTAAAAAATTTAAAGATGATTTTATTATAATGACTGAAAAATAATTCATAATGATATTTAAGTTTATAATTCATATAAAATAATAACTTATTTACATGCTTGATTTATATATGAATATTAATATAATAATGCTACAGTTAAAGCACAACTCGTTTAGAAGCTATTGGGGATGCAAATTTTGATAATTACGATGTAAAATCTGTAAAAAAAAGTAATGAGTTATGAATGAAAAAAAAATATATATACTTGATATTAAACAGTAAAGGTTTTGATTTATAAGCATTTTTATTAACATTAAAATAACTTTCAATATATTTAACCATCAAGAAAATATTAGATGCCACTCATTGAATGCGCCATCTTCCAACTCACCCCAATGAATCTTCAGTTCATGTAGATTAAGGTTTTGCTTGTGTGGGCTCCGAAAATTTGCGCCCCGGCCTCTCCGCGGTCCCTTTCTTTTCTTCGGGTCATCAAGAAGAGTTCATATTTCCTATAAGAACAAAGCACCTATTGTTCATTATCCCCTCCATAACGAGAGAAAACTTACGATTAAGGCTAGTCGTCCAACATATACGTGATATCTAACGTATAGTAGTAGCATGTTTAAGTATTTGAAAATTTAATATTTAAAATTAAAAATTTATCATCTTAAACTTAAAGCGAATAGTGGGGGGAGTGATGATAAACCCAATCAAGATCCCATAGTTCTATGGTCTCAGGTCATCATGGTCCATAGTCTACTTAGTCAGAGGAGATAGTCGACCTAACCTGATAGAATGATCCTTGTCGGCAACAATGGGTTTCTTCATCCAATGATACCTTGTAGACTTGTGGTGAATGTTTGTCTAAGGGGATAAATTTGAATCCACCTTAGGCTTTTTGCCCTATCGATCATATCCGATTGATTCATTACTCAATGATTTAGCATTATTGGGGAACATATGACTCTAATTATGACTGTAATTTAATGGTGTCATTTGACGACAAAACCACCCAGTTAGAAGGTCCCGGACATAACTATTTACCTGTGGTGCCATTTGACAATGAAACAATCGGTTATAAGACACGTGCCACATTCTTACTAGTAAGAGATGATTTGAGAATGAATTTTATTGATATTTTTTACTAGACATTTGCTCTTTGTGAGCTGAAGTGATTTTCATATTTGTCCACCTTAGCAAACTGCTACAGATGATGGATGAATTTTGCGTTAAATATTTGATGAATTATTTCATTTTAAATATATTGATTTAAATAGATTTTAGATTTTTTTTTTAATTTTTACGGGTATTTGAGAATTTGGGAGGCATTTTAAATAATTGAGGTTCCCTCCAGTTGAGATTTTTTGTCAACACGACCATCATCGGGATATTTATAGGCAATTTCATTTTATTGTCTGGACCCTGTCAACTCTGTTAATTTGCCGACAGAGGATCGAGTTCATTGTATGTTTTATGCATTTATTAGTGAATTTTCTTTTTTATAGGCATTGAAAGTCTAGTATGAACAAATATCTTGGCCGACATCACGACAATACATTTGTTTGATGGTTTGAGCAATGTCGACTCATATATGTTCACGCATAAGGATCGGGCTCAAACTTAAGTTTATTTTTTTGACCTGTACAGTATCCTCCGACGTCACGTGTGTATCTATAACATACTCGTCAGGGCTCATATGTGTGTATAATTTTATATGTATTTTGACATCATGCATTTGTGTATGTATGATGCATATTGCAACATGTACTTTGTATGCAACAATGTATATGCATATGGAGCATTCATGTGTTAGGTGAGGATGTATATAACATGTCTACTCATCCCAAAGTACATACAATCATGTTTGTGTTGTACACTTGTATATTTATAATGCATTTTGCATGTATATGTGCAGTGTATTTTCTTGATTTATGTGCCACATCACCTCAATTTTTGCACCAATTTTCCCGTGTGGATTTCGTTGAGCAATGTTATATTCAATTTTAGGTATTGTCAATGCTTTGAACGCAACGAAAAAATCCATTATACAATTAGATGATATTTGGGCAACATCACCCGTCAAATTTGGGTTTCAATAACCTATTTTAACAACTTTTATCCGAATTTATCACGAGGGGCTTCCTCTTGGTCAAATTCGACACTCTAATCGCAAAGACACAATCCTCTTGGCTATCATAGATCGTTTGACCACTTAAGTGATGCATCACACCAGCCAACCTTCACTTAAGTCTCCAATTTCGCCTTGTTTTTCGTGCTTTTAGCGTGAAGATTTACAATTTGTTAAGATTTTCTTACTGCTTAAAGAAGCTTTTCGTAAAAAATTAAGCTTCATTTGGGATAACTTTCTTAGTGCTTGTTAAAGCAACTTTTTAATTAAAAAATTAAAAAAATTTAACTAAAAAATTGCTTTAAGAAGAATTAAAAAAATCATCCCAAATAAAATCTAAAATTATTACATAAAGTAATAAAGCCGTCCTAAATGAAGTCTACATCTTATAAATTTGAGAGCATACAAGTCTACTATCACATAGAGTTACATTCCTGTTGATCAAACCAAAAGATCTGCCAAGACGATGTTGCACACAAGAAAATTAATAAAAAAAAAAACTAAAATATTTCACTTTCACTCTCAAAAGAGCTTCAAAGTTCATAAATTAGTTCAGTAATCATGGACAGTTATTCAAATAGGAAGAAAAAGATCTATAAATGTTACAGTTCACAAATAATGTCACTGTTCTGTGAAATAAACACTATAATAATTAAAAGAGAATCAAGGAAATAATACAAGAAGAAAGAACCAAAAAACATTGTGATATACTGATACATCTCCTATTGTGATATACTGATACATCTCCTATACCAATGAGGAAAACTTTAAAAACAATAAATGCTCATAAATTCCAACGATTTATTGCCGTTAACAAACAGTCTAATAATACAAGGAATGTCAATATTGTGGGCTAAACCTGTATGAATCCTGTGAAGAAGGTAGACTTATGGAAGCAATGGATTATGAGTAATCAGAAGACTTTTCTGCTGGATTTCCGGCAAGCCAGCCCCAAACGCCACCGGAGTTTTGCCTCTGCCTTGCACTCAGAGCTGCTTGCTCCGAGGCTGCCTTTTGCCTCTGAAGTAGCTCCACTTCCTTCTGCAATGTTTCCATGTTCTGTAATTTCTGCCGAAGCTCTGCTAGATCAACCTGTAAAGAAGGATGAACTACTTAAATCTATTTCTACTTTGCAGACAAATTATGCTTCTATAGTTAGCTCGACTTAAGCTTGGTTTGAGATGGCTTTTTTACTGATTCATAAAGCAGCTTTCTAGTTAAAAAATAATAATTTTGTATTAGAAAGCTGATTTAAGAAACAGTAAAAAAGTCGTCTCAAACAAAACCTTAGACGGTTTGATAACATGCTGTATCTGCAATAGTTTTTAATGTAAAAAATTCATTAAATAGGAGAAACTTTCCTTCCATGACATTGGAAAATGCAATGAAATAACTCCCCGATCATGTAGCAAAACAAAACATTAATAAAGGAAGCTCAGATCAATCATAAATAGCACACCACAAATCCAAGCAAATACATGTATTTTGCATATGATAAGAGTACATATGGCTCGCTTGATAAGGGAATACTGTTTTATGTAACTTGAGTGGGAAGTATAAAAAATACAGCTAAAGCTATTTATAAGTGTAACATACCCTGCTGCAAGTTCAATACAAATATAAGAGTAGCATACCCTGCATGTGAATACTACTATTTTCTATCTTCACATATGCAAAATTATAAATCTAGATTTCTATCTCATGAACATTCTCTCATGCAAAAATGTGGGCGAATAATCAAAAGAGCAATCAATCTCTAATCAGGATTAATTGAAGACTTTGTGTCATCAATCTTTATCCTAATCTAGCTTTGAAGCATATCTCTCTCTTGCTAACGTTATAAAATATTATACAAAAATACAACTTAAAGTAAATATACGATGAAAAGAATGCAAATGATATGGCATATGGAAATAAAAGCATATGTTTGCTGAAAGATGGATTTCATTCCTTTATGATACTATCTGGAGGCGCTTGTACTCATGTGTGAATGATTGCTAGTTTGTAGATTTGAAAAAAACAATATTGATATTGATATATGATAAATGGTACAATTAGACAGCGCTCATTAACTATTGTATTACAATAATAATATGATTCTTTCCCATTCAGGTTGTTAATGCACCAAAGAATGTTTAAAAAATCTCTTTGTTATGTCATATTTGTAATAAAACAAAATATTCTACAATTTTAAATGGATTCATTTATTATAATGGTGTAACTTAGAACTATGATTTATCAATTTAGTTGTGTTTATAACTCATAATTATTATTTAATAATTATTTAAATGAAAAGATATTGAGAATTAAATGAGTGAGAGGAGAGTTTGTGTATCGTCCACATGGAACTACATGTGAAAGGTATTTACATATTATGGATGTTGTACAAACATAGCAGATTACATGTTATTTTGGAATAGAATAAATTTAATAAGAAAGGGGCTCTTTCAATATATTGGAAGTTGTTTATGAAAGAATGTTCAAAATTATTTTGGAAATCTTTTATGTAAGTAGAAATATTTATTTTGATAATACTTAATGTTAGTAAAAGTATTTAAAAACCCTACCCGCCTCAATATTCCAAACTCTTGGGTCAAGTCGTGACAGCATTCCTACAAATATTCTAGATGTCCGTAAATATCACATGACAATTCAAACATGTTAATGGATCAATGTATATATGCCAAATGCATTGATTGATGCATACAAAGCTTATAAACAACTCTTGAATTTCGATTCAAACACATAATGTCGACTCGATCAATTATACAGATAAGCCAAGGACCCAAGTCTGACCTCATGGATTCCCAATTCATCATGGGTCTTGGTGAGTCATTACAATTCTGGTCATCTGATCAAAAGCACAAGATTGTAGAACTCATCTTCACAGGCCATTCAACATTCAAAACATTAATACTTACAACATACCCCCATACCCCTTTAAACCTAAGGTCATAAGTTTTAGTCCATTAGGCCTCTTTAACAAACGCATTAGTACATCTAAATGCTCCTATCAAAATTTAAAATAATAATCAAAATAAGTGCTCCACTATGGCCTTCCAACAGATAACTCTGGAATAACTAAATAATTAGATCTTGATTTGAATCACCTCTATTCCCCAACCCATTCCATGCTCAATAAAATTCACATCTAAGCAGCTCGAGGATAGGGAAATGCTTTTCCACAAAATTTAAGACTAAGCAAGCTCCTTAATCAAGAGTGCTCTCTCACGAGAAGGATGAGAAAATGATTATAAGGGTTTGCGCCTATAAAAAATCTCGAATTCATATCTAAATAAACATTCACCTAATATTAAGGGAAGTTTGATTAAAACAAACTCAATCTCCAAAGTACTCATTTACACATCAAAGCAGCTCGAGGATAGGGAAACGCTTTTCCTGAGCTTCAATTATTAAGAGAGATACAATGTAGAATGAAATTTTTTATAATAGATGAGCATGTCTATGCAGGATGATTTGACCACATTAAGATTGTTTTGAACACATTACCATTAAAACATTTATAAGTGAATTAGATGCATGAATATCCACATTCCTATTTCACATTTTCCAAAGCTGACCCTTACATCAAGTCGTTCACCAACGCATGAGAATGTGGATTAGCATACTAAAACTTCAATAGCCGAGTTACTTTACATTCAAACAAGAAGAGATTTGAGATCTAATTCATAGGCATTTCTGAATAGATGTAAGTTGAGGTAGATCATTGCAGGAATAGCATAAGATTCTACATTAATTAACAAAATCCACAGCAAACTAAACAGAATAGCGAAAGCAACCTGGCCTGACGTGTGCATACCTCGAGTTTGAAACATCTCGACTGTTCAGCAGCAAGTTGGCCACGAAGAGATTGAAGCTCCTGCATAATAGGTTCTTGGAAAGTTCAGAACCACATGATGGTGGAAAAATAACAACCTTTTATGCAATCAAGTAAGCTAAATTCTCAGTTTTGATAAAAAGATCAGCATGTATAGGCCACAAGCTTATATTTATCCTGTCAGCCTAGTCTAAAGGCTACGTAAATTAGAAAGACAGTATTCAAGAAAGGCATTCATCCTATGTTTTTCTATGGCAAAGATTGTCTTAATGTGGAACTATAAACAGAACAGCAATAAAAATAATTAAGAATACAGATTGTTCTAAACTAACAGCTAGTTAATTTCAGTAATTTCCAACCACTCAAGTTCAGTGCTTTGCTTTTCCTATTGTTTTTTCTTTGTTGCTAAAAGATGTGCAAACACATTTACAAAGAATAGAGTCAACACAAGTGACCATTTTTTTTATACAGACGAACACTCATCATATATGAATGAAGAATGAAAATTTATCAAATCCGAACCTAGATAGTTGGGATGAGGCTACTCATGTAGACGCTGATAATAGAGAGCGAAGACTATAAAATAGCATTCCTACTCACCAAATATGTGTTTCCAAGATCCCAAAAATATGGAATTTATAATGACAGGACTCTCTATATGATTTTGATGCATTCTGGAAGTAAAAACAACAAAATAGATAGAAGAAAATTGCAGGAATACAAATATGGGGGCTGATTTTTAATTACTTCTTCAACAATAACGAAATATACAATTGATCTACTATTCGAGGGGTAGATCGGCTCTCCCACAAGCCCTAGCTACCGCTAGGAAACTCACACCAAACCCTAGAAAATAAACTCAGCACATGTATGATCCATTTAAATAGCCCTCACACACAAAAAACATAATTAGAACCTTCCTAAACAACATAAACACAATTAGAAAACCTTCCTAAACAATATAAACTCAATTAGGAAACCTTCCTAAACAATTCCTCATTAATTCCTCCTCCATACATAATGAATAATAGCTCTCCTAGGTCCCACAAGGGGGGCTGAAATCTCCCCCTCTATTGCACATGGTTCTGCCCAACCAAAAGGTTGGTTCGGCCAGGTACCCCTCCCCCGGCTTGTCATATCAATGCTTCCCCCCAAAAAACGTACATTGTTCTCAAGGTGGAAGGATGGAACTGTCTCGTGATCATCTCGTATGACTCTCATGTGGATTCATACTCTGACAAATCCTTCCACTTGATTAGTACCTCATGTGCTCCTGTTTACCATTGGCACACCCTTCTACTATTAAGGGTTCGAAAATGACCTCCATATCTTCTGTTAAAGTCAGGGGTAGTGAAGATAGTATGTTTGAGACATGAAATACTGACTGCAATATTGACGAAGATGGTAATCCCAGTCGATAGATCATTGCTCCAATGCACTACAAAATATCCATTGAGCACAGCTAATCTCTCGTCCCTCTCCTTTAAGTACTGATCTACACTAGATACCGGTGCAGTGTTATGCCCATAATATATTAAATGATGTGGATCTCTCTCATAGAGAATCCTGAAAGGGGTGGTCTATGTTGCTGATGGTATGAAATGTTGTACCAATACTCGATCCAAGCAATCCACTTTACCCAAATCTTCGGCATATCCGATACAAAGCATTGCAAATATGTTTCCACGCTTATGTTGATCACCTCCATCTGGCCATCTGTCTAGGGATGATATGTCGTGCTCCTCTTCAGAACTATCCCCTGTAAACAAAATAGTTCCTTCCAAAAATGACTGAAGAACAACTTGTCTCTATCTAACACAATGGATTCTATAAATCCATATAAACGCACCACCTCATGCATGAAAGAAAGAGTCACAAAGACTGCGGTGTAAGGGTGCTTTAGAGGTATGAAGTGTGCATACTTTCTTAGACGATCCACCACTACCAATATAAAAAAAACTCCCTCCGAATATGTTAACCCCTCAATGAAGTCCATCGTCACCTCCACCACACCCCCTCCGACAGAGCTAGAGGCTATAGTAGTCCTATTGGTGTCATGGCAAAATACATGCGCCACTAGCACATATCACATCTTACCACCCAGTCCCCTACATCTCAGCGCATCCCTACCCATTATAACTCCGCGGATAACCGACTGTAGGTTTTTTGAACTTCAGAGTGTCCCCCAACTACAGTGTTATGAAACTCCACCTGGTACGCCCACCCATGGGGATCCTCCTCTTCAATATCAATATATTCAGCTTTCTCACCCTAGCATCTCCATTCCAACTTCCTCTCCCTCCAATGATTCCCCCCATGCATCAAGGGTGGGAATCACACCTCACTTTTATCCTCCTTGCATGACCCGATCTCCACGGCTCGACTCGGCCCCCCTCCATCTCTAATCACCCACTCCCCTTGCCCGAAATGTCTCTTATTGTGGTTGGCCACCCTACCACCTTGCCCTTAAATTAAACCTTCTTTAATAGCTCCCCCTTGATTCCTCATCCTTACATAATGAATAATAGCCCCCTGGGCCGCATAAGGGGGGCCAAAATCTCCCCCTGCCCCTGGTTCCACCCAACCAAACGGTCACTTTGTCCAAGTCTGGATCGGCTAGATGCCCCCCACCCGCCCGCTAACATACATCTTATTACATCATATGATTTCTTGTAGATAAAAAATATGTTTGAAAAAAAGAAATGGTTGCATTTTCACTAATTTTGTAACTGAAAATGAAACAATCATTTTTTAAGGTATTTTAAGAGTTTAAAATAAATATTTAACTTTTAGCTACATCCAACCAAACAATGGAATCTAGTAGAAAAGTAAACAAATAAAACTAAACATGCCTATGAAATCTACACATTCTCAGTCTCCGCTTCAGCAAGCTCTTGCTTAAGTTGGAGATTCTGCAACTGTTCCATCTTTAGAATAGAAATGATGATTTTGAATTCCCTCATTTTGTACGTGAAAATGAAATAATAGCATTTGGGAATTTTGAAGGTGTTTTTAGAGTTTAAAATCAATATTCATTTTTAACCATTTCCAACCAAATGAGAGAATCCACTAAAATCACCATTTTTGAAAACATATTTCCTACCTTCAACGAACTAAATCAGCCCAAAAACAGCTAATCTTCATGGAGAAAAAAAACGTAAAACTAAGCATACCTTTGAAATCTCCACATTCTTAGTCTCTGCTTCAGCTAGCTCTTGCTTAAGTTGGATGTTCTGCAACTGTTCTCTGTTTAGAGTAACCTCCAATTCTTCTTTCTCGGCCTCTAGTGCCGCAATGATGCGTTTACCAGACTCCTCAGTTCTCATATGCTGTGAATTTTTGTTTGGTAAATTAGAACCCAAAGCATATCAAGAGAATAAGACTGGAAGAAATAAGTATAAAACTGAATGAGACATAGTTCTTCTAAGGGGTAAATTTCAAACCATTTGGAACTTTTCTTTGGGTTTGGGATAATAGAAATGCAAGCATTTCAAGAAAATATGTTAGAGCCTGAAGTATGACAACATATCTAATAACTATATTTTACTAGTTGATTGCAAATCATTTAAAGCTTTTTGTTTATTTAAACAAAAAACAAAAAAAAATATCTACACAAAACCAACCATATCTCATATTTTTTTTACTAGATTCTACGCATAATTTATCCTAACCACGTTCTATTTTCTATAGTTCGTACAACAAGGCAAGCAAGTTCAACTTTTCTTTTTTCCAAATCATGAGACAATAAATTATTGATCCGTTATTTTTTCTTACCAAAATTCCTGAATCAACATTATCCATCATAATCTCTGTTATCTTTCCATCTTGTGCTGCTTCAGACTCGGGTGCTACATCCCTGCCAACATTTGTGGATGGGATAACTGCAGCCATACTATCTGATGTTGGCTTGTCAAATATCTTGGACTGCAGATCTGACTTGTGGCTTGGCTTAAGAACGTAAACCTAGCACAAAGGAAAAAAATCAGGGAAGGAATAATAGATTAAAAGAAAAAAAACTCAAGTAGAGTACTAATTCACCTCATTGCTGTAACGCCCATTATACCCTCCAAATGAAACAAGATAATCTTCCCCATTGCACGTGCTCAAAACCACACTTAGACCCTACCATCAAAGTTATTAATCCAATCATCAGCAGTTAATAAAATCAAGCCATTTCAAATTCCTGGTGATATGGAAAGCTTAGGCAACTGTAACAAAACCACTTCCATTAAAATACCGAAGTTCATACAGAGCCAATTCCAATGTATCGCTAATTAAAACAACACAGCTGCAAGAGATTGAAACGATTAAAAAAAAAAAAAACTATTCCTGAAATGATGCTGATGCATTTGATGATAACTAAAAATTGGGCAGCACAAAACACACTCTACGTTGTCCTTACCAAGAGTTTTTATAAATTAAATGTTTTCATTATTTTTTTATAAGCTAACAAGATAAATCTTATCATGCAAACATAAGTAAGTCTGATCCACCAGTTACAAATTGATCTGTTATAAACTATAACCTAGGCGCATTTTGTTAATGAGGGACTTCTGGATAAAGATGTTGCATTATTTAGATTAATAAATAGCAGTAATAGTACAATGATCAAAGAGTTCTGATCCACAATAATATTATATCAATGATCAAAATAAGGTTCATCAATTTTTAAGATAAAGAGAGTGAGAAAAGATATTCATAGTGAGGATTGTGGATAAAATTATAAATGAAACCACCTTAAAAGCAAATGAAAAAAAAAGAAAAAAAGAAAAACTTACAAAAAATAGAGGCCTAAGATTAATAAAAGAAAGTTGAGCATATAATATCTTTTTTTTAATAGAAGACATGGATAATTATTAGTTAATATTGTTTGAAGAAGAAATGATACCAATATGTGATAGGTTTAAATATCTTGGATCTCTATAAAAGAATAAGGATAAACATAATGACATAATATCTACAGCTCAAACTAAACTAGAGAATTGCAACAAGAGTACTATTCAATAAGAATTTCATGGGAACTTTATATATATATATATATATATATATATATATATATATATATATATATATATATATATATATATCAATTATACTTATATTGATCCAAGTGCTAGGTCGCAAATAAGCATAGATGGCCAAATTAAGTATGATATATTTAGAACATTAACATGAATGTATTTTAAAATTAGGAATGCATAGAGATCTAGAAACAATTATTATGAAAAGATGGAAAAAGCACCTATGGCAGATAGATATAAAAAATTAACTTAGGTGGCTTAGTTTAGTGTTATCAAAAGCATAAGATGCTCTCAAGTCGATATGGATGTCAATGCCGAGGAGCTAATTGCTACCCTAGGCAATAGCCTACCAAAAATGAGGTGCTAAAAAATAAATAATCATATCAACTAACTTTAAGCATGATAAATAAAATGCTATCATCACATCAAAGAAATAGTGAAAAATTATTAATTTTTATGTTTGTTGAATTCCAAGTTCAAATTTTGCGATAAATAGACTACCTTAAATAAGTATATTAAACTATTGGACTTTGTGGCATGCATAGCATAAGGATAATCCATAATTTCTACAATCTGTTCCATCTTTATCATTATTCATGTTCTCTATTCTATTACTAGATTTCTAGTCCATCTCTTCATTTATCTCCTAACGCTCATCTTCTTCATCCTCAAATTTTAGTATTCTAAAACTTTAAGTTCTTGTGCCTACAATTTATCTAACTTGTTTTCAAGTGCACAACCTCGTTTCTTACACTCTTGATGCTCTTTTCACATAACCCATGTTGTCAAATTAAAATCACGAAAAACTAACTCATCTTTTGCATTTAAAGTATTATCACATACTTCTTCAATCAAATTAATTTTCTTGCCTCACAACCTGGAGGAGCTTAAGGAAAGCTCTCCTAGGAACACCTTAGTAATGGTGCACACCTGGGATGTGTGCAAGCTATTATGGCCTCTTTTTGCGTTGCATGGTGCTTAGGCAAGTGTCCAACTTGCCTTAAAAAACATCACTGATTTGGATAAGGACAATGGTTGGAAGAAGGTGGTGCCAATAAGCGCATATAGAAATAATGTGGAAGGACCAAAAAGGAGAATCAATTGAATAAATGAAGCATAGTTGAAAATATGTTAAAAGATCTGCTAAAATAGAATAACCGTGTCATATGGCATTCAACAATAATAAATATAAAAGAAGGATTCTGATGGACCGGCTGACATCCGAGACCCTTGCGGGCCTACAGGAGGCGATGGGGGGGGAGGGGGGGGGCATCCGGTCCGGGTGAGCCAAAGGGGGGGGGCAGCCGAACCTGGGGAGAAAAGGGAGAGGGTCACGGTGGGCCCTTGGGGCCCACTTACTTAAATCCTTGGGCATCAAGGGGGGAGGCCAAGTTTTGGGGGGAAAATGGAGGGTGGATGATGGGGGGTAATTTAGGGATGAGGAGGAAGTTGTGAGATTGTATGAAAGGAACCATTAGGGTTTATTTTGGGGAGGATGTGAAGAAAGTTCTTTCTCTTTTCCTTCTTGTTTTCTCTAGGGTTTCTTTTGGGAGATTTGGTCCTTCTCCAAGTGGACTAGCTTTGTCTTTTGTTTTGTCTTGAAGATTAATGCAAAGCTCTTTGTTCTTCCTCTCATTCTTCTTGTTTTGAGTTAACTTTGATTTGGTGGAGAAATTTCATCCTTGAAGGAAAATTAGGGCAAACCCTAATTTGTAAAACCTAAGGCGTATCAATTTGGTATCAGAGCTCTTGATCCTAGAAGGCATGGCGTCAAAGAAAGTAGAAGTTTTGGAGGGAGAGATGGGCCAATTGAAAGAGGAGGTGGGTGAGAAACTTTCATCGATGGAGGGAAAATTTTCATCCCTAGAAGAAAGATTTGGGGGAATGGAAGAGATGATCCGGAAATTGTTAGAAGCTCAAGTTGTTCCATCAAACCCTAAGGAAAAAGGGAAATCTCCGATGACGAACCAAAACCCTAACCCTAATTTTCCAATTAGGGAAGGAGTAAATCAAAGCGAAGATGGCATGCAAAGGCAATGGCCAAGGGAAGGAGGAGAAGGGTCGGGAGTAGGTGGCCCTTGGGGAATGACCGGTGGTCAAGGGGGCCGGCCATACATGGGCTAGGGGGGGCCCCACGGCACACGTGAAGGGTGGCCGAATCAGATAGGGGGGTTTCCGGAAGGAAATCGTGCCACATGGGAGCAGGGAGGAAGAAGGGAAGACTACAACATGGGCTATGGAGAGCCAAGAGAACCCCCATGGAGGGGGCTTCAAAATCCTTACCCGGTGGAGAGAAGGGGAAGGCCACAAGGGGAGGGCTTTACTCAGGGGACTTGGGGAGATGGAAGAACCTTCCACCGAGCTGACAACCGCATGAGGAAATTGAAGATCCCTATTTTTGAAGGGGAGGATGCTTATGGATGGATCTACAGGGTGGAGCGCTACTTTGCAGTGAATGGTGTCACAGAAGAGGAGAAGTTGATGGCAGTCCCGGTATGTTTGGAGGGGAAGGCATTGGCCTGGTTTCAATGGCTTGAAGGGAGACAACATGTTAGAAGTTGGGAGGAGTTCAAAGACCTCCTACTGCACAGATTCAGGGTGTCCAGCGAGGGCACACACTATGAGTAGTTGGTGGCTCTAGTGCAGGAGGGCACAGTGGCAGAGTATAGAGAGCACTTTGAGCTACTATCAGGCAGATTGAGAGGAATTCCAGATGACCTTCTAGAGGGGAGTTTCATAAAGGGGCTGAAGCCTCACATCAGGGCAGCCATCAGAGTAGTGGCTCCACATGGGTTAGTAAGGATCATGGAGACGGCACAGCTTGTAGAGGACAAGCTGAAGGTGGAGCCACCGAGGAGATCAGGGGTGTCTTACCCCACTTACCGACCACCACTCATGGTTGGAGGCCCAAGGGCGACGACCATCCTTCCTCCTAGAGAGAGAGAGCCAAAGAGAAACCCACTACGACAGTGAACCAAGGAGGGTTCAAAAGGTTGACTGATTCAGAGCTGAAGGAAAAAAGGGCCAAGGGCCTTTGCTATCGATGTGATGAGAAGTTTACACCGAGGCATAGGTGTAAGGAGAAGACCCTACATGTGATCCTAGTGGGGGATTCAGAGGAGGAAGGGGATGCAGGAGCAACTAAGGAGGAGGACGAGGAGGAAGAGCATCCTCATTTGGCTATGGTGGAGGTTTCACTCAACTCCATAGCCGGATTGACATCACATTCCACCATGAAGCTAGAAGGAGAGATTGCAGGTTGCAAGGTGATGGTACTGATTGATAGTGGGGCCACTCACAACTTCATAGCTTGCAGATTGGTGGATAGGGTGGGGCTACTGGTGACCCAAGGGAGAGGTGTCGGAGTCATGTTGGGCACGGGGAAGAAGGAGCGCTGTAGCGGGCAGTGTAAGGGAGTGACCCTCACATTGCAAGGGGAGGAAATAGTACAGGACTTTCTACTGTTAGATTTGGGAAGCACTGACGTGATACTGGGGATGCAGTGGCTCCAATCCTTGGGAGAGATGAAGGTAAACTGGAAGAAGTTATACATGGAGTATGGAAAGGGGAGCAGGAGAGTGACACTACAGGGAGACCCCAGCTTATGCAGAACCAGAGTGGCCTTAAAGTCCATCTTCAGGACTTTGAGAGATGAAGGAGAGGGCTATCTGATAGAGCTACAACAAGTAGACAGGGAGACCGAAGGGGAATCAGAAGTCATACCGGAGGTGGTTCAGGATCTTCTACAGCAGCACTCCACAGTGTTTCAGATGCCTAAAGGGCTACCCCCTGTCAGATCTAGAGAGCATGGTATTGTGTTGAAGGGAGGGGTGGCACCCATCAGTGTGCGACCCTACAGATATCCTCATGCTCAGAAAGAAGAGATTGAGAGGTTAGTAGCGGAGATGTTGGAGGCTCAGGTGATCCAGCCCAGTGTGAGCCCATTTTCCGGCCCGGTACTCTTAGTTAAGAAGAAAGATGGTAGTTGGAGATTCTGTGTAGACTACCGAGCCCTCAACAAGGAAACTGTGTTGGACAAGTTTCATATTCCTATAGTAGACGAGCTTTTGGATGAACTTGGGGGAGCCACCATCTTCTCAAAGGTGGACTTGAAATCTGGTTATCACCAGATTAGGATGAGGACTAAAGACATTCAGAAGACGGCATTTCGGACACACGAAGGTCATTATGAGTTTTTAGTGATGTCGTTCGGGCTCACTAACGCTCCCTCCACCTTTCAAGCCCTGATGAATCAGGTCTTCCAACCCTACTTGAGGAGGTTTGTTTTAGTTTTTTTTGATGATATATTGGTGTATAGCAAGTCTCTGCAGGACCATCTCGCCCACCTTGGGGTGGTACTCACTACCTTAAGGGAGCATCAGTTATATGCCAACCAAAAGAAGTGTTGTTTCGCTCAGAAGGAGGTGGAGTATCTGGGACATATCATTTCAGAGAGTGGGGTAGCTGCTGACCCCACCAAGATAGAGGCCATGGTGAAGTGGCCTACACCAAAATCCCTTAAAGGCCTACGGGGATTTTTGGGACTTACTGGCTACTACAGGAGGTTTATCAAGGATTATGGTTCCATAGCAGGTCCTTTGACTGATCAGTTAAAAAAGGACAACTTTCAATGGGGAGAGAAGGCAGAGGAAGCCATGAAGACTCTGAAGGAAGCCATGACTAGTGCTCCTGTGCTAGCACTCCCAGATTTCACCCAGCAGTTTGTGGTGGAGACTGACGCTTCAGGAGTGGGTTTGGGAGCAGTTCTCATGCAGAATCGTAGGCCGATTGCCTTCTTCAGCAGGATCTTATCTACTAGAGCAAGGCTGAAATTAGTTTATGAGCGGGAACTGATGGCCATTGTGTTGGCTATTAAAAAATAGCAACGATTCATAGTTCGTACAGATTAGCGGAGTCTCAAGTACCTATTAGAGCAGAGATTGGTGGCGGAAGAACATCAGAGGTGGCTAGCAAAGCTCTTGGGATATGAGTTTGAGATTCAGTACAAGCCTAGAACCCAAAACAAGGCGGCAGATGCTCTTTCCCGCGTGGAGTGCTCACAGCTGATGGCACTATCTATCCCACAATTGGTTGATTGGGGAGAAATGGTGAAGGAAAATCAACAGGCGGAGGAGTTAGAGAGAATTCGGACGGCTATCCAGAAGGGCAAATGAGGGTTCAAAGGGTATCACCTAGAGAACTCTCTTTTATTATATAAAGGGAGGCTAGTACTACACCGTGACTCAGCATTCGTCCCCATTCTTCTACGAGAGTACCACGACAGCCGGATTGGTGGACATTCAGGGGTGGAGAAGACCTATCGGCGGGTGAAAGCCGAATTTTTCTGGAAGGGGTTAAGAGGTGATGTTGAGGACATGGTGAGTAAGTGTGACATTTGTCAACGGAACAAGTATCAAGCTTGTGCCCCTAGTGGTTTACTGTAGCCCTTGGTGCTTCCAAACAAGATTTGGGAGGAAGTCACCATGGATTTCATCGAGGGGTTACCCAAGTCGGAAGGATATACGGTCATCATGGTGGTAGTGGATCGTCTGAGTAAGTATAGCCATTTCATTCCTCTACGACATCCTTTTTCAGCTTCTACTGTTGCATTTACTTTCATCAGAGAGGTGGTTCGATTGCATGAGGTCCCCACTTCTATTGTCTCGGATAGAGACAAAGTCTTCTTGAGTTCATTTTGGAAGGAGCTTTTCAAGATGCAGGGCACCTACTTGAAGAGGAGTACAGCATACCACCCACAGACAGACGGACAATCCGAGGTGGTGAACCGGAGCGTGGAGACTTATTTGAGATGCTTCGTTGGGGAGAGGCCTAAGCAGTGGGTCAAATGGCTACCATGGGCAGAATATTGGTACAATACTTGCTACCATACCGCATCTCAGTTTACACCTTTTAAGATTCTTTATGGGAGGGATCCACCACCATTGGTGAATTATCAGAAGGGGACGACTCCTGTCTATCTAGTGGATCAATACTTGGAGGAGAGGGATAAAGTGTTGGAAGAGTTGAGGGAGCACCTATTGCGAGCCCAGCAGATCATGAGGACCAAGGCAGATTCGCATCGCAAGGAAGTGACATTTGAGGTGGGAGAAATGGTGTACCTAAAGCTGCGGCCTTACCGACAGAAGACTTTGGCTAACATAAGAAGTGAGAAGCTCTCCCCACGATACTACGGGTCTTTCGAGATCGAAAGGAAAGTGGGGATGGTGGCCTACCGCCTCAAGTTACCACCTCAATCCTCCATCCACCCTGTTTTCCATGTGTCACTATTGAAGAAGAGCATAGGGGAGAACATCATGGCCACTCCTACCATACCACGGGGCCTCACAGGAGATATGCAATTCTTATTAAAGCCACTACAGGTGAAAGAAGTAAGGAAGAATGATCAAGGCAAGAGGGAGGTACTCATCGAGTGGAAGGACCTTCCGACGCATGAGGCTACTTGGGAGATGTATGAGGTCATGCAGGAGCAATTTCCAGACTTCAACCTTGAGGACAAGGTTGATCTTCTAGAGGGCGGTATTGATGGACCGGCTGAGCCGGTCCATCCGAGACCCTTGCGGGTCTACAGGAGGCGAGGGGGGGGGGGGGGGGGGGGGGGCATCCGGTTCGGGTGAGCCAAAGGGGGGGGGCGGCCGAACCTGGGGAGAAAAGGGAGAGGGTCACGGTGGGCCCTTGGGGCCCACTTACTTAAATCCTTGGGCATCAAGGGGGAGGCCAAGTTTTGGGGGGGAAATGGAGGGTGGATGATGGGGGGTAATTTAGGGATGAGGGGGAAGTTGTGAGATTGTATGAAATGAACCATTAGGGTTTATTTTGGGGAGGATGTGAAGAAAGTTTTTTCTCTTTTCCTTCTTGTTTTCTCTAGGGTTTCTTTTGGGAGATTTGATCCTTCTCGAAGTGGACTAGCTTTGTCTTTTATTTTGTCTTGAAGATTAATGCAAAGCTCTTTTGTTCTTCCTCTCATTCTTCTTGTTTTGAGTTAACTTTGATTTGGTGGAGAAATTTCATCCTTGAAGGAAAATTAGGGCAAACCCTAATTTGTGAAACCTAAGGCGTATCAGATTCACAGAGAAATCCTAAGTACTTAAGGCCATGGATGATGCATGATATGTCTTTATGGCTTCTGCTATAATTTGCAAGTAATTTTTATAACAGCAAAATAAATTTTAAATGTTTCAAAAGGAAATGTTATGGAATCTGCTCAAGACCACTCTACATAAACCCTTATACTTCTTTCTATTTCACATGCAGTGCCTCTTATGTTCTTGTTTTCATGGAGAAAGCTCAATTTTAGAAGAAGCTTTCTTCTCAAATTTTGTTAAGAGAAGAAGCAAAGAGGGGGTACAAAATGAAAATAAAATGAAAAATATTTTTTTTAAGAATAAAACATCTATGCTAGTATTTATCACCATAAAACAATAATGCAATGACCGCACGGCCCAACCAAAACCAAGCAAAACTTGAGTCCATGCTCGTCTCACATATCATTACACGAAGAATTACCACAATTCCAATGTGATCAATTATGGAACTAACATTCAAAGGGGTCCTTCTCATTCTATTTTATCCTACGTAAAAGTCTCAAGATAAAGGGATAAAAATATACTTTAAGTGGTTTTGGCATTTTATAATAAAAGCACAGCGTGCATCAATAAAGGGGTAGATATAGTTAATCTGAAAGTATTAAGAAGAAAGGGAGAAATTTTTTTTAGAGCCCAAAGTAACAAAGTTAGCAGTTATGAAAAAAAAAAATTCCACAAAACATAGTTAACATATACTCTAAAAACACATATATAAATACAAGAGAATTTGTTTAGTTGGTCCAATATATATATATATGTATGTATAAAAGGACAACAAGCTGAAATAATAAATGATTTTAGCATATTATACTAACCACATGCAAAGAACAAGATTACCTCACTGGCAAGAGGTACTCGCCCTTGTACAGAGGTAACAACCGACCAAACTAATGTTGACATGTGAAGTACCAGAGTTTCAGAAACGCCTGCACAGTAATATATGACGCTCAGAAAAGCAGTTGAGGATCAAAAACTACATACTTACAAATTTGGAAAACAAATATCTGGACTGCTAAATTCCAGGTAAAGGTATAGAGCATGGTTGCATGTAATAAGAGCCATAAAGATAAATAATGTTTTGTTTGAACCAAACATCTTGCATGTTTTAAGAAAACTTTATATGGAGGATGAAAATTAAGAGTTCATATCAACAACAACAAATGGAAAAGAAAACATTAAAGAAAAGTTAGAACTTTTCGACAATGATGTTATATGTTCTTCCAGGTGAACTTCCTAGATTACTAGGATTAGCAATAGTGGACGTGGTAATAGTAGTACCAGCAGGGAGAGAGTGTGTCTGTGCCAGTGTGCCTAGATGAATAGGCTTTTATTTCCCCTCAAATTTAGTGTACAATGACAACTCTACATAAGACAGCAAATGAAATTTTATTTAAAATTCAAACAAAATCAGGTAGAAATATCTCATATATTACTCTATGTATGGAAAATACATAATCTTAGGGAATAAGGCATATAATATCACAACAGGTCTCTTCCTTGCTTGAGGGAGCACCAAGACACACCCAATCAGTTTTCAAACCACTCAACCTCTCGTATACTGTGTAACCGACAATCCTAACATAACCCCAATGTAGCAAGTTATCTAGAAAAAGAAACAAAAGAATCCTTAAGGCTGAACCAAACGACTGAAAATCTTAAGGGGGATTTGAGAGTCTCCTGGATCATATCAACCAAGCCCCTGTATTATCGTACAAAAGATTCTAACCACAAAGTTAGGTTAATGTTTCATAATTAGTAGTCCTGAAGACAGTTTTTTGGAAAGAGTTCTAAATGAACAGGGCATTTAAGAATCAAATACAATGAAAAAAATTAGATTACTCCAACTAAACTTCATTTGAGCCATTTTCATGTTCTCTCCATAATTCAGAGCCTTATCACATGGTAACCTAGAAAGCTCCTTAAATGATTCCAGATCAATTTTCTGGTCTATTTTAAAGTAGATAATTTTAATTTAGTTGCATGCGTTATTCATTTGTAGAACCCTTCATAACGACTATTTTCAGTATTCTTCATGATTAAGAACTAGCTATATTGTTTGTATAGATGTTTGTCATACGGCAATCAAGGGTTGATGATAACTTTGTGGCTGAATACTAGAACTTTGCCAGTATCCTCTCCAGGGGTTGCAAACTATTTTCACATCCACTTTATACTTAACATCATTTTATCTTACATTTGCACCGTCTTCATAAGCCCCAAGGTTCTCAATAACAGATGAAAATGTAAGTACGATAATACATTAACCAATTAATCTTTCATATGTACAACTAAATAAAAGGACAGTCTCAAAGCTAACATGCCTGAAGACAACATCAACTCAGAAATACTTGGCCTTACCATGATGAAAAGCTCGGTAAGATGATATACTACATATCAGAACTCATTAATCTACTTCAAATATATATCTAATGCAGAATATTTTAATATAGACTAAACAAAAAAAAGAATACGTGTTATGTAGAACCATGACAGAAAAGCATATTGAACTAGAACTACAAAACCTCATGTTTGAGAAGTCAAGTAATTTGGAAAGTGGAAACTTTATACCATTACCATTTTTATTATCACCACCCCCAACAATAAACCAGTTTTCCCCCACTGTTATTCCAGCATGACCAGCTCTCGGACCAGGAGTCACACCCTGTTGGTTTGGCCTTGACCATTCCATCTGCAATAAAGTTTGCAAACTAAAGAAATTCAAGAAAGGCTATTCTGAACTGTTATGGTCAAACATCGCAATAATGAGAAGTAGCCTTCTTACAGTTTGCAGGTCAAGGACATGAAGATCATTAAAGCATGTAGCATGAGAGCCCCCACCAAATATAAGAAGGTACCGCTCAGCATGGCAAGCAGCAGCATGGTCTGACCTTGGAGAAGGTGGTGTACCTCTGAAAAAGAGTAATGAAAATTCATTGTATACTTTATGTGAGTTCAGTCAAAATTACATAAGCATGCTAAGAGAAACTCGAAAAAGATACTATTTGATTTTAAATCATGCAAAAACATTTAGTAAATGACCATCAAGAGTTCAGAAACATAATACTGTCAAATACTTAATATGGCCAAAAAGGCAAATAGTATCAACAAGCCGTTGCTAGAAAGGCAGAGAATGCAGCTTTCTAGGGATAAGTACAAGAATATTCTAGGGAGTGATTAGTTTGTAAGAAGGAAACAGATAATGAATTAGGCTGATCAATGGTTCTGCAAAAGATCAGGGTAATCCAATCAGTTCCAAACTTAACCTGGAAGTAACAGAAGTATTAGCACAAAAAATGCAGTCCTTGTGCAGAATTTATAGGCAGAACCATGTGGTCTCTGTGCATGATGTACTTCAAAGGATCAAAGTGTCCCAACTTCGACTAAATTTAAATTTTGCAGCCTGCACCTCTCAGTTGACTGATACTTAATGCAAATATTTTCTTGGACTCGTTCGAGTACTTTCAATGACTTCCTTGGAGTTTTATATTACGTTGCCCAATGTGACATGCCAAAAGGAGCTGAAACATGTGTGCTTTTGAGAACAAACTCACTCGTAAGGTGGCATTGATAGAGCGGTGAAAGAAGATGGAGAAGAGGCAGCCAAGGATCATCCAGATGGTGGTGATGGTCACAGAAGTCAGTGGATACTGGAGAGGAAAGAGATATGGAACACAGGAGGAGGGGAGGGTGGGTGCGCATGGTAAGAAGAGAGCAGAGATGACTATCATGGACTAAAAGGGCTATGAGAGTAGCAATGGAAGTAGAGGCAGGAGATTATTTTGCAGGTGGAGAGGGAGATTGCAGCATGCATAACATATTAACAATCCATCATTTGTAGAGAGGAGAAAGGGTCCACCAACCATTGTTTGATAGATCACAAGTGCCTTTCTTTTTGGAGCTTTAATAATTAATAAATGACAGCTTAGAAGCAATATATATCAAAAATTCATTTCACTATTCTAATAAGACGAGCTAATAAATGGTAGTAGTTAAGTTAAGCTTTTTCTTTATATATATATATATATATATATATATATATATATATATATATATATATATATATATATATATATATATATATATATATATATATATATATATATATATATATATATATATATATATATATATATATATATATATATATATATATATATATATTATGATAAGCTAAAAAAAGGCGTAAGAAATACTCCTGCTTACATAGCATCTATATCATCCCAGGTCATGGTTTCCAAGTCAAGAATGTGCAGATCATTTAATAGAGATCTTTTAGCATCTTCCCCGCCAAACATGACTAAAGTTGTTCCAACGAGGGTCACTGATTGACCTCCACGAGAAATCTGGATGAAAGACGATTATAGAAAGATCAGAAATAAAGTTTTTATTATGTTTTCATCTTTGGTATAGAAGCAAATATTTAATCATCACAAATGCATCGCCTCTGGTTCAAACTAAAGTTAGAGAAGAAAATGGGCTATTATTGT
The DNA here is from genome assembly GCA_016618105.1 of Dendrobium huoshanense. Classification (NCBI taxonomy): domain Eukaryota; kingdom Viridiplantae; phylum Streptophyta; class Magnoliopsida; order Asparagales; family Orchidaceae; genus Dendrobium; species Dendrobium huoshanense. The sequence goes on from CM028358.1 coordinate 84,475,102, forward strand.
GATATAAGAAAGAAGAACAGTATGCAATCAAAGAGGAAAACTACCGGTGGCTTCCCATAAGTCCTTAAATTGGACCAGGTCAAAGTCTGCGGATCAAATTCTTTAACTATCACCAGAATACAATGAAATTATTCAACAGGAGCTAGACATAAAGATAATTTGCTAAAACATCAACTTGAAAGTAAATGAAACCTGTGACAGTCTCAGAAGGATCTTTTGAATGACCAGCAACGGATAGAATCTTATCATCCCATGAAATCTGAAAAAAGAGTTTAAAAAAAAAGTTCTATAAGATACCAATCAATACATGCAACAGAGTCCGTGGCATACTAATAGCAACTACAAGGACATAGAACTTGAATTCTCCACTAATTACCAGGGAATGCCCAGCAAGAGGAGCAACATGGGCTGGTGTTGATGATTCTGAGGTCCCTTTTGCTATTTTAGCGTCTATCTTTGACCACATCAAACTTTTCAAATCGAGAACCTTTTCTCCAAGTTGAGGAAAATATATCATTAAGGTTAATTTAAGATTAAGGAAACAGGAGAAGAATCATTAATCATTTCCAATAATTCATACAAATTTCTCTGCAATAAGGTTATAAGTCACTATTGCATCACAGTTAACTAGTTTTAATAATGAATTGACAGACTGCAGAATATATAAAAATAAATAATCTCAATAACTATTATATACCTGAAGATCATTGAGGTATCGGCCATTGTGATTCCCACCAAAAATGTACATTTTATCCTTCACAACAGCTGCGCCATGCTGCAAAGAAATAAATTATTCAATGCTGAGACACCACAAAATAAACTAGTAAGCAGCATAAGGATTTTCTAAAACTTGCTAATCAATAAAGCATTGCCATCCAGTGACCTGATATCTAGGCTTTGGTTGTTGTCCAGAAATTGGTGGTGCAACCCATTTATCATAAATAGCAATAGCACCAAGCCCTTCCATTATAATATCTTTATCCTGGGTCTCAATAGGACCCCCATTTTCTGTTGAAATATGTTTAGGCTCAGGAAAAAAGGTCCCGTCAGGAATAGCTGTCTCACCAGATGATTCCACTTTTGGCTTCTAATTGAAAGAGAGAGAAAAAAAATACAGATGAATAGGGTGATAGTCAATTGAATGCACAGAAAAATATCATAAATGACAATAGATTTGACTTAGAAAAAAGGCAGCAATTATCTTTACCATTTACGCTAGTACAGGTGTTGCATGGAAAGAACATTATCATAGCATGCCACGAGAAAAGAATAGGGCCTAATAGCATGGAAAATGCTTGTAAATATCTGTGCGTGCAGTAATTTATTCTTCTGCAAACCGAAAGAAAGTTGATTCCATTATAGTTTGCATGATGCTTAAGTACAAAGATCAAGAGCTTCTATAGTTTCACTCAGGACAAAAGATGCACTTGTAACAAAGAGAACCCCCAAAATATCAAACCAAACCACCGCACTGTGAGTAGTAGTAGTGCTTATTCAAGGTTCATGGTATCAATATATAAGACCTTCTAGCCAAATGCACATTCCAGAACGTTTCATTTCAATGATAAAACCTTTTTGTAAAATGATTGCCTAATCTTAAATCATACAATGGGAATATTTGCGTTTAAAGGTAATAACAATAATCAAACAGCATTTATTAAAATGATATTTTGAATTACATCAATTCCCTTGTTTCACCAGGAAATAATTCAGGTCAGCAGCCAGAAAATGGTAAAATGACATGTGAGATGATATGAACATCAATAGGTGATAGCATAGTTATCATTCTATAGATGTTTTACACTTACCGAGGCAAGTGCCCAGCCACACTAGTAAGTAAAATTTATATTAGCAATTGACGGAAAAAAAGAACAAATCAAACATAGAACATTCATAATCTAATTTGACATTTCAAAAAAATTAAACAAAAAAATGAATTGCACTATCTGCTATTGAAATATATGATGCACAGACACAGACATAGCGACATGGATACGACATGACACGGACACGGGGCACATCAATTATTAAAAATATAGGACATGGACATGGGTTGGACACGGTATTATAGTTTTTATATTTTAAAAAGTGTATAAAAATTGAATAAGTATAATTTTAAAAATAATTTAGAAATAATATGTCATTTAACTAAAATTTTTGCTTAAAATGATTAATATTAGGATATCGAGAGTCGGGCGTCGATGTCGTTTATCAGTTATCGAGAAAGGAGATGATAATGCTGTCGAGAGTCTGGAATTGATGTTATGCAATAAATATTGGGCATTAATATTAAAAGGGTGTTTATAAGGGCGATTGATTTGGTGTTGTGGAAAAGAAATAAGAAATTTAATTTTTTTTTATATTTTAAATAAGTAAAAATATTAAATATAAAAAACTATATTTAAAAAAATTCATAAAATATTTAAGATACAAAAGTCGGACATGCGTGTCCAATTTATATTTAATATTTTTTTAATTGGACACGTTTTCGGTGTGTTTGACATGTGTCGGAGGAGTGTCGGACAATACACGCCTCTTTGAGGAATAGTGTCGGTGCATATATATATATATATATATATATATATATATAATCGAATATATCCATAAGGAACACCTCCGCCTCTAAGCCGGCCCTGCCTCAAACAGTTTATTCACTAACGACACAACTAGGGGTGTAAACGAGTCGAGCCGAGCTCGAGTTAGGGGGTGTTCGAGCTCGACTCGCAACTCAAAAACCCAGCTTGAACTCGAGCTCGAGCTCGAGCTCAGCTCGCGACACTATATCAAGCTTATCGAGTCGCTCGCGAGCCACTCATTTTCGTTCGTCCGGCCTGCTTTTGATTTTACCGCCCGTTTCATTTTTTTTTTTTTTGAAATCCACCCGTTTCACAGGTGGAGCAGTGGAGCGAACACAAAAATCGAGAAAGCACTGTTGGCGTGAGCTGAAAGGCCTTCAGCATTTATTAAAAAAGGAAAAAGTTGTTTTTCTTGACAGCTTTTAGATTATTTATATATTTTTTGAAAAACAATTTATTATTTTATAACTCAAAAAGCTGCTGCTTGGCATTTAATGATTTTGATGTTTTAATATATTTTTATTAAGCATATTTGATTTTTTTTATTTTTTAAATGTAATAAAAATATTAATAATAAAAAAAAACAGTAGTTCGAACTGGCTCGCGAGCTCACGAGCCGAGCTTCATCAACCTCGAACTCGAGCTCATTTACTAAACGAGCTCGAGCTCGACTAGTAAGCTCGATAAGCTCGGCTTGCGAGCCCAAAAATGAGTCGAGCTCGAGCCGGCTCCCGAGCCGGCTCGGCTCACTTACACCCCTAGACACAACTACTCCTCTAATTCCCCTCACGGCATAAAACCACCCCAGTCCGCTCTCCTCCTCATTCGAATTCTCACTCACGCAGGAATGGAAGGCCGATCTCCCGCTCGATCTCTAAATGCCGAACATGAGACCCCAAACCAAAGTCCCTCTCTACCGTTCTCTATTCTGCACGTGGCGACCCGACGCACAAGTCTAGCCACACGAAGCCCGCTCCCGATCTGCCTTCTTCTGCACGCAAGACCCGCGATTAGGCTTCGCTCCTGCTCAATCGGCCTCGTTCACTTAGCCGCACAAGACCCCCCAGCCTATGGCCCACAGCCGCGCACACGTCACTCCCGCGACTCCTCTGCACGAGTCAAATCCAGTCACATGAAACCCCTCCAACTTAGCCCATCTTCGCAATCCGCCCTCGTGCCCGTCTGTTATGCCCGTCGCCTGCTCGATAGAACTCCTACTCCCAGCGTCCTGTGACGATCTCCACTCCAAATGTAAGCAAGCCAGCACCTGTACGCCAATCTGAGATGTTCACACATAAAACTACTTCCAACATGTGATCTTATTTTTAATAATTACAATAATAAACAAACAGTGTCAATCAACAGACAGGAACAATCAAATCAAAGACCTTAGATCCGACCAGGAAATGTTTAAATCTAGTTAACTACAATGTACCTTATGGAGAATGGAATCCTACGTCTGCAAAGCGAGATTCATTCTGTAACGCCATTTTTCTTGAGCAAACTAAACTAAACAAAAAAAAATGACTTGCACTTTTCTATTATTGACACAAAATTATATATATATATATATATATATATATATATATATATATATATATATATACACACACACACACAACTACATTTATTTATTTCTGAAGTTGTTTGGTCAATACAATTTGCTGACAACTTTAATTAAATTTGAAAAATAGTTTGTTCAGAACATCCTCACAAAATTTTAACACAAGACATGTTTTCTAGGTTTGCATGAAAATGAAATTTATCTTGTAAAAAAACATTAATTTGACAATGTTCTTGCAAAGTAAAAATAAGCATCTTGCAAAAGAACATAAATATCACTAGAATGCCCTAAGAAAATGCATTTCTATTTGGTTTTGCTAAAAACTTATCTTACTCACAAAACTTGTTTCTATAATTTGATGAGAATTTTAAGTTTAACAACTATTTCGTCAAATTTAGTCTCAATTACATTAATAAAAATCCTTCTTTTTTTTTTTTTGGATCTCCAGTCTCCACTTTAGAGATCAAAAGCCCATCAAACAAATTGTTGGTGGGCCAAATAATCTTGTTTTAGACCGGTCCACCATGAACCTCTTCATGGATACACCAAGCAGAATAAGGGTTCCTCCTAGTAGGGGGCAAGATTCTGTGGTGGGGCCTAGCAATCAATTAAACATTTATTAAGGATGATGGGTTTGGGAGGGAAAATTCAAAAGGAGCTATTTAGGGATTAGATAATTGTGTTTCGCTTTAAGTAGATTTATTGAACTAATATATATAGGGTAAGGCCTAAGCCTCACGCCAGTGAGGCGAGGCGAGCCTCAACCAAGCTGAGGTGTAAGCCTAAAAAAATTATAATGTTGATCATAGAGAAAATTATAACTAATTGGCGTGGCTTTTGATCATGCATTCAAGAGTAGGTAGATGAATTATTTGAAAGCGCATATGACTAGATTAATATTTAATTGGAGGGTATATTAATTCGGATTGATACTTGAAAAATGTATTCTTATAACTTAGCATCTGTTGACTAGTTGTATAGATGAACTTCAATAAGTATATTTGTGCACTTATTGTTCATCTAAAAAGTTAGAGATTGCATAATGCCTACTGAGTCATGGTTTTTTTAGTTGGAATTTGGATTCATATCAAAGTTGTGAAACAAAAAGCTTCTGAAGTAACTTTAATGATTTAGTTTACATGTTCTATGCTTGCTAATTGTTATAAGGCATTGCATAGACCATATTAGGGCATTAAGACTATGCAATATTGACTTATGAGATTTTCATTGACCGGTTAAACAGTGCCAATGAAAAATATGTTGAATATTATATATATAATAATCAATTAGTAAGTAATTAGCAACAACTTCATATTTTTAAGAGTGTTGAATTTTTCTTAAACTTCAAAATATATAAGAAATCTGTGCAAATCATTTCCCAGAGTTAGGCTAACTTGTTATGAAAAAGCAATTTGGTAACATATCTCTCAGTTGCCTTGGTCTTGAAATTATCCGTGAGGCCGTACTATAAAACTATGAATTTAAGCTCAATTGTACTTAATTTTTTTATGGCATATATCGTATGTGCCTGCATTTGTTACTTTAATGAATAAATGAACCAATGCACTCTCTATATATGTGGATGGCCGTACTATAAAACTATGAATTTAAGCTCAATTGTATTTAATTTTTGCTGGCATATATCCTATGTGCCTGCATTTGTTATTTTAATGAATAAATGAACCGATGCATTCTCTATATATGTGGAAACTACATAATTTTGTTTCTGAAAATAGGAATATATCATTAAGAACAGCTAGCATAAACATGATAATGATGAAAAAGCTACATTAATTGAAAGCACGGACAAAATCAAAATAAAACATTTTATGAAAGGTTGAGTTGTTAACCTTATGATGAAAAAAGAAAATATATACTATTAGTCAAGAGAAGAAATATGACAATGAAAATTAACATATGCGAATATCATAATATAAAACAAAGACTTTGTAACAGGTCATAAGTCATAACCATTATAGTATAACGGAGTCAACTCAACCAAACTATCAGCCTATTTTCCAAATCCCAGATCCCAAGCAAAATCTATAGCATGCATGAATACAAAATTTTCCATAAATAAGACATGGAGCATAATGTCTATGATGTGATACCACATGCAAGGAGCTTCTTAAGGAAATTAAAAGTGAATGACAACGTAATTTCAATTAATATCTTATTGAGATAGCAAGAAAATCATTAAAGAAATCGTGTTATTAACTAGCTTAGGCGAAGAAGTATGCGTAGATTGACCAAAACTTATGGATAAACAACGATAGTAGCAACACCAAAAGCTATTAAACAACAATCCGTAATTTAATAACGAGAAGTTCACCTTGGGGATTAACCACTCAACTAAACTAGGCTTAGCGGGAGAAGATTTTCAGCACACCAAACGATGCCACGAGGAAGGTTGCAATGCCAAGGGTCTTGAGCCACGGAGAGGTTGCCGGTGGTGGAGGACACACGGACGGCGTGCTTTTAATAGTCCACCCGTAATCTTCGAAGTCACCCCAAGGAGGATGGGGAGAGGGTCGGCCAAGGTGGGAGAAGGGGAGGGGCGGCGGGTTATGGGAGGAGGAATTGGGTTTAGATGAGGGGAGAGGGAGAGATCTAACCAAATCTGAAATTAATTCAGATTTTGATTAAATTAGGAGGGAGGTTACTTAGAATTTGAATTTCAAACCTCATATGATCAATGCCATAAAGTGGCAATTAATGGGCATTAATCCCAATCAAGGCCGGCGGCCAATAGGGGAAGAATAAGCGATTAATTCCAATCCTGAAATTAATTTCAGGATTAAGTAAATTTGGAGGGGAAATTTATTTGAAATCAATTTGAATTTCAAATATGAGGTAGCATTAAATGAGGCAATCAATGGGGGAGCCCATCCTAGGGCCGGCGGCAAGATGAGGAGGAGAGGGAATTTAGGGAGAGAGTATGCACTTTCCAATTGGGTCGATGCCACCTAGGATGAAAGTTATCAAATCCACATGTCATGAGATTTGGAGTGAATCATTCAAAACCTTCCATTTTTGGAAACTTTCAAATAAGGAAAGTTTTGAATTTCAAATTTTGAAATTCAAAAGTAGTAACTCCCTTAATTATTGTTAGGCAACAATCAAGGAACCACTAGGAGGATTGATGGCATCACCAAGGGGGAAAGCCATGGATGGCCGGCGGCTAATGGAGGAGGAGGGAGATGGCCGACGGGTTTGGGTAAGAGGAAGGGGTCTTCTTGTGGTGGAGGAGAAAGAAGATGGAGGTGAATACGAAGGAGAGGATAGAAAACCTAACCACAAGCCGCGGACTCTTCCAACGACTGGTGGGCCTTGCGATTTGCTCCCCTTGATCTCTCTCCCTTCTCAAGCTCTCATGCAAGAAGAAGAAGTAGAAACACACAATTTTTTTTCATTCAAATATTCATTTTCTATTACAAGAGGAAAGATCCATATATATAGGTCTCAAGCATACATGAATAAATAAAGACTAAATTGCCCTCAGGGCCCCAACATAACTCAACTCAACATAAGGGTACAATAGGAAAATATAAAAATAAAAATGCATAAACAATTAGAAAAATAAGCTCTGAATCGTGGCCATCGATCGGTGATGCACATGTTTGGACTTTGGATCGATGTCCTCATCAATCTAATCCAGGATTTTCAACAATTAGACCTTCACTAGCCAGTCAAAAAGGCACATATTAAGATGTCCAAAGACAACCAAAAAGTAAAAAAAAAAAAAACCATGATCCGGGGGGTAGCAAATCAAACAAGTTTGAGAAAAGAAAGACTTAATATAACACGTCTAAAAGGCTTTCATGTGAAATTTACGGCATCTTTACCATGACTAAAAAAATACATTATCTACTCAACATGTAACTTTTTTTCTTTTATCAGTAAAGACAAATGTGCGGTTTCAGCTTATAAATATTTTGAATGCCAAAATAAAGACGCTAACAAGAAAATAGACAATTTATTATTTCTACTGACATGCATATTGCAAGTAGAAGAACAAAGTAAATATCAAAACGTTAGCAACCTAGTGATACCGTGAAGAACTAAGCCTTAAAAAATTTAAACAACCAAAACATGATAAATTCATAAATAATTTGGCCTTGGCATAGTTATAAACATTTTCCATTGACAGCATTAAATAAATCAAGAATTAAGCAGCATACTTACATGCATTTCAGAATTAGGTTTCACAGTAGGTTCTGGGACCCTTGAATACCAAGCAGGATCTTCCTCCTGTAAAGAATGCTATAATATCGGTTACCTATCTTTAATGCAATTTAGTGACAGCGTAAGTTTTGACATGCACCTCCAAGATTTTCACAAACAGACGCATTGCTTCTATTGAAACCATGTTTCCAAGTCCATGCCAACTGTAAAGACAATATAGTGCAAAAATAGTATATAATCAAGATGACGATAATCATAAACAAAATTTAAAAATCTTACATCTAAAATATTCAACAATATTTTATTAGAAATTCTCATTATTTTTAACCGCAAAATACATAAGCACTGCAACAATTCATACAAAACATATAGCACTTTGAGTCTACAATTCATACAACAGCAGGTTTGGCACATGCCCATCAATGATCTTAATTCTATAGAACTAAACGCCATATTGGAACCAGATCTAATAAGCGATCAATCAAATCACCTATATAATTTGAGCATCAGCTTGTGGAAACTTTGAGGGGATCATGTTCATTGAAGTTTAAATAGCACAATGTCTCCATGAAAATTGACGAGTGTGGTAAAGATCATATTAACCATTGAGATCGAAGAGAATATAGCCAGGATTCAATAGGTATGATTGGTTGTCAATCAGATGTGTGAGAGAAAAACTTCAAAAATTGAACTATTGAATTAAAACTCAAATTATAGCAGCATTATGATGAGTTTGAAAATTTGTTTAAATAAGCTTGTTTTAAAATCTTAATTTAGGATTAGGATAATTTTTGTTAGGATTATCTTTTAAATTGACATTATCTAATATGCAATTATATATAAGGTTTACTCTTTTTTGGATTAATTTTATGTTTGTTAAACAATTTTTATGTTGATTGTTAACTACCAAATGTAACCTTCCACTTCTTTCATTCATAGTTTGGGACCCGACAATAATAATGTTAAAGTGAAGTGCATTAAGGATGAAGATCAAAAAGTGTTTTTCTTAGAATAAGATATTCAAAATAGGTGGATAAGATATTTTGATAAACTTTTCACTGAAGGTTGTAAGAATATGATTGACTTTAGTGATCTTAGCTTCTCATATTAGTAATATTGAAGTTAAAGAGGCTATAAAGAAAATAAAGTGCGAAAAAGATTACCTGATGATATTTCAAAAGAAGTGTGAAAATGCTTATAGGATAAGGATTTTCTTGGCTAAGTAAACTTTTTAATATTATTTTGAAACTAAAAAGATGACAGATAAATATAGAAGGAGCGTGTTGGTTTCTATTTTTAAGAATAAAGGTTATGCACAAGAGTGTGTAAATTATCGAGGAGTTTAGTTAATATGTTATATATTAAAATTACATGAGAAAGTAATTGGGAATAGATTACGACATGATACTAATGTTTATTCAAATCAGTTTGGATTCATGCCAGGTAGGTCTACTATGGAGGCTATACGTTTGTTGGGAGCTTTGATGGAGAAGTATAAAGAGAGTAAGGAGAATATGCATATGATATTTATTGATTTAGAGAAAACATATGATAAAGTTCAAAACGAAGTGCTCTGAAGAGTTCTAAAAATGAAAGGAGTTAATAATGCTTATACTCAAATCATTAAAGATATGTATACATGAATTGTTACTTGTATCAAGCACAAGGTAGTTGGACCAAGTATTTTTTAGTTCACTTGGATTACATCAACGATAAGCTTTAAACCAATGTCTTTTTCGCTTTAATCATGGTTTTACTAAGCATTTGCAAGAGGATCTACTTTGGTGTATGATTTTTGTTGATGATATTCTTCTTATTAATAAGACTAGAGAAGAGTTGATGAAAATTTTAAATTATATAAAGGTCAACCTTAGAGTTCAAAGGTTTTCATTTGAGTAGATCTAAAACTGAATATATTGAGTGTGATTTTAATAAGAATAGATCTAATGATGGGATTGTGACATTGGGTGATCAAGTATTAAAAACAAGTGCACCTTTTGGATAATCTCGGGCCTGTTATTCAAAGTGATGGTGAAATAGATTGGGATATTCTTAGTAGAATTCAAGTAAGATGGTTGAAGTGGAGGAATGCATCGAGTTTGTTGTGTGAAAAGTACCCCTCAAACTTAAGGAAAATTTGTAAAAGATGTTAATGAGATATGCAATGCTTTATGGGGTAGAATGTTGGCCATTAAAATAGAAGCATAAATTAAGTTAAATGTTATAGAGATAAGGTTGCTCAAGTGGATGAATGGATTTTAACTTTGGAATAGAATGCAAAATGAGTATATACGTGAAAAAATTGGAGTAACACCTATGGCGGATAAGATTAGAGAGAGACGCCTTAGATGGTTTGATAACATAATCGACCTTTCATGACCCTTTAAGGAGAGTAGATGTATTAGCTCCAGCCTATGTTAGAAAGGGTAGATGAAGGCCTAAATAGACATGGTTAAAAAGTATTAAAAATGGCATTTTTAATTAGATTTAAATGAGAATTTTACTCTTAATAAGACATCTTGGACAAAAAGGTTTCATACAGCCGACCCCATGTAGTAGCATAAAAGCTTGTTGTTGTTGTTGTACTGTTTTTGTAGAGAATATTTAGGAGTTGATTAATTTTTTTTACTCTATATAGTAATCTTCTATTTAAAGATCCTAGTTCCTGCGATGAAATTACAAGAATTTTTTCCCCTGAGTTTTATCACTTGCACTTAATCTTCTCCAATAGAAGTTCCTTCCTCCAACAAACTTTACTCCTGCTACTGTAGCTGAATCCATGAGACTCCTCTTAGGTTACTATAGCATGCCTCCCGGTTCCTATATCATAAGCTGTTGTTTGCTGTTGGTTGCATTCCACCATTTTTTTCCTCTACTGTTAGCAATCCACAACTATTTACTTTCTTTTTGCTACTTTTTCTGCTATTTTACCTGTTTAATGCTTGCTTCTATTTAGTTGTTCGGTGTTACTGGATGCTCCAAAGTTGACATTGCAATCTAGGTGCCCAGCTATTGAACCAAGTCATGAGTTCATTCAGGCATTGAAAAAGGGGGAAAGACTAGACTAAAATGTTGTTTTTAAGCCGTCTAGTTCTAAAACAATGCTTTGTTCTTGATGTCCAGCAGAGAAAAACTAAAAATTAAAGAAAGAAATCTATCGACTATGAGAAAACTCAATTAAGAGATGATTTATAGATCTAGTTGGTATTAGAGCAACAGTTCTTGGTATATGATACAAATAAAGATGGGATATAAAGACAAGAGAGAGTTCCTTCTTGTCTTGAAAACATATCTAAATTTTCCCGAAAAAAAAAAAAAACATATCTAAAATCACTAAACAGATGAGAAAGAAGACAAAGAAGAAGAAAAAGAAGATAAACACAACCAATCAACAGACAAAAAATATTCCATACCAAACCTAGCGGACCAATTGGCTAAGATTGATGAAGCAAATGATCACCATGATTGAGTGGATGGGGATGCAAATGATCATTGTTGTGAGTTGTGACAAGTAGGTCAAGTCATATTCTTTCTCCTCTTGCGTCCATGCTAGATGTAAACATGATTGGGGAGGTTGAAGATCAAGATACGGCTACAACTCATAAAAAAGGATGTGAACATTCCAAAATAAAAGCCAAAATGAAGATTCCTAGTTATGAGGGAAGGTGCATAGATCAAATAGCTAAAGACTTATTTCACCTTGCACTAGTATAACACCGGACAAGGTTGCATTCGTCCAACTGTAATCAAGCATCATGCCCTAGCGTGGCGGAATACTCACTAGAGATAAATGATCATCAAAATGTGAGCTGGAAAATATTCAAGAAACTCATACCGGTGGAAGCCAAATATTCTACCCAATGGGTATGTAGAATATCAGTGGAAGCAATGAACAAAATTTAAGACAATGCCAAGAATAAACTTTGTAGGAGTAAATCGCAGAGCTTGGACTTCACATGGTCACTTTGGAAAAACACTTTTGAGATGTACAAACTTTGATGAAATGCACCTTAGAACTTTATTCATAAATTGCAAGTGAACACCTATTTCCGATCACCGATCTCAACTAGGCCACAATAATGGCGATGGTCATAGAGTGCAAGAATCAAGGCAATAAGAAGAGGACCCATTAACTATCTTTTCACCAAAGAAAGAAGAAAAACAGGACTAGGGATAACATTTTCTCTAACAAGACAAATGTCCCTGTTAAGTTCTTGAACATTGCTATATTCCTGGTCATACCAATGAAAAATATCGCAAAGAAGAAAGAAAATAAAAAAACAATTATTTTTGGGGTGGACATTACCATACCAAGTCCATTGGACAAGACAGGCCCATTTGTATCCATGATGGCCATGCCAAAGGATAAAGCAGTGCGGTTTTATGTGAAAACACAAGAGGACTAGTTCACCTAAGCATACAAGTGAAGCAAGAGTTGATGAACACCATCATCTACACCAACAATCAAAATAATCTCATTCGTAGTAATATAGTGTAGAAATTAGGGTAAGAAACCATATCACATTACAATTATTACCATTTGGATTGGATTTAGAAGGAGCCAAAGATGAAGGGGCCTGACTTAAGATTGGACTAAATGGCTTTAATTGACTCACAATTAGATCATTAAAAAAACAACTTGATAAGAAAGTTACTTGATACAATTTTTTGGATATGAAATTGGTAGTTCATAGTTAATAAAGCAAGAAGATCAACTTGTATCTAGATGTGTGGGGGTTCAACTATGTCTATTGTGAAGAATAAGTTCTAGATTAAAAAATAGTTGGTTAAAATGGAGAAATGCCATAGCTATTGTGCAATAAGAGAAAATCATAGTGATTTAAATATAAATTTTATAAAGCTACAATTAACTAGCTATGTTGTATGGTTTAAGTGTTGGATAAAAGATTAATCACTGACAACATAATTTGGAGTTGAAAAAAAGAGATGTTAATGTCATTGTATTACTAAGCAGATGGAGAAAGTGTTTGATTCAGATTCTCCCCAATTACTAGGAAATTGCACCATGTGCAATTAGCACTTCAGCCATCACATCCATATTGGATGGTTGATATCAGTATAACAAACTTTTTTAAAACAAATGTGATTTCCGAAAAGTTAATCTCATCTATGTAATGTAGTTTGCGTTGTTGAGATGGGTAAATAAATATTACCCTAGCAAATAAAAAAGATTCATAATCTAATATTAGTTGTTTAAGAGGGACGGTGATAGTAGCACGTGGTGAAGATAAGTTATTGAAAATGAAATCTAGGTGATTTTGACATAAAAAGAGAGGGCAAAAGAAGCCCTGACAAGGTGAAAATATAGTACTTATGTAAGAGAAAATAAAGATAATAGGTAGACAAAAATAAAATGGTTATAAGTTGTGAAAAAAAAAAATTCAAGTGTCAACTATAACTAACATCTCATGTGATGCTTAACTAAAAAGTATTGAGGATTCACAAAACTTATCTTAAATAAAGATAGGATTGATAATGATGACGAAAATGTAACAAACTACTGGAATGTAGATGCATGAGATAAACATGATTGTGTAGTTGCTTTGGAATTTAGAAAGTAATCAGAGAATGAAAAATGCACCACACATACCACAACCTAGCATTTTAATGTATATGATACCTATAGCATGCACAAAATCCATATGAATGCCAGATATAAAGATGCATAGCAGTAGTTTAAGAAAAATTAGCCATGCAGAAGTGGGAGGAATTTTTTGGGTTAATGGTTTACAAAAATCAGATCAAAGCTAAAGTTAGTCTAAGATTTTGTTTCCTTTTATTTTTCAAGTTAAAACAAGAGTTGTCCAAGTTGTAGAAAAAATTATTTATGGGTAATCAAGGCAATTAAACTTGTAGGAAAATTGCAATTATCAGTAAAATGAGAAAATGACATAACACAAACTTTTATTTTTTTTTGGGAAAATCCATAACTCGAACTTAACGGTTCAACAATCATAATTTAAGAGATTCCTCAACATCTTCTGGAATGCTAATTGAACATTATTATTCTTAAATTACGTTACTTTTAATTCAAATTACAAATTCAACACGTTCAACATTAAACATGATCCAGAAATTTCAGCATTAAAAAATCATTGTTTGACATAAAAGCTGAACCATAATCTCTCCCACGCATGCCAATTGTAAGAAAGACCAGGTATAGTTTTTCCTTTGTCAAATTAGTTACGCAATGCTTTCTCATTGCAGTGATTCTCGCAACCACTTCGGGCTTGCATATAAAGCCACCAAGCGTGCATTGTTCTCAGTGTTATGTAGCAGGCATGCCCCATGGCGCACATAACCAGCATGATTGTTATCAAAGATCACACTATGCAGAAGGTATACACAACTCTCTTTGTCTAATGTTCTAATAGAGTATTTTCATAGCTTTACAAATAAGAATAGCAAGATCAATGTCCCTGAAACAAAGTCAGCCCATTTCCCTCGTAATCATAGGGTTACTAACCTAGTCCACTTGCTGTGCTCCACCGGATTCCAAGCTCTCGGTTTAGAAACATTGCAAGGTCCCACAGTAGCCTGCATAAAAGAACCATTAAAAAGATACTCAGATCAACTATTAAACAACAAATTTCCAACGCAATTCTACGTTGCAACCCTTAGATCTGCATTCAAAGTCAGCCAACAACGCCAAAATCTGGCCCCCTCACCCAAGATCCGAACAAACACCTACGTAAATTGGATCCGGGAGGAATAGATGAGGACAAGAAAAGGAGAAGGGGAATAGAAACAAGGGCATTACCTGTTGGTATAGACCATAGAGGAGAAGAGCAACGTCGTTCTGGAACTTGGATAAGGCCGCGGTGGAAGAGTTCGGAGATCCGCTGAATCCAACGTAGGAGGCGGCTGCATAGAATCTCTCCGGGTAAGCCAGGCTGGACACCGACCTCGCCATCGACATTCCGCACGATGTCTCCGCCGAGGAAGAGGAGAATTTATTACGTGCGGACACGCTAGAAGAGGGGAAAGGCCTGAGCGAGAGCGAGAGCTGAAGACGGATGGCCCGACACGATTTGCCGGATCTTTCGGGTCTTTTGGGGGTAGTACTCGTTCCCGGAGAAGATCAATGGAGTCGTAGGGGCTGTTTGGGTACAGGTAGGATTTAATAGTATTATAGAAGTTAAATTCCGTTAAATTTTCAAAATTATTTAGATACTTTTTTTGAAGATTTAAAATTTATTAGTCAAAATAGGATTTTAAAAATAAATATTAACAATAAAATTAATATATAGTATATAATTATAAGAAAATTAATCAAATCATATTGAATCATAATTATTATTCTTTATCATTGATTGATTGTATTTATAGCGCAACGTCATAACAACAACTAAATTCTGCTTTGTCCTTCTTTGATCTTTGTCTTTATTCTTCCTATAGTGTTAGGCCTATGTAGGGTCTACTTTTCCTCATCTCCATGTCTTCATTATAACTCATCTGTAAGAAGTAGCAAACAACATATAACGCCATCGCAGCTTTGACTTCACGCACGATGGGTGAAGTCGAGTTTTCAAAGAGTCAAAAAAGTGGCCTCTATTTTCTTCCTCCTTTGGTTGTCTCTAAGAAGTAGAAGTTACGACAACAAATATTTTGACAGCCGCTAATAACTATTCTCACTCAATGTATTGTGCACACATTCGCTAGACCATTTACTTGTTGCACCATTAGTGCATCTTCTACACGCATATGCAGGTCATTTGTTCATATCTGTTATAATGCATTATATGCACATTGTGTCACATGCACACTAGTGTGCAAGCAAGCAAGTGACATTATGCAATTGGTCCAACGTAAATCGACCTGTACGCACCAATTTCTGTGTGAGGACCTTACATGCACTGGATTACACACACATACACACTGTGTATAATTGTTGTAAGCATGCAACTAGCTACAAAAACATCCACTACATATGTAACATGTTGTGTTTGCATCCATTGCAAGTAACTCATTATGTGTGCATGTTATATGTGAAACTCACAATGTTCATTCATTACATGTGCAACTTATGATGCACATCACATGTTTGCATAAATTGCATGTAATTTGCATGCTTCCACAGTTGTGCTCATACATACAAGCTAAGTGTCATCGGACTAAATTTTTCTCATCTTATTTTTATTGGACTAGCAATGCATCACCCAATGCCTAGGTTTGAAGTAATGAATGGTATAAGCCACCCCTAATAAAAGAATTCAACACCACCATTACTTAATATTAAGGTATTTAGCCTTTTATGTTGAATTATTATTGTATGGTATCCTTCTTCTAAGTTGTAGCATAGTTCACCATCATCATTTAACTAAAATAATTCCCACCATTTATTCTTATTTTTATTCATGCATAAAGTTGCTTTCTCGAGGTTATCTTGAATCGGGTGGCAATAGTTGCATATTACGCAAACACTAACATGCATTGTAAGTAATTATAACTCAACCATTCACACAACGACAAGAACTATTAAAATTGATTATGATATAATTTTATTTAGTGTATATTATTTATTTCTGACAGTCTTATTAAAAATAAATGACAATAAATTGATTATGATATGAACTAGCCCAGTTCATCAAAATTGCAACCATTCATATGTTCCATCACAAGTTATGCGTTCAATCTGATTTTGAACAAAAAAGATTTTGAAATTAAATCGAATCGGTAGAGGGAGGGACCAATTTTTATAAACCTTGGAATTTATCATGTTTTCTTTTCACCATCACCTCTAATCTCAAGATAATATATACTTACAAAACACATTTTAAAGGGTTAGATCAAATGGAAAGCTATCACAATAGAGCCCCATGATTATCTTTACTCAAGTGTTCTCACATATATATAATTGAGAAGGATAATTAATTAAGGGGACTTACACCTTTATAAACCCATGAACTATAAATCTAAAGTTCTTAAGAAAAACTATATCTCAAGGTAATTGGCAATAATAGAAATACTTAATCAAATCAAATTGAAATTCTTAAAGTTATTAAGGGATTCAAAGACATTTCATATCTTCATTTAGCTTATCATAACAAATAGTTTTTTTTTAATCAACATATCATTATAAAAATACTTATTTGTTGTAATGTCACTTAATTCTTTCATATAATTAGCATAACAAAATATCCTTAAGTCTTAAAAATATACCAATTAATAATATATTCTAATCATATATAAATTAATCTTAAGCAAACACTACAAAAATTCTACATCAATTCCTAATATCTTAAAATTTTCTTATTTTTCAAACTACTCAACATATTATACATGCATGGAAAGTTTTTTTTGTTTTATCCATTTTGTTCAAGTGATTATATTGTATTATAATATATTTTATTCAAAACTCTGTATGATATAATTTATTCACATTTTAATGTATAATATAATAAAATAATTATATAAGGAAGATTTTTCTAAAAAGTAAAATATTTCATTTAAACAAAAAAAGAGTAAAAATACATTTGTAAGCAATAATATAAAAGAAGAAAATGACTCTGATTTCTTCATCCTTCTTATGGCGAATAAACGGCTTGACCCTGGTTTTCTTGAGGGTAAGAATAGCTCCAAATCCTTCAAGGAGGTTTTGTCTGGCTCTGACGCCTCTAAGGCTTTTCCAGATCTAGAAGTTTCTACGATTCGGGGTATCCCAGCTTTGTAGATCTCGGAGGATGAAGTCCTGCATCTTGCTAAACCCTTTGATTTTGCTTTAGTGGGAACATTTTTGCTGCGGCAGCCGTCTTTGGACTTGATACGTAAGTTTTTTTTCAACCTCAAATTATATGGTGAGTTCTTTGTTACTCTTTTGGACCAGTCTAATGTCTTGACCAAGCTTTCTAATAACCTCGACTATGATAGGGTTTTTACGCATAGATCCTATTTCGTTTTTGGTAGTTTTATGAAATTAATAAAATGGTCGCCGCTCCTTGACCTATCGAAGGAGTCACCGATAGTCCCTGTATGAATTTCCTTCTCGGGGCTTCGTCCTCTTTCTCTCTTCGCATTCTTTTTTGTTTGGGTTCCCTATTTGGCCGTCTGATTCATACCGATAATGCCACGGCTGTTGGTTTGAGACCTTCAGTTGCTCGTATTTCTTGTCGAAATTGACATTTCCAAAACCTATCCTGACTCTATTTGGCTTGTGCCAGAGAATTTAGGATACATTCAGAAAGTGGTTTTTGAAAGTGTGCCTAGTTTCTGTCCTCATTGCAAAGCCGTGGGTCATAACAAGTCTGATTGCATTAAGTTATTCCCTCATTTGAGGAAGGTTGTGGATTCGGCTCAGTCGCCGGTGGCTTCTATATCTGCTCCCATTGTGAACTCTGTTGTTTGGCTCTACTTGAACCCTCTCTTCCTGCAGTCTGTGATAATTCCATCCCTGTCATTGGGGGTGTTAATCCAGTGTGTGTGTCTTCGGATGGTCAGGAGGAGA
Source organism: Dendrobium huoshanense (assembly GCA_016618105.1). NCBI lineage: Eukaryota > Viridiplantae > Streptophyta > Magnoliopsida > Asparagales > Orchidaceae > Dendrobium > Dendrobium huoshanense. The sequence continues at coordinate 84,493,892 of CM028358.1, forward strand.
CTGTTATTGCCCTAAATTTTATGTTGATCATGTTGTTGGGGGTATTGTTGATTGTTTGGGGGTTAATGCAGTGACCTTGGACTCTGGTTTAGCCTATGGTGTTTCGGTTCCTATGGAATCAGAAGTTGTTTTTTCTGATGTGGTTTCACCTATGTATGTTCCTGTTAATTTGTTGGGTGAAATGGCTTTGGTTAACGCTGATGCCCCCTTGGGTTCCACTATTTTTTCTCCTTGTGTCCCTACTGTTGTGGGGGGAGGGGATCCTATGTCTGTGAAGAATGGCTGTGGGAGTTTTAATGATGTTATTTGCGGTGTGAATTTTGTTCTTTCTCCTTTACCTAATGGGGATGTGGAATCTTATGAGGCTATTGCTAGAGGTGTTGTTGTTAGAAGTGATGTTATTTCTGGTGAAGGTATGGTTATTTCTAATTTTTTTGTGGATGTGCCTGTGAACTTAATCAAACCACAAGCTTTGGTGTACCATGTGGGCGATAATTCTGGGGTGGATGTGAGGGTTCATCTTGATTGGCTTCACTGTTCGTCTGAATTAAATCTGATTCCTCTTCAGAGTATTGTCGAGGTTCTGATCCTAGACATGATTTTAAATTGGTTCGTGACAGACCGATTGTCTCTGTCGCTTCTTGTGGGAGGTCTCGTGTGTGTGTGTGTGTGTGTGTGTGTGTGGGGGGGGGGGGGGGGGGGGGGGGAGGGGGGCAGAACTGGTAGGTAGTTTCCAGTGTTTGTTGCTTTCTTTACTCTATGGTTGGCTTTTTTGGTGGTTCGTTCGAATTTTTTGTTGGTCGTGGATGTGCTGGCGATGATGTGGTTGGGGCTCGTTTCTTCGTCGCCATGGTTCATGACAACCTTTGGTGTTGGTCTCTTGCTCGGTTGTTTTTGGATGTTTGGTTGGTTTGATTTCTTCGCGTCTATCTTCACCAAATTGGAGGGTCTGTGCTTGACTTCGGGAAAGCTGGGAGCATCGGCCAATTATTGAGCCTTTTAGATTAAGTTCTTGTTGTATTTTCTTTTATTTTTTTGTCATTAGCTACATTACCTCTTGTATTTCTTTTTTGGTTTAATATAATTTTTGTTTTGTTAAAAAAATGACATATAAATAAATATTAAATCTTAGTAATATTTACAAGGGCTAGTGCTTGAAAAAATAAGGAACTATTTAGTTAGATTTCTTACAACTTAATTTTTTAGACTGCAACTATACTTTTGTTTGGTTATCACTTTTTGGTTACTTTTTTGAGATATCTGATTTAGAAAATTGCTTTTAACAACTCATTTGCTAATGTGTGATAACTATAAAAAAATTAGGCTTCGTTTGGGACCACTTTCTTATTACTTCTTACAACAATTTTTTAGTGAAAAAAATAAATAAATAAAAATTATTGTACTAGAAAACTGTTTTAAAAAGCAATATGAAAGATATCCCAAACAACGCGTTAAATTCTAACTTAAAAATATGTATTTATAATACTCATAGCGATTTTTAAAAAGGTTACTTTCCTAACAACAACTTCACAATTACGGAAAAATAAGCTTTTGTTTATTTGAAATTTTGAATAGAATTGGTCCATCTTTATTGAAAATATAACCTAAAATATATATTGGTAGAAACTAAATATAGTCAAAAAATAAAATTTCCGGAGAAATTCTTTCATATCCCTCTCTATTTTTTTTTTTTAATTATACAAAAAATGGATCAATGCTAACTTTTTTTTGTTTGTTTGTGTTTTTCCCTTTAGATTTGATTCTCACCTCTAATTCAAAGCACAAATACAAAACCAACAACTTATAAACAATTTCTATTAATGTGAAACCAAATATAACAATAGTAATTACTATTCTAATTAGAACTAATTACTTCCTATTTTAAAATAAATTACAACTAAACTAAGGCAGAGAAAACAAAGCAACAGCCATGAAATCCTCCAAGCCATCCATTTATTCAAGTAATTTCTAATTTTCTATCTCCCCTAAAATACTAACACAATTTAATTCAGTATTTTTAGAAAATTCTTCCTGTCATTCAGTTAAAATTGCCTAAAAAACTCCATTTTATTACCAATTTTCCACAAACTCTTTATATAAATCCTCATGAGGCACAAAAGGCATTTGGCATTTCATAGCAGTAGAGAGACATGTCAAGGGCCCAAGAGATGGTGGCCAACTTTGAAGGTGAGGCTAATGGGGCTCTCATTGCTTCTCCACAGTACTCGCCGAGGCGGCGGCGGCGGCAGCTTCAGAGAATATGGATGCAACAGCACCGTCGAGCAAGAAATGGTCTCGAAACCCTCTTCGAAGAAGACCCAAATCTGAATTTAGAGGTTGAAGATGAGTGCTTTGTTCTAACATCAAGAATGTGTTCTTATTTGAGCTTCATGGACCAGCTGAAGAGTGGTTTAGGCATCAAATACAGAAGAATGTCCCCATTTATCTTGTTCCTTCTACTCTTTGGTGTTTTTTTATTTTTTTATTTTTTTTATTTTTATTTTATTTATTTTATTTTTTTTTATACTCTTTGGTGTTTATTTTGTATTTGCTTTTACATATAATGACATTCAACAATAAGTTGTTGTTTGTACACAAGTCTCCTTGGCCTATTGGTTGAGAGCTTAGGCTTCCAACTAAGAGGTTCAGGATTTGAGTCTTTGAGTATGCGTTGTGTGTGTGAATTTGCCTTAAATGGCCCAAATGTCCCAAAAAAAAAGTTGTTGTTTGTACTTTGTACTTTGTTTTTTCTAAAGAAATTATCTGCTATTGAATTAGCTGGGTTTTTATTTTCATCCCAATATATTCATAACATCCTTTATAACTCCTAATGCTTCGTTTGGGATGACTTTCTTCTTGCTTTTTAAAATATTTTTTTAGTAAAAAAATTTCTTGAATTTAAATTTTTTTATTAGAAAGCAATTTTAAAAAGCAGTGCAAAAGCTGTCCCAAACGAAACCTAAATGTGACTCAATAAAGTTCTTTAGTGTCAAATTTTATTCTTACATTTCTTAGCTATGAGATCCATTCTGAATTTTTCTTTCAATCTTTAAACAACACATTGGTAAATAGCACCTTTAAAGTCTTAAGCCATTCTCATATTTGCATCAACATAATCAAATATAATTCACAACAACCCAATTATTCACTTTGGTTTCAAGCTCCATAATTTTTTTCCCTCTTCTTAGACTTCATTTGGGACGACTTTCTTACTGTTTCTTAAAGCAGCTTTCTTGTATAAAAATTTTAATTTTTAAATTAAAAAAAATATTTTTAGCAATAAAAAAGCCATCCCAAATGAAGCCTTAGTTTTATATGTAGACAACTTTTGGGTATGATTCCATTTATCCTAAACATAACAAATAACATACCAAATATTAAATATCTTCTTGCAATTTAAAGGCCAGATAGAACTAAATTCATTTAGATATCTTGTGGCATGATTTGGAGATATAAAACTTCTTTTTGGTAGAGTAACAATCCTCAATTAGATCATTTTCCTTTATTGTGAAGTATCATAACTAATTATGGAACATAATGTAGGAGTAACCTTTTATACCTTTTGGAATATGTAAACTATGTGGTCTTTCCAACTCACTTTTAAGAATGATTGTGCCATTGTATTTAACCTCCAACTAACTAAAACATACGTGAATCTCAAGTCAACATCTAATACCATAAGCACATTTTAGGTTAACTGAGATTTTATTTCACTAAATGCGGAGTTGTGCTCTTTAGGTGCTCTAGTTTTAATGTGTTTCATCTATAGTGCCAACACAATCCCATTTTTCTAAGGCTTCGTTTGGAACGGCTTTTTTACTGCTTCATTTGGAACAACTTTTTAATATGTGTTTCATCTCTTATGCTTGAGTACATGCAGTAATATAACAACTTATTCTCCAATATGTACATTAAGTGTATTTACAAGTAATCTTCTTGTGCTCATTAAATTGCATACTTTGGAAAAAAAAAATCTCTCTAACAAATTACACAATGCCAATACAATCAGAATAGAATCTAAGATATAGCAAAGAGAGACATGTTTCACATTGTATATTCGATTTATGATTACATTTGTCTTTCTCTTCCTACCTCATGCAATAATGCTAATATAATACTCACCATGGCAGCAATAATTGCATGAACTATTAAGTGATTTATGACCTTCAACAAATTCTGTGCCATCCCAAAACTCATCTAACTTGGATGATCAATCTTCATTATCTTGTAAAGATTATGACATCTTTGTAAAACATACATGAAGAGATTGAAAAAAGAAAACTAGATAACAACAAAAATAGAAGGGTTAATAACAATAAAAATAGAAGAGTTAATCACGCTCGAGGTAAAAGAAAAAACTCTACATAAAACACTATCTATAGCCATAAACCATATAATTGAAACCTCTACGTTAAAAAAAAAAAAAATAATTTTTTAATTAAAAAAAAAACGGCGGCGGGACACGTGGCGCGCGTTCATTGGACCCGCGGTTCGGGCCAATGATTGGCGCCGCCGCCAATCATTGTCCAATGATTGCGGCGGCGGTCAAGTGACGGGACGTCACTTAGACACGTCGGACGGTCCCGCTGACCGTCCGATCTCCCGCCGTTTTGAATCAACGACGGTGATGGCGCCGGACGGGACTGATACACGCCGACTCGGATCCGCGGTCAGACGGAGCCGCGGTACAGCGAAATCGGGACCGTTGATCGCGCGATCAACGGTCCAAAACTCGTACACCTCCAGCTAGGGCAAAACCGAGAGGGCTAAGGTGTTTTTCGCGATTTTCTCTCGATCGGATGGATCAAACGCGATGAAATTTTAGATTTGACTTCTACATGTGAAGAGCATCCATGGGGGATCATTAAAATTATCTAATATCAACTTTATAAAAAGTTAAATAGCTTCATGTGTTCTAACTAGGGTTGAGAAATTTACCCAAAATACTCGATGAAATCGAGAGATCTCTGGCTTGTTGCACTTGTAAACTGTCCACGCTCCTATTTGGAGAAGAAACCGCAAGCTCTCGACGCCTAGATCGCACGCAACACGGGTTGGAAGTTCCCTGGCCTCGGTTCGCCGGAGATCTCGTCGCCGGCGAGGTTTCACCGTCGGGATTAGGTCGGGAAGGGTGGAGGGAAGGTGCAGGAGCTCTCACACAAAGTCTCAGAGGCTGGGGAAGTCTCTCGAGAAAACAAGAGCAAAAAGATCCTTCTAAACCTAATTTTCTCCCTATTTAAACTCCTAAACGACCAAGGGACGGCTAGGATCTAATCTAGATTAATTTAGGAGGGAAATTAGGCTTAATACCACGGGGTTTTGAATTCCAAAACGTTTGGAGGCTTTAAATGCACTTAATGGGCTCTTAAATCCACCCAAATAGGTCATTATGACCTATTTAAGACTTGGGTTGACCAAGTCAACCATTGACCTGGTCAATCCAGTCAAATAGGTCAAGGGGGACGTGGGTTTGAGCCTTGGATGCCATGAAATTGATTTGAAATAGATTTTAAGCTTAAAGGGATCCAAAGGTCAACCCTGGTTGACTTGGTCAACTGGGTTGACTTAGGGTCCAAGCTCGGGCTCAACGGACTCGACTCGACCCCACGAACCTATTGGAGAGGGTCTTGGGGTCTGACTTGGTCAATTTGACCAAGTCAACCCTTTGACCAAGGGTTTGGGCAAAATCGAGGTCAACAGTCCCAAATGAAGCCTTAGTTTTATATGTAGACAACTTTTGGGTATGATTCCATTTATTCTAAACATAACAAATAACATACCAAAAATTTATGTTTAATATAATGCTATTTCCAAGATTACATAAAAAACAAATATCATTTATATCAAAGTAAATAAAATGCTAATAACAAATCATGCATGCACTAACATTCATCTTATATATGATTCCACATGACCATAGCAATTTCATCTCTTTTCTTCAAATACTTTCAGGAGCCATCTACAATTGTTCCATCTAGATCATTTTCAGAGCAATTTCTTTTAGCCCACTTATCTTCGAAGAGAATGAAATAATCATCACATTCTATAACAATCCAATTATGCAATATACAATAAATAAGCATAATGTCAATTTTGATTTCTAATGAAAAGTAATGATCACACAATATTATTGCAAAATGATTCTTCCAAAAATCAAATACACTCAAACATTAGCGCGTATTCATGAATGTCAAATATTAAATATCTTCTTGCAATTTAAAGGCCAGATAGAACTAAATTCATTTAGATATCTTGTAGCATGATTTGGAGATATAAAACTTCTTTTTGATAGAGTAACAATCCTCAGTTAGATCATTTTCCTTTATCGTGAAGTATCATAACTAATTATGGAACATAATGTAGGAGTAACTTTTTATACCTTATGGAATATGTAAACTTTGAGGTCTTTCTGACTCACTTCTAAGAATGATTGTGCCATATATTTAACCTCCAACTAACTAAAACATACGTGAATCTCAAGTCAACATCTACTACCATAAGCACATTTTAGGTTAAGCGGGATTTTATTTCACTAAATGCGGAATTGTGCTCTTCAGGTGCTCTAGTTTTAATGTGTTTCATCTATAGTGCCAACACAATATATCCCATTTTTCTGTTAACTAAATTAATAAGAAAACTAAGGTTTCGTTTGGAACAGCTTTTTTTCTGCTTCATTTGGAACAACTTTTTAATGTGTTTCATCTATTATGCTTGAGTACATGCAGTAATATAGCAACTTATTCTCCAATATGTACATTAAGTGTATTTATAAGTAATCTTCTTGTGCTCATTAAATTGCATACTTTGGAAAAAAAAAATCTCTCTAACAAATTACACAATGCCAATACAATCAGAATAGAATCTAAGATATAGCAAAGAGAGACATGTTTCACATTGTATATTCGATTTATGATTACATTTGTCTTTCTCTTCCTACCTCATGCAATAATGCGAATATAATACTCACCATGGCAGCAATAATTGCATGGACTATTAAGTGATTTATGACCTTCAACAAATTCTGTGCCATCCCAAAACTCTTCTAACTTGGATGATCAATCTTCATTATTTTGTAAAGATTATGACATCTTTGTAAAACATACATGAAGAGATTGAAAAAAGAAAACTAGATAACAACAAAAATAGAAGGGTTAATAACAATAAAAATAGAAGAGTTAATCATGCTCGAGGTAAAAGAAAAAACTCTACATAAAACACTATCTATAGCCATAAACCATATCATTGTAACCTCTACATAAAAAAAAAAAAAAAAAAGAATGATAAGGATGTACAACAAATCACAACTATATTTCAAAATTTTATCATTGACAACATCTTATCATATCATGAAATTTTATCAAATTTTATACCTATTTTACTGTAATGGCTAAACACTCCCATTGTCAGGTCCTAAGTTCTGGATGAGAAAAGTGGAGGGTTGCATTAGGTAGATGACAACCAGCATAAAACTTAAAAAAAAAAAAAAACAACGTAAAACTTATCGAATGATCATGCTTTGAAAATTTGTGTTAATGCTAGAGTATCCCTTGGGAGCGACACGCTGTATGACCTGAATACATCAACAAGTGTGCAAGGGCTATTGCATTGGCGCCCGAGTGCAGTGTTAAATAAGCAAGGGTTTCCACATAAGGGACATATATGGGCAAAGAAGCTAGTCCAGGATATTAAAATTAGGATAAAAACTTCGAATATAGATTCCCTTACAAGAAAATTAATGAAATTAATAGTATTATTAGTCATAGGAAGATAAATATTACATATATTCAGGAAACTAAATGAGTCGAAGAGAAGGCTAATAAAATTAATATATTAAGATTTAAATTATGGTATTTAAGTAGGAGTCATACTAAAAATGGTGTAGGTGTGACTATATATAAAAGTTTGAAGGATAATATTATAAAAATAAATAAAATTGGAGATAGAATTATAGCTTTAAATATTATTGTTGATGCTAAGATTGTTAATATTATAAGTGCTTATGCTCCTAAAGTAGGTTTGGAAATGAGTTCAAAATTAAAATTTTGGAATAACTTAGAAAAATTAATACAAAAGATAAATCTTGAAGAAAGTGTTTTTATTGGAGGAGATTTAAATGGATATATTGGTAGAGAGGTAGATGCTTTTAAAAGTATTCAATTGTTATGGGTTTGAAGTGATTAATGAAGGTGGTAAGACTATATTAGATTTTGGAGTGATTAATTATAGATAATTCTTTCAGGATTTAAGTTCCTTAATGATTTTTTAATTAGGTAATTTTAGACAAATGCAATTCATCTGTTTAGACACTTAATTTGACTATAAACAAGCAAGATTTAAAGGTCATTTGGTCCTTCAATTAATGTCCCAAAATTTTTAATTATGATTTTAAATATTTGATTTGATTCACTTGGATTCAGAACGGATCGCTTTAGATGTCAATAGTTCATCTTATCGAGACTTCAGTTTAGCGCATAAGTTTGTTATAATCAGAATTAGAATGATCTTGAATTCAATCATCAAAGTTTTAATTCAAATATGTATAGAGATTCATGCCCGATCAAGTCGATTTTTTATAACAAATTCAGTTTGGCTATAAGATTGGATTTCCAATCTAGCAATAGAGGAGTGACCGTTAAGATCTTAGCAAACAATCAACACTAAACCAAAAAATTAGCTATATCATAACAACCATAATCTTCATAACCTAACCATTATACAATCAAACTTACCAATGCTAAAAAAAAAAAATTTACATTAAGACTTACACATTAATGCGTTATCATTTTTAACTCATGGCAAAAAAAACAAACAAGAAAAGCAGCTCTTATAATCATTCAAATCAAACAATGAAATTTAAAATAACTAACTATATAAACTGAGATTGAGCAGCTACACCGATTATCTGCATAATTTTAAAAATTCCATTTTAGTTTTATTTTCCTGACCCAATGATTCTAAGACTTCGTTTGGGACGGCTTTTTTATTGCTTTCTAAAACAGAGTTTTAGTACAAAATTTTTTTAGAAAGCAATAAAAAAGTCATCCCAAACGAAACCTAAGACTGATATACGCATAATTTTGTAACACTTTGAGCTTATATCAATTATTATGACATCAAATAAAAAATAAAGAAAAATATAATAATTTAGCATTATATTTGACACATGATGCATATAGATGCTTGTAACATCTAAATTCAATATAGGATCACAACTTTATTAAAACATAATATGCATCATCATCCATACATATAAATTGATTGGGTTCTCTTCTACCTCACCACTTCGATTTAGCAACTAGGCAAAGAGCCTCCTTTTTATGTGTTGTGAGTCCAATGTTGTCCTCCATGTTGATATCTTCAGCTTTCATTCCATCCGGCATTGACCAATCAAAATAGTGGAGGAGATTAGCCAATGCAAGTTCAACAATCACCATTGCAAAGTTAATCCCAGGGCACTTTCTCCTTCCAGATCCAAAGGGCAAAAACTTGAAATCTTGTCCCTTGAAATTCACTTTGCTATCTTCAAACCTTTCAGGCCAAAACTCGAGTGGCTTCTCCCATACATTTGGATCAATGGAAATAGCCATGATATTGAAGATAACACGTGTTCTGGCAGGTATATCATATCCTTGGATTTGGCATGACTGAATGGTTTCATGTGGAACGAGGAGAGGAACAGGAGGTTTTAGTCTCAATGATTCTTTTATGACTTGTTTGAGATATTGAAGCTTTTCAAGCTCACATTCTTGAATGAGTCTGTGTGTATTACCATTAGTGGCTTGCTTCAGTTCTTCCTGCAACTTTTTCATTACTCTAGGATTCTTTATTAACTGAGTCATCGTCCATGTTATTGTTGCTGCTGATGTGTCTGTTCCAGCTACAAATGCTTCCTGATCATATATGTATAATAGGACAAATATTCAATATAACATTCTTACTTTTTAGACTATTATCTAAATATTAAATTCACAATTAAAGTTCAACAATAATAACAAATAAAATCCAATAATATTAAAAAACACAGTCCTTCAAAATTTTCTTCAAAGAATTCCATTATCACACCTTTTTCTATCATAATTTCACAATTTGTCTAACTTCTCTATTGGAACTACACAACAAATTTCAAAGAGGGTTAGGAAAAAAAAAATCAAAGCAAACTACAAATTGAAAATTAGGTTAGAAATGAATATTAAAAAGAAAGAATCGAAAGTACCACTCTCACATCATTGATGGACCGTTTGGACCCATTATTTAGTTTATGTGATCATAATGTACTTCAACATTCTTGAAAAAAAAAAAAAAAAAAAAAAAAAAAAAAAAAAAAAAAAAAAAAACTATTAGGATGTGGGATATATGACTTATAATCAACTGAATGAATATTTTTATTTGTACTCCTGATTTATATTTTTTTAGTAATTTATCATTGAATAAATTATTTTCCTATCATATTAATTCCACTATAAATCTAACCTCCTACAAACATTAATAGCTAAAAAAAAAAAAAAAAACTCATAAGTGCATCTATTATATTTAGGCGTGTAAGTGAGCCGAGCCGGCTCACGAGCCAGCTCGAGCTCGATTAATTTATGCGCTCACGAGCTGAGCTTATCGAGCTCAGAAGTTGAGCTCGAGCTCAAACTCGAGCTTGATGAGGCTCGGCTTTGAGCCGGCTCGAATAATTATTAATATTTTTTTTAAATAATTTTAAATTTTATTAAAATTTAAATATTTAAAAATAATAATAATAAATACTAAAAATATTTATTAAATTTAAATATTTTTAAATCCTGCCAAGGCTCTACGGCTTGAGCTCATTTACAGTGGGACGAGCTCGAGTTTGAGCCGACTGTATATCTGACTAGCCGAGCTCGATAAGGCCACTACTCAACTCTACTCGACTCGTTTCGTTTACACCCCTAATTTTATTACATATTATTTTGATTGTTTTACTAACTAATAGCTATACATACCCTTTCTTAATCATAAGTATTTTTTTACACATTAATCATAATTACTTCCTTCCCTAAACCTAATTTCAATTTTTTTTTTATATTTTAAGGTACATGAAGAAATAAAATGAAAGATAACACCAACTTACCCATAAGATGGCTTTCACATGATCTATGCTACTTAGAAAACCTCCATGCAGGGCTGCAATCTCATGCAACTTTAACAAAATATTCACCATGTCCTCCTCCTCACTACAACAATTAATATTATTATTTCTCTCATCTTATTCATCTTCTTCTTTCTCTTTTTTAATATGCTCCCATATAACTCTATCAAGAAACTTGTCCACCTGCTCAAAGTTCTTCTCTATCCTTCCTTGAAAGCCTATTAATCTATCAACCCATTTCAAAGCCGGAAAGAAATCCTCCACAAAAAATCCGCCAAGAAATCTCTGCGACTCCTTAAGCAACTCATAAAGCCACACTCCTCCTTTTCCTCCATATCCTCCATCTGCAAATTTATCTCCGAGCGTCACTCGACAAATAATACTGTTTGCAAGTGAAAGCGTGAGCTCACTTAAGTTAGCCGTTGCGAGATGTTTAATAGCCGTTACAAATTTCTCAACTTCTTCTTTTCTAATTGCTTCGAAAGATCGAACCCGACGAGTGCTAAAAAGCTCGAGCATGGCGATCTTGAGAGCTTGACGCCAGTGCTCACCATATGTAGAGAAGGTGATGCTGGAACAGTTGTAGAAGAGCTTTTTAGGCCCGGTAAGGAGAGGGCGGCCGGAGAATACGATATCATGTTTGGTGAAGATCTCCTCAGCTATGTCATGGGAGGAGATGATGATGGTGGGGATGGAGCCGAGGTGGAGGAGTATGAGAGGGCCGTGCCTGTTTGAGAGACTGAGGAGGGAGTGGTGAGGTTTGTTGGGATTGAGAAGGTGAAGATTGCCAAGGATGGGGAGGCGCCATGGACATGGAAGGAGCTTCTTTCCTTTTGATTTATTAGCTTTTAGCAGGATTTTGAGGAAAAGAGAGAGGAGGCGAGGAAGAGGAAGAGGCAGAGGAAAGCTTGATGTTCCATATTCATCTTCATATTAGGATGCATGATAAGTTCATGAGATTAGGCTATATATAAATAATACAACTTGTGGAAAAATTATTTCGGATTCATCCAGAGATCATAAAAATGTGCCATGTCACTTCAAAATAGAACCGTGCTCGGTACCGAGCACTCGATACCGCTTGGTACCGAGCGCCTAACGGGACGGGAGAACCGTAAGGTGTCTGCACCGAATAGCTCCAATTTTTGACATTTCATATTGTTTCCACTACTGTATCCAATAAAATAGGGCCAAACTCTATCTGTTTGGCTCAGGTTGCCGGCCTAAGATTAAGCATCAGCATGCCTTTATGAAACAAAAATAACTACAAAAAAAAAAAAAAGAAAAAAAAAAAAAAGAAAGAAAGAAAAGCTTCGTATATATGGAAATGCTTAAATGGCACCTTGAAAACCAACCATGAGACTTTGTTCAGCCGGTATCTTCGTCGTCTTCCTCTAAAACTTCTCTTAATCACTGAATTAAAAAATAAAAAAACATAAATAAATAAATGCTTTAGAAGATAAATATTAATGCAAATAACATCAGAATTATCTTATTAATAAAATAAACACTCAAAAAATACTTTTTGAAATACTAAGTCACAATCGAACTATTATGAATTTAATAATGATATGTTATTTGAGTAATTTTTTTTAAGATTTTCATAATATTTGAAAGCAGATCTAAATTATTTATTTAGGAGTTCAACTTTAGTGGTTCTATTATAAAAGATTATATTACCCATCTATAAAATTTAAGTATATGCAATTAAATTACTTTTATTTTACAAAGTAAAATTTACATAAATGTAGATATATGACATTCTAAAAAGATTTCATTTATTACTGACTTATGATATCAAAAGTTTACATTATTAACGTATAATTTCTTAACATATGGCATAATATTTACGACAACTATGATAAAATTTAAATTATATTAATTTGGTATTATAGTTACATTATTTCATTTAACATTGTCATTGTAAGGTCACAAGTCCTATATGAGAAAAGTGAAGGTTTCGTTAGGTAATTGACATTCAACATAAAACTTGTCGAATAATTATGTCATGAATTATTTAATATATTGTGTTAATGCTAGGACGTTCCTTGGAAGGATCGATGTATGTCCTGAATACAATGAGAAGTGTGTAAAGGTCGTTGCATCGGCGCCCGGATGCAGTGTTAACTGTTAAATGAGCAAGGTCCTCACATCATGGACGAATGTAGGCAAAGAAACTAATTCATGAAACTAAAATTAGTTTAGGATCTTGGAATGTATATTCCCTTACAGACAATTAATGAAATTATTTGATATTACAATTTATAGGAAGATTAATATTCTATGTATTCAGGAAACTAAATGTATGAGAGAGTAGGCAAAGGAGATTGATAGTTTAGGATTTAAACTTTGGTATTCTGATAGGAGTCATACTAAAAATGGTGTATGTGTGGTTATACGTAAGAGTTTGATAGATAATATTGTAAAAATTGATAAAATTGGATATAAAATTTAGCTTTGAAGATTATTGTTGATGATAAAATTATAAATATTACAAAGTACTTGTACTACTCAAGTAGGTTTGGATATGTGTTTAAAATTAAAATTTTAAAATAGCTTAAAAGAATTAATATAAAAGATATTTATTGAAAAAAGAGTTTTTATTGGGGGGATATTCGAATGGATATATTGGTAGAGAGGTGGAAAATTTTAAAAGTATTCATGGTGGCTATGAATTTGAAGCAACTAATAAAGGTGATAAGACTATATTAGATTTTGCTCTTGCTTATGATTTTGTAATTGCTAATAACTTATTTAAGAAAAGAGATGAGCATCTCATTACTTATAAGAATGTATATATTAACACACAAATTAATTATTTTCTTATAAGAAAAATATATCATTTAGACTACAAAGATTGTAAAGTTATTCCGAGTGAAATTCTATGTATCCAACATGACTTATTAGTTTTTTAGACTTTAAGATGAAAGAATATAGTATAACGTTGTTCTAGGATTAGATGGTTGCATTTTAAGAACTTTACCATGCATGATTTTGAAAATCAGACCAAACTAGCATGTTCAACAGATTTAATCGTAAACCGAGCATGTGGCCGATTTGGTCATCATGAAAAATTGGCCCAAAATCAAACCAGTGGGAACCAGTTTGAATTGCTAATTCAACCGATGAACTATTGAATCGGTCATGATTTTTAAAAACCGGCCAATTCAGTACATAATTTACTTAAATACTTTAATTTAATATAAAATATTTTATTAAATATTATTGATGGTGCAAATGCATTCCAAATACATTGTTAGCTTTTCACAACCCAAACCAAGTTTAGAAGATAAAGCCAATGGTCATTGCTAAGTGCTAAACATGTATGGAATTTGCACAATAGAGCTTGTCAATCTCTCCACAAGCTTTGCAACATACACAAAATGAGTTTGGTGGTCTTGCTTGTTCCAAGATTTAAAAAATCTATCACATTCGTCACTAAACAATTTTCAGGCAGTTTCAAATGAATCAAGTTCTATTTTAAATAAGTAGTAACTATATTTTTACGGCTGCGTATCTTCTGATATGCTGCGTATCTTTTACAATACTTTTTATTTTACATAGTATAGAAGTTATATTTTATAGAAAAAATAAATGAAAGACTGATAAAAATTATGCAAAAAAAAAAAAAAAAAAAAAATCAAATTGTACATTATACAATTATAGACTTTGTAAAAAATAAGAACAGAAAAAGTTCATTTTAATGATGAAGAAAACAATACATATGCGAATTCCACCCTATATTTTTTGGAATTTCTTCTTGCCAATTTTTACTTCCAGTCTAGTTGGTATCGCCTTTAAAAATAATCTTTTCTATGTATTAGCAAACAAACAGTTTGCAATCTATATTGTTAGTCTGAGTTGACACACCCTTGATAGGCTGGATCTTCCATTGTGTGATATCATTATTAAAAGCTCCTTTCGTGTCCTTATAGAAGGCTCTAATCTGAACGATACATGGAACATATATTAGTTCACTAGTACATTTCAGAAAATTGAACAAAATTTAACACATGATCTCACACTTACGATCTTTGGAAGAATACTCTTATGCATGGGGTTGGGCAAAGAATCATAAAACTACCACTTTTTTTCCTTCAGCATCCCAACTAGAAGGGTCTAGTGCACACCGTTAATAACCAGTTGAAGTAGAATGTTGCATGACTTAACTGCTTCATTGTTTATATGTTCGATAAACAATTTCGTCAGTGGGTTTCTCGCCTTGTAACTATCAAGAAGTAAATATAAGAAATCATAAATGAAACTTCTAAAAATATTATATAGAAATTAAACATGTATACTAACCCAATACAGTAGCGAGACGTATAGAAAATTATAATACTTATTAGGGCAAAATTTATTCTTCTAATCTAATAAAATGGTGAAGGCATCTCCATGATTATTATCAAGGCCGTAAGTATCGAATAATAATTCATCAATGCCACTTCTATAAATTATAATGTTCCCAGAAGAAAATGCTGTATGATTCCTGCAAAAAAAAAAAGCATGCATAAAATACACAGTAAATAAGCATAGAACAAGTAGTAATTACGCATAAACTATGCAGTATATAAGCATAAAATACACATTACACAGTAATTACGCATAAAATATGCATAAGTTATGCATTACACAGCTATTTATGCAGTTAAAACCAAGTATATAAGTCATTAAGCATCTCAATATATACCAAAAAAAAAAAAAAAAAACTAACAAAAATGAAATTAATAAGTAATAACACAGTCTTATAGAATTTACTTGGCAGTAAACTTCAAAAAGCCTTCATCTAGAAGTTTTTTCTTCTAACTCAATATGTCGCTGCCTATGTATTCCATTATTGTATTTACAGGTTGAGCAGTTATTACAACGCCCTCAACGCCGATTGGATCATTTTGGGTTGGGGGAGGGATATCTAATTTCTGCTTCTTCACATTCACCTTTATCTTAAATTTTATAATATACTCTTCTGACTCATTAGAAGCTTGGGTAGGGATATCTATTTGTCTTGGGCAGGGATATCTAGTTTTTCTAGGGCAGGGATATTTGGTTTGTCTTGTGCAGGGATATCTGATTTTTCTGGGGCAGGGATATCTGGTTTTTCTGGGGTAAGGAAAATTTGGTTCGTCTTGGGCTTCCTGCTTTAGTTGGACTACGAAAAGTATCCTTTTATTTTGGATTGGTTACTGGCAGGATGAGGAGAAGGGAGCGAGTTGTTGCTTAGGATAAAATGGTTGTTGACAGTTAACAATGCAATGGTTGAGCTTGCCATCAATTACTTGCACTCTTTTAAATAGTTGCTTAATCTTCCTGCTCAGCCTATCTTCAAATTCATAGAAGAGTTCTGTGCAGGTATCCTGGGCTGATTTCATTATTTTCTCCACAAGAATTGCCTGTTCTTCAGCTGAAAATGAAAAGTATGGCTGCTGAGGAGATTTGGGGGCCTTGCTGGGGAGGAGGGGGTTTGATTGGAAGAATGAGGTGTGTGGTTGGGGAATTCAATTCTTGAGCTGGATAGGTTGTCTCATGATGGGAAGGAGGGCTGCATGATTGATGTTTTTGGATGCCCAGCAGATTAGCTTCCTCATGAATAACTCCCTGGAGAGCATAAAAAATCTGCAAAAAATTTATTGTTAGCAAATAATTATTCTTCTTAGAGGTTTAAAATTGAAATTTGCTACATGACATACATATATTTCCTTTTTGTTAACAACCAAAACTACAAGTGTATGATAGCTGACAAGAAAATTACTGTCTTGTAGAGTCTGGTAGGAATACGAAAACCGTATTTGACCCTTTTTATTGACAAAAACCTTTCTTTGCTTTCACCAGATTCACAACATAACAAAGCCATTTCACCAATAATCCATACAGCTACAAATCCCATCCTTGAAATGATGAAATCTATTCAGATCCCTAACCACAAACTCCTTCTCCTCTATCTTGCTCACCATCTTAAACACCAGATGGCACTCCCCACACATCCTCAAATTCTTCATGATTCTAATCTTACGTCCATTAGGAAAACTCAAGATCCCAAATGCCATAGCCAGCATCTCACTATGAACCCCAGCCATCAAGCTTTCCACTCCCAAACCATCATTATCAAACTCTACATAACTACTAAAACTTCTCTTATAACCCATCTCTGCAGCCATTCTCTCTTCCAACTCTCTCAACAATCCCATCACCTCTTCCTTCCTCGGGCAAGCCACAATATTCCCAGCATAGAAGACAAAAACCAAGTTCTTTACCTCAATCCAACTACACCCAGGATCCTTCCTGACCCCTCGTCGCTGCATCTCTTTTCGAACCCTCCAAGCGCCATCTAACTTCCCTGCTGAAATGTAGGCATTCGACATAGCAACATAGATGCCAGCAACATCATGCTGTCCAGGCTCAAGCTTAGACATTTGTGCGCTCGCCTTCTCCACCACATCAAGCCGGCCTTTCATCCGAGCTGCTGAGACCAGCACACTCCATAGCATCAACCCATCGTGTCCGGAAGCATCGACTTGGCAAGCTAGCATGAGGGCCTCATCTATCCGCCCAGCACGGGCCAACATGTCGACCCCACAAGTGTAATGTTTTGCATTCGGAGAGATGCCATAGTTGTGGTGCATTGAATTGAGGCAGCTGAGGCCGATATCACTGAGACCGGAGTGGCTACAGGCATGGAGTACACCAAGTAGAGTGATGCTATTTGGCTGAATTCTTAAGTCAAGCATATCATCAAACAGTGAGAGGGCAAGGCCACTAAGGCCATGCCTTGCCGCCGAAGCGATCATGGATGTGAAAGGTACGAGGGTAGGAACTGCTATATGGTTAAAGACTACGCGGGAGTACTCAATACAGCCGCATTTGGCGTACATGTCAATCAGCCCTCCAGCAATGACATCATTGTCCTCATGGCCTAAACGAATCACAGCTGCGTGGGCTGATCGCCCTGGTCCGTATCTTCCTAAGCCCGCACAGGAATTAATAACGCTTGAAAGCATGAAATGGTTGGGGCGCATCTTCGATGAAAACTTTCTAAACAGATATAACGCTTCGTTACCACAGGCATTCTGCGCGTAGACGGAAATAATTGTACCCCAGGTGTAAATATTTCTTTGAGACATTCCATCGAACACTTGGCGTGCAGCATATACGTCGTTGGTTTTTCCATACATGTTAATCAATGAGGTGGACGCTACGACGTCTGATTGCAGGCCTCGAAGCTCTATTCGGGCATGAAGAATCCTGCCAACCCGAACATTGGCAAGCTGGGAACAGGCATTAATGGCTGTGGAAATGGTGAAGGAGTTCGGTTCGATCCCATCCATAGGCATTGCCTGCAGGATGAAGATGGCCTGGTTTGCTTGCCCAGCGTCAACATAACCAGCCATAAGCGAAGTCCAGGAGACTACGTTCGGTTCAGCCATTTCGTCGAACAACAGTTGCGCAGAGGATACTGAGCCACACCTAAGGTAACCGTTGATGAAGTGGTTGGCCGTCGTAGTGCCGGCGATAATGCCGGCCTTGAGGAACTTGGAATGTGCCGAGGTGACGGAAGCAAGAGAGGATGAATTCTTAAGAGAACGAATTAGATATGGGAAATAGGCTTGAAAAGCGACGGCCGAAGCCGTCGTCATCTTCTCTTCAGAATCGGGAAGAGGCCTCCATGCGGCCGAACAATCAAGAACACTTTAAAGAATAAAGACATGGAACTCAATTCTCTAAAAATCCAAGCAGAGTGAAGGTCAACAAATCCTCAAAATTTTAATGAAGTGATTTTTTTTTTTACTTTGTATGAACTAATATTTAACAAGATGGATGCTCAGATTTAATTGTTTTTGCCTGCCATAATGTATTTGATAGTAGAGAGAGATTAATATCTTATTATTGTACAAAGATTCATTATACATATAGATAAATGATGAGTTAAAAGATGCATTGTAGTTTTTACATTAAATACTTGAAAAAGGGAAAACCCCGATGAATGACCCAATAGAAACTATTCTTCTAAAGTTTATCGACGTTCACAAATAACGCCCTTTGTCACGATTCGGAAATGTGTTAATATAAAAAGTTTAGCTAAACTACATAGAATAAATTTTATGGAGGTTGGAAAAACCATGTGACATAGGATATATTTCTTCTTTGAGGAGGGGAGACCAAAGACCAAAAGGTCTAATATAAATTTTAATTATTACAATATGCATCAACCTCGTAGGTGATGTCATGCACTGATTCTACTAATGATGACAAACAATAAAATAAGCAGGAGTTTTCATCATCATACAATGGGAGAATGGTCGTAGTTTGGAGACATTGGTTGACGGATGATTTTCTAGCAACGATGGTCGGAGGTGGCATAGTCGGGTAATGGTGGTCAGAGAACTACAATTAAGTTACAATGGCTGGTGAAATGAAGTTGGATGATGTCAGTTAGAAGACTATCATCAGGAATAATGGTCTAAGGATCATAGTTGGACAATCATGAACGGGAGATTGTAATTAAGGGATGACTATCTTGAACCATATTGGTGAAATGATGGTTGGAGGTCCGCAGCTAGGCAATAATAGCCAAATGTTCGTAGTTGGCTGATGATGAGAATAATAGTCGATGATAATGGCCAAAGGTTCGTAGTCAAGTCATGGTGATTAAAGAACCATAGTCCATGGATTGTAATCGGAGGATTGTAGTCAATGATGTTAGTCCCATGAGCATTAGCGGTGCTTGGGTGGAGCTATGAGATTCTTGTAGACTCTAAGATACCTTGAATGTTAAGCCAAAGTTCCAAGACCCCCTTTCACGCAGAATTGAGAACCAAAATTCAGAATACTCGATTGGATGGCTCGTATTGATTTCTTCAATCAGTGATAGTTCTTTTTTCAATTTATGTTCCTTAGTGATGTCAGAATTAGGTGCTGATGCAATTCATCTCGTCAAGGCGCTCAGTTAATGTCATTTGGTCATCTAATTAATTTCCCAAAGTTTCTAATTACGACTTTTAATTGCATAATTTGGCTCATTTTGAGTCAGATTGGATCACTTCATCGAGATGTTCACTTTGACTATAAGTTCATTGAAATTAGAGTTTGAATGGTTGTGAATTCAATTATGAAAGTTTTCATTTCAAATATGTATTGAGATTCATGCATGATCAAGTTGGTCTTTGAAAACGTATCAATTCAAAATTATAAACTCTGATCAAAGCTATATAGCTGCATAATCACATGCCATTGAGTATTAGTCTCAGGAATCTAACTTTCTCATCTTACTCTTTACTCTCATAATCCTCCTTAACGTTTACATGTTGGTATACAATTCCATCTATATAGGTTCTCCTCCATGTTGATATCTTTAGTTTTCATTCCATCCTGCATTGACTAATCAAAACAGTGGAGCATGTTAGCCAAGGCAACCTCAACGATCACCATTGAAAGTAGATCCTAGGGCATTTTTTCTCCTTTTTGATCAGAAGGAAAAACACTCGAAATCCTGACCCTTGAAATCCACTTAGCTTCCTTCAAACCTTTCATGCCATAATTCAATTGGCTTCTCCCAAACATTTGGATCAATGGAAATTGCCATGATATTGAAGGTAACACATGTTTTTGTTGGGATATCTTATCATTGGATTTGACATGGCCGAATGGTTTCACATGAAAGCAGGAGAGAAACATGATGTTTTAATCTCATTAATTGATTTATGGCTTGTTTGAGATATTAAAGTTTTTCGAGTTCACATTCTTGAATGAGGCTATATGTATTATCATTAGTGAGTTGCTTCAATTTTTCCTGCAATTTTTTTTTACTCTTGGGTTCTTCATCAATTGGGCCATCTTCCATATTATTGTTGCTCATAATGTATCTGCTTCAGCTAAAAATGATTCCTAATCATAAGTTTATAATAGGACAAATTCTCAATATAATATTCTTACTTTTAGGCTATTATCTAATTATTAAATTCACAATTAAAGTCAAACAATAATGTCAAATAAAATCACAAAAATATCAAAAGACATATATAGCCCTTCATTTGTAAAACAAAAGAATGTCATTTCATCACTTTTTGTTCTTTCATAATTCCTCAATGTGTCTCTTTTGGAGCTATACAACAAATTTCTAAACAAAATAAATCAAACCAAACTACAAAGTGAAAACTTAGAAGATTAGAAAAGAAAATCAAACAGAAAGAATCAAAAGTACCACTCACACATGATTGATGGGATCATATAGGTTGGACCCATCAATAATTGATCTAATCAAAATGTACATAGGCATTATTGAAGCAAAAAACTATTGGGATATGTGGCTTATAATCAACTGAGTGAAAAATTTAATTTGCAGTTTTGATTTATATATTTTTTTAGCAATTTATCATTGAATAAATTATTTCTTATCATATTAATTTCACTACACATTTATCCTCTTGCAAACATTAATAGCTTCAAAAAGAACTGCTATGTTCATCTATTCCATTAATTACATATTACTTTGATTACTTTAATAATTGGTAGCTTAATGTGCCCTTCCTTAATCATAAATATATTTTTTTGATATATTAATCATAATTACTTATTTCCTTAAACAAAATTTCAATTTTTTTTTAATCTTTTGAAGTACATTAAAAGTAAGAGAACTTCAACTTACCCATAAGATGGCCTTCACATGATCTATGCTACTCAGAAAAACTCCACTATTAGAACTGTCTTCTAGGCTCAATGATTATAAGACTTGTACATGAATGCATTCATAATATATGGAGCTTATATCAATTATAATGACACTAGATATTGCCCTCTAAAATCAATATAAGATCATTGCTTTATTAAATCATTGCTTTATTAAAAAAAAAAAAACATATGCATCATCATTCATACATATCAAATGATTGGGTTGTCTTCTTCCTCACCACTTCGATTTAGCAACTAGGCAAAGTGCCTCTTTTTTATGTGTTGTGAGTCCAATATTCTCTTCCATGTTGATATCTTCAATCTTCATTCCATCAGGCATTGACCAATCAAAACAGTGGAGGAGATTAGCCAGCGCAAGTTCAACTATCACCATCGCAAAGTTAATCCCAGGGCACTTTCTCCTTCCAGATCCAAAGGGCAAAAACTCAAAATCTTGTCCCTTGAAATCCACTTTGCTTCCTTCAAACCTTTCAGGCAAGAACTCAAGTGGCTTCTCCCAAACATTTGGATCAATGGAAATAGCCATGATATTGAAGATAACACGTGTTTTGGCAGGGATATCATATCCTTGGATTTGACATGGCTGAATGGTTTCGTGTGGAAGCAAAAGAGGAACTGGAGGTTTTATTCTCATTGATTCCTTTATGACCTGTTTGAGATATGGAAGCTTTTCGAGTTCATATTCTTGAATGAGTCTGTGTGTTTCACCATTAGTAGCTTGCTTCAATTCTTTCTGCAACTTCTCCATTACTCTAGGATTCTTTATCAACTGGGTCATCGTCCATGTTATTGTTGCAGATGATGTATCTGTTGCGGCTAAAAATGATTCCTGATCATATGTTTATAATAAGACAAATACTCAATATAATATTCTTACTTTTATGCTATCATCTAATTGCCAAATTCACAAGTAAAATCCATCAATAATGACAAACCAAATCACAACAATATTAAATAGAAAGAATCAAAAGTACCACTCTCACATGATTGATGGACTCAGACAGCTTGGACCCATTAATAGTTTATGTGATCAAAATGTACTTCAGCATTATTGAAGCTAAAAAGTAAAAACTATTGGGATATGAGATGTATGGCTTATAATCACTGATTAAAGATTTTATTTTCCTATCATATTAATTTCACTACACACTTATCCTCCTACAAACATTAATAGCTTCAAAAAGAACTGCTTAGTTCATCTATTCTATCACAAATTACTTTGATTATTTTACTAACCAATAGCTATATATTCACTATTTCTTAATCATAAATATTTTTTGACACATTAATCATAAAGGAGATCACCAACTTACCCATAAGATGGCCTTCACATGATCTATGCTGCTCAGAAAACCTCCATGAACGACTGCAACCTCATGCAACCTCAACAAAATATCCACCATATCATCCAACTCACCACAACCATTAATATTATTACTTCTCTCATATTCTTCTTCTTTCTCTTTCTTAATATGCTCTGATATAACTCTATCAAAAAACTTGTCCACCTGCTCAAAGTTCTTCTCTATCCTTCCTTGAAAGCCTATTAATCTATCAACCCATTTCAACGCTGGAAAGAAATCCGCCACAAAAAACCCACCAAGAAACCTCTGTGACTCCTTAAGCAACTGATGAAGCCATACTCCCCCTTCTCCTCCATATCCTCCCTCTGCAAATTTATCTCCAAGTGCCACTCGGCACACAATATTGTTTGCAAGTGAAAGCGTGAGCTCGCTCAAGTTAGCGGTCGAGAGATCTTTGATAGCAGCTATAAACTTCTTGATTTCCTCCACTCTAATCGTTTCGAAAGATCGAACGCGACGAGTGCTAAGAAGCTCGAGCATGACGATCTTGCGAGCTTGACGCCAGTGTTCACCATATGTAGAGAAGGTGATGCTGGAACAGTTGTAGAAGAGCTTTTGAGGCCCGGTAAGGAGAGGGCGGCCAGAGAATGCGATATCATGTTTGGTGAAGATCTCCTCGGCTATGTCATGGGAGGAGATGACGATGGTGGGGATGGAGCCGAGGTGGAGGAGTATGAGAGGGCCGTGCTTGTTTGAGAGATTGAGGAGGGAGTGGTGAAGTTTGTTGGGATTGAGAAGGTGAAGGTTGCCGAGGATGGGGAGGCGCCATGGACATGGAAGGAGCTTCTTTCCTCTTGATTTATTAGCTTTTAGCAGGATTTTGAGGCAAAGGGAGGAGGCGATGAAGACGAAGAGGTAAAGGAAAGCTTGCTGTTCCATAATCATATTCAGGAAGCTGGACGCATGATATGTTCTTGAGATTTGGCTATATATAAATAATTCAATTTTACATAGACTTTCATATTAAGACAAATTTTTTTTTCCGAATGAAATATCTATTTTCTGTCACTTAAAAGAGAGCGTTTAACGTTATAATTAATTCATTGGCAGAATCTAACAAGGCCATCTACCGACATCAACCTCACACTTGAAGAGGCGAGGTCATATTAGGAGATTCAAACAGTACATTATGATTCTTTGAAATAATTAAATGATTAAGCATTCTTGCATCATAAAACAATACTGAAATCAATTTTAATATAAGGCAGATGTTGCACACCTAATCAAATTTTTTTATCATTATTTGATCCTCTCATAATATCTTTTAAAAACATATTAAAAATAAAAAATAATTAATTTGACTTAAGTATTCTTAAAAATAATTAAGTAATTAACGGTGTTATTATTAATTATAAATAATTTTAAAAAAATAGGAAACAAATAAAATAAACAAATAATTTAAAGAATAGTTGATTATAATCTCAAGAAATTAGTAACAAATATCAATATATAATGATTTTAAAAAACTGGTAGAATTCAACGGTGACATTTTGAATATTTCGAGTAAATTAAAATTTTATTAAAAAATAATTAATATTTTAAAGAATTTATGTACAAATATATACTTTAGCTTTTTAATATATAAATTTCTTAAGAAATAGAAAAAAAAAAAAAACAGTATACTGCTTTATAAAGTAAATTTTTAATACAATTCAAATTAAATTTTTTTGTAAAAAAAAAACAAAACCTTAGTGGTGATGTTATAAATTTATCTTTTAACGCCATCATTTCAAAAATCGCTTATCAGTTGCATATCGGAAATTTTAACCAAAATAATAATAAGAAAATAAGAAAATACAGAGGGTTTCGACGTAACATTGAGACATTGAGATTCGGATATCCAATGAAATGGAGATGCTTTAATGGCTCTTTGAAGACCAACAACCACAAGACTTTGTTCAATCGTTATCTTCATCTTCTTCCTCTGAAGCTTCTCTTAACCACTGAATTAGAAAATAGAAAAATAAATAAACATGTGTTAGAAGATAAATATTAATGCACATATCATCAAAATATTCTTATTAATAGAACAAACAAGCAAAATTTATTTTTGAATTATCAAAATTATGTCGCAATCAAACTATTATGAATTTGACAAAATTGAAAGAAAAGAGAGAGAGAGAGAGAGTGTGTGGGCAAATTATTATGTCCGGACACCAATCCAGACGCGCCACGTCATCAAAATACAGCATGTCCCACTATATTTGGATGACGTTGCGCATCTGAATTAGATGTCCGAATGTCCGGTGACCGGACGTAATAATTCACCGTGTGTGAAACAACGACAATTCTTTTGGGACAATGACACATTGCAAGTTAGGCAGACAAAATTATGAAACCTTTATTGGATACATCGTTATTCGCTTAGGGATTTTAAAACACACGAGGGAATTTAAAATATAGGCGAAATTCCAAAACTGCAGGGTGGCTTATATAGCATTTATTATTATTATTATTATTTTAAATATTCAAATTTAATAATTTCGAGCCGGCACTCGAGCTGAGTTTTGATCAAGCTCGAGTTTGATCTCGAGCTCCTGGCTCGATAAGCTCGGCTCACGAGCTTACAAATAAGTTGAGCTTGAGCAAGCTCACGGCTCTGCTCACTTATACCCCTAATTCCCCTACCATTCACTATGAGCAAATAGTAGTATAATCATCTCCTAATCTAAATTATTGCTACTAAGATAAATGTCATAAACTTTTAGACTACGAATTCATTCCTAATGACTGCAACTATTTAGAAAGGTGATTGTAAAGCTACTATAATAAATTTAATTATTTTATTTTTTATGCTCTTCCAAAATAATTTTCAATTAAAACACTTTTTTTATTAATTTTTCAAAAGAATGGTTTAATCTTTCCTTAATGACAATTTTTCAAAAGAATGGTTTAATCTTTCCTTTATTCTAATTCATCTCTTGAAGCATCATCTACATAATCATACCCTATAAATTGTCACTTATTTGATTTCTCAAATCTAAAATAGTTTTTTCCAGCAGAAATTCAGAAACGGAACTGCAAAGCCAAAACAATACTTCAACATGCAGCAGAAAAACCTCACATCTGGGAATACTTTTTTACTGCTTTGTAAAACCGTGATTAAAAAAAAAAAAAAAAAATACAACTGTTGTAGAAAAAATTGTTGAAATAAGCCAAAAAAAACCACGATGAAATAAAAATTATGATTACAGTCTTAAAGGCAAAAGCAGTAAAAAGTTGTCTCAAAGAAAATCTTAGGCTTCGTTTGAGACAACTTTCGTATTGCTTCTTAAAACGACTTTCTAGTAAACAATTTTCTAATTCAAGAAAATTTTGTACTAAAAAGCTGTTTTAAGAAGCAGTACGAAAGTTGTCCTAAAAGTATCCTTAGTAAGCGCTTTTTTGCTACTTCAACAAGCCGAACAACAACAATTGTCATTTTCATGCCTTAAACACAACATAAGAAGTGCATATAAGTAAAAACAAACAACCCTAACAGAAAAATACAGTTATATTTAGCAAACTGGTTTAAAGCTCTGCGGAAACAAAAAATATGAAGTAAAATAAAAAACTTGACATGAAGCGCTTTCAATACGTACCTTAATGAACTGTTCTGATTGCTTAGTAAAAATCTTATCAGATTCATCAGCACCTTCTTTCTCTTCTGCCCACGATAAAATTGCTTCCTCTGATAAAATTTCCTTGTCATAGAGGCAGCTCAGAATCTGCCACGAAATAGCATCAATATAAGCATTCATCCATGAAATATTCTCCAACTAAAATCTGAGATTTTTATGTTGATATAGTGCCACCATAAGCAAGCAATGAAAGAACGAAGTTCAATTAATTGAAGCAAACAATAAAATAGAGCCTAGTGATAGAAAATGATTTGTCATTGTAAGGCACTTTAGCATTGCAAGAAAAAATTTGAGACAGAACAAAGCAACTTCGAAATAGTGTCACATTCAGATAAATTAATACCATGAGTGTAATGGTCGGTCTGCACTGGTCAGTTCAAATAAAAACTAACATCACAAGTCATTCACTTTTATGTACTCATTAGGCCTTCAATGTCTTTTATAAAATAAGCCCTTGAGTTCACCACTCATATGATAGTTCGCAAAATTAATACTCAAATTTGATCCTTTTGTTAGAAAGTGGATTGAGCTGACAAGGTTCAGATAACAAAATAAAATATTTAAATTCCTCGATGATGACGGCATTGATAGAAACTATTAACTAGAAAGGGCCTTACACTCAAAATACCCTGAAATACCAGCATAAATTATTTCGGGTTTAATCTCAAAGAATATAATTTATTTTGTTTTTAAATAAGACATGTAAAATTTTTTAAGTGAAATCTATCACTTAAAATGTAAAGTAAAATTCATTCAACCTTCATAACAATTTGTCGAATGTGATAAATTTGAGAATAATCTTAGCTCATAAAGAATAAATGACTTGTTAAGCATATCGCTATGATTCATTCTCAAATAATTGTTTACTAATAAAGACGTAACACACATTCTCTAACCGATGATCTTGTAGCCAAATGATAATACAAGTGGTTAAGACCAGGGCCTTTAGATTGGGTCATTTTGTTGTAAAAAATATCATAAAATTACAATTATGACCAAAGCCCATATGTTCCCCAATCCTTAAAAGCCCTAAAGTAATGTATCATAGGTTGCACTTGATAGGGCATGAAACTCTATAGTGTTTAGGGCATGAAGTAGTGGCATGATTTGCATCATATAATACTTGAAGTTTCTTTTATGTTCATTGATTTTTTGTGGATTTCTAGATTTAATTTTGTGCTTGGCTTATTCATCATTTTTTAAGTCTTTGTTTAGAGAGAATTCATGTATAATCCACTAAATTATCATATTTTGAAATCAACCTTAGTGCATTTAATTATTAATTATTTATTTATTTTATGTTTGATTTATAAACCATCTTCACCAGATTATGAAAATATGAAATTTCTTACTTTGACTTGTTTGCATGAAGGAATAAGCACTTCTTCGCAAAAATAAGTTTCTTGGAACCATTTAGATCCATTATGTAAATCAATTTTGCCAGTATATTCTATAAATGATATACTAAATATTGATGATTTTATTCATTATTTTTGAAGTTTTGAATTTGAACATATAAGAGAATTTATATGAAATTATATTTATTTAAAAATAATATTTTCTCAATTCTAAATATAATATTATATTATTTCAATTTACAAAATTTGATAAAAATATTTTAAATATAAAATTTCATACCCAATTTGTTCTCCTCCATGTCAAAAGTTGTTCGAGAAGGAGATGGATAGGAGAGAGTTTATATTTGATGGTCTTAGAGCTTATTTTATCTATTGGGCCAATTGTGAAAGATGTCTGACTCGGGTTTAACTACCTTTACCCTTCTTGTAATTTCTATTTGATCACACTCATGTGAAGTATGATATTTTATATAGTTTAATTTTATACAAACTTAGATCTACGAAGATTTTAAAAGTATTAATGCATAACTTTATATATATATATATATATATATATATATATATAAAGTCTTAATGCGTGACTTAGATCTATGGGTTACACTTCAAGTTAGATGGATGAAGTGGAAGAATGCATCGGGCTTGTTGTGGGATAGAAAAGTACCACTCAAATTTAAGGAAAAATTCTATAAGATGTTGGTTAGACCTGCAATGCTTTACGGTGCAGAATGTTGGCTATTAAAATAGAAGCATAATATTAAGTTAAATGTTGCAGAGATGAGGATGCCCAGGTGGATGAGTGGTTTTACTCTTACAGATAGGATACGAAATGAGCATATACGTGAAAAGGTTGGAGTAGCTCCAGTGGCAGATAAGATTAGAGAGAGTCGCCTTAGATGATTTGGTCATATAAAATGGTGGTCTTCCGATGATCCAGATAGAAGAATAGATGTATTAGATTTAACCTGATGAGGACATCGAAGATCAACGGCTACGATCGTGTCTATTTATTTTCATGTATTTTATTTGTTATTTGTACTTTTTCATTTCTACCCTCACTTGAGGGCTTTGTTATATGTTTGCCCTAGGGGCAATTGTGTCTTTTATTTTCCCTCATGTATTTGGCTATTTAAGCCCTCCCATTCCTCTTGGAAAGGGATGATTATTAATAATGAAAAGTTTTATGTTCTTGTTGATCTCTTAGTGAGTTCACGTGATCTCTTAGTGAGTTCATGAGAGGAGAAGCCCGAGGAGGGTAATTGCAATACCCGTCAATCTTTGGAAGAGTCCGAGGTTCGCGGTTCTTACGATCTCTGTGTGAGTTCGTTAGTTATCTCTATCTTTCTCGTATATTTTGGTTATCTCATTTCTCCCCTCTTTATGCACATTCTTCTTCTCCTCCATTGACTACCGAGAGCCAAGTCAAGAGTGGAAGAAGCCGAAACCTCCACTAGCATCTCCACCCTAGCTCCACCCGCCGGCCACCCTAGCTCCATCCGCCGGCCACCCTAGCTCCACCCGCCGGCCACCTTGCCACCGGCCTCCCCCTCGCCGCCATTTTTCCCCGACGCCTCCCTCCCCTAGCCTTCCTTGGAATTTGAATTTCAAAATTCAAATTCTTTCCAAATTTGGAAATTCCATTTATGGAAATTTTTCGAATGAATTCAAATTATAAATTAAATTAATTTGGATTTATTTAAAATTTTCCTAGTCATCATCCTTGTTTGGAAACCCCCTCCCTCTCTCCCTAGCCCCCTCTCCCTCTAGCCATGCCGCCGGCCACCCCTATTTGGACTCCCCATTAATTATGCAATTAACTCTTCATCTTATTTGAAATCCTAATTAAGTCCAAATAAGTTTTCCCTCCAATTACACTAAAACTGAAAATAAATTCAGTTTTAAACTCCCTCTCCCCTTGTTTTATTTCTCTCTCCAATTACATTAATGGCCTCCCATTAATTCCCATAACCCCTCATTACCCGCTGGCCCCCCTCCTTTGGAAATCAATTTGATTTTCAAATTATTTCTCCTCACTAAAATTCAGTTTCAGAAAAATTGAAATTTTTCTCAAGTCCTTTCTCCTACCCGAGCACTTCCCTGGAATTGGCTTGAGATCTCCACCCAACTCCTCCCTTCAATTCCAGAAATCTGATTTTATGTCAATATAATTCCTAGATGTGGTCGTGAATTACAGCAGCCTAAGAGTAATGTTCTGCCTTCTCCAGTAAGCCCGGATGGCTGCATAAGCCTCACTTGACAGGACAAACTGCTGTCCCATTGTGTTAATTTGCTGTCAAACTGCTGTTGGGAGTATTTGGAAGACCAAAAGGGGTTTTCCACCAACAATTGATGCTGCCTACGCATCCCCAGTTGTTGTCCAGTCGATTTAGTGGCTATCTTCTTGCTGCCCTGCTGTCCAAGAAGTCAAGGATCACCGTCCTGAATGTCTCCCAGCTTTGACATTGTTAGTTGTTCTCATCCAGTACCTTGGTGATCAAACGGGAAGCTTCGTAAGCTCTCGTCTTTGGGTAAACTCTTCCCCCGGCTCTTTTATCTTCGAAGTGCTTCTCAATTGTGGTAGTAGATTCATGACAATCACATTAATTCTTCTCCGCTAAAACCTAGTAATTAGAAGAGTTGTGTGAGGGACCTTTCATAGACTAATCTTATTGTTAGTTTTGAAATTTATTGTTGGAACGATCCATGTATGCAATGTCGGATTAAGTTGGTTGTCTTTTTGAACTTAACTTTTATTCATGTGATTTAACCTAAGCTAAGTGCCTTTTAATATTTATCTTATCGTTCAATTCCGCATAAGATCTTGCCTATTATTGCCTCTAAATCTAAGCGTGCAAACTTTCATTAAGAAAATCATTTTCGCATGGGATAGTTTCACATCATAACCTATGTTAAAAAAAGGTAGAGGTAGATCTAAAAAGACTTGGTTAAAAAATATTAGAAATGATATTTCTTTTGACTCTTAACAGAACACAATGGATAAAAATAATTCATGTAGCTGTGGGCTCCGAAAAATTCCAATTTTTTAGGATGTGTGATCCCGGGGGAATTTTCAGAAGGCAGATTGGGTTTGTAGATAAGACACTACCCAGAGATTTCGCCCTCATTTTGTGAGGACTTTTTAATCTGAGTTCTGGTTTCCTATAGGCGCAAGCCCCTATAGTTAATTACCCCTCCCAATAATAGGAGAGAACTTTCGATTAAGGCTAGTCATAAAAGAGGTCAAATAGGTTATAAACCTATTGTATAATAGCAACTAATTTTAGGATTTAAATTTTGAATTTAGAATTTGAAGTTTATCACCATGAACTTAAAACTAGTGGTGGGGGGAATGAAGACGAGCCCGATCAAGATCCCATGGTTCCGTCGTCCCGGGCTGTCATGATCCCTGGTCTACTTAGTCAGAGGAGGTAGTCGACCCAACCTGACAGAAGGCACCTTGTCGGCAGCCATGGGTTGCTTCGTCCAAGAATACCTTGTAGACCTGAGTTGATATTTGTCTAAGGGGATATATCTTAATCCACCTTAGCTAACAGAGGGCTTTATGCTTATTGAATATACACTATGATCCATCGCTCAAGGGTTTGACGCCTTTAGGGAACATACGGGCTTTGGCCGTGATCGTAATATAATGGTACCATTTTGTGGCAAAACCACCCGATCAGAGGGCACATGCCACGTCCCTGTTGGCAAGAGACTATTTGAGGATGAATCGTAGTGATACACCCGACACAACATTTACTCTTTGTGAGCTGAGGTTAATTTCAGATTTATCACCCCCGACAAACGGTTGCGGGAGGTGGATGATTTTTAGTTTTGAGTTTTTTAGATGATAGATTTTATTTCAGATATTTGATTGAATTTTATTTAAAATTGATTTTAAATTTGAATTTTGTTTCAAATCAATTTTTTAATTTTTTTTAGTCCAAGTCCCGTATTGTCCACTAAAAATTTCGGCAGCCTCCCGGCGTCTCCTCCCCACCGAGGGAGAAATCGGGACGGCTCTGCCGTAGTTCTTCCTATCCGGGCCTAAGGTCGACGGCGTAGGGTCTTCGATTTCAAACCATCTCACCAGGATCTAAGATCGACTGTGTGAGGTCTTCAATTTGGAACCATCCCGGCCGGATCTAAGATGCGACGGCCCGGGGTTTTCAAAATTTTAAAACCATCCCGATCGGACCTAAGGTACGACGGCCGGGGTCTTCCACCAGTTAAAAATTATTTCATTTCCCTTCATCTCTCTTTTTTTATTTTTTTATTCTATTATATATATATAACATAATATATCATATAATATATATTATATAATATATCATGTAATATATATTATATAATATATCATGTAATATATCTGTAATAAATCATATATATATATATATATAGAGAGAGAGAGAAAGAAGGACCGGGAAGCCCAATCGGGCATAGAGGCGGGACGAACGACTTGCGAGCGGGATTGGAGACGGCGGCGGCGTCGGTTCGGGTCAGCCTTGTCGCCGGCGGTGGAGGTAGGATCCAGTCCGGCGGGCTGCTTTGGGTAAAGACGGAGTTGTCTCTGTCCTCTAGGGCACGACAGCGGCTGGAGTCGGCGGGTGCATGCGAACAGAGGCGAAGGCTTGGCCGACGATCGGAGGAGGGATTTTCGACGGCGAGCAAGAGCCGGCGAGCAGAAGGTCGGGTCAGCTAGGGCACGACGAGCAGGACGTTGGTGTCGGGCCAGTGAGTTGACAACGAAGAGCGGGATTGGTCGGCTTCGAAGGTAGGTGTCGAGTCGTTAAATAAGAGCGGCGGAGGTGGCCGTTCGGTAGTCCCGTCGAAGGCTGCAGTGTAGATCGACGATCGACTAGGTCTTCCGGTTGGTTTTGCTCGTGAAAACAGAGAGGTATCTCTCGGACTCCCTTTCGTTTCTGTCTTCTTTTTTTTTTTTTTTTTGCGTCGTCTATAGCCACGTGTTTGATGTGGCTCATCACCATGTCCCACCATGTAGACTACCTCAACCTCCATGGTGTCTTTATCATCATCTTTTTCTTGTACAGAAATCTCAGAGCGACGTTTCCAATAAATTTCTGGCTCTTCATGTGGTACATAAACTTCTCCGATTGGAGGGGTGCGGTCAAAATTGACCTTCTTCTGAGAGGTTGAAGTTGGCTGACAATAGGATTCCTTGGCAGATTTTCCAAGGTGTCGACTATTGCGAATGTCAGTAATAGGCACATTTTCCTTGGGTACCCATTGTTGACGATTTTTATGAAAGGCGGATCTCTGGGAGGCTGCACCAGATGTCACGCCCATATTAGTTCTTTTTTCATTTCCATCTTCTCTGTGAGGCTTTGGCCTCCAAATTTCTTTTCCTTTTCGCTGGGACCTTTCGACGACGGATCCCTGAACCCGAAGTTCAGGTGTCACGCCCCAATGCTCACCACGCGAGGTATGGTTTCTTTCTTTTCTTTCCGCCGCAAGGGATAGGTATTCCCTCGACGGAGTTCTTCTAGCTTCAATTATTAAGGGCTGCTGATATTTCTTCTTCTTCTTCAGACCTTTCTCTTTTACGGTCTTCAGGACTCGATAGACTCGAGCTGAAAGAGTCTCGGGCTCTTTCTTCCTTGGAGGGATTGGGGCTTCAGACCGTTGATCCCAGAAAGATTGCTTTAGCTCCCAGTAGAGCTGTTTCTTTTAACCCATTTCAAATTTGCAAACCCATTCCGGGTTGGAATGGTAGCTTCAGGCTCTTGGGCTGGTAGGTTGGAGGGATGAGTTGGCACCAGTTGCTGCTGAGTTCGGAGTTCAGCATTCTTCTTCCTTATCTGCCTCCTTGTGAGCCTTCCTCCAGATGAGGAGGCTTCAGCATCGTCCTTCCCAGGTGCAGATAACCCGGTCGGCAGAGTGGTACCCCTGGCAGGTATCACAGACATTCTTCCTCCAGTTATGACTCTTTCAGTGTCTAAGGCCTTATGTTGTGATAGCCTTTTGAATACCGAGGTCCTATTCTGTTGAACTGCCTTTGCAGTAGCAGTTCTATCAGCTCCTGGTTGTTGCACGGAATAAGCACGTCGTGCATTAATATCAACAGAATTAGGCCTCGCAGGATGGCCTTGAACAGTCAAGCCGTGAATAGGTACGGCAGCAGCCTTTGCAGTAGCTGCAGAAAACTCTAAGCTGCCAAATTGGATGGTGGCTTCAGAGTCTCCAGTGTTGATGACGGCGTTAGCTAGTTGAATGCTAGCGCCTCGTCCCAGTTGGACGGTAAAGGGTGTATTCTGTAGTTCCATTGGCTCGGGAGCAGGTTGGCGGAGGGTCGGACGCTGGTCGGCGACGGAGGCAGCAGCGTCGGCCGGAATTGGGTCGGCCTGAAGGGTCGACGCCGGAGTTGGGTCGGCCGGAGGCTTGAAGCGGAGAATGGAGTTCGGCGTCGGCAGAGGCTTGTCTGGCCGGAGGTAGGGAGGTCCGGCGTCGGCGGCGAGTGGCGAGTTCGACGGCGTCGGCTCGGATGAGGGGATGGGATCGACGAGTTCGGCGCAGGTGAGTCGGCGGGCTTCTTGCGGACGGGAGATCGAGAGGTATGTTTTGAAAACTCCGTTTCTCTTCTCTCTGTGCGTATGTGTGCGTGAATGTGCGTGTGTCCCCGTAACCGTTCGAATGAGAGGGATTTATTGTTGTGAGTGAGGCGGTGAGTGAGAGGTTGTGTCGTTCTGTTTGAGTATGTCGGTGGAACGATCGGTTGAGTCGTGCGCTGACGTGGAGTCGGTCGGGTTCTCCGACAGTTAGAGGTCAACAGTAGCCGATCCCACGTAGTGGGATAAAGGCTTGTTGTTGTTGTTGTCTATATATATATATATATATCATCAAATATTTTACAATGTGACATTTTGTGTTTTAGTGAGAGTATATAACTCGATAGCAATCACTATAGAACAATAAAAAGTTTTGAAATGATATTGTGGATATTGCATATAAATAGCTTTGTGATTTATGAGTAGTTAAAAGGGTGTAAACTAATTTACCCAAAGAATCTAATTGTTTTGACAGACACAACTTTTATAAATTTATGTAACATGTTCTATACTATTAATACATGTAGAAATCATTGATATTTTTATTTTATGTATCTAAAATGTATGTACTAAAAAGAAAAAATGGAGAAAAGTGTGAGTAAATAGTTGGTTGTGATCTATACACATTCAAAATGAGGTTTAAGAGCCTATGCACTGATTTATATACAAATGCATATGATACACCTGAACCTCCGTAAAGAAATGGAGGTAAGGTATAAGGAGCAAATAGAAAATATGAACAAGTTGAGGTATAAGTAAAATCGAAGATATAAGAGGCGAAGGAAAAGGTATGAAACATTCTAAAATAAAAATAAAACTATTATTTCATGTCATGTAATTTTATTCCAAATATAATGTTTAAAAAATACTTAAATTATTGCTTCTGACATATATCTACAGTTGACACTAGTTTCTGCAATAACAGTATACCTAATAAAACGATTCTCCATTTCGTGTACTAAATGTTATGGTAAGTTTCAAATAACCAATTGAACTATTATTGCTCATCCTGGCTCTGCTTTCATGTGTTATTTTCAAAGAAAGGAAGTGTTCAAATTGATTTAGAGATTGTTGGTCATATTGAGACATTCATCTTAGGTACACATATTATTTTAGATTCTTTTGACAATTGTGATATATAAAATATATTAAAGAAGAGTTTGTATCATGATTATTCTATATGCCCATTTTTATTGTATAATCCGGTGATGTAAATGAAAAGAGGTTGATGTGGGAATTGATTTGGTGTACAATTGCTTACATTTGAGAACAAAGGAGAAAATTCTCTTGCTGTTTCCACGGAAATCTCCTCAAATTTCAATATCACCTCAATCTGCAAAGCCATCACAAAGAAACAGCCCACACATGGATTAAAGCTAGTTAATTCAAATCATGAGAAAATGGAGCTATAAGTAAAAACAGCTCAATAAATGATACACATACAACCATGAGATAATACTTGTCCATAAATTGACAAATGGAAAATTGAAAAGTGCACGTCATTGAAACTGATATTATTGATAAAGAGGAGATAAAATAAAATCCAAGGAATAAAACAACAAAACTTGAGCTAGTTCATGACAGCTTATAAATATATGCCTGTAAAAGAAGTAATGATAAGAAAATGAGAAACCATTATAATTTCTTTTGAAAATCTGATTTTTATGTAAATAACTTCGTTTAGACTGAATATGAATAAAAGAAACCCCTTCCAGAAGTCTACAAATATTTGCTGATCTAATATCTTGAAGAAGAAATAAACATATGTCATCCTTCAAGTAATTTTCTTCCACCAATTAAATCATGAACAAAACCAAATGTGTCAATCGGACTCATGCCTTCATACCAAGGTCCCCATCGCTATATAGAATATAGATAGCATAGTAGAAAGCTTAATATCAACAATTACAACTACATATGATCTAAAAAAAACCTGCAATACAAAATAGAAATGTTTAAAGCTATACTACATAATTACGATTAATGCTCCTCTCGGATTGATGCTTGTTGTTCGAGAAGCATCAATTCACTGACATGGACCCAATGGCATTGTCATGGCATTGCTTTTGTAAATATATAAAAAATTTTAAAATTTACAGAAATACGAAGAAGAGAAATAATAAAAGGGCCAGGGGCTTCAAAAACTGAATTAAAATCTCCTTCAATATGCTTTGTGCGCTCATCATAAAGCTGGATTAACATCAATTTGACAAGAACTAGTACTGTTCATATGGAGATGGGTTTATTCTAAGAAAATTCAACTTTAGAGAGAAATCCACATAGCCAGATAATCTCAGAGAAAGCAATAGACAGTACATACTACATAATACTCGAGCTCAATCAATAATTTAAACACATTAGGTAGTTTATTTTTCTATGAAATCAAAGAGTAACCAAGAAACATACAACAACCCAAGGCAAACCATCAGGCACTAGCACACAATCCATTAAGCATCACCATAAGCCAGAAGATGAAGAGTAACCAATTTGAAAAACTAACAATAGCTAAGTGTCCCACAAGGTATCGAATGATTCAGAAAACGGTGAATAAATGTCCATGAGGAATTTACATAAATTGACAAACCAATTGAACGACAAATAAAATACCTGATCGAGTAATTGTTAAATAAGTTCTAGTGTAACGACTAGGTAAAAATTGAACTTACGAGTTAATCTAAAACAATTAATTGACGAATCCCATTTTACACAAAGGGAAGTAGTGAAGTGGGCAAGCGAATGCGGGCATCTAGTGTGAGATTGGGAGAGATGAAGCAAGCGAGACACAGGAAGAGTAAATCAATATAAGTGGAGGGTCAGTGATGAGGTCATCGATAGGAGATTTCGGCGCGTTCTATCAGAGACGACCACGAAGATCGACGGCCAGGATTGCGAGCCTTTATTTTTTATTTTTACTTGTACCATCAGTTTTATTATTATGCTTTTACTTTCGTAGTTTCCCATTTTACCCCTGAGGGTAGTAGTTACTTTTGTAGCCCCAAGGGGCATTTTAGACTTTTGCACTTTATTTTCTTTGGAGCCTATTTATATGGCCAGTGTATCATGTATGAGGGCTAATGAATTATTGAATGAAATTTTCTACTTTGATCTCTTTGTGAGTTCGCCACTCCCTAGTTCTCTTTGTGAGTTCTTGGGAGAATATTTTGGATCTCTTTGTGAGTTCCGACGTGGTTACGCTATCTGTTTGAGATCTTGGAGGAGGGGTGCGCAAGGTTAGGAAATCCAAATTCTCTCCACTGTTGTTTTTTTTTTTTCCAGCCCAAAATTTCCCCTCCCCCCCATTTCTCTTGCCGCCGGCCTGGCCAGGAAAAATTGGCCACGGGCCAATTGCCCATCCCGCTACCCAGCTTTGCCGTTTCCTTTGTTTTCCCTTCCCAGCACCTCCCGTGACATCCCAGCCCGCCGCCCAGC
Source organism: Dendrobium huoshanense (assembly GCA_016618105.1). Classification (NCBI taxonomy): domain Eukaryota; kingdom Viridiplantae; phylum Streptophyta; class Magnoliopsida; order Asparagales; family Orchidaceae; genus Dendrobium; species Dendrobium huoshanense. The sequence continues at coordinate 84,532,025 of CM028358.1, forward strand.
TCACAGCAAGCCGCCGAATTTTTCCCTTGGACCCAAACGCGTTTGGATTTCAAAATACCCCTAATTAAATTACTTTCCTAATTGATCTTCAGCCAATTAAGAAAGTTAATTAAGGGGGATTAACGTTGTTTTGAAATTAAAATCCTATTCCTTTTAATACCTCAAATCTGGAGTTACTTAAAATATATTCAAACCTGAATTTCCAATTTCAGATTTGATTGAAACAATTATTTTTCTAACGTGGGCCCCACTTTCTAATTCTCAATGCCTATCTCTCCATGATATGTGGCCGGCCACTCTCTCTTAATTACCCCCATAATTACCACATAATCACTCCTATTATGTCAGTTACTTCTTTTCTCCCGCTAAACAAAAATTCCAATTTCAAAATCTGAATTGGGAATTATTGAATCGGTTTTATTCCTTAAACCAAGGCTGACGTGATTCTGGGATTGATATTTCCTTTTCCTTCTCTCACACAAGGCAGCTACCTCTTCCCCTCCCCCTCCCAACCGAAATTCTCCCCTCCTCCTTCAACTCCACGGCTCAAGTCCTCTCCCCTCTCCAAGACACCACCCCTCTCCCCCTCTTTTGGAGACGTCATTGCAGCGACCACTCACTTCCCTTGCGAGAATGCATGGACGAACCCGAATGGAACTACGGGTTTGAATACGACCGCAACGGAAGAGTCAACATCTTGCGATCACAATTCTTTGACGTCGGATTTGACTTCGACGATACCGTCGAAGAATACTTGGACCGAATCTTGCCGACGCTTGTAGACTCCATTGACGAACACTTCTCCGTCTACACTTGGAAGATCAAAGGTCGAGCTACCGCACCTCCTCCGCCTCCGAGATCCTCTTCCATGGCAACGTTCCTTGGTACCTCCATCTTAGTGGCAACCTCCATGCTAGTTTGGACAATCTTCCGTCGCTCGGCTTAGTCTCCGTAGGAAGAGAGTGTTAAAGGACTCAAGGTGTGAACAACTTTGTATTAATTGTGGGATTTTTATTTACTAGCCGTTGTTTTATGTTTTCTTTCGCATTTGCTTAAATGGTTTAGCCCTCTTGTTGTAGCTTCTTTGCCTAGCAAATTGAACATCGCGAATTGTTTTTTTAATTGACTTAACTTTGATGCATAATTATATAATTCGTGGAGCTAAAAATTGATTTTCTTTTAAAACTCTTGTGTAACTTGATGAGGGCATCAGATTCCGACATGTGTACCATCGCCGGAGAAGTCGATCGACGGCCTTGATTCAGAGTCTTTATTTTTGATGTCTTATTGTATTCATGTCATTTATATTTTGTCTTTTCCGTTTGTACCCCTATGAGGGAAGTAGTGTTTGTTTTTGCCCAAGGGCATTGTAGTCTTTTATTTTCCGTATGTTGTGGAGCCTATATAAAGGCTAGATTTTGTATTTTGAGGATTATTGCTTGATGAAATAAAATTTCTTTTCCATGTTCTCTTTGTGAGTGCAACAAAGATCTCTTGGTGAGTTCTTCGAGATCTCTTAGTGAGTTCTCTAGGTAATCGTTATCCTAAGTTTCCATCTCCCTCTCCGTTTCCTTTCACAAAATTCTACACTCAAGCCCAAAGAAATCTTCAGTTTTTTTCTTCATCCAGACCGCAAACCCCAGCAGCCTCTCTCGCCCTTGCAAGGAGGACTTCCGCTGGCCATAGCTCCACCCGTCCCTAGCCAATCTCCCGCCGTTCCCAGTCCCTCCATCCGCCGACCAACATTCAGCCACTCCACCCGTGGAGCCATCCCGCCAGCATGTGGAGTTTTGGGATTTGAATTTCAAATCCCTCATGAGCCTTGATTGCTTTCCTTATTTGCTCCCTTAAATCTAGTCAATGGATTTAATGGAATTTTAATTCCATTCAACGGTTGTCTAGATCCTCTTCAATTTAAAAGGAAAGTTTCCTTTTAATCTTTCCTCTGAAATCTGTTTTAATTACAGATTTTATTTGCAAAAATCTGCTATTAAAATTTGGTCCCCACCTATTAACAAAATCTGCCCTCTCTCTCCTCCATACATGGCCGGCCATATACCTCCTTTTAATCCTCTTTAATTTTCTTAATTCCCCATTAACCTTCCCCCTCCCCTTAATTCCCCAAATTCAAATTCTGAAATTGAAATTAAGAATCCGCCAATTTCGGAAATCTTAATTAAATTTCAGATTTTATTTTATTTTCCCCTCAAAGCTCCACCCGCCCAATCCTTTTCTCCAACCCGTGACCGGCCCCCTCTTCCCCTCCTTGGCTCACGTCTTGTCTCCTTGCCGCACCCCTTCGGATTTCAATATTCACCACCACCATGCATGGACGAGCCCGAATGGAATTTCGGAATTGAATACGACGACCACGGACGAGTGGACATCCTCCGATCTCCTTTCTTTGACGTCGGATTCGACTTCGACGACACCGTCGAGGAGTACTTGGCTCGGATCGTACCCACTCTCATAGAGACCGTCGACGATCACTTTTCAATTTACACTTGGACCATTAAAGGACGTCGCATTGCAACACCTCCACGAACCGCGCCAACCTCTTCCTCCCTACGGATCTACGGCACCTTCGCCCTAGGAGTGATCGCATCTATCGTGTGGTTCTTCTTCTCCCAACAAGCTTAAGAGTAGGTAAATGAGAGCGGCCTCAAGGTGAGACAATCACTTTGTTAACCTTGGGATTCTAGTTGATTTAATCATTTGCATTGCTATATTGAAGTCGTTATTTTATTGAGCTTGCAACTTTGCTGAATTTTCATGCCTAAAACGTGGTTAACTTCTAAGATTTTCATTGAATCGTCAATTTAGTAAAGCTAGAGGATGTATGATCTTTACCTTAAAGAACTTCTATTAATTTCATAAGATTCGATTCCTGGATTCACATCATAACTCCTTCATTGCATCACATCAGCCAGGCAATGGGAGCAAATGAGTGGGTATATGATGCATTCAATATTTTTAGTTTATTTTTGTTTTAATGTATTTTGAACAATATTAGTTGTGTTTTATATATTTTTTAAGCTATCCTATGATGGTTGGGCTTCCAATGATCATGGTAGGAATGTGCTAGGCATGGCAAGCCTTGGGTTTGCTTGCTCTTGGGTCCATTTTGCCCTTGGGCTGCTTGCTGATTTCAGTTTGGTCAGGTTGCTGTTCTCGGGTGGGCCTGGGTAGCTTGGTGTTGAGCTCAAAATGCTGGATTCTACTTGGTGTTAGCTCATAAATGTTTGAGCTGAAGTTTAGCTCAATGATTGGAGATTAAATGCACTTCCTAGCTCATTAAATCAAAAATTTATGATTTTATTTCAAGCTCGTTATTGAGGAGTTTATTGGAGTGGACTTGTGTCTTTTCCCCTACCTTTGCCTTCTCGGTTTTCCCTTGCTGGTTGATTTCCCGTGCTCTGCCTCTTTATCTCCTATGCTGGCTTTTCAGGTCCCTTGCTAGCTGGTTTCCCATGGCCTGTTGCTTTGTCTCCTGTGCTGATTTTTCAGGTCCCTTGCTGGCTGGATTCCCGTGGTTGTTTGGGGGGGGGTGGAATTTTCCCTGTTTTCTGTGCAAATTTCCTGCTGCTGTTTGGCCTTCTATTTGGTGACTTTTAACCTTTCATTTCCCCAATTCTTATTGGATTTGGTTGGAGGTGTTATGGCTATTTGTCTACCTTCTTTTGCCTATAAAAATGAGTTGTTTTGACATGAAAAAGGTTGTTGAAAATTGTGAGCAAAGTCTCTACAAAAACCTGAGGGTTTCTACTATTGGAAAAGCTTGAGAGCTTGTTCCAACCCCTTTCCTCCTCTTTATTTCGTCTTGGCTTCTAACCTCTTCTTCTCTACGCAAGTTCCACTCCACCTGTATCCTTCTTCTTGAGCTTTGGAAGTGTATGTTGGCTAAAATTTGAAGACATTTGCCGAAGGAGTTTGGTAGGACATTGGACTCTTTTGCAGTGGTGAACCCTCGGTTTGCAAGCCTAAGCACAATTTTATTATATATTCCTACTCTCGTTGCATGTGAGAAGACCACTAGACGGTTTTACTGAGGATAGCGTTTTATGGTTTTTATTTTGTTTCATTCGATTTGGCTTTTTGTTTCTTCGAAGTTTATTTGGTTGTTTGCAAGCTACATTTGAATCGAATTTGGTTTAAGTCTTGTCCTGGTGTTCTCCAATTTGTCTCTTTACTCTAGTTTTGCAGGCATCAGTATACAAGGTATACAAAGAGATCAAACCTACGAGCAGTGAGTTCAATGAGCATAGCAAGCACAGTGACGAGCGAGAAGACATGCGATAAAGGCAATAGGGTAAGCCACGTCATTTAAGCCCCACATAACTAGGCCAACTCGACCAAAGTAAAGGTTTTTCTTCCCTCTATTTTTTTAAGTGAACATTAATTTAGTTTTTATTGAGAACCCTAGATTTATTTTTTAACAATTTCAAAGAGTAAAACTTTAGGATTTTTGTATGGGATGATACAACAACAACAACAAGCCTCTATCCTACTACATGGGGTCGGCTACAAAAATACTTTTTCTCCATTGTATCAAATTAAGAGTCAAAATAAAATTTGAAATTAAAATATTGACCTCCATATATATTTGACGGGCAATCAAGTGTGATGAGAAGGGCGACAACAAAAAGGACAATCAACTGACATGTCGTGTAGTGAGCTTAAAATGCCTTGACATCATATGAAGTCACTCAAATGCCGTATGTCCACGAAACAGAGTGAATCGATGTGTCAAGGTCATCAAATTATCTAAGAAAAATCATTGGCAAGCAAGATATATGGTCAAGTGATAACGAGCACGGCAGTGGGCGAGTGTGACGCTACGCAAAAGCGCTCAAATGATGTCCGATCATGAAATGAATTTTGTCGTGGTGTCGAGAACATCAAATTACCCAGAAATAACAATAATATTGCATGGACTGTCACTTGATGCGAAATTGCAAAACTTGGCTGCATAAGAGGTGCTGACACACAAATTGAGACATGCAAATCACAAAAAATTGAGTGAGTATCAACTCACATATCTTTTGTTCACATTAACCATTATTTTAATTCAATTTTATAGTTTTAAATATATATCTATATCCAGCACCTTATCTACTACCATTTCCCATCCCTTATTTAAGCATATCACATCACATCTCCTTTTAATGAAGTACAATATTAAATAAATATTAATAATATAGTACTAATAATAATATCTAATTGCTCTCACAAAGTCTCCACCTCTTGCAACCGCCCACCCCTACATCTCTCATATCTATCACAAGCTCACTCAAAAAACAAACTGACTTATTACAAAACCTAGAATAGCACACATAACATGCTCGATCACCTCAGCCACTCCGTAAGATGCGCAAGGTCACAGCCCCTAACACCTCTCCCCACCCAAGCCCGCATCCAATGGCCCAACCGCTATCCAAGCTCCCGACACCACAGAAAAAATCAATTATTACCGGCGGTTTGTTCATGCGGTTAGCATTAGATTTCCGGCGATTTTGTAAAACACCAGCGTCTTTCGGCTGTTCAAAAGCCGCCAGTAAAAACCGCGTTGGAAACCTTTTCCGACGGCCTTTTTCCGGCGATTTTTTTCATCGGCGGTTCATACCGCCAGTTAGGTTCCGGCAGTCAGAGCGCCTATGACCGCCGGTTTTTTTACTGGCGACGTACCGGTTGTTCAATCGCCGGTATGGTTATCGTCGTTCTAACAGCGTAGACCTCCGGTAAACCGCCGGTTGACTAGCGGTCATAACCGAATGAATTGCCGACGGTGAGACCACCGGCGTACCGTCGGACACCGTCGGCAAACCACCGGTAAATACTAGCGACTATGGTTATCCGTCCAGTATCGAAGTTTCCAGGGGTCAAACCGCCGGTTGGCCCCCGGAAACCTGTAACATTTGAAAGAAAAAAATTTGACAGCCTCCCCTATATTTTATTGATTTTCACCCTAAATTCTAAACTTGTACAAAAAATACAATAATTTTCACAAATATGGGTAACACGCCACTATAATCAATCACAACAATTATCACAAATATATTCATTAAATAAATCAACTCATAATAAGTTCATAACCAAACAATAAGTCAAATGAAATAAGTTCATCATAAGTTTACACATAAGTTCATCAAACCAAATAAGTTTACAATAAGTTCATCAAACAAAAAAGAGTACTAATCCTCCTCTGTATCCTCGCTTTCTGGTGATGCATGTGGCTACTCTTGCTCTTGCTCTTTCTTCTTTTGATTTTCATCTCTGTATGATCACAGCTCTGTCTGCATCTCATTTTGAACATTTCTCATATCTTATATCTCTCTCGTCAGTGCTGCAACCCTCTGACTTACACTTTCTTTAGCTCCACTAGGATCAAAAAATGCTGAGGTAGATGAACTGCCCTCATAAATATAGCCTTGCAAACCCAAGCCATATACCGACCCCCTGTACAAATGTTTATATTATGTATGTACATGTATTTGTATAAATGTTTATACTTATATATTTGTATGATATATGAATATATACATTACAACATATAAGTTATATAATTTAAATTGCATACATACAGCTCTCATTCGGCTTTGCAAGTTAACAAGCCAAAAACAAACAAAAGATTTTGGCTTCTTTACCTAACAAACTAAGCCAAACAACACATCAGCTCGCCCAAACTCAACTTATTTACTCCTGTAAATATTTAGAGCATCAACTCCTCTTATAACAAGTTTAATTATTACCAATAGCCTATCTTTTAACATCAATGCAAAGTTAACTTCCTCCATTTTTTAAACATCTCCTTTAGCATTAACCATATAGAGTATGGTCAATAAACAGAGATAATTCAATCACTTCATATAAATCTTTCCCTCATCTAGGCACTTCACTAGTACATCCATCTACTTCTCCATAGAATCACCTATCTCCATCTTTATTGTTTCACCTTAAGCCCCCTTTTACCCAATCAAATAGGAAGAATCCTTTAACCATTATAATTCCTCGCTTCAATCTTTTGAATATTCTTCCTTAAGGAAAATAAGCATGTGGAAATATTTTGATTTTCAACTCTTTGGGTAGGTCATTCTTAATCACCTACACAAAGGAGAAGTCACTCCTACGAGTGAAATTTTAAAAACAAAAAACAAAAACGCAAACCTACGAGACTCGGACGACGGATTCACAGAGTTGGCGAGATCTTCGGCCTTGCTTTGATGCCGGAGCGGGTTCGAGATCTTCGGCTAGACGGAGCTTGTCGGTGGCCGGAGGAGCGTCTTGATCGCACTAGAGGGCGGAGGAGACGTGGCAACTGTCGGAAGGGAGAGAGAGGACGATGCGAGCAAATGAAATGGAAGGATGGGGATGGCTTATTTTAGGGCTTTTTCGGGCGGTTCGGATCGCCGAAACAAAATCACTTAACACTGGTGGTTTAAACCGCCGGTAAAGCGCCGGTAACTAATGCCGACAGAATAACCGACGGTTATTTGACCGCAGCTAATTTCGACGGCAGTCATTTAAAAAACCACTGGTTAGATCGCCAGTAAATACCGGCGGTTACATAACCGCCGATCATGACCGCCGGTAATTCATGAATTTCCTGTAGTGCGGCCAACTTGCTCCAACAAGTTTCCTACCTTCGCAACCATCTGTAGACTATCCCATGCCCAAATCAGCAACCATCCGCACACGACCGCCTCCCTACATGCCGCTCAGCTGCAATCGTCGCTCAGCCTTTGCGCACACACCACAGTCCAAGCTCCTAGTCATTTTCGGGCATTTCAAGGCCACCTCCGTCAGCCTCTCTATTCTTCTATTTCTCTATTTCTCCACTCTTTTTTCTCTCTCCCTCCATCTACTTTTTCCTCCATTTTTTCCTCATCAGTCTTCCTCCATATCTTCTCCCTCACTAACCTTCCCAACCTCCTCTCTCTCTCTCCAAAAAACGACGAGAAACCCTCTTCATCTTTAAAAAAAATACTATATATATTCATGTGTGTTTGCTTATAGTTTAAGCGTTTCATCCTCATGTGCATAGGTATTACTCCATACAACTCAAAAAGCCTCAAAACCCATAGGCCATATAATTGGCAAGGAGAGTGGAGCCCATACATGCTTTCTTAGTGCAACGGGAGAAAGCTCATCGGCAACATTCATGAAGCCACAGGTAAATTATACTAATGGACATTCAACACGACAAGTAGAGCCCCATACATGCTTTTAATAGCGTGAAAGGATGAAGCTTATTGCGGCATCCGCAACGACGTGGGTGGACCATGCTAGCGACACATTTGTTGCATCAAGTGGATACACGTACAAGATTTTCTTAGCACGGCGTGAGGAAGCTTCTCTACGACATTCGTGATACAGTTGTTGGATCCCATTAGTGACGTGCTCGACGCTACGGGTGGAGTCTCATACACACTTTTCATAGCATGACACGAAGAATCTCATCAGTGGCATGCGCGATGCAACTAGGTACTTTACTTAATAAAGATTCTTGTACAAGTACCACACACGTTTTTTTTTTTTTTTTTGGGCATTGTGGAATTTTTTAGAATTTTGGATGTGTTGTCATAGGACACCAACCATACATGCCTTAGTTGGCATGTTGGATAGGCTCAAACTCTCCGTAGATTCCTCATATGCGGGGGAGACATCAGAAAGTTGTCGAAATTCCAACTAAATAAACATTAAAAGTTGCATTATAAGGAACATAAAACTAGTATGCAATTAATCTAAACAATGAATATGCAAGGGAGACACCAGAAAGTTGTCGAAATTCCAACTAAATAAACATTAAAAGTTGCACTATAAGGAACCTAAAACTAGCATGAAATTAATCTAAACAACAAATATGCAAAAACTTGAACACTTTAAATGTAATATAAATGACAGCAATACGAACAAATGTGAATGATGAATGAAAATATAGAAATCACAGCGAACTTAATAAAGAATTCAGCAACATTAAAATGCTTTGAGAAACGTGCAAATGCATCTAGCGCACCATGTGTTATGTAAATGCGTCATGCGGATGCACTGAAAATTGTGCATGTACACAACACAAGTACACTAAAATTGCACGAGAAAATAACCCCTTTAAAAATAAAAACTTGCATGTGCTCCAATCTAAATGCCAAACTCCAAATTTTGATGTCCGAGAATGCAGCGGGAGCTAAAATAAATAATTCATATCGAACCAGATCCATTGTTAACAGATGAACAGAGTTGACAATGTTCAAATGATAAAATAACAAAAAAATCTCAAACACCTCGATGATGATCGTGTTGATAGAAAATCGCCAACGATTTCCGGTTGGTACTTTTGGTATACTGAGCAGAAAAAAATTCGGACCTTTCCAAATTATCCGAATACTGGGCACAAATGCATACCTCTTGGATCTACCTATTACTGTTGGAACTTCTCCTATATTTAATGTTTCTGACCTTTCTTTATATGAAGGAAATATAGGTGATTCTGTGGACGTTGAAACGTTGCCACTTTCCAATTCTTCTTTAAACAAAGAAGATGAAATTGAAGATTCAATGGATAGATGGATCCCATCAAAGTCAACACATCCTTTGGAGTATGAACTGTACAAGCTTCAATCTTGGATGCACATTCGTACAGAAAGGTACTTCAAGAAAAAGCAGTGCTTACAAGATGAATTTCTGAGAGAACGGGATGAGATCATGCAAAGGTATGAAGAAAAAATTCAAGAACTGGATGCACCGCCTTCACCTCCTCGAAAGAAACCAAGAACTGACTCATCAGGAGCTGAGTCTTCAAGAAGGGGAGTCTGATGTAGGCAAGGGGGGTCAAATCAAATCATAATATTTAATTTTTGACTTCTCTAACTCATTAATGTCAAGTAAAAAATTAGCTCATTATGAGCTGATTTTTAGTTCATTTATTGAACTAAAAATTAGCTCATTATTTCTTAAATTTGACTTTTCTTCTTCCCCCCCTTTTTCCAAACATTTTCCTACCCTTTCCTATCCTTTTTGCCTCTTGAATTGCCTTGATTCCCTGCTGGTTTTTGACTCTTGGGATGTTGTAGTTCCCTGATGGCTTTGACCCTTTGGTTTGTTGCCTAATTTATTACCTGTGGCCCCCCTTTTACCGAAATGAATATGGCTGTTGGTCCTTGTGCTTGGCTGCTGGAATTCATGATGAATCAGCTTGGAACCGTGGCTTTATTCCATGTTTCTTGCTATGCCTTTTGGGATTTCGGTATAGTGCCTGTTGGTCTTTCATTACCCTCATTTATTTGAGTATTTGAAGGGGGTTTTTTGGGACTGTTTTGGGACAAATTTCTGGACAGATTTCTGTACAGAAATCTGGACTGAATTTTACCTTTTCATTTACCCCTTTTAATTGAATTAATTAGTGGTTATAATGGCTGTTTGTATTCCCCTTTTATGCCTATATATAGTAGATGTTTTGGGTTGTTTTAAGTGTGTGATGATTATAATTTTTGGAGAGAAAACCTGAGGTTTTCATTGGAAAAAGCTTTAGAGCTTTGTTCCACTTCTTCTTCTACCTCTTGGAAGGCTTGCGAGCTTCTCCTCCTTCGTCTTGGCTTCTAATCTCTTTCGTCTCTCCGCAAGTGTCATTCCATATGTATCCTTCTTCTAAAAGTGAAGCAACTTTAGGGTGTCGTCAAGTGATTGAGTCAAGTTTGTAAGTCGTTTTAATTTTAAAAAGTTTGTAAGTCATTTTATTTTATTAAGTAAAGTTGTTTTGGTTCAATTGTCATATTTTGTATCCTTTTGGGTATTTTAGTGAGTTTCTTTTATATAGGAATTGTCTTCTTTTGTGATAAAAAATTTGGGGCACTCTCCCAAATTTTTGATTGCATCAAATGACCATTTAATTTAAAAATAAAATGGTCCCAAATTTAAAAATCAACCACTCAGTGGCTCAAATTTCAATAAAAACTAAAAAATCTAGTATTTATCAAAATTTACAATATCCAACTAAAATATAATCGCCTAAAAAGTTAAAGTAAAAATCCATCTACGTCGGGAGTGGTAAATCAGAAATTAACATTAGTTCATAAAGAGCGAATGTTTTATCAAGCGTATCGCTAAAATTCATTCTCAAATGATCTATCGCCGGTGAGGACGAGACATGTGTCCTCTAACAGGTGGTTTTATCGCCAAATGACACCATATCAACTAAGTAGACAAGGGACAACAACAACAACCCGAAAAATGGAATGAGGGGATCTTGATCAAGTTCGTTATCATTCCGCCCACCATTTGCTTTAAGCATAAAGCGATAAATTTCAAACTCCAAAAATCCAAGCTCTAAAATTGTTCCTACCACACGCTGTATATTTAAAAACTATCTAACGAATAGCCTTAATCAAAAGTTTTCTCTCATCACCAAAAGGGGTAATTAACTTATAGAGACTTGTGCCTATGAGAAACCTGAAACCAAATCATAAAGACTCACATAATGAGGATAAAATTTCTAGGTAGTGTCTTATCTTAAATTTAATCTGCTTTCTAAAAATTTGATCTGTAACATCATACTTTAAAATTCTCTTCGTAAAAAGGTGCAGAGAGTCTGAGGCGTGAATTTTTAGAGCTCAAACGAAAAAAAAAAATTATTTCTTCTTTTAGTAAATTTCTTTTAATCCTTGTTGAGGAATGTTTGCAGACATTTGTATTTAGTTCTTCATATTCATTTCGTGCTTGCTATGATCTACGCATTCAAATATTAAGATGTATTAGTTGCATATGGCTGACTCTTCCCTTCTAGTTAAACTAAAAGTCTCTTCAGCATATTGGAAGTACATATGACTCATTAATACTATAGCATCTAAATTGAGGTGGACTCCTTGATGGACCAGTGATGTAGAACTACAATGCTTAAAGCGATGTGAAAAGAACTTGCACTATTTCTTGATAAAGAAAACAATTTTGATTAGAACTAATAGCAAATTAAAATGACCAAATAAAACATAAGAGTGGTCACTTCTGTTTAGGCCAAGTTGCACACTAAGCGTTTGAATTATCAAATAACAAAGAAAAACAACGACATGCGAATGTAATAGCTTTCAACAAAAATCTCTAATCTAATAATAAGATTAGAAACAAATAAAGTGCACTCAATCCTACGTTTACTAAGCTCAGCAGAGTTAGGTGAACATGATCTTCATGAATTAAATCAAATCACAATAGAGGGTTAGACTAAGGAAATACAAGAGGAGGAAGATTGAAAAACCTTCGTCAAGGCTCAGATGTAATTCTCCACTGTACGGTACCAAGTGCTCCTCGATGGCTTCGACGAGAGTGTCTAGAATATGCTCCACGTATTCATCAACGGTGTGATCGATATTTGGGTTGACGTCGAAGAAAGTCGAGTGAATGATGTGCACGAAACCTTGCTCGTCGCAGGTTAGTCCGTAGTCAAGGTCGGGATCGGCCATGCATTAAACTTGTAGCGTCGAGGGGCGAGAGGACTAATCTCTTGGCTGCCTTTGTTGTTTGCCCTTTGAGAGAGAGGGATTTCTCTCAAAAATTCCAAGTAGGAGGAGGCAAGAGCCCTTCCGATTCATGCATCCTTTCCGATTCATGCACTCCCTCTTCCATGCCCTCTTCCACCTCCCTCTTCACTGAGCAGTCCATTTCTTCTCTGCAGTTTTCTGGCTCGTTTTTTCTTCTACAGCAGTACATATTTGCGTCTTTCGCGGGTATCAAAATGCAAAAATAGGGCGGCAAATGCTTAAAAGTTCAAATGAAATGCGTTATCGGGTCGGGTCGCTAACTTTGACAAGACATAAAGCGTTAATATTAAATTAAAAAAACGCCTAACAGATGTCGTATTTCTATTGGCGACCGAACGGAGAGATGGCTTCGGTCACCTGACCCAATAATTTGCCCATTGATAGAGACCAAAATAAGATTTTTTTCAATGTATTTGCATTATTTAGGAATTAGCAATTTTGTCTGTCATTACTAAATTCAGGAGTTTATTATGCATAAACCATTAGAGTTGAATCTACAATTCTCCCGTCAGTGTAATGCCAAACCACCCCCCACCCCAACCGTACAGCTAGCTTTATCGCTTGGAAAAAGAGATAAGTTTGACAATTAGAAATATATATATATATATGCACAGAGAGAGAGAGAGAGAGAGAGAGAGGGAGAGGGAAAGAAATGAATAAAGTTCACGTTGTGGAGCCTAAACAATAGACTTTGGAAGAACATAGAAGTATTACAAGGCATATAAGTCAAATAACAGAAAATTCGATCCTCACAGAAAAAGCTTACCAACTTGAAGTTCATATGATCAAGCTATATTCCAACCCAACAATTCCCAAAAACCATAAACAACATGGTGGTCCATAAGGGCCAGGGTGAGGTAATAATCATGATAGTCATGATTTCTCTAACAAAAACTTAATTTCACATGGAATTTGCTGCATTTATATGGTTTAGATATTTAGCACTTCCAAGAAGAAAAAATATTGCATTCAATACAAAGAATGAAAGAACCCATGGTTTATTTCTTTGATCGCCTATGGAATAATATCACAAGTTAACAAATGCTATTGTCCGAAGATAAAGCCTGATTAATTCAGGTCATACATTTAAAAAGCAATTTGAAAAATAAAAATCAAATTGCGCACTAGAGTAAAGCAAAATAAGATATGGTATCACTCAACTCCAATAAACGATAAAAAATAAAAATAACTACCACAAAGCAAACTACGAAGACAAACCTCTTCATCTAAGGTTTTAAGATAATGCTTGAGAAGATCCCTCCATTTGATAATTTCCTTGACAGCATTTGCGTATAAGTCATCTGATGAAATGGCAAATAAATAATATCTTAATTATAATATTGTATCTATCAATGATATTAAAAGAACGAATAAGAGCATGCCTAACAAGTAAGGTGAAGCCGAAGAAAGTACTCCGCTTGGCCCAAAAATATAGGGTAAAGCAAGTGCCACTTTGAAAAACTTTGAATACATATCATTCTAAAGCACAAAATTATTCTAATCATAATTTCATAATAGGTAATTAGAATATATACGCTTAAATTATAAGTAATAAGTTTTGAGGTAATATATATCTTTTATTTTTTGTTTCATAAATTGTGGGTTATAAAAAATGACATCCTAGCTTCTCCGAGCCTTTTTATATGAGGAGAGTTTTAACGGATGATGTTCTAGGTCAAATTTTTAGCAGGCAAACTAGATTTAAGATAAAACACTGCCCAAAAATTTCATACTCGTTTCGAGAAGACATTATGATCTGAGTTTAGGTTTCCCATAACACAAGCCCCTATGATTAATCACCCGTTTCAATGATGATAGAGAAATTTCAATTAAGGCTAGTCATTAGACAAACACTAAGTATCTAAAATATAGTAGCAAAAATTTCAATGTTTAATTTGAATTTTTAGGGTTTGAAATTTACCACCAGAGAAATAGAATAGATGGTGAAGGAATGTTGATAAACCCAATCAATATGTCATGGTTCAGTCATCCAAGGATATTTTGGTCCCTAATCTACATAGTCAAAAGAGGTACTCAACTCAACCTAACCGAAGGATCCTTGTCAGTAACCATGAGATTTTTTATTTAATGCTACCTTATAGACTTGGGATAGATGTTTGCCTAAGAGGACAAATGCAAATCAACCTTAACTAATAGAAGCTTTTTACCCTATCAAGTATACCGTATGATTCATTACTCAAGAGTTTTAAGTCATTAAGAAACATACATGCACTAGTCATGATCCTAATTTAGTGGTACCCTTTCGAAACAAAATCACCCAGTCAGAGGGCCTTCATCATAATTGTTTACATGCGGTATCATTTGGCAGCCAAACTATTGATTAGAAGACACGTGCAACCTCCTTACTAGTGAGAGATTATTTAAGAAAGAACCATAAGGATATGCTCAACAAGTCATTAGCTTTTTATGAGCCGAAGTTATCCTCAAATTTATCCTCCTCGATAAACTGTTGCGAATGATAGAAGGATTTTGTATAGACTTTTTGGTGTTTGATTTCAGTTTAAATATTTAAATTTTAGTAAATATCATACTTTTGAATTTCCATTAAAATTTAAACCCTTGAGAAATTAATTTTGGGATTGGGCATTTAAAAAGATAGGAACCCTTTTAGTTAAGACTTTTTGTCAACACGATCATCATCGAAGTAAAATTGAAGTTACTTTAAGAATATTTGTATATTATCAAGGTTTGGAGGTATTTATAAAAACTAGTCCCCTCTAGATGAGATTCACATTCAATACGGATATCATCGATTTTTTAAGTAACTTTATTTCTTAGTTCAAATTTTGTCAACTCTATTTACCCGTAACGGAGGACCGATTTTACTGATTTTGTGAATTATCATTCGAATGTTAGGACTAAGACCTTGTATGTTTATGATAAATTTCCTTTAAAGAGGGTTGAAGGTCTTAATGTGAATATAAAATCAAAATTTCTCGATGAATTTTCGATTATACATCCGCTTATAAATTCAAGTCTCGCCGACTCTAATTCTACAAAGGAGGAGAATTCAACTTGAAATTTATGTTTGCATTTAACTATGCAACATTCTAGGACTTTGATTTAGGAGTTTGGTGTAATGATCGAAGCTCATGAAAATAAAATTTTAATTTAGCTCACTTTTAACCCAATGCGATGTTCACAAGCATTTGTGTTTGTGTGGTTAGCATGTTTATCGAAGCACATGAGAGACAAATTAAATTTATTTTCAAATAATATACATGTTTTTCAATGCGTTTGCAAGATACACTTGCACACATTTCAAAGAGAGAAGTTTAAAATTATTTATAATTTTTCAGTTAACGCGACACTTTCAGACATCAAGCTTACGTATTCATCACCCTCGTCGAAGCACATGTGGAGTTTTCATTTTCAAGAAATTTAGAATTTGAAAAAAGATTGTGGAATTTTGACACATTTGCGCACCTTTTTGAATTAGGGTTTTTAAAATGCACTTACTATTCAATTTGCGCAGCATTCTCAAATGGCATGCGTACATATTCATCTATGGACATGCAGACTTACCATTTTTAACAGTTCTCTTCTCGTGTAACTTTTAATGTACCTGAATTACGTATTTGCACAATTTTCAACACATCCATATGATGCTTGTGTGTGACATCTAGTGCGTGAATGCATTTGTAAGCTTATTGAGGCAATTTTGGTGGAGTTTGGAGATTGCCCCAGAATTTGTGCATATGACTTGAAAATATCTTGATTTGGTTATTTCATTCACCATCACATTTTTTCGTATTTTTCAATTTTAGAAATTTTAAAATACCTTATGTTCGATAGGATGAAAAGGGAATTGCGGATTTGATGGAAAAAAGGCAAAATAGGGCGAGTATGGCAACATGTACGGTAACTTGTTTCATATCTTGTGTTGGGCGCATGTGGAAGCAGGTTATCGGATTTAGATTGGAGGGCAACGGTGCATGCATACAGGGGCAACGACGAGCTGGGTCGACAAGTTAGTTGGCGGCTTGACTAGCTATGGGGGAGTGCGGCCACGGGAGATCGAAAGGAGGGGTCCGATCTAGGGAAATGAGCAGTAATTGGAATCTACAATGGGGATCATGCCACACTAAGGGCATAAGTGCGCCAAGCCGACTCTCTAGCCAACTCGAGCTTGACTCGTCAATGAGATCACACGTTGAGCTTATCGAAGCCACGAGTTTGAATTCGAGCTCGAGCCTAAACTCGAGCTCAAACTCAGCCTAGCTCAGCTCATAAGCTCGTTGAACCGCTCAATTAACTAAAATTTATCTTAAAACTAAATTAAATTATCATTATATAATATATTTTAACATTTTTAATTAATTCTACATTAAAAATAAAAAATTCTAAAAATATATCATTTTTAATTTGAAATAAAGAAAACGAGCTCAGCAATTGAGTCAAGCTTGAGCTTTCCAAACAAAATCGAGCCAATAATTTTTTTAAGGAGTCGAGCTCGAGCTTAGTAAGAACTAAACAACCTTAGCTCGATTAGGCAGATACTCGACTAGACTCGACACGTTAACACCCCTCTGCAGCATAGTGAGGTAAGGGGTTGTTGTGGGTGAGGCGACCGAGTGTATTGAAAGAGGAGGGGGCGGCTGCTTGGTTTTTAGAGGGGGAAATGAGAATGTGAGTGAAATAGGATAGGGTTTAGATTAGGTTTTTATTGTTCTTTCTATAATTTATTAATTAATAATTAATAAATATAGGAGAAAAATATCCTTTTGCCTTAGCAACAGAGCCCTGCATTGGGCGCCCATACCCATACCCACCCATGTACCCACCCACACCCAATGGATATGGGTGGGTATGGGTATGCTCATAGATTTATGGGTGGATATGGGTGGGTACTCAATATGGTGGATAAACCTGCTATATTAAAAAAATAGTGAAAATTGAAAAATACATAAACATTGTTTTAAAAGTGAAAAATGCATTCACACTATTCCAAAAAAAAAATTAATAGACTTGCACGGTTGCACATGAAGTTATGATGATATATTCTCGATTAGTGTGAGATAGGTACTTTTGTATCTTAAAAAAGATTTCATATCTTAATATTTTATTATTACCTTCACAGTTCACCAGCTGTAGTTCACAAAAATGAGGAACAGAAGATGGCATTGCCTGCCACCAGAGTATTAACGTCACAAGCCAGAGTAAACAGAAGATGGCATTGCCGACTCAAGAGGCGATCGAGCGCGAGCTCAAGAGCAACAAAGACGATGCCGAAATTTATATCACCGATAATGTCACAGGGACGTCGGACGTTTGGACCAGATTTGGCATCATCTGCCACCGCAACAGTACCACTTCCATCTTACTCGAGCTCGCTGCATGCAAGGCGTGCAAGAAGACATTTATGCACAAGAAAACCACCGGAACCAAGACAATGGGTTTGCACAAATGTGTTGTGCAACAATCTGATGTCGGTGCCGCCAAACAGTTCTTTAAGAAGCACATGCCCACGATGAAGGAGAAAGCCAAGATGACGGTAGCTGCGGCCAGCTTCTGCGCGAAGGACATGCGCCCATTCGAAGCCTTGTCCGGGTTGGGCCTCAACGAACTGATCCAAACAGCGCTAGATATCGGCATTGCTAGCTCCGGCCGCATTCTTGTTGAGGATCTGCTTGCCCATCCAGTTACGGTCCGTCGCCATGTCACAAGTCGTGCCCAGTCAGTTCGCGAGAGGCTCGCCGTTATTCTCAAGGAGCACTTCAAATCAGGTGTTGGTGCGGCGTGTACAATCGACCTATGGACGGACACGATCAAGAAGGTCTCATACATGTCCATTACGATCCATTACATTGACAAGCTCTTCACCCTGAATGCGCGCACAATGCACGTGAAGCCATTACGTGAGGCCAGCCACACGATGATCATGGTGTTGAACGAGTTCAAGGAAGGTTTGAGCATGTTTGAACTGCTTGACAATTACTTTGATCAAATCACCGTCGTCTCTGATAGTGGCTCAAACATTTGCGGGCAGGATGGCATACCATCCGAGTTCTCCTGGTTGCCTTGTCTAGACCATAAGCTTGCGAGTGTGCTTACAACTGTCGTCAACAAGACAACCACGATGATGCACGGCGTTCAAAGCAAACCGTTCTACCGATACCAGCACGGTCCATACATGGCTGACCTGTTCGAGATGATCGACTCATGCAAGAAACTCATCGAGTACTTCAAGCGCTCGAACCTGCAGAGCAAGCTGACCAAAACACTCAAACAAGAGAATGTCACACGTTGGAACTCACTGGTACGTTGCCTGCGTAGCATCCTTGATATGTTAGATGAAATCGTAACCGTTCTACAAGAAAAGAATGCGATCCACAAGCTGGGCGCCATCCAACAAGATCTTTTGAACGAGTTCACTGCATTCCTTGAGATGTTCCAACATGCGACACTGGCATTGGAGGTGTGCCCAACATTGCACAAGGTCGCATTTTGGCGCCATCGTCTACAACAACATATGAAGCTGGTTCGTGTCGACATCATGGACCCGAATGATCCACGCAGCGTAAAGACAAAGAAAGATTATGATCTGATAATCTCCCTCAAGGAGATCATCCAACCCATCTTTGAAGACAAGTTTGTGCTCCAGCCCATCCATGTCGTTGCGACCATGCTCGACCCGATCATGAAGACGCGTTTGCGTGGGTTGGGTATCAATGCTGATCAAATTGACGAGGCCAAGGAGAATTTAAAGGCATACATGATCAAGTACGGCCATGGCCTCAACTCTGTCATCGATGAAGATGACGATGACAATGAGAAGTTGAAGGCATACATGATCAAGAAGGCACGGATAAACACCACCGCCTCCTACTCAGTTTACAACGACTTGCCTGAAGATGATGACGAGCCTGAGATGGCCGCCACCATTGCCCCCAACAGCTTGCAAGTTAGAGCCGGCCTAGAGTTCACGGCCTACATGGCGCATAGGGTCAGCCCGCAAGAACAAAAGATGTGCGGCGACGAGGATGGGGAGTTCGATGTCCTGAAGTGGTGGGGGCTCGTGGGCGTCAAGACATTCCCGATCATGGCACTCGTCATGCGCTCTATTTTATGCATTCCGGCCGCCAGCGCCATGTCTGAGAACAACTTTTCAGACGCCGGCAACACACTGACTAAGAAGCGCAGCAATCTAAAGCCCGCTCATGTGAACGATCTATTGTTCTACCAATCGAATGATGACTTGTGCGGCATGTTAACACATTAGTCCAATGCACCGCAAGCTTCATATAACATATTGTGCTGCACTCTAACAACTTGTCCCTTGCATCATTATATAAAACCATGTATTTTGCATTTGAGGAATATGAAAATACTTTTATTTTGTTATTGTCTTATACCTTTCAATTCTCTGCAGGATTTCTTTTATGTCTAAGGACGAGCAATGCATGGGTATGGGTGGGTACATCATTCTGAAAAATATTATGAGTGGGGGTGGGTGGGCGAAGCCAGCTCGCACAGAGCGTGGGTACCCAATGGGTACTCGACCAGGACTCTATGTAGGGCTCTGCTTAGCAAAGGATGAGATACTTCTGCATCCACAAGATTCAATAGAAAAAACAACAACAAGCCTTTATCCCACTACGTGGGGTCAGCTATATGAATCCAGCTTTTTCCACTGTTTTGAAAACCAGACCGGACCGGCCGGTTCAACTGGTTCAACCGTGAGCCGGTCTGGTGGCCGGTCCGATCAAGCTTCAAAACCGGTTCTGCATCAAACCAGATCAAACCGGATTGAACTGGCGGTTCAACCAGTGAACCGTTGAACCGGTCCGAGTTGAAAAGAACCGGCCGGCTTATAAAAATATTTTATTTTTGTTTTAATTAAAATTTTAAATATATATTTTAGTTTATTAAATATTTATAAACTTTATAAATATTTTTATTAAATATGATGATTAATTTCATCATAATTCAAGCAAGTTATCTTACAAACTTCACATAATTTATTTTGCAAAAAGAGTGTACTTCTCAGTTTATATAGGGTTCAAGGAAACATCCTAAAACTCCCCCTATGATGTGGGACTAAAAACGTTGCATGAATAGTTTAGAATATGAATTTGGGCTTATTTGGGCTAGTTGGCCTTCAAATTTTTGCGTATTTGGGCTACAAATTTGGATAATATGTATTACAAATTTGTTATAATATATATTATAATAATTATATTATAAAATATTAATACTATAAATTTATATATTATATTAAATATTATTCTTATAAATATATTTAATTATAAATATATTATTTTTAAATGATATTTATATTCATAATTTTGTATTATATATATTTTAATATTTATAAATATTATTAAATGGTCATATATTTAATTATTTATATTATATTAATAATCATAAATTTTTTATATTATAAATTTATATATTATATTAAGTATTATTCTTATAAATATATTATTTCTTAAATGATATTTATATGTATAAAATTTTATAATATATTTTAAAATTTTATAAATATTATTAAATGGTCATATACTTACATTATATTATTTTTATTTTATTAATTTTTAATAATATTATTATTTATTACATCATCCAATTCGACCCCGGTTCGACCGGTCGAACCGTTAACCTCTCCCTCTTCCGGTTCTTTGTCAGATCCGGTTTTCACAACCTTGGCTTTTTCTTCATTTTGCCCTGTTAAGAGTTATATTCTCATTCAAATCTAATAAATAAATGTCATTTCTAATATTTTCTAACCAAGTTTTTTTAAGCCTACCTCTACCTTTCTTAACACATGCCAAATATAATTCATCTACTCTCCTAATCGAGCCATTGGAATGACGATGTTTTATGTGTCCAAACCATCTACGATGACTCTCTCAACCCAAAATATCCTAATTTTTTTATTTGTTTAATTATTTAAATATTTAAATTTCAAAAATAAAATTTTAATTTTAATAGGAATATAGCTACTTTAAATGCTTGTTGATTCGCTCGCTAAGATTTCATCACTCGCACGTCATATTTTGCCTCATTCAACTTGCATGAGTGTAATTTTTTTATTTTTTTTCTCATGCAAGCACCAACAAATAATATATGGTTGCCATTTCCTAGCAATTTAAGCATTCTGGACACGATGGCACGATTCGTTTTGTGAAAGGAGGTCGTTTCGATTATGTATAACATTTCGCTCGTGGTTCATCGTTTTCGACCACTTTCGCTCGAGTTAATCGTGAAAGCTCTCTTCGATAATTTTGACTTATAAATGCAATGGCGTAGCATGTATAATGATCAGAGGTCGTTCGACAAGTCTGCACAATGTCGCGGTCGTAGTTCGCTATTTCATCGGTTGTCCCGAGTGAGCGTGAAGGGCACCTCTATCATTATTTTAACATTTTGAACACACCATTCATGCTTGTTTCGCATGTGGATGGTGCTTTGGGTACTTTTGTGTATGGTCGGGGCACATCGAACTTGCCTCAAGCGGTGTTGCATCAGCCGAATGTCATATTCGTTGGACATGCTTGAATCATCAAAGGATAGATTTTATGGTCAACATAAATAAAATTATCTGCAACATTGGATTTACACAAAGGTCTGATTTGACTACAACAATTTAGTTTACATGATAATAAGGCTGTTAGGCGTGCACCCCCACACAAGGCCGAGCTCAAACACAATGAAGAAGGCAGCTCTCACACCCACAGGCTGCAAAACATGTTGCTCCCAGCTTCCCGCCCAAACCCAGCCAATGAAGAGGAGATACAGGCTCAAGAAGGTGTGGAAGCTTAATATATGTTCATGGTAATCTTAAAGGGAGGGAAGACTGTTGGAATGCTTCCATTTGGGGAAGAAAAAAAGCAAAACAGTTAGCTAAATCTGGACTGTGAAGGAGATGCGGGGTAGTGTCAGGACTAAGGGAAAGAGGTGTGTACCAAGCTAGTACCGCCCTCATAAAGTTCTCTGAAGCTCTCAATGGAAGATAATGCATTAAACCATTCCGAACAAAGGAAACGGGTGGCTTAAAATTCCAGGCAGACTACAAGACTTTAAATACAATTAATTAATTAATGAAAAGTAAACCTAAGGAATCCTTAAACAAAAGGCTCTCTAAGGACCAAGTACAAACATGTCTCCAAAGCTATTAAATAATGCAGCCAAAGAAAATCGCTCTTAAATCAATGAATATTGGCCATAGATGTCATGGAGTAGAAACTTCACGATGCTCTTGATAGAATCCATCATACAGCTGCTGCAACTGTAGTCAAAACCGCTACAACACTCCCACGAGAAGCCCAAACTATCAATGCTTCCAAATGCTTGGAATACGTGCTCAGTCATCTAAGTAACATTCTTGGAGATAAAAGTTATATTGGTTTATTTCAACCTATTCAAAGATGTTGAAGTATGAATCCCGAAATGATGAACACTAGAACGTGCAATTCAACATGAATCTCAAGTAAATTCTTACTTTTAGAAGAATAGGAAGGTACCAATGCTGCTTTCATTATAGAATGGAACAATGCTCCAGCACAATCAGCATATGACATGTGATAAGACAGTCTGAAAATAAGAATACGAGGTCTTACTTCATATTGCTCAAGAAACAACAATAATTCTGGGGTTGAACTATGAAAGAACAGAAAAAGAAGGAACTTTAAATGAAATTTTTAAAGTCTGCAAATAAACGTATATTTTGCATGGGAGGGAAAATGTATAATGTATGTTCTTGAAAATAATATTTATGGATATTCTACAAAAACAAAGTGATTTAAAGTTGAACAGCTCTTCAAGTAAAGCTGCCTAAATTTTCCTGAGGATAGAATAAAGTAAATTGAAAATCACAATCTTCAATATTAAAAGTCTATGAAAACTTCCATATGAAGACAGGTAAAGAAATCTTTCTGAAAATATGAAAAAAGAAATTAACCGTAGTGAATTGATTTCCAGGATAACGTTCTCCAGATCCACACCAGCAAGAGCTCGTTGAAAAGTTGCTTCCACCTAAAGTTAGATTTCACTAATAAATGTTGGCTAAATTGAAAGTCGAGCTTCACTGGATTTTCATTGAACTTTAAATTCATGTGAAAGGTAAAGAAGAAGCTTCACTGAAAGTAACTATACCTCCTTCTCAAAATCAGCAGAGTCTCTATAATCTTCACCATCACCAACTGTACTCGCAGAATCAGGTAGCAACTCTCCAGATGCTGGAATACAGCTCGTGTCTTGGTCTGGTGCACCAACATCAGCAAAAGCATTTAGCAATGACTCCGAAAGCTTGTCTGCAGGGATTGGTGCGATTGAGTGCCTCCATTCATCTTCATTTCCTCCTTCACAGGATGACCATATATAACCAGCTCCAGAGACGTAAAACTATAAATAAAATAAGTAAATATTCATGCCAGCTTGTTGAAAAAACAAATAGAGGGAACCTTGAGGCCACTAAAATAATGTATTAAAAAAATGAACTTCAACATTAAGTCAGGACCATTTCATATTTGACTCAGTTCCTTAATAAACAAGTAAATACAAACTGATTATTCTGTAAGGACATTCATCCATAAATATAAAGGAAAAATGAAGTGGTTATAAGAATGCTTGGGAAGCTAATATCAGCAGTAGCCAAATAAAAACACCTAACAGTTATATTCTAAGTCAGTTCGTTGATTAAATCCAAATTATGCTGATGTCCAAACTAATTAAAGTAATTTTTAATTGTTTATATATATATATATATATAATTTTTAGCTTGAGCTCATGAATTGTGAAATACATTAATACTTAAAATTATTTATTTTCTACTTTTTTTAATGAAATAGAATTATTTTTTTGTCAAATTGAGACAATATACTTAATTGAAATCATTCCTTATGATTACATTAAAAATCTCAAAATCTCAAGTACTTGATATTATACCTTCAATTAATTAGTAATATGTCACCATAAAATCATCTTGATATGACACGAGTCTCGATGCAAATATGAATTGCAGACTTCCAAAATTAAATTCAAGGTCATCCAAACTCCAATTGCAGCAAAATCATAGCCAAATTAAACATCTCACGGAGACGAACCAAATAATCAAAATTCAACATGATCCGAGCCCAAATAAAAGAACCAAACCAAACTTGAATGATTCAAAGCATTAATTGGATGACCAAATGATATCAGAATATGACATGCTTATAGTCGAATCGAGTGGCTCGACAAGACGAATCCAATGAAACAAAGATTGCCTAATTCCGACATCGTTATGACATATAAATGTTCGAATAACACTCCATGATCGAGGGGATTGACACCAACCGTCTGATAGAACACTCCAAATTTGCCATAAATCTTCTTCATATTTAATTGGCATGTCACTCCCAAAAAACTAGAAATAGACACTTATTCTTCACATGGAGGAGGGGAGAAGAGAGGAGAAAACTATAGAGCTCTCTTGCATCTCCAGCCAGCACAGCCAATGTTGGATTTCTTCCCAACCACCAACCATTGTTGAACTTCCGCCTGTTCATTAGCTGCCATCGGATCTCTTCCCGATCACCGACCATCGCCAAACTTCCGCTAGATCTCTTCCCGACCACCAATCATCGTCGGACTTTTGCATGTTCTTTAGCCGTCACCGAATCACTTTTCGACCACCGACAGTCGCCGAACTTTTGCCAGATCTCTTCCTGACTGTTTGTTGACTACAGCCGGATCTCCCACCATTGCTGGTTTTCCGCCTGTCTACTAATAATCACTGGATCACTAATAATCGTCGGGCCTCTGTTGAACCTTCTCCCAAGTGTTGCTATCATATTTCAAATATCTGTCATTCCATCAAGATCATTAAAAAATTCATTACCCATCTGAAATGGCTAATTCTCGAATATATTATAATCTTACTATTCTCAGGTTAAGGGAAGGGTCGACCATTGTAATATATTTAAACATAGTGAAATCTTTTCAGCTAAGCAAGACCTTGTGATTTTTCTCTTTTTTGGTTTTTCGTGTAAAAATTTTGGTGTTCCTTTATCATTTCAATTATCCATTTGTGTGTTGAAATTTCATGTATTGCTAAGACGTAAAACATTTTCACTCTGCTGCCGCGAATCTCTCAATCCGCAACAGTTAGAATAATGTGTCATAATTTAAAATCTAACAGCACAATCATAGTTATCAAGATTTAGAGTATAAACTTGTAATAAAAATGACATGTTTTCCATTTCATAATTTTAGGCTCAATTTATCCATTTGCATTGAAACTTTCCAAACATTATAATTAATATGGCACCCATCATAAAACTTTGATTCTTCTCTAAATCTATTCTCCTTTATTTACTAGTATCTAATTTGTACATCAAAGATTCCATTGCTTAGCAAGGATGCTCATTAATACTAGCACAAATATTTTCCATTGTCGAAGACCGCAAAAAAATTATAGATGTTTTATCTTCTTGCATTATTATTTGTTTATTATTATCATTTCAACGTCTGTAAGAAAGTATAAAATCATCTGAGAAATCAGTAAAACATGGCAGATATATATATATATAATTCAAAGCTTCCCATGTATAACTTTATCTTCAAAAGAACTACTTTTATTCTAAATTTGACACCTTTTGAATAATATATTTCTCCAACATTTAAAACAACATAAGGAAAAGCAAAAACATTCACAAAGTGCAAGAAGCGCACCTCAGCGGTCCCCGACCTATCTGCATCTGAGGTAGGAAAATCTACTTTCTGGGCATTCATCATAGTAGCAATTGCTGCAACAAGAGTGAGAGCACGTTAATGCACCCAAAACAAAACAAAAACCAAAAAAAAAAAAAAAACGGATAAATACGAGGACGAGTTATTGAGACAACCAAATACAGAGATAATCAAAGATAATATAGATAGAACAACCATTATATAGCATTGGCTGGAAAAGACTACCCAAATTTTTAAGGAAGCTATAAAGCAAAAACTGATGGAGGTAAATTCCACCTGACACCAGACCTGAGGAGGTCGTGGCCTGGACCGAGGATAGCCAAATAATCTGCTCTAAAACAGCACGTTAATTCAGCCCAAGAACTCAATCCTTGGGAAATGATCACCACCTGAAGTTAGATCAGGATACAGAACATAAACAGAACTTTTATTCTTATTTCTTTTTTGTTCTCACGACATTTTAAACATGGTGCACAATGTAAAATTATATATATATATATATATATATATATATATATATATATATATATATATATATATATATATATATA
This sequence comes from Dendrobium huoshanense, assembly GCA_016618105.1. NCBI lineage: Eukaryota > Viridiplantae > Streptophyta > Magnoliopsida > Asparagales > Orchidaceae > Dendrobium > Dendrobium huoshanense. The sequence goes on from CM028358.1 coordinate 84,558,795, forward strand.
TATATATATATATATATATATATATATATATATATATATATATATATATATATATATATATATATATATATATAATATTAAATACCATTAAATAGCAAGCAAAATATTGATTAAAGCAAAATTTAAACATAATTATCTTGTCAAATAACAAAAATGATAATCTTAAATTCTTACATCAATAGATTTGAGCAAGATGTAAGCATAATTTAGTCTAAATCACGTCAAATAAAAAAAATGATAGCTTTAAATCCTACAAAAAAGATAAATCCTTTAAATTTTTTTCTTTTATTAATTTAATATTTAATTAATTAATAATTAATTGTGAAATTAATATATAAATCTTAAAAAAATAAATTATCATTTATAATTTGAAATTTATAACATGTTAACAAAATAGGGCACACTATTTGCCCCTTGTGCATGTGTCATTGCCCATGCATGGCGCAGATAGCACGCATTATTATAATGTGCCGCACCGCCCCAACCAAAAAGCATCATATGTGCGCCGTGCTCCATGGCGCACACCATTTTGTGTCATTGACATGTATGGGATGTAAGCCCCTCAAAATCAAAATTTATCATTTCAATGGATGTAATCCCTATCCAAATCATCCAATCGATGTAAGCCCAATCCAAATTAATAACCAACATTTCAATGGATGGAAGCCCTATCCAAGTTAAATCGCAACATTCCTATGGATGTAAGCCCTATCCAAATTAAATCATTGCATTATAATGGACATAAGCCCTATCCAAATTAAATTAGGTCCTTTCATGGATGTAAGCCCTCTTTTAAATAAATTCGGGTATTCCAATGGTTGTAAGCCCCACTTTAACACATCTATTTGGCAATCTCGCCTATAAGACTAGGTTCTAAGACCTATAATTCGAGCAACTCATAAATAGGGTAGTAAGCTCCTAAGCTAATTAACTTCAACATTTCCAATCAATGTAAGCTCCCTTCTAACAATTTGGACCTTCCAATGGATATAAGCCCCAACCTAATTAAATCTAGGCATTTGAATACATATAAACCCCAAGTCAATTAAATGCAGACATTTCAATGGATGTAAGGCCCACCTTCATCAAATTTATCAGGCAAACTCGCCTATAGGGCTAGGTTATAAAACCCACAATTTTGGTAAATCATAAATGGTGCAGTAAACCGAAACCTAATTAAACCTTCGGGCAATTCAATGAATGTAAGCACCACTTTTATCAAGTTCAATCGAGCAAGCATAAAAGTCATTAACCCCATTAAAAAAATTAAACCTTCATGCATTCCAATGAATGTAAGTCCTATCTCAAATAATATTTAGGTCGACTCACAAAAAATGTAGTCAACCCCAACTTAAATCACATTCCGGCTAGCTCCTATGCTAATAAACCCACTAAGTTAATCAAACACTAAAATTATAGCAAATCAAAATCTATACACAGTTACCTTAGTCTACTCAGGATTAACGAGAAGAGTCAACACATGGTTGTTAATCAAATTCCTTGGACGTTCTGGCCTTCGGTTCTTTAGCAAAGGTAGACTGATTGTTGGTTTTCTCGGGATGACAGAACCGAAAGATCTTGATAGGATCTACCTCCATCCCCCACAAACATCTCCCATTAATTTAAATAAATCTCAAAGTACAAAAACAACAACATCAAGCCTTTATCTCACAACGTGGGGTCGGCTACATGAATCTTTTTTCTCCATTGTGTCCTATTAAAAGTCAAATTCTCGTTTAAATCTAATAGAGAAATATCATTTCTAATACTTTATAACCAAGTCATTTTAGGTCTGCCTCTACTTTTCTTAACATAAGTCAAATCTAAAACTTCTACTTTTCTAACCGGGTCATCGGAAGGCCGTCGTTTATGCGACCAAACCATCTAAGGTGACTCTCTCTAATCTTATCTTCTACTAGAGCTACTCCAACCTTTTCACGTATATGTTCATTTCATATCCTATCTCTAAGGGTAAAGCCACTCATCCACCTGAGCATCCTCATCTCTACCACACTTAACTTTGTATTATGCTTCTCTTTTAATGGCCAACATTCGGCACCATAAAGCATTGCAGGCCTCACCGCCATCTTATAGAATTTTCCCTTAAGTTTGAGGGGTACTTTTTTATCACACAACAAGCTCGATGCATTCCTCCACTTCAACCATCCAACTTGAATTCTGTTGATAATATCCCCATCTATTTCACCATCACTTTGAACAATAGAACTAAGATATCTAAAACGTATACTCTTATTAATGACTTGATCGCCGAAAGTCATAATCCCCTCATTAGGTCTATTACTACTAAAATTACACTCCATATATTTCGTTCTAGATCTACTCAAGTGAAAACCTTTAGACTCTAAGGTTGACCTCCATAATTCAAGTTTACCTTCAACTCCCTCGCTAGTCTTATCAACAAGAAGAATATCATCAGCAAAAAACATACACCAAGGTACATCCTCTTGAAAATGTCTAGTGAGAACATCCATAACTAAAGCAAAAAGATATGGGCTTAAGGCTGATCCTTGATGTAACCCAACCGAAATAGGGAAATACTTGGTCAAACCACCTTCTGTTTGAACACAAGTAATAGCTCCTGCATACATATCTTTAATGATTTGAATATAAGCGTTATTAACTCCTTTCTTTTTAAGAACTCGCAATAACACTTCTCTTGGAACTTTATCATATGCTTTTTCTAAATTAATAAATATCATATGTAGATCCTCTTTATTTTCTCTATATTTCTCCATCAAACCTCTCAATAAATGTATGGCTTCCATAGTCGACCTACCCGGCATGAATCCAAATTGATTTTGAGAAACATTAGTATCACGCCGCAACCTATGCTTCATAACTCGCTCCCATAGTTTTAAAGTATAACACATTAACTTAATTCCTCTATCATTCGCACAATCTTGTGCATCACCTTTATTCTTAAAAATAGGAATTAACACACTTATTCTCCACTCATCTAGCATCTTTTTAGTCTTCAAAAAAGTATTAAAAAGTTTAGTAAGCCAAGAAATTCCTTCATCTCCTAAGCATTTTCACACCTCTATTGGAATATCATTAGGTCCAATAGCTTTTACACACTTCATTTTCTTTAAAGCCTCTCTAACTTCGATTTTACCAATACGTCGATAAAAACATACATCTTTATTTTCATTTAGGGTGCCAAGGTCACTACAGTCAATCGTATTTTCACATTCTTCATTAAAAAGTTTAGCAAAATATCTCATCCACATTTCTTGAATATCATCTTCTAAGTACTTTTTGATCTTCATCCTTAATACATTTCACTTGAGCTAAATCCTTACTACTCCTTTCTCTTTGTTTGGCTAACTTATACATATATCTTTCTCCCTTTTTAATATCTATTCTATTATATAAATCACTAAAAGCTAAGATCTTTGCATCGCATATTATTTTCTCAAATTACTAAGCTTAAAATTAAATTGTATGATAGTAAGAATCATTAATTAAAAGTGCTCTAACAAAAGTGGGAGTAATTAATTATAAGAGCTTGTGCTCATAAGTTTAGACCCCATATCAAAATAAAACGGGCAAAAACATCAGGGAGAATATGCTTTATTAAAAATCAATATACCTCACGAAGAATAGAATCCAAGCTTATAAGGAAGAGTTGGTGTCCTTTTTCTTGAGCGAATAGAACTAAAATTGCTAAAAAATAAAAAAATAATCACTCACATCACTTTCGTTCAAAGATCAAATCTCCCACTTCAATGTTCCTTAAATTCTTGATTGCCCTTCCATAACGTACAACTTAATAATCAAGTAAATGATTACTTCAATTTGCATAGCTAATTTATAACTCTATTTGCATCAAAAAATTTAATTAAATCAACAATATTAATTTAACTCTTACCTTAATTTCCAAGAACACACTCGTTTGCCACAATTCTTTGCCTCGATTATACTGCTCAATTCTATCACCGCCTAAAACAACATTAATAGTGTTAACCGACATCAAAAAATAGCATCTGAGGTGTCAAGAACATCGTTAAGGACATTGTCGCATCACACGTCAATGGCAATGTCAAACACATCCAATTATTACGTCATATTTTCAATTGCATTGTTTTAAAATATATTCTAAAAAGAATTGAAATAATGTTTAAATAAATTGTATTGATTACCTCTAACTATTCTCTCATCTCGTTGAGTCAATATCACATTGATCAACAAATATTCTTCTTCTTCCCTGTCTAAAACAATTGAATAAATAAATTTAATAAATTTGAATAATAATTTTCTTCTCAAATAAGAAATTTATATACGCTATATATATCTCTCCCCCTCCTACTCCATCGAACCGGATTAAAAAGCACCTCTTGCTCATTTTTTATTTCAATATCAGCCAAATTGTTGAACATACTCCTTTTTCTCTATTGATTAAAGACTCAATTGCTCGCAAACCCTCCATCTTCGTTGAACAGTGATAAGAGGAACATAAGATCGCACACCTCCTCCACCTCCGACTTCATAAATTGCTCCAAGCCGAAGTCAAACTTGAATGAACAACTCAGTGAACAAAAAACAGCTCTTTCGTCCTGTCGAATAGAAACGCATGAACTCCTCTTCTCTTCTCCTTCACATTTGTCGAACAATAGCCATGGATCACACGCTGCTTCTCCAAAAGTCGAACCCAAGAATAGCACAAACTTCTCTTCTCCTTCAAATGCATCGAGCAAGAATCATACGTGAACACTCTTCTAACTTCGATTCCACTGAACTGATCGGATTTTATTTTACTAATGTGAGGAGCTTTCTCTATGGTCGTGAGGCTTCACTCGACCAAGCATGCTCCGTGCCCCCTAGATTTCAACTCGTCTACCTTTATTAGCTTGATTGGACCAGTCCAACAAACTTATTACACTAATTCATTATTTTTTTATTAAATTATTTTGAGGCAAGCCTCTAATTACACAATTTTAAACCATGCCCTAAAATTTGTGACTTCTGCAACTTGTAAATTATTGTTACTACATTTATTTCAATGGTACCATAAGAGATGAGAAAGTTTATCCAATATTGAAGGAAAACTTTATCTTAATCCCGGGTTGCTAAGCTATACTTTGATGAGATTGTAAGACTCCATGGGTTACCTACGACTATTGTATCTGACAGGGATGTTAAATTCACAAGTTATTTCTGGAAGACACTTTGGCATAAGATGGGTACAAAATTACAGTTTTCTACAGCCTTCCACCCTCAGACCGATGGTCAAACCGAAGTTGTAAACAGAAGTTTAGGAAACCTCTTAAGAACGTTAGTTGGGGAAAACCTTAGAGACTGAGATTCTAAGTTATCGATTGCCGAGTTTGCCTATAATAATTCTGTCAACCGAACCACGGGTCTGAGTCCTGCCGAGATTGTGTATGGTTACAAACCTAGGCAACCTATAGATCTTACTCCCATGGGTCCTAAGTCTAGGTCATAAGAGTCAGCATCTGCATTTGCATCGCATTTACAAGAATTGCACAAAGAAATTAATAAAAGAATTGAATTGAGCAATGCTAACTATAAACTCAATGCGGACCTCAAGAGAAGGTTCTAAGAATTCGATGTGGGTGATTATGTGATGGTTCAGATTATTCCGGAGCGGTTCCCGCAAGAGACCGTTAAGAAGTTACACGCGAGAAGCGCGGGCCCTTTCAAAATAATCTCTAAAATTAATAGTAATGCTTATGTGCTTGACCTTCCCGAAGGTTTTAACTTTAGCCCCACTTTTAACGTTGAAGATCTTGTAACCTATGAAGGTCCAGAGTTTAACCCACCCAACCCATTACTTGATGAGCCTTGTGAGTCCCCACCTGGTGAGATCCCCAGCCTACTTCCACTCCCAAAACTTCTCACTTTACCTACTGCGGAAAGGATCGAGGCAGTGCTTAGCGATGAAATCATTTCTACTAAAGACGGTGGTCGCCGAAGGTACTTAGTTCAATGGGAAGGAAAGCCGGAGACGGAGAACGTGTGGATCGATCGAGATGAGCTACAGAGATTGGACCCAGACCTGCTGGAGTGGTACGAGGCTTCTAGAGACACTCACTCGACGTGGTCGAGTTCTCTCCCACCTGGGGAGAATGATGGGGACATCAGATTTCGACACGTGTACCATCGCCGACGGCACAGATCGATGGCTACGATCCAGAGCCTCTACTTATGAGTTATTTACAGCTTATGTCATGTGTACTTCTTTAGTTTTCCTAGTTTGCCCCTGAGGTCATTGTTCTACTTATGTAGCCCAGAGGGCGTTATTGTCTTTTCATTTTCTTTTATTTGAGCCTCCTTTTATGAGGCATGATGCATTGTAAGTTTTTAGTTTTGGTTGAATGAAAATAATCCTATTGTTCTCTTTGTGAGTGAATTTCCCTTTGATCTCTTAGTGAGTTCAAAGGGAGAACTAGATCTCTTAGTGAGTTCTAGAATTAGTCCAAGCTTATTGTGCGGAAGTAGAGTCGTGAAGAAATCTCGAGGTAAGAGGTTCCAAAGACAGAGAAAATCGCAGTTTTCTTCTGTTTTTCCCTCCCCTCCCTAGTGCCGCCGACCCCCTTGGGACCTAGCCAGGCCGTCGGCTTCACAGCCCAGCCCGCTCCCTGCAAGTTCCCCCTCCGGCCTTCCAAACTCCACCCGCCGACCTGCCCAGCTCCACCCGCCGACCCCTCCTCCGACAAGCAACCGCCGGCCCACCCTCAACCGCCGGTTCCTTTCCACATTGCCGCCGCCTCCCTTTCTCCCTCCCCTGTCAATTTTCAAATTCTGAAGTTTTGGAGTTCTATGGCCATTAAAGGTTTCCTAAATTGCTCCATTGATTATTGCAATCCAATAAATTAGAATTGAGTTTGAATTCGAAATTCAAATCCAATTCAATTAGTTGATTTAATTAAGAAACCTCCTATTACTATTAAAACTGATATTTTAATTTCAGATTTTGCTCAAATTCTGAAATTGATTGTGGTCCCCACCCGCCTAAATTAAACTCCTCCCTCTTTTCTCTCTATGGTCGGCCCCTTCATTGGGCCCCTTTCTCTCTCCTAATCACCTCATTCATCCCACAAAATCAGCCCCCCCAATTCCCTCCCTTGGCCGCCCATAATTCCCCTTAGATTTAATTTGGATTTCAAATTAAATCCATCCCATTAACCTCTCCAAAATTAAATTTTCTGCAGAAATTCCTGCACCCTTATTTGGATTCCCACCTTGGCCAAACCTCTCCAACCCATCTACTCTTGGCCGTTTCTCCTCCCACGCCCGAGCCACTTCTCTCCTCCACTTGAGAACGTCTCGCGGCGACCGCTCACTCTTGCCGTCAAGAATGAATGGAGGAACCCGAATGGAACTTCGGGTTTGAGTACGACAACCGCGGAATGGTCAATATTCTCCGGTCACCTTTCTTCGACGTCGGCTTCGACTTTGACGACACTGTCAAGGAATACTTGGATCGGATTCTACCACCACTAGTGGAGTCCATCGACGACCACTTCTCCGTCTACACGTGGATCATTGAAGGCCGTCCACCCACTCCTCCGAATCTGGCTCCCTCCCCGGCGACAAGTCCTCTCAAGATCACTTGCCTATTAGTAGCGTCGCTAAGCCTACTTACGGTCCTATTCCGCTAGCCACCACTATAAACATGAGTGACGGATCTTAAGGTGAAGGATTTAAATTTTAAATTTGAGGCTTTGTTATTCTTAGCCATTTGCACTACTTGAATTATTGATGTTATTTTGAAAGTCTTCTAATCTCTAAATGTGACTTCTTGTCATTACTTAATTTATCGTCATCTAATTCGTGAACTCAACTTGATTAAGCAAAGAGTTTTGGTAGCAAGTTTTGAATCAATACTTCTATTAATTTTCTATGTGCAATTCGCAATTCATAGCATGATTGATTCACATCAACAAATGCTTCAACAAATCCATCCAAACCAACCAAATGACAACACCCCTACTTGGAAGTCTAGCACTATTACTTCCACCATGCTGCCCAATAACTAACAAAAAAAATGTTTACCAATAGAACCACGGCTTTCTTTGTTATGCTAATTTTTAACATATTACTAGAATGAATTGTCATTTCTTATACCGCTAAATAGAAGTAAAGACTCACAAATTATCTACTCTCATAAGATTTAAAGAATAGTGTGAGTAGAAATCACCTTGGTGAGGACAAAGCATCATATTAGCAAAAAATTTAATACAAGAAGTAATTTAAATTCCATACAGTTAGCTCACAAAATTATAATTTCAATTAAGTAAATGATGAAAATGATCCCAAGATATTAGGCGAGTCCATTTTAGTCCAAGTTTTAATTAAGTATTCAATTGAGTCCCTAAACTCATCAATTTTGACTCAATTTTGTCCCGCCATCAATTTTGCTATTTTTTCAGACGAAAATTGGTTGAGAGAAACTTTCAATTAGGGGATTTTAGCCCATTTATGATCGATTTTACAACCACCTCAAACTAATGAGATAGACCCTAAATTCCCTTATGAAAAGCTTCCATTCACTCATTTTCATTTAAAAAAAAAGACAAAATTGGCAATAGGAATAAATTGGTACAGCTTAATTGAGTTGAGGGACTAAATCAAAAAGTTTGAAAAGTCTGGGACTTAAAATAGACGCATCAAAAAAATCTAGAGGCTAGTTTAATCATTTACACAATTTTGATTAAAGCATCCTAATAAATTAAATTTCCAAAGTATGAAATTTTACATGGGCTTTCTATAATTCCAGTATTAGCATCAGCATACTCCAATTCTTCATCACTATCCTGCTTGGATGGTTGTGGAAGAAGGGAAACTTTTGAGTAAGCAGGCACCACTATTTGCTGCCCAACTTCAACCTGGAAGAAAATTTTATTTGACGCAATCACAATCAAAAGAGTATTATGTATGTCAAAAAACAAAGCCCGTTCAGCTGCATATTTAACAAATCTGATACCATATATCAGCCAAACAGTAAATTTTAAACAAGCAAGCCAAAATCTAACTAGAATCAAATTTCTAAAAGTTAGCATTCTTTCAAATTAGAAAGTAAAAAGACGAAAGAATAGGGAGGCTTAGTGCTTCAAACAATAAAGGAAAAATTAGCATTGACACTTCAAAACACAAATATGCTAGCATAAACGAAAGTATAAGCAAAAGAAATACAATAGAAGCAACAAAAAAAGAATAGTTATCAACATCATCAACATTAGGCTTGTCCCAACTATTTGGGGTTCAGCACTATAAATACTCGCTATAATCAACATTAGGCTTGTCCCAACTATTTGGGGTTCAGCACTATAAATACTCACTTTTATTCAATCTTATTGAGTGGTTGTCTGATTTGTTAAGCATATTGTTTGTAAATCTTGTTGAACAACTTCCATTAAGATAATCTAATGTGAACAACTTTCCTTTTAATTCTCTTAAACTAATTTTATCATCTCATCTAAAAAGTACATTTTCTACCCTTCATTGCACATGTTCAAACTACCCAAGATTATTTCAACTACAATATCTTCCAAGATCTCACTCTAATCATTTTTTAATTTACCAATTATATCACACATCCAACTTAACATTCTTATTTTTATCACGTTCAACTTAAAAATCTATGATTTTTTTCTAGCCCAACATTCAAATCCATAAAACACCAGCTTAAGCCTCAATAATATATCTTATCATACAAAACTACCAATGTACCATTGGGATTATCAGAAACCTTATTTCATCTAGAACAATTTTTTACATGGAAAATAAATCTCAAGGCACTTGTAAAAGACAAAACTCAAGATTAATTCAGGCCAACTTGACTAAACTTGTGCCCAAATTAGCTCCTTTGACTTCCACACATGCTTTGAAAATTCAACCAAACCAAATCACTGTCACTGCATGCCTTAACTAAGCAAATTGTGGATCAAATGGACCTAAATCTACTTGAACAAGACAAGATTAGACCGATGTACATGAGGAGGCTACAAATCTAGGAAGTCAAGGTGTTCTTAGAATCACCGTGAACGCCATGCTCTACGCCACCACAAGTCATATGTCTCAAAATAATCCTCATGGAACAAGAAACTACTACCCAATACTTTCATCAACATTTGTGTTTACTATTCTTGAATCTTAATGAAGAGGTGATGCACCCCCATCAAAAATCTTTCATTAATGAGCTAAATTAAACCTTGAATAGTCGCCTTCATTGAGATTGACAAAAATTGGAGATAATTTGATGAGTGTTTCATTTCAACATTTGTGTAATATGTATAAATTCTTAGGAGAGTGATGTAGAACCAAGCTAGACATGATTGGGGTGGGATTATTAATTTAATAGAGTTGTCAATTATGATCTCTCAATTAAGGAAATAGGAATTAAATCAAATTCCAAATCTGAAATTAATTTGGAGTAATTGATTGAGAGACTTTATTGGGAGGAGCAAAAAGGGGAAAGGGAGAGAGGGAGTGGCCGGCCCCTTCAATGGAGACTTGATTGGAGTGTTTTATGACTTGTCAATCCTAGGCTATCAATTATGGGAGGAAAAATTAAGGCCAATCTCCCATTAAATTCAAATTGGCATGATTGGTGGAGGTTCCCTAATATAACTCATGTTATTTTAGGAAAGTTATTTCAGATTTTGAGCAAATTAAAATCTGATTTAAAAGCCACCCTAGTTTGATGAGGTGTTTTTGATAATGTCCAAAAAAACATTAAAAGGTGAGATCAAAACTTACCTAAACATGTTTCCCCAATTTTTGTACATCACAAAAATGATCAAAAAAATTTTGTAACTTTTTTATTTTATTATGATCATATATAATAAAGTAATATTTATAAAACTATGGAAGATAATTATGGAGCATTGGTTACGACGCAATACTAATGTTTCTCAAAATCAATTTGGATTCATGCCGGTAGGTCTACTATGGAAGCTATACATTTATTGAAAAGTTTGATAGATAAGTATAGATAGAGAATAAGGAGAATCTTCATATGATATTTATTTATTTAGAGAAAGCATATGATAAAGTTCCAAAAAGAAGTGTTATGGAGAGTTCTAGAAAAGTAAGGGATTAATAATGTTTATATTCAAGACATTAAGGATATGCATGCAGTAGTTGTTACTTGCGTTCAAATACTAGATGGTTTGAACAAGTATTTTCTTATTTATGTTGGATTACATCAAGGATCAGCCTTAAGCCCATATATTTTTGCTTTAGTCATGGATGTTCTCACTAGACGTTTGCAAGAGGTCGTACCCTAATGTAAGCCTTTTGCAGATGATATTCTTCTTGTTGATAAGACTAGAGACAGAGTTGAAGGTAAACTTGAATTAAGGAGGTCAACCTTAAAGTCTAAAGATTTTCTTTTGAGTAGATTTAAAACTGAATATATAAAGTACAATTTTAGTAGTAATAGATCTAGTGGGGGGATTGTAATTCTGGGCAATCAAGTCATTAATAAGAGTACATGTTTTAAATATCTTGGGTCTATTACTCAGAGTGATGGTGAAATATATGAGAATATTATTAGCAGAATTCAAGTTAAATGGTTGAAGTGGAGGAATGCATCGAGCTTGTTGTGAGATAGAAAAGTCCCCCTCAAACTTAAGAGAAAATTCTATAAGATAGTGGTGAGACCTACAATGTTTTATGATGCAGAATATTGGCCATTAAAAAAGAAGCATAATATTAAGTTAAGTGTTGCAAAGATGAGGATGCTCAGGTGGAACCAGTGGCTTTACTCTTAGAGACAAGATATGAAATGAGTATATATGTGAAAAGATTATAGTAGCTCCAGTAGAATATAAGATTAGAGAGGGTCGCCTTAGATGGTTTGCTCACATAAAACGGGGGCCTTCCGATGACCCGGTTAGGAAAGTAGATGTATTAGATTTTGCTAATGTGAAGAAACGTGGAGGTTGACCTAATAAGAGTTGGTTAGAAAATATAAGAAATGACATTTTCTTTATTAGATTTAAATGAGAATTTGACTCTTAACATAACACAATGGAGAAAAAGAATTCATGTGGCCAACCCCACATAGTGGGATAAAGGCTTGATGTTGTTGTTGTTGTTGTTACTGCTAAAACTCTTGATTAATCATAATTTGATAACCTTACTTCAAAGCTAGTAATGATCAACATATATTCCTATCTTGAAGGTGGAGTGTGGAAATATTGATCTTGCTTCACCTTGGCAATCTACAGCATCTATGGCCTTCCAGGTGGCTTCACGACCCTTGCAAGCACTTAACTCAGCTGGAAGTTATGCTCGTCAGCCATGTGATCAGCCATCTTGAAAATCTGCCACACTACTGCCTTCCATAAGCTGTCTGCCAACAATTATTTTCTAGTCTGGAATGATTTTTTAAATATGGACTTTCCTGTTAACTCCTCTTTATGGGGCTATATTTCTCATATAAATATTATATCAATTCTACCCATTGGAAAGCAAAAATATGTAGGATTCTTCTTTTGTATTTTTCAACAGTTTCACTCTTGAAGCATGAGCATTGAAGGGTATTTAACAAGATTATACAAGAAAATTACTAACAATAACTCCAAATGCCAGCTTCAGCTAATTGGCACTTCTCATCAGTATAAAGAAGAGTTCAAAATACTCCACGTCCACAATATTTCATGTGGCACACAAGATTTAAGCCCCAAACATTGCCTATAAGATGGATTTGCAAATTAGTGAAGCCAAGTACATCAAAGTGGTTAAACCAAATGTGTAGGCAATCATTCAGTTTACCCCACAGGTAGAAAGAGATAAATTTTCTCAAGACAAATTAAGAATGAATATGGATAATATTTCAGCCATAAATGAACGTCATCTTAACAATGATAAGAACTTCAATTACCTTAAAGGATAATATAACGCCTGGCTCGAGAACTACACCTGCCCTTAGGTGAACACCATCACAAACAAGAGCATGGCTTAATTTACATCCATCTTCAATTTTGACATTATCCCATATATAAGAACCTTCTATTGTAACATTGTGCCCGATTGTGCAACCTTGACCAATCACTGAATTAGATATAACAGCATTATCACCAACAGTAGTTGCATTACCAAGCACTGTAAAAGAATCAATATGCGCAGAGCGAGATTGGACAACCTCTGTAAAAATAAGTTAAATGTTAAAATCATTTACATAACAGACACAAGTTCATAATAATGGGCTAATTAAAAACAATCAGATTCAAAAACAAAATCCACTATCAGAAGAAATAATAGGCGAGTTATGCGTTGTAATAGTCTGTTTTAAGGGCTTTGATCTGAAGTTCCTAAATTTGAAAAAAAATCCTGCTTTATAGCAGATCTTGTGCATCGTTAGATTTTTTTTTTTTAAGTTACAGGGCAATGTGTTCTCCCTTACATAAGCACAAGACAATGCTCTATACACTTTTTTGTTCAATATTTAGAGCTCATATTGTTAAAAAAGAAACTATTCCTAATCAATTAAATTTCAATAGAACCCTAGGTCAGTTGCTATCATTAATCCATAAGAATAACGTACTCTGAAGACCATGAGCATGCACCTCCACTTCCAGCCCCACATATTCGTCCAACAAAAAGAATGTGGTGCTTTAAAGTATCTAATATCCCAAAGATACTTTAGTGCACTAGACTTCCAGCAATGCTCTGTGTCAGAGTGCAAAAGGCACATAACACTATTTAAATTCTAACACTTAAAGACTTCTATGGAACCCTTTCATTTATGCATAAACATATGAGCAGTTGAGATTTTTTTAAATTGAAAGATTATTATCATTCATTGATAGAATCACATACCATTATTTAAATGGTAGAATAGATACGTGATTTCACTTGTGTATATTATTTTTTGTATCACAATAAAATTTGTGTAATACTTTTATTTAACTATTTCAATCATTTTTTGAGAGAAATACTTTTACTTCAATAAATCTTTAAAGTTGTTAATTTTCCTGTGCATTTGGAAGAAGTTGTTTTCTAGCATACACTGAGAAAAAGAGCCAATAAATTGGCCTACGAACAATCAGAAAAATCTAACAACACTCTATTTCACACCTATTTTAATGAGACATACACCTTAGTATCTCTAAAAATTTTGATAACATAACTAAATTACTTTTCGGTCAAACATTCTAAACGGCGATAAACAATGATATATACATTGTAAATTCAAGCATTTTCCAGAGCAACAATGTTAACCCAAGCCAAAACTTAATGATCAATGACAACAGAGCCTTGTTAGAATTCACATAATTGGAGAGGGAAAAGGATTCAATTATTATTACACAAATTTATCCCTATTTATAGATCTATGCAGGATATCTTAATAAAGAAAAAAATAAATACAAAATTATTCATAATTGCGCTAATATAATCCTTCCTAAATCAGCCACCCGAATATGAAAGGAGATTGGCATAATCCAAGTGAGCCTCCCACGGATCTCCATCCTTGGCCGTGAGATCAAGGGCCTAAGGGATGGTTGGGATTTTAACACTCCCCCTCAAGCTGGGGAATACAAATCAGTCATTCCTAGCTTGGTAATTAGTCCAACAGAATTATCAAGTCCCTTAGTGTACCATAGTCTTCCATTTGGTCAAAATTGTTGGAGAATTAGCTTCAACGATAAATGATAGCGATGAAGGCTATATCAATCAAGCCTGTAAGGGAAGCAATGAAGGCTGCGTTGAACAATAGCCCTCAAGATATTGGAAATGGCAATAAAGGTCGGTGGTGGGGCACCATAGAAGGTGGATTAATTATCCTTTAGGTCTGTCTCTTTCTCGGTTCTCAAGGGAAGGTCGGCAATGAAGGCACGACAATATATGGCAAAATTCTAGCAATGAAGGCCAGAGGTAGGAACCTGCATTCCTCATAATTCTAGCAATAAAGGCCGGTAGAATGACCAATATTCCTCAAAATTCCAGCATTTTTTATAGTAATGAAGACTATCTGTTTGATTCTGCAAAGCAATGAAGGCTACCAAAAAATAAGATCCCTCTGATCTTTAGTTACGACAATAAAGGCCGATGTTTTTTTTTTCTCTTTTTTTATCAACGCTCTGAGATGAATTTTCTTCAGACATTGTGATATCACAAGACTACTTTTAATTATATCAGAAATGAAGGCTGATTATATCAGCAATAAAGGCTATTTTGATTATATCAGCAATAAAAACTGATATTAGGTCTTAATCAGATCTTAAATCTGATTTAAGGCTTCTTGTTGCTGTCGACTCGGCGTCTCTACGGATCTGAGCGAAACAGAAAAAATGAAAGAATCTCCCAATCGAATCGTCTGAGCGAGTGTCTTCCTCTATGCGGAAGTCTTCAGGGCTCGTCGATGTTCGACTTTTGTCGTTGATGTTCAGCTTCCTCTCGGTTTAATAATCTGAACTGAGCTGAGTCTTTAAAAAACTCAAATCGAGCATAAGCTAGGGCGCACGCGAGAGGAGCTCTATCTCCGTTCCGAATGAGCTCCTGGTTTCGACGTTGGCGTGAGAGCAGAACCGGTCGGCCCCTTGCGGCGTTTGTCTTCTTCGTTCTCATGCTTCGGCATGAGATCAGGCGGTAATGCCCCCTCTGTTTCATTCGCAAGCTCTGACCTTGTCGTCAGCTCCGTCCGTGTCGTGCGCAAGGCTTTGTCCGGCTTTGTCTTCGTTGCTTCTTCGGCTCCTTCATGGAGTTCGACTACGCTCCTTCGATGACTTTACATTCCTATGGGATCGGATGTTCCGATACTTGGATCGGGATACCAAGAAGTTCCCTTTCGACCAGGATTTCTTCTTCTTTTCCCTCCTTGATCTTTCTACAACGGCAATGAAGGCCCTTGGCTCTGATACCCTGTTTCACATAATTGGAGAGAGAAAAAGGATTCAATTATTATTACACAAATTTATCCCTATTTATAGATCTATGTAGGATATCTTAATAAAGAAACAAATAAATACAAAATTATTCATAATTGCGCTAATATAATCCTTCCTAAATCAGCCACCCGAATATGGAAGGAGATTGGCATAATCCAAGTGCGCCTCCCACGGATCTCCATCCTAGGCCGTGGGATCAAGGACCTAAGGGATGGTTGGGATTTTAACAAACCTAGATCCAATACAGCAATAAAATGCAAAGACTTGAGGACTCAATTGTACGCATAAAAAAATCATGCTTCTAATTGCATTTCCCAATTTATAGCAAGTATTTTGAGCCATACCAGGAGCTTTATAGATTCCTTCTCTGTCTAACTTGATCTGCAAGCCATTCCCTAGATACTGCACATCTGGAACAAAAGGATATGTCCACCTCTGGAGTATGTCTTTGCTAATTGTATCGTAACTCCTGAAGTTGTCTACTCTTGCTGCATAGCTTGACTGAATCTCATGAGTAAAAATTTTGTATCCCATGATCTGTTTAAAGAATAATTTATCAAGCTTCAATGAAATCATGTCTCATTATATAAATTGCAAGATTCAAAATTGGATGAGTATGAATGTTTTCTCTAAAATTGATATTGGGGAATAAAACCGCACATGTGCATATCAAGTATAAGTGCATTTGTCACAAATAATAGAAGTCTTATCTTGACAACAAAATATGGAAATAGATTTCTTCAAGAGAAACAACATATGAAAGAGTGCCCTGGTGAAGTGACTTGAAGTAGAATGACATAGTCCTCAGATGGATTTATTTCATAATTATTTTTTTTATTATTGGACCTGCTTTCTTTTCTTTCTCTTAGAAGGATAGTTTTGTAATTAGGAGAGTCTAGGTGTTAGTAAGAGATGCTAGCCTATTCACCCCATCTTCTTAGAGATAAAACAGCTTTTGGAGAGTTTATCTTCTAGTTACCCTGAATTTGGAAAGGATTCTCTTGTTCTTGGAAATGCAGACAAAGGGATATGTTTGTAGTGGAGTCCGGGACTAATCCACAAGCAATGCCAAACTCCTAAAAAATTCTGCAACAGTCACCAGACATTGGCAAGCAGCAAATGTTGACTAGGCAGAACCATGGGCACTAAAATGTTGTGGGTGTCTCTCTCTCTGGTGGAAGTCCAAGGGCTGCAGTAGCTCTGTCTGGTGCAAAAGGGCTCCCGGGGAACCTATTATAGAGAGAGAGACCTTTACTGGTGGTCAGTTTCAGTACTCTCTTTCTTGCCTTCTGAACAGAAAAGGTGGTTTTTGTGGGACTTTAAGTGCTGATCTTGAATTTGGAGAAGTTGGACAGCACCAACAGCTGCTGGAAAACCTTGCCTTGGGGTGGCAGCAGCAGGAAGGACCACCAACAAGTAGATGGGTTGTTTCCCTTGGGAGTTTCCACCATTGCAATGCAATACGCATATTTCTACAATTTTGAGAATACACCCTCGCAAAGAATTCTAAGGATCTACTCCAGAGTTTAGGTTTTGATATGCAGCCTGTCCTTTTTTTGTCTCGTAACAATTCAACATACTGTTATTACTGTAATACCCAACTAGCACATCATAAGCTTTCGTAGTAATCTAGTCAGCAGGACATTTAAATTTGAGGCTGATGCTTTTGCCAATAAAAAACACAGGATATACATTGGTGTTTCTAATTTTACATTATTATAGTTGCTCTTTTGTTTTACTCTATTTGACTGTAATCTTGTTTCTTCTTCGGTATCATGAAAATTTTCGTTTATATTCTTGTTGTTGTTGTTGTATTCATCACAAGGATTAGGTGGAAATTTCAATTAAATTTGATGCTGGAAGACCAATATCCATATGTGACAGATCTAACTAAATTGAATCTATTATGCAAAAGAATTGAGGTGTATATTAGGTCATAACTTTTAAAATTGAACTTGGGTGGTGAAAATGGAGAACATTTTACAAGTTCGATGCAATCAAGAATATCTTAAAGATTAAGGGTGAGGCATTAGTTTCCCATCTTTAAGAGTACAGACATCAATCTAATGTTAGAATTAAGGTAAACTTAGATGACTATTTCCTTTTCTGGAACATTGTATTCCTAAGAACATATTGGATATACGAAGCTTCATTAAACATTCAATTCAAAAATCAAATGTGAAAGCTAGCTGCATACCTTGCAAAGTAAAGTTTATCTTTCCAATCAAAGTTCATTCCTTAGAAACTCTACTACCCAAACTGATGTGAAACATACATGCCAAGATGATATACTTGATGAACTTGCATGTTTAATTTTAGAGAGACAAATAATTATATCTTTATAATGATTTGAACGACGAGATAAAACATTAAGAACCGAAAAAACGAGCTTACGGTTGAATCACAAGCATAAGAGTTAAGATCATATAACAATCAAGTCAATCTATCGTTGCGTACATGAATGGTTTTCCACAAATATCCCTAGACTAACAATGAGATTAATATTATGAAGGATCCCTCACACAACTCTATAATTTACTAGGCTTTAGCGGAGGACTAACACGATCTCACTGAATCAATTAATTTCACAATAGAAAGTAACTAGGAAAATAAAAGAGTGAGGGAAAGAGTTCACCGAATCCTGTGTTTGGGGGGTTTGGGGCAGCAACTAGAAGGCCTTTTTTTAATCAGGACAGTCGCCTCCTTTGGCGGAAAATCCTCTGGACAGCACCCTGGATCTTGATCGGCGAATTGGGGCAGCTGCTGGAGGACTTTGGAGCAACAGAACTGCTGTTTCTGCGGCTGGAATTCTTCTTGACAGCACCCAGGGATGAATGGACAGCTGCTATGGGAGCCTTGGCCGCAGTTTGGACTATCCAGAAATTTTGGACAGCAAAAACAGAAAATTCTGGACTGTGGGACAGCCAGGAAATTTTATGAAACTGGTGGACAGTGGGCTAGAGGAGAGCAGACAGTAATTTGGGAGAGGAGGGTTCAGCCGTGAGCTAGAAGGAGAGGGAGGGATTTAGAAAATTGAAATTAATTTCAGCTTCAAGTGGTTTTGGAGGGAGATTAATTTGAAATTTCAAATTAATTCAATAATAGCTATGGGTATTAATGGAGGAGGTAAATAGGTGCTGATTTAGTGGAGCCATTAATGTAATTTGGAGAGAGAGAGCTAGCCCATTAAGGGGGCCGGCCACATAAGGAGGAGAGAGGGGCTTAAGTTTTGGCTAGGTGGGGACCACAAATATAAATTCCAGATTTTTAACAAAATCTGAAATTAAATTTCAGTTTTCTTAAGAGGAGGGGATTCCTAATATGAAGACAACCAATTGGATTAATTTGAAATTCCATTAAATTGATTGCATAAATTAGGGAATCAAAGTAGGAAACATTTAATGGCTCATGAAACCTTGGAATTTCAAATTTGGAATCCAAAGGGGGGGGGGCTAGAGGAGGCAAGGGGGCGGCGTCGGCGTGGGGGTTGGCCGATCGGAGGGAGGCGGCGGCCTGGGCGGGTTTGGGGGGAGGCGGCGGCAAGGGGAAAGGGAAGGAAGAGAGGGGATTTTCTAGGATTTCGAGTAGCCACGGATTCACTAACCTCAATTGTCTTCACTCCGAATTTCCACAACGAATGATTGGACGAGAATTTAGAACTCACAAAGAGATCTATTTTCTCCGACGAACTCACTAAGAGATCGGAGAGGAGGGAACTCACAAAAAGAACTCAAAGTAAAAATTTTCATTTATCAATCATCATCTCAAAATACAAAACAACTAGCCTATAAATAGGCCTCATGAAAAGAAAAGAAATAAAAGACTAAAATGCCCTTCGGGCTACAATACTACATGACCACCCGTAAGGGTATAAAGGGAAAAACAATAATATGAAATAAACTAGTACATATAAATAAATAACTCAAGATCGTAACCGTTGATCTTCGATGTCCTCATCACAAACCTTAGGGCCATCATAAGAGAAATCAAAACAATTTCAAAATATCATCAATTGTGATAGCTAATTCATATCCAAAGATATCAATTCATCTAATTTTCAAATCAATAATGGGTTTCTATTCAAGCATTCCTCGCACTTCACTTTACAAATGTTATATGAAAATAATATAGTAATTGGAAACCTTGGATAGGGTAAGACTATCACGCTATTTTCATTAAACTTTATTTGTTTTCCATAAAACATAATATCACATTCGTGACGTGGGTAGAAATACTACATAATTTTCTAAGATCTACCAATATCCCAAATGCTCCATGGATTGATTTAGCAATGAATTAATTTTTTAGCTTACAATGAACTTCCCGTGGACATGATTCCATATATATTTGGGTTGGTCAATAGATTTCAAGATGAGACACGGATGCCTCACATGTAGCAATAAAGGATATCTTGGAGATTGAAGGGTAGATTACACAACACTATAGTTAATTAGATATGTTATCTAAGTTCAAGTGTTAGCAACAAAAAAGATTCACTAATTGTTCATTAATTGTGATAAGAATAAACAAATTAAAAATTTAAGATATGATAGAATTAGAGTCGATTATGTTAGAAAGATAAGAAGGGTAACACCTATCAAGGGTTAAGTAGAGTAAAATAGACAAAAGTGTTTGGGAATGTGCAAGATAGGAAAATATGCACCTAAAGATGAGTAAATAAAATTGATGTGAAAAGAATAGGAAGAAAAAAGGGTAGACCCTCAAATCCTAATTTTATTTTATTATACCTTGAAAAAAATAATTTTTTTTAGAAGTTTCAAAATCACAATTTTGTAGAATTGATTTAGCTATAATGAAAAGCAAATGATAGACTAATGAGTGAACAAAGAGATTAAGTGGATACATCCCTGCATACATTAGGTAGAAAAGAAAAAAAAAAAAGATTAAGTGAAAGAAAGAAAAGAACAAGAAATACACAAAAGGCTACATTGCTAGGGGATGTGAGAAAAAACTTGTATAAATTTAAGTTAATAGTTTATGAAGTGGTCAATAAATATGATGAAAAGAACGATTCATAAAGCCAGCTATTAAAAGTTGTAATAAGACTAATGGATGATGATGATAAACCATCAAAAAATATTTCAAGTGCAAGAAATCCTTCTTTCATAAATAGAAATTTTTTGCGTGCAAAATATTGTTAGCAATTATTCTTTCGAAAACGAACTAGTAAATGATAAGAGCAAGAAATTCTAGCTCTGAAGGATGTTAATGAAATTCTTTAGACTGTGCATCCACTAATATCTAGATAGACATGAAATGACAGTCTTAAAAGCTGGTCATAAACTAAACCTAATCATGGATCCAAAGGATGCTATGCCTAGCCCCAAACAAGTAGGAAAAACATTATTTACCATACAAAGGTTAATTTGAGATTAGAAATTGGTGACGAACCGAAAAATTCTGGAAGAAAAGTGCTTGATAAGGTTATAGTAGAAATCATGTATTAGGATAAATTAAACAGGTCCTTTAGGTTCACCCAATCCTAGGTCCATAGATTTGAAACGAGAAAATGACCAAAATGATCCTTCAACTCTTTGTGAGGGACCAAAATTGTCTCCAACTCTTTTGAGGGATCAATTTGGTCTCTCAACTCCTTAAAAATGGGCCTTTTTGGTCCTAACATCAATTTTTTGGGATTAATGGTGTTAAATCAAGGGGTATTTTAGTCATTTTTATTTAAATTATTTATAAATTAATTTTGCTTTAGTCTTGGATGTTCTCACTAGACATTTGCAAAGTCTATCGAAGACGTGGCCGTAGATCAACAGCCATGATTTATCCGATGTATTTTTTTTTATGTTTTTTGATTTATTGATGTAATTTTTCTTTAGTTTTCCCTTTTTACCCTTGCTTAAGGGAATGAGTTTTGTAAGCCCTTGAGGGCATATTAGTCCTTTTTATTTTGAGTCCTTGTAGGAGGCTATTTAAAGCCCCCCTTTGTTCTATTTTGGTTAATGAATGATTATTATGAGAATTTGCTTGCACTTGTGTTTGGAGAGCGTTTGAGAGTTCTTGGAGAGAACTTTGGAGAGATCCCTTGGAGATGGAGATTGGCGCATCACCCACCAACCTTGGAGACGGCCGATTTTGTGGTCTCATATCTTCGATTTCCCTTAACTCTATCCCCCACCTTTTCTTCAGGATGTTACTTCTCCCTAGTCGTTTCCTTCCACCCACCAAAACACCGCCAACATCTCCACCTTGCCACCGCCCCCTTACCCGCCCCCATTCAAGCCACCGGCCTCACCTTCCCCATCCCCCATTGCCTACTTTGAATAATTCCTAATTTTGGATTGTCATAATATAGTTGGTCTTTGAATTCAAATTCTTTCCTAAATTATAAAATCTATTTTAGGAAAGTTTTCAAATTTTCCCTCCATTAGATTTTGAATTAATTAGGATGACTTAATTGAATTCATTCTAAATCCAATCTCCAAAATTAAGGAAGCATTAAAGTCTCCTTAATTCCCTCCCTCTCACCCCTAGCCGCCGGCCATATTGGGCTAAACCGCCGGCCCCACTCCACTTGCCTCCCTTTGGATCTTCTAATTTAGTTTAAATTAATTTGGAATCAATTTGGAATCCAAATTAATTAAATTCAAGATTCAAATCCTTTCCTATTTGCATGAATCTATTTTAGGAAAGTTCTTAAATTAAATCCCTTTGAGTTTCAAATTCAAATCGGATTTATTAAAATACTTTCTTAATTCCTAAAGCCTTAAATAAGTAATCCAATTTATCTCCCCAATCTCCTCTCTCATCATTAAGCCGCCGGTCCCCCCTCTATAATAAATGCAATGATTTATTTCCTAAACCCCCTCCTCCTCGCTTGGAAATAAATTCAAATCAGCCTCTATCTCCCCTAGCCGAAATCTCCCAAGGCCTCCATACTCATTTCTTTCCTCAAATCACCCTCCTCCCCACTTGGACACATTTCCAAATCATGCCTTCAGCTATCCGTCTCCTTCCCATGTATCTGGACAAGCTTCTTTCCTCCAAAACGCTCCTTCACAGCCCATCCAACTTCAGATTTCTGCTTCTCAAGCTTGCTGCCAGAAATTCCTGCACCTGAACTTGATTTTCCACCTACCGGAAGGCTCATTAACTGCTGCCCTAGGAGGACAGCCCGCTGTCCCGTAATTCTCACCAGCCCCTTTTACTATAATATCATAATAGAGACCCTTCCTTGCTGGCCAGAACTTCCCAAGGTCTGAAACTACAACTTCTAGCATGGATGGCTGACCCGAAACTAGATTCCGGCATTGTTTTCGTTGTCCACCTCCTTTGACTTCAACCCGGAGATTGACGGTTCCGTGGAACAATACGTTGATCGCATCCTTCTTTCTTTGTCCAAGCCGAAGCAACCAACGAACAATTATCGGACATCGAGTGGAGCATCACCGCGGGATCTCAATGAAGATGAACTTCTCCCCTTGTTCATGTATCATCCTATTCTACTAACCTTGTAGGAGATGTTCTAAGCAAGGAATCGTGCACCACTTATCCCCTCCACCTAGTAAACGTAGGGTTGTTTTCATCTATGTTACTAAGCTTTCTTTGTTAGATTAGGGTTTATGTTGAAAACTACTTCGTTTGCATTGTTTTGAATTTCCTAAACATTTTAAATTGGTTTAGCATTCTTATGTAACTTGGCCTAAACGGATGTGACCGCTTGTTGGTTTTCTTTTGTTGTTTTTTATTGCTAATAACTTAAATGGTGTTGCTCTTTAAATTATTGTGCAAACTTTCCTTTCAAGCATTGTAGTTCTACATCAGTTGTACCCTGGGGTATGCTTTTTGCTAATGATATTCTTCTTGTTGATAAGACTGAAGAGGGAGTTGAAGGTAAACTTGAATTATGGAGGTCAGCCTTAGAGCCTAAAGTCTTTCGTTTGAGTGGATTTAAAATTGAATATATTGAATGAAATTTTAGTAATAATAGTTCTAGTTGGGGGATTGTGACTTTGGGTGAGCATGTCATTAATAAGAGCACACGTTTTAGATATATTGGGTCTATTGTTCAAAATGATGGTGAAATAGATGAGGATATTATTAGTAGAATTCTGTTAGACCGGTCCAGCCGATCCCGCCGGTCCCGTATGTACTGGATCAAGTGAAAATATGGGTGGATGTATCCGCCTCTGTGCTGCCGACCTAACCGCCAAATCTCCTAGAGTCGATTAGGAAGGATTTTTGAAGGAAGTAGGAGGAAAATTTGAATGTAGGGACTGTTTAGGGATTTCCATTTGATTTGTATGCATTAAATAGTTTGTTTTTCTAGGGTTAGGACATCTTGAATTTGGGCTGAATTTTGAGATCTCTTAGATTTAGGCTTTTTTTGGGCTCCAACGGCATCTAGAGATTTGGGAGAGACTGATCCTCATCTCGATTAGAGGATCAATTGTATCTTGCTATTTTTCGTTCCCTTTCATCAAATAATACAATTATCTATTGTTTTCGTGTTTTTTGTGTGAATTTGTGTGAATTTGTGTGGAGTAATCTAGTTGTTTTCCGAAGATTGATAGAAAATATTTGAGATCTACAAATGTTTCTTATCAAATTCAAGTTGGATAGTTGAAGTCGAGGAATGCATTAGGCTTGTTGTGTGATAGAAAATTCCCTCTCATACCTAAGGGAAAATTTTATAAGATGGTGGTTAGACCTACAATGCTTTATGGTGCAAAATGTTGGTCATTAAAATAGATGCATAATATTAAGTTAAGTGTTGCAGAGATGAGGATGCTCAAGTGGATGAGTGGCTTTACTCTTAGAGACAGAATACGAAATGAGCATATATGTGAAAAGGTTGGAGTATTTCCAGTGGAAGATAAGATTGGGTAGACCTAAAAAAGACTTGGTTAGAAAATATTAGAAATGACCTTTCTTTATTAGATTTAAATGAGAATTTAACTTTTAATATGGCACAATAGAGAACAAGAGAAGCCTGCAATGCTTTATGGTGCCGAATGTTGGCCATTAAAAGAGAAGCATAATACTAAGTTAAGTGTGGCAGAGATGAGGATGCTCATGTGGATGAGTGGTTTTACCCTCAGAGATAGGATACGAAATGAGCAAATACGTGAAAAGGTTGGAGTAGCTCCAGTAGAAGATAAGATTAGAGAAAGTCGCCTTAGATGGTTTGGTCACATAAAACGGCGGCCTTCCGATGACCCGGTTAGGAGAGTAGACGTATTAGATTTGACTTATGTTAAGAAAGGTAGGGGTAGACCTGAAAAGACTTGATTAGAAAATATTAGGAATGACCTTTCTTTATTAGATTTAAATGAGAATTTGACTTTTAATAGGACACAATGGAGAAAAAGGATTCATGTAGCCGACCCCACGTAGTGGGATAAAGGCTTGATGTTGTTGTTGTTGTTGTTGTTGTTGTACAATAGAGAAAAAGGAATCATGTAATCAACCCCACATAGTGGGATAAAGGCTTGATGTTGCTGTTGTATTAAATATAAATTTCAAGTAATAGTATTTTTTTAATTTATTATATATTTCTTTAATAAAAAAAATTAGTAATAATTCTAGTTTATAATGATCCTAAATTAAAACTATAATTATTAATAATTTTTTAAAACAAAAGTAGAATTATTAATTTTTTTTTATTAAAGAATTGCTTAATTATTTTTTTTTAAATACTATTACTTGAAAATTATATTTAATAAATAATTTAATTAAATAATGACTAAAATATCCCTTTATTTAACACCATTAATCCAAAAGTTGATGTTAATACCAAAAAGTCTCCTTTTAAGGAGTTGGGGGACCAAATTGGTCTCTTAAAAAAATTAGGGACTATTTTGGTCCCTCACAAAGAGTTGAATGACCATTTTGGTTATTTTCTCAATTTGAAACATACATAGTAATCCCTTCAAAATGAGAGTTATAGAAACTACAGTGTCGTTTTATGAAGATTCCTGATCAGTATAAACTCGAAGGGTTGGTAACAGCCCTTTGCCATTTTCTGACCAAAAGATACTCAACATCAGTGCATCATAAAGAAGCTCGCTATGGCATAAGATTGAAAATCATTCTCTAATCGCCATTCTTATAAAGGCCTAGTATTAGCTATAAGCAACATAAGTCAGTATACTTACTAGACCACAGATCAGCAACAACTGTATATCCTTGCATATTATTAATAAAGGGAGTGAACTCTTCCTGATTTACATATTCGAAAGTTCATTATTTCAAATGAAACTACAAACTAAGCATGATTGTCATCAAGCATGACATAAAATTATTGCACAAGCAGAAGGTGGTTAGCGCACTAAGGCAAATAAGCTTATAGAACAAGCAAAATCATAGATAATGAATTGCAGTGAAATACTAAACCTTATATTAAATGGAGAATGATGAAAAGAATATTGTGTCCATAAACTGAAATCAACTAGCAAAAATGTTAAAAAACAGGGAAATTGAATGGTGTCCATAATGAGGAATTCTTCAATATTCAAGTAAGGTGCAGGCATACTAACCGTAATTGAGATTGACTATAGCAATAATGAAAATATCTTACATCATCAATTAGTAGACCCTTCACAAAATGACGGCGCAGATGTTGGTAGTCAAAGTTATCGGTAAAAAGACTGAGAACTTCAGGAGAGCAAATATCAATGTAGCAATCCTGCACAGCGAATCAGAAATTTATTAAAATGAATATATGAAGATAGAATGAAAATGTAAATTATATGGTAAGTTTATCCTTTTTTTTCTGTCCATTTAGTCAAAAATCTATGAACTCCAATCTGGCACATCTATTACAAAGTCTGAGCAGGAAGCACTGAATAATGCCAAATGGTACATCATGTAAATCCTCAAATTGTTACAACCAAAAAAAGCACGTAGACAGAATAATTCAAACAGTACACCTTGTTCTATAATAAGAAAACTAGCATCCATAAACTGAATTCTATAATAAGAAAACTAGCATCCATAAACTGAACACGAAGCCAAGACCACAGCAACGTGAGAGGGAAACTACAATTGCAAAATTGTCACTATCTTTGTGAAATCAATAAGTAGAAGTCATGAACAACCATCAATGAGTGATTGGTACTTTCTAATATCAATCCACCATTTGTTCAAATTTAGTAGTTCACAATGTAGCAATGTAGCAGCTAATCAGAAAAAATCTCCATTCTCAAACGCCTCAAAGTGGAAATTACCTTTAATTTCAACAGACAATAATAAATCTGTTTTCAAGCTATTACTATAAGCAGTGAATAGTAAAGATGTTACATGCAATTCTCCAAAGCATTCCAATGCAATACAATTGGAGTATAGAACACAGCATAATATTTCCTGACAACAGCATCCACCACAATTTGATGGCATTTTCCTACATGATTTATGCTGAAGTTGGAGCATGCTCAAGATAACGGAGCCGTTTCTCTACACAAGTGCATGGGTGGGGTATTTCAAGATTGACAGGTCCTTTATAGATGGTTAGTAGAAAAAATGACAAACAAAATAAATAAGCACTTGGTATCCACAAGGGTTTCTAAATTTGCGTTGTACAATAGAGAATTGATGTAATAAAAAAATATAGGGGACCCTATATTTTTTTATCACAAAAAGAAGACGGACTTCTACCGACGAAAATGACTAAGGACGAGAAAAGGGACGAACAAACTCTTACATTTCAAATAAAATAAAAAGACTAGAAATTAAAAGACTACAAACGACGATCTAACAAACTCGAATCGAAAATCAAAGATACCCTAAAGTTGCTTCACTTAGAGAAGAGGGATACAGGTGGAGTGGCACTTGCGGAGAGACGAAAGAGGTTAGAAGCCCGAGAAGAAAGGTTGGAAAGAGCCCGCAGGATTTCCGAAGTAAGAGAAAGAAGGGTGGAAAGAGCTCGTAGGATTTCCAAAGCAAACCCGCAGGTTATAGCTTATCCAAAAATAACATTTTCATAACATCATACTATTTCAAACATTACAAATCCCCCATATTTATAGGTATGAAAGAGGAATACCAAGAGACACATTACATTAATTCTAACACAAGAAACTAAGCACCATAAGCATAGAAATCCTTCCCCATGCTCACGGAAATCAACCCAAACCAGTGATGTAGACAAAGGGGGGGTCAACTCAAGTTGAGTTTTTTTGCTTGGTGTCTTTTCATATTTCCCCTCTCCTTTTTGTCTTTTGGATGTTTGCTGATTTCATGAGGGCATTAGCTATTTCAGTTTGAGCTTTAGTTGTTGAATTTTTAGTTGGTGCAAGCTCATTAATATCTAGTAGAAGTGTAGCTCATTATGAGCTAATGTTTAGTTATAAAATTAATGTTTGGGAGCTAGATTAGATGGGTTGAATTTGCTCTTTCACATTCCTCTTGAAATTAAGTTGTTGCAGCCTTTATTTTTCTTCTCTGGAAAGTTCCCTCACGGCTGGCTGCTTTGGAGTGTGAAGTGCCTCTTCGGGTGCTGTCTTTACCGCCTTGGCTTCATCTCTGTTGACCGTGAAAAGTATGCCGCCTGGTTTCCTGTGCTGATTCCACTGCTTGTGCTGTCCTGGCTGGTTCCGTGGCTTTGTTCATTGGAATGTTTTAAAAGTTGGCTCTTGGGATTTCATCAGGTTTGACTCTTGGCTTTTCACTTCTTCATGGAAACTTGGGAACTTTTGGACTGTTTTTGTTGGCTGTTTTAGGGAAGATTGTTGGCTGTTTTGGTAAAGCCGTGGACTGTTTTTGTTGGCTGTTTTAGGGAAGATTGTTGGCTGTTTTGGTAAAGCCGTGGGCTGTTTTGTTGGCTGTTTTAGCAAGGTTGATGGCTGTTGGCATTCCTCTTCTTATGCCTATATATAGTAGATGTTTTAGAGTTTTAAAAAAAGAGTTATGATGATAATTTTTGGAGACAAAACCTGACTCAGGTTTTTCTTGGAAAAAGCTTGAGAGCTTTGTTCCACTTCTTCTCTTACTTCGGAAATCCTGCGGGCTCTTTCCAACCTTCGTCTCGACTTCTAATCTCTTTCTTCTCTCCACAAGTTTACACCTCACCTGTATCCTTCTTCTTTTGGAAAGCAAGTTTAGGGTGTCTTGTTTGAGTCAAGTTTGTAAGAGTCATTTGTAAGTTTCAAAGTTGTAAGTCTTTTCTTTATATGATATAAAAAGTGTCTTTTGAGTCTTTTTATATGTCTTTATTTTGTTCTTAGAAAGAGTAGTGTTTTAGTTTCTTTTGTGATAAAAAATTTGGGTCCCTCTCCCAAATTTTTGATTGCATCAATTTGGTATCAGAGCAAGTTTAGGAAGTCCTAGGATTTGGTCGTCAAATTTTAGGTTGTCAAATTTATTTTGGTTGTCAAGTTTGTCAAAATTGAGTTGAAGTTGTCAAGTCAGAGTTTGTCGAGTTTGTTAAAGCGTTTATTTGTGAGTCTAAGTTTTTAGATTGAGTCTTGTATTTTTATTTGATTGAGTCAAAAATGAAAAATCCCAAAAATATGGCTTCATTTCTGGAAGAAAGCGAGCATCATGATCCAAATGTCCCACTCCCGTTGGACAGGTGGATTCCTACAGAAGGTGACTCAACGGATCCACTTCAAGACCGGCTCTACAAACTGCAATATCACATGTTCCTATGTGATCAGAAATTCGAAAAATACAAAAGGTATTTACAACAACAATTTGAAAAAGAGCAAGAAGAGATTCTAAAAAGATTTGGCGAAAAACTCGAAGAACTGGATGATCTGTATGTACCGCCTCAAGGGAATCAACAGCAGATAATTCCTCAGGAGCTGAATTCGCAAGAAGGGGAGTCTGATGTAGACAAAGGGGGGGTCAACTCAAGTTGAGTTTTTTTGCTTGGTGTCTTTTCATATTTCCCCTCTCCTTTTTGTCTTTTGGATGTTTGCTAATTTCATGAGGGCATTAGCTATTTCAGTTTGAGCTTTAGTTGTTGAATTTTTAGTTGGTGCAAGCACATTAATATCTAGTAGAAGTGTAGCTCATTATGAGCTGATGTTTAGTTATAAAATTAATGTTTGGGAGCTAGATTAGATGGGTTGAATTTGCTCTTTCACATTCCTCTTGAAATTAAGTTGTTGCAGCCTTTATTTTTCTTCTCTGGAAAGTTCCCTCACGGCTGGCTGCTTTGGGGTGTAAAATGCCACTTCGGGTGCTGTCTTTACCGCCTTGGCTTCATCTCTGTTGACCGTGAAAAGTCTGCCGCCTGGTTTCCTGTGCTAATTCCACGGCTTGTGCTGTCCTGGTTGGTTCCGTGGCTTTGTTCATTGGAATGTTTTAAAAGTTGGCTCTTGGGATTTCATCAGGTTTGACTCTTGGCTTTTCACTTCTTCATGGAAACTTGGGAACTTTTGGACTATTTTTGTTGGCTGTTTTAGGGAAGATTGTTGGCTGTTTTGGTAAAGCCGTGGACTGTTTTTGTTGGCTGTTTTAGGGAAGATTGTTGGCTGTTTTGGTAAAGCCGTGGGCTGTTTTGTTGGCTGTTTTAGCAAGGTTGATGGCTGTTGGCATTCCTCTTCTTATGCCTATATATAGTAGATGTTTTAGAGTTTTAAAAAAAGAGTTATGATGATAATTTTTGGAGACAAAACCTGAGAGGTTTTTCTTGGAAAAAGCTTGAGAGCTTTGTTCCACTTCTTCTCTTACTTCGGAAATCCTGCGGGCTCTTTCCAACCTTCGTCTCGACTTCTAATCTCTTTCTTCTCTCCACAAGTTTACACCTCACCTGTATCCTTCTTCTTTTGGAAAGCAAGTTTAGGGTGTCTTGTTTGAGTCAAGTTTGTAAGAGTCATTTGTAAGTTTCAAAGTTGTAAGTCTTTTCTTTATATGATATAAAAAGTGTCTTTTGAGTCTTTTTATATGTCTTTATTTTGTTCTTAGAAAGAATAGTGTTTTAGTTTCTTTTGTGATCAAAAATTTGGGTCCCTCTCCCAAATTTTTGATTGCATCAACCAGGAACCGAAGCAGCCACCGCGGGAAACAAGGAGGCCGCACGGAACCATGGGGCCACGGCCTCGGGAAAGAGCCCAGGCACGGGAAAACCAGCGGCCGGCCGGAATCCAAGGGGGCAAATGCAATGAAACCATGGAGGAAACCAAGGAGTCATGCATGGGAATACTAAACACCTTTCTTGGGATTCCAAAAGCCCTTTTTGGAACCCCAAGAGACATTATAAAAGAAGACTTTAAAACTATAAATAACATTTAATAAAAAGTAAGATAATAAATGAACTAAAATGTTAGCTAATAATGAGCTAACCCTTAGTTCAAAAAGTGAACTAAAGACCAGCTCATAAATGAGCTAAAATTTCAGCTCAATTTTGATTGAGCTAGTAGACTCAAGGGAAGCCAAAATTCATATTATTTTGGACATGGGTTGACCCCCCCCTGTCTACATCAAGAATGCAGGAAATCACAGTTATAGTTCTGGACAACAAACTTGCACGAGAACCATTTTCAACTAGCAAAGCAGCTTAGTCCAACCTCTCTAACAGTACTATCTTGATCTCAAAAGCACAATTTGCTTGGTTAATGGAAGGTTGGTTGACAAAGGACAAAAGAAATAAAAACTGAAAAATCCAGTATTGGCTAAGCAGTATTATATAAATCTCATCTATAATGAATGAAAGGTTGCACTGGGTGTACAATATGACATTAGCCTTCATACAGGTATTAAGGATGGCATCCCCCATAACTTAAACCTAATGTTAAAAGATACACGTAGAAAACAAAAGATATCTCCATACATAAATTAAAAAAATTTCAATGAAAACCAAGTGCCCGAGGTTTAGGTAAAATGTTCAAACAAATACATTACTAATTAGGAAATTTAATTAAGTCAACATAACAAAAACAAAAACAAAGCTATACAGCATAAATGAATGAACAAACGACCTCAAAGAAATAACATTAAATGTTTAAAAGAAAACATGTTGCAACTTAAGATCATTTCTATCAAAGTATGTTAGATAAGTTTCACATTTCCCACTGGTATTTAGTAACCACTATGCCATTGCTTCACTATTAACCAGTTAACCAATGTTGTTTACTGGAAAAAAAAATTTTAAATCATAAGCCTTCAGAGATTTGAAGGGATGATGAATCTAAAGAGAAAAAGAAAGAAAAAGAAAAACTATAAAATCTATAAGTTGGGAAAATGGAAAGCAAACCTGCTTATCATTATGTAAAGACAGAGCGGATTTATCAGCAAGCAACGTCTTATCAAGGACGATGAGATGCTGTGAGAGGTCCACCTTGTCCTCATAGTAAAGTAGTTCTTTAGTGCCAGGGTCAATAGCCATAATAATTTCATCATTCCCAAGACGGGTTTGATGTGTCAGTGCTGAAGGCTTTGAATGTTTGATAACCATGGTCATTATAGCAAGAGGGTCCTTCTTCCTCCTGTCTTTGTGTTCACTAAGTGCTTTTGCTAAACTCATGTTGCTAACCGTATCACCGCTTATGAGAATAAAATCTCCCCGTATCTTTAAAAGGAAGAAAACATGGTGCGATTAGTTTCCATAAGAAATGAAGTCTATATAAAAAATAGCATTCAAATTATCAAACACATGCAGATGAACTCACAAGAAAAAATTTCCACAAAACCTTCCAGCCTTAGTTACCTATTTTCACACTACCAAGGAGAAAAAAAAACTTCAATGAACTTAATAGCTGTATGCTGCCGTTACATAAAAACAATAACAGGTTTATATAAAATTGACTCCTGACCTTCCGGGTCCTTTGCCTGCACACGTGTTTGTATTCATAGAAAACATGCAAACACATTAACATGTGGATATAAACACAATAATACGAGTTTGCAGTCTGCACTTGTAGAAACACAAGCAAATACAATAACTGGTGGATATAAACTCTACCAGGATATAAAACAATCATGTACCTACATTCATAAGCCTTAAAACTCTTCACGTGACACCAAAGTTTTTTTTTTTTTTTGGAAGACATCTTAAATACATGGGTAGAATATGCTATAAAAACACTGAAGTAACAACAAGGACAAAGAACTCAAAAATGATTATCAAAATCAGATAAAAACGTTAGCATTCTTCGAACATGGAATCAGCAAGCACTACGTGATATGACTACAAATAACATCAGCATCGGTACAGCCAATAACATGTAGTAACCTTAGGATACGATTTTTAGGTGATATCCACGCAACAATAAAATAGATGAAGAAGTGAGAATTGCAGCACATATGAAGCTTAATAACATAGAATGAATGCATAAAGGTGCACTGATAAATTAAGAAATAGCATCATATTCAAGAACAGTAAAGAAGAAAGATCTAATAAAGTTGCACTAGCCGTTTATGAGAATGATAACTGAATTAGTTTCCGGTGCAAATATTCAGACCACCCCTCAAAATAAGAATACTGAAAACATATCTTCCAAGTATTTTGGCTTAGAGGTACATATTTCATAATCTAGTAACATATAATGCAAAAAATGCACTTAATTAACTACAAGGAACTAAAACAGCATGAAGATTGATTATTTCTAGCAGATAGCTATCAATGGCACAAAGGACATTGAAATATAAGGTATATTTTTAAGTGGATATCATCTCCAGTAATAACTATCAAATACGAAATTAAAACCTTACCAAAGAAACCACATTGCTGACTGACTTTTGGAAACGTATTTAGTAGCTTTTCCTTTAAAAAAAAAAAACTGAAATTAAAACAATTTGTGTTGGAAGGAAAGTGGTCGGCCATGCAGCATAGCAGTTGGCCTTCTGAGAGTTGCAGTAACTTCATTTCTTTCAGCAAGCAAAACAATATTACGGAATTAATATGTTAGTAGTGTTGTTGGCATAGCCTTTGCGGTCCTTTTTATGAAAAATTATTGCGTCCTCCCACCTGACGTAGAGATACGTCCTCCCAGAGCTAAAATCGTTCTAAAAAACGAGAAATACCGAGCAAATACCGAGCAATACCAAACAATAACGAGGAATATCATCATGAAGACCAATACCGAGTTATACCGAGTTATACCGAGCAATACCGAGCAATATAAAAAATACCTAGTTTTTTCTAGGAAAAACTCGGTATTTTTTTGTATTGCTCGGTATAGCTCGGTATAACTCGGTATTGGTCTTCACATGATGATATTCCTCGTTATTATCAAATAATACCTAGCAATACCGAGCAAAAACCGAGTTTTTTGGCGGTGGGAGGACGCAATAATTTTTCCCTTTTTATAATTAATTTTAGAAGTGTATAAGCTTCATAAAGGGCATTAAAACAGAATGAAGATTAATTATAAATCACATAAAAATGGAAGGCACATTTTCAAGAGGATATCGTCTCCACGAATAACTACAAAATCGTGGTATTAAAACCTTACCAAAGAAACCTTGACTTTTTCGGAATGGTTTTCAATTTCTTTGCTTTAAAAAAAATAAATTATACCAAGTTTTATTAAAAAAAAAAGTTTATGCAATGCAGCATAGTAGTTGCTCCTCTCTGCCAGAATTGCCGTGACTTCTTTTAGTTCAACAAACAAACCAGTATTACTGAACTAAAATATAAGTATTGTTGTTGATATAGCCTTGGGGTATCCTTTTCATAATTAAATTTTATTATTAGGAGGGTATAAGCTTTATTAAGGGAGCCAGCCTATTTATACCCGAATTCCCTTAGAGAGGGGCAGATTTGGGGTAGTTTATTTCAGGTTTATCCTTATTTGGGGAGGATCCCAAGTCTGGAGCAAATGTGGTGGGAAAAGGTGTTCATAGTGGAGTTTAGAATTTCGCCACCATCGGCATCAAGCTCTTGCCCTTGTCTAAAGCGAACAAACATTAGGCGGTAGCTGTTTGCATCGAACAATGGCATACTAATGCAGGACTAAAATGTTTTTTAAATGGATGCGTTAAGAATTGCACGATTTCTTGAGTAAGCAATTAAGATTAAAACTGTTAGCAATCAAAACAACAATAAAAAATAAAAGATGGGTGCCTACGTTTAGGCTAAGCCACATGCCAAGCACTTGGAGAATCAAAACAAGTTAGAAATTCAATAACATGCAAAGTAAATAGATTTCAACAAAATCCCTAATCTAACAATTAGATTAGGAGCATAGAAAGTGCGCTCAATCCTACATTTACTAAGCTTTGGAAACGGCGAAAGTGCAAAACAAAATCTTACGTTTACTAAGCTTAGGCATAAGGTGAAACTCGGCTCCTTGTGATTCGTCATCACCTACACTATTAGGGGATTAGAAAGGTAATTGAAGAGGGGGAGAAATTCACCTTAGTCAAAGTCCGGAAACAAGTAGTCGAGATGTGGAAGAAGTTCTTTGTAGTTTTCTTGAAGGTTCAACTTAGAGAGAAAGTAGTTTCTCTAGTGTTGAAGTGTTAAGCACGCTAGTTGGTACTTCCCTTGAAGGCTCCTATTGAGAGGGAGGAGCTTATCTCGCAAACCCTCAAGGAAGGAGATGGATTAAGTGGCCGGCTTGAGGAAAAAGGGTTTGGGAAATTGGGTTCAGATTTTGGGAGGTTTAGGTGGAGGGAAAATACAATTCAAACACCTCTTAATTATCCTCTTGATTGAGAATAATTAAAGGAAGGGAGAGAATAGAGAGGGGGGCCGGCGAGCATGAAAGAAGAGAGGATGTTAATTGATTTTCAATTGGAGAAGTTCTCCATTAGATATAAATTAATTAGGTGGGGCTAGGGGGGAATTCGGCCAAAGGGAGGTGGGGAAATTTGAATTGCTTCCAAAGAGGGGAATTTGGGATTTAAGAAATAATTTCCTAATCCAAACTATAGGGGGCCGGCAGTATTGATAGCCATGGGGGGAATTAATTGGAGGGATTAAGGGTTACTTAATTTGGTTATAAGAAATAGGAAAGGTTTTAATTAAATCCAAATGAATTTGAAATTCAAATAGGCTTTAATTTGGAAACTTTACTAAAATAAATTTCTTAAATTAGGAAAGAAAATTTCAACTTCAAATTGCTTTGAGATTTGAAACTTAAATCTTTCCCAAATTAAGAAAATTCATTTATGGCAAGTATTCATGTAGGGATTTGAATTTTAGAGAGAAGGGAAAGGAGAGGAGGCCGGCGGTTGGTGGGTTGGAGGGGGAAATTTCGGTGGGGAGTGAAGAGGTTGGTTCGTTGATGAGGTGGAGATGGGTTGAAGTTACCCGTGGCAAGGGGGGAGTTTTCTGGTGGTCGGCGGCTTGGAGACGATGGACAAGAAAGATAGATAAAGAAGAGAAACCACGAACCCGGCCGTCTCCAAGGTTGGTGGGTGATCCAAAATTCCCTCTCCAAGGGATCTCGCTCTCTCTCCAAGGGATCTCGCTCTCTCTCCAAGCACTCTCAAGATCTCTCAAGAACTCAAGGAATAGCACAAAATTTTTTTCTTATCATTCAATCATTCATCTCATAAGAAGAATACTAGGGCTATAAATAGCCTCGTACAAAGACTCACAAAATTAAAAGACGACAATGCCCCTAGGGCTTACATATGACCTCCCTTAATAGAAGGGTACAACGGGAAAATAATAAAGCAAATTAATAAAGCAAATACAATATGACATCATAAATAAAAAATACATAAAATAACTCAGAAATACAATGACTCAGTCGTGGTCGTAGATCGACGGCCACGTCTCTGATAAACTCTCCATGATCTGATGTCCCCATCACATACTGTCAAACATTATGGTCTTCTTGGAGGTGCAGTCCTAGGAAGAGGGCACCCAATTGCATAATTCAGAAAGAAATTAAATAAAATGCAACACAAATACTCCATGCATGATAAATAATTCGATGCCATTGTCCAAGCCTTAAAATATGAGAATCATTATCTTTTATCTGATGAGTTCATTTTGTATTACAATCACAAAACTAGTAAGGACCTACATAATCAAAATAAACTCGATGGTAGGAGGTTAAGTGATTCAAATTTCTTTTATCTTTTCATTATAATTAAAGCAGAAAGCTGTTATTCAAAACAAGATTGTGGATGCTCTTAGTTGCTGACATTCCCTTCTTAGTACACTTCAGCCTAAGGTCGTTGGTTTTGAGATAATAAAAGACCTCTTTATTCTTGAAGTTGTAGAATTTGTAAGGAAATGGCAACTATGTCAATAAGGAACCTTTTTTTTTTTCAAATTCAATATAGGCATTTGTTTTTTGGCAATTAAGTTTGTATTCCACGATGTATTCTATAAGACCTCATGCTTAATATCATGAAGTTTGGTTAGAAGGACATTTTGGGCATGACAATTCCACCTCCTTGGTCAAGTGAATTTTTTTTACCTTTTACAACTCATTTGTGGTTGGGCATGCCAAGTATGTCATATATGATGACAAGAGTCAAAAGATAGAATTATACATCTCGCCATCGGTACCCGAGTCATCATGAACAAATATGAGAACGGATTTTATGGTTGAACTTATAAATATTTAGAGACATGAAGGTTCAACTACAATAGTTATAGACCATTTTTTCAAAATGGCCCATTTTGTCCCTTGCCATAAAACACATGATGCTTCCTATATTTTATCTCTATTTTGAGATATTTTACACTTAAATAGTGTTTCTAAAACTATCACATATCACATTTGATCATGATATTCAAATTATGGGTCTTTTTTGAAAAATATTATAACGGACGCTAGGTACCAAACTTTAATGTAATTCTACAGCTCATCCGCAAATTGAAGGTCATATAGAGGTTGTTAATTGTGGCCTCAAAAATATAGTGTTGTTTTGTCAGAAAGAATATCAAGCAATGAGGTCTTACTTTAGCCCAAGCTGAACTAGCAATAAATCAATTAGTGAAACAACAAGATGCGGTCCTTTTGAAGTAGTTGACGACTAGAATCCTATTGCACCCTTAGAGCTGACTTCATTCATTACAAACACAATGGGATAACAAAATCAAGAAACCATATCAACAGGTTAGGGATATGATCACAAAGAAAAACACCAAATATCAAAAGTAGGATAACTCGTTAATTGTTTTTAAAGGAGGTGATCAAGTGTTAATTCGACTATAAGGAAAAGTTTCCTCCAAAACCTTATCGAAACTTAAACCCAAAGTTGTGCGTCCTTCTCGGGTCATAAAATGTATTGGAGAGAATTCATATCAATTTGATATATCAAGGGAGGTCATAAAATGTATTGGAGAGAATGCATATCAAATTGATATATCAGGGGATATAAACATCTCTACGACATTCAAAGTTGTTGATTCACACACCATTACAAACAACAAGGTGTTCAATGCATCAAGGACATGTATTTGAGGATCCCTTTTAAAATATTTTTTTATTATTAGGACTTTTTTTTTCTTCTTCTTCTTATTATAGAGGCAGTTTTGTAATTAGGAATCTGTAAGCTTTATTAAGGGGCCTAGCTTTACCCACATCCCTCAAAGATAATGTTTGAGTAGTTTCTTTCAGGCTAATCCTGGCTTGGGTATGATTCTCTAAGTTTGGATGAAAAGTGGTACGGCACTCCACCGCCATTGACTCCAAGCTCCTACACTTCTCTAGCGATCACCTAAGGCAAACAGCAGGTGTTGGTTGTTTGATACAAACAGTACCTCACATTAGGTTCATATGATCCCCTGGGGGTGCAATCCTCGAGCGAAAACCCTTCAATCAGGCATCGGCGATAAAATGAAATGCACCATAATTTAGAAAAAAATCAGCCACTTACAATTCCGTGAGTATAGATGACACGGAGGGCATCTCCGGCACTGATGGCATCATGAGATTCGATGGTGGTAACAGAGAACGCGCCAGGCTGCTTCGTCCACTGGGAATTTTCCAGATAGCTTTTCACCTGCTGAGAGTGAGCGCAGCAGAAAACAAATACTTCCTCGACCCCAACCGACTCCAGCCAGGCAAGGGTATACTCGATCATCGGGGCGTTCACCAGCGGCAATAGCACCTTAAGAAGAAACAAGTGGTGGAGAATCTCGTAAGAAGAATACACAATCATCCTCAGGCGCAGGGGAGGCGGTAGAGTTGGGGTTTGGATTTAAAACCTTGGGACGCTCGAGCGTTATTGGGCGGAACTTCTGAGCAAAGCTGTCAGCGAGTAGGACAGCCTGGAGAACGGTGCGGGTGAGCTCCTCTGGGTCGTCGGAGGATGTACGGTGGTTCTTCTTCTGCGCCATCGCAGAAGCATTAGCCGGCAGAGACGGAGACGGAGACGGAGACGAGAGGAGGGTGAAATTGTTTTCGGAATCTACTCAAACGAAACTTACTCGGAGACTTCCGTCCAAATCAATGAGATGCGGGAACTTTATTTGGTACGGTCACCTGAAGTAGATTAAAATAGTGTCATGTATTTTAATTATTTATCGTGCGGCCCGATAACCCCAACTCGGAACGGAGACGGGATTGCTATGTTCGCGTGTTGCTAGGTATTGCTCGGTATTTGCTCGGTATTGGTAGATTTTACTCGACAATAACGAGAAATATCATTCTGTGAATGCCAATACCGAACAATACCTAACAATACCGAGAAAAACTCTGTATTGCTCGGTATTGGTCTTCACAAAGAGATATTTTTCATTATTGTCAAGCAATACCTAGTAATACCGAGCAATATCTAGCAATACCGAGCAATACGCGAACATAGCAATCTCGAGAATAGTCGTCAGGCCGCACGGTATTGAGTAAGACCATGTGGCGACATGTTATTGACGTCCGAACGTAGAGCTACGTCAGGTCACCTGGCCTAATAATTGTTCCTGTTGAGGGTTTTTTTTATTATTATTTAAATTATTAAAACATCGCCCAATAAAATTATACAAATAGTCTAATACTCATTTTTCACGTAAAAGAAAGTTTGGAACTTTTACTTAAAATCATAGAGAATTTTAAAATCTGAAGATTATAGAGATCAACCCCAAGTTCAATAACATCATCACCAATAATAATTGTAGTGGATGTCATTGCCTTTTCATCATCGTCAATATGTTATTGGTTGAGCATTGTCACATTAATATGATTTTCTAGCTATTATCTCCTGATTGTCATCACCTTACTTTCATTGTCCTATCACCATCACTAAATATATTATTTTGATAATTATCACTCAACTAAATCATAGTCGTCCAACTACTATCTCTCATCAACTTTATTGGTAATAATGTGAGCACATGACATCACCTATAAGCTTGGTACAAGCTGTTGACACAAATATCAAAACATGTTAAATTTATTTATTATCATTAACAATAATTTCAACAACGATATTACATATAAGATTAATGCATGTCATTTGTGTAAACACTGACACTCGCCAACTTCATCGCTCATTACGCATATAATATTGATGCACAGCATCGATTATAAGGCTGATGCATGTCACTGAAACAAACAATGATGTACGTCGATCATCATTCATCATTATCATCAACATCGACGCACATCGTAGCCTTAAGTTCAATGCACGCATTTGTAAAAATGTTGACTCGTGCTAACTTTGTAACATAATGTCATCAACAACATTAATGCACAACATTGCTCATAAGTATGTTGCATCCCATCGATGCAAATATCGTTGTCCACCAGTTTTATCACCTGTAATGATCTTCATTTACATTAGATTAATGATTTATTGATGTCTTGTAAATGATTTAATATAGCCATATTGAAGTCCTTGCATGTTTAAATAAGATTTTTTGTGTAATCTTGACAAATATGACATTAAGACTGATATGATTGATACGTCGATAGATAGAAAGTGATAACTCTTACATGAAGCCACTTGACTTATGTCTTATGACATGGGAATGATAAACATTGAGATTTATTCCTTTTGGGTTACCACAGTACTAGAGAGATTGATTCATATGTGGTATGATAAGAAGGCTTCAAGAAATGTTTTGTTGCATATATTCCATGTGCTATATATTTAATTCTTTTCATTTGATTATGAGGTGTCACATAAGCTCTCTTTCAACAACAAAAGCCAAAATCATTGTGAGCTCCATTTATCACCCCCAATAGATAGCCAAAACAGTTGTGAATCAAATTCTTGATTAGTATTGATGATGTTTATAGGAAAATTGAAAACATCCTTGAAAATGGCTTGAATGCCACCCTAGTCTTAATATAGTTACAACATGTCCTCCTATTTGTCCACCAAAATCACCCCATTCGAGGTCATATATGAGGTTCTAACTCCTATGCTATTTATTTATATTCCATGTAAAACACAACTACTAGCGGTGGATGAATATTTGTTAGACCATGACATCATAATCAATGAAGCATAACACAATTTGTCACTCATACCAATAAGATGAATGTTCTAGCATATTGCCATAATTGAGAAGTCTCTTTCCGATTATGGGGTTATGTCTATTTGAAACTACAACTCAATTGACAAATGTTAGTCACCTTTTTTAAGCAAGATCAAATTGGCTCCCTACTTCTTTAGATCAAGCCAAATAACTACAAGGGTGGCTCCCATAGTTTGCCAACCACGTCTTCCCCCAAATACCAAATTTCAATATGTTTTTCATGTTAGCATGCTATGAAAACACTTGAGAACCATCATACCACAATCAATCAATTTACTCCCATCAACTTGAGTCAGTGGTGAATCAGTGGATTATCCGCAAACATAAATGCTTGTCCAAAAAAAAAAATAATGAAAGGGACAACCGCTCAAATATGCTACATGGAAAGATATATGAAGATTCACGAAGCCCTAGACTAATTTCATCCTCGAGGACAAAAGATATTTGGGAGGGGAGTCGTATTACTGCCTCCTCACTCCTCACCATATAAGCAGGATATAACCACCAATGAGTGATGGAAGCCCTCTGTGGGAAAATAAAATTTTGTTTAAAGTCCAAGGAGATTAAGGGTATTCATATTCTTATGATCGAATACTGCATTGAGAATAAAATACTATCTCAAAAGAAAGACAAATTATATTGCAATGGATTCAAATACAAAAATAGAATTATAAAAATCATTCATTTTCATAATCAAATACAAATAGATGAATAATGTATCATCTCAAAAGATGAAAATGTCATCCCACGGTTGTATTTAAAGATAAAAATGAGGTTTTGAAAATTCTCAATTCTTACAACAATGATCAAATCATATTACCTCAAAAGGTGAAGATGATATTCTACGAAGATATTTGAATACAAAAATGGGTTTTTAAAAAATTGTTTACATTCCCATATATTATTCCCTTATTTTATTAAAATAAGATTAAATTTATTTTAATTTGGAGTTACTAGTTCCCCATAAAAGTAAGTCTTTATGGTTAATCATATCCTAGGAAAATTAAATCTCCTAAGAATACTCTTGATTAAAGTTGTGGCAAAAAAAAGTTTCAATAAGTAAGACAAGGACCAGAGGTGAAGAATTTTTTAAGGATATTGAATCAATTTAGAACAATTATTTCTAGAAGCCAAAGGATTGTAAAGTAGGCACTACTTTAAGTATACTCCCGGAAGCTCTCTAAGTGTCCTATGTTGGGCTTTAATAATTTAGAGAGAAGAATTTTATATTATGGTTAACATTTTATTAGAAATTTGATATTGTATTCCCGGAGAGTGAGGTCTTATGATTTGAGGTCTACCTCGGAACCTAGATTTATATTGACACTACACAGTAGTAACATGAACTTATTCTAAGTATAGTGCATGAATTTATGAACTTACATCTATCTGGAGTGAAAAACTAGCTAAACTACCTAGTTGATTTAAAACTGTGATATTTGATCTTTAAGAAAGATGGGTAGGCTGTTTTTGGAATTTATGGATGACATCTAGAGAAAATCCTAAATGGTCATGTACTTATGAATGATAGTATGTTCATAGATATGATTCAATTAAATTTTAATTTTACTTTATTTCTAATATAAAGCATGTTAGTTGAAGTATCACAAATCATGAATGTTTGATGCTTATGAAAAAAACTTTTTTTTAAAAAATTATGTTTCCCATAGCACCTCATTCTAATAGATTAGATTATCTGAACTATACTCTCGGGTGGGAAAGTGTCTAAAACAAGGATAGAAATATAAAAATATGAATGTGATCTCAAACGGTATTTGACTTACTTTCTTAGAACGATTATATTTCTATAATATTTATTCATTAAATTTTTTTTAGTTATGAGTAGAAGAATTTTTATTCCAAAGAGTCTAATTGAAAAATCTAGGTACATACACATGCAAGAA
Organism: Dendrobium huoshanense; assembly: GCA_016618105.1. Taxonomy (NCBI): domain Eukaryota; kingdom Viridiplantae; phylum Streptophyta; class Magnoliopsida; order Asparagales; family Orchidaceae; genus Dendrobium; species Dendrobium huoshanense. The sequence continues at coordinate 84,601,889 of CM028358.1, forward strand.
AAAAACATATTAAAAATATATAATTTTTACTACATAATCAATTTAAATAATCATAAATAAAATATAGAATATGGAAAGTCTATGTGGAAAGTGCCACTTAATTACAATATAGGATCTGCTAAAAGTAAAGGTGGTCAGGCTACACCACCAACAACTTGGTTCTACTTCTATGAAATGACACAAGTACTTTAAAACAATATATTTTCATCTTCCATTCTTCTCAATTTTAATATTTGGGCTTCTTTTGGTCATTCGATTTGGGTTTTTCAATTAAAAAGAATTCTCCATTAAAGGATGTTTATTCACTCTTTTGACCCCAAATCTTTTAGGTAAATGGTTTATTTTATATATTTTCACAAATGTTATTTTAATGAATTATATTTTTGAAAAATTGAAATGACTCAAACTCCCTACATGTTAGTGAAACATTTTAATATGTAAATCATAAAAGGACATAATTACAATCACAATCACTTTGCTCATTTTAGAAATATGCAGCTTGGTCATGCTTTTAATGATTAGGGGGCGAAGCTGTGAAACCCCTTAAGTAAAAGAAGCTAAACTCTTAAACATCCAGACCCTTTTAGTGTAACGACTATAATTTTTGTAAGAAACTCCGTAGTTAAGCGTGCTCATTCCATCGTAATTATGGGATGAGTGACCTATTGGGAAGTTACACCAACATGACAAAACTGTGAGACTCTTAGGCCAAAGTGAATAATAACTCGATAGTTAAGAGTTTGGGCTATTACAAATGATATCATATTAATATATCAATCAGAAGATGAGAACTAAGTGTCATGCAAGACAAAGTGTTACGCCATGGGAGTCACCTCTTGAACCCTGTATGGGACACATTGCTACATGATGGGAGCCACCACTTGAGCTTGTAGGGGCCACTTCTAGAGTCATATTTTCCTGGTGGATGATTCTCTGTATATAGATGTTGACGAGGGTGTCAGTTATTTAAGCAGAGGAGATTGTGAAACCCCTTAAGTAAAAGAAGTTAAACTCGTAAACATAGAGGCGCCTTTTGGTGTAACAGTTGGAGTTTTCTTAAGAAACTTCGTAGTTAAGCGTGCTCATCCCAGAGAAATTCTAGGATGAGTGACCTATTAAAAAGTTACACCAATAGGACAAAACTGTTAGACTTTAAGGCCAAAGCAGATAATGTATCGTTAGTTAAGAGTTTGAGTTGTTACAAAAGCAGCAAATAACACCTGTAAAAAATCTCGTTATTTTTAAATCATGATTAATTTTAACCCCCTTTTTATATTCCTACATAAGCATAATCACCTGCAAAATTTTTTATTAATAGTAAACTTCCATATTGCTCATAATCTAGAGAAACATACATGTCAATCACATATCACATCACAAACAACATGGTGTAGACATCATAGCTAAAGAATCATAAAATTCATCAAATCAAACCATAACAACCAGCATTCATTCACATACAAATCTACATTAGTCAACACTACAGAGAAAAGCTCATGAAAGGAACAACAACCTATCATAAAACTATATATGGTTGTCCTAACAAACTATCTATATTAAGTGTAAGAGATTGTGTGATTTGGATATGTCATTTGATTTATTATTATATGAAATTTTCTAATGGGTAAATTTGGTTTGTTGAAAGCTAATGCTATTTTAGCTTAAATTTAAGTTTTAGTATTTTTAATATTTTTGAGATTTATTTTAGGATATATTTTAATGATTGAAGTTGATTGATGATTAGTTGTTTAAGGTATTTTGATTAGCCCTTTAAAACTTCCAATCAAATACATATTTACCTTCTTAAAAGATCACCATGGACTATCCTTATGAGTTTTGTTGATTGATTTGTCAAAATCATGAGTTTTAAATTTTTTAGGTGATTAGGTGATTTTGGTCAGCATAGATTAACTTGGTCAATCAGGTTTGAGTAGGGGCCATCGTAATTGCGCCTAACTCATTTCAAATAATTTTTTGGACTTATTAGAGGTGATCCCATAATTTGGTGGAGTTTTCATACATGCAATGTAGTTTAAATAAGTAAAAGGATATTTTTATCAACATAGGTTAACTTGGTTTACCAGGATTGACCATGGCTTGGGGTTTGGTTTAATGCGCTCCATTTCACATATATGATATGTTGAAGAAGATTTCATGGCTTGGTTTTACTGAGCCGTATTGAGGCTTAAAGGAAATTCAATTTTTAGTGGCTTAGAGAATTTAGTGCATCATGGCCAACCATAATCCACTAAAGGTCAATGTTGGTTCAATGCATGATGGCCAATAATTTTTGGGAAGGTTTCCAAGGTAAATTTTCATAAGATGTAATGTCTAGTGGCATAGACTGTAAATATTTGAAAGTTTTACATCATTCAAAAATTCATTTTATTCGAGGGTTGGGAGGCTTGAAATGCTTTTAAAATGATTTGGTTGGCCATAGAGACATGCCTAATAAAGATGCAATTGATTGATCATGAATCCAAGATCATTTAATAGGATTTTGAAGGATTTAATTTTTTTTAAAATAGTTTTGGATTAAGTGATTTTGGATTTACATTTGAGAATTTGATTTTGGATTTTGGGTTTTGAATGGGATTTCTTATTTTGATTGATATAGGATTGAATTTGATTTTATATTCTTGACATCATACAAAAATGAGTTTAGCACCCTCCTAGTATGCAACAACGAGTAGTTATGTAACAACCACGAGTTCTTAAATTCATATTTTTATAAAAGAAAAAAGTTCTAAACTATAGTGACGCGGTGTTGTCGTTTTAAGCACACCCACTGTAATAACCCAAAAAATATGAAAAGTGTTAAAAAATTAAATTTATATATATTTGAACCAGTGCATGGAGTGCTGCGATACTTGGTATGAATGTTGTGGCACTAGGTCATTAATAATATTTTATATATTATTAATTATAAATATTCCTACCACCGCCTCTCTCACTCCCTTACTTCATTGGTTAGCAAAGAAGAAACATGAGAAGAAGATGGAGAGACGGGAGATGAAAAAGAGAGAAGAGGAGAGAGAATACCATTTTATGGTCATTTTTGTTTTTCATTCCTTAAACAAAAACTTTTATATTTATTATAAGTAACTATATGCATACTTTTATTTTTGATGGATTTGATTTCTGTGAATTTTATCTCTCTTAAATCTATTAAAATATATATTATTTTCTAACTTTATAAGCTATCACCGTGTAACTTTTAATATATTATAGATTTAATCATTCTAAATTATTTGATATGATCTTATCGAATTTTCACCATTTAAAAATATGTAAAGAAATATTTCTATGAAATGAGAAGGGAAAAATATATAATAAAAATGGGTCAACAATGATTTACTTTGATTTGACATTATAATATTGTACTGGATTAATACATAATGGATTATGATCTTGACTTGATTGAATTGATATCATATACATTAAATAATAATTCCCGTATGATAAACTTAAGATTCATTGATGTGAGCTATAAGAAGCTCGAGACTGATTGAGAATTATAAGGAGTTGGGATAACTCATTTATGTGATTTAAGGAGAGTTATAAGGAATACATTGATTAAGAGTCATAAGGGGTGACTGCACTCATCTGAATATTTGATAGAATAATGATTACTAATTACTGATATAAATTAACATTGATTTTTATTATTAATAACTGAAATTGATTACTGTATATTGATACTGATACCGAGATGATTTTTTGTTACTGAATACAAATATTAATACTGTTGTATGATTGAATAACTGATAAAATGATGGAAGTGACTGAATGATATGGTTGAATGAAATAGATTAAATGATAAAGACAAAATGATTGATTGGTACATGTGACTAGTATATATTGATGCATTGATTTTCGTATATGATTTACATGATTTTAGTTATCGATTGGACTTTTATGCTCATTATGTGATTTTACGTGATTTTAGATAAAGGTAAGGAGCTTGTGGTATGAGGCATTAGACAACATTCATACTTTTTTTTTTTTTTGCACCGCTATTTTAGTTTTCTTTCAGATCCTTTAATTTATGTATATTCTTGTGTAGCAAGTGTGGTTATTTTACATGTGGTTTTAGGATTCTTAGATGTACCATTTGAATATTTATTTAGTAATATGAATTATATTTTTTTTACAATTTATTTATTTCTTGTAATGCAATTAATCAGCTATAGACATCAAATTAATATGGTTATAATGACTATTGATTATTCTTGAGAAATAAGGAATAAATAAATAAATAAATAAATGAAAATATAAAAAGAAAATAAATTATTTCACGTTAGGTCCATGAATGTAACAACAACTCTGGGATGAGTAGTGCTTGGAATTTGACGTGATGACGTTGATGCTTTATGTTCTATAGTAACTTTGCAATGAGTAAACAACATTATGATGTCGGGTTGGAGAGTCGTGGTGCTAGGTACTAAAAAATAATTTTAAATATAAAATTCTATTTAATCAGCCATTTCCCTCTCTCTCACTCTCTCTTGTTTGTCTTGCTAAGAAATGAAGGGAAAAAGGACGAGAGGAGAAGGGAGAGATAGAAAATAAATAACCGGGCCTCAATTATTTTTTTGCCTAATGCACTTCTTGTAAAATTATTTTGATCATTGTAAACAACTTCTATTCTATTTATGTTTTCAAATATTTTGATTTCAGAATGTATTCTTTTATCTAACTCGTTATTCATTGTATTTTCTTCTGTTTTAGTAAACTTCCATAGCATAACTTTTGGTAGATTATAGTATTGATTATTCTTGTCATTTTGATTGGATGGTTTTATTTTTTTACCTTTAAAGTGTTATTACTTCCATTTTGTGCGATTAAGTATGAATGTGGATTTTGATATTTTGATACAATCCTTGATAAACATTATGAATGATTACAAGCATGTGAATTTATATAAGTTTATTTTTGTTATTTATTTATGCTGATAATGTGTGTAACAAAGATACGTTGGTTATTAAAATATGGTTAACTAGAGAAATTTTTTTTGTATTGGATGGTGTGTAGGCGGGCTCTTTATTTTAATAAGAGGTTTGTGATGATATCTTTTAAGATTCTCAATATTAAGATTCAAGAGGAAGTTATAGGAAGTGAGTGATGACTCTTATTACTGAGCCGCCTCACAATTAAATTAAGATTAAGATAATGACTAAGAAATATGATACATGTACTATTTTATGTAAAAACACAACATAAACTTGAAGTCCTTACTTATTTAGTATTATTAAACATAATTATATATATATTCTTGTTTTACTTTTCAGCATATGAGCATGATAATGATATGATTTTGAATACAAGTTTCTATAAGAATATAAATTTTTTTGACAGGATGATTTAAGATATAAAATGTGCAAGCCTTATACAACATATGATAATATTTTTGTATGATTAAGACTTAAGACTTCACATTTTTGTATGATTTAGATTTTAGATTTTTTTTACAGATGCATGTTTTATTGATTGATTAAACTTCTACTGAACTGGTTTTGGTTTATGGATGATTGAATTCCATTTGAACAATTTTACTGATGCAACGTATGCACCATACTATTTATTTAAAGATTGATTAATAGACTTTTTAATTTTTAGCATATATTTTGCCGCTTCTACAATAATTCATGATCATATGAATGAATATTGATATGAACTGAAATATTACATGCATATTGTTTCGTTTTCATGCTATGAATTTAGTAGTAGGTTTTATTGACCTACAGAGCTTTGTAAGCTCATTATACATGGTTAATTGGTTTCAGGTTAAGGAAGAGGTTTAGACTTTTGAGTGTGAGGTTGATCATATTTAGGATTTCTAAGGCTACTGTTGTTTTATTTCTAGTGATTCTTTTGTAATCAAAAGTATATAGTTAGATCATTGTGTTAGAACGAATTTTTGGTTATTATATATTGAATTTTGATTAGTGTTGTATATAAATGTTTTGAGATAAATATAATTTATTTGTTGGTTACTTTGCTTTCAATTAAAACTAGTAGTTCTAGATTTAATTAAGAAAATGAAAAAAGATATAATTATTCTAATTTAGATCTTATGACCGACAAATTAGGATATTGACTATGTAATTGATATCCACCTAATTTTTAGATGAATTATAAATTCCATGAGATCATAAATAATTGCATTCATGGTTGAATTATATAATAAGGGTTATGGTAGTTACATTCTCAGACTATTTAAGAACAAGAAGATTTTATAAAAGAGCTATTTATAGAAAATTTCAACAATTTATATATTTTTTTTCTTTATTTTTTTCAAGGTCATCCATATCAAGGAGCTAGCATATAATAATAATCATTAGACTATTACTAGTATAGAAACAACAAAGCATTATGTTGGAGGAGGCATATATCACCATTATGTTCTATAACACTTATGTTTCATTTGGAACAACATTCTTATTGATTTCTTAAATAACTTTTTAGTCTAAAAATTTATAGTTCAAAAAACTTCTTTGCTAAAAAGCTTATTTAAAAAGCAGTAAGAAAGCTATCCTAAACAAAGCCTTAAACTTCTTATAACTTCCTCTTAAACCTAATTGACAGATAGGTTATTTATTAAGATCAAATTTATATTAAAAAAAGGCCACAAATCATACCAAGTTGCTACATGAAATAATGAAATCTAAAATATAAAAAATTGCTTGATATGTCTTTTATGATTTTATGTGGTGAATTTTATATTATCATTATAATTATAAGATGCAATTTCTTCCAACTACTTGAGAAAAAAATTTTGCTTGATGCATCGTGCACATGTTATTGGATGGGATCAATGTATAAGACCCGCCGGAGGGTTGTTGTTTATATGTTTTTATTTTAAAACTGAGACTAATGCGCGATTTAAAAAAAACAAACGAATTTCCGGAGATGAGGCGGCTTTTTTTTTTTGGTACTTCGTTAGACGAGCCTCTCCTCAATTTCTCCCGATAACCTACTGGTTGACTTCGGGCCTGATTGGAAAATCTGGATTCAACTACCATTTATGTTCTCCGGGAACCCTCGACGACAAAGAAGAATTTAGGAAGTGGCGACGGTCAGCACAGACGAGATTGGCGGTGTGTGAAGGAGAAGGGGAGTTCGTGAGAGAAATGGCGAGTGAGTGAGGGAAAGCCTTTAAATCCGTACATCCGACTACTCTTGCAAACTCACATCTTGTGCGGGACAAGAACGGGATAAATGATGGCGGGTCGTAGGGAGGGCCCGCTGATGAAGAGCGGCGGTGGAGGCGGAATCGGATCTCGGATCGCGGTCGCTATTGGAATCGGGATCTTATGTGGTTGCGTCTTCGCCTTCCTCTTCCCCAGTGGATTCTTCGCTTCGCCTGCTGCTATTTACCCTTCTAATACTAGCATCAAATCACGTCAGGTACTTTTTTTAGGCCTTTTTGTTCCACGACATTGTTAGATTATTGAATGGGATTTTGAACGTATTGGAAAGATGAAATTTTGATGTTTTGGGTTTCCGAATGCTCAATCCAGTTCATCATTAACTGCTGATGGTTTAAACTTAAGGGCTCTTTATAATTTGCACAATCGAAGCATCAATGTCTTATTTTCTAATGTTCAATTATGTTTTTTTTACCAATATATTTGAATGAAATCCGTCTTTTTCTTCTTTTTTTGGCGCTAAACTCTTAATTGAGGTCCAATTTAGTCAATATGGTATTTGCCTTCAGTAAGATTCTTGTGCTCAGCACCAGAAAGCAAATGTAATATTCTTTCAGATTAGAAGAAACATCTTGGCAGAATGAATCAGCCTTTTGAGGCTTCAGACAGCAGCAGGTGTTTTTAACCTTTTTATGTTTCTATACCCTTCACCCTGGGTCTAGTTTTGGATGGCCACCCCTCATGGTGTGATCGCTTTATCTGGTTGAAAGCTAGCATCCAGAGTGGAAACTCTCTATTAAGAACCAAAATAGAACTTCAACTTTCTTTAAATATTACTCCCAAAATAGCAATAAATGGAGGTTGGGTGCCCTTCTTCACGCTAAATTAATCAACAACATAACTTTATGTCATGGAAAATCATGGGTTTGAAAATGGAAACCACATTTTTGCCATGCATGACTGAGGATGTGTTTAACACCCCAACCGGAGACCCACCGGTGGTTGAGGTACACACGTTTGGATAAATTGTACTAAACAGCCCCTTCACTTTTCATGAAATTAATCTACAGTTGTGCATGATCGAAATTCATCCCAATCCAACTAATCCTCAAGATTAGGTCAAATTAATTAGATTTCATCTCATTCTTGGCCAAAGCATAGCTGTAGTTTTACAGATTCAGATATCTATTTGAACATGATTTGTCATTATAGTTACAATCTAAAGCTTGATTTGAGCCAAAAGACCTGTCCTAGTTTTCAATATTTTAAAATAGTGATACATGCATGCATGCATCATTAAATGCATATTCACAAAGGTGTACATAGATGCACATTTGCGTGCTTGTAAAGTGTAAGCATCAATAGATATACATGCATGCAAACATATGTATAAAGTTTGTTCTGATGTTAAGATTTCTTGATTTGATCTTAAATTGGCTTATTAGCTTGTTTGTTAATTTTCATTCAATCCTGCTGAAGATCCTGATCCAATTAAGTGATCTTTGCTCTTTAATTGGAATTCTCAGAGCTAAATGATCTAACTCAGTTTCTTGAGAATATTGTTATAAACTCACTCAGAAAACAGTTATTAGAATTTGAATATTATAATTTGTGAATTTCCTTGATCATGATAGAAGGTCTCCAAATTTAGTTCTTCTGTCTCCAAATTTAGTTCATCTTTGTTGGGATAAGTCACAAGAGAGAGAATTGGCTGGTTTGCTCTTTGATAGCCATTTGGCTAAACCCACCTAGTTTAAATCTGGGAGGTTAAACTTGTCTGGATTCCTTGGAAGGCCTTCTTTGCTCAACTATTCAAGGGACCAACATTGTTTAACTTGATTAGCTAAGTTCTCCTTTTGCAGCAAATTTTTCCCTCTTGACATCATGTGTATAGGCCTTAGTTGAAAATTTGATGCAAGCAAAAATTAGGAAAAAAACCTAATTTTTGCAAGCAAAAAGACAATTCCTACGAAATAGAAAATTGCACGAAATACAAAAAATTAGACAAAAATACGACATTTAAAACAAAATACAACTTCACTTTTATAAAAAAGGACTCTTGCAAACGACACTTACAAACTTAAAATATAAACTCCTAAAGTTGCATTCCTTCGTCGAGAAGAGAGATACAGGTGGCGTCGAACTTGTGGAGAGAAGAAAGAGGTTAGGAGCCGAGACGAATGAGAGGACAAGCTCGCAAGCTTTCCTAGAAGAAGGAGAAGGGAAGGAACAAGCTCGCAAGCTCTTCCACGAAAACCCGCAGGTTTTGACTTCCAAAAATCTTATTATATCTCTCTCTTTTCATTACAAAAACATCTCCAATTTATGGAAGAAAAGCGGCATCCAAACATCCACCATAACCACTAATTAAACCCATTAAATCAAGGGAAATAAAAGGCCAAAAGTTCAGTCCAGAACATCATCCAAACAACCATAAAGAAGGCATGCATTCATTCCAAAACAGCTCCTAAACAACCACACAAAAGCCAGGAAAAAGCAGCCACGGGACAAGCAGCCCGGGGAGGAACTGAAGGGGCAGAGCAACCATGGGACAAGTAGCCAGGGGAGGAACCGAAGGGGCATCACAGGAGTTCGGAACTAGCAACCAGGGGGACCTGGACGGGCTGTCCAGGGAACCGAAACAGCGACCAAAGGGGGAAGAACCTGTCATGGGAAGAAGAGCCAAGGAGGGGGAAACCAAAGAGCCAAAGGCAAGGGGGAATAAACCAAAAAAATGACAATTTATGAGCTGAATAAGTAGAAGAAGCTCATTAATGAGCTGGTTTTAGTAGGAAAAAAAAAATACTCAACAAAATTAAAACCCAAAATATTTTGACCCCCCTTTGCATACATCAAAATTCAAAATTGGGTTGTTTTCTCTAAATTTAAAATTTCCAACGGGATTCTCGTGCATCTTCAACATTCAGTAATTCTGAATGTGCTGAAAAATTTCCATGAAGTTCAATAACTTTCCAAGTTTTCAACGTCATTCTTCTCGCTTTAGAGTTTGCTATGTTAGTTCGCTGATTTGATGAATGAATTTTATTAATGCTTCTCATTGTAAATCTCTCTCATCACTTGCCTATTTTCTTCCTAGATTAAACCCTCCATCTCCGCACTATTTTTTTCATATGAAATTTCTCTTAAGCATTCTTTCATAACTTAGAAAAGAATTTTGTGTATAGGTTGTTTCTTAACTACAGAATAGATTAAATGGCAATTTATACTTACCGAGGTCTGGAAAAAGGAGATTAATGGGTTTCTCCTTGCGCCTAGAAAAGGGGTGGTGCTTGGTAGGATTGAAGCTTTCTCCATTTAAAGTTGCTTAAGGTAGTGCATGAATCCCAAAGAGGAGTTTTGTGGCTGGTTGTAGGCTCATAGGAGACTAAAAAAAACTATGGGTCCTATGTTGGTTTGTATACCAGTTTCTGGTTTTCTATTCTATTAATGAGTTTGATTGGAAAATTTTCTGAATACCCTCTTAAATGAATAAGTGTTCGGGCTTGTGATTTTTGTCCATTTTCTAGAACTTCTTTATTTACCCCAACTTGGATGGTGTCATTTAGCTAAAAATAAGTTCTACAGTGTCACGACCCGGCCCGAATACTTGAATTAACGAGGCGGTGACAAACAGTCGGACGTTTATAAGATTTCTTAAAATTCAAAAATAGTTTATCAAATTCATTCCAAAGAAAAAATAAAGAGCCACTAACACAATTTCCATTAAACTACTAATAAAATCTTTCACATACTTAATATTTATGTAAACCATCTATGACATTTGAGCACCGTCTTCTATAGATGTACTAATCTCTTTCAATAATTTTCACTTATTAGAAGACTTATATGAAAATCTTAGTTTAATAGAGTGAGTTTACAAAATAAACTCAGTTGGTATTCACCATTTCATATACAATAGTTGGTCTTATAAAATAGCTCTATAAAATAAACATACATTTTTCTTTAACTTTCTTACATAATTAATATATGCATCTTCTTTCATATACTATAGGTTTTATAATTTAATTTTTTCACATAAATTACTTCATATTCTGTTTCATTTGTATATTTCCACATAACATTTCTTTCATTTTCATTTGATATTTAATCAAATTTCATTTCCATTTGGTATAAGAGTACTGTCTAAATGTACCAATAAATGTATAACCTTACCTTTTTCATTTTCATTTCCTTTTCCATTTAACATGTACGGGTACTTTGGTTCCCCAACCAGTACCATACGGGGGTGAACTCTTGTAATTTTTGCATCTACATACCTTTTCCTTTTCATATTTACATTTGTTCTATTTCAATCATATGATTGTCTTTGTATGCTTTTAGAAAAAATATATATACATTTTCAAAATTTTGCTTTCTTTTTCTTTTCCATGTATATAAATTTATATACACACATTTCATATATTACATATATATACTAATATTACTTGTCACTTTAATGACTAATTTTTATCATATAACCTTCAAACATTTGTAATTGAATAAATAATCAGGAGATTGTATGAAATAAAATGGAATTGGAATATCTATAAAAATAACATCAATTACCCACTTTGAATATTTCGGCTTAAGCTCCTTTCAAATTGTCGACTCTTGAGATAATCTTCTTTACTACAATCTAAATTCACGTACAAACATATGACTATCACCATCTTTTAACTTTCACTATTTTCATATAAATATTTCTTTCAATCTTCTTTTTGAGATCTTTTGTTAGCTTCAGTTGTCAACTTCATATGGTAAGTTAACCAATCCTCCACTGCTTCAAAATGCCTTTAAATTGCATTTATTATTGCTAACGATAATATTAAGTTATTCGCTAATATGATTACAACAGTTATTGAAAATCTCATGAAATTATAATTACCATAGTAAGCCTTCTTCTCTTTCTTCTCTCAAATTTCCTCCTCTTTCTCTTAAAGTTTCTTCCACTGCTCACAAAAGAAATATTTATTCCTTTTTAAGTTTTCATCATGGAAGAAAATTCACCAAAATATACGGGAAAAAACTTACCTACTTCTTCCTCTCTACACAATCTCTTTTCTCGGTTTGCTTCTTTAGCAATAATAAATGTAAATGAGTGAGTGAAATAAATATATGATTCATGAGGAGTCGTTCTTTTTCAATCATGTACGCGCTCCTTCACTCAGAACCCGAACCGACTTTGTCTAGGGTTTTACGCACGCGGGCGGCATCTGCTCGGTCCGTCTGGATCGCGACCCTGCTTTGGTTCCGCTCTTTGTTGCGGAAAAAGGCTCTGATTAAAGCCGAATATTTCGTGTCTGCTTTGTTGCTTTTATCACACCTTTTTATTGATAGGGAGTCCAAACTCTAACTTCCCAAAATAGTTTTCAGTATTTTATAGCTTTCATACGCTAATGACACTTTCTGCATGTGATGTGACCTTAAACATGTTTTAAGTGAGCAGTAATTGGAATTTATTCCATATGATCATCTCAAGCCTGCCAAAGAATTCTACTTGCAATATTTCTAGATCTTAATTATCTTATGCCTGGTATAAATTTCGTAATTTTAGGAAATTAAACTGGCACCAAGTAGTTGGAATAAAGCTATGATGATGTTGATTCTATGAAACTAAAGGCTTTTATCAATAGCATTGCACTTTATTTGTTAATGTCTAATAAACATGCATTCCTACAGCATAATCTTGATCGGGTAGCAATTCCAACAACAACAATTTCTATAGTTTTGGTTTAACGTTCTATTTACAACAACTACTGGAGAACCAGTTAAACTATCCATATTTTTGGTTCAGACATTTCTAATGGAACTCTTTGAAGCCTTTACATGTTCAATTATCTTTGTGCATGTTTGATATCTAGTGATTTGCAGTTTGATTATAAATCAGTAGTTAAATTGACTGTTTGGTCATTTCTAGGATTTGGCTATGCATATTTGCCGAGATACGTTTATAAGTTTTCCTTTGGTTTCCTTTTCCAATATTTAATGACCTTGTATCTAATCATCAAGGTGAACTTACCTTTAAATTGTTGCTTTATATTTGTCAATACGCTGCCCTTAAAGATAATCACAAGCAACTTTTCAAACTGCATGGTCTATGCAAGCTTTATCAAATAGGGATTTTTGATGCTTGCAAACCTAGAATAAGACAATCGAGTGATTATGTTGAATATCCAGAAATTATACAAGACTTTGGTCTTGAGTTTTCGTGCTTATACTTGTTTGTTCATCTGGAGCGTGAGTAGAAAGTTGCATAAAATGCAAAACAAGAGTCCGCAATTCTAATGTCTTTGAAAATGAGATGGGTCAGATACTTGCAATAATTGTTGTTTGTTAAATTATTAAAGTTTCTTCCTTTCTCTTGCTAATTTCCTGGTATTTCTCGGGATTTGAAGGTTTATCTTTATAGTATGCTGTGCAGAAAGCTTTTTAAAATCTCATAAAATTTGTCTTGATGTAGGAAAGCTTTTATAAGGCTATTGTGTTTAGGTTAAAAATAAGCTTTAGTTCTAGACTGTTGGTTTACATTGGTGCAAAAAATTCAACTTGCTGATGATATCAGTTTTCTAATTTTTCTTTCTTTTTGTCATTCACTATTCTGGGGATAGAACTAAAAAAATAGGATGCTTAGAAAAACTTGTTAGATACTGGATTTTTCCTAATTCATACTGCATAGACTAGCACTATAATGTCCGAGGATCTAATGGAAGGTTGGACTTAAACCTATAATTTAAATAACTCATCTACCAGAAATATTTGACCTAAGCTATTAATTTTTCACATATTGAAGCAGAAAAATAAACTTTCATTTCATTAAAAATATTCTTACAATATTCCAGATCTCAGATGTCTATATCTTAAACAATTAACACTGGATAACAAAATCATACCTTGAGAATCCTGATCTAAAACCTTGCCTCTACACTTGATTTATTCGGTAAGATATTTACACTTTCCTGAAACATTTAAAAAAAAAAAAACTCAACTAGCTTAGTAGACTCCTTCCCTTACTCCTTGCAAGCATCAAATATTTAAGTAGCATTTAATTAAGAAAGAGGGCATAAGCATTTAAGAATTTTAGTAAACAAAACATGAATTACCCGAATTTCAGTGCATATTGGACTTACATAGTTCACTTGTTGTTATGTTGTCACTTTCAGAGAAGGTTCTCATATACATTACAAAATACTTCGTCTTAGAAGTTAGAAGTTCACTTTCACTTGCCATCTGAGATTTAGAATTTGCTAATGCTTTATTCATAACGTTTCTTAAATTTAATCCATTCAAACACTAACATGAATTATAACAATTATAATGCATATTTCTCAAGACCTGCTTATATCTTCTCTTTCATTTATATCTCCCTTAATCTCCCTCACCTGCATATAGCTAGTGAGACCATAAGAGTACTTTAGGGGCGTTAGTTAGCCGAGCTGACTCGCGAGCCGGCTCAAACTTGACTTGTTAACGAGCTCGCGAGCCAAGCTTATCGAGCCACGAGCTCGAGCTTGAGTTCGAGTTTGATGAGGCTCGATTTGTGAGCTTGCGAGCCGGCTCAAATCACTATCAATATTTTTTAAATAATTTTTATTTTTATTGTTAAATTTGAATATTATAAATAATAATAATAGATGTTTTTTTAATCCTGCCTAATTCCTAAATCTCGATTAGCGATTCCAGGCGGACAGGGCATCTGGGTGTTAGGCTCGAGGTGGACAGGGCGTTAGGCGCTAGGCTCAAAAGTGTATGCGGTATGCATGAATAGGGTTTGCTTTCCCTCTTCTCCATCTCTTCGTCGTTGCTTGCTCCACTCTGCACCTCATTTGACAACGTTCTTCCTTTTGGATTGTAAGTAACGACAGGAAGTAGGCTTGTCGATTTGAGGCTCGAAAGATAGTGTGTGCAGGAGACAACCGAATCAACACATTTCTTGATGATTTTCTGATTTTTTGACTGACGAGCTCAAGCTGATTTTTTGACTGATGGGCCAAGCTCGATAAGGTCACTACTCGACTCGACTCGTTTACACCCCTAGAGTACTTACGATGTTACATAACCTCCCACATTTACTTTTAGCAAGTGGGGCCAGTATTCCTCCCACATATACTTCAGGCGGGTGGGGTCAGAAAAATACTTTTAGGGCGCTTATAATGTAACATAGAGTGCACTTTTCCCCCACATCAGCATAAAATATCTTTGATGTCATGTAATGCAGAATGCAATTGCAATGTAATAATAATTAAATTAACCATCTAATGCAATATTCAGATGATGCAGGGCTTACTAGTAAAATACCACATTGCTTGTAAAATAGGATACTCACCAAACTTTATTTTTCAATTTCTAACTTCAGAAAAGCCTTCATATGAACATTTAAGATTTCTAAATAACTATTGCTTTTTGCAAAAAAAGATCACTTATGCCCCTACTTCTCATCATTATTTGGCAAATCAGTAGTGGTAAATTAAGATAAACCACTAAAAAGTATAAGAAATTTGAGTCGTCAAGCCATTCGAAACCTATTGCATATAGTTTATCATTTCATATTTAAGTAATAAATGCATTCAAATATTGAACTATACAATCATAAATAAAACTCATCTATTAAATCTGAAAAAAAAAAAACTAATGAACAAACTTACCCTCCATAGACATTCATATTGATGGACGAAGATATTTCTTCTCTTGATCAATGAACTCAACTATATCGCGCACACAAAAAAAAAAAAAGTTTGAAATGCACATAAACCTTCAATGACGAAAAAGAAACCTAAAATACATACATGAGGATTTCCAATTTCGTAGAGCCATTGCAAAGTTTCATGCTTTCTATATTAGCCATTGTCAGAGATTCCAAGCCATTATGGATAGGAATGTGTTGTTTTGCTATTTCGTAATTCTCGTTGAACTTCTAGGACGAGCCTTTTTTTGTTGCACGCCCAATATCACAATAGAAGATTGATGTTGCCTGTTTGTCCATCTGTGTGTCTCCAGTCTCCATGTTGCCACTCACATTAGAATCAACAAAAACTGCTATACATGGATCTAGCATAGAAGACCATGTGAAAAGAAATAAACGCTTGCAGCATAAAATACGTCGATTGTCACCTCACATAGTTTGCAGCAAGCGTAAAAGATGCTTGTGGAGAATACCTAATTGGTTACATACGGGTTTGGAAATGACATAAATATATACACAAATACTAAAATACTCCAATCAAATAGTGAATATTGGGACATATGCAACTTCTAATGTTAAACTTAATAGGTTTTCTATTGAGAAAAGAATCAAAACGATCCCTCAACTTTTTAGGAATGACCAAAATGATCACAAACTATTTTGAGGGATCATTTTGATCCCAACATCTACAATAATAGATGTTGGACTTAATGGTATTAAAATTAGAAGTATTTTAGTAAATTTTTAATTAAACTATTTAATAAGAAAAACTAATAACATTTTTAGTTATGATTTTAAAAGTTTTAGTTATATTTTATAATTTTCAAGTAAAAATATATTGTATAACCATATCTTTAAATTATAGTTTTTATAAAAATATAGTTAAATATTCATTTTGGTAACAAATATTTTTACCAATCATAGTTTATAAATTTTGACTAAATTTTTTAACATTATGACTAAAAATACTATTAATTTTTTTATTAAACAAATGATTTTTTTTTGAAAAATTATAATTATATGAAACATATATTTAATAAATATTTTAATTAAAAATTACTAAAATAACCCCCATTATTAAGTCCAACATCCATTATTTTGAATGTTGGGACAAAAACGATCCCATTTTAAAAAGTTGAGGATCAAAATGGCCCCTCAAGAATCAAGATAGCTAGAGATCATTTTAGTCATTCCTAAAGAGTTGAGTGACCATTTTGATCATTTTCTTGTTTTCTAACAGAGGACCAAATTGGGTCATTTTTTATAGTCTGGGGAGTTAGATTAAGACAATGTGAAATTTTGAGACTAAAATGGACACTTGTTAATAGTCATGGGACTATTTTGAACTATTTTCTCAAATTTTATCTCATACTCTAAACTTGCACTTTTTTTTATGCTTCTGCTAGTTGTTTTTTCCATCTTTTCAAACATTTTTTTATCTAATTTTGTATTTGTTATATGGAATGACATCTGTTTTCATTTTCTTCTTACTTTTTTTTTATGTTACATTATTTGTTTTCTAAACAATTATTTTTTAACCCAGGTCAATTCATCTCCATGCGAATCACCTGAGAGGCTAAACATGTTAAAGTCAGAGTTAGCTTCACTTACAGAGAAAAATGCGGAATTGAAGAAGCAAGTTAGGGAACTGTCATCAAAGATCCAGTTGGCTGAGCAAGGAAAAGATCAGGCCCAGAAGCAGTTTCTAACTTTAGGAACGCTACATAAAGCTGGACCTTTTGGCACAGTCAAAGGTTTAAGAACCAACCCATCCGTTCTACCCGACGAATCCGTAAATCCCGGTCTAGCAATGATACTTGAGAAGGTTGCTATAAGGAAAGAGCTTATAGTTGCATTGGCCAACTCAAATGTACGAGAAATGCTAGAAGTTTGGTTTGCAAGTATCAAAAGAGTGGGTATACCCAATTATATTGTGGTTGCATTGGATGATGAAACAGAGAATTTCTGCAAATCAAAGGAAGTTCCTGTCTACCGTAGACCTCCAGATGAAAATGTTGATTCCATTGGTAAGACAGGCAGCAACCATGCTGTTTCTGGACTAAAGTTCCATATTCTAAGGGAATTTTTGCAGCTTGGTTATAGTGTTCTTCTCTCAGATATCGATATAGTTTATTTGCAGAATCCATTTGATCATCTTTATAGGGATTCTGATGTAGAATCAATGAGCGATGGCCACAACAACATGACAGCTTATGGATTTAATGATGTCTTCGATGAACAATCAATGGGCTGGGCAAGGTATGCTCATACAATGCGTATTTGGGTATACAATTCAGGTTTCTTTTTTATAAGACCCACAATTCCAGCTATCGAGTTGTTGGATCGCGTCGCGCACCGTTTGACTCATGAGCCAAAATCATGGGACCAAGCAGTTTTTAATGAGGAACTCTTTTATCCTTCACACCCTGGATATGAAGGCCTCCATGCAGCCAAGAGAACCATGGATATCTATCTCTTTATGAATAGCAAAGTTCTCTTCAAAACTGTGAGAAAGGATGCTCAACTGAGGAAGTTAAAGCCAGTTATCATCCATGTGAATTACCATCCAGATAAACTTCCAAGAATGAAGGCTATTGTTGAGTTTTATGTTAATGAAAAACAAAATGCTTTGGATCCTTTTCCAGATGGCTCAGACTGGTGAAATTTTGGAACATAAGCTGCTGATAGTTCAGAGGCTCTCGCTATCAAATGCAGGCAATGTATTTCTGGTTTGGAATTTAAGAGTTTTAGCTTTCTTGCCCTTATTATTTTGACATTTTTCTTTGAGGTAAACTGACAAATTAGTTAGCTCTTATCTTCTTGTGCTCAATGTATTCTAAAACTTGCTGCCTTTTATCTTTATTTTACTGTGCTATGTGAGTCTCTTTTGTCTTCATTTAAGCCATGGATCTTATTGCAACAATGCTACTAAACAATAATAGTTAAGTCTAAGCAGTGTATTTCTATTATTTTGTGCGAGCAGGTGCATTCAGAAACCTCTTTTTAAAGTTTAGGTTTCGTTTGAGACGGTTTTCTTATTACTTCTTAAAACAGTTTTTTTTAGTACAAAAGTTAAAATTACTGTGCTAACTTAGCTTTATCCTTTGATTTTGATTGGGACATGTTTTTGGAGGATAACCTTCCTTCTTCATTTGTTAAATTAGTAAAGGAAGAAAGTGAGAGGTCGTTTAATCCTCACTTAGCTTGTATCTAGGCTTTTTCTTTGCCTTTTTTATTTTATTGCTGATTAGCACTTCTCAAAAAAAAAAAAAAAAAAAAAGAAACCTTAATATGCCGAACATGCAGAGTTCAAAACTTCTGGTCTGCTATTCCATTTCTATTGAACACGTAGGATTCATTAAACCACAACAGTGAAACAAATCCCAGATGGTTGGTGGTTCACTATTGTTTGTATAATAAATTTGAGTATTTAAATTAAAACTACCATAATTCGACCTTTACTAATGACCCATTGTGTGAAATTGTGAATAATGTAAACAAAACATAGTATTCAGAAGAGTGGATTTAGGGCCTATTTGGTTTGAAGTAAAATGGGCGGTGAAGAGAATTGATATTTGGTTTAAAATAAAACAAATGCATTGTAAAATTTTGGTGTTTTTGGAATTCAATAATTAATTCAATTTTGATGTATTTTAAATTCCTACGATTTGGATGGTTTCTAAATACATCATAAATCTATCGTCTTCATCAGTGCAACTCTTTCATGTCCTTCACTTTTCTGTTCAACTCCAACCATTAAAATTATTGTATACGGACACATGAATGTCCAGAGACGAATCAAAACGCATCATATCACCTAATACATAGCTGTGATACACAACAAATGGGTGATGTGGCGTGCTCTGGATGACGTCCGTATCCGCATAGAATACCTTCACCTCAAAATGAGAGTTAATTATGATATAGACGAATATCGAATTCAAAAATTTTATAATAATTTTTTAAGTTTCTTACTAATCATATTGGTAGGCCTGGATTAATTTGATTATAACATTTGGAGGTATATGATTGTAATGTGCAAGTATTAATAATTGTAATGGTCCCTTTGAGTTGAGTTAGTGATTAATGGGCAGTTAATATATAATGGTAAGTTAAAAAGGTTAGGGTTTTATAGGAAAAGATTGGGACAGGAAAAGTGAGCTATTTTCTTCGCAAAAGCTTAGGCCTTCAGAAATGCCTCATCTGTTATGATAATTAATTGTATAATTTTCATACAAAAATTAAAAGCCATTAACAGTTATCAAATTTATTTAAAAATAAAAATAATACATAAATAAACAATGAAATCAAAAAATTTTCCAATAAAAAAGTAGGGTTTTTCCCCAAAATTAAGCTACTAAGGAAGAAGATAACTCTGCAAGTAAAGCAGAGCATCACGCAGACCGACATATCTACAACCATCTTTCCTCATTAACCCCAAACTCACCTTTATGACCCTCCTCTCCTCGCCGGAAAACACCAGCCCCACTTCAGCCACCATCCCGCCTCTCTCCGCCGCCGCAGCGCAGCACTTTGGCCCATCAACCTCTTCCTCAAACCAGAGCCCTGTATCTCCCACCTCTCTCCCCTTCCCTTTCACTTCCATCATCATGAAAGCTCCTCCCCATTCTTTCCTCACCACCATCCAGACCACTCTCACGTCCTCCTCCTTCGCCACTGCCGCCGTCGAAGCGGCCGCCGAAACGTCGACGTCGAAGTGGAAGACGTTGTGAAATTCTTTCTCCAAGTCTTCACCTTTTATTGCGATAGAGAGCAGGGGAGTGGAGAGATTGGGAATGAAGACGTCGAGAGTGAAGATAAGGTGACTGAGAGAGAGGAGAGGGGAGGGAGGAGGGGGAGGGGGAAGGCGGCGGGAGGCTAGATTGAGGAGGGAGAAGAGGATGCGGGGGGAAGGGGGAGGGGAGAGGGAGAGGAGGTGGGAGGAGGAAGGGTAGACAGAGAGGCAGAGGGGAAGCCAGAGGTTTGGAGACGACATGGCGGTGCGCCATGACTTAGAGACGCAGGAGGACGTGGCGAGCGTTGAAGGGTCTAAGTATTGAGAGACCAGAATAACTACTTCCCATGGCGGCGGCGACGGAGGTTCTTCGCGGCGCATCTCTCCCTCTCTCTATGTTTCCTAGTTCTAGGAGAATAATGGATGGCCGGCGGCTATATGGAAGGAGAAATAGATTGCGATGTTGACACGTGCCGGGAATGAGCGAGGTGATGGTGGACAGGAGTTGGCACGTGGATGCACACCTCGGGCACGGGATGCAGGTGCGGCTTATACTTGAGTGTACCGCCGTTTACTAGCTCATAAGCTTTATTTTATTTTAATCAGGATTCTTTTACTTGCATGAAATTAAAAAAAAAAAAAAAATTGCATTCATCAAATTATTTTAAAGCTTATCATGATAATATATATATATATATATATATATATATATATCATAAAAAAATTATCTTGATCTAACTCGAATCTCGAGGCAAAATTGAGTAGGAAATTTTCGAAATTAAATTCGGATCCATATGATCTCTATTATCAGCAAACTTATAGTCTAACTGAATGTTTCGAAAAGACAAACCCAACGTCATCAAATTCGACACAATCCAAGCCCAAATAGACCCAAATCGAAGACACAAAGCATCTTTAGAATGTTGAAACCATAAATTGTATAACCAAATGATTTCCAAATGTGATATGGTTATAGTCAAATCGAGCGGCTCGATGAGAGGAATCCAACGAGTCCAATATTGCTGAATTATAATACCATTAAATGTCCAATAAATTGTCCATGGTCAAGGGGATTAATATCGGCCGTTCATTCAAACTACTCCCAACATACCCTTGAAATACCTTTTATTTATTGGTCACGTCACTCCCAAAAAATTATAAATAAACCCCTCATTCTTCATTGAATGGAGGAAGGACCAAAAGAGGAAGCAGAGGAGGAAGGAAGGAAAAAAAATAAGAGAGGAGAATAAGAGAAATCTGAGATCTCTCTTGTTATCAAGCTCCTCCTTGACCACCACTTAACCACCAACTATCGTCAGACTTACTCCCAGCCACCGATTATCATCGAACTTCTGCCCGGACAACCACAAACTAACGTTAGATTTATACCCGTCCACCGACTATCGTCGGTCCTTTCGACCACCGTTGTCTTATTACGGTCTCTCTGATACTATTGTCTGCCGACCATGGTCCTTCCGACCGCCATCGCCAGACAACGATATTTTTGACAACTATCGCTCGTCGACTACAATCCTTCCGACCTCCGTCGCCTGACTACAGTCATTCCAACCTTCGTCGCAAGACAACTGTCTTTCTGACCAATATCGCCTGCTAACTACAGTCCTCCAAACTTCTGTCTCCAGATAACATTCTTTCTGACCAATATTGTCTGCCACTATGGTCCTTCCGAACTCCGTCGCCAGACAACAGTCTTTCTGATCACTGTCGCTTGCCGACTTTTTTCCTTCCGATCTCCATTGCGAGACTATGGTTCTTCCGATATGTATCGCTAGACAATGATTTTTTTGCCATTGTCGTCCGCCGACTACAGTCATTTCGACCTCCGTCATTTGACAACGGTCTTTCTGACCACTATCACCTGCCGACTATAGCCCTTCCGACCTCCATCGCCAAACAACGATCTTTCTGACCATTGTCGCCCGCCAACTACGATCCTTCCAACCTCCGTCGTCAAACTATGGTTCCTTCGACCTCCTTCGTCATACTACAATCCTTCTAACATTCGTTGCCAAATAATAGTCATTCTGACCACTATTGCCCCCCGACTACATTCCTTTTGACCTCTATCGCCATACAATATTCTTTATAACCATCGTCGTCAGTCGACTATGGTCTTTCCGATATTCTTCACCAGATTATGATTTTTTCGACCTCCATCATCCGCCGAGTACAGTCCTTCCAACGACCATCACCCTGAATATGGTCTTTCAAACCTCCATTGTCCGCCGATTATGATCCTTTCGACCAAATGAACATGTAAATAGTGATTATTCCAATTCCCAATATGTAATGCCCTTTCTATGATATATATTTGCTACAACAAGCCAAGGCCTTCTCCGTAAGGAAGGGCCTCATTTGTAATTTACTACAAATACTAGTGAATTTATTCAAATTGGGTCTAACCCCGTGGTTTTTCTCCTTTTCAAGGGTTTCCATATAAAATTTATGGTGTCTCTTATGAATCATACACAATCTCTTTTATCTGATTGCGTGTTGGATCTTCGTACAAAGCTAAGACATTAAGCTTTATATTTCTCTACCGCCGTGAATATTCAAGGACACAACAATAGTGATTAAATCTTTTTCCTTATTTATCTGTTTAATTGAATATATATATATTTTTTATAAATATATATCTTTTTATTTCATTTGATCCATCTTACTAAGTCTAACTAGGATATTGAGTCAAAATGTTCTAATATCTAAATTTGTAAATTAAGATGCCAGAAACATATTGAATAATCATTAAGGATGTAGTAAGTCTGGTCGCTAATATCAGATTTTTGCTGCACCACCAATACCATTAAACCTTCGTTGCATGATCACTGCCATCAAACCGGCCTACCTTATCAATATTGTAAGGCGATGGTCCGGACCAACTGCGTCAGGCGGTGGTCCGATGAAGGTGAGGGTCACTGCCGAGGAAGGTGAGGGCCTCAAGTGCTGGTTGTCACGACCCGACCCGACGGGGACGGATCCCGCCCGAGCCGGATCGCGGCGAGCGCACACTTACTTGCTTATCCAGGATCTGGCTTTGGATTAGGTTGCTGAACTGATCTTCCCAAATACATAACTCAACAGAAAACACACAGAACAACAGAGCTACTAAAAACATCAAATGCAGCGGAACAAAACATCTATCTTTTCATTTCCTCAAAATAATCATCTACAGAACAGTACATGGCTTTCAACAGAAAGAAAGACAGAACAGGAAAGCCATGACTGTACAAAAATCAACAAGTACAAAAGTACCTAATCGGATCAGACTCTGAAACTAATCCTGGACCTCCTTGCCCTTCCCAGAACCTGAAAACCACCAGAAAGCAAGGGTGAGCTCAACAGCTCAGCAAAGCAACAAACCACCAATCTAAATTCTCAGAAACCAAAACCAAACTCATCAGACAGAAATCAGATCAGAAATCGGAACAGAATCGGAAATCAGAACTTATACGGACAGATATCAAATCAGAATCGGAATCGTACAGATCATATCAAAACAAATCAACAGAGTCAGAATCAGAATTCAGAAATCAGAATCGTACGGAGCATATCGTATCAGAATCACAATTTCGTACAGAACAGAATAGATACATATAGCTAAATGCCCTGACACTGACGGAATCTCTACGGATTCCGGCCCCTTATGCCTCCCTTCCCAGACACTAACTGAATCTCATAGGATCCAGGCCCCTTATGTCTCCCTTTGTGCTCACGGCACCAAAACAAATGTGCTTATAGCACCAAAACAGAATTCATCGGATCCGGAACGAAACAGATATCAAAATGTATATTGAGCTCATTTCAGAATTTCCCGTTCACTAACTGAATCTCATAGGATTCAGGCCCCTTATAACTCCCTTTTTATAGCTTAATCACATAGCATTTCAATTCAGAAGAAATCCGGACATTTCAGAAATTACCCAAAAATCGGGCAGCACAACGGCAGTATATAGAATTTACACAAAAATTCCTGCAAAGAAAATTTACCGAATTCGCACAGAACATAGATAATCACATTCCAGAACATTTATTCTACTGAACAGATAATTTCCAATTTCACAGAAAATTCAGGTCGACTAAAAATACAGTCGAATCAAAAATACCCGGACGAAAATCTTCAAAATATAATCAAAACGTGCACACCCGGCACGGCAACGATATACCGAAACTTACGCGGTAAAAACTGAACCAATCAAAAGATACGGACGAAAAACCGTAACGAAAACTAAATCCGGACAGAAAAATACCGCCAACCTCGACGGAACTGAAAATTGAGAAAGACGGAATGTGCCTTACCTCGAGCACAGCAAATTCCTCAACAGTCACTTCGATCGAAAACGGCTCCGCGTCTTCCCGAAATCAACTTTTCCAAATTTCCTTTTTCTCTCTCCTCAGAGCTGAAATCAGATATTTATTTTTTTTAATTTTTTTCTCTCTCTTCAAAACGTCTGATTTCCCTTAAGTAATGCTCATATCGGCCCGGCCGATCGTCCCGATCGTCCTGGACGATCAGACCAAACCAAAATCGCCTGGCCGATACTCCAGGGCGATGATCAGGCCGATGCTTATGAATAGTAACATCGTCCTGGACGATATCCAGATCGTCCCGGACGATCAGACCAAATAGATCGTCCTGGTCAGCTCACAGGGCTATTGCACGGCCGATCCTTATGAACAGTGTTATCGGCCTGGCCGATGTCCTCGATCGGCCCGGACGATGACTACAGGAAATCACCTGGAGCAAAACTGGGCAAATTCTGGAACTGATTTACAACTGATCGTCCCAGGACGATCCAAAATCGGCCTGGACGATCCTGGAGCAGATTGTGATATTACAATCTCCCCAACTCAGAAAAATGTCGTCCTCGACATTATCCAATCCAAACTCAGTCAAAACAAGTACGGGTACGACCGTCTCATATCAGACTCCTTTTCCCACGTTGCTTCCCGTGCAGTCCGGTGCTTCCACTGGACTTTAACCATCGGAATCTCTTTATTTCTTAACTTGCGGACGTCGTACGCTAAAATCAATTCTGGCTCTTCCTTGTACGCCAGATTCTCCTGAATCTCAA
The DNA here is from genome assembly GCA_016618105.1 of Dendrobium huoshanense. NCBI lineage: Eukaryota > Viridiplantae > Streptophyta > Magnoliopsida > Asparagales > Orchidaceae > Dendrobium > Dendrobium huoshanense. Next base: position 84,627,548 of record CM028358.1, read on the forward strand.
CCTCGTCAGCTGATACCTTCTTCCCAGAGTCTGAAACCCACTTCCTCAGAGTGGATACGTGAAACACATTATGCACATCAGGCATAGAATCAGAAAGTAATAGGCGATAAGCAGATTTTCCAATTCTTTCCAAAATCTCAAATGGTCCAACATACCTTGGACTAAGCTTGCTTACCTGACCAAATCTGCTCACACCTTTCATCGGGCTGACTTTGACATACACAAAGTCACCAACCTGAAACTCAACAAATCTGTGCTTCTGATTATAATACTTCTGCTGACGATCTTGAGCGGCTTTCAATCTCTCTCTTATCAAATGAATCTTCTGAGCAGTTTCATCAGCAAAAGTGGCACCCAAAGTCTGTCTATCTCCGACCTCCGTCAGAGTCAAAGGAGTACGGCACTTCCTGCCATACAGAGCCTCGTACGGTGCCATACCGATACTGGACTGAAAACTATTGTTATAGGCAAACTCAATCAGCGGAATATGATCTTCCCAGCTTCCGCTAAAGTCCAGAACACAAAGTCTCAACAGATCTTCCAGTACCTGAATAGTCCTCTCAGACTGTCCGTCGGTCTGAGGATGAAAGGCTGTACTGAAATGCAATTTCGTACCCAAGCCTTGCTGAATGCCTTTCCAAAGTCTGGAAGTAAAACGTCCATCTCGATCAGATACAATCACACGAGGCACACCGTGCAATCTAACTATCTCTTTCACATATATCTGTGCCAAGCGTTCAACTGAATCCGTCTGTCTGATCGGAAGAAAATGGGCTGACTTCGTCAATCGATCCACAACTACCCAAATAGCATCATGTCCTTGTCGTGATCGAGGAAAACCCATAGCAAAATCCATTGTTACCTCCTCCCATTTCCACTCAGGGATAGGCAACGACTGCAACAGTCCGCCTGGTCGCTGATGCTCTGCCTTCACCAACTGACAGGCTTCGCATCTCGACACAAACTCCGCCACATCCTTCTTCATCCCAGGCCACCAGAACAAAAGCTTCATATCAGCGTACATCTTACCACTGCCTGGATGAACAGTGTAGCCTGAATGATGAGATTCATACAGAATCTCCCGCCTCAAATCTCCAAACACAGGTACCCACAACCTGTTCTTACAGAAAATAGCACCAGAATCAGAAATTCGAAGTTCAGGAGTCTTACCAGATCCAATCTGAGCTAGCAACTTCGAATAATCAGAATCTGACTTCTGGGCTTCTTGAATCCTTGCTTCTAAAGAAGACTGAATACTCATCTGAGCCAACTCCAAATCATTGGAGGAAATCACCTCCAACTGCAATCTCTCCAAATCACGAATCAGAAAGTCATCACAGGTAAGCTGAATACCTGAGAATCCAGAAGACTTCCTGCTCAAAGCATCTGCTACCACATTCGCCTTCCCAGGCTGATACTGAATAGTCAGGTCATAGTCCTTGATCAACTCGAGCCACCTCCTCTGTCTCAGATTCAAATCCTTCTGAGTAAAAATGTACTTCAGGCTCTTATGATCAGTAAACATCTCACATGTGACGCCATACAGGTAATGCCGCCAAATCTTCAAAGCAAAAACAACTGCAGCTAACTCCAAATCATGTGTCGGGTAATTCTTCTCATGTGGTTTCAACTGTCTCGAAGCATAAGCAATTACCTGACCATGCTGCATCAGGACACAACCCAGTCCTTTCAGTGAAGCATCACTGAACACCTGAAAACCTTCCGTACCTGACGGAAGCGCCAACACTGGAGCTGAAGTCAAACAATCCTTCAATCTCTGAAAACTAGCTTCACACTCCGGTGTCCAAACAAAAGGAACTGACTTCTGAGTCAGTCTCGTCAGAGGAGTCGAAATCTGTGAAAATCCTTTCACAAACTTCCTATAATACCCGGCCATGCCTAAGAAACTACGTACCTCAAATACCGTAGTCGGCCTTGGCCAATCAGCAACCGCCTGAATCTTCTGGGGATCCACAGAAATACCTTCTCCGCTAATCACGTGCCCCAGAAATGAAATGCTCTTCAGCCAGAATTCGCACTTGGAGAACTTGGCATACAGCTGATGCCTCCTCAGAGTCTCCAATACAATCCTCAAATGTCTGGCATGCTCATCCTCAGAAGCAGAATATACCAGAATATCGTCAATGAAGACGATCACAAACTGATCCAAATACTCCCTGAATACTCGGTTCATCAGATCCATGAAAATAGCAGGCGCATTGGTTACCCCAAAAGGCATAACCAAGAACTCGTAGTGCCCGTACCGAGTATTGAAAGCAGTCTTCACCACATCAGATTCCTTCACCTTCACCTGATAATATCCGGATCGCAAATCAATCTTCGAAAACACCGAAGATCCGGAAAGCTGGTCAAACAAGTCGTCTATCCGAGGCAAAGGATACTTGTTCTTGATCGTGACCTTGTTCAAATCTCTGTAATCAATACACATACGGAGTGTACCGTCCTTCTTCTTCACAAACAGAACAGGTGCTCCCCAAGGAGAAACACTAGGACGTACAAACCCTCTGTCAACCAACTCCTGAAGCTGAACTTTCAACTCAGAAAGTTCTTTCGGTGCCATCCTGTACGGAGCTTTCGATATCGGAGCGGTACCCGGAAAAACATCGATAGAGAACTCCACATCTCTATCCGGAGGTAAACCAACCAACTCCTCAGGAAAAACATCAGTAAACTCCCGTACCACAGGGATCTCAGAAACAGAACCAACCTCCAGGTTCAGATCCCGCACCGAAGCCAAAAATACTGGATATCCTTTCTTCCACATTCTGCTCACCTCTAACGCAGAAATCAGACTGGAGAGAACACCTCGTAATCCCTGAAATACAACTCTCTCTCCAGCCACAAGCAAACTCACTTGCTTCTTCAGACAGTCAATCTGAGCCTCATACCGACTCAGCCAATCCATTCCCAGAATCACATCATACGAAGAAATCGGCAATCGAATCAAACTAGATTTCCATTTCTTGCCAGAAATCTCGATCTCACACAAACAAAACTGTCGAGCAATCAATGGATTCCCAGCCGGTAAAATCACAGACAAAGAAACCGGTAAAACCATCGAATCCAAATGTAAAAGCTCAAAACAATGCTCGGACAGAAAAGAATGACTCGCTCCAGAGTCAAACAAAACACGACAGGGCTGATCAGAAATATAAACCGTACCTGTCACAACATCCGGAGCATCTCGAGCCTCCTGCTGACTCAAGCTGTAAACTCGGGGCTGAACTGGAACAGGAGCTGAAGCAACAGAACTACTCTGCTCCCTCTGAATCGTAGGTGGTCTCCGTGGTGCAGAACTAGAACCACTACCTCTACTAGCAAATCCCTCAGAGCGTGGAGGAACAGTCCTCGGTCTTCCTGCTGCTGAACCAACAGGTCTGACGAAGCCCTCAGATCGCTGCTCATATCTCATCTGTGGACATTCTGCAATCCTATGTCCCGGCTGACCGCATCTGAAACAAAGACCAGCTATCCTGTAGCACTGGCCATGGTGTCGCCGTCCACAACTCTGGCACACAGGTGCCGAACTGACAGATCCAGAACCAGTCGTACTGGTAACAGTACCAGACGATCCTCCGCTCCTTCTGGAATCTCCAGATCCAGAACCAGGAACAAATCTCCTCTTCCCAGAGGAACCACTGCCAGAAGTATCACCTCCAAACCTCTTCCTACTCGCAGACCACCGCTGCTGAGTAGTCGTCATGTCGTTCTCAATCAGACGAGCTCGCTCCACAAGCTCAGAGAAATCAGAAATCCGGAACGGTATCAGAGGCTGCCTCAAAGTGTCTCGTAAGCCTCTCAGAAATCGGTAACACCTCTCAGCAGAAGTGCTAACCAGCTGCGGAGCGTACCTGGCTAATGCAGTAAACTCAGCCTCGTACTGCATCACCGTCTTGCTCCCCTGAACCAGCCTCAGAAAACTCTCCTGCATCTGCTGTCGTGCAGAAGGGGGAACAAACCAATCTCTGAACACTTCAGTGAACTCTTCCCAAGTAATCAAAGAGTTCAATCTGCCCTGAAATCTGGCTGCCTGCTGGCCATCCCACCAGTGCTCAGCCTCTCCATCTAACAGAAAAACAGCCAACGGAACCTTCCTGTCTGCAGGACACTGCATCCCGTCAAAAGTCTTCTCTAATCTCCTCAGCCACTCCTCGGCTGCTCTGGGCTCAACAGCGCCCTCAAACCTCGGAGGCTTCAACCTCAAAAACAACTGCAGGTGTCGATCGATGTCCTCAGATCTAACAGTAGAAGCTCTGCTCTGAGTCTCGCTCATCATCTGAGCAACCAACGAAGCAAACTGGGACAGTGTGTCAGCACCGACCACTGGGGCTGTACTCCCCACTGGTGCTGCCTGATCGGCACTCTGACCGTCTGTCATGTCTGGGTCTGGCTGATCCATACAGAAAAATCCAGAAAATCCGGAAAACTATCACAAAAACAACACAAAAACAACACAATAAAAAGCCAAACGACCCAAAACTACCTCCCAGACAGACTTACTGATCACTTCCTAAAGCTCTGTTTTACAATCCAACCTGTTTCCAAAACCAGTGCTCTGATACCACAAAAGCTTGTCACGACCCGACCCGACGGGGACGGATCCCGCCCGAGCCGGATCGCGGCGAGCGCACACTTACTTGCTTATCCAGGATCTGGCTTTGGATTAGGTTGCTGAACTGATCTTCCCAAATACATAACTCAACAGAAAACACACAGAACAACAGAGCTACTAAAAACATCAAATGCAGCGGAACAAAACATCTATCTTTTCATTTCCTCAAAATAATCATCTACAGAACAGTACATGGCTTTCAACAGAAAGAAAGACAGAACAGGAAAGCCATGACTGTACAAAAATCAACAAGTACAAAAGTACCTAATCGGATCAGACTCTGAAACTAATCCTGGACCTCCTTGCCCTTCCCAGAACCTGAAAACCACCAGAAAGCAAGGGTGAGCTCAACAGCTCAGCAAAGCAACAAACCACCAATCTAAATTCTCAGAAACCAAAACCAAACTCATCAGACAGAAATCAGATCAGAAATCGGAACAGAATCGGAAATCAGAACTTATACGGACAGATATCAAATCAGAATCGGAATCGTACAGATCATATCAAAACAAATCAACAGAGTCAGAATCAGAATTCAGAAATCAGAATCGTACGGAGCATATCGTATCAGAATCACAATTTCGTACAGAACAGAATAGATACATATAGCTAAATGCCCTGACACTGACGGAATCTCTACGGATTCCGGCCCCTTATGCCTCCCTTCCCAGACACTAACTGAATCTCATAGGATCCAGGCCCCTTATGTCTCCCTTTGTGCTCACGGCACCAAAACAAATGTGCTTATAGCACCAAAACAGAATTCATCGGATCCGGAACGAAACAGATATCAAAATGTATATTGAGCTCATTTCAGAATTTCCCGTTCACTAACTGAATCTCATAGGATTCAGGCCCCTTATAACTCCCTTTTTATAGCTTAATCACATAGCATTTCAATTCAGAAGAAATCCGGACATTTCAGAAATTACCCAAAAATCGGGCAGCACAACGGCAGTATATAGAATTTACACAAAAATTCCTGCAAAGAAAATTTACCGAATTCGCACAGAACATAGATAATCACATTCCAGAACATTTATTCTACTGAACAGATAATTTCCAATTTCACAGAAAATTCAGGTCGACTAAAAACACAGTCGAATCAAAAATACCCGGACGAAAATCTTCAAAATATAATCAAAACGTGCACACCCGGCACGGCAACGATATACCGAAACTTACGCGGTAAAAACTGAACCAATCAAAAGATACGGACGAAAAACCGTAACGAAAACTAAATCCGGACAGAAAAATACCGCCAACCTCGACGGAACTGAAAATTGAGAAAGACGGAATGTGCCTTACCTCGAGCACAGCAAATTCCTCAACAGTCACTTCGATCGAAAACGGCTCCGCGTCTTCCCGAAATCAACTTTTCCAAATTTCCTTTTTCTCTCTCCTCAGAGCTGAAATCAGATATTTATTTTTTTAATTTTTTTCTCTCTCTTCAAAACGTCTGATTTCCCTTAAGTAATGCTCATATCGGCCCGGCCGATCGTCCCGATCGTCCTGGACGATCAGACCAAACCAAAATCGCCTGGCCGATACTCCAGGGCGATGATCAGGCCGATGCTTATGAATAGTAACATCGTCCTGGACGATATCCAGATCGTCCCGGACGATCAGACCAAATAGATCGTCCTGGTCAGCTCACAGGGCTATTGCACGGCCGATCCTTATGAACAGTGTTATCGGCCTGGCCGATGTCCTCGATCGGCCCGGACGATGACTACAGGAAATCACCTGGAGCAAAACTGGGCAAATTCTGGAACTGATTTACAACTGATCGTCCCAGGACGATCCAAAATCGGCCTGGACGATCCTGGAGCAGATTGTGATATTACACTGGTCCAGCGGAGCAACGATGTCAGACGGTAGTCCGGCGGAGGTGAGAGCCTCTAGTGGTGGTCCAGCGGAGAAACGACGTCTGGCGGTGGTCCGGCGGAGGTGAGGGTCTCAAGTGGTGGTCTGACGGAAGTTCGGCGGTGGTCGAGGAAGGTGAGGGCCTCAAGTGGTGGTTCGGCGGAGCAACGACATCAGGCGGTGGTCCGGCAGAGGTGAGAGCCTCCAGTGGTGGTCCGGCGGAGCAATGACATCAGGCAGTGTTCCGGTGGAGGTGAGAGCCTCAAGTGGTGGTCCGGCGGAGCAACGACGTCAGGCGGTGGTCCGGCGGAGGTGAGGGCCTCAAGGGGTGGTCCTGCGGAGCAACGACGTCAGGCTGTGGTCCGGCGGAGGTGAGGGCCTCAAGTGGTGGTCCAGCGAATGTCTGGCGGTGGTCCGACGAAACTCCGACGGTGGTCGAGGAGGTGCTTCTTCCATCTCTTCTTGCTTTGATCCCCCTCTCAAGAGAAATGAGGGATTGAGGGGTCTATTTATAGATTTCTTAAGTGGCATGTCCGTAAATATGTGAGAGATCAAGGGTAAATGGGGAGTGGTTGGATGGACGGCCGATATTGAATCCCTTGATCATGCACCATTCGTCAGACATTTGAAGGCCTTAATGATGTCGGAATTCGGCGATCTTGAGCTCGTTGGATTCGTCTTGTCGAGCCGTTCGATTTGGCTATAAGAACGTCATGTTACGAAACCGTTTGGTAATCCAAATTGTGGTTCGAACTTTCCAACAGCGCTTCGGGTCCTTGATTTGGACTCATTTGGGCTCGGATTGAGTCGAATTTGGTGTCGTTGGGTTCGTATTTCCGAGACGCTCAGTTTGACGGTAAGTTTGCTGAAATCAGAGTTCAGATGCTTCCAATTTTAATTTCAAAAGTTTCCAATTTGATTTTGCCTGGGATTCGTGCCTGATCAAGATAACTTTTTGACGACGTATTAAATATAAATATATTTATTAAATATTATCGTTTGATTGTTCGAGCATCAAGTATCGAGTGTTTTAAGATTGAGCTCTATGGTGTAGTTATTTAAAAATTAGGTAAAATGGTCGTTTTGCCCTTAGTTTTATTCGACGAGTAAGTGCAAAAAAGAGCAAAATGGTAATTTCGTGTAATTTTTTTAATAGTCTTCGGGCAATTAATGGAATGGGAAAATTTAATATTCTAATTTCCTATATCACATGCACATAACTATATATATATATATATATATATATATATATATATATATATATATATATATATATATATATATATATATATATATATATATATATATATATATATATATATATATATATTTATTTTTGGCACATGCACGTAAATAAAATAATAGCCTATTATGCTAGCGATTAGGTTTTATTATTATTCCTAGCATAATGGTAACCATGGGAAAGCCATATTTTGTCAGTTATTTTGATTAGTTTAAGAGGTGTCAAAACATGTTAACATGATGAGTTCGGATTCGATTTGAAAATTTTCAAATCTAAACTCAATCAATTTGAATATGACACATTTAATTTATAAATTAAAAAGATCAAATCAAACCTAACTAGTTAATTGGTTATAGTTAAAAAATTTGTTCATGACTTATTATTTGTTAAAAAATATGAATATCTTGCTCACAAATAAATATAATTTAAAGACAAAATATTAAATGAGTCTTTTTCGGGTCAAAAGCAGGTTCGTGGGTCAACCCAAACTTATCCCGTTTAATAACGAGTTTAGAATTCAGACTCAAATCAGACCATTTTATTAAACGAGTCAATCCGAATTCAAAGTTTTCTAATTGAATTGATGGGTCGGATCATTTATTGACATCCCATATAAATTTTGTTGAAGTCAATCTAGGAACAATAATGCTAAAAGGATTCCAAAACAAGAATATGGCTTAGAGTTGCCTTGAGCTAAGTGCTATATTTATGCATGATTATGTATAATTCTTAATATTCAATGTGCTTACTACTTCTTCTCCTATTATATTATGGTTTACTCACTATATTATATATTTATATATAACTAAACCCAATTGAATGATGACCAATTTATTGGAAAAGTGGCTAATAGAATTGGTGAGTTGTAGAGATAATTTGTGCACGACTAATGGAGTATTTCTTCACCAAGTATATAAATACATGTGATAAATATATAATACAAGCTTTAGTTACTTTCTCTTCGTATGTTTATTAAGAGTTGATTTATGTTGGATATATTATTTCAAGTTTCTCCATGTAAATATGAGTATATATATATATATATATATATAAATGCTTATTTTAGATTATTATAAAACTTTTTAGAGTGTTTAACATTTTCAACCATTTCATTACGAGCATTTATTCCTACGTCAGTGTTCTTAGTTACGAGGCCATAACATGATACGATAATTGAAAACAATCAATATTTGTACGTTAGAAGGGAATTAAAGGTGATGGGAGTTTCCCTTTCTTCGATGAGATTATGTGACATTAACTATGTGGGTGATCGAAGATTGTTAGAACAATATGTCGATAAAAAAAAAAAAAAAAGGAAAAAAAAAAGAGGGAATAAATAATTTAAAGTTTGTGAATAATGCTAAAACAAAAAAATCTATTTTCTAGAAGGTGGTGGGTTTGAATGGCTTAAAATCAATAGGTGATCAAGTATGGTTGTGATTTGTCTTATCCTAGAAAGAGGATGAGATTGAATGACCCTAAACATGATTAGGACAATCGCTCACCTAAAAAGTGAAGGATGCAATGACCCAAAAGCCTTGGATCCTACTCATGATACAAGTGTTAGATAATAACGTTACGTTATTTAGAATTTTTTTGATCTATAAAATAAAATTTTAGTCTAAATTTTGAAATCAATTTTATTCATTTGAGCGCTTTTAGATCAACAATTTTTATAAAAAATGATGCTCATAAAATTATATTTTTTACATCCTAATTATATATATAATCATAAACTCAATAACGTTATCTAATTTTTCAATAAATTATATATAATTTAATATGTTGCCACGCCATCTGAGTTGTAGAACTACTATAAGGTGTTGCCCCATTTTGCATTGCAATGCATGGTTACTATTTTTTACACGATCATGAGTTTGCCCGTAGCTCCACTCATACCACATAACAACTAACAAGTAGCTTCTTTCAACTACTAATTAACTTTGGGATTCATATCAAGATATCTTTGAACTTACTTGACCAATGAAAAGTATCATAATTCCAGTATTCTTGGAAGTCCTCTAACCATTCATTCCCATTTTTTATTGAGCCAAGCCAAAGTTCTCGATCTTTTCCCCTCTAAAAATTGAAAAATTTCTTCTTTTATCCTTTGAACATTTGTTCTGATCTTTTTCATCACATTCATGAATTGATAAATATCTTTAAGTATTTTAAATAGCCAAATCCAGATTTCTTTTATGTGCCGATAAAAAGAAAAGCTGTAAATGTGAAAAAGATGAACCAAAAAAGTCAAATTGGCTCAGTTTTAAGTTAATAATAAAACTAAGATCGTGCTAATATAATTTTATTGATTTCTGAGACGTTCTCTGCTCTCAGCTCCAACGGTTCATTTGGAGCAGGCCGCAGCGAAGGCCACACGTTTGTTCAATCTCCATGGTATGGGCAGCCTGGTACGGGTAGGCACCAGCCACCGGATGTACAGGAGCGGCTTGCGACTGAGAAGCTAAAAAGGAGAAAAAGAGAGAAAGGTGGCAGTGTCTTCTCCCTTGTTTTACGCGAGTTAATGATTAGCTTCAGAAATCTCTCACTTCTACCCTCGAAAAAAGCACTAACTTTCTGTGCGTTAACCCGCAACTCTCCTCTCTTCTTCTTAGGGTTTCAGCGGCGTCACATTTCGTCGCTGGGTGACGGTTAGCACCGGCGGCCTCTTACTTTACGGCGTCGATACTTCTCGAGCCACAATGCCGAAGATGTTCGGCTTCTCTCGCCGTCGAACGAAGCTTGGGAGGTCAGCTCTTGCCCTCCCCGACTCCCATTGAACCCGCTTTTATTTTAGTTTTACCACTTTCTTTGTTGTCGCCACTTGAGGCGGACCTTGTGCTCTTTAGCTTTTTGCAGCAGTAAAAAGATGTATCCTTTTAGGGTTTCTTTCTCTCTACAGTCTATTCCGAAATGATGCCTTCTTTTCAACTTTAAAATGCATCGTGCAGGCCAAAAGTGGGCGATCCTTCCCAGGGGCCCCAGAGCCCTGTCCGCCCTACCAAAAGCTCATCGCAGATCAATGTGAGCAGAAAAATTTCTTTTTTTGTTACTTTCTTAAAGTTTCAACTTTGTAACTGTGGATTTTTTAAAGGCTTTCTTAGTTCAAAATTTTTTTTTTTTTTGTGGGTGATGGATAGGAAGACTCTTTGGTTGGGGCGTCGGCTAGTGGCCGGTCGGAGGACCATTACTGCGACTGCTCTATGGCTGGATTGGGCATCAGTAAGTGTGGCGTTGGATGTTCTGAGAACTGGATGGTGTTGCCGACAACAGGGGACAAACCAGCTCCTCGATTTCAAGTAATGTGTGATCTTATTGTTATTGTTTTATTTAGGCATTCATTTAGTTGTAAGGATTATCTGCAAAACTGCCTGAAATTGGTCCTCCAGATGAAACATTGGCAGCATTTTTGAATTTTTATATTTGGTTATATGTAGTTGTTACCTCTTCTAAACAGTGACTGTAGTTGACAATTGTTCTTAGTAAATAAGGATATTTTTGTGGCAAATCATTGGTGTGGATCCATTTGACTTTCTATGAACAACTTAAGTTTCAGCTCCTCTGCAGAGTCAACAAACACAGGAAGAAATGGCAGACTTAACTGTTTGTGCTTGGTTCCTTCAACCCAAATATTTCTGCCGTGATTTATAGAACTGTGGAATTGGTAGTAGGTTATGTTCAAATCCTTATTTTTACAAGTCTCATAACTGTCCAACTTGATTATAGCCCAGTCAAATGTGCTTTGGTTGCAACAAATGCTTGGATATAGATTTGCTGAAGTTCACACGTTTTGCTTAGGTTCAACCAACTTAGATTTTCATGCCAAGGTTTAGGGGTGTCAAAACGGTTCTTCGGGGCGGGTTCTAGTCCAACCTGAACTTGACCCATTGCCAACTAACCCGACCCGGTTATGCAAATGGGTCGGAAATCCAAACCTGGAATGACCCCCAAACCCATTTTTCTTTCTTTCAATTTTTGGCATTTTTGTTATTTCAAATTTATTTAAGTAATTATATTAAAATGCAAAATACAAAAGTGCATATAATTATTTGATTATTTGAGAACCTATAAATGAACACAAATTACATTTACAAAATACTAATACTAATTATTAAATTACAAATTACATATTTACATTTATAAAAAATAATGCAAAACAAAAATTATGTTTTCTAAATACTAATATGCATTACAATATTACATTGTCATTGCTATACAAACATTGAAACACTCAAACACTAAGGGTTGAATTAAATTCGGGTAGAAGTTGGGTTGTGGTTGGGTTCTAGGGTTAACCTGAACCCGATCCGATTTTAAAATGGGTCAAGTTTTTAAACCCGAATCCGACCCGTTGGATAAACGGGTTGACCCTAACCTAGACTTTCCAGGTCGGGTCAAGTTTTGACACCCCTAAAGGTTTACATAGCTTGTGTTTCTATTAGGTTTTAGCAGTGTTTTCTCCAGATGGGACTTTGATGAGGACATTGTTCAGAGATTCAGACACGTACCGACGACAGAATCATAGATAGACGGCTACGATTTAGCGTCTTTACTTTTGATGCATTTCTTTATCTTTTATTTAGTTTTGTTATTTTCCAAATTTACCCCTATGAGGAGTGTTTTATTATTGTAGTCCGGAGGGCAATTGTGCACTTTTTTTCATGTTAGATACATACATATAGTGGTCTTATGTGTTGTAAGAGGATGATGATTTGATGATTGAAATTCTAGCTTGTTTTTTTATTGATTTCTTTGTGAGTTCATGAGAGTGGTGAAGCCTAGGAGAGGCCAACGGAATACCCAACAGCCCACCAACATGTAAGCTCTTGGTTATTGTATTTTAATTTCTTTTCCTCCTCCCTTCTTCCCCTACACCTGCCGGCAACCCCTCCCCATCTCCCCAAACCGACGACACCAATCCGGCGGCTGGCCTCCGCCCCACCACCCCTCTCCTCCACAAGCCTAACCCGCCGGCCACCTCGCCTCCAAAATTCTGAAATTCAAAGTCCATTGCCTTAATCACTTTCCTAAATTAATTCCTAGTCAATTAGGAAAGTTTCATATTGGAAGTTCAATTAAATAATTGAATTCAAATACTTTCCTTTGCTAGAAACCCATTTAGGAAACCTCCTTATTTAAATCAAAATTGAAATTAAATTTAGATTTGATTTTAATCTTTATTTATTCCTTGAGGGGCCCACATACTTAAAATAATACCCCATCCCCCTCCCTATTTGGCCGGCCCCCTTACCTTGCCTTTTCTCTCTCCGATTCAAGTGGCAATCACCATTAATTCCCCCTCTAATACCCCCTAAACTGTCGACCCCTATTGCCTCTTTGGGATAAATTTTGAAATTCAAATTAATCCCTCCCCTCCCTTAGGAAAATCTGAATTTAAAATTCAGATTTACTAAACCACTCTCTCCACCTCACTAAACCCAACCCAAGCCGCCCCTCTCTCCTTGGCTGCCTCCCTCACTTACCTCTTTCCCATTGGAAGCTGACGCCCTCATGTCTTTGGAAGCCAAAGGAGAAGACAAACTCTTTCCTCCTCCTTACTATCGGTGTATGGCTGATCCTGAGGTCGACCACGATTTTGCCTACAATGCACAAGGGGAAATTGATATCCTACTTTCTCCTTTCTACAATCTGGATTGGGAATACGAAGACTCCGTGGAGAGCTACGTTAACCACATCCTCTATTGCCTCGCCGAGACGATTGAAGATCAATGACCCAAAGGACCTTGGCTTCTCGTCGGTCGATCTACGACTTCTTCTCCTCCGTCTACTTCTCCGGCGAACAAGGCCATACGCGCTATGTGTCTTGTGGTGGCATCTTTGGGATTGCTTCTACTGTTATTCCGCTAAACCCTACTTCAAGAGCGAGTGAGAAGGAGCTCTTGGTTGATGTAAACAAATAGAGCAAAGCACAAGAGAGAACAACAAAGAGAATCAAATCTTACTTTTACAAATTAAGACATAACTTAGAGAACAAAATAGGTTAGAGAAAACAACTAACTTCAGAAAAAGGAAAGAGACAATTTCCAACAACTAAAACAAAAGAAGACCAACAAAGAAACAATATTTTTTATAAAAAAAACTATCCTCAGAACATCCTTCAAGAGGACTCCTCACATGTACCGATTGTAGGAATATAATTTAAAATAAGGTTTAGATATGCAAACCAAGGGTCCACCACAGCTAGGGATATCCAGTGTCCTTTCAACTTCTCCAGCAAATGCCACTAAAACCGTCCACAACTTCACCAAACAGCCAACAACCTTGTTAAAACAGCCAACAAAACAGCCCACGACTTCCCTAAACAGCCAATCAAAAACAGCCAACAACTTCACCAATGGGACTAGAAGAAAGATACAGGTGGAGTGGAACTTGCGTAGAGAAGAAAGGGGTTAGAAGCCGAGACGAAAGAGGAGAAGCTCGCAAGCTTTCCTAGGAGAAAAGGAGAATGGAAAAAGCTCTCAAGCTTTTCCAAAGAAGAAAACCCTTAGGTTTTTTAAAGCACTTAGCTCTCAAATATTCACCAACCATTTCTTCACAAAATACCTCATATATATAGGCCAAAGAGGGGGAACATAACAGCCAAAAGTTCCCAAGTTTCCATGAAGAAATGAAAAGCCAAGAGTCATTCCCGCTGAAATCCCAAGAGCCACCTTTTAAAACATTCCAATGAACAAAGCCACGGAACCAGCCAGGACAGCACAAGCCGCGGAATCAGCACAGGAAACCAGGCGGCAAACAATTCTCGGTCAACAAAGGAATGCCAAATCAGTAAAGAAAACAGCACCCGAAGAGGCACACCATACCCGAAGCAGCAGCAGCCCGTGAGGGACATTTCCAGAGAAGAAAAAGGCTGCAGCAACTCAATTTCAAGAAGAATGTGAAAGATCAAGTTCCACCCACCAAATCTTGCTCCCAACCTTAATTTTATAGCAAGACATTAGCTCATAATGAGCTACTTCACCACTAGATATTAATGAGCTTGGCACAACTAAAGTTTTAACTACTTAAGCTCAAACCGAAACAGCCAATGCCTTCATGAAACCAACAAACATCCAAAGGACAAATAGACCCCCCAAGCTGGCAAACCCAAGGAAACAAAATCCAAACCTCTTCCTACCATGATCATTGGATTTACCACCATCATTGGATAGCATAAAAAAAAAAATAGAAAATATAACTAATATTGTTCATAACAAAAAAAATTAAGCAAAATCTAAATGCATCAATTGCATCAATTCCCCCCAGGTGGGGAATTCTCATCTCCTGATGAGAAAACTTTAGCAACTCTATTGTAGAGCTCCAAATTTCGCTTTTGAAGTTCAGCAGCATCAATCCACGTGCAATCAATTAATGGTCGATTACTCCATTTGACCAAAAATTTCTGGTGTTCTCCATGCCTTGTCTTTGTTGTTTTTATATCAACAATTTCTTCAATCAGATCATCTTGGATCAATTTTTTGAGTGGAAAGAAATACCAGAAAATCGAAAAGTTAAATTTGCTAGCTTAAAATTAACAGGACATGCTTTAACATGGTGGAAAAATTTGCAAAACAATAGAGTAAGGCGAGGTAAAGAAAAAATTCAAAACTGGGAAAGAATGAAAGAAAAAATGAAAGGGAAATTTCTGCCTTCTGATCATTCAAGAACTATTTTTCAAGAATTTAATAATCTACATCAAGGAACTCAAACTGTGGAAGAATACACTGAAAACTTTTTTAAGTTGCAAGCTAGGAATGATTTAGATGAATCTGAAGAAAAAATGGTAACAAGATATCTTAATGGACTTAAGTGGACAATTCAGGATCAATTAAACTTGTATCATGTTATTAAACTAGATGAGGCTTATCGCATGGCTTTAAAAATTGAGAAACAACATCAAAGGGGAAGTAGTAAAGTCATTGAAACATATAAGCGACGACAAACTGGTGGGATTAAAATCCAAACTCAAACTTCTGTTGGGACGTTGGGAACTAAGTTCAAAACTTATGAAAGTCAAAATCTGGATAAGGGTAAAGGGCTAATGGGTTCTAAACCTACTGAACAACCTAAACTAATTGGACCTTGTTTCAAATGTGGTCTTATGGTCATTTGTCGGCTACTTGCAGAAAAAATAATCCTCCTCGAAATAATCTGATAGAAAATGAAAATAAAAGTGAAGAAGAAGAAAATGAACCAGAATCTGATAATGAAGCTGAAATGGAAAATTTTGATTTGGAAGGAGACGAAGGAGAATCTTTGTTAGTAATTCGACAAGTTTTAACTGCTCAAAAAGAAAAGAGTGATGATTATGATTTTTGGAGAGAAAACCTGAGAGGTTTTTCTTGGAAAAAGCTTGAGAGCTTTGTTCCATTTCTTCTTCTTCTATGGAAATCCTGCGGGCTCTTTCCACCATTCTTCTTGGCTTCTAATCTCTTTCTTCTCTCCATAGTAACCATTCCATTGTATCCATCTTCTCAAAGTAAGCAAGTTTAGGGTGTCATTTTATTTGTGTCAAAGTTTGTAAGCGTCCAAATTGTAAGTGTCGTTTGTAAGATTTTTGTTTGTAAGTCCTTTTATAATATTAAAGTTGTATTTTGTTTTGTGCAAGTGTCGTCGCCTTATCCTATGTTAAATTTTAGTCTCTTTTAAGTTATAGGAAGAATTCATTTTTTGTGATAAAAATTTGGGTCCCTCTTCCAAATTTTTGATTGCATCATTGGTCAACCCTTCTTGATGTTACGCCGTGGATTCTTGTTTTATTGCTATTAGTCTTAATATTTTACTTTCGTTGTTATTTGCAATTGTCTTGCTAATCTCTTTGTAACCGCCCATTACTTAATCTATTAACAAAAATTCTAAGAATTTGACTTGGGTGAAACATAAGTTTGAAACTAGCAAAGTTCATGTTCAATATATATTGTTAAATTTCTAAGCAACTCTTTTCACATACATGTTTCACATCAGACTCATTGAAGGCCTCTCTTGATGAGGACATCGTCAGAGATTGCGACACGTATACCATCAGGAGATGCCGGAGATCGACGGCCACGATCATGATCTTTATTTTCATCATTTTATCTAGTAGTTTATTTGATTTTTATGTTTTTTCGTTTTAGCCCTTATGGGTATTTGGTCGTTATTGTAGCCCGAGGGGCATTTTAGTCTTTTGCTTTCTTGTTATTTTGAGTCCTATTTATATGACCCTTTTCTTATGTAATTGTTTAGTTTTTTGTTGAAATGAAAAATATTCTCCTTTGTTCTCTTTGTGAGTATTTCTATTATTTTGTGCGAGCAGGTGCATTCAGAAACCTCTTTTTAAAGCTTAGGTTTCGTTTGAGACGGTTTTCTTATTACTTCTTAAAACAGTTTTTTTAGTACAAAAGTTAAAATTACTGTGCTAACTTAGCTTTATCCTTTGATTTTGATTGGGACATGTTTTTGGAGGATAACCTTCCTTCTTCATTTGTTAAATTAGTAAAGGAAGAAAGTGAGAGGTCGTTTAATCCTCACTTAGCTTGTATCTAGGCTTTTTCTTTGCCTTTTTTATTTTATTGCTGATTAGCACTTCTCAAAAAAAAAAAACAAAAAAAACTTAATATGCCGAACATGCAGAGTCAAAACTTCTGGTCTGCTATTCCATTTCTATTGAACACATAGGATTCATTAAACCACAACAGTGAAACAAATCTCAGATGGTTGGTGGTTCACTATTGTTTGTATAATAAATTTGAGTATTTAAATTAAAACTACCATAATTCGACCTTTACTAATGACCCATTGTGTGAAATTGTGAATAATGTAAACAAAACATAGTATTCAGAAGAGTGGATTTAGGGCCTATTTGGTTTGAAGTAAAATGGGCGGCGAAGAGAATTGATAAAACAAATGCATTGTAAAATTTTGATGTTTTTGGAATTCAATTTTGATGTATTTTAAATTCCTACGATTTGGATGATTTTTAAATACATCATAAATCTATCGTCTTCATCAGTGCAACTCTTTCATGTCCTTCACTTTTCTGTTCAACTCCAACCATTAAAATTATTGTATGCGGACACATGACTCTCCAGAGACGAATCAAAACGCATCATATCACCTGATACATAGCTGTGATACATAACAAATGGGTGATGTGGCGTGCTCTGGATACGTCCGTATCCGCATAGAATACCTTCACCTCAAAATGAGAGTTAATTATGATATAGACGAATATCAAATTCTAAATTTTTATAATAATTTTTTAAGTTTCTTACAAAAATTAAAAGCCATTAACAGTTTTCAAATTTATTTTAAAATAAAAATAATACATAAATAAACAATGAAATCAAAAAATTTTCCAATAAAAAAGTAGGGTTTTTCCCCAAAATTAAGCTACTAAGGAAGAAGATAACTCTGCAAGTAAAGCAGAGCATCACGCAGACCGACATATCTACAACCATCTTTCCTCATTAACCCCAAACTCACCTTTATGACCCTCCTCTCCTCGCCGGAAAACACCAGCCCCACTTCAGCCACCATCCCGCCTCTCTCCGCCGCCGCAGCGCAGCACTTTGGCCCATCAACCTCTTCTTCAAACCAGAGCCCTGTATCTCCCACCTCTCTCCCCTTCCCTTTCACTTCCATCATCATGAAAGCTCCTCCCCATTCTTTCATCATCACCATCCAGACCACTCTCACGTCCTCCTCCTTCTCGGCCACTGCCGCCGTCAAAGCGGCCGCCGACACGTCGACGTCGAAGTGGAAGACGCTATGAAATTCTTTCTCCAAGTCTTCACCTTTTATTGCGGTAGAGAGCAGGGGAGTGGTGAGATTGGGAATGAAGACGTCGAGAGTGAAGAGAAGGTGACTGAGAGAGAGGAGAGGGGAGGGAGGAGGGGGAGGGGGGAGGCGTCGGGAGGCTAGATTGAGGAGGGAGAAGAGGATGCGGGGGGAAGGGGGAGGGGAGAGGGAGAGGAGGTGGGAGGAGGAAGGGTAGACAGAGAGGCAGAGGGGAAGCCAGAGGTTTGGAGACGACATGGCGGTGCGCCATGACTTAGAGACGCAGGAGGACGTAGCGAGCGTTGAAGGGTCTAAGTATTGAGAGACCAGAATAACTACTTCCCATGGCGGCGGCGACGGAGGTTCTTCGCGGCGCATCTCTCCCTCTCTCTATGTTTCCTAGTTCTAGGAGAATAATGGATGACCGGCGGCTATATGGAAGGAGAAATAGATTGCGATGTTGACACGTGCCGGGAATGAGCGAGGTGATGGTGGACAGGAGTTGGCACGTGGATGCACACCTCGGGCACGGGATGCAGGTGCGGCTTATACTTGAGTGTACCGCCGTTTACTAGCTCATAAGCTTTATTTTATTTTAATCAGGATTCTTTTACTTGCATGAAATTCAAAAAAAAAAAAAAAAAAACAATTGCATTCATCAAATTATTTTAAAGCTTATCATGATAATATATATATATATATATATATATATATATATATATATATATATATATATATATATATATATATATATATATATATATATATATATATATATATATATTATATCATAAAAAAATTATCTTGATCTAACACGAATCTCGAGGCAAAATTGAGTATGAAATTTTCGAAATTAAATTCGGATCCATATGATCTCTATTATCAGCAAACTTATAGTCTAACTGAATGTTTCGAAAAGACAAACCCAACGTCATCAAATTCGACACAATCCAAGCCCAAATAGGCCCAAATCGAAGACACAAAGAATCTTTAGAATGTTGAAACCATAAATTGTATAACCAAATGATTTCCAAATGTGATATGGTTATAGTCAAATCGAGCGGCTCGATGAGAGGAATCCAACGAGTCCAATATTGCTGAATTATAATACCATTAAATGTCCAATAAATTGTCCATGGTCAAGGGGATTAATATCGGTCGTTCATTCAAAGTACTCCCAACATACCCTTGAAATACCTTTTATTTATTGGTCACGTCACTCCCAAAAAATTATAAATAAACCCCTCATTCTTCATTGAATGGAGGAAGGACCAAAAGAGGAAGTAGGGGAGGAAGGAAGGAAAAAAAATAAGAGAGGAGAAGAAGAGAAATCTGAGATCTCTCTTGTTATCAACTCCTCCTTGACCACCACTTAACCACCAACTATCGTCAGACTTACTCCCAGCCACCGATTATCATCGAACTTCTGCCCGGACAGCCACAAACTAACGTTAGATTTATACCCGTCCACCGACTATCGTCGGTCCTTTCGACCACTGTTGTCTTATTACGGTCTCTCTGATACTATTGTCTGCCGACCATGGGCCTTCCGACCGCCGTCGCCAGACAACGATATTTTTGACAACTATCGCTCGTCGACTACAATCCTTCCGACCTCCGTCGCCTGACTACAGTCATTCCAACCTTCGTCGCAAGACAACTGTCTTTCTGACCAATATCGCCTGCTAACTACAGTCCTCCAAACTTCTGTCTCCAGATAACATTCTTTCTGACCAATATTGTCTGCCACTACGGTCCTTCCGAACTCCGTCACCAAACAACAGTCTTTCTGATCACTGTCGCTTGCCGACTTTTTTCTTTCCGACCTCCATTGCGAGACTATGGTTCTTCCGATATGTATCGCTAGACAACGATTTTTTTACCATTGTCGTCCGCTGACTACAGTCCTTTCGACCTCCGTCATTTGACAACGGTCTTTCTGACCACTATCACCTGCCGACTATAGCCCTTCCGACCTCCATCGCCAAACAACGATCTTTCTGACCATTGTCGCCCGCCAACTACGATCCTTCCAACCTCCGTCGTCAAACTATGGTTCCTTCGACCTCCTTCGTCATACTCCAATCCTTCTAACATTCGTTGCCAAATAATAGTCATTCTGACCACTATTGCCCCCCGACTACATTCTTTTTGACCTCTATCGCCATACAATATTCTTTATAACCATCGTCGTCAGTCGACTATGGTCTTTCCGATATTCTTCACCATATTATGATTTTTTCGACCTCCATCACCCGCCGAGTACAGTCCTTCCAACGACCATCACCCCGAATATGGTCTTTCAAACCTCCATTGTCTGCCGACTATGATCCTTTCGACCAAATGAACATGTAAATAGTGATTATTCCAATTCCCAATATGTAATGCCCTTTCTATGATATATATTTGCTACAACAAGCCAAGGCCTTCCTCATAAGGAAGGGTCTCATTTGTAATTTACTACAAATACTAGTGAATTTATTCAAATTGGGTCTAACCCCGTGGTTTTTCTCCTTTTCAAGGGTTTCCATATAAAATTTATGGTGTCTCTTATGAATCCTACACAATCTCTTTTATCTGATTGTGTGTTGGATCTTCGTACAAAGCTAAGACATTAAGCTTTATATTTCTCTACCGCCGTGAATATTCAAAGACACAACAATAGTGATTAAATCTTTTTTCTTATTTATCTGTTTAATTGAATATATATATATTTTTTATAAATATATATCTTTTTATTTCATTTGATCCATCTTACTAAGTCTAACTAGGATATTGAGTCAAAATGTTCTAATATCTAAATTTGTAAATTAAGATGCCAGAAACATATTGAATAATCATTAAGGATGTAGTAAGTCTGGTCGCTAATATCAGATTTTTGCTGCACCACCAATGCCATTAAACCTTCGTTGCATGATCACTGCCATCAAACCGACCTACCTTATCAATATTGTAAGGCGATGGTCCGGACCAACGGCGTCAGGCGGTGGTCCGGTGAAGGTGAGGGTCACTGCCGAGGAAGGTGAGGGCCTCAAGTGCTGGTCCAGCGGAGCAACGATGTCAGACGGTAGTCCGGCGGAGGTGAGAGCCTCTAGTGGTGGTCCAGCGGAGAAATGACGTCTGGCGGTGGTCCGACGGAGGTGAGGGTCTCAAGTGGTGGTCTGACGGAAGTTCGGCGGTGGTCGAGGAAGGTGAGGGCCTCAAGTGGTGGTTCGGCGGAGCAACGACATCAGGCTGTGGTCCGGCAGAGGTGAGAGCCTCAAGTGGTGGTCCGGCGGAGCAATGACATCAGGCAGTGGTCCGGTGGAGGTGAGAGCCTCAAGTGGTGGTCCGGCGGAGCAACGACGTCAGGCGGTGGTCCGACGGAGGTGAGGGCCTCAAGGGGTGGTCCGGCAGAGCAACGACGTCTGGCCGTGGTCCGGCGGAGGTGAGGGCCTCAAGTGGTGGTCCAGCGAATGTCTGGCGGTGGTCTGACGAAACTTCGACGGTGGTCGAGGAGGTGCTTCTTCCATCTCTTCTTGCTTCGATCCCCCTCTCAAGAGAAATGAGGGATTGAGGGGTCTATTTATAGATTTCTTAAGTGGCATGTCCGTAAATATGTGAGAGATCAAGGGTAAATGGGGAGTGGTTGGATGGACGGCCGATATTGAATCCCTTGATCATGCACCATTCGTCAGACATTTGAAGGCCTTAATGATGTCGGAATTCGGCGATTTTGAGCTCGTTGGATTTGTTTTGTCGAGCCGTTCGATTTGGCTATAAGAACGTCATGTTACGAAACCGTTTGGTAATCCAAATTGTGGTTCGAACTTTCCAACAGCTCTTCGGGTCCTTGATTTGGACTCATTTGAGCTCGGATTGAGTCGAATTTGGTGTCGTTGGGTTCGTATTTCCGAGACGCTCAGTTTGACTGTAAGTTTGCTGAAATCAGAGTTTAGATGCTTCCAATTTTAATTTCAAAAGTTTCCAATTTAATTTTGCCTCGGTATTCGTGCCTTATCAAGATAACTTCTTGACGACGTATTAAATATAAATATATTTATTAAATATTATCGTTTGATTGTTCGAGCATCAAGTATCGAGTGTTTTAAGATTGAGCTCTATGGTGTAGTTATTTAAAAATTAGGTAAAATGGTCGTTTTGCCCTTAGTTTTATTCGACGAGTAAGTGCAAAAAAGAGCAAAATGGTAATTTCGTGTAATTTTTTTAATAGTCTTCGGGCAATTAATGGAATGGGAAAATTTAATATTCTAATTTCCTATATCACATGCACATAACTATATATATATATATATATATATATATATATATATATATATATATATATATATATATATATATATATATATATATATTTGGCACATGCACGTAAATAAAATAATAGCCCATTATGCTAGCGATTAGGTTTTATTATTATTCCTAGCATAATGGTAACCATGGGAAAGCCATATTTTGTCAGTTATTTTGATTAGTTTAAGAGGTGTCAAAACATGTTAACATGATGAGTTCGGATTCGATTTGAAAATTTTCAAATCTAAACTCAATCAATTTGAATATGACCCATTTAATTTATAAATTAAAAAGATCAAACCAAACCTAACTAGTTAATTGGTTATAGTTAAAAAAATTGTTCATGACTTATTATTTGTTAAAAAATATGAATATATTGCTCACAAATAAATATAATTTAAAGACAAAATCTTAAATGAGTCTTTTTCGGGTCAAAAGCAGGTTCGTGGGTCAACCCAAACCTATCCCGTTTAATAACGAGTTTAGAATTCAGACTCAAATCAGACAATTTTATTAAACGAGTCAATCCGAATTCGAATTTTTCTAATTGAATTGATGGGTCGGATCATTTATTGACATCCCATTTAAATTTTGTTGAAGTCAATCTAGGAACAATAATGCTAAAAGGATTCCAAAACAAGAATATGGCTTAGAGTTGCCTTGAGCTAAGTGCTATATTTATGCATGATTATGTATAATTCTTAATATTCAATGTGCTTACTACTTCTTCTCCTATTATATTATGGTTTACTCACTATATTATATATTTATATATAACTAAACCCAATTGAATGATGACCAATTTATTGGAAAAGTGGCTAATAGAATTGGTGAGTTGTAGAGATAATTTGTGCACGACTAATGGAGTATTTCTTCACCAAGTATATAAATACATGTGATAAATATATAATACAAGCTTTAGTTACTTTCTCTTCGTATGTTTATTAAGAGTTGATTTATGTTGGATATATTATTTCAAGTTTCTCCATGTAAATATGAGTATATATATATATATATATATATATATAAATGCTTATTTTAGATTATTATAAAACTTTTTAGAGTGTTTAACATTTTCAACCATTTCATTACGAGCATTTATTCCTACGTCAGTGTTCTTAGTTACGAGGCCATAACATGATACGATAATTGAAAACAATCAATATTTGTACGTTAGAAGGGAATTAAAGGTGATGGGAGTTTCCCTTTCTTCGATGAGATTATGTGACATTAACTATGTGGGTGATCGAAGATTGTTAGAACAATATGTCGATAAAAAAAAAAAAAAAGGAAAAAAAAAGAGGGAATAAATAATTTAAAGTTTGTGAATAATGCTAAAACAAAAAAATCTATTTTCTAGAAGGTGGTGGGTTTGAATGGCTTAAAATCAATAGGTGATCAAGTATGGTTGTGATTTGTCTTATCCTAGAAAGAGGATGAGATTGAATGACCCTAAACATGATTAGGACAATCGCTCACCTAAAAAGTGAAGGATGCAATGACCCAAAAGCCTTGGATCCTACTCATGATACAAGTGTTAGATAATAACGTTACGTTATTTAGAATTTTTTTGATCTATAAAATAAAATTTTAGTCTAAATTTTGAAATCAATTTTATTCATTTGAGCGCTTTTAGATCAACAATTTTTATAAAAAATGATGCTCATAAAATTATATTTTTTACATCCTAATTATATATATAATCATAAACTCAATAACGTTATCTAATTTTTCAATAAATTATATATAATTTAATATGTTGCCACGCCATCTGAGTTGTAGAACTACTATAAGGTGTTGCCCCATTTTGCATTGCAATGCATGGTTACTATTTTTTACACGATCATGAGTTTGCCCGTAGCTCCACTCATACCACATAACAACTAACAAGTAGCTTCTTTCAACTACTAATTAACTTTGGGATTCATATCAAGATATCTTTGAACTTACTTGACCAATGAAAAGTATCATAATTCCAGTATTCTTGGAAGTCCTCTAACCATTCATTCCCATTTTTTATTGAGCCAAGCCAAAGTTCTCGATCTTTTCCCCTCTAAAAATTGAAAAATTTCTTCTTTTATCCTTTGAACATTTGTTCTGATCTTTTTCATCACATTCATGAATTGATAAATATCTTTAAGTATTTTAAATAGCCAAATCCAGATTTCTTTTATGTGCCGATAAAAAGAAAAGCTGTAAATGTGAAAAAGATGAACCAAAAAAGTCAAATTGGCTCAGTTTTAAGTTAACAATAAAACTAAGATCGTGCTAATATAATTTTATTGATTTCTGAAACGTTCTCTGTTCTCAGCTCCAACGGTTCATTTGGAGCAGGCCGCAGCGAAGGCCACACGTTTGTTCAATCTCCATGGTATGGGCAGCCTGGTACGGGTAGGCACCAGATGTACAGGAGCGGCTTGCGACTGAGAAGCTAAAAAGGAGAAAACAGAGAGAAAGGTGGCAGTGTCTTCTCCCTTGTTTTACGCGAGTTAATGATTAGCTTCAGAAATCTCTCACTTCTACCCTCGAAAAAAGCTCTAACTTTATGTGCGTTAACCCGCAACTCTCCTCTCTTTCTTCTTAGGGTTTCAGCGGCGTCACATTTCGTTGCTGGGTGACGGTTAGCACCGGCGGCCTCTTACTTTACGGCGTCGATACTTCTCGAGCCACAATGCCGAAGATGTTCGGCTTCTCTCGCCGTCGAACGAAGCTTGGGAGGTCAGCTCTTGCCCTCCCCGCCCCCCATTGAACCCGCTTTTATTTTAGTTTTACCACTTTCTTTGTTGTCGCCACTTGAGGCGGACCTTGTGCTCTTTAGCTTTTTGCAGCAGTAAAAAGATGTATCCTTTTAGGGTTTCTTTCTCTCTACAGTCTATTCCGAAATGATTTCTTCTTTTCAACTTTAAAATGCATCGTGCAGGCCAAAAGTGGGCGATCCTTCCCAGGGGCCCCAGAGCCCTGTCCGCCCTACCAAAAGCTCATCGCAGATCAATGTGAGCAGAATTTTTTTTTTTTTGGTTACTTTCTTAAAGTTTCAACTTTTGTAACTGTGGATTTTTTAAAGGCTTTCTTAGTTCAAAATTTTTTTTTTTTTGTGGGTGATGGATAGGAAGACTCTTTGGTTGGGGCGTCGGCTAGTGGCCGGTCGGAGGACCATTACTGCGACTGCTCTATGGCTGGATTGGGCATCAGTAAGTGTGGCGTTGGATGTTCTGAGAACTGGATGGTATTGCCGACAACAGGGGACAAACCAGCTCCTCGATTTCAAGTAATGTGTGATCTTATTGTTATTGTTTTATTTAGGCATTCATTTAGTTGTAAGGATTATCTGCAAAACTGCCTGAAATTGGTCCTCCAGATGAAACATTGGCAGCATTTTTGAATTTTTATATTTGGTTATATGTAGTTGTTACCTCTTCTAAACAGTGACTGTAGTTGACAATTGTTCTTAGTAAATAAGGATATTTTTGTGGCAAATCATTGGTGTGGATCCATTTGACTTTCTATGAACAACTTAAGTTTCAGCTCCTCTGCAGAGTCAACAAACACAGGAAGAAATGGCAGACTTAACTGTTTGTGCTTGGTTCCTTCAACCCAAATATTTCTGCCGTGATTTATAGAACTGTTGAATTGGTAGTAGGTTATGTTCAAATCCTTATTTTTACAAGTCTCATAACTGTCCAACTTGATTATAGCCCAGTCAAATGTGCTTTGGTTGCAACAAATGCTTGGATATAGATTTGCTGAAGTTCACACGTTTTGCTTAGCTTCAACCAACTTAGATTTTCATGCCAAGGTTTAGGGGTGTCAAAACGGTTCTTCGGGGCGGGTTCTAGTCCAACCCGAACTTGACCCATTGCCAACCAACCCGACCCGGTTATGCAAATGGGTCGGAAATCCAAACCTGGAATGACCCCCAAACCCATTTTTCTTTCTTTCAATTTTTGGCATTTTTGTTATTTCAAATTTATTTAAGTAATTATATTAAAATGCAAAATACAAAAGTGCATATAATTATTTGATTATTTGAGAACCTATAAATGAACACAAATTACATTTACAAAATACTAATACTAATTATTAAATTACAAATTACATATTTACATTTATAAAAAATAATACAAAACAAAAATTATGTTTTCTAAATACTAATATACATTACAATATTACATTGTCATTGCTATACAAACATTGAAACACTCAAACACTAAGGGTTGAATTAAATTCAGGTCGAAGTTGGGTTGTGGTTGGGTTCTAGGGTTAACCTGAACCCGATCCGATTTTAAAATGGGTCAAGTTTTTAAACCCGAACCCGACCCGTTGGATAAACGGGTTGACCCTAACCTAGACTTTCCAGGTCGGGTCAAGTTTTGACACCCCTAAAGGTTT
This sequence comes from Dendrobium huoshanense, assembly GCA_016618105.1. Taxonomy (NCBI): domain Eukaryota; kingdom Viridiplantae; phylum Streptophyta; class Magnoliopsida; order Asparagales; family Orchidaceae; genus Dendrobium; species Dendrobium huoshanense. Next base: position 84,654,727 of record CM028358.1, read on the forward strand.
ACATAGCTTGTGTTTCTATTAGGTTTTAGCAGTGTTTTCCCCAGATGGGACTTTGATGAGGACATTGTTCAGAGATTCAGACACGTACCGGCGACAGAATCATATATAGACGGCTACGATTTAGCGTTCTTTACTTTTGATGCATTTCTTTATGTTTTATTTAGTTTTGTTGTTTTCCAAATTTACCCCTATGAGGAGTGTTTTATTATTGTAGTCCGGAGGGCAATTGTGCACTTTTTTTTTTCATGTTAGATACATACATATAGTGGTCTTATGTGTTGTAAGAGGATGATGATTTGATGAATGAAATTCTAGCTTGTTTTTTTATTGATTTCTTTGTGAGTTCATGAGAGTGGTGAAGCCTAGGAGAGGCCAATGGAATACCCAACAGCCCACCAACATGTGAGCTCTTGGTTCTTGTATTTTAATTTCTTTTCCTCCTCACTTCTTCCCCTACACCCGCAGGCAACCCCTCCTCATCTCCCCAAACCAACGGCACCCCCCCCCCCCTCCCCCCCCCCCACCCCCCCACCCATTACCCGCTGCCCTCTTCTCCTATCAAACCGCCGACCACTTCACCAATCCGGCGGCTGGCCTCCACCCCACCACCCCTCGCCTCCACAAGCCTAACCCGCCGGCAACCTCGCCTCCAAAATTATGAAATTCAAAGTCCATTGCCTTAATCACTTTCCTAAATTAATTCCTAGTCAATTAGGAAAGTTTCATATTGGAAATTCAATTAAATAATTGAATTCAAATACTTTCCTTTGCTAGAAACCCATTTAGGAAACCTCCTTATTTAAATCAAAATTGAAATTAAATTCAGATTTGATTTTAATCTTTATTTATTCCTTGAGGGGCCCACATACTTAAAATAATACCCCATCCCCCCTCCCTATTTGGCCGGCCCCCTTACCTAGCCTTTTCTCTCTCCGATTCAAGTGGCAATCACCATTAATTCCCCTTCTAATACCCCCTAAACTGTCGACCCCTACTGCCTCTTTGGGATAAATTTTGAAATTCAAATTAATACCTCCCCTCCCTTAGGAAAATCTGAATTTAAAATTCATATTTACTAAACCACTCTCTCCACCTCACTAAACCCAACCCAAGCCGCCCCTCTCCTTGGCTGCCTCCCTCACTTACCTCTTTCCCATTGGAAGCTGACGCCCTCATGTCTTTGGAAGCCAAAAGGAGAAGACAAACTCTTTCCTCCTCCTTACTATCGGTGTATGGCTGATCCTGAGGTCGACCACGATTTTGCCTACAATGCACAAGGGGAAATTGATATCCTACTTTCTCCTTTCTACAATCTGGATTGGGAATACGAAGACTTCGTGGAGAGCTTCGTCAACCACATCCTCTATTGCCTCGCCGAGACGATTGAAGATCAATGACCCAAAGGACCTTGGCTTCTCGTCGGTCGATCTACGACTTCTTCTCCTCCATCTACTTCTCCGGCGAACAAGGCCATACGTGCTTTGTGTCTTGTGGTGGCATCTTTGGGATTGCTTCTACTGTTCTTCCGCTAAACCCTACTTCAAGAGCGAGTGAGAAGGAGCTCTTGGTCAACCCTTCTTGATGTTACGCCGTGGATTCTTGTTTTATTGCTATTAGTCTTAATATTTTACTTTCGTTGTTATTTGCAATTGTCTTGCTAATCTCTTTGTAACCGCTTACCATTACTTAATCTATTAACAAAAATTATAAGAATTTGACTTGGGTGAAACATAAGTTTGAAACTAGCAAAGTTCATGTTCAATATATATTGTTAAATTTCTAAGCAACTCTTTTCACATACATGTTTCACATCAGACTCATTGAAGGCCTCTCTTGATGAGGATATCGTCAGAGATTGCGACACGTGTACCATCAGGAGATGCCGGAGATCGACGGCCACGATCATGATCTTTATTTTCATCATTTTATGTAGTAGTTTATTTGATTTTTATATTTTTTCGTTTTAGCCCTTATGGGTATTTGGTCGTTATTGTAGCCCGAGGGGCATTTTAGTCTTTTGCTTTCTTGTCATTTTGAGGCCTATTTATATGGCCCTTTTCTTATGTAATAGTTTAGTTTTTGTTGAAATGAAAAATATTCTCCTTTGTTCTCTTTGTGAGTGCACCTCCCTTTGATCTCTTAGTGAGTTCAAAGGGAGAACTAGATCTCTTCGTGAGTTCTAGATTTAGTCCAAGATTATTGCGTGGAGGTATAATTTTGAAGAGTTCGAGGTGAGGGAAATCAAAGCCAAAGAAAATCTCTGATTTTCTTTAATTTTCCTCCTCTCCCCTAGTGCCGCCGATTCCTTTGGAGCCAGCAAGACCGACGGCCTGCATAGCTCCACCCGCCGGCCTGCAGAAGCCTTCTCGCCGGCCAATTCTCCACCCAGCCCTCCTTTTGCCGGCCACCATCAGCCCTCCTTCCGCCGGCCACCATGGATCCATACCCCCCCCGGTTTCCCTTTGCTAATTTGAATTTCACCCTTTAATGACTTTCCTAATTAATTCACTTCAATTGGAGAATTAATTAAGGGAGTTACAATTTTTTGAAATTCAAATTCCCTCCCAATTTTCTTCAAAGTAGGGAGTTACATAATTTAATTAAAATCTGAATTCTAAATTTTAGATTTTGATTAATTAATTGTGGTCCCCACCTACTTAAAATTTCCCACCTCTCTCCTCTCTTCATGGCCGGCCACTCCTCCCTCTCTCTCCCCTTTAATTTTCTTTAATACCTCATTAACCCCTTCCCTCCTAATCTTAATTAAAATTTGAAGGATGTCAATTCCGAAAATCTGAAATAAATTTCAGATTCTAGCTTTTCTCCCCCACAATTCCACCCGCCCCTAGCCTCTCTCCCACTCGTGACTCTCCTCTCTCCACGAGCTCACGTTTTTGCTCTCTCCTCTCTCCGCTTGTCCTCATTCCCCTTTCCCACCATGCATGGCGGACCCCGAGCTTGAATGGGGACTTGTGTTCGACGCTCGCGGTAACCTTGGCATCCAACGATCGCCGTTCTTCGACGCGGGGTTTGATTCCGACGATGATACCGTTGGAGCCTACTTGGATCGGATCCTACCGTCTCTCATAATCGTCATCGACAAGCAACATCCCGACTCCGAGTGGATCATTGACGGCCGCCCACCTGCTCCTCCAAATCCGGCTTCTTTCCCGGCGACAAGTCCTCTCAAGATCACTTGTCTATTAGTGGCGTCACTAAGTCTACTTTCGATTCTCTTCCGCTAGCCACAACTTTCAAAACGAGTGACGGATCTCAAGGTGAACGATCTAAATTTTAAACGTGTGGCTTTAGTAGTAGCTATTTGCATTATCTAGTTTATTTTGGGTTATCTTTTGCAAGACTCTTGTAATTCTTAAATGTAATCACTGCCGTTAACATAATATATCACGAATTTTCTTGAATCCTACTTGAGTAAGCTAGATTTTATCGTTAACATTGCAAAGTTAAACTCTCATTAATCTCTAACATGCAATTCATGTTTCACCGCATGTGGTTTCACATCATCTCTTGTTTCTGGAGCCTAGAGGTTTTGTTGGAGGACATTGTGGCATTAAAGGTCACTGCGGGCTGGCCAAATAGGGTTTTGCTTTATGTAGCATTTAGTGCTTGCATGTGAGAAAAAAAAAAAAAAAAAAAAAAAACCGCAGGGTAAGGCGACAAGACCTTGCATGAGAGGAGCGGCTCAAGTGATTGCTTTCCCTAACAAGGGCAAATGGCTTGCTTAGCAAACCAGGTAGACCAGTTTGAAACGTCATTAGGGAATAGCTGGCAGGTGAGCAGGCAAAGTTGGTGCAAAGGTGAGAGATCCTTTGGTGGCAGGGCAATGAATAATAAAAATAAGTTAGATTAGAAATAAATTATATGCTCAGACAAGTATTAGATTGTCGCTAATCCTTTCTGGACCATAACTATTCTTTGCAACAAGAAGGCAATTTTCTGGTTTTGAATGCAAGCCTGCCAAAATATTACCATTTCATGAAGAGGGCAAACTATGGGAGCTTTAGTACACGTTCCTTTCTATTTATTTATCTGTTTCATCTTATCGGAATGCGGTAATGTTATCCTAAATGTTATTTTCAATTTTGTTGACTTGAGCTTGACTTGGGTTTTCAATGTAGCATGCAGCGGCTGTTGTTGGGAGTAAAATGGTGGTGGTTGGTGGGGATTCTGGCAATGGGATGCTGGATGATACAATGGTATGAAATCATGTAGCTTGTCTGACTTTTTGGCTTTTATATGAATTTAATTTTACTGTTTAATAGTTCTGACTTCCCACTGAAATCTAAACATTTACTAATTGGTGGTTTGAGGAATTTACCTATTTAAGTTGAGGCTGCTATAGTCACATATCTCATTTACATCAAGATTAGTTGCATATTGTGATTGACATGATTTTTTGTTTCTCTTTTGAATTTTCCAAGCAATTTTTGGATTTTTAAAGTTTTTCATTTGGTTCTGGAACATTTACTCTAAGGATGGCATTTGCTTGATACTATTGTCTCTTGAATTGCTTACTTGTGTTGATGGTGCTGTTTGGTCATGCTTCTAATTTTTATTAAGTATGATTTCGAATCAAGATTCCATAATCTAACTTAAAAGTCTTATTTTTTTTCCTCCCAAGAAACAAATGTTTTTTTCTTTATTCTGAATCCATGAGTTCTTGGTATTGCTTAATAATTGTGACTTTGGGAACTTGCCTACTTGTGTCGGGGTGTTAGAATTATTATTTTGCTTCACAGTTAAATGCATTTTAGCTAATCGCTTACTTAGATGTCATATTTTTGAGTAGTTTTTAAAACTTGTAATGACTCTGTTAATGCATTTCAGATACTTAGTCTGGACAAACTTTGTTGGGCTCCTGCTTCCAAGATCTACCGTTCGCCAGCTGGGTTGAAAATCCCTGCATGTAAAAATCATTGTTTGGTATATGTTCAGTTACTTGTGACCACTTTATAATATCCCAATATCTTCCAATTTTAAAGTTGTTTCCTTTTTGGTAGAGATGTGGATGCTTTAAAAGGCTCCGTATGGCTCTTAATGAATCGTATATTGCATATTAATCTGAGAGACATGGGGCATGCTCATAATTTATATGTGGTTGGTGTCCTTTGTAAGATTTTATTTGTTTCATGGCACCCAAGGTGTTCCTGATTCTCTTAACCTGCAATACTGAGCACATTTTCCTTGAACCATACAGTGACACTAGTAAAATATCCAAAATGTATTGCATAAAATACATAGATGCAGTCACTAGTATGTGAAATAAGGTTTCTATGCAATTTCTTTATATTTCTTTCTATGATAATAAGTCCGAGCTCTACACTGATAACCAACCCTTCATTTAATTGGAAAATTTCGAAATAATATGCCACAAACTTTGCTGAACATGAAGAGACATTCAGCAAATACGAATTTTTCTTTAAGAGGCTATTCATGTTACCTGTCCCTTCAAGAAGTATCATGATCTGGGTGACTTTTTTTTGCCTTCATAATTTTTTACTTCACATATTGAGCTATTAATGCTGTAAAAGATGGTTAGTATGCCTCATTGTCTCGCTTTTTACCAGGAACAGAACTGTTTAGGTTGTTGATTGCATAAACCTTATTAAACTTAAAGTTTGCATTAAGAGTAGGAAAAGAAAAGCATTATAATTCTGACCTAAGATTGCTCGCAAAGGATTTCTGGTGGCCAATGGATGATTTTTGACGACTTTATATGATTTTATTCCTTATATGGATAATTTGGCTTTCATATCAAGCACATATTATGCATTGATTTTTTTTTAAATTGCTGAATATCTGCTTTGTATATCGTACATGGAAAATTTTCAGTTGAAACATTTTATGTTATTGCTACGAAATAACACTAAAAATTACTCTGCACACATGCAATGTAGGTCTCTTGGGGAAAGTTGGTACTTCTGGTTGGAGGCACAACTGACCCTCACAGTGATGGAGTAGTAGGTCAGTTAATTTAAGACGCTGCTAAAATTACTGTTCTCAATATAGTTATTGATTTGATTGTGAATAGAAAAGGTTGTGTGACATTTTGCTCTACTTCAGTCTGGTCCTTTGATGTAGATGCTGAATGCTGGTCTCATGTGGAAGTGAAGGGTGATGTTCCGGTAAGCACTTTGCAATTTGGATTTTAATTTATGTTCATTTTTCTCCATTTTTAAATTCCTTTTTTATGAGTTTGGATGGAAGAAAAATCTAATGAATTTTTGTAAAACCATGAGGCTTTTGTATGTTCTATTATGTGAATTGAATCATTATTTTCTTGTTTTGTTTATTTCTTCTTTCACCCCTCAGATTCCTTGTAATAGCTTCTCTCTCTTTTTTTTTTCTTAGTTATCTAGAAACCGGAAGCAAGTGTTAATATTTTAACTCAGCATCTATTTTCTTCTTTTAACGTATACAGAAGCAGTAAAGTACTTCATTGGATCCACAGTCGTTATATACATTTGATGTAAATTTCTGATGGAATTCAGGCTGCTCGTAGTGGTCATACTGTCATCAGAGCAGGTTCAATCCTGATTCTTTTTGGGGGCCAAGATACTAAAGGGAGAAAACTTAACGACCTCCACATGTTTGATCTGAAATCTTCAACATGGCTTCCTTTGCATTACACGTAAGCCATCTTTCTGTGATATATATACCATGAAGACTTATTATGTCAGCAACATCTATTAAATGAACTGAAAATTGCCTACCGGAACATATTGTATTTGGCAGAAAATTGAAATCGCAATTATTGCAGATTTTTCGCCTATTACAGTCAGCATACACCATATGATTAAAGTCAAACTCGTCTATAATTGTATTTGCTATAGTTTAGATGAATTTTAGTACATTTGAAAGTCTTTTTTATGCCAATTATATATGTTTTGATCTTGTACTAAATAGTAAATACCTTTCCAGAGGAGCTGGGCCATCTCCAAGATCAAACCATGTAGCTGCTCTTTATGATGATAGATTTCTTTTTGTGTTTGGAGGGCAATCAAAGTCCAGGATTCTGAATGATCTCTACTCTCTTGACTTTGAAACAGTATGTGGCACCGGGACCGTCCGGCTTAAAGAAAACTTTTTTATTTTATTTTTTTCTTGTTAATAATTTTGTTTTTGGTAGATCCAATTATTAAAATCTATTTTACTTCTTAGATGGTATGGTCAAAAATAAAGATCAAAGGTCATCATCCATCACCTAGGGCTGGCTGCAGTGGTATTCTTTGTGGAAATAGATGGTATATTGTAGGTGGCGGAAGCAAGAAAAAAAGTATGTATTGAGTTGCTCAGTAGATTGATTTTATTTTTCTTTGTTCACTCTGAATGTTGTTAGAGGCTTTATTTTGTTCCCTTTTGATGTTTTCATAGTGATAATTGAGTGTTTCTATTACAAATGAAAAATTAGATTTTACTTTATTGCTGGGCATTTGAATATGTGATTTATGTTTATTTGATGAGAAATGAGAAAAAGAAGATGGCATGTTGGGCATTTAGAAGTGATAATTTAGGTTTAACTCTTTTTGCATTTGATAGCGATGATTACATGACTTGATTAAATTTGAATTTGTATGTCTGATGTTGATTTGTTTTTCAGGATATGCCGAAACTTTGGTCTTTGATGTTTCAAAAGTTGAGTGGTCTGTTTCTGTTACATCATCTAATGACTCTATAGCTACTAGTAAAGTAAGTCCTTCCAAAGTATCCCTTTAAGAATTCTAATGTGATAAAACTTGTTTATTTGTTACTTTGTTGATTTTTAGTGATTATTAACTTGAACATGTTTTGATCTTAATATATTTAGTTATGCTGTTGTGTTTTTTGTCATGTTGTTTTCTTTTGATTTCAAGTAAAAGTTAACCATGATTATTAAGTAGATCAAATCTGTTTAAGGTTGCATTATGCATTTCTTGTATCCTGTTCGAATTGAACTCCTGTATAACCTGGCCTCTTTGGGTGCCATATTTCATGTCTTAAAACAATTTTGGAAGGATGCCAGTATGTCAAAGCATCAGGGATTGTTTTCATTAGTATCATTCTACGTTTGATTTTAATGTCCATTACATGGCAGTGCTTACTGCAATCTTTTCGTAGCCTATAATTTAAGCTGCTACTGCTACAGCTAATATACTGCATGTCCATTCTTCAAAACTCTTTAGAGGTTTGATGGAAATTGATAGAGTAGAATTTCATTTAGGAAGAGAAAAGAAAAAAAAAAAAGCTTACTAGTATTTTGGTCAATGGTGATGCTACAAGATGGCCTGTTTGAGCTAATGGTAAGCATGCAATCCTTCTCCTGTTGTTGCCACATGACATAGATATGGTGTTTGGGCCCGTGAAAGGGGATGTTTTTCTCATCCTCGTAAAAAAAAAAAAAAAAAAAAAAAAAAAAAAAAAAAAAAAAAAAAAAAAAAAAAAAAAAAAACACGGCCATGCTTGCCACTGTTACTAGGAGTGCAGTTGTTATGCAATGTTGTGACGGCTAAGATTTTATAGCAAGATCGGAGACTCCATGGGTCTATTCGAGAAGAAGGCTTCATATGAAGTAATCTTGATTAGGTTTGGGGTCTGTACTCGAGTCTCGGAATAGGTGGTGAGTGATCCTTTGTCGTGTATACCTCATGTGGATTTTGGTGTTAGTGGATCAAATCATTTCTTTTATATCGTGGATGAAGGCTTGATTGAAGTCAATCGCATAAATCTTGTGTCTTTCTAGTTACGTATTCTCTTTCGCTTTTGTGTTTTTTATTTTGTTGCATTTCATTCTCAAATTTAGTGGGTACTTTCACAACGAGTCATTTGATGCCGCCATTGCAATTATAAGTGATTTATTCAGTTTTTATGATATTTGTCAAGGATAGTGACTTCAGTTTGAACTCGTGTATGCATGATTCCCAAAAACCAAATCTTGCAAACTTTTTCTATAAATTTGAAGATATGGGAGACAAAATTCCTGTTTGGTGACAAGTTAGGGATTTTTTGAGAAGTGCAGATGTACCCAGGTTCAATGGAAAAGGAACAAAAATCAAGTTTACTGATCTATGATCATGTTTCTGATAGGAAACACTTGTAGATCTCAAGTAATTCCTATCAATCTTTTGAAAACAGCGAGAATTCTCTATAAAAATCCATACAAAACTAGGAAAGCAGTAGATAATTTGTATTATTTGATAAAATGGAAACGAAAAAGACCAAGATACAATTGATTCTCTATTTGAGAGAAGGATCTATCTCTCCCAATTCTCTAGACACCGCTAGAGCCCAAAACCTAAAACATATATCAAATTTCAACCAAATTCAATATGTTTTAACCCTAGCAAAACATACTACTTAATACCTAAAATTCAAAAGGAAAACTGTAAACAACCCATACTTTAAAATTTCCCTCATAACTCCCCTAAAAATCCTTCCTAAACAGCTCTGTTGGCTCCTGTGGTTCGAGTGGCAGTACATGAGAGGCGGAACTCTTCCGCCTTTGTCTCCTTATAGGACCGAATGGACTGGTCCGATGGACCGGTCTAATAATACCCCTCTCAAAGACCCACTTTGTCTGCAAGGTGGAAAGATGACACCCTCCTCCATTCCCTTTTCATCACAAAGGATAAGAACCTGAAGAGTTTAGTCCTTACACATGTGCCCCGGCGTATACCTGTTGTCACATTTGAAGCAGAGCCCATTCGCCATTTTCTCATGTAATTTCATCTCTGTGAGCTTCTTCAAGTTGTCCCCAGGTCTTCCACCGGCAGCCTTCTCCTTCGGGGTCTCTCGAAGGTATCCGGTGTCGGCTTCGTGGATGCCAAAAAGGTGGTGGTCATCGTCATTCTATACATGCCTCATGAGTTGTTGCGTTATGTCCCTCTCTCCAGGTGCCTTTGATCCTCCAACTGAGCTAGCTCCATAGCCTCTCCCTAATCACGAGGCCTCATCACTATAACTGACACCCAGATCTCTAGTTTCAATCCCTTCATGAAGTTCCCCTCTAGCATGGTCTTAGAAAGGCGGTTCAATCGGCTAGCAAAGTACTCAAACCTCTCCCGGTACTCTATCACTGAATCATCTTGTGTCAAGGCGAAGAACTACTCGTAAAAGTCTCCTCCCTTGCCGGTTCTGAATCATTCTAACAGACAATCCTTGAACTCCCTCCAATTCTGTATGGGTCGCTGCATGTCCCTCCACTGGTTCCAAGCCAAAGTCTTCCCTTCTAAACAATAGGCCAGTTGCCGTCTGTCTCTCATCCTCCGTCAACCTATTGACTATAAAGTACATTTTCACCTTATAGATCCACCCATGTGCATTCTCTCCCTTAAAGATAAACATCTTCAGTTTCCTCACTCTCATATATTCTCCATCAATCCTGCTTCCTCCAAATTTCCCATTCCCCAAGGGGGTGGTTCCCCCCAATTGTGCCAATCATCCCTCCTTTGCTCGCACCCAAACATTTCATCACAAGCCCACATTCTCCCTTTAAATTCAGCACCCCCGTTTGATCATATTCAACCCATCTCCTTTCAAATTCGACACATCTTCGATCATAATTAAGTCCTCACATTTCAAATTCAGCCTCAAATTCAACATCCCTCCACTCATGTCCAACCCCTTCACACCTCTCCACATAATCTCTACTAGACTCTTTTTTGGGAATAGGCTCTAGGGGCAGCCTTTTTCCGTTCCTTCCGAAAGCTCCACCTCCCAATCCTCCCTTCGCCTGATTGGCTTAGGATTTTCTCCTCTTCCTTGGTTGTCGGTGACTTCCCTCTCCCCCGACGATATTTTTTTGGTTTGACCCTCGAGAACTTACGTCAACATCTCCCCCAAGATGAAAAATTCGGATCGATCTTATCATGGATGACTGAAATATCTTTCTTTAAATCTGAAATTTGAATTTGTAGATTTGAAATTTGAAATTTCATTTGTTCGATCTCCCCTTTCAATACAATACCTTTCTTCCTGTCATATATCCCCGACTCTTTGTTAGGCTCAAAAGTTTGGATTTCCCCCTAAAAACAACAAAAGCCTTGGTCCAAAGTAGAAAAATCTACTGCAGGAATTTTCCAAAAAACATCCCAAAAATAGCCCGGAAACTGCTTGATAACAATTTGATAGGAAACACTTGTAGATCTCAAGTAATTCTTATCAATTTTTGGAAAACAGCGAGAATTCTCACACAAAAGTCCACACAAAACTAAGAAAACAATAGATAATTTGTATTATTTGATGAAATGGAAACATAATATATTAAGATACAATTGATCCTCTATTCGAGAGGAGGATCTCTCTCCCAATTCTCTAGACGCCGCTAGAGCCCAAAACCTAAGAGAGATCACAAAATTCAGCCAAACTCAAGATGTCCTAACCCTAGCAAAACATACTACTTAATACATAAAATTCAAAAATCCTTCCTAAATAGCTATATTTGCTCATACGGTTCGAGCGACAGTATAGGAGAGGCGAAACTCTTACACACTTGTCTTCGTGAGCCAGTCTTGTATTGAGCGGTCTAACAGTTTCATCCAATTTCCATATAAAGGGAAGGCTTGATGGGGTTACATTTCATAGCCATAATGTTGGTCGCTGGTTATTTGCATATTCATTAATGATTTGAGACTGTTCAATCAATCCTCTTATTTTTGATTGATGCCCTAAAGAGACCTGACCCCAATGTTTGATTGCGAGTACAACTCACCTACTCATGCCCATCTTGACTTCCATCATCCCTGGCTAATGTTGTGGTTTTGGGCATGTTTTGTTATACAACTTGTGGTCCAAACCATTGACCCTAGCTGTCAGTGCTATAAATGACATTGGTGTTAATTTGCTTTTAGTTCTTCCATTTGCCATAGTTAACATCTTTGTTTGCTGCACTGAAATCCATCCAATCCTTTTTTCTGGTATTTGTAGTTGAGTTGAGGGAAATAATTAGAAAAAAAAGATGATTTTTCACTATGAATGTTTGTCAATCCGCTGGAGCTTTAAGATTTGTAAACTTTAGATGTAATGGAATTTGAAAATTCGTTATTTTCCTTGCTAATTTAATGGGGAGACAAGCACCTATACTATTCAGAAGTAACTCTCATTACTAAGATATAGTTATAAGCAATTTAATTTTTCTTTTTTAGCACCCACTTTGCTCAGACAAGAACCTAAGTTGCGCCTAGAGTCTTGAGCTGATGAGGATATCAACAGACGTTATCAACGAGTCTATTAGCGTAGGAATCGTAGATCGATGACTACGATTCACATTCTTTATTTTTGATGCATTTATGTATTGTAGTTATTTATTTGCTATTTACGATTGTACCCTTTCTTTTGAGTTTGCTTGAGTTATAGCCCAAGGGGCATTTGAGTCATTGTTATTTTATTTTCTAGGCATATATATTGTGGCCTCTTCCATTGTAAAAGGATGATGATTATGAATGAAATTTTAGATTTTCTTGTTTGATCTATTTGTGAGTTCTTGAGAAGAGAAATTGATGAGGACATCAGATTTCGACACGTGTACCATCGCCGGAGACGCAGATCGATGGCTACGATCCAGAGTCTCTATTTCTGATTTATTTGCATCTTATTTTATGATTGTATTTTTTCCTTTGTTTTCTAGTTTACCCCTGAGGGCATTGAGTCACTTATGTAGCCTTGAGGGCGTTTATGTCATTTCAGTTGTGTTTATTTTGGCCTACTTATATGAGGCATCATGCATTGTAATAGTTTAGTTTTTTGGATGAATGAAAATTTCGTTGTGATCTCTTAGTGAGTTCTTGAGTGAAATTCCCCAAGATCTCTTAGTGAGTTCTTGAGGAATAGTTTCTTTTCTTCTCCTAGTTGAAGATCCTCCTCCCTCCACGATTCTCCTACCTCCATCTCCCTCCTCAGGCTTTTCCCAAGACTTGCCGCCCATTTCCTGCATTCTCTCCCTCAGATTTTCACCACTCAGCCCCTACCCGATGTCCCCTACCAGCCTACCGCCGGCCGGACCTTCTGCCAGCCCGAAATCCACCATCCTGTCGTCCCCACCTGGCTCCACCACCGGTTGGAAACCCATCCAGCCCGACAGCCCTCCTGCCGACCCTCTCAGCCTCCCAGCTTTGCCGCCGCCCCCGCTCCCCCCCCCCACCACCATCCTCTGTGAATTTCAAATTCCATGGAGTAATTTACTTTCCTAAGATAGTTTCTCTCTATTTAGGAAGTCATTCATTGGGATTTAACTCATTTTTGAAATTCAAACCTCTTTCCCTCCATTATTCCCCTAAATCTGAAACTTTCTTAAATTAAAATAAATCTGAATTTACAAATCAGATTTGATCTTAATTTATTTAATCCCTTGGGCCCCACCCATTTAATTCCGAGCCCCTCTCTCTCTCCCTTAGGGCCGGCCACCTCACCCTTCTTGTTTCTCTCTCTACTTGCCACATCATCACCACTTAAACACCTCCTAAATACCTCTCTCTCATAGATGTGATTTCAGTTTTCCAAGATTTTATTTCAGGTTTCAAAATCTGAAATTTGAAATTGATTCTTCCCTCTTTTCTCTAATTAGAATCTGAAATTAAGTTTCAGATTTCTTCTCTCGACTAAATAACTTCACCTTCTCCTCTCTTCCCCTCCCAAACCGTGACCTCCTCTCCATCTAGCCCACGACCCTTTCCTTCTCACCTCCACCTCCCCAAAACCGACCACCTCCTTCCCCCCCCCTTGTGTACACTTTCAACCCGGAGCTAGGATGCATGGCGGATCCCGAAGTTGATAGCGGGTTGGTATTCGACGTCTACGGTGACATCCACATCACCCGCTGACCGTTCTTCGACGTCGGGTTTGGCTCCGATGATACCGCTGAAGATTATTTGAACCGCATCCTTCCCACTCTCGTGGACGTCATCGACGATCAATTCCAGGACTACGATTGGACCATCAACGGCCATCCACCCGCTTCTTCCCCGGCGACGAGTCCTCTCGGCATCACCTGTGTACTAGTGGTATCGCTAAGTTTGCTTACGATCCTCTTCTGCTAGCCTCCACTTCCAAGAGTGATTGAAGGACCTCAGGTGAAGGTTCTATATATTAAACGCGTGGCTTATTTAAAATAAGCTTTTAGCATCACCTATATTTTGGTGATTAAGTTTGCAAGTTCTCATACTCTTAATTGTAATCAATTACTGTTGCTTTGTCTCTCATGCTATTTTCTAAAACCCTACTTGAGTAAACGTGTTTTTATTGGAAGTATGCTAAGTTCAACTAGTTATTAATTCTTTAAGTGCAATTCTTACTGTCATTTTAGATTCACATCATTTCGCATATTGATTCACATCAGAAATTCTTGGAGAGGGCCTTGCAACGCTAGTCAGCCGCCGGTGGATTCCGGGACTCGCGGTTAGTTGTTACTCTTCCCCTTCTCATATGACCAAACCCCTCCCTTTTTCCCCCCACAACCGACCATCCCAACCCAATCACCCCCCCCCCCCCCCAAAACCGCCGGCCACCCATCTTCCCTCTCTCCCCCACCGGCCAAACCCTTTTTTTTTCCTCAAGCCCACCGTCGGACACACCCCCTTCCCCTCTTCTTAATGTTGATTTCAATCTTCATTAAGGCCTTCCTAATTTAGCCTACATAATTTGGGAAAGGTTTCATTCTATTTGAAATTCCAAGATTTGAATTTTGAATACTTTCCTAAATTGACCCGTCAAATTAGAAAATTTTTCAATTTGAGTCTACTTTAATATTAAATTATATTTGAATTAATTATCATTTTTCCTGAAGTGGACCAATGAATTAGGAAGCATTAATTCCCCTCCCCAATTTCCCCCACACCTACCCATGCCGCCGGCCCCCCTTATGCCCCAAAATTTGAATTCTATTTCTTCCCTCCACCCTCATTTAATTCTATTAATTTGATCACCTTCCTTGGTAAGTAATTTTAAAGAGGATTTAATAACCTAATTTCCTGTAACCCTAGCCGCCCCTTTCAATCCACCCAACCCAAGCCCCCACCCCTCTTGCTAGTTCACTTTCGTGGAATTCCCCACATCTCATGTGCTCTCTTGCTAGGAAAGAAGTCAAGCACCTCTCTTCCAACATTCCCCTAGTGCATGGCCGATCCCGATGTTGATCACGGGTTCGTATGTGATAATCAAGGAAGGACGGACATTCTTCGATCTCCGTTCTTCGATTTAAATTTGGACGTCGTCGACTCCGTGGAAGGCTACATTGATCACATCATCTTCACGTTGGCACCGTCAATTGAGGAACACCTCACAATCAGATCGTGGACAATTGTGGGACGCCTGTTTTGATTAAAAAAAATATTTATTTAGGTATATATATATATAGTTTTGAAAATATTTAATTATCTTTGGGAAGATTAAATTTTGAATTTTAGTTTTGAAATCTAACACAATATTAGGAACGATATATCATCCCAAACGGGAGAATATCATTCACTAATTGGTTCAAATTTCAACATCAAAATTTGAAATTATTAATTTCATAATCAAATCCACGATAATAATTAATATACCTTTCCAAAGAAAGGAGATATCAATCATTATCGATCGTTTGAAAATGACGATAATGATCGTTGTATTTTAAATTTTCCAAAAATAATTAATTAGAGATTTTGAAAGATTTTGATTTTAAAAATTAGATCTGGGTCACTAAATCTCCTACGAGCGCAAGCCCTCGTAGTTAATTACATCATAGGAGAAATTGGAATTTCCCTACGAAAACTCTCGATTAAAATAGCGATGTAAAAATTCATTTTGGATTTTCAAAGTTTGACATCAAAGGAAGAAAAATGGTAGGAATTTTCAAATGGGATTGGTTCAATGTTGAGCACTTATTTCTGGAGTCAAAGGAAGAAGGGTAAAGGGGTGTTTTGAGATTCTGAATTACTTCAAAAACACCCCAATCTATCATAAGTGTTAGGCTTGTATTTGATTGAAAGAAAATTTTTAGTTTAAGTGGTTCATTTTATTAGAAATTTGGGATTCAATTCCCGGAAGTTGAGGTCTTATGGCCTGAGCCGGCCTCAGAACCTAAGTCTAAATTGGGCACTAAAAGTTAGCACCCCGAACCTAGCTAGTGCAATGCAATTCTGGTCTTACCCCGGCCTGGATTGGGGAGCCAGCTAAACAACCTAAACGATTTTAAAATATGAATCCGGTCTTTTTATGTAGAGTGGTCGGGACGTTATTTAAGAAAGGTATTTGAGAACGGGACCGACATCTAGAGCAGATCCTAAATGGTCCCTTAAACTTATGTTGGGTTTGATGCTTAAGCTAAAAATGCAACTTAAAGTTTTAGAAGTTTAATTTGTTATTAATCTAATGCATGCTAATCGACTTAATTAAAAGATTGAATTTGAATGAATGCTATGAATGAAGACTCCCGGCGGTCCCGGGCTTCTTAAATTCGTTAGAGTTTCTATGTGAGCTTAAAGTTTTTAATTTGATTTAAGTAGAAAAATTTTATTAAGTCCTTAAGAGCCTACGATCGAATTCCAGGTCAAATCAAAGTCGGCATGCAGGTAAAAAGACTAGAAAAGCATGTATCTCTAATGCGCAATCAATTTAAATAAATCAATCAAATTAAATATATCAAATTGAATGTCCGTAGGCAAGTGCCCCTTATTATTACATCACAGAAATTTGCAGAAAATTAAAGTGGCCGGGCACCACTGACTACAACCCGGATTTTAATCCTAAGACTCAAGTGACTTTGAGAATGGGTCTTCTCGTTATCCACTTCTTCGTCCTTCTGCTGCTTCCTAGATCGTCGGGTCCGGATATCCAAATGAAAAGAAACTCCCCCTTGATCGGGGTGTTATCTTTCCTCTTTGGATATTTCAAAACCATCCTAATTTGAAGCTCCAAATGGATAGGGACTCTCCCCTGAGGGATGTCCCTTCCTCTTTGGATCCCAAATTGGATGTTACCCCATCTCAAATCACTTGAAATTACAACACAAATTAAATCAAATTTACATTAAGCAAAATGAAAAATCTAGACTCGATCCTGCAGAGTTATCCTAATAATCAACAGTTGTATATACATTCCCAAGCAGTTAATATTTGATCTCAAGCAATTGATATATGAATCTCAAGCAATTAATATATTTGAAATTTAAAGTGCTCAACAGATTGCAGTAAATAAATAAACAATCAATCAATTCTAAACTAGCAAACAACATGCAGTGAAAACTCAAAAATTCGGCACACAGCGAGAAAATAAACACCGGCCTAGCCTAGAACTAGAGTCGGTTGTCCTAGCAAACCATCTAAAGTGTGTGAGGTAGGTTGTGTGGTTTTGGTATGTCCTAAATAGGATCATTAATTAAAGTTGATTAAGGTTCAATTGGTTGATAAGCTTAAGGGATTTCATTAAAGTTTAAGTTTTAATGGCTTGAAGTTAATTTTAAGACTTACTTAATTATTTGTTGGATATCACCTTTGTTTCACACCGAGGCCGTGAAGTTTATTTCACCTTCCTTGGGGCTAAGTTAATAGCCTCGTAGGCCTGGGTTACCCAGTGGTATCCGTTATGATTAAATATTTTAGGTTGATTAAGGCTTAAGAAGTAATGAATTTTATTAGAAATGTTTGGTTGCTAATTTTCAAAATTGATTAATTTAAGTTTGCCATTAATCGATTCGTGGCGTTGTGCCACCAGGCTCGAGGAACCAGCCTCCTTAGGACACTTAGCCCCGCAGCCCGGAGTAGTCCAGCCGATAAACCGAATTAATGTAGTTAAATTAGAAGTTTTTAAAGGTTAGATAATTAATGATTAATTTATTTTTAAGGTTTAACACCCCTTTGAATCCATTCGTGGCGTTGTGCCACCAGGCTCGAGGAACCAGCCTCCTTAGGACACTTAGCCCCGCAGCCCGGAGTAGTCAAGCCAATAAACTTCATCTTTAGGATGGTTGTTGTGTTTTAAAAGGTTTGTTGAATGTTTTAAACATTAAACTAACATTTTTTGGAGTTTTAGAACGATTTTGAATTTTATGAATTTTTGAATATTTTAATCATTTAATTAAGGGGTTGAAAATTGACTTTTTGATTAAGTTCAAATTCTGGAATGTTTGTATTTTATTAAAATACTAGACCTTACTACGATCAGTTAGAAGGTAAGTACGTTGAAATCGGATTTTTCTGCATTTTATTACAAATGTTTGAAGTTTTGAACTAGTTTTGACCTATAGTTGACCGGTTTGTTGACTTTTTGAATTTGATGTATTTCTGGAATTTTAACATTTTTAATAAATATTAGGCATTAATAGGAGTTGAATGCAAGTGAGTTTGGGTGATTTAGATTTTTCTAGAATTAATTATGAAGGTTTGAAGTTTTGACTACTTAATGAATTTTGAAATATCTTAATTAGAAGGCCTTTTTTATGATTTTCCTCCAAATGAATCCCAAACTCCTTGAAATCAACTCCAAAGGTCAGAAATGACCTAAGGAGAGATTCCCAAGTGTTTGGGAAATTTTTGGAAATTTTAATATTTTTTAATTAATTAAATGAATTAAATATTGATTTTCACTTAAAATTAGATTAAGGTTCAAATTGCTGTCAAATAATTTTGATTTTAATTTTCATTGGTTAAGGGTTTAATTCTGGTCAGTTAGAGAGGTTAAACATAATTTTTGGATTTAAAAGTGATTTATTACATTTTTTGGAAGTTTTAAGGCTTAATTAGGGTTTAATCTTAATTAAGTAGGTTAAGGGGTTTAATGAACTCAAAATTCAGTAGGGATTTTCCTATGAACTAAGGGTGTCACTAAGTTAAAGTGTGTAGAGTTTTGAGTTGAAAGGAAGTGTATCCTAATTTTTAAACTTAATCTAAGTTTTCTAATTAAATGTCCTCAATTTTTGTCCTTAATGATGCTAGGTTTAGTGGGTTTAAATCACTTGTTCTCACTAACCCTTGAATAAGCATAAAATAAACACACAATAGCAATCAACTCCTAAGTCTAGGAGAGCCTTGGACTAAGTGCAAGTGTGTTCTACCTAAAACATGCAAAGGCTAATTACAAGTTAATTAACTAAGGATTTAGTCAATGAACACTTATCAAAGTAATTGTCCATTGATTAACTCTCATTCCCCATTAATTCTATCCAAATAGCCTTAATCCATGCTTAAAATTTTGACAAACCTCTCAAGAATTAAGGATTTAAAATATGTATATAATTTCAAAAATAGTTTTCAAAACAAATGTGTATATAAATGAACATATACATGTATAAAATATAAGTTTAAAAATAGATAATCAAAATGTTTGTCAAAATAAAATTTTCATGCCTTGAGAGATTTCTGATTTCAAAGTTATTTAAAAATCAATTTCTAATTTTAAAATAACTAATATAATATTTAATTAAATACTAAAGAAATTCAAATAATTCAAGTTAATTAAAATAAATTAAGCTTTGAATAGTGAAAATAGTTTTGAATTAAAATTCTCAGTTTTCTTAAAATTTTGAAAGTATTTAGATTTATTTTAATTAAATAATAATCAAAATATTCAAATAATCAATATTTAAAATTGCTCAAAATATATATATTATTTTTAAGTGAGTCTATTTTTAAATTAAAAGTCTTGAAAATATGAGCAATTTGATATATAATACTTAATTTTCTGGAAAATATTTAATTTTTAATATTTTTTTGAATTTTCTGGTAATTAAAAGGTTTTAATTTTAATTATAATCCTTTAATCAACCCGGCGGCAATCATTGGGACAGATGGTGCGTTTTGGTTCGGCCAGCCAAAACGCGGAGCCACGTGGCGGGCGTTGGATCAAACACGTGGCGGCGGCGCTGGGTCCACGCGGTATCACTTAAACCAGTCAGCAAGCTATTTGCGCCGTCGGATGAGATTTAACGGCGGAGATCAAATCCCGTCATTTGATTTCGATGGAGGGGGATCAAGCGGCGGACATTAGATCCCGCAATTTCAAACGGACGGCCTAGATCTAGTTGGACGGTGGATCAAGCTAGCGATCAGCTACACGGTCGGGCGAACGAGCTGCGCGGCTCGGTCTGGACCGTTGATCGGGCGATCAACGGTCCAGAAATGTTGTGCCTGGATTGAGCCGTGAGAACACCCTAGACTAGGGTTTTTTGGCTCGTTCGTTCGATACCGTTAATGAAAATCAATGAAATTTTAAACATGCATTCCCTAAATGAACAGAAATCTTGGGGAAATAAATTTAACGATTAAAATGCACTCAACAAAAATCTATTTGATCCTAAGTGTTCTAACCTAGGGTTTAGGATTATACCTCATTTAATGGACGGATTTTGACGTTTGAGGGCTTGTTGAACTTGTTGATCGTCCTAGATCATTTCTCCAGAAGACTCCAAGGGCTGAAGAGGTCTGGATCTCGAGCTATCAACCTGGGACGGTCTTCAGGTTCGGTTTGGCCGGAATCTCACCGTCGGCCGCCGTAAACCACCGGGTTTTGGGTGGGGAAACGTCAAGGAAGGTCCCTAGAGCCAAAACGAAAAGTGATATCGTTTGGAGAGCTTGAGTATGGAGAGAGAGAGCTGGGTGTTGAATGACGGCTTAACATAGGGTTTTACCCTATTCAAACTTTCTCCAAGCCAAAGGGACGGTCTTGATCAACCTAGGGGCTATCTAGGATGCTTCCACGCGGCCTGGAGCAATTGGAAAGGCTGGGAGAAGGACAATGAGGTGGAAAGCCTCTCTTGGTCCCCACTTGAGCACATGGAAGCAATGGTGGACGTTTGATCTAAATCCAATGGTTTAGAATGCTTCTAGGAATGTTCTAGAGGCTGTATTAACAGCTGGATTAATTTAGATTAATGGAAGTTAGCTCTAAGAAGCCATTTGACCATGTTTGACCATCTTAAAGCTCAAGTTTGACTGTTTGACTGGTCCAATGCCACATGGCAGCTGAGGTGTCAAAGGGATAGAGGTTAGGAGCTGATCAAACAAGTTGGGGAGGTTTGAAGTTTAAGGAAATAGGATTTGAATATATGTTTGACTATAGTCAAGGGTTTGACTAAGTCAAGATCCTTGGTGATTTGACTTCAAAAGGATTCAAAAATATTTGAATCGATATTTGAGATGGATTTAAAGGTTTAAAGGATTTGATTTGTTCAAATGGGTTTGAATAAACCACTTAAACCCTTAAGGAAATCCTAGGTCAAACTAGGTTGACTGGGTCAACCAGGTTGACCTAAGAGGTGGGTTCAGGCTCAACAGGTTTGAAATGATATTTGGAGACCATCGGAGGTGGTCTTAAGGTCCGGGGAGGTCAATTCGGTCCAAATGCCCGTTTTGACCCTTAAGGGCCTGTTTGGTCAACTTAGGTTGACTTGGTCAACCAGGTTGACCCAGGGTCTGGGTTTGGGTTGAACAGGTTTGGTTTGATATTTGAAACTTGTTGGAGGTGGTTCCAAGCTATTCAGAGGTCGTTTGGTTTGAAATCGATGTTTGAAACCCATAGGGGTATTTTGGTCATTTTGACCCCTGGTCAACTAGGGGTCAAAATGGGTCTACCAAAATGCACTTTATTGATCAATAGGTGTTAATCAAGTATCTGGAGGTGATTGGAGTCCTTGTAGAAAGCTCCAAGGTCAAAATCCACTGGATGGCAAGTCCAGTGGCATAGGCTGTAAATATCTGAGTGTTTTACAACCTATGGATTTCAATTCAATTTCTGGGGTTAGAGACCTCAGAAAAGGCTCAGATTTGGAGGGATGCCTCCAGAGACATGTCCCATTAGTATGCAACTGACAGACTCTGAATCGGAGGTCATTAGGCTGGGTTTTCAAATGTTTGAAAATCCATAAGAAAAGGCTTTTGAGACTTGGCCTTTGGTCTTAGGATTTGAATTTGAATTTTGAATTTGATCTGGATTTTGAGTTTTGATTGATTGGGCTTGGGGTCCCTAAATCATTTATGACTATTTGAGAGAATCATAAGTGATTAGACAAAATTAAGGTTTGATAGAAGAATGGTTCAAAGTCTAGATCAGGGATTGAGTTGCCTGAGAGTCTAGACATGATTGACTAGGTTTGATATCTAGGTTGATTTGAAGTCAAGGTTGATCAGGAGTTTGAATTGATTTGAATCTAACTATGTCATAGAATCTAGAAGAATTTTAGGGACTAGACTTTAGAAGGTTCGTAGCATCTAAGAAATCCTAGAGTCTAAGAAAATCCTAGATTCTGGAGTCTAGAAGTCCTAGGATCTAGAGTAGATCCTAAGGTCTGTATTCTAGGAGAATCCTAGGTTCTAAATTGATCTGGAAAGATCCTAGGGTCAAGATAGGTCCTAGGGTCTAGAGTCTAGATTGATATAGGGTCAGGATTTATCTGGAATCTGGATGGGTCCCTAGTGACCTCATACAAAAATGAGGTCAACAACGCCCAACAATCTATCTGTCGCCGGCTACCTTTCCATGAACGAAGTTTTTGGGCTCCTTTCTAGTGGTGATCTCTTCTCTAGTGTGGAGCATCTTCTTCCGCTAACCCCACGAGTGAATGAGGGAGGAGGCCCTCAAGGTGAAACCTCTCATTATTAAATGTGGATTTTGTTATTGCACTCATAAAACTTACTCTTGTCTTTGAAGTTTGATCGAATTGTCTAGGTTAATCTAAAGTGCACTTCTTTGCCTAAGCAAGTTGAAAACTACAAATTTATAAAATCTTTCTTTGTTGTGAACGATAATTTTATATTGGAAAGCTTTAAACAATTGTTCTTCTTAATTTCTCGTTAATTTCTCGTTAACTGTAGTTTCACATCATGAGCATTAGACAATCATAGAGTATTGAAAGCACTTGATGCTTTTGGAAATTCTGGTAAGGGCTGATCTACATGATATATATTTATTAGGATTCAACTAATTCCTGCGTCTCCCTAAAACTTGTTATGCCAGTATTAGCATTTTGGAAGGGATGATGGGGTATGTGCAGAGTTGCTTCTTACTGCCTTCCCAAATAGTACGTTAATGGTGTTGTTATGAGTTTAAGAATTATGGTGGACGGAGCTCTAGTTCATTTTTAATTGTCAATATTTTATGCTTTTTTTGACTATAAATGCGGCACTGCATGCCATGCAATTACATTTGGAAGAACTAGACAAGCACTTTACGACTTCTTTCTACTTGCAAGAAAGATAATTACAATTTATCTTCTTTCCAGGGATTTAGTTTAGTCTCTGTGCATCACAATGACAAGCTCTTTCTAGTTGCTTTTGGGGGAAACAGAAAGGAGCTATCAAATCAGGTTAGAGAAGGAAATGCATCAGCTATTGTCCGCATAATTTCAAATGTTTTCTTACTAAGTATTTTTTCTGCAGACTGAAATATTGGTAATGGTAAAAAATGAGCATTCAATGAGCTGGAGATGTGTACCAGGTGCCGACGTTTTACCCTATGAGGATAGCTTAGGAAAACCCAAAGATCTTGCTGCTCATGTCAGCAGCAATCCTCAACCGCGTTCGGTTGGGAGATTTGGTGTTGCTTCCGCGGTGGAGCATCATGCTTCTGGTAGGAAATCGCTGTCTGATTCATCTATTGATCCAAATGCTAGTTCTGGCACTATTTCGCTTCGCAGGCAATTTCATAATGAAGAAGAGTACAATGCTAAACACAAGATGCATAAAACTCCCGAAGAGGACAAATATAAGGTGGCTAATTGTGCCTCAGAACGGCATAATCCAAGCTCACAGGTGAGCAGATAATTACTTCAATTAAGTGCTTGATCAGCATTTACGCCTGCTAGTCAGTTGTGATTTATGTTGTTTTTACTTTATTAAACGTCACTGAATAATGATTTTGAATTCTTTTTCTATCAAGTGCTTGATCAGGATTAGGATAGGTTTGTAGTTATTCTGCTTAAAAACTGTTGTAATTGATTTTAGATAACTTTTATCCAATTGATTATCAATGTTTTCTCCTTTTCTTTCATAATGTTCTAACTCTTAATTTATCCACCAATCCTATGAGTGCATTTTTTTTTCTTAGTTAAGTTCTATTTTAATCTACCCTAATATACTTATATCTTATTTTGTCTTTCTTAGTTGCTAATTTACTTGGTACAATTAATGCTAAGGTTGCATACCTTGTTTCCAATAAACTTATGTTTGAAGAGTTTAGCAATCCAGAACTAAGCCGTGAACCATAACTTTTCACATCAATTCTGTGTTTTTTTCTTGAAAAATTTTCTGAACTTCATAAAATCTGTGATAATCTTCCAGTTTCCTTGCTTCTAACATGTCGCTAAGGTTTCGCCTGCAGCACATCTGCAAAGAATTAAGGTTCACTCAGGAATGAGCAACTTAATTTATTTGACTTTCAACTAAATGTAGAGAATGCCCTATTGGTTGCATTTAGTCTCTAGTTTCAGGTGAATGATTTACATGATAATTGAAACAGTTTTTGCAGCCTATAAAACTTAGTGATCTATCCTTTTTTGCGATATGTTCACCATCCATGAGAATCTAGAGAATCTAGAGAGATAAACTTACTAGCTTGGCTGCAAACTACTGGGAAATGTGGGTGTAAAACAGATTTAGTATTTGTGATTAACTGGTTTCTTTTATAGATCTGCAGCAAGGTTGAGAATATCACGACCCGGCCCAGCTAGCCCGAAATAACAGGGCGAGAACAATCGGTCGTACGAAAGCACATATGAAACATAAAAAATTTCATTGAAGCTTTAATGATAAGACATAAACAACATCCAATTATATGAAAGAGTCACTAATGAAAGAGTTCTAGATTTTTTCTTTTAAATTTCGAGGACGAAATTTTTATTAGGAGGGGAAAATTGTAAAACCCGAAAGTTACGATCATAGGTCGTCGCATGCATTTCGATGCGTCGCGACGAAACTTAAATAAAAATTTTGAAGTTAACAAAATTCGATGAAAATAATTTTATAAAATCCTACGCAAAATTCTGATCGTTTTGATATGTAGGATTTATAATTAATTATGTGTATTTTGGGAATTATAAAATTCGGAAGATTAGAAATACCAATATTACCCCTAATTGTTTCTTAAGTTAAATTCACTTAAGTAAGGGCAAGAAGGTCATTTGCAAAAACCAATTTCTCTTAATAGGCAAAACCGAACCCCTCTCCTCTCTATTAACGCATAACCGAGAGGAACGAGCGGACAAAGGACGGACGGGAAGGACGGCTAGGGCTTGGCGACGAGCTCTTCGGAGGCGATTTTCTTGCGAAAAATTTAGGGGAAATCGAAGAGGAGATCGAGGGAAGAAGAATGTATGTCTTAGAATTTCGTTTCCTCTTCTAAATCTCAAGTTATTTGAGAACGGAGTTTCTAGGGTTTTTTCTAGAAAATGCATTTTCTTCCAAATTTCTTTACGAAATTTTAGGTAAGGATTAAGAGATGATTTAGCGATGAAAATGAAGTTTTTGGAGAAATTTTTGGAGGATGAAATTGTAGGATTTTTACAAAAAAATTAAATTTCTATAAAGTGCTTTTACAAAAGTTATTCCTAAGGGCATTAGGAATGTTTTAAAACATAAATTTGGATTTTTTAATGAAAATTTTATTTTTAATAATTTCTTAAATTATTTAATGCGAAAATTAATAAGATATTTATTAAATTATATTTAGGGATAATTTTGATATTAAGATTTGAGCGAAATTGAAGATTTAGGGTTTTCAAAAATTTAGATTTTAAATAATTCCGAAAATAGAAAATTAATTATGTTAATTATTGAAAATAATTATAATGTGTGCTTAGTTCAATTGTAACTATCTTTAGGTGTGGATTAAGTTGGAGACAAGTGGTTAGACAACGTCGTGCAATGTTGTGGAGGTGGTTCGATACTGGCAAGATAGGTGAATTACATTTAAATTGAGTTTATGAAATTTTAATTAAATATTTATACACTTTTAAAAATGTTACAAGTTAATGTTCATGAATTCTTTATTATGGTTTTAGCTTTTCAATATTTGCTTATATGTATAACCTGTTATATAAAATATTCAAATTAATTAAACAATTTAAGACATAAGAAACTCAAGGTTTTCATTTACCTGATTAAACATTGAAGATTATATCAGGCATTGAATAGTTTCTAATCCTTTGATGAAAATAAGTATTATATAATGCATGTGCATGTTGATCCGGAAGTGCCAAAAATGGTAATGAGATTCTACGGTGCCAAATGGTAAAGGGGCTTGCAAAAGCCAAATGGTAATGGGGTTCTTCTGAGCCAAATGGTAAAGGAAATTGCCAAAAGCGTGTACCTGATCAGTACAAACACTGGTGTTTCCGGAACTGGTGTTTATCATATTATGATTTTGAAAGTTATGCATTTAATGAAATGATTTAAGTAAAAGGAAAATGTATGGAAATGAAAGAATAGAAGAATATGGAAAAAGGAAAATGTCTCAAGAGTGATTATTGAAACTGTTTTATAAATTCATGCATAAATGCTTATTCTGATCTTTTACTATTTCATGCTTAATGACATATTTAAGAAAGATAAGAAAAATATTTCATAAATTTGAGATAAATGTTTTTCATTTGCTGAGCGTTGGCTCATCCTACGTTTGAAAATATTTTTCGAGAGAAATTATTAAGAAGCGATGGCTACAATACGACAGTATACCTGTTGTCGTAGAGGACCTCGAAAAGAAGAAAGATTTTTATGTTTTATGTTTTCTGTGGAGTCTTTGATCTATATCTGTGTAATTTGTGAAAGTTTATGTAGCTGTTGATGATTTAAGTTTTTAGTAGTTGTGTGAGAAGAAACAACTTTGGTATTAATGTTATTAGTGGCTCTTTCATATAATTGGATGATGTTTATGTCTTATCATTAAAGCTTTACTTCTATATGTGCTTTCCGTACGAACGACTGTTCCCGCCCCGTTATTTCGGGCTAGTCGGGCCGGGTTGTGATAAAGAAGTCATAACATTAGCATGGAAACATGTGCCATGCCACTTCTAACATAAGTATTGGCCCTAATTTTTTACATTCTTAAGGCCAAGGCATAATTAAAAAAGGATTGTAGGACATCCTGTGGTTTGGAGTTTTGTATTATTGATTTAAGATGAGCGGTATAAAATTATGCTAACACATAAACTTCTTAATCAAATCTTTAATTTAGACAATCATTCGTTTTGGTTGATTGGTTTTGATTGGGTAGACATGGAGTTGATTGGCCTTGGCTTGATAAATTTGTTGGTCCTTTGTGTGGTAGATTATAGAAAAATGACTCGTAATGTATATCAGGGCCGTCCTTTACGATTATATACAAGGACATCAACATGGACCCTCTTCTAATTCATTAACCGAGGCAAACCTAACATTATCCCAGTCATTTGAACTTGGGAGGCTTTGAAGGTCAACAACAATCTTATCTCGATCTCGAGCCCATGTATTGAAAAAGGGAATGAAAATCGTTTAAGCATATGAGAACTTTAGCGGTTGGAGTAGGGATGGAAAATCCCATTGCAGGGAGCAGAAATCCAATAGTTGTAGGGAGCCAAAGTACAAGTCATAGAAATCCCATAGCTACAGCGAGGTGCATAACAAATGCCCGAAAAGACAGCCAAGGAATTGAAGCTGAGGGAATTGGAAATTCTAAAAAAAAGAAAACCACAACCAAAGGCTGATAATGGGTAAATCCCATGACAGAAGGACCCCAAAGATCTACATCAATAATCTAGATTGTCCTTGGTCTGTGCTAACACTGTTGCAATTCATGCTTCAAGAATCCCATTGGTACGATCGAGCTTGGCAGATAGGATTAGACAATCATCTTAGATGATTTGATCTTATAAATATTGGCGTTATGATGGCCCGATTAGGAGAGTAGATGTACTAAATTAGACCTACGTTAAGAAATGCAGAGGTAAACCTTAAAGGATTTGGTCAGAAAATACTAAAAATGACCTCCTCCTAATTAGATTTAAATGAGAATTTGATCTTAATAGGACACAATGAAGATAAATGATTCATGTAGCAAACCCCATAGTGTGATAAAGACTTGATGTTGTTGTGGCCAAGGAATTTGTTGCAGCTCCTGCTTATAAACTAATTAGATAGTATTACATAAATACAATGGAATTCTCTTTGATTATAAATCATCAGTCTTATTGTATCAACCAAAATGCATCTTTCTCATGCTAATTTTTTTTAATAAATTGTTATTTTCCACATGCTCATCTCATTAATAATATTTATACTTTATTAACGTAAAATATCAACACCTCTCAACACAACTAGTAGGAAAAGGAGCAAGCGTAGAGCATTGAGATTCACCAATTTTTCTATCAGCTATGTGTAGATCTGGTCGTAAAATTTTGAGTTCAACAAAATATTAGTCAAAAAGGCGGGCAACACATACGTGTAAACGAATTGAGTAAAAGAAAACAAGTAGAATAAGAGTAATATGACCAAGAAGTAATGCTAAAATCCAATATTTTAAAAATTAGATCG
This sequence comes from Dendrobium huoshanense, assembly GCA_016618105.1. Classification (NCBI taxonomy): domain Eukaryota; kingdom Viridiplantae; phylum Streptophyta; class Magnoliopsida; order Asparagales; family Orchidaceae; genus Dendrobium; species Dendrobium huoshanense. Next base: position 84,683,190 of record CM028358.1, read on the forward strand.
AACCAGGTGGTTCAACCATTTGAACTGAGAGCTGGTCGGGTAACCAACTCGTTCAAACCTCAAAATTTGTTTTGCTTTGGATCGGTCAAAATTGGAGTGAACCGCCGGTTGGGTAACCGACGAACCAATCCCAATTTCCAGAAATTGTTCGGTTCAATTGAGCCATTTAAATAATTTAAATTAATTTAATAAATTTATATAAAATATTTAATAAATCATTAAACTTAAAAATCTATTATAAATTATATATATTTAACTTTTTAATAAGAATGAAATTTCTATAAAAAAATTTATCAAAGAAGCATCAACTATGCCCTTCTCACATGACCCCGTCATAGAGTTCCTAGCATATGCAAACCTAAAAAACTATATAAACAATATTAAAAGAGAGTTCTCAAGTGATATGAGATTAAATAATTAAGTTGAAGTTATCAAATTCACAACATATAAATTATAAATTTTTAAATAGATTTTTTAATTAATTTAGAATTTGAATAATTTTTATATTTTTATTTAATAATATCTAATTTTTTATCTATTTAATTTGTTAATTTATTTACTTGCATATCATAAAAAATTAATTGTTTATCTATTTATTAATGATAAATAATCTTATAAGAATGATATATATATATATCTAATATTATAATGTATATGGTATAAAATTTATAGGTATAAATTATATCTAAATATATAATATAGATTAATAATAATTTATATTAAATTTATAAGTTTTAATGTGAACTAAATTTATATTAAACATGAATCTAATTTAAAATTGAAGGTATTTAAATTTAAAATTACAGATAATATTATTTGTTTATAAATTTTAGTTATTTTTTAATCTCAGATTTATATTATTTCATCATTATTATTTTATTTATATGTTATTGTAAGTTTTAATATTTTTTACATCTTTCATATCAACTCTCTTCACAATCTTTCTAAATTCTTACGTATACTAGAGTAAACACTGCATGCAACACATACCAAAAATCCAAGGATGATTCTAAATTTAACTTCATATATTTGTGATGATACTAATTTCTGTGATGCTGATGATGTTTTTTGTTATTTTTGAGAAGCATTTAGCATTTTGACATGCCTGTGTATCTCGATGTTTTAATGAAGATTCTTGTCAATAACTATAACAAATCATCTCTTTAGGCGGTGGACGTTATGCACAAGCCACAAGAAACTACAGTTAAGGTGGATATAGCAGGGATTCTAGCATCCTCAGAAGAGAATTCAGTAATATTCAACAGTGATAATTCCCTTCCACGTCAGAAGCCAGGAGATTCTTGCCACCCATCATGCAGCGATCACATTTCACAGGTAGAACCTGTTGATGTTGAAGCAGTTCCTCTCTCAAACCCGGCAAATATCTATCAATTGTATGAAACAAAGGTTGCTAACTTGGTAAGGAAAAATGCCCTGCTCGAAGGGCAACTTTCCACTTCATTGGCGAATCAAGAAGCTACTGAGAAAAACCTGTCGTTAGTTCTGAAAGGAAAGCAGGAAACAGAGAAAAAGCTCAATGATACTCTGAAGGAAGTTGATTTGTTGAAAGAGAAATTGACAAATTTGGAACTAATTCAGGAAGAGGCAAATAGTGTCTCCAACATGGTTCACTCTGATAATGTGAGGCTTGAGCATGATGTAGCTTTTCTTAAAGCAGTTTTAGATGATACCCAAAAGGTTCATAATTTCAAATTTTCAAATTTTATAAAATTTAGGTTTTATTTGTTTTATGCTGAAATGTTATTGGTATGATTCAGGAGCTGCACTCTACTAGGGGAGTACTTGCTGGAGAAAGAGCAAGAGCCTTTCAGCTTCAGGTATCAACATTCTTTCATGATTTTATTAAACTTAAGAGAGCTTTGAAAGATTTTATAAACATAGAACTAACACTATGTTGTTCTTGGGTCGAAGAGTTGAACTAGTTTGGGGCTAATAGATGGACTGGTTTGGGTCTAAGGGGGTAAAGTTGAATATAAAGAAGCTAATTACATAAAAAGTAATTAACTAAATAAATTATAGGCTAATTCCTGCAACTGGAACATTCGACTAGTCTAAAAATTGTAGCTGGGACCTTTTGTGGCATCCTTGTGTGGATGGTGACTTGCATTAAGAGCTTTCCTTCTTTGGTGATATACTCAGATATGTGTATTGCTGTCTTTGAAAGGTTCTTTATTAGTTCTCACCCAATCTTCCCACTTATTCTGTATTGTAGTGAGATCTAATTGGATATATTGTTGCCTAAAACTCTCATCGTCATGAAAAATAATGAACTGTGGTACCATTAAGAGCAAAAAGTCATCGCGAAAAATTGCTTGGGAAGAAGCTCTCAGGATCTGACACAATGGGTTTAGGGAAATCATGTTAATGAATGACCCTTGTGGCAAGTAAATTGGTGTGAAATAGCAGTGTAAACTCTAGAATTTAGGAGTCCAGTGATGAAATCCATGGACAAATTCTCCCAAGTTTGAGATGGGACTAGAGGTAAGAGAAGGCCAACGGGTGTCATGATAGAAATTTTAATTTCTTGACAAATGAGGCATTTGCTGATGAAATCAACAGCTTATTTATGTAGTCTAGGCCAAGAAAAAATTACAGCAAGTCTTTTGATGGTTTTAAGTGTACTCCCATGACCTACCAGAAGAGTTGAATGAAATGAAATTCCATTAGTAAATAATTTATAGAGCAAAATGTTTACTGATATAAATGTGGCCTTTATAATAGAGGAGGTTGTCCTTATTTGAAACAGGAAGTCACTCATAGCTAATTGCAAAATTATATGGAGTACATCCGGTTCTGCAAGCGTTTCCTATTTCAAATCTTTAAGCAAAGAAAAAGAAATTAGTAATTAATGGAAAAAAGAAGAAAGAGAAGAAGGGGAGGTCTCATCGACGTCGAGCACGAGGGATAAATAACCAGCAGCTATATGATAGGAAATACTTAGTTCGCAAGCAAACCTATCACTAATTGGAAAAAAACAGCGAGAATAGCGCAAAATTTGTGCGAAATCAGCCCCAAAAATAATAGTTTGCAATCAAAGAAATAAAGCAAAACACACATGAAAGCAAGATACAAGTGATCCCCAATTCGAGAGGAGGATCGTCTCTCCCAAATCTCTAGACAAGAGAGTCTAGAGCCCAAGCACCAAGAAACCCTAATTCCCAATTAATCCAAACATGAAAACTCCTTATTTCCCTCATGCACTTTAATACCCAAACTTTCCTAAACCAATTTCCCTCCTAATTGTCTTAGCCGCTCCCCTCTATTTTTTTTTTGAAATTCCATTAGATGTGGTGGGCCCCATTTGTTTGGCGGAAAAGGCGTGTATTGAGCTGGCCCTTTGGCTGGCTGGGCCGGTTCTCCTTGAACCGGCGTAACACTATATTTGTATTACCGGGTTTATATTCAATGTGAAAGGTGAAACATAAGAATTTGCGAATGTAGTGTTATTGATTTGGAGTTCGTAAATGTTTAGTTGTATGTTCCCGAAGGTTTTTTATGATCTTTGCAAATAAGTAATTATGTGCCTAAAGTATATTGGCTCCATTTACAAACAACGTCAGTAATAGCATATAACTCTTTTAGGCGAGTTGATAAGTTGAGGACTTGAGATAAATGAAAGCCTAATTTCTTGTTAAAGAAAGAGATTGGATGATTTTTGTGCAAAAGAATAACAGTGATACCAACATTGAAAGCATCCATCTCAATAATAGATGGTTTTTTAAACTCAGGTAAAGTTAAGTTTGGAGTAGAAGCCATAGCAAGTTTTAGGTTAGTGAAAGAAGGATGAGCTTGAGGCTTTGTTTGGGACGGCTTTCTTATTGCCTCTTAAAATAGCTTTCTAGTACAAAAAAATTAATTTTTGTGCTTGAAAGTTATTTTAAGAAGCAACAAGAAAGCCGTCCCAAATAAAGCCTAAGTGTCCCACCTAAAATAATTTTTCTTATGTAAGTTTGTTAAAGGAGCTGCAATAGAAGCATAGTTAGATATAAAATGATGTTAATATCCTATTAATGGCTCTTAGATGGTGTAATGATAAAGGAGTTGGCCGTTTAGTCATTGCTTTGAGCTTATTGGGATTGGCTTAACTTTATGATATCTAAAATGAAGACCAAGTTTAGAGAGTAATGAGGCTCCATTGAATTCATATGGAAGTTCGTCAACAGTGGAATAGAAAATTTATCTTTGATAGTTTAGGCATTTAGGGCATCTTTCATCGACGCAAAATTGCTAAGTATCATCATGCTTTTTTACAAGCAGAGCAGTAGTAGAAAATGGGCTATGGCTATGAAAAATCAAACCAGTAACTAACATTTCAACTACCAATTGTTCAATGGCATCATTTTGAAAATGAGGGTAGAGATTTGACAGATGTTAATGAGTTTGGACTGTGATGGAGGATTAATATAATGATCAATTCGTCTTTGCAGTGGCAAGCCTGGCCCTTGAGGAGCAAAAAGATGTTTGAAATGCTAGAGCAATTTTGAGATTGAGGTTTCGTTTGGGACTATTTTTTTCTGCTTCTTAAACCTATTTTAAGAAGCAGAAAGAATGTTGTTCCAAACAAAGCCTGAGTCGGATAGGTTGGCAATGATAATGGTAAGTTGATCATCAAATATTTAACTGAGATATCTATATCAGTGTTTAAGGATTGTGTTTGAAGTGTGAAAACGTGAACAGAGGATGGATGGGAAATCGAAGCACATAGTTGATTGTTTTGGTGGTAGTAGTCTTAGACTTTGTTTGGGACGGCTTTCTTTCAACTTCTTAAAGCAGCTTTTTAGTATAAAATTTTTTAATTTTATATTAAAAAATTGCTTTAAGAAGCAGTAAGAAAGCCGTCCCAAATGAAGCCTTAATGATGGGCAGAGCTAGTGGTGATTTATGCCATTGATATGAAGGCATGGAAAGTAAATCTTGAAATGTAGATTTATGATGACAAGCAAATTCCATCACATTTAACAAAGTTATTGGTTTGCTAATAAAAGTTTCCTTCACAATTCTTGCTTAAGACCACAAATTAAATAATTTACTACATTTGATTTAGATATAACAGATATATATATCAACTCTGAGGGCCTGTTTGGCTACACATAGGATTTGGTAGATTCAGCGCCAGTAAAATCTCTATAGGATTGAAGTCTGAGAACTGATTTCAATTCTTGCTAAAATTTGATGCATGTTTGATTATTTGTTTTAGAATTTAAGATCTGAGAGAGAGAAATTCATCAATTTATTAAATCATGTAAACAATTTGATTTATAAATTTTTTTATTTAATCAGTAATGGAGCTGAATGAGATTATCTAAACCGTAGCATTTCGTTTGGGGCGACTTTCTCAATGCTTCTAAAGCAGTTTTTAGAAGGCATCTAAAAAATCTGAGTTCTCGAAAACAATCTCGTTTTCTTTTTCTATTTTATTGTTTATTTAGAGCTATTAAACAATTAATTATGCTAATCAATGCATCTGTTTAATTTTTCTTTATTGCAGGTAGAAGTCTTTCACCTGAAGCAAAGATTGCATTCTTTTGAGAACAGGGCACCAACGCCTAGAAAACCTTTCCACATGTAGATTCAAGACAAGGCATTATCTTTCTTTTCTATTTTGACTTAAAATTCTGTATAGATTTTGACTGAAAGATTGATTGCTGGAATTATGATGAGTTCTGTACTTAAGTTTTATTTTATTTTTTATTAATTAATAAAAATTAGAGTTTTAACTCAGTAACAAACAAATAATGTCATTTAATCATTTCAAAATTATAAAAAAAATAAATTTATGATTCTTATATTTTTTAATGGATATTAATTATTACTTACAATGTTTTATTTAATTTTATCTTTAATTTTCAAAGTTTTAAGCATTGTTGAAGATGAGTTTTTCTCAATTAATAATATTTATTATTGTGATAAAATATTTATATATACTTTTCAGTGTAATGATCTAATCATCAACTAAATACTGATCATAATTTAAAATGTTAAACTAGATATTCAAATTTCGCTCTTACAAGAAAAAAAGAAATATAATTATAATAACAAATAAATTAGCCTAACATTTTGTGTGCTGACATGCTTTTGAAATTTAGACTTGCATAAAAATCATCTAAATCAAAGATCCTGATACCAATCTAAATGGCGGAGGCAAATGGATTATTTCAATTTTTTTATGGAGAATAAATTGAATATTTACTTTACTATGAAAAACATCAAATTATAGAATATCTTAATATATATTTAGTAGATATAAAGAGATCAGATTCTAAGAATAAAAAAAGAAGTATATATGGAGGGGGAAAAATGGAGCTGACATTCTATTTGTTCATACAAAGCTGCTTACATTATAAATTCAAGCTTGGCAAGAGCAGTTCTTAGCAGTTGCAGAGACTATCAAAATACAATATTTTAGTTAATAACACTTTAAATATTTCGAAATAAAGCCTTACTACGGTTTGCAAAGCAGATCAAGCCCTTCTCATATGCTGCTTTGCTTGATTTCTGATAGTTCATATGGGCCTGCTTCACCATCTTAGAGCTCAAACTATTAAAGAGTTTTTGTTGCTTACAAAAGATCATTGTCTTCTGGATCAGCTTCAGCATCTTCGACTTCATTTTCTTCATCTTCATCAGGTGCATCTGGATCTATACCCTGCGAAAGTAAGTGAAGAAAAATGAAAATTTCATTGATTTATCAACTGGAAATACTTTGAACAACTGCAAGGGCTGCATGATTCACCTTCATTTGTTTCTCCAGGCGCTCTAAACCCTTTTTAGCAGCACTGTTATGTGGATTTATCCTGAGATAAACAGAAGATACTAATGAAGAAAATGCATATTTTAAACTTGTAAGGAAATTGTCCATATTCATGTGCCACTTCAGTTGATGAAACTTCTGCAAAAATGACAATATATATATGACTACATTGCTTGAGTGTTTTGGCTGATATGGCTTAACACAGATTATTGATTCATGGTTTAGACTTTGTTTGGAATGGCTTTCTTACTGCTTTTTAAAGCAGCTTTCTAGTATAAAAAAAAATTGTATTGAAAAATTGCTTTAAGAAGCAGTAAGAATTAATGTCCCAAACAAAATTTTAGTGTACTGGTGAATGTAAACGGAGTGGAGACATTGGTGTAAGATGGACATTGAAATGGGCACTCATCAGACTGAAATGACAGACTGCTTGCTTCAAAGTTTACTAATCTAGTAATGGAAACTTCTTCTGGATATTTAATCAATAATATAAGGTGATCGGTGCATACCTTAATGCTGCTTGATAATGGGAGAGAGCTTCAGATAGCATATTTGTAGCAGCAAAAACCTGAGCCAACTTGGTGTGTAGAGAATCATCTGCACAATCTTTAATATATTTTTCAAGAAGACAGACTGCATCTTTAGTTCTGCCCTCAACAACATGTAGCTCAGCCAATGCTAAAGCAGCATCTAGGTATCCAGGCTCTAGGCGCAGGGAAGATTCATAAAATTTCCTCGCCTGTGTTATAGATTGCCAATGATGTGTTCAAGTAAAAAAAAATCAGATTTCAAAGCCAACATAAAAGCCTTTACGAAGAAAGAAACCTTCAAGAAAAAGCCACAGAAAACTACTAACTTAAGGAAGACTTTGAAGGTAAACTAAAGATTAATCACAAATAATCAACTTTAAAATAATGCAAAGAATTGAAGCGAATTCTTAAAAAACTTGTTCGTAAATGATGTGTCTAAACCCTAAAAAAACAAAGTAGAGTGCACGTATTGCAGCCCGCACTTTATGCAGCTTTACGATTCTAAGTTAAACTGTTAAAGTGCACCTTTTCTTTAAAAATAGGTAGCATGTCGTGGATCTTGGATTGCCAAACCAGCTACATATTGTTAAACCAGGTTTAAACTGAACCAGCAACGCTGGCTCAAAAAGAACCGACACTGCAGTTCATTCTCATTACAAATGATAAAAGAGTTTCTGAGGGGTAAGCGAGCAAACGAATTCACAGAAAGAGGGCTACAATTTTGAATTATATGGAGATGTAAGAAGGTGAAATCAAACGAATCGAAGACATGAGAGCCAGAGAGAATGTGTGGGAAGAGGAGAAAGAAATACAGAGACAGAGGTGAGAGAAGAAGCTGCTTTTTAGTTTCCAATTTCACCATTGCTTTTTATTGGAAAAATGGCATATCTTCATAAACAAAATATAATCATCCAATTTCTACAGAAATACTACAGCTGCACCAAATATAAAACTTTTATGCCAATTAATAAAATCTCTAACTATCAAATGAGAAGCTATGAAAATAACTTAAAAAAGACCGTGCACTCCACAAATTCACACAGCACACTTGTCTCCCTCTAAGAGCCCACACATCTGCCATTGTTTTTCTCGTTCGCAATCGCAAGAGACATTGGCGCCTTCTCCACGCGCTTGGAGTTTTGACTTAGGTAACAAACATTGTGCTGGGACACTCTGCTTCCTCCAACTTTTCCTTCTAACATCATTGAAATCAAATTTATTCGTTTTGCTCCTTGCATTGACTTCGTTGTGTTTTCCTTTGCGAACTTTGCTACTCATAGCCGTTGTTCTTTCTCTAATTTGATGTAGGATGATCAGGGTTTGTTAATAAAAACCTAGAATTAAATGCACAAAAAAAATAGAAATAAAGTCATAATATGCTACACTATGCTATCAACTTCAGCAAAACTCAAGTCACCTTCAATGCAAAAATAACCAATGTGCTTTTTCATTACAAATAATAGTGCAAATTCCCAAAATTTAAATCTCGCAAGGAAAATCACGATCAAATATAAAATTCAAAAATAATTAAAGATTCCCAGCACCAAAAGAATTCAACATATATAGCACTTGATAAAAATTCAATCATAAACACACGCCAATCAATAAACTAGTAGATACAAAGAATAATGACATAAATCATCCAATAGATGATCTAATATTTACGCTAGCACAAGGAAGCTCACCATCCAAAGCAATTTTCAAGACTTCATGATGCGGACATCCAACCGTCCATGCTTATCCGAAGAGGAGCTGAAGATCGACGACCGAGATCACTTTGTTTTATTTTAGTTTATTAAGTGTATTTTGATTTAATTTTGCAATTTCCCTTTTTACCTTTTGTCTTATGTAAGCCCAAGGGGCTAATCTGTCTTTTAATTTCTTTTGAGGCCTATATATAGAGGCCCCTTCTCTTGTATTTGGTATGATGGATTAATAAAAAAAATTGTGTTTTGCACTTGTGTTCTTTGGCAAGAACTTTAATGAAATCCCTATGGGAGGGAGTCGGAGTTTCCACCAGCCGCAGGATGGGTCCGGGCTCGTGGCGTGAAATCCCTTGGAGAAGGGCAACGTAGTACCCGTCAGCCGCAGGATGTGTCCGGGCTCGCGGTTGTATCTTTTATATTTTGTTTATTTGTTTTGTTCCTTATTACTCATAGTCGTTATCTTCATCCTCTTCCTACTTCCACCAAACCGGACATAGCTCCACCACCTTTCACGGCCAAGCCACAAGCCGCCAGCCATCCCCTTGGTTTCCTCCCCTCTCCACTTGCCATCAAGTCTTTCCTAAATTAGCTTTCATATTTTAGGTAACTATCCTAATGATCAAATTCAAATTTTTTTAAATTTGAATAGTTGCCTAATTTCTAAACCCTATTTTAGGAAACTTACTAATTCATAGTCTATTTAAATTTTAAATTAAATTGGGATGAAATCTTTTCATGCCAAATTTAGTTTATTAATTTAAGTTGGCATTGAATGCCTCATTAATTCATCCCATCCCTTTCCCTCTCTACACCTCATGCTCAATTTAGAATTGGATAAATTTTGGACAGAATTTTGAATTCTAAATACTTAATTTGAAATTCAAAATCTTTCCTAATTTACCAAATCTATTTTAGGAATGCTCTTAAATTAAATCTATTTGAAATTCAAATTCAAATTAGATTTATTTAGTCACTTTCCTAATTCCTAAAGGCCTTAATTAAATAATCCAAATCATCTCCCCAATCTCCTCCCTCATCATTATGCCGCCGGTCCCCCCCTCTATAATGAATGCAATGATTTATTTCCTAAACCTCATCTTCCTCGCTTGGAAATAAATTCAAATCAGCCTCTATCTCCCCTAGCCGGAATCTCCCAAGGTCCTCATACGTATTTCTTTCCTCAAATCACCCTCCTCCCCACTTGGAAATATTTCCAAATCATTCCTTCAGCTATCCGTCTCCTTCCCATGTATCTGAACAAGCTTCTTTCCTCCAAAACCCTTCCTCACAGCCCAGCCAACTTCATATTTCTGTTTCTCAAGCTTGCTGCCAGAAATTCCTGCACCTGACTTTGATTTTCCACTTATTCCAGCAAGAATATCTTGCTGTCCAGCACTTTGGAAGGCCACGAATGGCTGTCCCAGAGTTTCTATGTGCTGCCCAAAGCTTTTCTGAGCAATATAGGTTGCTGTCCATAACAGTTTTCTGCATTCCGGACAGATTCTACCTGCTGTCCTGAAGTTTCTACAAGACAAAACTGCTGTCCCTGCCGTCAATGATGCTGTTTAAACCACACTAATTGCTCTTCAAGACCCTTAGGATTCAAAACCTCCTACCCGTTCTACATCACTTCACATAGTAAATAAATTTAATACTAAAAATAGTAAAGCTAACTACTGAAACTAATTGCTAAAGCAAAGTACTGAAAGAAAAAAATAGGGTATTATAGCAGAATATTAGTGTCCGGCTAGTAAACAACTGAAAACTATAATCTAGTGCCACGCTAGCAAACAACTACAAACAAGAGCTTCTACAAGTATAGTCCAACTTACCCTAAACATACACCAATGGGCTACTTCTAAGTGAAGCAGTAAGCCTTATACATTGGGAAAATAACCCTAAAATCCATTCACACCAAATGTTGGGCAGCTTTGCCTATAGGGCTAAGTTGTAAAACCCACTTTTCGACAATTTCTAGCAGAGAAGCCGTAAGTCCAACTCTAGAGGAAATATTTAGATAGTAACCTAATCCTAGACCCCTCTATGGGCCACCCTTAATAAAGGCCGTAAGACCCGTCACCTGAGCTACTTTCAAGTGAAGCAGTAAGACCCGCTTTTAACCCATACTTGAGCAACCTCTAAATAGAGGTTGTAAGAGTCGCTACTCGGGCTACTTTCAACCTAAGTCGTAAGTCTTGCTACACGGGTTACTTTCAATGATAGTCGTAAACCTCAACCTAAATCTATACTACATGCAACTCCTAAATGGATTATAAGACCTAACCTGAATTTAAACAACGGGCAACTCTTAAGCAGAGCCGTAAGTTCTAACCCAAATCAAACAAAATTAAAATCCACTTCAGTTTACTTGGGGATCTCTGAAAGGAGGCAACCCATGACTGCTAATCAGATTTTCTAGACACTACAATCAATGGTTGTTATTATTGGCAGAGTGAAACCCATGGTATACCTTGGATGACGGAACCATGGGATCTTGATCGGATGTACCTTCATCCCCCCCATAACTAAAACTAAAACACTTGCACACTTTACACTTCTTGCACAATTAAATGTAATTTCATCCTTAATCGAGAATGCTCTTCCACGTATTAGAAAGGGTAATTAACTACGAGGGTTTGTGCTCATAGGAAGTGAAACCTCAAAATTAAATAAACTTTAATGTCGATCATTAGAGAAAATCTGGTTAAATTAAAAATTCAATCTACCTCGGGAAAAATGAGATCTATAAGCTTACAAAAGCGGGGTTCATGCCCTAGCGCCATCTTTTCTTGAGGGTGAACACTTGCATTCGGGACTTCCTTATAGTTTTGGTGTTAAGGCCGAGGTAGTGCATGAAGAGGGCTAGTGCGACATGGTCATGAGTACGTGCGACATGGGTTTGGCGTTTAAAGGAGAAACACAAGTATAAGGAAGGTAAGGTAGATAGATTTTCATTGAATTTTAATAATTATAATAAGAATTTTTTTTTTTTTTTTTGACAAAAAATTTCTTGCTAGCTCACATTAAAATTGTATCATCATATCACCCACAAGCAAAATTTTGAATAACTCTCATTTGGCGACCAAGGCAATGAGTGTCTATCTTAATTATTTTTTGTGTCCCAAACACACGGGTGTAATCTATTTCACATTGGGGTGGGGGGTGGGGGGGGGGGGGGGAGGGTGCGGGCTACTTTGATTTCTTGTTGATGCATTTCAAACAACATTTGAGTGACATCACATCCGTTGCTCATCGTTGTGGTTTCGCTGGATCAGATTCCCTTTTGAAAATTGTCAAAGTCAACACTAATAAGCACTCCCTAATGCTAATGGTGGCCCCCCTATCAATAATAGCCAAAACATAACCATTCTGATGTGAAACAAAATGCTATGGAGGAGTTACTTGATGAAATTAAAGAGATCAATTGTAACTTAATAACCCAAAGTAAAATTATCACTTATAGCAAAAGATTGAACATCGGAATTCGTGGTTTTAACTTGGTTAGGCAAAGTAGAGCAAGATCAATCCACCAAACAATTCAAGAAACACAAAGAAGAATTGTAAAGCTACGACGTTGCACAAGAATCCATGATTTAATATTGAGAGCTTTCACCTTTGGAGCTCATTCGCTCAACTAGTCTAGGCTTTTAGCGGAAGAAGAATCTCCACATTAGAACCGAGGTCACTCCGAGGAAGAAGGAGCCTAAGGTCGTCATTCTTGGGTAGGTGGCCGGAGTGGTGGAGGGTGGTGGTCGTCCAATGGTACGATATTCTGGCAGTTTCTGGGTGAAGTACAGCCAACACTCATAGTCTGGAATCCAACAGTAAGGCAATACAGAGCTCTGATGCGAATGATTGGATGCTTGCAAGGTGGCGGACAGCAGCACACAACTTCTAGCTGTCCGTGGACAGCAGTTTGGCAATTTCAGGGTGGCGAACAGCCATCCAGCTTGATCTGAACTCCTTGGACAGAAAACTGATGTTTCTGGACAGCAGCTTCTAGGTTTTAGAAGGGTGAACAGCCACTGTTATCCTGCAGAAAATCTGGACAGCAAGTCACCTGCTGAAACACAAGGCCAATCCAGCGAGAATCACATGGAAAAGAGAGGAGAACGTGGGGAAACTAGTGGGAGGTAACGGGTGTGGTTGGGGCAGATTTGGAAAGGAGAGTTATAGAGTATATGGGAGGGATTTAATTCAGTATGAGGGAGAACAATGGGCGGCAGCTCAGGTTGAGATTTGGGTGGGTATTTAATGAGTAATTATGGAGATTAAGGGGATTGGAGAGAGGAGGAGGGCCGGCCATGTAAGGGGTGATGTGGCATGAGGATTTGAATAGGTGGGGGACCACATAAGATTAAATTAATATAACCGAAATTCTGATTTTAATTTCAGAATTAATTATATTAAGTAACTCCTAAACTCATATGACAATAGGAGGGAATTGAAATTTGAATATCAAATCAAGTGTAACTCCCATTAAATTAATTTCCCAATTTAATTTGCCTTAATTAGGAAAGTCATTAAAGGAGGGAAATTTGAAATTCAAAAAAGGAGGACTAGAGGGGATCGGCGGCAAGGGGATTCAAGGGTGGCCGGCGGGCTGTTGGGTGGGTGGCTGGCCGGCGGATGGGGCTTTATAGGCCGACGGCCTGGGCGGCTCCAAAGGGAGGCGGCGGCAAGGGATGAGGGGAAGAGAGGAGGTGGAGTTTGACCGGCGGTGGGGAAATCTCTAGGGGCCGGTGGCAAGAGCAAGGGGAAACGGAAATTGGAAGAATTCTTTAGTGGGAAGAAGATCATGTAAAGCAAAGTAAATAAAAAGGTAACTAGAGAACTCACTAAGAGATCTCAAGGGGAAGCACTCACCAAGAGAACTTCATGCACTCACAAAGAGAACAAAGCATGGGAAATTTTCATTCATTCAATAATCCAATTACAATGCATGAGGCCTCATATAAATAGGTTAAAATGAAAAATAAGAAATGACACAAATGCCCTTCCGGGCTACATAAGCGACTAAATGCCCATAAGGGCAAAAGCGGAAAAACATCAAAATAAAATACGCTACTACATAAAATGACAAAATACAAGTCATGCTCGTGGCCGTCGATCTCCGGCGTCGAAAATGCTGACGATGTCCTCATCACATTCAAATTGTTGTTTGTTAATAGCTGCCAATAGAAACTGTTAATTTACACAACCATTATTAAGAAATTGGCCATGTGGTATCTAAAAAAAAAAACCCAACAAAAATTATATGCAAGTAGGTGCCCTTTTAGGCCGCCACAACTCATATATGCTCTCTATTCAGCCATTACTATTTTGCAAGGCAAAAAATAAATTAACTGACATATCCCTATAAAATCATAAAGTATCAATCAATCTAGGCGGTGCAAATCATGATATTGAGATTTGTGTTTTTCACAGTCTCTGTAAAATGGGCGTAGGACAAAAAAAGAGTATTTCCAGCCACCACCATCGAAATTCTTCAGATGCGTGAAGGCAGTCAATAAAATCCATATATAATCAAGCATCAATCTTGATGCATCAGCCAAGAATTGATAAACAAGCTTAAATCACACCCAACACCAATCTAAAAGACATCCAACATGAGTCCAAAATCAAACAATAAAGATCTCAAACTCTAAGCCCATCATCCATCCATCCAATACCTCAATGAGTCAAACACCAATGTCAGATATGCGGTGTCTCTATTCCTAACCAAACAATCAGGTAGAGAACCAAAATACCCTTCTAGGAAAGATACCCTAAATAAAATAATTATATATGATACCCCGACCCCCATGCCATTTACATTAGTATATAATAAAAACCAAGAAAATAGAACCTTTCTGTTAAAAAGTGATGCTAATGTGCACGCATAAAGTGAAAGATTGAGAGAGGAGTGACATGAGAGAGTTGTTGAGGGAGAAAGTTGATGCTAGCTAAATGCAGGGAAAAAAAGGAAGTTAAAAAAAAAAAAAAAAACTAGTTGAAGAGAAGAGCCCAAATCAACCAAAAAGTTGTGGCAGATAGCCCAAAGCTGCCACTTCACACATCCACCAAGTTAAAAATTACAGGAAGCTGATGCATATTTTGAGATTCAACAGAATATCTCTGTTAATTTTAGAGACGAAATCATGATTTTAAATGAATATCCCTATTACCTTCAAAAAAGAAAATATAAGTTAATACAGCACAACAATTATGTTTCTGAAGTGTCATCCAATGATCATAAAATGCCTTGAATAAAAAATCTTTCGAATAGAAAAGATAAATGCATCCACTTGACACTGCAGAAGAAAGTTAGCCGCCCAAAAAAAAGACTAGTTAAATCAACATCAGTTAACCAATCTTCTGTAATGCCAAAAATGAAAGATATTTTCTTCAAGATGATGCGTGATAGATATAATTTGGTATAAACTTTCTTCATTTTATGGTGTTTACTATGTTAAGCAAGTAAGAAATATTTAACAGGTACCCTGCAATTTATTTTAGAAAATTTATACAAGACACTTTCCAAATTAAAAAAAAAAAAACAATAACAGAAATCATAGTATGAACAATTTATTTACTGAACAATATAATTCAGAATTTCGGAAGAAGGTGAAACACAATTGATAAATAAGCAACAGCCAATTCACAACAGAGACATCACTACGATCAACTGAGATTAAACCAATGTCACTTGTCTAGCTGAAAGGTGAGCTTCAGAACATAACATTATATGGACCTAAAATGAAATCAAAGGCATGCGTACCTTATCCCTCCCACTAGAATTACTAGCATGAACATCACCAACCAGTTTGAGGGCTTTTGCTGATTGAGGCATTATCTTCATTGCCTCTCGAGCTGTATATAGTGCTTCCTTTATTTTGGAAAGGGCCAAATAAGAACGAACTAAGCCTGCAAAATTTCATACATCAGGAAAAAGAAATCTACAAATCAATGGTGTAAAATGTAGAAAATGTATTCAAAGACCTTGATAAGAGCGAAGATCAGGTCTCAACTCTAGAGCTGCCCTGAAGGCTGTCACAGCTGTATCAGGTCGGTTTAACGACAGAAAAAGTCTTCCCTAGACACGCATTGCAAGTGATGTGAATCAACGTAGGAATTGCAATTTAGAAATTAAAATGAAGATTATTCAAGGCTTTGTCAACACAAATTTTATTGCCAACAAAATAAAGGATTAAATAGTTCAAAGTAATTAACTTGCTTAGGCGAAGATGTGCTTTGAGTTTACCAAACCAATCTTATCATTCAAAGATAAAGGAAACACTTAAATGCTCATAACAAAAATCCCGCAATTAATAATAAAGAAGTTCACCTTGAGTACCCTTTCTCTCTCGCTCGTTCACTCTTGGGCTTTAGCGGAGAATAAGGAACCATGAGAGGATGAGGAGCACCACTATGATGAAGGCGATGAAAGACTTTGTTGTCGGAAAGGTATTCACCGGAGGAGGTGTTGGCGGATGGCGTCCAATGATCGTCCAAGTGTAGCCACGCAATCGTCGGTCGAAAATACTTGCGAGGATCGGGACGACTCGCTCTAAGTACTCTTCGATTGTGGCGTCATCTTCAAATCCCACGTCGAAGCAAGGAGAGCGTAGGATGTCAATGCTCCCGTCGGCGTGGAAAACTAATCCCCACTCAAGCTCTGGATCCGCCATTCAACATCGAGGAAGGGCGGGGAGATGGCTAAGGGATGTTGGTTGGGTAGTGAGCTAGGGAAGAACAAGAGAAAAATCTGAATTTGAATTTCAGATTTTTGTCTTGGGTTGGAGGGAGATTAATTGCTATGAAACCTCCCAAAGTTTGAATTAGGATGGGCGGTTATTATGGGAGAATTAAGAGGGGAATTAATGGTTGCTTATGTGGCAAGTAGAGAGAGAAGGCTAGGTGATGTAGACAAAGGGGGGGGTCAACACAAGTCCAAAATATTCAGATTTTGGCTTCCCTTGAGTCTAGTAGCTCAACCCATTTGAGCTGAAATTTTAGCTCATTTATGAGCTGGGTTTTTAGTTCATTAAATGGAACTAAAAAGTTAGCTCATTATTAGCTAGGATTTTAGTTCATTTATTATCTACTTTTTATTTAATGCATTTTTATTATAATTTTAATGTTTTAAAGTTGTCTCTTGGGTTTCCAAAAAGGGCTTTTGGAATCCCAAGAAGTTGTTTGCTTTTCCCATGGTGGCTCCTTGAATTCCACCATGGCTTTTTGTTTTTCCGTGTGTGCCTCTTGGGATCTCGTGGCCGACTCCTTGGTTCCTGGTTTGGGTGTAAACCGAGAGCTTTGGGGGGAGATTTCTATGCCTTTTAATGTTTAGATTTATGTGTTAAATTTATGTAATGTGTCTCTTTGTATTCCCTTTCATACCTATAAATATGGGGGATTGTTTATGTTAAAAAAGAGAGTGATATGAAGAAATTTTTGGAGACAAAACCTGAGAGTTTTTTCTTGGAAAAAGCTTGAGAGCTTTGTTCCATTTCTTCTTCTTCTTCTATGGAAATCCTGCGGGCTCTTTCCCTCTTCTTCTTAGCTTCTAATCTCTTTCTTCTCGCCGCATGTATCCACCCCACATGTATCTTTCTTCTCAAGGCAAAGCTTCTTTAGGTGTCTTTTTGTGTTTGTCTTGTTAGAGTCTTTGTTTGTAAGTCGTTTAATTTTAAGAGTTGTAAGTCTTTCATTTTATTATGAAGTAAAGTTCTTTCTTTTAGTTTATTTGTCTTTTTATATGTCTTTATTTTGTTCTTAGAAAGAGTAGTTTCTTTTGTGATCAAAAATTTGGGTCCCTCTCCCAAATTTTTGATTGCATCAATTTGGTATCAGAGCAAGTTTAGGTAGTCCTAGGTTTTGTTATAAGTTTTGTCTTGTCGTGAGTCTATTGAGTCTAAGTTTAGATTGAATTTTTTTGGGTCTTTTTTGAGTCAGTCTTCGCCTCCTCGGAAGAAAACAAAAGCCAACTCATCGGGAGATGAGTTCTTCAAGTAGGGGAGTCTGATGTAGACAAAGGGGGGGGTCAACACAAGTCCAAAATATTCAGATTTTGGCTTCCCTTGAGTCTAGTAGCTCAACCCATTTGAGCTGAAATTTTAGCTCATTTATGAGCTGGGTTTTTAGTTCATTAAATGGAACTAAAAAGTTAGCTCATTATTAGCTAGGATTTTAGTTCATTTATTATCTACTTTTTATTTAATGCATTTTTATTATAATTTTAATGTTTTAAAGTTGTCTCTTGGGTTTCCAAAAAGGGCTTTTGGAATCCCAAGAAGTTGTTTGCTTTTCCCATGGTGGCTCCTTGAATTCCACCATGGCTTTTTGTTTTTCCGTGTGTGCCTCTTGGGATCTCGTGGCCGACTCCTTGGTTCCTGGTTTGGGTGTAAACCGAGAGCTTTGGGGGGAGATTCTATGCCTTTTAATGTTTAGATTTATGTGTTAAATTTATGTAATGTGTCTCTTTGTATTCCCTTTCATACCTATAAATATGGGGGATTGTTTATGTTAAAAAAGAGAGTGATATGAAGAAATTTTTGGAGACAAAACCTGAGAGGTTTTTCTTGGAAAAAGCTTGAGAGCTTTGTTCCATTTCTTCTTCTTCTTCTATGGAAATCCTGCGGGCTCTTTCCCTCTTCTTCTTAGCTTCTAATCTCTTTCTTCTCGCCGCATGTATCCACCCCACATGTATCTTTCTTCTCAAGGCAAAGCTTCTTTAGGTGTCTTTTTGTGTTTGTCTTGTTAGAGTCTTTGTTTGTAAGTCGTTTAATTTTAAGAGTTGTAAGTCTTTCATTTTATTATGAAGTAAAGTTCTTTCTTTTAGTTTATTTGTCTTTTTATATGTCTTTATTTTGTTCTTAGAAAGAGTAGTTTCTTTTGTGATCAAAAATTTGGGTCCCTCTCCCAAATTTTTGATTGCATCACTAGGTGGGTGGCCGGCCATGCAAGGAGAACAACAAAAGGAAAAGGATTAATTAGTGCGGCCAAGGGAGTTAATTAAAATCTCATTTCTGAATTTCAGATTTAATTAATTTAGGAAGGTTTCTAAATGGGGGAGAGAAGAAAGGGATTTGAAATTTGAATTCAAAATAGATTGGGCATCATTAAATCCTCTTCCTAAATGAGGTGATCTATTTTAGGAAAGAAATAATGAAGGTTTTAATGTTGAAATTCAAATTTCAAAGGGGGAGGGGGCTGGCGGGATTGCATCAGGGGAACAGGGGTGGGGCTTGGTGAGAGACGGCGGGCTCTGGATGGGCCGGCGGCTGGCCTAGCCGGCGGAAGGAGGGAGGAGGGGGGGAATCGGCGGGTCCTGGGTGGGCTTTGGCTGAGTCGGCTGCAGGGAAACGAGAAGGGGGAGAGGGGCGGGTTCGGGTGGAGGGTATTTGGTAGGGAGAGAAGAAAAACATCAAACAAAAATAAGGTAAAACCAAGAGCTCACCAAGGTGGCTGTTGGGTGTTTCGGGTGGAGCCTCTCCTAGGTCTCCTCTCTTTCTCTCAAGCTCTCAAGCAAGAAGACAAAAGAAAACTTCAGAAATTTTATTGATCAAACATTAACCTCATACATCAAGAAGAGACCCCTTTATACAAGGTCTCAAAACATGAAAAGAAGAAAAGACTCATATGCCCCTTGGGCTACAATAAACACTACGCCTACATAAGGGAGAAATCGTCACTCGTACATGAAATAAAAGATACACAAAATAAAATAACATAAAACAACATGATAACATCAAAAATATAAACTCCCGATCGTAGCCGTCGATCTACGATTCCTTCGCCGATAAACCTGCCTAAAATATCTGTCGATGACCTCATCAGCAAGTTTAAAAATAACAATGAATTGTAATGAAATTGCAAAAACTCACTCATCAATTCAACAATTATCCTGCAGAAAAGCATGCTAATTACCTTTGTTATGTGGCCCAAAATATGTCTATCATCAATTCGGATGCTCTGTTCAAAAAACAATTTGCTTAAGTAGGAAAACTAGATCAGAACAAGCTTTTAGAATAAATGATGAGAAGCTTTGGAGTTAAACCTTCTCAGCATAAGCCAGGGCTCTTCGTTCATCTTTCCTTTCCCACAATAAAGATGATGCAACAAAAGCTTCAGCTCTTGCTGGGTCGATATTTAGCAAATCATACACTAGTTTGTTTAACTTAGAGTGGTCAGACTTCAAGTTCAGAAGCAATGCATACTCATCCATGTACGTCATGACAAATGGATCAATAGACCGAACCTGTAAATCTAAACAAAGCCTTTTTTCATAAATGAATAAAAAGAGCTTGGACCACTTTACATGGTCGCAGGCTAAAATTCAATATTGGTTTACCTTTTCAAAATTCATTATAGCTTCTTCGGTTCTTCCAATGATAGCTTCAATCTTCATGTAGATGCATTTGAGAATGCAAAACTATTTAGTAAAGAATTCCCAACAGGATGAATTATGACATTCCGTGACGGAACTTTAATGTCATTAACACCTTTACGTCAAAGTTAGAGCATACATACAAATGAAAATCATATATGGAAAATAAACACACATATCCTCTTTAAACATGGTATAAAATGTACATGAAATAATAACTTGAATGTGAAAAATGAAAGGCAAGAGAGAGGCTTCGAAGCTTATTTTTCAACAGATTACCAGTACAACAATTTAACTCTTAAGGAAATGACTTACCTTAGCAATTTCCAGCAATATGTGCACGTTGTTTTGAAAACGTTGCAATAGGTCAGAGAAATGTTCAAGGCCGCCTAGAAAAGCACACCGTATTAGGTTAAGCCATCATAAAATTATAACCAAGTACTCAATAATAATCAATAAATTTGGTTCTCCACATTTGTAATTAATAATTTATGTTGGGTGTGTGAGTATATATTAGGGCATATATACGGAAAGTAATCTTCGGAAAAGTCATATTTAGAAAATCTTTTTAGGTGATGTATATTTATACCACCATAATAATATGCATTCTCATTTATTTTCTTTTTATCATTCTTGTATGCCTATTTATAGGTACATATTTCATTCAATAAGACACCAAAATCATTTCTTCACAACATGGTATCAAAACAAAATGACTGTCCTATCAATGCCGCCCCAACCTAAACAAAATTGTTCGTGTGTGCTGCTATGCCCACGTGAATCATTGCAACTTGCATCTCCCTTTGCACACATGCATTGCACAACTCTATGCATGCATGCATTATACTCATGTGCTTTGCCCTTGTGCATGTCTCTTCACTGCGCCACCCTTGAGCCCGTCAGCAAGAGATATGCTTGTGTGCAACTCCGCAGTGCCTAATATTTTAACTGCTCTATCCCAGGTTCATCGCATCACTAAAATTTCCATCACTCAACATTCTGATTCTTGCTCAATCAGCTTTGGTTGTTATCTCAATGGGTGGAAGGGAAAGTCGCGGATATGGTGGAAGGATTGTGGTTGAGGTCGTGGCCAAATTACTTTTTCTGTTACACTTATTGCAGCAACACTAATCATCCTCATGAATGTTGTTTGAAAAAAATTGATTTCCCTCCACTGCTCATCATATTTCCACATCTGATATTAATCTACACACCCCTCATGGTGTCTCCTCTAAAAATTGGTTACTATTTCTCAGGAAGACTATGACCTTCTTCAACAATCACAAAAATCAATATCTACCTCTTGTGTTGTCTCTTTATTTCTATCTGCTACAGTTGCCTCTATTGGTATGTCTTGAATTTTAAATTTAGGAGTCGCTTCTTATATGATGGGTGATTACCGCACTTTTTCATGCCTTCACATATCTTCTCCACTAGCAATCATTATTGTTGATGGTTCTCCCTTCTCTCGTTTTTGAAAAAAGATCATACATCCTTCTAAATCTACTTTCAAAGGTTTTTTACATCCCGAAATTTGTTGTCAATCTAATATCTATTCACCACTTTACCCAAACTCATAAATGTTCAATAATCTTTTTTCACTCTAATTGTGTCTTTAAAGATCTCAGCATGAGGAAGACGATTAGTGAGGCATTCAATCCGACATCTACAACTTGACCAAAAATGCTCCTTTCATTCTCTCTTCCACCGCTACTCCATATCATTGGCATTGTAAATTTATTCATCCTCCTAATAAAGTTCGGGATTATTTCATCTCTTCACTCTCCAATTTTAACTATCATGCATGTAAAATGGGTAAACATAATTGTGTATCCTTTCCTACATCCACTACTAATTGATAACATCGTCCATTTGATCTTCTTCACTCAAATATTTGTAGTCCTAGTTCGATTCTTACATGAGATTATAATATTTTATTGCATTCATTGATTATTATTTTGTAACGCCCTAGACTTAAATTTAGAAGAATTACCTATTTATTATTTTAATGATATACCAGAGCTTCTATAAATCATCAATACAATCAAATATACAGTGAAAGCAACAAACAATCGCATACCTCAAAATATTGTTGCATTAAAGAAAACCAATAAAATGTGAAAAACATAATTCACATTTTATTGATTTTCTTTAATGCAATTAATTCGCTTTGGATATCTGTATTAATCTGGTTGATAAATGAATGAATATTGGTTGTATATAAAAAATAGAATAGAAAAGATGTTCTTCAACTTAGTTCTTGGGATGTGACATATTCTAGGGTTACTTATGTATGTTTTCTTAAGTGTCGACGAAAAGCCCTGCATGTATTTCAAACCTTTTATCAAGAAATAAAAGTCTAATTCTCGACATTAATCAAAACTTGATACATTGGCAATGCTTTGGAAATTATGCAATATTTGTGTCAAACTTTAATCTAACAAGGGTATTATTCATCAAACATTTTGCTACTATACATTTCAGCATAGTGTATGGTTGAACATGAAAGTCATTATTTGCTCGATATTGCCTGAAATTTAATGTTTCATATGAAAGGACATCAACAACTTTAGCTATCCTATTCCTATTAATAATTGGGTTTCATCGCCGCTCCCTCATAACTTTTAGCCTAAAATTTTGGTTATACTAGCATTATTCATGTGTTTCGGTCACATGACAAACTTCTCCTTGTGCCATTCAATGTATATTTCTTGGGTGATGTCACACTCAAAAAGGGATTGATGGGGACATCAGATCGTCATGGAGAGTTTATCAGAGACGCGGCCGTCGATCTACGGCCACGATCGAGTCTTTATATTTTTGAGTCATTGATGTATTTTATTTTCATGTAGCTTGTTATTTGCTTATGTGGCATTTATGAGTCGTTGTATTTTTATTTTATTTTATTTCGTTGCTTATGTGTTGTCTTTCCCGTTGTACCCCTCTTATGGGAGTTTTCGTATGTGAGCCCAAAGGGCGTTTGTGTCTTTTGTTTCGAGTCATGTTGTAGGAGGCTATTTAAAGCCCCATTTTATTCTATTATGGCTAATGAATGATTGATGATGAAAATTTTCTTCTTGCATTAGCATTGAGAGCTATAGAGTTCTAATGGAGAGAGCTTCCTAGGAGAGGAAGAGGATTCGCGCAATACCCACCAACCTAGATAAGTCGGGTTCGTGGCTTCTTTGTTTAACTCGTTTTCTTCTCTCCCTTTTGTTTCTTCTTTCTTTGTCTTTCTTTTACAACCACTTAGCCACCGGATTTCCTCCTTGTTTGAAACCCCATCCTCTTCTCCCTACCCACGGCCGAGCACCCAACCCGAACCCCCATCCCGCCGGCTCCAACCTTCCCACCGCCGACCGCCCCACTCCCTCTTCTCCTTTCACCTCCATTGCCTATTTGGGATTGAGTATTTTGTGGACAGATTTTGAATTCAAAATTATCTATTTGAAATTTAAAAAAATCTTGCCTAAAATACTAAATCTATTTTAGGAAAGTTTATAATCTAAACTCATTTGAATTTGAAATTTAAATTGGGTAGAATTATTTACTTTCCTAAATCCTTAAACTAGATTAAGAAGCCTTTAATACTCCCATTAAATGCTCCAATATTCCTCATACCTTCGGCTTCTACAGGAGGAATTTTGGGAATTTCTTTCCTAAACCTCCTCTAACGTTATTGAGAGCAATTTCAAATCACCACCTAAACCCAGTTAGAAATAATTCAAATTATTTCTTTCTCTTTGGCCGAATATTCCAGGGACTCCAACCTCCATATTTCTTGCCTTTTTTCACTTCTGCTGCTTTGGAAATAATTTTCCTTGCACCTCTTCATTGCCGCCCAAGCCTTTACCGTGCTCCCTGTTTTTCTTTCCAAACTTTCTTCCCTCTCATTAAGCCGTCTCTTGAATTGCCGGCACAAGCTTTCCTTCAAAGAATTCTATTGTCTCCTTAGAGAAATCTGAGATTTTCTCTCAGATTTTGGGCCAAAAAAAAAAAAAGTCTGAAGATTTATTCAGATTTTTGGAAGGATTTTGGCTACTTTTTTTTTCAGCCCACGATGAAGAGAACATCTTAGTTCGTCGACCTTGGATATTCGTCGAGTAGTTGCTATCGTGGAGGATCTACACGTCTCCTTGAACAAGGTTTCTTTTCTTTTCACTTGCATCTTATTTCTTCTAAATCTAAATTCTCATTGGATGGTTGCAATCACGAAAGCTCTTTCACTTGCTCTTGCCAAACCTAGTCCTTTGTAGGAATTGAGTGTAATCTTCTATGCATCCTACGTCTCATTGTTAGATTAGGGATTAACTTGAAACTACTATTTTGCATTGCTTTATTTTTTCTTGATTATCTTGAATGTTCAAAACTTAGCGCATGTGATCTAGCCTATACAAGATTAACTCCCTCTTTGTTTGACTCGCCGTGGATAATTGCTAGTAATTTTAATCCGAACTTATTCTAATTGACGAGTTGTGCAAAGCCTAAGTGAAACTCATAACATTGCATCTAAGTAGTCCTGCATCATCTGGTATCAGAGCATGGTTTGCTCTTGCTTGTTTTAGGATTCCTGGTAGTTTCTACTTCTTGCATTGTCGCATCTAGAAACTTGTTAGGTTGCTGCCCTTTATTTTTATTCTGCATTTGGCATCATTTTGTGGGTGACTTCATATTAAAATTGCTGTCCTTTACATCCTAGTCTAGTTAGGTGTCTTGTAGTAACTTCCTAATGGACCCGGAACAACTAGGAAGGACCCTAGATTTGTTGGTAGGCCAAATGAACACTATTAGCCAGCAACTCAAGGAAAACCAATCGGATCTAGCTAAGCTCCGTAGGAACACCACAGAGAGATTTGATACACTTGAGCGAGCTAGAGACCACCCTACTCCCTACACCCCATCTAGACCACCTTCTATGTATGGGGATGAAACCTACCCGGATGAGAGGCCACATCGGGCCAATCATCGAGCTCCCTACCATGGACATGATCCACGTCATGATCCTGATTTGGATGAGAGGCATCACCGTGTCAATCATCGTGCTACCTACCACGGCCATGATCTCGATGCTCCACTTATGAAGAACATTAAGGTTGATGCTCCTACCTTTGATGGCACCCTCGATCCCCAGCTCTTCCTGGACTGGGTCAAAGGTATGGATAGTTTCTTTAAGTGGTATGATATTTCTGAGGCCAGGAAGGTTAGTTTTGCTGCCATGAAACTTACGGGTAGGGCGAGCCAGTTTTGGGCGAACTTAGAGAGTCTTAGGGAGGATAGGAATGAGTACCCTATTGTAGACTGGTTGTCCATGAAGCGGGAACTCAAACAGAAGTACTTGCCCTCGTCGTACTTCCCCCGCCTATTGGATAGGTGGAATAGATTGACCCAAGGCAACAAACCAGTGAAGGAGTACATCGCCTCGTTTGATGACTTCTTGATTAGATGCAAATGGGAGACCTCTACCACCCCCGCACAAATCTTATCTATGTTTCGAACCGGGTTGCGTGAGGATCTACGCAATGAGTTATTTGCCCGGAACGTCACTACACTGGAGAATGCCTACAGCTTAGTGCTTGATCTAGAGGAGTCCCGTTCTCAACACCCGAGTCGTTCCCATGATTCTAGACCCTCGTATAGATCAGCCAGTAGTTCCACCCCGCACACTCCTGCTTCACGACCCACCCCGGGGAGCACGACCCGACCACCCTCGGGTCCACCTGCACCTAGATCTGATTTTAGAAGTAAACCTCCCACCCCAGATGACCCTCGGTCCAGTCCCGGGACCAAGTGCTTTCGATGCCAGGGGTATGGGCATATCGCTTCTCAGTGCTCCAGTCCTTATAAGGTTTCGATTGTTGAGGAGATAACTGAGGACGATCTCGAGCCCGAGGTTGATCAGATCCATCAAGTCGAGGAAGAAGGCGAATACTTCGAGGAGGAGGACGACACTACGGTCCTCAATTGCCTTCAAAAGCTGGATACCTCTCCCATCTGCGTGGTGAGATGTGCACTATCCCACCCGACACCCACTGATGACTGGCGTAGGACCACGATTTTCCATACCTACACCAAAATCAAAGACAAGAACTGTAAAGTCATAGTGGATAGTGGTAGTTGCATTAATGCTGTTTCCTCCAGCATGGTATCCCAGTTAGGTCTTTCTGTCGTTCCTCACCCCAACCCGTATAAGGTATCTTGGGTCAATTCCAATGCCTTGGAGGTGAAGGAACGAAGCCACGTGCCCATCTCCTTTGCCACTTATAAGGAGAATGTCTGGTGCGATGTGTTGGTTATGAATGTTGGACAAATTTTGCTAGGTCGCCCCTGGATCTACGATAACGATGTCCACATTTATGGGCGTTCAAACACCTGCGTGTTTGAACATGCTGGCAAGAAGATTAAGCTTTTGCCATCACAGCCCCGGGTTACGGATGC
Organism: Dendrobium huoshanense; assembly: GCA_016618105.1. Lineage (NCBI taxonomy): Eukaryota > Viridiplantae > Streptophyta > Magnoliopsida > Asparagales > Orchidaceae > Dendrobium > Dendrobium huoshanense. The sequence goes on from CM028358.1 coordinate 84,710,001, forward strand.
CACGAAATCCAACCCAACCAAATCTAGAAAGGGCGTGAACCTTGTCACCGCCAAGGTTCTGATTACTGAGATTGCCCAAGGCGCTCCTCTGTTTGCCTTAGTCAGCCGTGAGATTTCCACTGAATCTAACGAGCCCATTCCTGAGGAGGTACAGCCTATTTTGGGACAGTATGCTGATGTCTTTCCCGATGATCTCCCAGATCAGTTACCACCACTTAGAGACATTCAGCATGCCATAGACTTCGTCCCTGGAGCCTCCCTTCCAAACCTGCCACACTATCGCATGAACCCCACGGAACATGCTGAACTTAAAAAGCAGGTTGACGAATTACTGCAGCGAGGTTTCATTAAGGAGAGTCTTAGTCCCTGCGCGGTGCCGGCCCTTCTCACACCGAAGAAGGACGGAACTTGGAGAATGTGTGTTGATAGCCGTGCTATCAATAAAATCACCGTCAAATATCGATTCCCTATTCCGAGGCTCGATGACATGCTCGATATGATGACGGGTGCCACATTATTCTCCAAAATTGATCTCAAAAGTGGGTACCACCAGATCCGGATCCGACCCGGTGATGAGTGAAAAACTGCCTTCAAGACCAAGGATGATCTTTATGAGTGGTTAGTCATGCCTTTTGGGCTCAGTAATGCCCCTAGCACCTTTATGCGAATTATGACTCAAGTGCTGCGTCCGTTTATGGGAAAGTTTGTCGTCGTCTACTTTGATGACATTCTTATTTACAGTCAATCTACTAGCCAGCACTTAGACCACTTAAGGCAAGTTTGTGAGGTCTTAAGGAATGAGCAATTATATGCCAATCCTAAGAAATGCACCTTCCTAGTAGACCGCGTCATTTTCCTGGGCTTCATCGTATCAGCCCAAGGGGTTTCCGCAGACCCCGAGAAGGTGAGGGCCATCGTAGAGTGGCCTATCCCTCAGACTATCCGGGAGGTCCGCAGCTTCCACGGATTAGCCACCTTCTATAGGAGATTCATACGAAATTTCAGTACTATCGTATCTCCTATTACTGACTGCCTGAAGAAGGGTGATTTTCACTGGACCCCAGCTGCCACCCGAGCTTTTGATGAGATCAAACAAAAGATGGTGGAGGCCCCAGTGATGCGACTTCCTGATTTCTCCAAAGTCTTCGAAGTAACTTGCGATGCTTCGGGGGTCGGAATTGGAGGAGTCCTCTCCCAGGAAGGTCACCCAGTAGCTTACTTCAGTGAGAAATTGAACGATATCCGGCAGCGTTATTCTACGTATGATAAAGAGTTCTACGCCGTGATCCAATCACTTCGTTATTGGCGACATTACTTGCTCCCGCAAGAATTCGTCATCTTTTCGGATCATGAAGCTCTGCGTTATATCAACTCCCAAAAGAAATTGAATGTGCGTCATGGTCGATGGGTTGAGTTCCTTCAGGAGTACACGTACACCCTTAGACATAAGGCGGGAGTTGAAAATAAAGCTGCCGATGCTCTCAGTCGTCGTATGATGACCACCACTGAGATGAGAGCAGAAGTTGTGGGTTTTGACCAAATAAAAAGGGATTATTTGGAATGCCCCGACTTCAAGGAGACCTACACTCTCTTGTCCACTGGCAGCATGCGCTTGGTGGACGATTTCCTACTGGAGGATGGTTATCTTTTCAAAGCCCAGAGGCTTTGCATCCCGAGTACCTCCCTTAGGGAATTTTTGGTCTGGGAACTCCACGCCGGAGGCCTCGCTGGGCACTTCGGACGGGACAAAACTATCGAAGCCGTGGAGTACCGCTTCTTTTGGCCCAGTCTTAAGAGAGATGTTGGTCGGCTGGTCAGTCGGTGTCACACCTGCCAACTGGCCAAGCAACGAAAGCAGAACACGGGTCTTTACACTCCTCTACCTGTCCCCAGTTGTCCTTGGCAGGACGTTAGTATGGACTTTGTTTTAGGCCTGCCCAAGACACTCCGTAGGCACGATGCTATTTGTGTAGTAGTTGACTGGTTTTCCAAAATGGCCCACTTCATTCCATGTTCTAAAACATCTGATGCCTCCCACATCTCGAAGTTATACTTCAATGAGGTCGTCCGTTTACATGGTTTGCCCAAAACCATTGTTTCGGATAGGGATGTGAAATTCACTAGCTATTTCTGGAAAACCCTGTGGATGAAAATGGGCACCAAACTTCAATTTTCCACTGCCTTTCACCCACAGACAGATGGTCAGACCGAGGTAGTTAATAGGAGTCTGGGTAATTTGTTGCGATCCCTGGTTGGTGAACACATTAGAGATTGGGATTCCATTCTACCTACTGCTGAGTTTGCTTATAATAATTCAATTAACCGAACCACGGGTTTAAGTCCTTCTGAAATTGTATACGGGTTCAAACCTAGACAGCCGTTAGATCTGATACCCATGAGTTCTAGGTATAGAATTTCTGAGTCTGCATCAGCATTTGCATCTCATTTGCATGAACTTCATAAAGACATTGCACAACAAATTGAAAAGAATAATCAGGAATACAAATTACATGCAGATTTAAAACGTCGATTTAAAACTTTTGAGGTTGGTGATTTTGTTATGGTACGGATTCGTCCGAAGCGGTTCCCTCCAGGAACAGTTAAGAAATTGCATGCAAAGAGTGCTGGACCTTTCAAGATTCTTAAGAAAATTAATGACAATGCTTATATAGTGGATCTGCATGCAGATTTCAATATAAATCCCTCTTTTAACATAGAAGACTTAGTGGCATATGAAGGTCCTGACTTTAACCCACAAAATCCACTATCAAAACAGCCTTGTGTGAACCCACCCTGTGAGATCCCAAGCCTACCCCCACTACCAAATATTCCCAAATTTCCTATGGCAGAGCAAGTGGAGGCAGTCTTAAGTGATGAGATCATATCCACAAGAGAAGGAGGACGAAGAAGATATTTGATCAGGTGGAAAGGAAAGCCCGAGTCAGAGGACACATGGCTAGATCGTGAGGAGCTGCAGCAGATTGACCCAGATGCACTAGAGATCTACGAGAGCGCCAGAGATTCCTACTCGACGGAGTCGAGTTTTCTCCCACCCCGGGAGAATGATGGGGACATCAGATCGTCATGGAGAGTTTATCAGAGACGCGGCCGTCGATCTACGGCCACGATCGAGTCTTTATATTTTTGAGTCGTTGATGTATTTTATTTTCATGTAGCTTGTTATTTGCTTATGTGGCATTTATGAGTCGTTGTATTTCTATTTTATTTTATTTCGTTGCTTATGTGTTGTCTTTCCCGTTGTACCCCTCTTATGGGAGTTTTCGTATGTGAGCCCAAAGGGCATTTGTGTCTTTTGTTTCGAGTCATGTTGTAGGAGGCTATTTAAAGCCCCATTTTATTCTATTATGGCTAATGAATGATTGATGATGAAAATTTTCTTCTTGCATTAGCATTGAGAGCTATAGAGTTCTAATGGAGAGAGCTTCCTAGGAGAGGAAGAGGATTCGCGCAATACCCACCAACCTAGATAAGTCGGGTTCGTGGCTTCTTTGTTTAACTCGTTTTCTTCTCTCCCTTTTGTTTCTTCTTTCTTTGTCTTTCTTTTACAACCACTTAGCCACCGGATTTCCTCCTTGTTTGAAACCCCATCCTCTTCTCCCTACCCACGGCCGAGCACCCAACCCGAACCCCCATCCCGCCGGCTCCAACCTTCCCACCGCCGACCGCCCCACTCCCTCTTCTCCTTTCACCTCCATTGCCTATTTGGGATTGAGTATTTTGTGGACAGATTTTGAATTCAAAATTATCTATTGGAAATTTAAAAAAATCTTGCCTAAAATACTAAATCTATTTTAGGAAAGTTTATAATCTAAACTCATTTGAATTTGAAATTTAAATTGGGTAGAATTATTTACTTTCCTAAATCCTTAAACCAGATTAAGAAGCCTTTAATACTCCCATTAAATGCTCCAATATTCCTCATACCTTCGGCTTCTACGGGAGGAATTTTGGGAATTTCTTTCCTAAACCTCCTCTAACGTTATTGAGAGCAATTTCAAATCACCACGTAAACCCAGTTAGAAATAATTCAAATTATTTCTTTCTCTTTGGCCGAATATTCCAGGGACTCCAACCTCCATATTTCTTGCCTTTTTTCCTGCTGCTTTGGAAATAATTTTCCTTGCACCTCTTCATTGCCGCCCAAGCCTTTACCGTGCTCCCTGTTTTTCTTTCCAAACTTTCTTCCCTCTCATTAAGCCGTCTCTTGAATTGCCGGCACAAGCTTTCCTTCAAAGAATTTCTATTGTCTCCTTAGAGAAATCTGAGATTTTCTCTCAGATTTTGGGCCAAAAAAAATCTGAAGATTTATTCAGATTTTTGGAAGGATTTTGGCTACTTTTTTTTTCAGCCCACGATGAAGAGAACATCTTAGTTCGTCGACCTTGGATATTCGTCAAGAGTAGTTGCTATCGTGGAGGATCTACACGTCTCCTTGAACAAGGTTTCTTTTCTTTTCACTTGCATCTTATTTCTTCTAAATCTAAATTCTCATTGGATGGTTGCAATCACGAAAGCTCTTTCACTTGCTCTTGCCAAACCTAGTCCTTTGTAGGAATTGAGTGTAATCTTCTATGCATCCTACGTCTCATTGTTAGATTAGGGATTAACTTGAAACTACTATTTTGCATTGCTTTATTTTTTCTTGATTATCTTGAATGTTCAAAACTTAGCGCATGTGATCTAGCCTATACAAGATTAACTCCCTCTTTGTTTGACTCGCCGTGGATAATTGCTAGTAATTTTAATCCGAACTTATTCTAATTGACGAGTTGTGCAAAGCCTAAGTGAAACTCATAACATTGCATCTAAGTAGTCCTGCATCAGGGATGCAATGATATGATTATAAACCAGATGTTTATTCACACTTGATAAAGTTACATTTCATGAGACCACAAATTTATTTTCTCCCTCAAACATATTTTCACCTCTTATTCCTCTTCCTTAAAAAGCTCCTCTTCCTATGTCTACCTCATTACAGGTTTATTATCGACAATAAATTCAGCTGTGCATTCATCTGATGATGAATTCTTTGTACTTCACTTACCAACTACCCTACAGAAGGTAAATGATAATATGTTGCTCATGATATTTACTATCATAAAAAATTGGGCAATCTTTCTTATTTTCATACATATACCCTGTCGTATGCTCTACATATATTTCAAGGGCACATCAAAAAGCATTACCTTCTCTAGAAAGAGGCTATGGATGCCGAGAAGAGTACCCTATTTAATCTCCATATATAGAATTGGGTTTCCTCACACCCTTCTGGGTTAAACCAATTGCTCGATGGGTCCATCAATCAATACAAGGATTGGCTACTTTCCAGAAGTTTACTTAAGTCTATGGGGTGGACTATTCTAACAATATACCTTTAGTTGTCAGACTTATCTTGGCTTGAATTATCCTCTCTATGGCCATCAATCAAGGCTGAATTTTATTACCAATGGATGTGTGATGCTTTCCTTTATGGTGATCTTTATGAACAACCTCTTGGGTAATTTGTGCAAAAAGGAAGGTCGTATATGGCAATATGCCTACTGAAGAAGGATATCTATGGACTTAAACAGAATCTACAAGCCCTGTTTGAAAACTTTGTTAAGGTTCTTGCGATGATTGGCCTTCATAATAACAACAGAAACCATTCTATCAACTTCAAACATAAAACCTAAGACTTTCCCATACTTGTTCATGTTTTTGACATCTTGCTCACTAGAAATGATTATAGCGCCTGTGACATACACCACAACCTACAAAAGTGTTTTATCACTAATTATCAAGACATCCAAAGTATTTTCTGGGGATGCCCCTTTTTTTTTTTCTAAAACTCAATGGATATCTAATGCGGAACCTCAACTCTTACCATTATGCATATCTTCAAAGCTAATTTCACTTCACTCTTTATGAATCAATCTGTATTATAGCTCATTACATTGTTCGGAATGTTTTCTTCAAACTAGCTTTTTGTTTAAAACTCTCTTTTAAATTTTTCTTAAAATAGCATTCCCACTTTCACTAATGACATGCCTTTAGTCAAGATCTTATTATCTTCACTTTATATGCATCTAACTTGATTGAAATCTCTAAATCTCATATTAGTTACCTTATATATTCTATTTATCTTTGTTTCTCCTTACATAGTAACAAGCCTTTAATATACATTGTCAAAAACTATAGTTTTTTAATTTGCTCACAACACTCTTTGCAAGTCTTCTAGCTGTCATATACTTGTTATAAAACTCAACGGTATTCAGTTTTTGTCACCCTTTCAAAAGCATATTTTTTTCATTAAAAACTTTTTTATTCTTTTTCACTCAATAAATTCACCTTATCAATGTACAACAGATTTTTTACACTCTCCTAAAACTTTTATGACAATCCCTTTAATGTAATTAGCCATCTTATCACACATTAGATCTATCTCAACTAAAGAATTCTAGTTTCACTTCCTTGTAACCTATCTTAAAAGTTAACAACTCACATTTTAAATTCCGTCAACTTAACATTGGGCAATAATTTCTTATCAAGGGTTGTGCATAGCCAGTGGACGATTCTTCTACATTGATTTAGTCCACAATCAGTGAAACGGATACAAAATGACAAATCTAAAAAATATGCCACTAATTAACTACAGAATGACCGTCCTGGCTAAACTTAGTGTGTAAACTTGATCTATGGATGCAAGAAGACATTTAAGGATTATTTTAATTAAAACAGTGTTTTCACCAGCAAACACTTAATAGATTTTTTATGTAATGGATTTATCAAGAGTGAATGACCTTTCTTTATTAGGTAGATACTGTAAAACCCGAAAATCCTATTTTAGGCATCGCACGCTTTTTAAAGCGCCGCGACGAATTTTTAAGTAAAATTTTCAAGGTTATCGGAATGCAACGAAATTAATTTTAGAAAATCCTACACGAAATTTTGATCATTTTGATATAAATAACCCTTACCTAATTTAGCCTATTTTAGGAGCTAAAATTTAACGAAGTTTTGTAATGACAACTTTACCCCTCATTTGTATTAAGGCCAAATCCATTTAAGTGAGGGTAGTATGGTAATTAGCAAACCCAAATTCTCTTATTAGACATAACCGACCCCTCCTCCCTTCTCATTTCACGCAAACGAGCGGACCGAACGGAGAGAGGGAGCGGACGGACGGACGGGCGGCTTCCGCGAGGGTGACTCCGGCGACGATTTTCCGGCGAGAGCTTTAGGTCGAATCGAAGAGGACGACGAGAGGATTACTCCGGTATGATTCTTTTCAAACGAAACCTTTTAGATCTTTAGATTTTTGAGAATGAAATTTCTAGGGTTTTTCCTAAAAATAGTTTTCTTCCAAAATTTCTTTAAGGAATCTTTAGGGAATGATTAGAGGAATATTTTGATTATGAAAACATGTAAATTTGAGGAGTTTTTGGAAAAAGAAAAATTAGGGTTTTTCTTAGATTTTTAATTTTGAGAAATCCTTTTTACAAATGTTGTTCCTAAGGATATTAAAAATGTTTTGAAGACATAAATTTAGATTTTTGATGAAAGTTTTGTTTTTATGATTATTTTGATTATTTTTAATCCGAAAATTATTATTTTATTATTATTATATGTTAATAATCAATTTAGAATCAATGTTTGGATGAAATAGGAGATTTATGAATTTCCAAAATTTAGGTATTTAATTAATCCGAAAATTTATATCTATTTAATTAAAAATCTACTAAGTGTAATAGGAAATCATTAAGGAAAAATGAAGGGTGATTTGACATATCTCTTTTAAAATCATTCTAGGCTTTGAACGTTAAGGAGAAACGACGAGTGTTGGAACGACGTCGTACGTCGTAGAAGTCTACTTTGAAAACTTTGAGGTAGGTACTTGTATTTAAATCAAATTTATGCCTCTAAATTATTTAATGTTTTTCTTTAATGTTAAGGAAATCATGTTTAGTTTATAACTGTTCAATTCCATGCAGATTTTATATGTTAAGTTTGAATTTTATTCGTACATAAGAATGGTGCTGTAATTGCTTAATGTCTCACATTTGAATTCTATATAAATATGGAAATAATTATGTATGAAACGAAATGAACGAACCCTTATGAAATTCTGAATAATTTAACCCTATAAGATTTTATTAGATTGCATTTGCATGTTGATCCGGAAGTACCAAACTAATGGTAATGGGGCTTTAATAAGCCAAATGGTAATGGGGCTTGTATAAGCCAAATGGTAATGGGGTTCTTCGGAGCCAAATGGTGAAGGAAATGGCCAAAACTTTTGACTGCGTACCTGATCAGTACGAAAACTGGTACTTCAGGGACGGATGAATTTTTTTATGATTAAAGTATTTGATGCATATAAATGAAAGGATTTGAGGTTAATGAAAGAAAAAGTTTAAGATGAATGAGAATGCTAAAGGAAATATTTAAGGAAAACTCATGTATGATAATGTTATTAAATTTATGCTTATCAATAGTTGATTCTATTTTTTTTTTAAGAAATGAATGTTTTATTTTATTTAAGTCATGAATTTGAATTGAATACATGTTTCCTGCTGAGCTTTAGCTCATTCCTCGTTTTGGAAATCTTTTTCAGGAGAAAAGTAATGGCTGCACGACGACCTTACATGTATCGTCGTAGGGGACCTCAGGATGAAAGGTTCCATTTATTTTATGTTTTAAGTCTAAGGTTTGAATTAGTATCTGAGTATGAACAGTATGTAGAGTTTATGTAATGTTGACTCAAAAGTTTTTATTGGTATTGAGATAATCTGAACTGTTTGGGATTATCTGTATTTGATGTTGTTTTAGTGGCTCTTTCTTATTTATGGATGATATTTATGTACTGATGTTATTTATCTAATGAATTTGATTTATGTTTCTAATGCTCTTCCGTACGATCGTCTGTTCCCGCCCCGATATTATCGGGCTAGCCGGGCCGGGTCGTTACAGATACAGACCTAAAAAGACTTGGATAGAAAATATTAGGAATGACCTTTCTTTATTAGATTTAAACGAGAATTTGACCTTTAATAGGACACAATGGAGAAAAAGGATTCATGTAGCCGACCCCACGTAGTAGGATAAACGCTTGATGTTGTTGTTGTTGATTTATGACATTAAAAAAAATCATATAAAAATTAATAAAAAACATGAAATAAACTTAAAATAGAAACGAAGGGGCAAGGCTGGAGCAGTAATTTCATTCCTTCCATTGTAATTCAGAGGTCACAAGCTAGCACTCAAAAATAGTCTCCCTCCAAATATAAGTAGTAAGTCGCTTACATCAACTCCTCCCATGACCCAGGCCAGTGATATTTTGATGCTCAGGGTATGCTAACTTTTATTTAATAACCAATCAAGCTTGAGGATCTTTAAGCAAATTTTGAACTTCATCACGGCATGTTCACAAGATAAACTTCCTGACCTTATAATAAATGATGCAACATGTCTCCAATAATCATTTAAGTGTTTACATTAAAGTCAACTTAAATTGTTCATTTGCTTCTACATTACAAAAAATTCTAATAGGATAATCTGCAAAGAAATGAAGTAAATATAAGTGTCCAAAATATAACATACCTTTGTAATCATTAGAAGCAATGCAGCATTGTGCCTCAACATACCGCTGCAAGAAAAAAATATATATTAGCACTGTAGCTAACTGTTGTAAAGATGTCAGAGATGAACAGATAGGATAAAAAACAAAGACATGCAACAGTGTTTCCTTAAATTAGATTGCAATAAATCCGTTGAAATAAGACTTCTAAGTTTCTTGAAATTGGAGCATGCTAGGATGGATCACATAAGGATGTTAACCAATGCATATGCGTCACAAAGCACTACAAATCAAGTCAATCGAAATAAGTATTAATATCATATGCAAAATTGCACGAATTGAAATCATCATTCAAAGCCTGAGTTATTAAGAAGATGGCATCGATGTGTCCGGGGCATTAAAATAACTAATGGAGAATCCGTTGCACACAATTTGATCGAACATGGTGAAATTAGCAAATGATGAACGTGCAAAACTGCTAAACTTCATAAAATAAATTATGTTGAGGCGTTCATAAAACCAAAAATACCTAGAAAGGATCTCTCGTATCAGCAAATAGCCATATTATGAAAAAACTACAGACAATGAAAGCGATGTCGCACAAAAATTACTCAAATGTCATCATTTGCAAAAAGGACTATGTTAATACATTTAGAATGAAAATAAATGTTTTAAAAACTGGACCGATCTAGCCAATTCAACCAATTGAACTAAGAACCAATTTGCTGGCTGATTTGATAATTTATCATAACCTGTTTCACAATGAACCGACCTCAACTGATAGTTCAACCTGTTAACCGACAAACCGATGCTAGTTTTTAAAAATCGGTCAGTTTATTTGCTATCTCATTTATATAATTAAAAATTAATTTAATATATTTAAATTAATAATTAATTTAATATATTTAAATTAATAATTAATTTAAATTTAACATATTTGAATTTTAAAATGAGCATTTAATTTTAATAATAATCATTTGTCAAATAACCACCAACCAAGCTTTTTCACATGCTCCCAGCATCCCATGTGACTTCTCTACTCATGTAAACAAAAAAATTTATATAAACAATACTAATACAAATTGCCTAAAAAAAAATACAAATTGCCTAAGTACAACAACAACAACAACATCAAGCCTTTATCCCACTACGTGGGGTCGGCATACAAATTGCCTAAGTGATGTGACTAAATAATTAAGATGAAGTTCTCAAATTCATAGCACATACACGACACATTTTAAACATATTTTTAAATTAATTTTTCATAATTTGAATAATATTACATTTTTTTATCTATTTAATTTTTTATTTATTTAATTATATAATATTGAAATAATTTTTTTTATCTTTTTTTTTATAAATGATCTAACATAAATTTATGATGCAATTTTTTAATATTAATTTTAAATAACTTATAGGTGTAGATTTTGTGTAAATATATAACATAATTTAGCAATTATTATATTAAATCTATAAACTTATATGTGAACTAATTTTATATTAAATGTGAATTAAGCTTAATGAATAAATAAGTTTAAATTTAAAATTATGGAATAATTATTTGTATATGAATTTTATTTATTTTTTACTCATAAATTTATATTATTAAATTATTATTATATCATTTAGATATCATATAAATAGTTTTAATATTTATTACGTCTAACCCGCTCGAAACATTGAACCTTAAACTTCTTCTAGTTCTATGTTCGGTCTGGGTTTTACAACTTTGTTGAAAATTCCCAAAAATGACACCCATATTGCATAGGTCAATACACAAAAGTGAAACACAAAGTTTACCAGCACATTACACATTTTGAGCACGCAGATAAAGCGCATAAGATCTACATTTCAAATGCAATCCTCCTAGCAAGATCTAGAGTAGGCAAGAATTGAACCCTTTAACAGATTTCTACACAACAAATCAAAAAAGATAAAATATTTGTTTTACATTCACATTAGACATTTAATACCTCATATAAAGGAAACTCACTATAAAATATGAATTGCTAAAGTCATTCCACCTATATGAAAACTCATACAGCTAATTTATAAACCCAATCCTTTTACTAGCACGCAGGTAAAGTGCACAATATTCAAGCAACAAATGAATGCATTTAAAACCCGGACGATGGTCGTGTTGATAAAATAAATCAACCGAAGAGAACTACATCTCTTAAAATGCCTTCAAATCTTAATACAGACCACTTTGAGGCCATATACAACAAAAAGCCTTTATCCCACTATGTGGGCTCGGCTACATCTTTTTTCTTCATGTCATGTTAAGAGTCAAATTCTCATCTAAATCTAATAAATAAATGTCATTTCTAATATTTTCTAACCAAGACTTTTTAGGTCTACCTCTACCTTTCTTAACATAAATCAAATCTAATACATCTACTTTTTTAACCGGGTCATCGGAAAACCATCATTTTATGTGGCCAAACCATCTAAGGAAACTCTATCTAATCTCATCTTCCACTGAAGCTACTCCAGCCTTTTCAAATATATGCTCATTTTGTATCATGTATCTAAGAGTAAAACCACTCATCCACCTGAGCATCCTCATCACTACAACAATTACATTATTATTATGCTTCTTTTCGATCCAAATCTCAGTACAAATCACTTTGAGGCCACATCCACATAAAATTTAAATTCTCAAAAAAATTAAAAAAAAAAAACTCAAAAAATTACAAAATGTGAAATCATAAGTAAAATTCATCCCTCAATAGATGTTTTTCAATGGTAATATATTCAAGGATAATCTCAGTTCACAAAGAATCAATGTCTTGTTGAGTGTATTGCTATGTTAACTCTCAAATGATCTTATGTCAGTAAGGCACATGTCCTCTAACCGATAACTTTATCACCAAACAACATCACAAGTATACGTCTATAGCCGAAAGTCTTTGCCCAAATGGTTCTATTGCAAAATAATACAATTAAATTATGGCCAGTGACCACAAGTTTCCCAACAGTTTAAAAACTCCGAGTCGTGAATCATGAAGTGCATTTGATATGTCATAAAATCATCCATTAGCTAAGACAGACTTAAGTTTATCCTCTTAGACAAGCATTTACCCTATGTCTATAAGATCCCCTTGAATAACAAAACTTATATTGTCGATAAGGATCAGTTGGTCAGGTTGGATCGACCACCTCCGTTAACTAAGTAAACCATAATCCATGACAACCCAAGGCAACAAAACTATAAGATCGTTATCGGGTTCGTCATCATTCCCCACCATCAGCTTTAAATTTAAGGTGGTAAACTCTCAACCCTAAATCAAATTTGTTGGCACTATATGGCAAGCATTTAGTTTCTAACAACTAACCTTAATCAAAAGTTTTCTATTGACATTATGGGGGTTAATTAACCATAAGAGCTTACACTTATAAGAAATATGGAACAATATCATAAAGTCCTTGCAAAATGATGATGACATCTCCCAGTAGTGTTTTATCTATAATCCAATCTGTGTTTTGAAATTCGACCTGAAACACAAAAAACTTTCTTAGCAAAGCCTAAACAAATAATTTTTTGATCCCACGAAGAAAATGATGTGCCTAAGAAATTATTAGGTACATAATAGAAACTGGAATTCCATTGTTGGCTTGGACCATGCATGCCATGTTGAATGACCTGTATTAAGAGCACGACATTGACGTGGGAATTGACACCATCATGGTAGCACTTGTATTCAAAGAATCAAAACTGCAAATGATGCCTATTGCTGGATATGGCAGCAGTTGCACCATGGAACCAAGAAAGACAGACCAGAACCACCAACATAACAGTATACTCACCCAGACTGGTGTAAGGAAGAATCGGAAAAATATTTTATATGAACTATAAGTGAACTGATAACTAACGGAATAAGACACCATGATAATTCCTAATAGTTTCCCATGTACTTATATTTCCACCTAAACAAAAGAAAAATAATAGCAAAAAATTCCCCAATTCACATTTAGTTTGCTAATGGAGGACCGTGTTGACATAAGAAACATTAATATTTCCATTTGGGAGAATATTTTTAGTGTATTCTTGAAGAATGATTATGTTAGGTTTTATCTATATATTCCCAAAAAATTTCATGCATTAGACCTTGAGCAGTTTTATAAGTATTGCAAGAAAATTCTGGAAGAGTAATAAAGGCAACAATGAACTTATTATTTCCTTTTTTAGAATGTGCTGAAATGCATGTGTATATTTACTTCATCGTCATAAATTCTTATTCTGAATTTACCACAGGAGAGAGGTACTATTAAAGCCATAAGATAAAACATAAAACATTACTTACATGCAACCAGCGCGTGTTATCCAAGTGCTCAAAAGGGGTCCTCCCTCTATTTGGAGTCTAAAAATAATAAACAAAGAAATCGATTAATCAATATAGCAAAGTTAAATAATGTTTCCAATGCCAGAAAGTATATTCTACAGAAAACACAACAGAAACTCAAAATAACTGTTAGTGTAAAAAGTCATTTTAATTAGCGTGGAATTTGAATCAACTAACACAAATTTCAGCACGACTGGGAAAGGTAAGCACAACATGCTAGTACCGCCTAAAAGTAATCTACTTGTAGTTTCAGGCGTATCCCCGTTAAGACTATCACAGCAAATATATTTGGCTTGGTTGATAAGAGATACACCATGCCTTAACTCCTAGGATATGACAATCAGAATATTCATATATTAAATAATTAATTTTCATAATTACCAAATATTTATTTTTTTGTTACCATCATTCAATATGCTTATACAAACAAAACTCTAAGAACACTTCATCTCGGATTTTAAATTAACCTACTTGCAAATGGTAAGTCTGTAAGGCTCAATGAAAAAGTCAGAATACTCTTAACGCTGACAACCAATAACCCAAGTTCTCTTTCTCCTGCTTGCATTGATAACTTTCTTTGGACGGGTGAGATGAGGTAATTGTTTTGTGTGAGCTCAACAACAAGGTAGTGTAAATGACCTCAGTGGCTAGTAGCAACCAACAAAGCCAAAATGGACACTAGACTAGCAACATGGCTGATCAACAGCTAGTCCGTAACTTGGCGCTTAGCGTTATTGATGTAGGACTACAATGCTTTAAATGAATGTGTTAAGAACATGCACGATTTTGAAAAGAACAAGAACAATTACGACTATTAGCTAGTTAAAACAAAAAGAGAAACGTAAGAGCGGTCACATCGTTTAGGCCAAGTTACATAATAAGTGCTTGAATTATCAAAACAATAGCGAATTTCAACAACATACGAATGTAGTTTTCAACAAAAATCCCTAATCTAACAATAAGAAAGTAACATAGAAAGCATACTCAATCCTACGTTTATTAAGCTTAAGCAGAAGGTGAAACACGGCTCCTTGTGACTTGTCACCACCAACAAGATTAGGGGATTAGGAAAGTAAATGAAAAGGGGAAGAAGTTCACCCTTGGGAAGGTTCGGCGACAATTTGCCACTGGGCGCCGGCAAGTTGCTCGTCGATGGCCTCCGATGGCGTGAAAATAATGCGGTCCACATACTCTTCGATGGAACGATCAACTTCCGGATTGAAATCGAAAAAGGTGGAGTGGAGGATATTAATGTATCCTTGCTCGTCGTAAGCAAATCTGTAATCAAGCTCCGGATCATCCATTCATTGGCTTTAGAAGGATGATGTGTAGCCGAAGATCAATATCAATCCTTTGAAGCTCCGCTAGAGAGAAAGAAGATTCTCTCAAAATTGAAGTGGAGAGGAGGAGGGGGTGGTCGACCAATGGAGGGAGGGGAATTAAACTTGTTTCAGATTTTTGTGGAGGGAAGCATGTCATACATTTCCTTAATTAATCCTTGATTGAGAATTGATGCAAGCAAAACTAGAAAAGAGAGACAAATTGGAGAACACCAGGACAAGACTTAAACCAAACTCGATTCATATAAAGCTTGCAAACATCCAAACAAACTTAAGAGAAACAAAAGCCAATTCAAAAAAAAAACAAAATAAAATATAAAAACGCTATCCTCAGTAAAACCGTCTAGCGGTCTCCTCACATGCAACGAAAGTAGGAATTTTAAGAAAATTGTGCTTAGGCTTGCAAACAAAGGGTCCACACCACTGCAAAAGAGTCCAACATCATTTCTAAACTCCTCCGGCAAATGTCTCCAAACTTCAGCCATCATACACTTCCAAAGCTCAAGAAGAAGGATATAAGTGGAGTGGAACTTGCGTAGAGAAGAAGGGGATAGAAGCCAAGACGAAATAGAGAAGAGAAGAAGGGGATGGAACAAGCTCTCAAGCTTTTCCAAGAAGAAACCCTCAGGTTTTTGTAGAGTTTTTACTCACAATCATCAACAACCTCTTTCATGCCAAAACAACTCTCTTTTATAGGCAAAAGAAGGTAGACAAGTAGCCATATCACCTCCAACCAAAGGTCCAAAGCCAATAGGAATTGGGAAAATGAAAGGCCAAAAGTCACCAAGTAGAATGTTAAAAGATAGCAAAGACTGCAGCATAAAACAGGGTGAAAACCACGGAAGTTCCCCCCAAAATGCCACGGGAAAACAGCCAGCAGGAGACCCAAAAAACCAGCACAGGAGGCCAAGCACCAGGGCACGGGAACTCCAGCCAGCACAGGAAAAAAGGGGCCAGGCATGGGAAAACCAGCCAGCACATGAAACAAAGGGGCCAGGCACGGGAAAACCAGCCAGCACAGGAAACCGAGAAGACATATGAGAGGAGAAGAGGGGAAGTCCACTCCAAAATGAATCCAAGAAATATTATCATACCTTTTTGAATTAATGAGCTAGGAAGTGCAATTAATCTCCAATCATTGAGCTAAACTTCAGCTCAAGCATTTATGAGCTAACACCAAGTAGAATCCCACAATTTTTTAGCTCCATACCAAGCAACCAAGGCCATACCCGCAAGCAACCACCACACCAAACCAAAATCAGCAAGCAGCCCAAGGACGAAGTGGACCCAAGAGCAAGCAAACCCAAGGTTCGCCATGCCAAGCACCTTCCTACCATGATCATTGGAAGTCCAACCATCATAGGATAGCGTAATAAAAATAAAACACAACTAATATTGTTCAAAATACAATAAAACATAAATAAACAAAAAAAACTGAATGCATCAAGAATAATTAAAGGAGAAAACAAGAGGGAGGGGGGGGGGGGCGGCAAGAGAGGGGGAAGGAGAGTTAATTTGTTTCCAAAGAAGAGGGAGGATCTTTGGAAAGAAATTAAATAGGAAGGGACATGCGGGATTTCGGCCAAGGAGGTGGGGAAGGAGTTTGAATTATTTAGGGAGGGAGGTGGGCTTTAGGAAAGAATTTCTAATTCAATCCAATAGGGGGGGTTGGCGGCATTAATGGGCTAGGAGGTGATTGTGGGGAGTAATTTGAGTTGCTAATTTGGGATTTAGAGATTAGGAAAGTTTTAATTAAATCCCAATTAATTTGAAATTCAAATAGGATTTAATTTAGTAACTTTCCTAAAATATATTTCCTAAATTAGGAAAGGATTTCAAATTTAAATAATTTTGAATTTTGAATTTAAACGTTCCTAAATTAAGAGTGGTTGCTTATGGAAAGTATTCAAGAGGGATTTGAATTTGTGGAGGGAAGATGAGAGAGGTGGGAGGGGCCGGCGGCTAGGTTGGAGGCTTATGGGGATTTCAGTGGAGGGGTGGTGGTGTGGTGAAGCCGACAGGTGTGGGGAGATTAGGTGGCCGGCGGCTAGATGAAAAAGAGAAAAGGAAAATTCGATAATGATGAAGAACCACGAACCCGGCCGTCTCCAAGGTTGGTGGGTGATCTAAATTCTCTCTACAAGGGACCTCGCTCCAATCTCTCTCAAGCTCTCATAAGAACTCAAACATAGGGGACAATTTTTATCATTCAATCATTTCCATGAAAAGAGAACAAAAGGGCTATATATAGCTTCCTCGTACAAATGACTCGAGAAAATAAAAAGACGATGATGCCCTCTGGGCTTACATATGATCTCCCTTAAGTAAGGGATAAAAGCGAAAACACTAATAAAACAAATACAACATAAAATAATAAAGAAAATATATAATATGACTCATAAGTACATCAACTCAATCGTTGTCGTAGATCGACGGCCACATCTCTGATAGACTTTCCAAGCTCCGAAGTCCCCATCAGTTATTGTCCAATATGACAGAATAAAGTGATGCCAACAGTGGCTTAGGTGATTTTAAGTGCGGAACAGTGGCAAAACAACAGTTACTCTACCATTTAAGTATTAGGGGTACTCAAAATTAGCGTTGAGACTTGGTGTACCAATTTGCTGTGCACATTGAGAGCAAGCTAAAAACAGAGAGGTGGAATCATATACAGCAAGAAAACTCCATTAAGGTGCCTTTACTTTGATAAATAGACCAATAACTCAATAAGGTTCCTCTCCGAGGAATTTCCATGTCATTCCTGTCTGTTCTACCTCTCATTGTGGGTTCATTTGTTGACAGGTAGACTACAAAATCATTCAGCTAGTGAAGTACATTCATAACTTGGAAGCCCAGGAAGAATTAGGGAAGCTAAATAATAATAATAAAGCATGGCACAATGAAAATGGTTTAGGAATCAAATGTGGATCGTTCTCATTTGATGGATTTCCTAATCATCCAAAACCTTATGAAGTCTGAAATATGCTTCCAAGCTCACAGCTGAATAAATTGAGTGTAAACCACTAGATCTAACAAGGACATACAAATCTCAAATTACTGGTTCAAAATAATATAAATTATTTATACTACGCTCCTCAAAATTTGTCATGGTGCTTAATAAGAATAGTAACTAACTTGCAATAGCTATAATAGCTCTTAACAACAGGTTTCAAAATTTTATTAGTACCATCAGAAGGCAGCACTAGCAAGCAAATAATCATTTTAACTTGCAGATATTTATTAGTTACATATTTTGCTTAGAAGGGTATCCCCAATAAACAATGTGAAAAAAGAAAGAAAGCCAAAGATTACCAAATTGCAAATAAACGACATCTTAAAAATACGAAGCGTGAACTCCAAAGTAATTCTTAAAACACATTCATGCAAAAAAAAAAATCACAAAATACATAGGCCTAAATTCTTCTTGTTTTATAACCAAATCAAAAAAATTTCAAAATAAAACCCAAATTATCATGCAGTCAGTTTAGTCTCAGAGTATCATGTTACTTCAATTTAGTCTCTCAACTATACAAAGTTAATCCAAAATGGTCCTCATGTTATAATTGTGATATAAAATTTATCTCATTAGTCCCACAACAATACAAGATTGATCCTAATTTACTTACAAAGGGATCATTTCAGATCAATTTTGTATAATCAAGGGACTAAATTGAAGCAAAGTGATAATTTAGAATAAAATTGGCCAATATAAGAATAGTCGGAGAACTATTGTGAAGTTTACCAGCATTCAATTCAGAACATCAGTCAGTCGGTCAATTTCAGTTACAAATATATCCATGACGAGGAAGCTCCATCAGATAATAGGCAACTAACTAGTTGAAGTGAGTCCATCTTTAATAGGACATAGACCCACATTATGCCAAAAAAGCTCATGAGAACTTAAATAAAGATATGAAAAGGTCATCAATAAATGGTTTAAAAATATTATATTGTTCAATAAGCAAAACATAATAATACCTAAACCCTAAATAAGTCGATGGCATCAGTTGGTACTATAAAAGGCCAACTGTGAATTATTTCATTAAGAGATACTGTAAGAAGATAAAATTCAACACAATACTCAACAGTCTCACCCAAGTTTCTTACAAAGAACCATGTACAGACAAAAAACATCTTATCCATTTCAACATTTCAGCAAAATGAGAATTTCAATTCAAGAGAGAACACACGCATACACTATGACTGAACTTTTAAATCACAAACCTGAGGAAAAAGTGACACAATTTCCTTAGATGAAACACCTAATTCAGCCAGTGCCGTAATAGCCTCCAAAACATAAGGGCAATGCCTGCCATGAAACGGAATCCATCATAAGTATAAAACAACCCGATAGTTTCCAGAAAAATAATACAAAAAGATAACAGAAAGAATAAGCATCAATAATTGATATAGCCCTAATATGATAAGTTCAATAATTTATTTTATAGGATTTAATTATGGCTTATTAATGTTTTAAACTTATTGGGTTGATAGAATTTAAGAAAAAAAAATTCCAGGTTTACTAATGATAAGCAATAGATATATTACAAGTTTAGAGAATTTTATAAACAATTGAAACACAAGATCAACCGAGGCAAATGGCAGCAAGGTATATTGGAAACACCACATAAGGCAGGGGTTTCTAAGTCATGGTCTGGTTCTCTATTTTATCTTTTGAAAGTTCCTTTAAATTTTGGTTGAGTAATCTAATCTTTTATGAATACAAATGCTGGAAATCGTATGAATCCATGCACTCTGTGAAGACATATGAGAGTAGTTAAAAAAATCCAATAATATCAGTTGTTTCTAGCATGGTTTAAAATTGCGCAATATGAGGCTCGCCTTGAGGCCCGCCTTTGCGCAATTGCAGTAAAAAATGCCTCGACTAAACGCCTCAAGTTTTTTTTATGAGGCTTGCGCCTCAACTTGGTTGAAAACCGCCTTGAGGCCCGCCTCGCCTCACTGGCATAAAGCTTATGCCTCACGCTATATATATTAAAACTTACATAAATCTTGTAGTAAATGCCCGATATTGGACTCTATAGGAGAGGAGTAAGGGGAGAGAGCAGTTCATCATAATGATGATTCAAATGAAGAACCCTTAGTAATGATAGCGCTGATGACTTATGAGTTCTTATGTGAATGTCATTGCTATTTATTTTTGGAAATTTGAATTATATGTTAATGAAAAGAATACTGGGATTTGCGAAAGATAGAATTTTGAGTTGAACTATATTTCATGTTGTCTTATTATTGGGATATTTTGATTTCACTTAATATCTTATGTTTTTTTATGTTTTATAATATTCACTCATTAGTATATAAAAAATTTATCATTTTATGTTTACGCAATCTTTTGATTTTGAGGCTTACGCCTCAAAACGCCTTGAGGCTTACGCCTCGCCTCACGAATGAAAAACGCCTCAATACCCGAATATGCAATTTTAAACATTGGTTTCTAGGAAAAATGTATCGGAATGATGAGAAGGTAGCTATATGCAATACATCTAGGATTTTCATTAACTATTACCATTGCATGCCTGTCCGCATGAGGACATGGGAAGGCACGGTTTTCCACAACCTAGCCTCATGGCTAGTTAAAGAAAGGATGCCAACCTCTACCTAGGAGTTTATGAGACCATCTCAATAGAGTGTGAACCCATCCAATATCATTGATTTGAGAATCCATGGCAGGATCAGCATCATCACAACAGCTAGTTGAAATCTATGGTGAGAGAGAGAATAATTGATGCATGATAATGAGGAGAAGAAAGATTCTACAGGACATAGGTGATAGGAAGTGCTTGCAAAAATTTAGGAAAAGCTTTGGCTGAAATCTGATTTCAGCAATTTCAGAAAACTAACAAAAAGAAAATCATGAATGAAACACACGAACACTTTTTTATTGAAAGTTTTATGAAAGAAAAAACAAAATACAAGTGGATCTTCAATTAGAGAGGAAGATCCGGCTCTCCCAAATCTCCAGCCGCCGATCAGAGCCCAAACATCCTTAACCCTAGGTAAATCACCTATTTAAAGCAAATCATAAACAGCAAATACCCAAACAGCCCTCCCCCAATTTCAGAAAACCAACTAAAATAAATCAGGAATGAAACACACGAACACTTTTTTATTGAAAGTTTTATGAAAGAAAAAATAAGATACAAGTGGATTTTCAATTGGAGTGGAAGATCCGGCTCACCCAAATCTCTAGCCGTCGGTCAGAGCCCAAACATCCTAATAACAATCTAATTTCCGCAAACAACACCTATCCCTAACCTTAGGAAAATCACCTATTTAAAGCAAAACATAAACAGTAAATACCCAAACAGCCGTCCCCCAATTCCCTCCTATTTCCTTAATTATTTCCCTCCCAAATTAGCCCCTATTTCCTAATTAATCAACCCCAAATATGCTCTCTTCAATTAGGAAATATCTCCTAATTAATTTCTTTTGATTAAGAACCCTCCTAAACTCCCTCTTGATTAGGATATTTCATAATTCCCTCCCAGTCAAATACGAAGCCGTGGTCAAGCTCAGGATCGATCATGCATGGATGACTGGGTTGTTCACGGGTTGGGGAAGGAAGTTTGGGCTTGGCTAGCTGAGAGTGAAGAGGAGGTAGCTATTTGGGAGAGGGGTTGTCGGCTGAAGGAATATATGGGTAGGGAGGTGGCCGGCTAAGGGGAAGAGGGAGAGGAAGGAAGAAGGTTGTTGTTAGTGGGTAAGGAGAGGGGAGGGTGGCTATGGCTCGAAGAGGTGAAGAGGGGAAGGCAGCCTAGCTGTCAGCTGAGGAAAAGGAAAAGGGAGGGGAGAAGGAGCGATGGTACTAGTAAATTAATAGGGAAGGAAAGTGGGGGCAGCAATTATGAGGAATGATGCAAGCAAAAATTCCCAAATTTTTGCAAGCAAAATAAAGACCTTCCTAGGAAATAGAAGATACACAAAACACCCAAAAACAACTTCTCTTTTATAAAATAAAATGACTTACAAACTTTTACACTTACAAACGACACAATAAAGACACCTAAAGAAGCTTTACCAATCGTCGAGAAGAGGGATACAGGTATGGTGGTCACTTGCGGAGAGAAGAAAGAGATTAGAAACCGAGACGAAATATAGCTCGCAAATAAACCCGCAGGTTTAGGCTCCAAATATCACATTATATCTCTCTCTAAAAACTCTATTAATACAAAACACCTACTATTTATAGAAGAGAAAGGGGAGCCAAACATCCACATAAAACCTTCATCCAAACCAATCAGGTAAGGGGAAGAAGAAGGGCCAAAAGACACCACAAAACAGCCCCCAAAATCTGCACAGGAAACAGGAAGAGAAGCCACGTTAAGGGGAAGAAGAAGGGCCAAAAGATACCACAACAGCCCCCAAAATCTGCATAGAAAACAGGAAGAAAAAGCCACGGGAAACACAGCTAGGGAGCCACGGGAAAGCAGACAGAGAGGGACCCGAGGAGCCAACACAGGAAACGGGACAGAGGAGTCACGGGAAAGCAGCCAAGGATAAAACCAAAAAGGCAGCCATCACACATCCATAATTCACAAAGAATAAATCAAGGAGACACAAGAAGGGGAAGAGGCAAGGATTTAACTCCTCTTAATGAGCTTACAATAAGAATACATTTTTCAATTAATGAGCTAACATTGGCTCAAGCATTTATGAGATAGAATTAAGAAGATCCCAATATTTCAGCTCATAACCAAAGCAGCAAAGGACCAAACCGAGAGCAGCCAAAGCCCAAACTGCGAGACAACAAGCAGCCCAAAGAACAAATTATTCATTTTGTTTTCACCCCCCCCCCCCCCCCTTGTGCCTACATCAAGAAATTAAAGGGGAAAAGAGGAAAGAGCAGTAACTTATAGTAGAGCCAATGGGGAGGGGAATATGAAGAGACAACAGCCCTTGGGGAAATCAATGGGGAAGAGAAAAAGGTGGAGGGAATACCAAGAGGCAATAGAGTGGGGGTTGGCCGACCATGGGAAAAATGTAAGGGTTGGCTTGCAGGTGAGTGGGAATGGAAGAGGGGGAGGAGGCTCGGTTGTATGGGGCAGCAGTGAATTTCGACCAGCTGTTTGGAAGAAGGGGAAGGCTCGATTAGCTGATTTGAGGGGGAAGAAGGGATCGGCCAACAATTTTGAAGGGGGTTGGAGGGCTCGGCAACCAATGGAGGAAGATGGGGTGAGGAGGGAGAGAAGATGGAGCCAAGAACCTTGCCAAGGCAGCGGTTGTTGGGTAATTTGTTGCCCTACTCCTAAGGAACTCACTCCTCTCTCAAGAAGACTCAAACACAAACAATTCAGAAAAAATTGAAGTTTAATTCAAATAATCATCATCTTCCTATTGTAGCCAAAGACCTCAATAGATAGGCCTCCAAACATGAATAACTCAAAAGACTAAAATGCCCAATACAACACTCATATAACTCAACATAAGGGTAAACTGGGAAAGACTCTCAAAATTAAATACAATAATAAATAAAATACATAAAATAGACTATAAATAAAAACTCCTAATCGTGGTCGTTGATCTACAACTCCTACGGTAGACTCGTCAAGTTTTTTTTGTCGATGTCCTCATCACCCAACTATTTCACTTTTAGGTTATCAGGCTACGGCATTAACGCAATATTGTTATCTAACATTGGTTGGTACATTGAAGAACAGCAAGTTAACTAAATTCGTAAACCTCCAACAAGTCCTCTAGTTCTTCGAAAAATGGCTCATTTTTTATATTTATTTTATAAGGCTTGAGCCAATTTTGCTCATATTAAAGATTAATGTTCAATATATTTCCTTATTCTACATTCAAATTGAACAATTACACACAATTATTAGAGTAACATAATAAAAAACTAATGAAGTAACTTTAACA
The DNA here is from genome assembly GCA_016618105.1 of Dendrobium huoshanense. NCBI lineage: Eukaryota > Viridiplantae > Streptophyta > Magnoliopsida > Asparagales > Orchidaceae > Dendrobium > Dendrobium huoshanense. The sequence goes on from CM028358.1 coordinate 84,734,153, forward strand.
GTTTCATGTTTATGTTTTAATAACCCCGGACAAAAACATAGAAAAGATACCTAAATTGCAAGGTTGTAGTCCCGAATTTTCTGAGCTACTTTAATTAAAACTAAATATAAAAAGTGATGCGGACATTCGATCATTAAGATTTTTAAAGGAGGAGACGATGATCGATGGTCGAGATCATTCCACCTTATCTTAATTTGTTATTTGTAATTTTTATTTTTATTATAAAGTTTTCCTTTTTACCCTTAAGAGGGTCGTCCTATGTAAGCCCTAGGGGCATATGTCTTGTTTTAGTTTCTTAGGCCAATATATAGAGGCCCTTGCTTATGTAATGAATGTTGGATGATTAATAAGATTTTGTATTTGCACTTATGTTCTTTGGAAAGAACAGTAGGTGAGATTCCTATAGGAGGAATTCGTAGCTTCTACCAGCCGCATGAAGTGTCTGGGCTCGTGGCCTGAAGTCCCTTTGTGAAGAACAACGTAGTACCCATCAACTGCAGGATGTGTCCGGGCTCGCGGTTGTATCTTTCTTTCCCTAAATCATTCTCTCATCCTCCCTTGACCATCGGCCAAAATCCCCCAATTTTCATCGGCCAATTCTCCCATAAACCCCTCCACTTCCACAAAACCGGCCTCCTCTTCTCCCTCCCCATGGCCTTAGCTCCACCTCCAACACCCCAACCCCCCCCCCCCCCCCCGGCCAACCTCCCTAGCCGCTAATCTCACCAAACCGTCTGCCACCTTCTTGCCCCCTTGGCTCCACAAATCTCCCTTCACATTCAAAGCCCTTTCCTATTTTAGCCCTTCTAACTTAGTAACAAATTGAAATTTAAAATTCAAATTAATTTGAATTTGAATTTTATTTCTAAAATTAGGATTCTTATTTTAGGAAAGTATTTGAATTAAGTCCAGTTCATTATTTAATTGGATGTGATTTAAACATTACTCCCTAATTTAAGGTTCCAATCAAAGTACTTTTTAATTCTCATTCCATAACCTCTCATCCCCCTTTTAATGTCGCCGGCCCCTTCCCCCCCTTCTTCCTCTTTGCCTCAAAAATTTGAATTCCCCTTTGATTACTTTTCTTTTATCAAACGATTTAAGTTAGGAAAATATTTGATTTCAAATTCTAAGTAATTTTGAATTTGAAATATTTTCCTAAATTAAGTGGCCTATTTTAGGAAAGTTACTTAAATTAAATCAAATTAGGTTTCTAATTGGATTTGATTTGATTTAATTATTCCTAATATTTGATCTCAATTAAAGCAAGAAATTCAAATCTCAAATGTCCCCTTTTTTTCCTTCTCGTTCTACATCAAAAAGGCATAAGCTATAGCAAGTGAATACAAAGAAAAGTTTGTATTATCAGCTAACACACCACCATTGCAAAACTTTGAAAATGGGGTATAGAAATAAACAGGTAAAGAAAACAGGCGCCAAATAAGCAAATTTAGTTTACCTTAAGCAATCCTTGTAGCATGAAATAGCAGCTCTATTATGTCTAGAAATGCGATAAAGCTTGCCGATAGTGAGATTCATTCGCAGTGTTCTTGCCTTTGATGGGATTCCTTCAATCTGTAATGATAAAAAATTTATGATAAAGAATAACCAAAAATAGTGACAAGTTATCGATATAATTTGTAGAAAAAACTTACATAACAGGTTAAACTAAATAAAGATAAAAATAGATCTTAAGTAATATGTTAAGTTATCAAGACAACTAACAAAGTACGTTTTTCCTCAAAATTAAAAAAAAAAAAAATCTAAACCATTATGGTTTTGAAGGAATCATTATAATAAATAATCTCTCTCTTCATTAAAATAATCTCTTTACAAAGTAGTGGTAACATTGTGTACATTAACCATCTATAGCCCCTATTTTTTCACTCCAGATTAACAACATACATGTGCCAAGCAGTAGTCAAGGATCAACGGTTGGACATGTTAGGTGTCTTCATAGACCTCCATAGATCTTTTATAGTGTACCCTCATATATTAGAATCACCCCTCTTTTGACACCACATTGCTTGGCCAAACTACTCCAAAAGGAACATGTGTCCATTGTACTGCAACAGATCTAATGGGGACATCGAAGCTTGGAAAGTCAATCAAAGGCGCGGCCACCGATCTACGGCCACGATCGCGCCAATATATTTTTAAGTCGTCATATGTATTTGTTTTTATTTATTTATGTTTGTATTTTCTTTTAGTTATTTTCCCCTTTTACCCCTTACTTAAGGGTGGTCATGTGTAAGCCCAAAGGGCATTGTCGTCTTTTGTTTTTGAGTCTATTGTATGAGGCTATATATAACCCTTATATTCTCTTTTCATGGTAAATGAATGAATGATTAAATTTTTTCGTGTTTGAGTTCTTGTGAGAGCTTGAGAGAGATTGGAGAGAGAACCCTTGGAGAGGGATTCGGATCACCCACCAACCTTGGAAGAGTCCGGGTTCGTGGTTAGTTTATCTTTTATTGTTCTAATCTTCATTCATTTGTTTTTCCTCTAAGCAACGGTCAACCAATCCCCACCCGCCGGCTTCATCCCACCACCACTACCCTAACCAATCCCTTTTCCCCACCTAGTCGCCGCCCCTTTCACCCAAAACCCTATTCCAAACCGCCGGCCACTCTTTGCTTTCCCCTCCCTCATCAAGTGCCATTACACCTTTCCTAAATTAGCTCTTCATATTTTAGGTAACTCAAATAATTACAAATTAAAATCTATTTGAATTTGAAATTATTACCTAAAATATAAATCCTATTTTAGGAAAGTTTCCAATTCCCTTCTTATTTGAATTTTAAATTAAATTGGGATGAGATATTTCTTTCCAAATTTAATTCCTTAAATCAAGAAGGCATTAAATGCTTCCATAAACTCTCCCTTCCCCCCCCCCCCATGCAGCCGGCCCCCATTCAATTCCTCTTTGGAATTGTTTCCAAAACTAAAGTTACTCTCTTGGAAATCATTCAAGTCAAAATTCTGAGGAATACGGTTCCCACCATCAACCTTTATTGCTGGAATTCTACGGAATACAGGTTCTCATAACCGGTCTTCATTGCCAAAATTATGATAAATATAGGTTCTGACCACCAACCTTCATTTCTGGAATTCTGAGTAATACAGATTCCTACTGCCGGCCTTCATTGTCGGAATTCTGAGGAATACTAGTCCTTCCACCGGCCTTCATTGTCAAAATTCTAAAGAATATTAGTCATTATGCTTCCTTCATGCGTCTAAGACCAAGGAGAGATTGACGAGAGGGCTCCTCTCGCATGCAACATTGAGAGCCAATCGAGCAAAAGCGAGAGAATTGGAGCACAGAACCTCCTCTTCTGTGCATATGGAAAGAGCGAGAGTTCTCTCTCGAGAGGTCTAGCGCCGAGACAAGCAATAGTGTAAGACATGCACTCCTTACGATTAGATCAGAGGGATCAGAGGCCTTGCGTGCTCCTGTACAGGGTTGATCAAACAGGAGTGCTCAGGTGGAGTCGAACGACTGGTTTACATTGGTCTGAAGACTAGCTCGATCGGACGGGAGGAGATTTGCGTTCCAAGTGCTGAGCCACTTGAGACATATTTTTATGCTGCTATCCTTGAAGCTTGTCGCAACCCTAAAAGCAATTTTTTTCTACTTCCATGTCTTCGTTGTCAATCTTCCCTTGTGGTAGTAATCCCATCTATAACCAATACAGCATTCATTGTTGCCTTGCTTAATATAGCATTTATTGCTATCCTTTGCCACCGTAATATATGAAGCTAATTTCTCTCAAAGTTTTGACCAAATGAAGAACTCTATGGTACACCAAGGGACTTGATAATTCTACTTTTCTGAGACTAATTATCAAGTTGGGAATGACAGATCTGTATTTGTCAACTTGATGGGGAGTATTAAAATCCTAATCGCCCCTTGGCCCTTGATCCCACAGTAAGGATGGGGATCTGTGAGATCGAGGCTCACGTGGATCACGTCGATCTCCTTCCATATTAGAGTGGCTGATTTAGAAAGGATTATATGAGAGAAATTATACATGATTTCGTATTTATTTGTTTCTTTATTAATATATCTCGTATAAATCTATAAATATGAACAATTGTGTATGATGAAATTGAAGCATTTTCCCTCTCCAATTCTTTGAACTTAACAAAACATTCTGATTATTTGTACCATTCATCATAAAGAAATATATTTGCAATAAAATTCCGAACTTCTTGTCAATAATTGTTGAAAACCTCATCTAATTTGTGCCATGCTCAAGTTTTACTTAAAGGCAGAGCCTAGAAGTGTTTTTCACCAGTATATGCTCTATACATGATTCAACTATCAAATAACCTTTTAATATTTGCATCTTAGTAGTTTTATAACAGTTTCAATGGTAAGTAAAATTGTTTGTCAAAATATCACAATTGGACATTTAAAACTCTACACAAGTATGCAAAATGAACTACTAAGAGATATAATGATGCATCTAATGTAAGTTACTGAACATCTATCCTAAATTGAGAGCTTGATGATAATTATGAGATTGTTAAATCCATGTTCCAACAAGTTGAACAATTAAAAAGATCAACTGAAGGTAAAAGAAAACCTCCGCAAGAGCAGCCCGGTTCTCACATAGCGCACAATAGCAAAGGGTAATCTTGAATTTCACCTGCCAATTTTGTCAGAACATAAAAGAAGATTACTATCAAAATCAAGTGAAATCTCGATTCAACAGCAAATTCCATCAGACAGAAAATTACCTCATTTTCATTGATGGCTGAAATGTTCATATTATTTGGAGAAGAGGATCTAGCGGATGTAGACAGTGAACTTCTGGAAACAGTTGTTTGCTTGGGAATAATCTTGCAGAGTTGCAAAGCCTGTTTATACATGCTCTGAAGGCAACAAGAAAAGTAAAGTTACACGGCATTCCTTTGAAAAATCAATAATGGAACGAAAAAAAAAAAACCTTCATAGGCTTAAATAATCAGAAAAAAAAATGCTGGTATATTAGTATATAATCTGCAACCAAATTGATGTGGACATCCGACGGTGGACGTTAATCAAAGAAAGAGACGAAAATCGACGGCCGAGATCCCTCAATTTTTATCTTAGTTTATTAATTATATTTTTTATTTAATTATGCATTTTCTATTTTTACCCTTACTTAAGGGTCTTGTCTTATGTAAGTCCAAGGGGCAAAGTTGTCTTTTAGTTTCTTTCAAGGCATATATATAGAGGTTCTTGCTCTTGTATTGGCACGATGGAGTTTTAATAAAAAAAATTGTTCTGCACTTTTGTTTCTTGGGAGGACTTTAGTGAGATCCCTATGGGAGGGAATCGTAGTAGCCACCAACTGTAGGATGGGTCCGGGCTTGTGGCCTGAAGTCCCTTGGTGAAGGGCAACGTATCCGTCAGACGCATGAAGCATCCAGACTCACGGTTTTATTTTTCTTTCCCTACACTTCTTTTCTCCTTCTCCCTTGACCACCGGCCATACCCCCTCCTTAGCCGTCGGCCAAGCTTCTCTCTTCCCTCCTCCCACTCTCTAAACCGAACTCCACCACCTCCTAGCCTGCAACCCCATCCCCTCCATTAAGCGTCGGTCCCCTTCCCCACAACCCTACCCCTCCCCACCAAAATCCACACCTCCTCCCTCTTCCCTTGACTCCACCCATTCAAATCTTGCATTCAAAGCCCCCAATTTGAGTCCTTTTACTTTGGGAACAATTTAATTTTATATTCAATTAAATTTGAATTTTGAATTGAAATGAGAATCCCTATTTTAAGAAAGTTCCTAAATTCATGCTCATTTGAATTTTAAATAGGGTTGGAATTAAATCAATCCTTCCTAATTTAAAATTCTAATTCAAGCAAGCATTAATTTCCTTCTCTTAAACCCCTCCCCTCCTTGAAACCGCCGGCCCCTCCTCATCCACAAGTTTGAATTTCAAATTCAAATAGCATCTTGATTACATTCCTAAATTAGTCAATTGTTAATTTGGAAAGCTTCTTTTTCAATTCAAATATATTTGAATTTCAAAAAAAAAAAACCTTTTTGGACCCTATGGGAGGGAATCGTAGTAGCCACCAATTGCAAGATGGGTCCGGGCTCGTGGCTTGAACTCCCTTGGTGAAGGGCAACATATAACCTGTCAGCCACAGAAAGCGTCCGGGCTCACGGTTTTATCTTTCTTTCCCTACACTTCTTTTCTCCTTCTCCCTTGACCATCGATCATACCACCTCCTTAGCCGCCAGCCAAGCTTCTCTCTTCCCTCATCCCACTCTCTAAACCAAACTCCACCACCACCTCCTAGCCGGCAACCCCATCCCCTCCATTAAGCGCCAGTCCCCTTCCCCACAACCTTTTCGGATTAATAAATCCATTTGAGGAAGCCCCACCAATCCCTCCAAATCTGAAATTAATTTCAGATTTAATTCCCAATCACAATTAATGCTTGATTCGCATTCATTGAACCTAGGCACCTCATCTTTCTCTCTCACTTGGTTGGCCCCTCTCTCCCCTCTGTCCTAATGATTCCCTTCCTAATTAAAGACCCCAATTAAGGAGATAATTAATTCCTCTCTTCCCTCCCTTCTTTCTTGTTTGAATTTCAAATTCAAATCCATTAATTAAGAGAAATATGAGATGGAATTTTAGATCTTTAATTCTTTTATCACCCCTACTCTCTCTGTTCTACATCACAAATTCTATGAAGATAAACATACTAGCTACGCTTCAATAAAGCTTCAAGAGAATTTCCCTTAATTTTACCGGGCAACTTCTTGAAAACTTCTATAACCACCATGTGGGAGACATTCGATTTTAACAATCATTCCAAGGACTCCTAATGCAACACCTTATTAGAAATGATGTGGATGAGTAAATAGGGCTGCAAGCGAACCAAACGTTCGACGAGCTACTAATTGTTTGGTTCGATTAAAGCTCGTTCGTGATCGTTTAATTAACTAAACAAACAAACTTGAACAATATTTTAAATACTCGAATCTTAAATAAAGAAGCTTGAACACTGATGCGTTCGGCTCATTTATGTTCACAAACAACATCATTTGAAGTTCGTGAATAAGCTCGACATTAAACTCGAAAAGAAGCTCGATAAAAGCTCGATTCATGTTCGATTTTGAACTCGTGAATAAGCTTGATAAAAATAATTAATATTTGATTATAGAATTAATAAATATAAATAATAAAAATATTTTATATTTATTATAATATAATTATTATTATTAAATAATAAAATTTAAAGTAAATAATATTATATTATATGTTAAGTACTTTTATTAAATTTAAGTGAATGATACCAATGTCTTATGCTTTAAACGTATTTTACATTTTTACAAAGTCTATGTTTTTCAATACCTGAATTTGTCGAATGTTAACTTTCTTAAGTGATACTTCCAATATTGTTTTCTTTGAGATGACAATTATTTCTTATGTAATGTTTTGTTATTAACATATGACAATTATTTGGTTTAGTGGCATATGTGAAGGGCCATTCCTGGAGATTGTTTGTGTCCCTTTGCTGGTCTTGCAATCCTTTTGTGGCCACTAGTTGTTACTAGATCAGTGATTGCTGCAAGTATCAAATATTACTTAACTTGTTGTCTTAGTAATTATAGATTTATATGGCTATTTATTTATAAATCATTGCCTTTATTAATGCTGCTGTTAGGAAAATTATGTGAGGATGGAATTTGCTTATAAATCATTGCATTTGTTACATAGATAATTGCTTTTATTATAAATGTGTTTGTTCATAGATATGTTCATGAACGTGTTTGTTTGGTAGTTAAAAAAAATCGTTAGATTTGTTCGCGAACATGCTTGATGTAATCATTTGTTAGGAAGCTCGATAAAGCTCGTTTGTTAAATTAATGAACATTTAAAAGTAGAGCTCGTTTATACCTCGTTCATGTTTGTTTGTTTAAAGCTCGATAAGCACTAAACGAACGAACATGAACTAAACATGAACCGAACATGAACACTCATTAATTTAAAATGAACCAAACATGAACACAAATAGTAAAGCTCGAACAAACATGAACCAAACTTGAACAAACTAATATTAAATGAACACAAACATGAACACTCACATACTCGACTCGGCTCGACTCGGCTCGGCTCGTTTGCAGCCCTAGATGAGTTATTGGCAGTAGCAAAAAATATTTACTATTATAACGTCGCAAATGTTTGAACTAATCAAAACTTAACAATCACAATTTCAAAAAGTGGAAAACAAGGGAAGATACTTCCTGAAACTAGTGAATGAAGAATGAACTTCTAATCCCCATAATCACCCTTCCAATAACTTCCATATGTAGTCACAAAACATTCAAAAGCATTGTTGACCTCGTTTTCATTAAAAAAAACTCGCAATCAGCCTCATTGATCTTTTAAAGTAAATCGAGATGAGCTCAAATTTATTAAACTTAAATTGATTCCAATTAAATATGTGTAATCTAACCAAATCGAACAAGTTAGACTCGTTTTGAGTCTGATTTATGTTTGGCGGCTTAAATTAATACAATTTAATTTGTCTCTATTTAATTTATATTAAGGTTTCGATTGGGACAACTTTTTTATTACTTTATGAAACAATTTCTTAGCACAATTTTTTTAAAAAATTTGAAATTTTTGTACTAAAAGCCAACTTTATAAAGCAGTAAAAAAGTTGTCACAAACGAAGCCTAAATCGTGGTTGATAGCACAAAATCGACCCATTTCAAGTCATTAGAACTAGATTTAATCACACTAAGATCGAATTTAATTCAATTTGGCTTAATCAGTCCAAACTAATTTGAATAAATCTCAATGAAATACAGTCTATGTTGAGTTCAAATTAACCCATTTCAAATCAAATTATATCAAATTGAACCGCTTTGAATACTAATACAATTAAAATTAGCTTATTTGTTTCGACCCATTTCCCTCCAACAAGCTCTATGCGTTTCTTTTCCCTCAACATAAGCAAAAAGGTTCATGGAATTTTGATTTCAGATATTAAACTAAGGTTGCTTAGATTATTTCACTTATGCATTCTCTCTAGAAATCTAATAAATGATTAGTAACCATTTATTAATTGTTCTTTTTCGAAAACAAAAAGAGAAGAAGATATTGACTAAAAAATAGATTGATGTTCAAATTTGTGTTATATGATTAATAACCCGTTGATGTTTTCCTTTTCTTGAGGTCAATAAAGAAGAAACTAGTGTGCCCTCTTTGTTAAATGTCATCCTTCTTAGTAATCAACATATATATTCTATTAAGTTAATGTTAAACTGAAGTTTTCCATGTCATGATTAAATCTTAAATGATAAATTAAGAAGACAATAAGATGAAGGTTTTTTTAAATATACAAAGCATGCTTTATGAAATGGATAGAGTCATTGATATTCTTTCTTATACTTTAGTAGTTATGTATTGAATGCATAACTTGTCATTAGAGATATAAATGGAGATTCTAATTTTTTTTTTCAACAAATCGTGTATGTGTTCTTTGAAAGATTTTAGCACGTGTTAATTTTTGTTCAATAAATCATGTATCCGTCTTCTTTGAAAGGTTTTAGCAAAGTGTTAATGTCTTGTAATGTCATGCTTCATTAATTAATAAATTATGGATGCAAGAAGTGAAAGCAAGAATGAGAGTAGAAGTGAATAAAAATTATTAGAATCTCCATGTATATCTCTAATAACATTCAATACATAACTACTAAAGTGCAAGAAAGACCACCAACAACTTGATTCATTTTATCAAGCATGCTTTGTATAGTTCAGGAAAGCTTCATCTTATTATCCTCTTAATTTAACATTTAAGATTCAATTAAGATATGGAATACTTTAATTTGATAGAATAAACATTGTGATTACTAAAAAGAATGATATTTAATAAAGAAGTCACAGTAGTTTCTCCTTTATTGGCCTCAAGAAAAGAAAAACAATAACTAATTATTAATCATAGAACATCGATTCCCACATCAATCTATTTTCTAGTCATTGTCTTCTTCTCTTTTTATTTTCAAGAAAGAACAATTTATAAACCGCTACTGACGTTTACTAGATTTTAAGAGAGAATGCATAAATGAAATAATCCAATCAACCTCAGTTAATCTCTGAAATCAAAATTCCATGATCCTCTTTTCTTAGGTTGAGGGAAAAGAAAAGCACAGGGCTCATTATTTGATAGATCTCAAAGAGAGAATCACTCCATTTTGCTGTTTTTTAGTGTAAGAGGAAGAAGAATAGAACAATGTAGCCATATCAAAGGGAAATAAAGGGCAACCACTTATGAAAAGAAAGAAGTGCAATCATTCAATCGTAATAAAAGATAAAATACTATCAATCAATTTGGAAAGCGAATCGAACACTTAAAACTAATTTTCTTGTGTGATAATCAAAAGAAATGCTCAATCATATGCTCGATCGTCCACCCATTTTTCGTTTCTTACTGAATCGCGCATTTAGAACGCATGAATAGTTGTTGCCTTTGCTTATTTCTTGTTGAATTGCACGCACAAGCCAATAGGAAGGAATATCCCAGCTCTTTCCCTCCCTCTTGGTTCGAATGGAACAAGAAAATGCAAGGAAGCCTTCACGCCGGAATGGAGTCACATAAAACCAACTGCCCTCGCTGTCTGGACGCCTCTCCCACTCGCTTGAATAGCCTCTCTCGTTCACTCTCTCTCGCAGAAGTGACCGCACGCTCCGCTCTTTCTCTTGCTCACACCCTCCCACTTTTTCTGCATCAAATCGCATCAGCTAGCCCCTATTTAAATGCCTAAGAAATGGTGAAGGAGCCAAAGGCCCATCATGCCCCCAATAACTTTTAATCCAGCAACAGCTATCGTTTCTTATATATCCCTATATGCATGGAATGCCATTCTAGCAGGGAAATGTGGGAAAAGTAAAGTAGCATGCTATTGGCAAATCACAACTGTCCATTTGATTTGGAAAGAAATACGATGAAACGAATAAGCCAATTTTAACTATATTAATATTCAAAGTGTTTCAATTTGATTTAATTTGATTTAAAATGGGTTAATTTTAACTCAACATGGACTCGATTTCATTGAGATATATTCAAATTGGGTTAGACCGATTGAGTAGAATCGAATTAAATTGAAACTTAATGTGATTAAATCTTATTTGAATTGGCTTGTAACGGATCGATTTTGTGATAATCTACCTCGATTTAATTTAAATTAAATAAAGACGAGTTAAATTGAGTTAATCGAAGCCGTCAAGCTAAAATCATACTCAAAACTAGCTGAATTAGTTTGATGTTGTTAGATTACACCTATTTAATTGGAAACGAATTAGTTTTAATAAATTTGAGCTTGTTTCAATTCAAATTAAAAAATTAACGACGATGATTGCGGTTTTTGTTATGAAAATGAGGTCAACAAATGAACCTCCAATATCTACATAGAACAAAGTGATATTGTACATATTGGCGTTGACCGAATCAACGAAACTCAAGAGAGACCAATTAAATTTTGATTTAGAGTTATGTGGTTTTGATTGAGAGTGGAATTTCAAATAGAGTTCAGACAATGGATTTGTAGTTTAATGATGCAACTAAAAACAAACGAGAAGCCTACTAGGTATGCAAATAATCGCTTCCTTTCCAAATAACTTAAACAAACATAATAATAATAAAAAACATGACAAAACACACATTAAAAGGACACAACAAAGCTTCTAATAACAACACAACTATCTTATAAATATTTAGAGAAGAAAAATACAAATGGAAGGGTTACCATGGAGAGAAGAACGGGATTAGAAGTTCGAGATGAAGATTAAGAGGAGAAAGAAAAATAGAACTTAGCTCGCAAGCTAGAAAATCCCTCAGGTTTTTATCCAAAAATCATCACATATCCTCTCTCTAAACAACCACAAATAGCCCCTATAAATAGAGAAAAAGGAGCCCAAAAGACACTCAAGCAGCCGCCCAAAACAGCCAACCATAACAAGGGAAAGCTAAGGGACAACAGCAGGAACCGAACAACCAAAGCAAGGGGAACCAGGACAGCCAAGAAGTACGAACCGAACAGCCAAAGCAAGGGAACCGGGACAACTAGGGAGCAGGAACTGAACAGCCATCCGACCCCTCCCCCTCCCCCCAAAAAATCATCCAAAAGGGGGGGTGGCATTGCTTACATCATTTAATTTGATGAAACTTTGTGAAGAATGGATTTCTAGGAGAGGGGTCTAAAAGACTTACCCTATCCTAGAAAATTTTAGTCCTAAAGAGAGTGAGTTTCACTTAACTTTAAAGGACTGGGAGATTTCTTTTTGGATGTTAAAGGGCTTCTTTTCCTTTCCTAAATGACCATAACAGCCTGCCATTGTTCCGCATGGGATCATAGGCTTCTGTGCATATCAATTTCTTTAGGAAGAAGAAAAATATTTGATGTCGATGGACTTTGGATGAACACTAGGAAGGGGCCCAAAAAGTTTTATCCTACACTAGCAAGTAAATGTCCTAAGAAAAGGAAGCACAAGGATTCACACCTATCTCAAAAAGACTAAGGGTGTTCTTAGCAGACTGAACTAGGAAGGTGCCACGAGATCTTGCTCCAACAGTAGCCAATCCAATCCTAAGGAAATGAAGCATAGGAACTCACACTTAACCTTAAAAGGCTAGAGAATTTCATTGAAAGTTAGGATAGTGTCATGAGGGGCTTGCTCCAATACTAGCAGAACTAATCCTAAGGGAAGGAAGCATGGGGTCGCACGCCTAATCTTAAAAGACAAATGAGACTTTGTTTTGATGCTAGGATGGGAGGAGGGAGCTTGCTCCATTACTAGTAGATATAATCCTAAGAAAATAAAGCATGGGGACTCACACTTAACCTTAAAAGACAAGAGATTTTTTTTATTTTTTTTATTTTTAATGAATAAACTAGATAGAAAGCATGGGGACTCATATCTAACTAGAGATAACTAGTCAAGGAGAGTATACCAACACCTCTGGGGATTTTGATAAAATCTATCTAACCTTAGATTTCTTTTGGATTTTCAATAACTAGATGATGAAAGATGCCTCTGGGGGACTTCTAGTAACCTAGCATGTTCCAACTAAGGAGCTGCCCTACCTAACCTAGTGAAAATCAGGAAGAAACTAGTCAATCCTAAATTTCTTTTGAGTTTTCAATGACTAAACTAGGAAAGGGGTTGCAAGGACTTTATCCAAACCTAGATTTACAAAGTCAAGGGACTAATCCATGAAATCCACTAGGGATTATAGAATAGTTAACCCGAATTTGTTTTGAGTTTTCAAGGACTACCCTAGATAGAAAGCACCATGTCTCACACCTAACTAGGGTCAACTAATCAAGAAGATAGTTTACCTAAACCTTTGAGGATTTGGTAAAATCTATCTAATCCTATATTTCTTTTGGATTTTCAAAGTTATACTAGAAAAGATGCCTCTTGAGGACTTCTACTAACCCCGCATATTCTAGCTAAGGGGCTACTCTACCCAACCTAGTAAAGATTAGGAGGAAACTAGTCAATCATGAATTTCTTTGTAAACGATTTTCCACCTAAAACCAATCCATCAGTTGTGGCGGCCCCTATCCCGGGAAAGCCATTTATCTTATGCACTCCAGCCCTAGATGAGTCATTTGGTGCCTTGTTGGCTCAACTTAATGAAGAGGGTAAGGAAAATGTTGTCTATTATCTCAACTAATGACTCATCCCAACTGAAATAAGGTATCCTCCAATTGAGAAACATTGTCTTGCCTTGATTTTTTGTATCTCAAAAACTATGGCATTATATGATTTATCATCAAGTAAGTTTGATCTCCGGGATAAATCTGTTCCATATCCTATAACATGTCCAACATTGTAAGGACATCAAATTAAAGCAGATCAGATTGTCCAAAACATCAAAAGATATTACATCAAGTATTTATCAATTGGAGAGATGATGTGCCATGAACATAAGTCAATTTCATTCAAAAAACATAAAAAACAATCTAATTGTTAAATTAGAGTCATTGTGACATATAGTCCACCTAGGAAGTCATTGCTTGAGAACCATTTAGTGGTCCCTTGAAAACAAGTATAAAATACATACAATTAAAAAAATGAGTTACATCCACATCAAAAAGAACAATATCATATTTTCCTAGTTGTCATTAATGACAACATGGTTTCATCAAAACATATAAAAATCAAGTTTTAAAAAGGCGATATTGGTAATCGAGGTGTTTTGCCTTAGCGAGACAAGCCGTACAACAACAACAACAACGTCAAGCCTTTAACCCACTATATAGAGTCAGCTACATGAATATTTTTTCTCTATTATATCCTGTTAATAGTCAATTTCCCATTTAAATATAATAAGGAAATGTCATTTCTAATATTTTTTAACCAAATCTTTTTAGGTCTACCTCTACCTTTTTAACATAAGTCAAATTTAATATATCTACTTTCCTAACCCAGTCATCGAAAGGCCGCCGTTTTTTGTGACCAAACCATCTAAGGCATAAGCCTTAAAACGAAAAAATTAAAATACTAGAAAAATTATAAATAACTCATAGAATGACAAAATACTAAGTAAATTATGAATATAATGACTTGTTTAACGATAAATGTTACTGAAACACAATACTTAAAATAAATACTCACAAAAATCACTCCTTTCTCCATCAACCCAATTTTAACCCATCTAAATAATGCCTCCATATGATTCAATCATACAAATTAAAAAAAATATATCTTGATATAAAGGCAATTCAATCATATAAATTAAAAAAAGTGAAAGTTATAGTAAATACGATTAAAAGGAAAAAGAATTATTCACGGTGAAATTCATTCAAAAATGTGTCATTGCAATTAAAGACCTCTTGCAGCTAAAAAATGTGTATTCGTAAAAAAGAAAGCTATAGCAAATACAATTTATACCTCGGTGCATAAGAAACTACGAAAAAGAATTATCTATAGTGACCAACTGAATACTTATGGCTAGACCTAAACTAGAAAAAGCAATTGAGTAAGATGCAACGTTTAAAATTGCGCAATAAAAGGCGCGCCTTGAGGCGGGCCTCAGCGCAATTTCGTCCATTTAAGCCTCAAAGCCTACGCAATAAGTTTAGTTTATGAGGCTTACGCCTCAAGTTTACTGAGGCGCGCCTCGCCTCATATATTTAAGGCGTCGCCTTTTTTAAAATTAACCTAAAATTATTTTTTTTCAGTTCAGACCCCCAGTTGCCGACATGGCGCACCAATTGAAATGTCGACGTGGCATCACCATTTAAACCTTTGTAAAGGTCGAATGGCGGAGTCGACGTTTCGATTTTCAAGTTACAGTAAACTTTCGAACTTTCAAGCATTCACTACGGAGCAATTTCAAGCATTCTTCACTCAGTTTCTTCTAGGATGTCGTCACCCCCAACGAAAAAGGTAACTTAATGCTAAGTTTTCTGTTTCGTAATGCGTATTTTATGGTTATGCTATGCGTTGGTGTTCAAGGCTCTGAAGATCTTTGGATTTTATGCTTATTCTATGTGTATGCATGACTTCCCGAAACTTTTTAAATGTTTGATACTTTGATGCCACCGTGTTTTCTCTGTATTCAGGGTTTACGATGAATTTATGTTGAAATTTGAAACACAAAACCTAACTAGATTGCTTATATTTACGCGTTTTATGTGCGTATTTTATGCTCACACTGTGCGTGTGTCATGCTTATGTTGTGCATATTTTATGCGTGAGTATAATTGTGCGTGTGTTACGCAATGTTCGTTCTTATGCATATGTTATGCGTACATTGTGCGTGTGCGTATGTTATGCGTACATTGTGCATGTGTTATGCTTACATTGTGCGTATGTTATGCGTACATTGTGCGTGTAAGGTGCTCATGTTGTGTGTACGTTGTGCTTTTTTTTGCGTATCTCATTTACTTATTTTTTATTTTTTAAAATTTTCAGATATATGTTCGTCCAATAACCTATCGATGCTACGTTTCGAACAAACTGTGATGTATTTGCTCAGCAAATTACTTCTGAAGTCAAGGACACATTGAAACGTTTAAATATCATACAGTTTTTGGAATTTTTTGGGTTTGAGCAAAATGTCCCTCTGATTTATGAGCTGATCTCAAAGCGGGACATTTCAAAACAATGCTTTGTTATAAAAGGTCAAGTCATTCCTTTCACGGCTGATGAAGTGGCCCTTCTTACTGGTCTGCCAAATAAAGGAGAAGAAATTTCCTGGCTTTCCTTAGCAAATACTTCAGTTACATCAGGGGAAATAAAGGCAGACATGGTGGAGATGAACAAGAAACCCCCCCCCCCAAGACTATGTTAAGAAACTTTATCATGTATTTATATTCAAATTTACTTTTTCAACTTAACAACTTCAAAACCCCTAGGTTGCTTCAAAGAATAGCAAATAATCCAGATGAATTTTTGTCAATAAATTGGGCTAGTTCAATTAGGGATTTTTTAGTTGCAGAGTTTAATAAGGCATCCTCCAAGATTTTAAAAAAGAAGTCAGCAGGTTACATCAATGGTTTTGTACCTCTACTAATTGTGAGTGCTAAGTGCTAAGTGCTAACTGCTAAATTCATTCAAAATTTTATTGGCTCAATGTGAGTGCTAAAATTTTCTTTCATCTTATGCAGATTTGATTCCTGGAGCATACTTCTTTTCATGCTCCATTGTATGCTGACAAAAGGCCCCGTTTTCTACGATGGTCATCGGATATTGTATATACTACAGAGATGATTTCTAACTTATTTTCTAATATAAGGAAAAGTCAGATTTATAATGTCCTCCAAGCAGTTACCCATGATGAAATGGATATGGTTAATGTCAACAAATATCCATCAGACAGCCCTCCATTCCCTGATTCCCCTCATCAAATCCTGCCAAGAAACATGCACAAAAATTTTTCGAGAATTTGAAGACAGACTGAGCACAAAGTTTGAAGACCTAACTGAGAGAGTTGGAGTTATTGAGGTCAAGCTCAATAATTACATTGATCAGAGCAAAATAGTTTCTCAGAAAAGATTCTGTTAGCTACTCTTCATCTTCCAATAAGAGACATAAATCAGATATCCCTCCCCACAGACCCAATAACCCAATCCGACAAAATCAGTCAATCCCTGAAGAAATGCAACTTATTCCATATACAAATCCAACTGAACCAGTAGCAGTCGATGAGATTCCTATAAATCCTGTAACTTATGTCTATTCAAGTGAAATAGAAAGTTATAAAGGTGTTCTGAGTTTGAGTCTTGAGAAGAGAAATTTTGTGCAAGAAAGTTTGAGAAAGTTTAATCAAAGGTAAAAAAATTGCAACTTATTTTATGTTATGATATGCGTATGTTATGCGTATGTTATGCGTATGTTATGCTTATATTATGCGTATGTTATGCGTATTTTATGCTTATGAAACGCATATGTTATGCGTATTTTATGCTTATGATAGTTTTTTTTTTACAGGGATGATAGTATCTTGTATGTTGGTAACATTCTGATTTCCAGATCTGATATTGACGACTTATTAAGCGACAGTTATTTAGGCAATGAACATGTAGATCTTTTTGCCAATTTTTTTGATGAGAAGTGTGAACTTATGCCTGACAAATACCATAAATTTATATCACTGCAAAAAAAACGTCATTTTCCGGCGGACATTTTCGTCGAAAATGGCCAAAATCCGTCAGAAAATTACATTTACGACGGAATTTTTTTCGCCAATTACACGCGCGTCGAAAAAAGACTTCCGGCGTAAAATAATTCGCCGGAAACATTTCTGACGTATTTCCGGCGGAATTTTCGCTGGAAAATATTTCCGTCGAATTTTTAATGCGCCGGAATTTCAAGGAAAAAAAATCAGTTCATCTAACCCAGGACCCCAACTCGCACGTGGTGGACACAGCCGCTCAGCGCTGAAGCCACGGCTGGCTTTGCCCCACTCGCGTGAACCGCCCACCGCCCGAGCCGCCCCAGCCACGGCCTTCCCCCGCCCGCTTGAGCCAGGCTGTCCGCGTGAACCGCCATGTGCCTTCTGTGCCTTCGGCGGGGTTCGAACCCCGCCCCCCTCACCTCTCCACGCGAGGAACTGACGCGGCATTTGCCATCTAGTCAAGAAACAAAAACCTGTTAAATAGGATTTTTTTTTTATTTAAGCTATTACGTATTATTTCTGCCGCGGGTTAATATCAAAAATTGTTAATTAACCTATTACGTATTATTTAAAAAAATAATGTCATGAATCAAACTATTTTAAATTTATATATAAAATTGAAAACTTAATTTAATTATTTAAAAATAAATAAATTAAAATATTTCAGTTAACTATTAAATAAATTATTAAAATTAATAAATAATTAAAATAAGTTATTAATTTTATAATAAATTAATTATTAATTTAGTAACTTTTTATATTATTATTTTTTTATCTTTTTATGTTATTTTAAAACACTTTAAAATAAATTATTGAAGTTATTAGTAAATTATTTATTATATTAAAATTGATTATAATAATTTATCAAATTATTTATTTCTAAAAAATTTTAAATCCGTCGGAAATTCCGCCGGAAACTTTACAGGAAAAAATCCGTCGGAAATTCTATCGAAAAAATAAGTCGGAAAAATTTGCCCTTTTTCCGTCAGAAATTCGCCTGAAAACCCGCTGGAAACAATTCCGCCTGAACTCCGCCGGAAAATTCCGCCGGTAATGGGCAGTTTTCCTGTAGTGTATACATCTCTCCAATCTCTTGGGTTAGTAACTTAGTATTCAATTAATCAGTTTAACTATTGAATTTGTAACTTACATTTAGTACTTGCACTTGCAGAATAACAAAGCCGGGGAAAAATTGTTCAAATTGCAAATCGACTATATAACCGAGCTTTCTGTTTCTTCAAACAACATTTTATTACAGCCAATCATTGTTTCCAATCACATTACCCTTCTGGTTTGTATGCTGAATGAACAAAAGTTGAAATTTTATGACTCCTTGCCCCTGCCAGACCGTGTCAAAGAGCATAGGCTTGTTGTTCCAAAATTCGTAAGTGTTAGATGAACATGAACTCTTTAATTTTAAAAAAAAAATTACATAACTAATCCTTGATCTACGTATTTTTCAGCTTAAAGCCCTATACTCTGACACGAAAGGAGCTTTTAAAGGTGATATCATAAAATGGAAAGCTTTCTACCATTACAGGTGTACCACAACAGGAAACTCTATAGATTGCGGGATGTATGTCTGTAAATATATGGAAAAAATATATCTTGAAGCCAACACTCATTAGACTGATAGTACAAATTGTCAAGCAGACATGCCAAAGTATATGGCAGAATTTGCATATGAAATATTTTATAAATCATTGAAAAAATGACAGTTTTTCATTCTATGTATAAATGTTTCGAACTTTCTGTGTATAAATGTTTAAACAGTTTCTGTGTATAAATGTTTCTATGTATAAATGTATAAATAATACGCATAACGCACGCACAAATACGCATAACGCACGCAACACATACGCATAACGCACGCACAAATACGCATAATACACGCACCCTTTACGTAGTAAAAGATAAATAATAAGGAATATGATGTTGAAAGTTTTTGTGCTTGGAATTTGCGTTTAAAGGTTAGTGTTTGAATTTCTTATTTGTTTTAAATAAATGAATAATTTAAATTATACTTTTTAAATGTTTTTAAATAATACGCAGAACGCACGCACTACATACGCATATAGAACGCACATAGCACTCATAAAAGACGCACATAATACGCATAATACACGCACCCTTTACGCATTCAATTTTATTCATCAAATTATATTAAATGTTTTAATTAATATGTATCTTTGTTTTTAAGTTACTTACATTAAAATGATGAGGAATATGTTTTTTAAGTTACTTACATTACGCAATGTGATTTTTATCATTTCACTTTCTAGTCTTGAGTCTTGACTCTTGGGTATGATATTTAAACAAGTGCAAAGGGTTTATGGCTCTAAGGTGGTTTTGTATTTAAGTAAGATAAATAATAAGGAATATGATGTTTGAAAGTTTTTGTGCTTGAAATTTGCGTTTAAAGGTTAGTGTTTGAATTTCCTATTTGTTTTAAATAAAGGAATAATTTAAATTATACTTTTTAAACGTTTTTAAATAATACGCAGAACGCACGCACTACATACGCATATAGAACGCACATAGCACTCATAAAAGACGCACATAGTACGCATAATACACGCACCCTTTATGCAATCAATTTTATTCATATTATATTAAATAGAGTATGCATACTACATTTAGTATGAACTGAGGGGCCTTTAAGCTGTGGAGTGACGGGTGGCAGATATGGATTGGGAGGGTAAGAGGGTTGGTTGATTTTTTATGAGCCTTTATTATACTTACTATTGCTCAACTATTATATAATACGAGAACACTTGAAGAAAAGGGTAACTCATGATTTTCAAAAAGAAGTAACGCAGCCATTGACAAAAGGAAAGTTTTTTTACTTCAGAAAGTTAGTCTAAGTCTGCTGTTAGTTTTTTTACTAGGTAATCCTTATCCTCAAACAAATCACAAACTACCAGAAGCCTTAGACTTATTTCTGAAGTAAAAAAACTTTCCTTTTGTCAATGGCTGCGTTACTTCTATTTGAAAATTATGTCTAAAAATCAAAGAAAGGTTCTCTTGTAATCAAAGGAAGGTTGTATAACCTGCGGTCCTGCATTACTTCTGTAAACATCAGAGCAAGCTTCTCTTGTAATTATTTTGGTTTAATTTTTTTATTAGAATGTACATAGGTTATAGCTGCTACATGAATTATGATTGATGTATTGTCCAATATAAATCATCTTTGACAACCAAGCCTTCCATTCATTACTGAGATATTTATCATCCTTCCATGGACATGGAAGGAGGATAAATATCGCAGTAATGAATGGAAGAGCTTGGTTGTAAAGATGATTTATATTGGACAATCCAACAATCATAATTCATGTAGGAAAGTTAATGTTGTTGAAGATGTAAATTAAGTTACAGAGCATTAAGATGTACATTGACAATCATATTGGAAGAAGTTTTACAAAATATACGTAGTGTTCTGCTTAAATACGCATTACATACGCACTGTTTACTCATTACATATGCATAATACACGCACAACATACGCACACCTTACGCAAATACGCACAACTTACGCAGTGTTTACTCATAACATACGCAGTATATACGCGTAACATATGCACAACTTAAAACTGAACACACAAAATTAATCGACGGCTCGACATTATATAATACTGAACAGTGATCACATCCAGTTCGCATACTAAACCCTAAACGAGAGCTGCTCTCTTCGCCTGGAGGTTTCTTCTACTGCGAGTTTGATTGTTGTCTTCTCCGTCCGACCCGCAGCCGCTTCTGACCGAGGTTGCTGTCTCCTCTGACCTGCATCAGGTCATAGAAAAGATTAGTAAGAACTCGTTCACTTCCTATTTTTCTCAATCAGGATGGTCAGAAATAAGGATAAGGCTGCATCAGGTCATAGAAAATATCCAGCATGGAAATATAGCACTCAGGTGGATGTAGGAGGCAGTGATAAAACATATGTCTATCTGAAATGCAATTACTGTGATAAAGTTGTGAAAGGTGGTGTGACTAGGATGAAGGAACACATTTCAAGTTCTCACAAGAATGTTGCTCCATGCTCCAAAGTTCCTGATGTTGTAAGGGATGAGATAAAGTCATACATGAATAAGTCTACCACATCAAAACATCTTGCACAGAAACAATTTGAAGATAGAGTTGATGATGGATCTTACTACGGGAGTGAGCGCAGCGTTAGGGATTCATCTTCTTCTATGAAGTCCATTTCATCTAGGGGTGCTAGAGGGCCTATGGATCATTATATGGTTGACACATCAGAGGATAGGCCTTCTACTACACAGAAGATGGCCCCATAAAATGCAAAGGAGGCACGGAGAAAGAGTGTGTGAGGATACAGGCAGATTCTTCTACGAAAATGCAATTTCATTTAATGTTGTCACATCACCTGCTTATTACAACATGATTTGTTCAGTTGGATCATTTGGGAGAGGATTCAAACTTCCATCCATGTATGATTTAAGAACATGGATTTTGAAGGAGTTGGAAAGCACTGATAAAAGCATCGAAGAAATTAAGAAGACTTGGGCCCAAACAGGAGTAACAATTATGTCAGATGGGTGGTCTGATATCAAGCATAGAAGTCTGATCAACATCCTCATTAATAATCCTTATGGTACTGTGTTTTTAAGGATCAATTGAAGCATCTGACCAGGTCAAAGATGCTGAGTTCATATTTGGATTATTAAATAGCATTATTGATGAGGTTGGAGAACATTTGGTTGTACAAATTGTGACAGATAATGCAAGTTCTTATAAGACTGCAGGATAATAAACTTATGGAGAAGAGAAAACATTTGTACTGAACTCCATGTGCTGCACATTGCATAGATCTGATTCTTGAGAAGCTTTGGGAGCTACCTCAACATAAAAATGCACTCACTAAAGCCAAAAAAATAACCAAGTTTATTTACAACCACTCTTGGGTTCTAGCTCTTATGAGAAAGTTTTCGAAGAAAAAAATTCTAAGGCCAGCCGCAACAAGATTTGTCACCGCTTACTTGACCTTAGAGAGCATGCTGGATGCCAGGCAACCTTTAGAGGCTACGTTCACATCTACACAGTGGTTGAGTTGTACTTGGGCAAAGAAGGCTGAGGGAAAAGAGATTAGAAAGATTGTTTTAAATGACAGATTTTGGCAAAGTGTCTTATATGCCATTACAACCACTAGACCTTTAGTTCATGTTTTAAGGATGGTAGATGCTGAGAAGAAGCCTACAATGGGTTTCATCTACAATGTCATGGATGAAGCCAAAGAGATGATTGCCTCCAACTTAGGAGGCAGTGAGGGAAGCTTTAGGGAAATTTGGAATATTATTGATGATAGGTGGGAACTACAGCTGCACCGACACTTGCATGCCGCTGGCTACTACCTAAACCCTCAGTATCAATATGCAGAGAACAAGTCTACAAACCGTGAAATAAAGTTGGGATTATATCATTGCATGGATCGTCTAATAAGTGATGCAACTAAAAGATCAAATGTTGACTTGCAATTGGTACATTTTAGGAACAAAGAGGATTTTTTTGGATTACAACAAACAAAAGATATAATTGCCAAACGATCTCCAGTTGAGTGGTGGATTCAATTTGGTGATGGGACTCCAGAATTACAGCGTTTTGCTGTGAAAGTTTTGGGCTTGACATGCTCTTCATCTGGCTGTGAAAGAAATTGGAGTACCTACAACCAAGTACATACAAAGAGGAGAAATCGCTTGTCGACATTGAGGATAAACTCACTGGTGTACATTATGTACAATAGGAGACTCAAAGATAGAAATTTGGAGAAAAAAGGATTAATGGATGATGATGATCCTTTGCTTTGCGATGATGTGGCATCTGATGATGAGTGGTTTGTAGATGATTGAGGTTGAAGTGATGCCGTCTGAATTACAAGATGAAGATTTAAATGTTGATTTTTTGATGGTCTTAAAGCATCCACATCCACAACAACTTAAGAACAAATCAAAAAAGGTATATAAATAATATAGTTTTCTTTTCTTAGACTTTTATTAATGTATTACACTATTATTCATTATGATATTATTCAAAAATATTTAGGAAAGAGGAAGATAACTAATAATGAGGATGAAGAAGCTGATTGGGAGATATTGGACTCTATAGGAGAGGGGGAAGAGGAGAGAGCAGTTCATCATAATGATGATTCAAATGAAGACCCCCTTAGTGATGACTGATGAGTGATGTACAGTGCTGATGACTAGTGAGTTCTTATGTGATGTCCCCCTTATTTATTCTCAAAGATGTGGTATGTAGCATTTTTATGTTTTATCTATTATTTGTTCATTAGTATATACAAAATTTATTATTTTATGTTTACACATTTTTTTCTTTTGAGGCTTACACCTCAAATCGCCTTGAGGCTTACGCCTCGCCTCACGAACGAAAAACGTCTCAATACCCGAATACGCAATTTTAAACCTTGGTAAGATGAAATGGTTAAACCTTAACAAATACAAATTAAACTGATCTAACTTGAACACAAATGCCTCTTGTAAGACTGAACATCTTAAATTTCATAATTGCTTCTCACGAAGCTGTCGAAGCCTACACAGGCTCGAAAGGGAAGATGGATCGTTACCTTATCATAAAGAACTCGTCCTGACACTAAGCAAGGCTGAAGCAGTGCACACGAAGCCGAGTGAGTGTTTCATTCACTGAGAGCTGCATAAGGGAGTGAAAATTGGAACAAATGTTTCAAACCGACGAATCCCTAATCTAATAAGCACTCTCGACTTTCTAAACTAAAAAATAAAATAAAATTGATCGAGGTGACGCCTCAAACTACCTCGAGGCGTTACGCCTCAATGAAAAAAATCATAAGCCTCGACCAAACCACAGAGGCTTAAGCCTTGAGGCGTACGCCTCAAATGCTTTTTAAACCATGATACTAACCAAGGAAAAATTGTCTCCAAATAACCATTTAATAAAAAATGCTATCAACGACACAGTAAAAGCAGCAAAAAAAACTCATACTCAACCACTTCTGGCATAAGCTAATAGTCATTACCAGTGACCTGCGGAATTCCTTTTGTCCAAACAAAGCATCACCTTGAAGAACCTATGCAAAAGAATGTGACTGATCAAAAACAAAATTAAAAAGGGAATATAAAAATATTAGGAATAAAATTCAGCATGATGAATCTTCATACATAACTCCTCTAACAGTTTGAAGTTCACAACGCAAGTAAGCTAAATAGGTATTCACCACTACTAAATTGACCGGATGAGCTAGCACCTAATCTATAATAAAAGTTGTAGTGCGTACCCCTGCATAGAAGGGCATCATATGGAATCATTTCCGTGTGCAGTCCTAAAGCAGACACGTCCAAACCTTATTTGAAAACAATGTAGGGTATAAGAAAATCAGGAATTGTACTGAAAGGTTGCATAATTGTTGTCAATATTGTGTTCCCCGAAAAAATATTTTTTTTCTGCTTACCCTGATCCCATTTCTTTCTTCAGCATATTGATGCATCAAAAAAACATTGCTCTAGGATGGAGCCAACTCTGGGAGATGTATATGTTATGTTAATGCATTTCCTAGGGCTTACAAAACGCAAGAAGTTTGGATGTTTTGGGGTGTCATCAATACGAAGGTCATAAATTACGATCTGGTGGTCGAGGATACAACCCAACAAACATTGCACTCTTCCCATTATATCAAGTTAACATATTCAAAAAAACCATTTTTATTGGTTTTGCATAAAAATTCCCATAACTTTTCAGGTGGTAACATTATCATTCAGATCATCTCATAGATGCTTTATGTGTCCTAGGAAGAAATTTTACTGGGAATGAACACAACATTCTAACCAACAAAACAGAGTTTCAATGAGATGATGAATGAAAAATATTAACCGACACAAGGATTTTGAATAAATTATTGTGCAATAACATTTTCTGCTAAGGAACAATATTTAATTGATAGTGTGTTCTATGTACATTGAATAGATGCTTATATTGATTCCCATAGTAATATTCATATGCCAAAAAAATCAAAAACCACAAAAACATTTACCTTTCTAAAAACTCAACATATTCGTTATAGGAAAGACAACACAAAGCTCATCTACAAATGTTATGTTTAAGCATGCCAGAGATACATTTACAAAAGGACGCATAGTACAACATAAAATATTGTATCAGTTTGGAAGGGGATATAAACACTAGCAATTTCAATTTTTTCAAACATTCAAAATGAAGTCATACAAACGATTATCAAATAAGAAGGGAAATCTTCCTACTCTTGAACTACTTATATTTGAATAAACAACACTGAGGCATCATTCCACTGAGATTGACTCATTGAAGTTGGGTGCTAGACTGAAATAGCGAGGGAAATATACTCAGCATATAAATGATATCTGCCCATATTCATGGAAAATAGAAGTGAGGAGGAAAATCAAGCAATTAAAAGGAAAATTAAAAAAAAACTAAATAATTAATTGACAATGATAAAGTTTTTGAGCTGCAAACTATGAGAGCATGCTTAATGGATGGGAGGGTGTATAAACATTGTTCATCAATAATGTGTTACAGATGGAAAAGCAAAAGAAAAAGCTTCAAATATCTATAAATATTTGAGCAATATGGATAGAGGAAAATGTCTGCTAGAACAAGCACATTGCATGATGTCATGCTATTTTAGTACTAAGAGCTTGATGTTCTTGGTCACACAAGACCGGTATAGCTTTTTTGAAATAAATAATAAATGACATAAGTCACATAACTCAATGTGGGTCAAAAAATTGCCACAAAAATTTCATATTCTAGTGATTTCAAGTTGACTTTTCAAAAGTTAGATTGGATATTAAATAATGTGCTACTCAATTTTATACTCTAATGAAAACTTTATGATTTAATTAAAGGTTTCTAATAAGTGAAAAACATTGTGATTAATTACCTCTCTTGATCACGAAAGATCATTTTTTATTAAGTTAATTTATAGGATTTATAATACCTTACTTTAGTAGCGGCAATTCAGTTTGGAGGAGAGAATATACACTCACTCAAAGCATATTGTGAAAGAAATGATGACAAACCTGATTAAGAAATCAATATTCCATCGTCTTAGGTTGTTATAAATCCTATTATAATTAGGTAATGAAAGTGGTGGATCCAACTTTATTGAAGGAACCTTTCAACAAACATGGTTTGTGTTGTCCAGTGTGAACTCATAGACTTGGGCTGAAAGCTAGCCAAAGCGATAAATTTTAAGACCAACATTGGCTAACATATATTTTAATACCTTATCGAATGTGTATTGTGGCTCACCTCATCGACTTAGTCATTGAGGAATATTCAAGCTTGAGTCATAATCATAATATAGCGATGTCATCACAATCAAGTTAACAATCAGTCAAGGGGCACATGATATGTCTTCCTGACGTAAGATTTTTTAGTGTGATTATACAAATATATTTGATATGACATTGGCGGTTTGTGAGCTTTGACAAAACTTAAATTTGTCATCCTTAACAAACGAGTGCAAATGATAGATAGATAGATGTTTTGACTTTTGAGTGCAAAGCAATCAATTTTTGCCCAAGCATTTTGGCTTTTATAACTTTCTGATGTGGCTAAGTTTAAACAGAATTCTCTTTGTTATGATTTTGCTCTGATTATGCCCATAATCAATAAAAAACCTTAATTTTTAAGAGGTTCTTTTTACAATGAGGATCCCCTTTTATTATGGTTGATAATAATCATACCAATCATAGAAAAATATGACTCAAAGTATTTATCACTATGGTCCTAATTAATTTCAAAAATGAATTTCTCCAATTATGATATTATGATAACCAAACTCAACATCAGGGAAAAACTCAAAGTGTTTATCTTTACAACTATAATATTGATAAACTAACTCCTCCAGCTATGATATTGAATAATCAATCCCACAACGGGGTGAGGCTCGAATGTGTTTACTTTGTGGTTGGGAGTGTAATTTGACAAGAAATCATTTCAGTAATGATTTGTTGATAAATGAGTCCATTTTGGGGTAGGCATCTCGAATTTAGAGTTGAGATCCTGTTAGGCTAATATATATGTTCTAATAATAAACTTCGTGATCATTTGGATGTTGATCCCTCTAGTCATATTCTGATAACCTTGCTAGTCATTGGGGGCATGAAGTCTCATTTTCTTACTTGATTTGTAAGTCATTGGGGGCATGAAGTCTTCATTTTCTTACTTGATTTGTAGTGGAGAGTTTCAAACTTATCAAACCGGATAAGTTTTAAAAGGCCGTCTCACTCATCAAACATGTTCAATATAGGCCTAACCCCAAATAATATTTTGAATTGTTGATGAGGAAAAGTGATATCACCTCTATGAAGACAACCACTATTATTCCATTCCGTTTGAGGCTGATGAACTAGGTATTCTTCTACTTTTTTAGTTAGGCTTATTGAGGCTTTGAAAGCTTTAAAATTATTTTTGCATGGTCTTTGAAGTTTGTTGGTCAACCAGAGTGATGGACCCCATAGTGCTTTGCATTTTGAGCAATTGAGATTCATGTGGATGTTGATCTCTCTAGTCAAATTCTAATAACTTTGCTAGTCATTGGAGGCATTAACTATTCAACATCTAACTATATTTGTAATGTAGAGTTTCAAGCTTGTCAAATTGGAAAAGTTATAAAAGGCCAACTTGCTCATCGAATATGTTTAATAGAGACCTACCCCACATAATCATCATTTGGCCAGTTGGTGAGGAAGATTATTATCAGCTCTATGAACACAACCACTATTATCCCACTCAGTCCAGAGCTAATGAACTAAGCATTCTTCTACTTTTTCAATTAGGGTTATTGCGGATTGGCAAGCTTTAGAATTATTCTTGCACGGTCTTTGAATTTTTTACCAACCAGAGTGATTGACCTCAACAGTGTTTTGCATTTTGAGCATTTGAGATTCATGTGGAAGTTGATCCCTCTAGACATATTGTAATATCATCGCTAATCATTGGGGGCATGAAATCTTAAACTTCGTACTTGATTGTGTTGGAAAGTTTCAATGATTTTGGTAGCCCCTCCAGTTATGATATGCAAAGGATATATCTAGAAGGGTCCGACTTGCTTTCCCTTATTTGATCTTAAGATTTTAGCATATGACATGCCATCTGAGTGAATGCTAATGGTGGGTAGGCTCTCCATATAGTCTGATTTCATATTCCTTAAGCAAATATGCACCTACATGTATATAGTGAAGGAAAACAAACTATAACTTGGAGAATTTTTTTAAGATTAGATTTCAAATTCTTGAAAAGGATATTACATCTTAAACAACCCTATCAACCCATAAGTAAACATGATGAGGACATCAAATTTCGACACGTGTACCATCGACGGAGACGCAGATCGACGGCTACGATCCAGAGCCTCTACTTCTGATTTATTTGCATTTTATTTTATGATTGTATTTCCTGTTTCCTAGTTTGCCCCTATGGGCATCGAGTCGCTTATGTAGCCCGGAAGGGCATTTGTGCCATTTCTTGTTATTTCATTTTTGGCCTATTGAGGCTTCATGCATTGTAATTTGAGTTTTTGGATGAAATGAAAATTTGCTTGGGTTCTCTTTGTGAGTTCATCTCTCTCTCAAATCTCTTAGTGAGTTTTGGGAAGAGCTAGATCTCTTTGTGAGTTCTAGACCTTCTTCCCCATTGTCTTTGTGATCAATTGGTGTGAGAAATCAAGGTGAATCCGTCCGTGAATTTTTGTTCTTAAGCTTCCTTTCCCCTACCCTGTCCACCAAGCAATCTCGCCGCCCATCCCTGTCAAACCGCCGGCCAGCAGCAGCCCAGCCACCCGCCGGCCTGCAGTCCTTGCCGCCGCCTCCCCCCTTCAAGCCTCCTCTAGCCGCCGGCCCTCCCCTCCTTTGAATTTCAAATTTGAAATTCCAAAGTTTCATGAGCCATTAATTGTTTCCTAATTTGACTCCCTAATTTATGCAATCAATTTAATTGAATTTCAATTTCGAATTTGAAATTCAAATTAAGCCCATTGATTGTCCTTATATTAGGAAACTCCTCCTCTTTAGAAAACTAAAATTTAATTTTAGATTTTTGTTAAATCTGAAATTAAACTTGTGGTCCCCACTTAATTAATATTAATTCCCTCTTCCTCTCTATGCTTGGCCGGCCCCTGCCTTGGTTTTCTCTCTCCCAATTAACTCACAATCTCCACAAAATCAGCCCAAGACTCCTCTCCCATTACCCCCCCCCCCCTCTCCTTTTGGAATTAATTTGAAATTCTCAAATTATTCCCTCCTATTTACCCCAACTTGAAATAATTTCAGTTTTCCTGAAATTATTTCCTAGCCTCTCCAACCTAGCCGACTTCCTCTATCCCTCATGCCGGCCAACCCTCTCCACTCCAAGCCGCCACCTCCTCCCTCCCCTCTTCTTCTCGGATGCTACCTCAACTCCCGGCGAGGATGCATGGCGGATCCTGAACTTGAATGGGGACTTGTGTTCGACGCCTACGGTAATATCAACATTCTACGATCTCCATTCTTCGACGTGGGATTTGAACATAATGACACCATTGGAGATTACTTGGATCGAATTCTCCCCATCTTTGTGCCCGTCATCGACGGGCAATTTTCAGACTATGATTGGACCATCTGTAGTCGTCCACCCGCTTCTCCAACTCCGGCTCCTTCCCCGGCGACGAGCCCTCTCAGCATCACATGTCTACTAGCGATATCGTTGAGTCTGCTTACGATACTCTTCCGCTAGCCACCACTTTCAGGAGCGATTGAAGGACTTCAAGGTGAAAGATATATATTTTAAACGTGAGGCTTTTGTTTATCATAGCTATTTGCATTATTTAGATTTCTTTTGGTTATTATTTGGCAAGGCTCTTGTAATCGTCAAGTGTAATCAATTACCATGGTTTAATCTATCATGAATTTTTCTTGAACTCTACTTGAGTAAGCTAGACTTTATTGTTAACATTGCGAAGTTAGTAACCTCTTATTAATCTCTAAAGTGCAATTCTTGTTTTCGCATGTTTGCATCACATCAAAACAACCCTATCTACCCATAAGTAACCTAATTGCAAGAAAAGTTTAAGCATACCCGATATGGGATTCTTAAAGATACCTAAACTACCAAAGAAAAAAATGAAAATTTTCCTATATAAATTACATTGCAACATATAAGGAGTAGGGTTTGGAGAAAACATCAACTGCATAAGAGATGGTTGATTTTATGTTGAATTCATTTGACTTAAACAAATGGTTCATAATAAGCTTTTAGAAAGAAACACCCTTGTAATGACATCCATTGCAGCATGTAGAAGTATGGTAAACCAATGATATGATAAAGTGTCGTATTTGTAAGAAATTCAATAATATTAACTATTCAAATATGACATAATTATTAACTGATGCTCACCAAGTTTTCAGCCTTCAAATATGGACTCGCTTCAACATTTGTAACGGTTGAAGAAACAAGAAAACATCCCTGGAAAAATCACAAATGCATTACTTTTCTTTCTATGATAATTTTCTTCCACAATATGGCAGAAAAAAGATGCTACAATAAACGTTGCAAAAAAATTTGAAATAACATAATACAGACTGACTCGTGCATTAACAAGTTGCCAGAACAATCTAATGTTATCCATCAATACGATATTAGCTATTGTATTTTTTTTTAAAGCTTGCCTACGTACATAGATCATGAAATCCCTCAAAATACTGTTTACGGTCAGTTACTACTCACATCCCCCACACTGCCCAAGCCGACTCCATACCTCCATTACTTTTAAATTATGTTTTTCTCTGATCATTTATACAATAATTCCAACAAAAAGGATGGTTGAGATGAAGTGTGCTTAGAGGTAGAAGCAGGATGGTCAGTCATGGAATAAAAATACAGTCATGAAGGGTTTGATACAAACATTACCACTTAAAAATGCCACACTTTTTTGAAATAAAATTATTCTGTCTTTCCATGATTGCAAGAAATTGCTCATTGAATCTTCCTGCACTAAATATCATCATGATGTGTCATAGTCATTTGTTAATCCATATAAGCGAAGTAACATCGCACATTAACAATTTCATGTTGTTTGAGAGTCTGAGACAAGCCTTTGATATTTAGCATATTAAGAGATCAATAAAGTAGGTCAGGGAGGAGACAAGCACATTGATAATAATGCAGGCCTAACAGAGACACGATTCCATCCACTTAGGATGCAATAGAGTTAGAGGAAATGAAAAACATTGGAATTAAGGGTTATTTTACTACAAGTAGGATTAACTCAAATACGATTTAGTAGATTCTATAAACCATGATTTAGTAAATTTAAAGGAGATATAAACCTGAAAAATATTTGATATGACTATGTTAAATTTTGCTATATCCTAATAAAGTATCTGCTAATTGTTTTAGGATTTAAGGTTTTTAATAGGAATAATCCATTTGATGAGTAGTTTGGTTGCCATATTTGGCTAAGATTTAGGATAAATCTTGCCAAATAGTTATTTTAGCCTCATAAGTCCTAATATCTTCTTAAATTTCATTTTAAGCTAAATATCAGATTTAAGTCATCCTAAGGTAAGTAGGATTTGTGAGATTTGCTCATTCTGCATCTTCTTCCTCTTCATTTAAATCATATATCTTGAATAACCGTCAAACAATTCACAGTGGTTTACCCAAAATTAACATTTATGATGCCATACAGTTTTAAGAATTTAGTACCTCCATAATTTACTAAATTTGGATTTACAAAGTTTACTAACTCCTACTTATATCCAAACTGCGCCTAAATCTGTTAAATTTTGTAAACAATGAGATTTATCAAACTCTGGATTTAACATGTAGCATAACTAATATGGTATTCATCAAAAGAGTAATATTTAAAGTCTCCAAAAATCTGTTCGGCATGATTTAAGCTAAATATTGCTTAAATCCTGCCTAAACTAGAAAACCAAACCCCTACGCCTTGGTTAGATCTATTATTTAAACAAAACCAAAGAATCATTTTCCCAATCATATCAAGGAGCTAAGTAGGCCCTAAAGAACAGGAAAAAATGGGAAGTTTTTTTACTGAAAAGAATAGCCATGTTGCTAGCTAGCTTTAAAGCAACCACCAGCCAGCTGCAAGACAGAGATACAAACAAAGTACGTTTCAGAGTTAAGGATGCAAGGCTAAGTTATGACTGTTTCTTCTCATATGGAAGCTGATGTTTAGGGTTTAGGAATCTCGTGATACTTTCTTGTCCCATTACTTCACATCGAGTCACTCAAGCTTGAAATCATGTATTTCTCCTATTTTTACGAGGTCTCTGTGGAAAAGCTCGGTCCGAATACATTTGAATGCAAAAGAAAAACAGACACAATATTCGAACTTAGGCATTGCTCAGCGCAAATACTCATCGAGGAAATATTTTAACTGCGTGGTAGGTTAAAGAATAATCATGTAAAAAGAACTACATGCTAAGCCATTTGTTGGAGATCAATGTAAGGGCTTTCTTAACATTACCAGCATCTGCGCGGAATCGAAGAGACCGTTCTCAAGAAGGGAGGCCATTTGATCCTTCGGGACCTCCATCCGCCCTGAGTTTCTAATGAGTCGGATCGGACACGGGATTGTTTAAGTTACAAGCAATTCCTCCTGGGGGCCGGGATCGGGGAGACTAATTTACAATCACCATTTATTAGTTATAATTGCTACTCGTAACCCTAGTTGCTCATTAAAGACTCAAAAGTATTATTATTGCCCCTTGCTATGTAATTTCATGGGTATAGAGGCTGTTTTATTTATTTTCTTTTCTTTTATTTGTAATGTTGGAAACATTGTTATGTCCGGACAAATTATCGAAAATCCGAACAAATACTGAGCGATATTGAGTGTTGTATCGAGCACGGTACCGAGCGCCCAAGTGATGTGGCACTTTGTTATTGGTCTCTGGACGCGTTCGGTGTCCGGACACAATAAGTACTCGTAATGTTGAAGGGAAAATTTGTAGTCCATGAATTTGAATATGTGCCCTAGGAGAACAAAAATTTTAAATATTAGAACAACAAGGTAGTCATTTATTTCTATGGATGTATATGTTTTTTAATATGTTTTGCATTATATTAAAATGAGTTTATGGCAGCTAGGTTATGCATATATAAGTGGTATTTTTCTGTGTTATGTTTGATTGTTTTGAAAGTTGATCTCTCGAAAAAAATATCATATGAAACATCTTTTTAAAGTGTCAAAAATATCCTAAATATTTAACATATTTTATGTCACGGTTATAATGCAAATGATGTTTATCATGGTTGTCTCTAACTTAGAGAGTGTTGATTTTTATGTGAGTTTTCGACTAACAAAATGAGTTTATGCCCCCAGTGCAATCATTGGGATAATTCAAGATCTTATGGATCTATTGATAAATTTATAACTCAAATGTCAAGGTTTTAGAGATTGTTGTGTCATCTTTGATGGCTTTCTTAGTGCAACACCAATAATTTTAGAGAGTTATCGTGTCATGTTTGTTCATGTCTAAATGTCCCAAAATAAATAAGGGGTTGAGACTCTTGATGAATTTGTCATGTCATATATGAAACACCTCTAGTTATGCTCTTCATTAGAGTCATGCACAAATCTAAATATTTGTATTCTCATTCGAATGTCTTGTGTAAACTAGTTGATCAAATCAAAATAAAATCCATGAGAGATTAATCAAAGGATCAATTGAACCGTGTGGCATATTGATTGATGTTGTTCATTTCTCGATTAAATAGTATGAGATAACTTATATATTTGAAGCAATAATACCATATCTCATAATTTGCACTTCTTCGATCAGATTATCCAAACATTTTGATAATATCAACCCGTTATGAGGTTGTCTGGAATGTTGAATTTATTCCTTGTATTTTATGATATCCTCCTTTTTTTCCTAACAACATAATAAACACAATTGGTCACTCCAATAACTCATAAGATGCCATGGCCACTTAATGCAAAGAGTATAAATAATGCCTGAAAATTTATTGTTATATTATAACATCGTTATGATCTATATCACCATCAATCCTAGGAACCATAATAATATGCTAGTCAACCAACCATTTGAAGCTAACCACCTTACACTTAATCTAACACAGGTCCCACCTTACATGTCCTTAGCATAATCGATTGCTCACAGCTCCAACGTCACCATCCAACATTGAACCACCTTAAATTAACCCAACTCCTACTAATACTCCATATTTGACCTTACCACATAAGAACAAAAATAATTTTATGTCTAACTAAAACTTTGTTGGATTGTAAAATTAAGAGGGTAAGAACATTATATGGTAGAAACTTGTAACTTCACTCTCATGTAGTGGAATATTCTCCACTCTACTAACAATGGTTGTATGCCATTAAGATATTAACCAAAACACCTAAAATAACATTTTGAGGTCTCTTTTTTTATTTTTATCTTTGTTCCTCAATGCCCATAAGATGTTCATCAGATCATGCCATTAGAAAGTACATAGCCCAAAATGATCATCAAAGCATTTCATTGTTTGCTCAAAATTGAGCCTCTCCCTTCTCCTCCTCACTCATAAATTAATAGGGGTGTAGAGTCTTCCATTCATTGATCCTCATTAACCATTTTTTTATTTCTTATGTATGTTTCTAGGAATTTTCAAGAGCTTATCAACAATATAATTGCCTAGTCCCCCACCACACACATCAACATCTAATATTGTATTAATTATTGCGAATCTGATTTCAGATAATATAATTTTGATGATAGCAAACACTTCTGTTTTTCTACGATTGCATTGCCTACTAACGTTTCCGGTAAGCATGATCAAACTGCAAATTGAACCAGCTCAAGATTGGGTAGATTAGGACTGAGTCAGTTTGTAATGTATGACATGTGTATTTTACCTTTTTCTTGAGTCCATTGTAACATTGTGTGTCATGATGCTAAGTGACATTGCACACACATATTTAGGGCTTAACATCTCTGTCAAACTTTAATTAATGTGGAACCCCATCTCCTTATAAGAATCAATTAAAAGTTTCCCCCTCCTTTCACTCCATCTTTTTAAGAGAAATTACATCAACATCTTTAACCATTTAACTATTTGGTCAAATAGTTATATATATACTCATAAGTGATTATTACATAAAGTGTGAGTATGGCATTCATATAGTGGATGATTTCTCAAGTGATGAGAGTGAATTGGAATCATATTCATATTCCTATAACAAGGAATCTAATAAAACACTTGAGATACTCAATATGGCATAACTAATATGTGCAATAAGCATTGACAATGAAGATAAATTTTATCAACCTCATGTCGACCCATTGTGTTGATTCTGAAAGCTTCTAAACATGTCACGATTTTGCCTATTATGCTCAATTTAAACTAATAATAATATTGATGTTTACAACTCATGTGCCACTTTGTAGAGGCAAAAGGATATACATGAAGAATGACATTCAATTTAAATAACTAATATAAAATTATGAATGGTAATAATTTAAACATATTTTTTTAATATCTAAATTTCAACAATAATTAAGGCTGCAAATGAATCGAGCATTCGATGGTCTACTAATCATGATGAAAAATGACACAACCCCTTTTACCGAACAAGTCATGTTTTGTTGGGAGCACGACAAATAATGCTCAATATCTAATTGGAGGAAATTCTTTTCTCGTCTTTTTTTTTCTTGTAATATATATTAACAACATTTGCAATACAAAGCCACAAACACTATTTAAAATATAGTAATACAAATCTTCAACACCCTTTTCATTTAAATGACATGGCTATATAATCAAAAAATATATATTTACAAGAATCATGGCCCATCATCATACAATACCATCACTATTACAAAAATAACAACTAACAAAAGACATACCTATGAATAAGAATCCTTCATTTCGACATCTACTTAACTCGCTCATTTTCCTTTCCATGTCTTGAAATTTACATATATAAAGCAAGAATGACATCAATTGTTCAATAGGTTATCCAAAACCTACATAGGTTTTCAAAATATAAAAAAGATAATAAATAACATGTTCGCTTATCACCATGTTAAAAATAGTAAAACATGTTATAATTATAAAACTTTCATAAACATGTTCATAATAGTGATACAAATTAAATACTTCAATAATGTCGATTATTTTGTTATATTAAGCCCAATATTAAAATTGAATTTTCATATTAAAAAATGCATCATATTACAATATAATGACAACTTAAATAAAATACATGCCATCATATTCCCCTCAAGTCTTTATACATCCCAATCACATTAATTTCTCCTCAAGCCCTTATACCCCCAACTATATTACATATTCACCATTAGGCTCTTATAAGGGGCCTTTATAGAGGTGTAAGTGAGCCAAGCCGGATCGAACTCTACTCGATAACGAGCTAGTGAGCAGAGCTTATTGAGCTATGAGCTCGAGTTCGAGCTTAAACTCGAGCTCATTTGTTAAACGAGCTATAGTTCCAGCTCGATTAATCTCGACTCGCAAGCAGGAACAAATGATAATTTGAATATTTTAAGTATATATTATTTAATTAAATATAAATATTAAAAAAATAAATAAATTTCAAATGACTAAACCATTAGAAATGAGGCAGGAGGCCCATTAAGAAAGTTTTAGCATAATAAATGCTAGCTACAAGCCTACAACTTCCTATAAAAAAAAACTACAACTATTTAAGTCGGAAAAAGACAAATAAAAATGCAAACTGAGAATAATTGATTATCCTCTTCCTGCTTCACATCTTCCACGGACCATTGGGAGCACTGCAATGTTTTACTTTGGAGTGTTGTGGCGCTTCCCTCTCTATTTCGGAGAAAAAGGACTTTGTGGGCACTACAATGTCAAGCTCTATATTTGGAAGAAGAAAAGTGTTGTGATGTTGGTCTTGTGAGCACTATAGCGTATAAGTTCACTGATTAATATTGCAAGTCAAGCCCTTTATATGATTAAATGAACCATTGCTAGTATTAAGGACATTGATTTCATAAACTAGTATTATAACGAATAAGTGGAAAACATTTTATTTCAAAATTTCCTTATATTGCTTATTTATAATATTGAATGATTGAGATAGAGAATAGGTGGCCTATTGAGAAACCAACTTGCTCATCAAATTTTATGTTTTTGTTTTTTACATGGAAGGAGAAAAGTTCAACCAAGTAGATTAAGATAGTCGATCGGGTTGAGTTCTATCAAGATGGGTCAATAGAAAGGCATTCTTGATGCGTTTGTATTCCATTTGATTTTATATATTTTAATGTTATGAACTTCCTCTGGATAAATGCAAATGAATGTTTTGAGAAAAAAATGAATCATACAACTTTCATGCAACATTCATTTTATTATTACATAATGGATAATAAATTGACTATAGTAGACTAAAGAGTGACGTTGAGCTAGGTTACCTTAGGATCAATTCTTCTCTTGTTTGGGCATAACAATAGTGGTATCAAAGAAATGGTTGGTAGAATTTGATCATAATTAACCAAGGTCGTAGGTAATGATTTATAGGTTGATAAGAGAAGAGTTGGGGTAACATAAAAATTATCTTAATGATTTGTAAATGATCCATATGAAAAAATAAAATAAATTGTATGCATGAATTTTATGTGTGGAGTGTTGAGGGGTTATGCCCCTCTATATCTTGAGATTTGAGTGTGTCAATGCAATGACACTGGATCTAGATGTTGCAACGATGATTTCTTATGTTTATAATGGTTTTAGTGAGCACCACAGTGTTGAGGTTCTGAGTGTTAAGTAAAAATATAAATTTATTTTATTAAAATCATTGCGACAATTCCCCCCTCCCCCAATTAGCTCTTTTTGTCGAAGAGAGAGAGAGAGAGAGAGAGAGAGAGAGAGAGAGAGAGAGAGAGAGAGAGAGAGAGAGAGAGAGAGAGAGAGAGAGAGAGAGGAAAGAGGGGAGAGAAAGTTTATCTAAGGGCAATCATATCTATTCTCCATATGTGAAAGTTGCTTTCATTATGTTAGGTAATCTTAACCATACTTTTATTTTTAATGATTTTGTGTAGTATCTATTTCCTCACTCCTAAATATGATAACAATGCAATATTTCCCACTGTAGTAATCTTTCATCGTATAAAACTCAATATGCAATAAATATCATCATCATGAATATTTTGGGAGGTTTATATCGAGATTTCACTAGTTAGTTTTACATTATCATTTTTATTAAGAATAAATAGAGTAATACCAAGTACTAAATGATTAAGAGCTAGTACACTAAATTTGAATTTGAAATAATGACATGCATAAAAATACTATTCATAAGGTCTAAAATTTATCTTGGCATAAAATGTCCGTATTAACAAGTACACGATATAAAATTACATGCTATGGTAAATACATAAGATGTGTATAAAAAAAATACATAAGATGTGTATATAATATATGCTATTTTTATATACATTATATGAAATTTATATAAATGCAAGAAATTTTGTTTGAAAATGACTAATTGATTCATGTTGGTCGGAGGCATGTTGTCTTATACAGGAGTGTGCACCGATATGTAGGGGTGTCAAAACGAGTCAACGGATATAGTTCAGGTCAAACTCGAAATTGACCCAACTTGAATCTAGTCAACTTGAGGCCGTGAAGTGTTTAATAAATGGGTAAAAAACATAAAGTCAAATACGAGTCATTAACATATTTTGGCCAAATTAATTTTATAATTTTTTAATTGTAAACTTAGCATATTTGATAAAATTAAGAAGATTATGTGTACAAGTGAAAAAAGTAAGGAAAAAAATATTAGATGAGTCATTTCAAATAAATAAATGGATTAACAAGTCAACTCAAACTTGGCTCGTTTAATAAACAAGTAAAAAAAAACCCTACTTGAACCTAACTTGTTTATTAAACGGATGAACCTGAAACTAAATTTATTGGGCCGAGTTCGCTTATTGGGTCATTTTTTTGAAATCACTGCAAACAAAATTTCTTTGAAATAAAATTTATGGTGTTATCCTGAGCTATATGAAATAAGAGATATACGAAGATTGACTTATATGATATGATACTCCAATAGATAGGAAGTGACAATTTCTCACACAAAAGCCACCTAAATTATGACATGTGATATGAGATTGATTCAATTTTACAAGACTGATTGAGAATGATTATTGTTTGGTGTGAAGGGCCAACATAATTTAATTAAAAAAACACTATTAATCAAATATATTGTCTTATTATTAATTATAGTATAAGCATAGTGCACGAGGACACATGATAAAGGTGCATATGTGATAAATAGCAGGCGGGTGACTGAGATCAGCATGCATGACCATAGTCAGATGGGTGACAGTGGTCAGAAAGACCAATGTATGGCGAGTGAGGTCGGAAGGACCATAGTCGAAAGGGAAGTCCGATGATAATCAGTGGCCGGGAGTAAGTCCGACGAAAGTAGGCGGCTATTCTGAGTGTCACTAACCTAGCAAAAGGCTGGCGTTAGTCGATGACCCGGCCGAAGTCCTACGTTAGTTGGTAGTCGAGTAAAAGTTCGTCGATAGTTCGGTGATGGGTTGTGGTCGAGGACGACTCTGGTTGCTATATAACTCTCTCTTTCTTTCTTCTCTTTCTTACTTCCTATGCTTCCTTCTTCCTTCCCCTTTCATCAATAATGAGAGG
Organism: Dendrobium huoshanense; assembly: GCA_016618105.1. Classification (NCBI taxonomy): domain Eukaryota; kingdom Viridiplantae; phylum Streptophyta; class Magnoliopsida; order Asparagales; family Orchidaceae; genus Dendrobium; species Dendrobium huoshanense. The sequence continues at coordinate 84,774,498 of CM028358.1, forward strand.
TCTCTATTTATAGTTTTATGAGAATGTCATGACGAACAACTACAAGTAGGTGAGAGATAAATGGTAAGTTGGGAGTGGTTTGAATGGACGACCAATGTTGACCCCTTGATCATGGACTGTTTACTGGGCGTTTAAATGTCTTATTGATATTAAAATTTGTCGATTTTGGGCATGTTGGATTCGTCTCGTCTAGCCGTTCGATTTGACTATAAGCATGTCACTTTTGGAAATCGTTTGGTCATTCAATTTATGGTTTAAACTTTCCAAATGCACTTGGGGTCTTCGATTTGAACCTATTTTGGCTTGGATTGAATCAAATTTGGTGTCGTTGGGTTTGTATTTTTCAGACGTTCAATTTAACTGTAAGTTTGCTGAAATCAGAGTTCGAATGGTTTCATATTTAATTTTGGAAGTTTCATACTTGATTTGCCTTGAGATTCTTGCCCGATCAAGATAATTTTTTGATGATATATAAACACTCATCAAGGCCTATTGGTTCTAACAATGTCTTATCCAACAAACTCATATTCTTCTTCAGATGGTTATATGAATGATGCCATATCTAGCAAGTTCTTATAATGCCTTCTCCAACAAACTCCTTTTCTTCAGCAAATGACATTTGTCTCATCAATGTCCTAACCATCAAAACCTCTTGAAACACCCCCATTATGTTGTTTCATTCTCCAATGAGCCATGATTTTGGCACAAGCTCATAGGTCGAGCTCAATCCCCTAATTCCTCTCATGGTTAAAGCTTGAGCTAGCACATCATATGAGCCTGACTTAAGCTCTTGCTCGAGTTCAAGACTGCCTCTAGGTAGGTTATTCAAGCTTGAGTTAGCCATGACTCAAGCTTGACTCAACTAATTTACACTCTTATGTGTGTGTGAAAATATGCAAATATAGAAGTACTCAAATTTTTGCCCATCATCAATATGTTGAATTGTCAATAAAATCCTTATGTTATAGACCATCAAATAGATCCAAACCATATTGTAGTAGGTTTTGTATAATCCAATGATCTATTAAAGCACACCCTAACTTTATCTATACGTGTTAATTTTAGAGAAGTAAAAAATGAAATGAGCAGGTTGATTAGAGGACATAGTGAAATCTATTGTGATTGTTGTATATGAACTATTTTAATTGTATTGTTCTATGATGTGAACATATATATATATATATATATATATATATATATATAATGTTAATGATTTATGCTTTATCATATTTTTGATGATATGTTAATATCTTTATATTATTATAAATAATTGATGAAAGATGACGTTTTTTTCCAAGTAGACCTTGGGTAATATATATTGTCATGCATATGACCTATTCCAATATAAATGTTAATTGTTTATAGTCATGACATTAAATGGGACGATCCATAACAAATGTTTACTAGTTTATAATAATAAACATTACCAAAAGAAGCTTTTGATCGTATAATATAATATATGATTTCAAAGCTCTCAACACTAGTTGTCTAATGGAATGAATGAGAACAAATTTTGAAGGCAATATTACGTGAAACAAGCCCCATAAGATTTATGGATTAAATTAGGGTTACTGAAGAATGTCGATGAAATACCATAATATTGGGATCAAAGCATTTATCTTATAGAAAAATAATCTTAAGCCATTAATGATTCATAAATCAAAGATATGCAAAAACTCTAAAAACTCTAGGTAGGCATAGATATCAAATATAGGATAGAAAAAATGGCAATGATAGATTACAATTTTCGCATCGAAGTATTTATTTTCTCAAGAGCAATCCATTGCTACAAAAAACCCTTAGCAAAGGTTTTATATGTCATAAGACCTCAAAAAAGTGCAAACCTTTTTTTGGTTAGGTCAATGCAACTTAGGTTTTTTCTCCATGGTTTACCACCACGAGAGGTTTGACAGTGATAGAGAATGTTAGGGGTCTTTAGCCATGCATGCGTAAAGTGGGAATTAAAAAAAGGAACAATATTGGGCGATTGTCCATTATTAAGGCACATCGAGCATAACTCATTCAACTGATCAAGGAAGTCGAAGGACGTGATCTTGATTAGGCTTGAATGTTATTCTTTGGTTTAGTTTGTTGGAACTTGCTCAAGCTCATTTTCGTATATTGTTCGTGCTTTATCAATTGAAAACAATAGTAACTTACAAATTCAAGTGATAATACTTGCATTAGAATTATATAGTACGTATTATTACTTATCTATCATCTTATTACTTTAAACAAGATATTTATTATCTTCAAAATATATAATTAATTTCATATATTGTAAGGAGCTAATTTGTTTTCATTTAATATAATATTTTAAAAAATCTTAAATATTATCTCTTAAAATAATTCATATATTTTAAAATTTATTTATTTATTTATTTTTACAAGCAAGGACATGCCCTTTATTATTTGTTTGCACGCATATATCAATCACTAGAGACAAAACTAGACCCTATGGCCTATGTCTAGATAGTTGCAAGTACAATATAAAGGGCAAGTGGGAATAGCTTAATCCATTGCCGGCGTTGCGCCTCAAAGATGAAACCAAGGTTCGTCATTCGTCAATGCCCAAAATGATCCTACGAGTCGAATTCCTGGACCGAAATTACAGGCTTAAACTCCTCAGATATCAGTAGACATTCGAGCATGATCAAGGTTTTATTTGGGACGGTTTTTTCCTGCTTCTTAAAGCGGTTTTTTAGAACATAGATTTTAATTTTTGCACTAAAAAGTCGCTTTAAGAAGCAAGAAGAAAACCATCCCAAATGAAGCCCAAGTTCTGTTAATTGCTTCATGCAATGTTCTGCCATATGAAGCCCTAGTTCCTTCTCTTGTTTCTAATTTATCTCTGTCGTCTTTGTCTACTTCCCAGTGCAGGCCATTGACGCTTGCAAGCGCTTCGTTGCCACAGGTGCTGAAGAGGAATGCATTTGTTGTTTGGTTCTTCGTTCGATCTATATTTGCATGAATTTGATGTTTTGTTTTTGTATACTTTTGCTTTCTAGCATTCTTCTTTTTCAAAACTAATGATTAGCCCTTCCCTTTTTCTGCATGCCTTCCCTATTGTATTGAATTTGTCTTTTGTTGCTTGCATCTGTTTGCTAGAAGCCTATAATCAAACATATTTTTGAGGACTTTAAATATTGCTGCTTTGTGAAATCCCGTTTCAGCTTGTTGTTAGTTAAATCTTGCAATTGTTAAATACCTGTAACATATTTTAAATCCTGGAACTAATAGCCAGACAGTTGGGATCTCACAAGATTTAATATCATGCCAAACATGTTTCATGTTTTAATCCCCTCAAGTTTTTACTAGACTGGATTTATTAAATCCTATTTTAATTAAGGCTTCGTTTGGGACGGTTTTTTTATTGCTTTCTAAAAACGGAGTTTTAGTACAAATTTTTTTATTTTTGTATTAAAACTCCGTTTTTGAAAGCAGTAAAAAAGCCGTCCCAAACGAAGCCTAAGTCCGACAGTTGGGGATGTTTGATATCAGATTGGATTCAATTTTAGTAGGATATACTAAATGCTGGTAAATCCGGATTTAGTAAATCCTATGCTCATAAATCCTGAATTGTGTTTGATATGACAACTTTTAAATCCTGTTAAATCCATAGAAGTTGTTTGACAACAAATTACAGAATTTAAAACAGTTAAGGATTTAAATTGTATGATTATCAAGATTATTAAGTTCAAATTACTTATTAATTTTTATTACACTATTATATATTTAGTAATATATTTTTTAAATTATATTAATTAAGCTAATGATATTATATTTAATTATTAATATATCATTAAATTTTCAATTATTTTAAATTAGATAAATATTTTATGCACTAATTATACTATTAATTTACTCAATTATTATTATTTTAACTTATATTAATTAATTAAGCAGTAATAACTTCAGGGGGGTGTCGGGTCTCTCTTTGCTTCGCAGGAGGTGTAGAGATTGCACGCGTCTCTTCTTCGGCTCCTTCGTCCTTCGTGGCTGTTCGACTTCGCTCCTTCGTCGACTTTCCCTTCCTGTTGGATCGGAAGTTACGACATTTTGATCGGATTCAACAACGGGAGCTCGCTGGCTTTGAAGGTAACTGTCTCCCTTTCGCTCTCTTCTCCGGCCAAATCCCGTCAATCTTGTTAAATCCGGGGAAGGATGGGATTTTGATTTACCCGGATTTACCGGATTTATGCCATAAATCCGTAAATCCCGGATTTAGATGCGCGCGAAAAGGTGTTTGGCTGGATTGAGGTTAAATCCTACTTAAAAGTGAAGATAAATCCGATACCAAACACCCCCTAGCCAAACTGCCTTGGAATACTGTAGCCGTGGATACCAGGCAGAAGTTATTTTGTTGGTTGGATTGTCTCTTTACGCCTTTTTGCTTGCGTTCCCTAAACTGTTTCAAGAAAATTGTATTATATTGTTTTTGAATTACTTTGATACTGATAACTTGAAGTGAGGGGAAAAACGACTTGTTGTGGGAACAACTAACCACTGGAGCTCACTTTTTCTTTATATCTGCTTGAATATACGGCTCAGTTCTCCCTAAAAGAACCTTGAAAAGATCGAGCTTTTGGTGTTTGTATGAAACAAACTTTCTGTATTAAGCTGTCGAGCAGTTAGCTATATCTCCCTTTTTTTTTTCATTTTAATTTTAGGTTCGTAGCTCTCAAAATATGATTTTTTTTGGGTGCATTGGCAACATTTTCTAATTGTTAGATTAGGGGTTATAAGTTGTTTTTATAACTCCACTAGTCCATTGTTTGAGTAAATAACATTCGGAAGATATTAGCCATTAAAACTTTGTACTCAAATTAAATAAGTTCCATAGGATTATTGTAATGGAGTTTTTAATTTCTCCATGCTCGAAAAACATAAATACATTTTATTTCAAAGGTTATGAATTGATATTTTAATTTTTCCTTCCCGAGATGTATTTTAATAGCTATGTATGCTTTTATGCTATTGTGAATGTGTTGGTGCTGAAAAAAGGATGATGATAGTGTTTTTCTCGTACATGAGATTTCACGAGAGGAGATAAGAAAAGAGGTCCAAAATGACAGGCTCATAAATCTTATCTAAACTCGCGTTAAAATATTTACAAGAAGTTATATCTTCAAAAACTTAAATTGAATCAACAAAATATCGGTTACTCTATCTTTCAAAAAGACCAGGCTCCCTAAGGTTAATTAAGCTTGAGGTCCCCTCCATGTGCAACTCTCTGTAAACAAAACATGCTTTAATTTTGATTTGATTTGGTTAATTATAAAAAAAAGGACCCTAATTTAAAAATCGTTGACAATATATTACAGTTTTTGCTTAAATACATATCAATCTATAAGATAAAGGGTAAATCACCGTGACCAAGCAAGATGATCATCTACACATAAAAATTCCATATAGTCAAAGTGACCAAATCATCAAAGACTCAACAAAGGAATACGATAGGTTCAAAAGGGTAGTGGGCAAGTAGTAAGAAGTGCATGGTCAGGACTCAGGACTTCTTGGATCCATCATCCTCAAGCTATCAAGATTAAAATTATTTAGTTGAGAAGATAGTTGTCCCAACTTAAATCTGATGGATCCTATCAACAACCATGAAGCGCATCATTTAAAGTTAGTTTTATGATCTCAAACAAAGGAAGGGAAACTTAGGTTTCCTAGACAAATGAATTCTAAAGATGGATTTGAAAAGATGTATGACTTACAATCTCTAGTGGTATAGAAAATTTCCTATGAAAAAAATAAATAAAATAGCCCAAATATACACTACTAGAGCCACCCAATTGAACTCACAATATTGTCTTGGTCAGGATTGCTACAACTCAGCATAATAATACAACACCGAGGCATATTAAAATCCATGCTTGATAAAATAGCTTTATCCTAACGATTTTGTTTGGGAATGCAAAGTTATTTGTCTTCAGGTGAGGTCAAACACTTCTATTATGTATGTTCCATATGTCACATTATGAGCGCGCAACAATGCTTGAGGGTTTTGATTGCTGGCTAGCTCAATCATATATCTTGTTTAGGAGACACCAAGAGAATAAATTTTATTTAAAAAGTGGCTTGAGAGAGACTTAGTTTTTAAGTAAAAATCATTTCCTAAATTGAGTTTTAAATAATTTATGAATTTATTAAAGTTGATGGAAAATTTTTATCTTAAGAGCCTATCACAACATCGTCTATATCCCAAACAATCTCATATCCGCGACAAAGCGAATACAACATACAAGTACAATAAAAAAATAAGTGTAAACAAAACAGTGTGCTGTGATGGCTATATAAAATAATATAGAGTAGGCTGTTGTAGGTGAGCAGGCTGACTCGTACATATCTTTAAATAAAAATAGAAACTGTGTTTTTAATTACATGCTTAGGCTCCTATAACTATATTAAAAATGTAAGTGACAAGAAGGCATTAGTTTAGGTGATACCTTTGCTCCTGATTCTTATCATTTGGTTCAAATATATATACACATTTCCTGGATGCTAGAAAAGGTGTTGCTGGAAGCCGATGAACATGTGCATTAAATCTAGAACTTTTGTTTAAACCTTTTTGTATATACGAAGCTTTCTCAAAATACAATAAAAATAACCTAGTGCTAAATGGATCCATCAAGGCATAACGTAAAATACTAGAAAAATAAATTAAATAATGTATGGCATATTAGATATTTATTCATTGGGTATTTTAAATATTTGATATATGACCCTTGTAAAACTAAAAGGGCAATGGTCGTATGACCGGTACATATAAAAAAATATTTATACGATACTTCTATTATAATAAAGCAACAAAAAAATCAAGCACAAGCTAGAGAACATCCTAACTAACAAAGAACCCAACTCATATAGTCATATGCAATTATGCGGTGTGGCTCAAAGGAATTTCTAACAAGCTACTGACCTAACTACAACCGATGTGGACTATAGCAACATCTAAGTGTGTGCAAAAGTCTTAGTGCGATAAGGGTTAACTCATATAGGTATGACAAGCTATGAAATTAGCTCATCTTAAGGAATCCAACTAAATTAAAGTTTATCATCTTAATTTAGTTGATTTTAAATGACTGATTTTTGAAATAGTAAGATGACATGCTCTAGGTTGATTGTATTCCTTAAACAATCATATTATATTCGGTTATGAGAGAATAACTTTCATTATCAGATGAACCATCATCTAATAATGATAGTCTAACTACTTAATCATACACTATTGTCAAAAGCTATTATGGTTTGCATTTTTTTGGTCAAGCGCTGACTCATTTCATGCAGATGCAAATGCAACCAATATGAAAAAGATAGAATGATTATCCGCCAAGCTCAAAATTCAAGTATTTGGCAGTGATTCAAACACTTGAAAGATAGAAATGTTCTAGACATTCAAAAGAAGTTTCAAATGTTTGGAGTGCAGTGCCAATTCAAATAGAGACCATCTATTCAGAAGGTAAGGAATGGTATGGTATCCGTGTATATCCATAATTGGTTATTGTTCAATCATAAGAGATGATTGAACAATAGAATGACCCAATTAAAAAGCATGATTGATTCAGGACAAGAGCTAACTAAATGTGATATGACAAAGGCTCAAAGGATCTATAAAGAGGGTCACTAGTGGAGTTCTATTGGAATTAACTCATCCAAATATGATATGATCTAGTTCGGGTATAATTTAACCAAAAATGCACGGCTAAATTGGGATGTGCTAGTTAAAAGAACATGAATAGAAGGGAGCATATTTGACTAGAAGAGTATGATTAAATCTAGATAATATAGTCAAAGGCGTAGGACTACACTGAAAGATGAACTTAGCGAAGAGAGCTTGGTTAATTTAAGAATACTTCTTAGTAAACAAAGCATGACTAAGAAGGTAAGTAGTATTGTCATAAAAGCCTAACAATACTAAGAGTAGGCTTCACTAAATATAACATGACAAGTCTAATAAAATTCCTAACCAATTGGGCAAGATTGAGGAGAGTAGAAAGCACAATCAAACTAGTATGATTATATTGAAAAACACTTAACCAGAGTGATTTGGCTAAGTTCATAGGAAGTCTAATTAGGATGTATAACTATACTATTGGCTGTATTTTAATTACCAAAAAATATCTCACTATGTCAATCAAGATGATGTATATATGCTAATTATATGACACGGCGTAAACTAGAGTAGTCTTTAGGAATGGTTCAAGGTAGGGCCTGGGAGGAATCTGGGGCTGACTAGCCTTGCATGTTGTGTGAGTCATCATGGGAAAGTGTAATCAAGATGATGTGCATGCTAATGATGCAGCAAAGGGTAGACCAGAGTGGCCTTCAAAAATAGTTCAAGGTTATTGGGGCCTAGTAGAGATCTAGGGTTGACTAATCTAGCATGTTGTGTGAGTCATCCTAGAAAAGTATAATCCCCTATTGATTAGCTCTCCAACGGTGGTGAACTCATCAACTATGCTCAAATATATTGTGTAGAGTTAAAACTATGTCAGTTAAACTCAGATAGGAAGTTTTCAGATTGAAATCAAATTAATCAAACCAAACAACTAAAGTGTAGATGTTATGATTATATGGTCTAATGATGCCTAAATGAACATGAGAGGATCATATACAGTGTTCCAGGTTGATTTTTTGTTGTGAACAACTATTGATGTATCTAGGGAAGTTCTCATACTGTCTTTTAGATTTATTTAATATTTCATTATATATTTTAATCTTAAGAAAAATTAGGACATTTATCTGGATATTCACACTTATAGCATCCCCAATTGTAATGAATTTTACAAATAGATAGGATGCTATGATATGACTTGTTTTAATGACTAAAATAGTCAAGTTCCTCCAAAGATATTTAAGGTATTTTTCTTGATTAAATAATTGAAATATTGCATATTACAATTATTAAAAATAGGAAAAAATCTTAAATAATTCTAAATATCTTAGGATATGTCTATAGTAGCAAGATACACCTTTCCAGAGGCTTTCATGGTAGTGAGCACACCATATTAATATGTAATTTTGAAAAAAAATATTCTTATTTTTACTTTGAAAATTAGGAAGACTATATGAATGACCAAAAGAGCCTTTGGAAAAATTCATGACTGTGTATTTTCATTGAGGTACACTTCCATAATTTATTGAAATTTTTTGGAATTATTTAAAAGGGTGTAAAAGTTTAAAAGTATGCAAAATGCCTATTTTTGAATAATCAACCATATTAGACGGCTTAAACAAAATTCCCAAAAAATTAGTTAAATTATGGAAGTACACTATAAACATGCCTTAGTTTTCTTAGAATTTTCAAATAAAAATATTAATCATTGGGATTTTTTAATAGCTACTTTTAGACTTTGAAAAATCATAGTTTGCATACCATTATTCATTTAACTCCCAAATTTTTATTAGAAGGCTATTAGGATTTGTTTGAGCTCTCCAAAAAATTTGGGATTTTTTGGCATCATAGAACTAATTTTTAATTAAAACCGAGGGTTGAAGATTTTTTAAAATTAGAAATTATGGAATTTTTCCCTAAAACTATTTATTATTGATATCTCAAAACATAGTGTATCTATGCTAAAAATTCCACGTGATTTGGATTTTAGGACTATTCATTGCAAATTTCTTAATCAATTCCATTAAAATCCCTTTTAAATAGGAATAAATCAAGAAGGTGCTCAGCTTGGCTGGATCAGAGCCTTTGGACTTAATTTAAAAAATTCGGAACTATTGTGATTTTATTTTCCTTGCTGTTGCGGGCTGAGGAGAATAGGAATGGGTTATGGTCAGCTGAGCTCAGGCCAGTTGACCCCAGCCCTATTTGAGCCTTTTTCTTGTTACATAAAGCTTCTCATGAGGATCTTTTGTATATGGAGCAAGAGGAGGCTCAGGCCTTACTCTTTAAGCCCTTTGCTCACTCAACCGTGACCCTGATTATGCCATGAACTAGACCTTCCTACAACTAGCTAGGGTTGGATTTTTATACCTGTGTGATCCATAGTGCTCACTGGAATTGACCCCTCACCCACCTAGGTAAGAGACAAAAAAACCCTCTCTATGATTAGCTAAAAGTTGGCTAGATCTGTGGCTCATAGAAAGCCCAAAATCTATGATTGGGTCAGGGGTTATCTGAGCTCATCGGTGGTCAACAAGGTGGGTTATTGGGTAGAGTTGATTGCTGTGAGCTCAAGGAAGTTGATGTTATGCACTATTAGCTTTGTGATTGGTTATGGTCTCTTATAGATTTTTGGTTGAGCTTAACAGTGGAGTTTCCATGGCTTTGGATTCCCTCTTGCTGGCGAGGGGGAATAATCCAGTAACAAGGGCTAACTAATGGAGAATTTTGATTGGCCCCTTGTACCTATGTTAATCTCTTTTAATCCATATTTTAACCATGGCTAAATGGGTTTAAGTGGTTTTAAACACTAAAAATCAGTTGTTGAGTCCGCTATATTGATGGGGACATCAGAGCATGGTAAGTATATCAGAGGCGTGGTCATCGATCTATGGCCACGATCGAGTCGATGTATTTTTGAGTCATTTCATGTATTAGTTTTATTATGTTATTTATGTTGTATTTTTTTTCCCGTTTTACCCCTTACCTAAGGAGGTCTCATATGTAAGCCCTAAGGACAATGTCGTCTTTTATCTTTGAGTCCTTTTGTACGAGGCTATTTATAACCCTTATGTTCTTCTTCTAAAGTTAATGAATGACTGATTGATAAAATTTTCCCCTTGCTAGATTTCTTTGTGAGATCTTGAGAGTGTTTGAGAGATGAATCCCTAGGAGAGGGAAATCGGATCACCCACCAACCTTGGAGACGGCCGGGTTTGTGGTTCTACCTTCTCTATCTTTTCTCCCCTTCTTCCTCCCTTAACTAGCCGCCGCCCTAGAACTCCTCTCCGTCTCTTTAAGCCGCCGGCCACCATACAACTCCCCCTCTCCATTGGTTAAACCCAACTCCACTTCCACCCTCACCCGACCCTTTTTCTCTTCACCCCACCCATGGCTCACCCACCAAACCGCCGGCCCCTTGCTCCCTGTTGGGTTCCCTCCATCAATGCTTGCAATTATTTCCTTCCAAATGGGGTTTTAATATTTTAGGTAACTCAATTAATTTGCAAATTCAAATCTATTTGAATTTGAAATTATTACCTAAAATGCAAATCCTATTTTAGAAAAGTTGCCAAATTTCAGCCCTTTGAATTTTAAAATTAATTGGGAATTAATTAAGCCCTTCCTAATTTAATAATTCAATTTAAGAAGGCTTGATTTTATTTCCCAAACCCCTCTCTCTTTCTCCATTCCTAATTTAAGAAGGCTTGCATCCCCACATCCTAATTACTTTCCAACTTCATGGTATTCCCCTTTGGAAAGATTTCAAATCCTCTTCCTTTCTCTCTTAGCTGCCCCACCCCACACCTAAGTCCTTTCCAAACTAAAAGAACTAATTGGGGAAATAATTGCTTGATTTCCCTCCACCTTTTTTCTCTAAAATCTGAACCTAATTTCCCAAAACCTTTTCCCCTAGGCCGGCCACCCTCTCTTGCCACTTCCTACTTGGATTCTTGAAAGAAACCTCTCTCTTTCAAGGGGAAACCGCAAGGACAACAAAGGATCATTACCTTCAACACTTCAATGCTTGGGAGAGGCTTCTTCCTCTCCAGTTGAACCTTCAAGGGAAGCTACGACGAACTTATTCAACATCTCGCCTACTTGTTTCCGGGTTTTGACAAAGGTGAACTTCTTCCCCTTTTCAATTACCTTCCTAATCCCCTAATCTTGTTTGTGATGACGAATCACAAGGAGCCGTGCTTCACCTTAAGCTTAGTAAATATTGGATTGAGCGTGCTTTCTATGCTTCTAATCTTATTGTTAGATTAGAGATTTTGTTGAAAGCTATTTACTTCGCATGTTGTTGAATTTCTAACTTGTTCTGATAATTTAAGCGTTTGACAAGTGGCTTAGCCTAAACGTAGGCACCATTCTCTTGTTTTTTATTGTTATTTCGATTGCTAATAATTTTTAATCTTACTTGCTTATTCAAGAAATCGTGCAATTCTTAACGCATCCATTTAACACATTTTAGTCCTGCATCATATATCCTTTTGGCCATCAGATGCAAGTACAACTTCTTAGGATTTGATGTTTTGGATGATATGCAATTAGGCTAATTACTTAGTTCCAATATATATATATATATATATATATATATATATATATATATATATATATATATATATATATATATATATATATATATATATATATATATATATATATATATATATATATATATATATATATATATATATATGTCCTATTTAGGTGGGTCAATTAGGTTGAATCACTTCGGATTTGTATTTCAAACACACCGAGCTATGTTCGCTTTCGAAGAAGTCCTATCTAACGTTTGGGCATTGCCAAAGTCCTATCTAAAAAATGAACTTTTATGATTTTATTTGAGGAGTTTGTTCAATACTAAGGAATGGGGGATTAGGAGTAGTTATGCCGTAGGATAACTGTTACTTCTTTTTAGTTTAATTTTTACTTGGTATGTGAAATGTTATCATGGATATGAGTAGGTTCGAGGGGAGCAGAAATATTATTTATCTTTTTTTTTTTGCGAAAATTATTTTTATTTAGCTCAAGAGGGGGCATTTTTATGCCTTAAAGTTGTTGAGCATCATTTTTAGTGGAGAGAAAAGGAAAGGATGGAATGATGGTAAAAGACAAGAACAAGAGTAAGAAATAAAACAGAAAGAGAAGTCATGAGTCAGTTTTTAATTTGTTTGTCATGCTTCAATGGCTATAACTAGAGTACGAGTCAATCATTTCCTGTTAATGGTCATGGAAAAAATATCATGTTTGCTTTTGTATATTTTTAGCTCAGTACCTTTGATGGGTTTTGTTCATATTTTTGCCAGAAGATGTGGCTTCACTTCTGATATTTAAAGACAGGGTTAGACATATGACTTCCATGGTATTATGTGGTCTTGTCAAATGTATCTTAATATTCTAAAGTGATTTGTTAAACTTTTTGTCCGCTTAGGGAAGGGTGGAGATCACAAACAGTTAGCTTGGATTTGTGACAAGCTACAAATAATTTCACTGTGGATATTAGTGTTCCCTTTTTCTGTGAATTATGCAATCTTCTTGTTTTAGAGCAGAGGAACTTTTTTTTTTCTTTGGTCCCTCATTAACTGTCTATACAATATGTACCATACGGGAAAAATCTAGTCTTCATGGACATTTGTGGATGAACTATTAAAACTCAGTCCACACATAGCTTGGATTGAACAAATCCATTTTATAACTGTATTTTTTGATTTGAGAACGAGCTCTGTTGAACTGAAGTTTAATGGCCTACAAATGGCTGCTAGTATTCAGTCCAATAGGACCAATATGGGCATTTTGAATTTTTTTGTCTGTGAAAGCACCTTGCTTGTTGATGAGTTGCCGTTATTTTAGACATATATATTTAAATTAACAAAGTTTTGGTGAAGATTGTTAAAAGTTCTACTTTTGTTTTCATATTCATTATTTCAAATGGAAGTGTTTGACTGGTGCTTGACAATTTTCCACTTAAATCCTTATCTTTTCTTTAGCCCTAGAGTTTAAAATGCTTTTGGAGCCATTGCACTGAGCACCAATATTGATTTTTCTTTTAGTTCGACTTGTGCTGTTTTGGCAAATGACATGAGTTAGCAATTTATATTTTATAATTATGCCTTGTACAAATTACTAGGATAACTGTATGCTAGAAAAATTTAGTATAAGTCCCATCTAGATTCAAGTTTTTATTTCTTTTATAAATTTGATGTTCTTGGATATTGAGTAGCCTTCTCAACAAAATGTTTACTTCTATCACAGAGGGTTTAAGGCCATTCTCTATGGATTGTTCACCCTTAATTTCTTGCGGTACTTTTAATCTCATCCATTTAGTAGTGATTCCGTTGGAGAGTGATAAATGGTTACCTATAGGCAATGTTTAGGAGACGGCGAGGAGAGAGAGAGAGCGAGAGCGAGAGTAATTCTTGACCATCTTCTTTTATTCTGGGATAAAATGTTTAACCTGCGTAACATATAGTGAGTGTTCATGACCTCATGGCACTTTAGCCATCTTTTATTCTGGGATAATTGTAGCGATTCTTGACCATCTTCTTTTCATTCTGGGATAAAATGTTTTAACCTGCACAGCATATAGTGAGTGTTCACCTTTACTTGTGTTGCAAATTAATAGTCCAGTATGTGACTCTAAGATAAACTTTTACGCGCATTCATTCCTTTGAAATGTGAACTATTGAAGCTTGACATGCTTACTTTCATCTTGTTGCAGGCTTTGGAATCATGTTGCTAGGTCAAGCAGGTGCCGATTCCCTTTTCTACCTGTTTTTTGCTTTGAAAAATTTTACTTGGTTTTGCTTCAAAATTAGTGTAGACGATCAGAGATGATAAAGGTTTTGTAAATTTGATGATAGAATAATAAATCTCACATTCTCACTAGAACGTTTATTAAGAAAAAAACAATCTAGAACTTAAGAACAATCTAGAGTGATTCGTTTAACACTTGAATACCAAAATTCTTGGCAGACAGTCGCTTCACTAATATTTTTGGTTTTTATCTTAATAACGACTGAAAACAGTGGGTTTGTTCATCTACATCTTTAAATCGCAGCTATTGAAACTTTTATAATATATTATAAGTGCAATCAAGATGTAAGTCGTCATGATTGTCCAGCACATGAGAAAGAATTGTCCTAGCACATGAGAAGGAAAAAGGATAAAATGATCTTTGATCCTTGTTGACAGCATTGATATCTGGCGCAATGATCGGCGGAAGAGACGCTGGATTAAAGAATAAGGGTTCTTCAATGGAATCGTGGAATTGGAAAGGAAGACAAAGAGCAGTATGATAATAATTTTCTAGCTGTTCCATTAAACCACTATTTCCATTACATGTATGCGATAACAACCTCCTGCAAAGGACAACTGGGGAGTCTGATTTGAAAAGAAATGCACAAAATAAAAAAGTGATTAATTTATTAACTTAGAAGCAAAAATAATAGAGTAGGAGTAGGTTAAAAGAAGCTAGAGACACCCACCATGGTTGGCTCTAACTTGAGTTAGGCAAGTTGATGTATCAAATCAAATAATAGAGTAGGAGTAGGTTAAAAGAAGCTAGAGACACCCACCATGGTTGGCTCTAACTTGAGTTAGGCAAGTTGATGTATCAAATCGGCCGATTTTCTTAAGAATTCGACCCAGAGTTCAATTCATAGATATCGGTTGCATCCAATCAATAATACTTATAGATGTCTTTGACGTTAAAAGTTTTTTGGATTATTCAAATGGTTGGGTTGATCAATGATGTACGCATTTTCAACTTTTTTTTTGCTTTCTAGAAACCAAAATGGGCCAATTTTCTTTGCTTGTAATATTTTTTATGTGCCGGCAGGGTATCCGGCAGGGTAGTAATTCTTGGTGAGATGGATCATAACCAAATCTCCATCCTTAAAAATGATGTGGCATCGGTGGGGATATGTTGATTTTTTATATGTCTCATTAGATGACCCACAATTTTTATTTTACTTCATGATGCAACTGGGTGATTTGCCCTACTAAATCTTATGCACTTTTGTGTGTTACTCAGTGCTAACTACTTGAGATTAATAGAGGCATTTGGCTACTTGGTGTTCATAATGGAGAATGGCGAACGACTGTTCAACTAGTCAACTATTTTGTAAAAATCGAACTTGGCTTCTGTGAGAGATTGGTCTTATGATTTTGTGATGCATGCAAAAATTAGGAAAAGCCCCTAATTTTTGCAAGCAAGAGATACACTTCCTAGGATAATAGAAAATTACATAAAATACTCAAAATACAACAAAATACGACAAAATACAACTTTTTATAAGATAAAAGACTCTTACAAACTTTGACACAAACACAAACATAAACATACACCTAAAGTTGCTTGCCAATCATCGAGAAGAAAGATACAGGTGGGGTGGACACTTGCGGAGAGAAGAAAGGGGTTAGAAGCCAAGACGAAAAAGGCATTGCTCGCAAGTTATCCTAGAAGAAGGAGAAGGGGATCCATAGCTCGCAAGCTATACCCTCATGTTTCTTTCCAAAAATTAGCACACATAATCTTTTTTATTCATACAAAACACCTTATATTTATAGGAGAAAAGAGGGCAGCCAAACAACCCAAATTAACTCCAAAAACAGCACCCACAGAGCCCCAAAAAGGATAACATTTAATCTAGAACAACACCTGAAAAGGCAGCACAGAGAACCGGGTAAAAGCAGCCCATAGGAAAGCGGCCATGGAATAAACCGAAAAGGCAGCACAAGGGACCGGAATCAGCACCCAGCAAAGGGAGGTAAAGCAGCCACGAGACCAGCAACCTGAGGAACCCAAAGGGGTAGCATAGGAGATTGGAACTAGCACCCAGCAAGGGAGAACCAGCCACGGGAAAACATAAGGAAGAAAATCGAAGAGACACAGGGAAGGGGAAAGGAAAAGGCAGCTAAGGGGAGCCGAACCAGGAGGGAAATTTTTTTTTTTCAACTCAACTTATTTTGACCCCCCTTGCCTACATCAATTATCCTCCGGTTGAAAGAACTCATCTCCCGATGAGGTTGCTTGCAAAGAAAATTGATTTTTGTCTTCGGAAGATTTCTTTTCCTTAGCGACAATCATCCAATGAACATAAGAAATTTGCTCCTCGATGATGGCAGCAAGTTGAAAAATTATTCTATCCACATATTCCTCCACATTTTGATATGTCTCTGGAACAAAGTCGAAGAAAGGTGATTTAAGAATATCGACTTTACCTTGAGCATTGTAAAAGAACCCGTTGTCGATTTTATGATCGACCATTTAATGGATACAACCAAGACTTAACAAAACTTACATGACAACTAAAACTAACATGACTCAAAAACAAAACTCACATGACACTCACATACATGAGAACTAACATGACACCAAAACCTAGGAAGACACACACCTAACCTCTGATATCAAATTGATGCATGCAAAAATTAGGAAAAGCCCCTAATTTTTGCAAGTAAGAGATACACTTCCTAAGATAATAGAAAATTATATAAAATACTCAAAACTAGACAAAATACGATAAAATACAACTTTTTATAAGATAAAAGACTCTTACAAACTTTGACACAAACACAAACATAAACATAAACATACACCTAAATATGCTTGCGAATTGTCGAGAAGAAAGATACATGTGGGGTGGACACTTGCGGAGAGAAGAAAGGGGTTAGAAGCCAAGACGAAAAATGCATAACTCTCAAGTTATTCTAGAAGAAGGAGAAGGGAATACATAGCTCGCAAGCTATAAAAGAAAACCCTTAGGTTTCTTTCCAAAAATCAGCACACATAATCTTTTTTATTCATACAAAACACCTTATATTTATAGGAGAAAAAAGGGCAGCCAAATAGCCCCAATTAACTCCAAAAACAACACCCAAAGAGCCACAAAAGGCTAGCATTTAATCCATAATATCATCTGAGAAGGCAGCACAGAGAACCGGGTAAAAGCAGCCCACGGGAAAGCAACCAAGGAAGAAACCGAAAATGCAGCACATGGGATTGAATCAGCACCCAACAAAGGGAGGTAAAGCAGCCACGGGACCATAAACTGGAGGAAACCGAAGGGGCAGCACAAGAGACCGGAACCAGGAACCAGCACCCAACAAGGGAGAACTAGCCACGGGAAAATAGCACCAGGAAGAAAACCGAAGAGACATAGGGAAGGGGAAAGGAAAAAGGCAGCCAAGGGGAGCCGAACTAGGAGGGAAATTTTTTTTCAACTCAACTTATAGAATTTTCACTTAAGTTTGAGGGGGACTTTTCTATCGCACAATAAGACAAACCTGATACCCTTGAAGAAAAAACCTTGTTGAATATTGATGTCATTCATGCTGTTGTGCTAGCGGCATTGGCTCCAAATTATGCTAAAATCTAATCATTCTCATATTGATGATTGATCCTTGAGCCATCAATTCCCACGAGCTCAGCCTGCAGGGTGATGAGAAGTGCAATTTGGCTACTTGAAACTTTAACAATCTTGTTCAAGTGGTCAGATTGGCATTTGAAGAGGAAAATAAACATTTACAAGAAAAAAAAATCCATCACACATTTATTCAGGACTAATTTGTTTGGAACTTTATATATTTGAGTGCTCAGTGGACGCTTTGTAAACTTCTGGTGTATGAGATAGTTCTCCCAATGCATATACCGTGTTGAATTTCGATGTCATTCATTCTGCTGTGTTAGCGGCATTGGCTCCAAATTATGCTAAAATCTTATCATTCTAATATTGATGATTGATCCTTGAGCCATCAATTCCCATGAGCTCACCCTGCAGGGTGATGAGAAGTGATACTTGGCTACTTGAAGCTTTAACAACCTTGTTCAAGTGGCTAGATTGGCTTTTGAAGAGGAAAATAAACTTTTACAAGAAAAAAAAATCCATCGCGAATGTATTCGGGAATGATTTGTTTGGGAGTTTATATATTTGAGTGCGTTGTGGTTGCTTTGTAAATTCCTGGTGTATAAGATTGTTCTCCCAATGCTATAGACCTATAGTGATAGAATGATGGCATAATTCTTGCTAATGTCATCCATTTTTGGCGCGCCTCTTTGTGCATTTTTGAAAATTTTTTTTTAGAGGTCATCCTTCTGAATAAGGACCGCATCGATCTACATCATACAAGCGCTCACTTTCACTTCAAAAAAATGCTCGATATAGGGAGAGTTAAGATAGGAGCTAAGTTGATTTTTTCTTTCAAAACATTGTAACTTAATTCTTGATCATGAGTAATTAAAATTTTCTCTTATGACTGCTTGTGATTGGTACAACAAGAGTTCTAAAATTGCATATGCATCAATGATAAAAAATTCAAAACTCGTTAAAGCTTGTGGGCATAAAAAATTCGCCTCCCGACCTCTCCGCGACCCCTTTTTTTGTTGGCAGCGAGGAGAGGTTTAACATGTTAAGGTTCCGGGATAAATTTTCAGAAGGCATATTGAGTTTTAGATAAGACACTACCCAGAGTTTTTGCCCTCCTTTTGCGAGGACTGTATGATCTGAGTTTAGGTTTCTTATAGGCGCAAGCCGCTATAGTTAATTATCCCTTCAGATAATGGGAGCGAACATTGGATTAAGGCTAGTTGTTGAACAGATATGTAGTATCCAACATATAGTAGCAACATAATTAGATATTAAAAATCGAAAACTTATCACCGCACACTCAAAGCGGATGGTAGGGGAAATGATGATGAACCCGATTAAGATCCCATGTTTTCGTCGTCCCGAGCCATCATGGTCCTTAGTCTACTTAGTCAAAGGAGGTAGTTGACCTAACCCGATCGAAGTATTCTTATCGACTTGGGGTGAATGATTGCTTAAGGGGATTGATTTTAGTCCACTTTAGCTAACAAAGGGCTATGCGCCCTATCTATTTTACCCTATTGATTTATTACTCCAAGATTTAGAACCGTTGGGGAACATACATGTTTTGGCCGTGACCGTAATTTAGTGGTGCCATTTAGCGATAAAACTATTTGGTCAAAGGGCCCCGATCATAATTGTTTACCTGTGATGCCATTTAGCGGTGAAATCACCGTTTAGAGGATATATGCCACGTCCTTACTGACAAGAGATGGTTTGAGAATGAATCCTATTGATGTTTTCGACAGGACATTCGCTCTTTGTGAGTTGAAGTGTTTTTCAAATTTATTCACCTTGACAATTATTACGGAGGGTGGACGGACTTTTGCTTTAAGTATTTTATTTCAATTGTGCTTTTTTGGAAATTTGAAAAATATTAGATTTTGAAAATTTTATTTATACTTGACCCCTGAAAAATTAACTTTGAGATTTGAGGACATTTCTTTGAAATTTTTGTGGACTCATTCGATTGAGATTTGCATTCAATACGACCATCATTGGGGATTAAAATTTTAGTTATTGAACCTTATCAACTCTGTTCGCTTGCTAATAGAGAATTGGGTTCAACAATCAATGATTATACGAATGCTAAAACTAAGATATTGTATTTTATGATGAGTTTCATTGAAAGAGTCATTGAATGCATAATATGAACTTTAATATTAAATATACTAATGGATTTATAGTTAGGCATTCACTTGTGAATTTAAGTTATGCTGACTTCAGTTTTTTGAAAAAGGATGAGACTTGAATGTTTGACTCGCGCAGCATTTTCATACCTTAAAATTAGGAGTTTTGTATGATGGTCAGAGCACATGCGGGTGTTTAGCTTGAAATAGGTTTAACATTAACAAACTTTTAATACCCGTGCAGTATTCACAGACATTTGTATTTGCAAATTTAGCATGTTTGTTGGAGCACATGCGGGGGTATAAAATTATTCTTTTAAAATTGATATGCATGCATTTCAATGCATCATGTTTAAGTTTAGAGAATTATATTTTTGATGCATGAGGGGGAATTTTAAAATTTAAAATATCTAAATATATTTTTGGCGCAAGTGATTATCTTTAGAAAGTGCGCAAGATTTCGTTTGAAGTTCGAGAAATGCCTTATGTTCGCTTGTACGAGTGTTGAGTATTCGGTGACAGAAAGACAAATTAGGCTCCTTTTAATTGTAGATAATAGGGACATTCATTTAACTCATGCAAGTTTATCATTTAGCATAGTTCGTTGATGATGTTTGCTTAATAAACGATAGGAGATCGTGTTTTTTTTTGAAAATGAGTTGTATTGTTCACTATGAATCTCCTATTATCGCTTGTAGGCTTGTTGTGTACACGAGAAATTCCTTGCACCGGCTCATAGGTGAATTGTAGTGTTCACTATGTCATTTATTGCTCGTAGGCG
Source organism: Dendrobium huoshanense (assembly GCA_016618105.1). NCBI lineage: Eukaryota > Viridiplantae > Streptophyta > Magnoliopsida > Asparagales > Orchidaceae > Dendrobium > Dendrobium huoshanense. Next base: position 84,795,402 of record CM028358.1, read on the forward strand.
AGCTGCTTTGTTCAATAGAGGTCCTTATATTTCTTTGTAGGCGAGCTGATATATTCATTACAGTTTATGAGTTCTCGCCTATAGGCAAACTATCACATTGCAAGTTCCTTGCTTGTGCTTGTAGGATAACTGATGTCAGTATTACAAGTCATATACTATTGCTCATAGGTAAATTGTTGTGTAGGGCAAATTCACTATTTTTTGCTCATAGGTAGACTGCTACATTACAAGTACCTCATTTTCATAAGCAAATTATTTGTTCATTAGAAGTCCCCCGTTGTTGCATGTTAGTGAGCTATCATTTCTTTTATTGGTTTCCTGCCTTTTCTTTTATGTTTAATTTACATCGAGTTCTGTCATTATGTTGCAACTTTTTATTTAATTGCACTTTTGATGTAGACAAAGGGGTGGTCAACTCATGTCCAAAATAAATCAATTTTGGCTTCTCCGTGTTTATAAGCTCAATCAAAATTGAGCTGAAATTTAGCTCATTTATGAGCTGATTTTTAGTTCATTTATTGAACTAAGGGTTAGCTCATTATTAGCTAAGTTTTAGGTCATAGTTATCTTTTATTAAATGTACTTTTTATTGTTTTTATGTCTTTAATTATATTTATCCTTTGGAATTCCAAACCGGCCTTTGGAATTCCAAGATGTGTTGTTTCCCATGTCTGGCTCCTTGGCTTCCACCATGGGCTTTAGTTTTTTTTTGTGCCTTTGCCCATTGGGATTCCGGCCGGCTCCTGGTTTTCCGCGCCTGGGATGATTCCCGCGGTTGTGGCTCCTTGGTTCCGTGCGGCCTCCTTGTCTCCCGCGGCTGCTGCTTCGGTTCCTGAGTTTGGGTTGTTTTCCGTGATGCATGGGGGGATTTTCGTGCTCATGGTGCTTAGGTTCTTGTGCAAATTAATGTTATGTGTCTTTTGATATTCCCTTTCATACCTATATATAAGGGGGATTTGTAATGTTTTGAATAGTTGAATGATATGTGATTTTTGGAAATGTAAACCAGCGGGTTTCATTGGAAAAGCTTGCGAGCTTTGTCCGTCTTCTTTCTCATCCCCTCCAGAAATCTTGCGAGCTCTTTCCAACCTTTCGTCTATGCTTCTAATCTCTTTCGTCTCTCTGCAAGTGCCACTCCATCTGTATCTTTCGTCTCTAAGTAAAGCAACTTTAGAGTGTCTTTGATTTTCAATTCGAGTTTGTTAGATCGTCGTTTGTAGTCTTTTAATTTCTTCTTTTTAGTTTAATTTGAAATGTAAGAGTTCATTCTTCCTAATCTTAGTCTTCATCGTTTCGTGATTCAATGGGTTGTCGTCAGGTTAAGAAGGATCAACCAATCGTTCGTGTGGGGGTTTAGGCTCCCTATATTTCTTGCCCCCACCAACTTTCATTTCAAATATTCATTTAGGTTCGATTCTCCATAAGTTTGTTTAGTCTGAATTTCATTGTATTTTGTATTATTCAGGTCGCTTAAATTTCCATGTCAAATTATAATTCAAACAAAATTTTAGCAGCCTTTCAGCATCTCCTCCGTTTAGGGGAAATTTTTGGGAGTCTAGGCACCACGTTAAAAAAGATGTGCATGATCGGTGTCAGATGACACTGCGACCGCGGTCTTCAATTCCACCAAGACAAAAAAACGTGCAATTGTCTTTAGGGTAGCTGCATGGAAGCTCGCAAATTTTTTTTGCCGGCATGAAAGCGCGGATGAGTACTTAATTTTAATGCTAAGAAAAGTGCACACAGGGCTTACCCGATTTCTCGCAGACGTTGCTCCGAGCTTCCTCCCACCTTGCTAAGAAAACGGCGCTTAGGAGATTTTTAGGTTTAGAGTCAGCGAGCATTATACCTTGACGAATGAGAGGCGGCGAAAATGATGAGATAGAGGGCATGAGAGGCAAAACAAAACAATATCTTTTTTTTTTTTATCTCTTTTCTGATTTTTTTCTCTTATTTTCTCCTTTTTTTGGCTAATAACAATAATATAATACTACTAATAGAGAGAGAGAGAGAGAGAGGGAAATAATCTTTCTGTTTGAGAGAAAATCGGGAAAAGAGAGGGGGTTGGTTTCGGACTTTGGGTTAATGGAGACGAGTTGGGCTGTTTGGATGCAGATGAGGAGGAGAAATGGTGGTTGTTGTGTGTAGGAAGTAGAGTGAAGCTAGTGATTCCATTTAGGCTTGGAGTGCAGGAAATAGGAAGATGGGAAGGAGCTGGCGTGTAGGCTAGGGGCTGAGAGTGTTGGAAATGATTGGGTTTGTGGGATTTCTGTTGTTGTAGCAGGTTTATTAGAGGGATAAGGTGGATAAAGTGACCTGCAATAGTGAGGAAAAAGGTTGAGTAGATGGGAGCAAGTTGTTGGGAGTTTGGTTGAGTTCAGTGGCTGTAGGTAGGAACTTGAGAAGTTGCTGGAAGCAGTTTATAGAGGAGGAAGGAATTGCTGAGTTTGTGTGAGTGGACTTTGGGTTGGAGGAGGAAGTGGTTTGCTGTTTGTAGTGGGATGAGGCTTCACGGCAGCAACGAAAAAAAGTTAGGGGATGGGTTGTTGTGGAGTGCGAACCAGAGAGGTAGCGGGAGAGGAGTGTGGCAAGATTGCTGCAGGCTTGTGAGTGAGGTGTTCGGCTTTGGGATGAAGAAGGCAGGTTGAAGGCTGGGTTTGATTGTGGTTGGCTCCACGGGGAGGAGAGGCTCAGGCTGTGTTGGTGGAGCAACTACTGTTGAGTGGAGCTGCTGGAACAGCGAAACGAATGGGATGTGCTTCGCCCTGTTGCTGAGGATGGGAAGGTCAGGTGGTTGTTGCTGTATGAGGGAGAGGTGTGGTCTTGTTGGAGGAGACGATGCTAGGAGGTTAGGAGGTTCGGTTGTTGTTGAGTGCAAACAGAGGGATTGAGGGTAGGCTGGCTGCAATGAGAGATAGGTTAGTGAGGGAGGAGTTTGGTAAGAGTGCGGAGAGGCAGACACAAGAATGTGGGAGAGGCAGGCGCAAGAATGTGAGAGGGGGACGGAGGCGAGAGCTCGTGAGTGAATGGAGAGAAAAATGAGAGTTTGGTACAATGAAGATGAGAATAGAGGGATTCTGAATGAGCTGTGAGATCGTATATTCATTTTTTTTGTTTCTCCCGCTGCCAGTTGACATGCCGCAGATTACTGTAGCGCCAAATTGCAGAGGATTTGAGATTAGATTTAGCTATAGTAACAAGATAACAACAGGATCTGAGTAGGAGATTTGGCTACGATAACAAGATTTGAGCGGAATATGATGGAATAAGGGGGGATATGATTTAAAATTGATATATTTTTTCTATTTTTAAAATTATATATAAATGTATATTCTAGTGTCACTGCCTCATAATTTGTGCCAATTTTGTATTTTCGCTCGTCCAATGACTCATACAATATGGTAATCATTTTTGGGTATTCTCGACGTTCAGGACGCAACGTCGAAGTCTTTTTTGCAACAGACGATGTTTGGGCGACATCGCACTATGTTTCATCCGTAGTCTGTCGATTTCGATCATGCTCGCTCAAATTAATCGCGAGCGGTTATTCCTTGGGTAATTTTGATATTCTAAGGTAACGGTGAAGCCCGCTTTGTGATCGGGATGTTATTTTGACAGTTTCATGCACTATCACCTCGAAACTCATGCCAACTTCATCTGTATGCATTGTACGATGACCTGGGCAATATTACAGTCTTTTCTATATGATTTCAACGTCTGGATACAATGCCCATGTCCGCTTTTCAACTTGACAATGCTTGGGCAACGTCACACAACCTTATGTCGACCACCTTCTCCCAATTCAACTGTGAGGGATTTTCCATAAGGCAAATTTGATGCTCTGATCGTTTTAGTGCTATTCGTTTGATATTCGGAGGTCATTTGTGTAGGTGATGTAGACAAAGGGGGGGTCAACACAAGTCCAAAATATTCAGATTTTGGCTTTCCTTGAGTCTAGTAGCTCAACCCATTTGAGCTGAAATTTTAGCTCATTTATGAGCTGGGTTTTTAGTTCATTAAATGGAACTAAAAAGTTAGCTCATTATTAGCTAGGATTTTAGTTCATTTATTATCTACTTTTTATTTAATGCATTTTTATTATAATTTTAATGTTTTAAAGTTGTCTCTTGGGTTTCCAAAAAGGGCTTTTGGAATCCCAAGAAGTTGTTTGCTTTTCCTATGGTGGCTCCTTGAATTCCACCATGGCTTTTTGTTTTTCCGTGTGTGCCTCTTGGGATCTCGTGGCCGACTCCTTGGTTCCTGGTTTGGGTGTAAACCGAGAGCTTTGGGGGGAGATTTCTATGCCTTTTAATGTTTAGATTTATGTGTTAAATTTATGTAATGTGTCTCTTTGTATTCCCTTTCATACCTATAAATATGGGGGATTGTTTATGTTTAAAAAAGAGAGAATGATATGTAATTTTTGGAGAAAACCTGAGAGGTTTTTCTTGGAAAAGGCTTGAGAGCTTTGTTCCACTTCTTCTCCTACTTCGGAAATCCTGCGGGCTCTTTCCAACCTTCGTCTCGACTTCTAATCTCTTTCTTCTCTCCGCAAGTTTACACCCCACCTGTATCCTTCTTCTAATGGATGAAAGCAAGTTTAGGGTGTTTTGTTGAGTCGTTTGTTTGAGTCATTTTGTTTGTGTCAAATTGTAAGTGTCGAGTCCTTTGTAAGTCTTGTCTAAGTTGTAATAGTTTTTATATTATGAAGTAAGTTCTTTCTTTAGTTTATTTGTCTTTTTATATGTCTTTATTTTGTTCTTAGAAAGAGTTGTCTTTACTTTTTTTTGTGATAAAAAATTTGGGGCCCTCTCCCAAATTTTTGATTGCATCAATTTGGTATCAGAGCAAGTTTAGGTAGTCCTAGGTTTTGTTATAAGTTTTGTCTTGTCGTGAGTCTATTGAGTCTAAGTTTAGATTGAATTTTTTTGAGTCAGTCTTCGCCTCCTCGGAAGAAAACAAAAGCCAACTCATCGGGAGATGAGTTCTTCAAGTAGGGGAGTCTGATGTAGACAAAGGGGGGGTCAACACAAGTCCAAAATATTCAGATTTTGGCTTCCCTTGAGTCTAGTAGCTCAACCCATTTGAGCTGAAATTTTAGCTCATTTATGAGCTGGGTTTTTAGTTCATTAAATGGAACTAAAAAGTTAGCTCATTATTAGTTAGGATTTTAGTTCATTTATTATCTACTTTTTATTTAATGCATTTTTATTATAATTTTAATGTTTTAAAGTTGTCTCTTGGGTTTCCAAAAAGGGCTTTTGGAATCCCAAGAAGTTGTTTGCTTTTCCCATGGTGGCTCCTTGAATTCCACCATGGCTTTTTGTTTTTCCGTGTGTGCCTCTTGGGATCTCGTGGCCGACTCCTTGGTTCCTGGTTTGGGTGTAAACCGAGAGCTTTGGGGGGAGATTTCTATGCCTTTTAATGTTTAGATTTATGTGTTAAATTTATGTAATGTGTCTCTTTGTATTCCCTTTCATACCTATAAATATGGGGGATTGTTTATGTTTAAAAAAGAGAGAATGATATGTAATTTTTGGAGAAAACCTGAGAGGTTTTTCTTGGAAAAGGCTTGAGAGCTTTGTTCCACTTCTTCTCCTACTTCGGAAATCCTGCGGGCTCTTTCCAACCTTCGTCTCGACTTCTAATCTCTTTCTTCTCTCCGCAAGTTTACACCCCACCTGTATCCTTCTTCTAATGGATGAAAGCAAGTTTAGGGTGTTTTGTTGAGTCGTTTGTTTGAGTCATTTTGTTTGTGTCAAATTGTAAGTGTCGAGTCCTTTGTAAGTCTTGTCTAAGTTGTAATAGTTTTTATATTATGAAGTAAGTTCTTTCTTTAGTTTATTTGTCTTTTTATATGTCTTTATTTTGTTCTTAGAAAGAGTTGTCTTTACTTTTTTTTGTGATCAAAAATTTGGGGCCCTCTCCCAAATTTTTGATTGCATCAGTAGGTTTTGCTAGCGTTGCGCTTGCCAACAAATCACGCTCGTCATCATTTCCATTTGAGTTGCTCACGAATGACTCTTCTTTGGCAAATTTAGTGTCCTAAGCACATCAGGGTGATCTATTTCACCATCGGATAATATTTTGAGCCATTTTAATAGCGATCGAGGTGTCCTGATGCTCGTGATAAGTGACATATATGTTAGTCGCCTTCTTTGATGCACTCGATTGAGCGCAAAATATGTATAGAGGCCAACAAAGCTTAATACCACATGAATATTAGTTTGGGTCGGCCACTCTTCACCCTCCCGAATGCCCTCACTTCCAACGACGTAGCCTAGGAATAAACTTGAGGAGTGAAAAGACATTTCTTCAATTTAGGACTTGTTTTGTTCTAGAAAACCAGAACCTGTTCAAGGGTGTGTAAGATGTTCTTCATTTTTCTTGTTATAAATTAACGTGTCATCAATGTAAAGGGCAACACATTGTTGAATAAATAGCTTAAATGACTCAGACATTGGACTCATAAAAGTGCTTGGAGCTTTACAAAGTTTGAACAAAATCACTTGCCACTCAAAGAGGTACCTCTAGTTCTGAATACCATTTTTCATTCATCCCAAGGTCGAATGTAGACTAGTTGATAACTCCACTTCAACTTAAGCTTGGTGAAAGGTTGGAGCCCCCAAATTTATCAAGTCTCCTAGTTATGGGATAAAAAATCAATGCTTTACCGTGATCTTGTCTGATGCCTTGATTGTCCACCCTGTGCACTCTTCCACCTTTTTTGGGAAGTAGTAGTACTGGTAAAGCACATAGGTTTAGGATTACCTGAATATACAACTTGGTTGGAAAGTTGTTGGTGATATTTCATAATGCCTCATGGTCTTTGTGACTCATGTGATAATGATGAAGATTGCACAAGTTTGAGGGGGGAAATCAACTTGATGTTGTACACTTCTAAGAGGAAGGAATTCATATAGAGCATATTGAATGTTGGGGTTTTGTGTGTGTGTGTGTGTAGGGGTTGGGGGGGTGGGATATAGCTCTTTGATAACTCTTCAACTTAATGTGGAACATTGCAATCTTCTACGAAATAAGAAGCATTGGCTGCATGGAGTAAAACCATATGGCTTTGATTTAAACAACACAAAATTTGATGCTTCTCATTGCATTTAGGGTCGGGATTGATGGCTATTCTATTTTTATGATGAGTGGTGGTAAGACGATTTTTGTATCCTTCCACCAAAATGAGTAACTGTTCTCTAGTGACATTCATCTATAGCATACTATCATGGCTAGCTAAGGGGAATGTGATACGCTTCCATATTCAAAAAGTTACAAAGGATTTTGTCTTTATAATATTGCCATATGGAGAATGGAACATGATTGACCTTTTCGAGTCATGTTTCATTGCCTTTATTGATCCAACCAATTTTGGATTAGTGAGATTGGTTTTCAGTTCGAAGGTGGGAGTACCTTAACCAATGTAAAAACCCAAATTCTTAACTATCGAGATATTGTCCGCTTTGGCCTAAGGGCTCACAGTTTTTTGTCATGTTGGTGTAACTTCCCAGGAGGTCACCCATCCCAGGATTTTCCCGGGATAAGCACGCTTAACTGTGGAGTTTCTTAATGAAATTCCAACCATTACTGCAAAAGGCACCTCAATGTTCTTTTTGCTTAAGGGTTTTGCAATCTTCACCACTTAAGTAATTGATGTCATCGTCAATATATTTATTCCAGAATCATCCACCAGGTTGTTAGGATTCTAGAGGTGGCCCCTACAAGTTCAAGTGGTGACTCCTTCCACATGGCAATTTGTTTCATATAGGGTTCAAGAGGTGGCTCCATGAGTATCACTTTGTCTTGTATGACACTTAATTCTCATCTTCTGACTGGTGTATTGCTTTGATACCATTTGAAATAGCCCAAACTCTTAACTATCGAGATATTGTCCGCTTTGGCCTAAGGGCCTCATGGTTTTGTCATGTTGGTTTAACTTTCTAGGTGGTCATGTATCTCATAATTTGTCCAGGATGAGGACACTTAACTACGAAGTTTCTGAATGAAATTTAAACTATTACACCAAAGGCGCCTCGATGTTTAAGAGTTTATGTTCTTTTTACTTAAGGAGTTTCACAACTAGAATCTTGGACACCAAGGCAGCTTTTGTTATTTGTGATTACATTGCTAACACGTATGGAAAAAAGGAAGTGGCTGATTTGATCCTTGTTACTTTGCGAGGAGTAGCTCAATAATGCAGGTTATGGTTTCGCCGAGTCCCCTTCAATGAATTCAACCTCTTCCAAGTCTTCTCACCATACCCAATTCACTCTTTATCTTCATCGCTGTTGCCTTTTTTTCTATAAGGCTTTCCATTGTGGACACTCAGTATACTTGTGACCTATTTGGTTGGAACGGTAGCATTGGATAGCCGAAGGTCAAGCATGTGGATTCCTCTTAGCAGGATGTGATTGAGTCCCATCTACTATCGTGGGAGTGCTGTTTGCATGTTATGTGGTTGAAGAACCTGGGAGGAGAGGGTTCATAATTTGTTGGTTCGAACTGGAGCTGCACTTTATTATTTCGAGTTTGGCTGAGAGACTTTCGGCTGGTGGAGAATTGGCTAGCTTGTTGAGATCAGCTAGTTTCATCCTTGTAGGCCAAATTGACAGCTTTAGAGAGATGCCAAATGGGCTGAAAGGACAGTTAATTACAAAGCTACTCATTTAGCCCGCTGAGATAACATGACACTTGATGTTGCTCCGGTTCATGGAGGCCAACTTGAGCATTCTAATGATAAAACTCTCTTTATTTTTCCTTGATATGATGCCCTTGCTGTTGACTTTGTTGGTATTGATTGTATAGGATCCGATCATAGCGAATGATAAGAAATCACCCCTAATCAATTTGTTTATCCTTTGCCATGAATGAATTGGAAGTTTGCATTCCCAATGGCGACCTGTTTGTGATTGCTACCACCAAGTAGTTGCTTCACCTTTGAGTTTATGAGGTACTAATTTAACATTTTTTTCTTCATGCATCTCCATACAAAGATGGTTTTTACGGACTTGAGCCAATTGAGATAGTCTTCAATATGCATGTGCCCAACTTAACGTTGAAGTGTTGCTGGTAATGACGGTGTTGATTAACATCTTGAGGACAGCATCTGTTTGTAATTTCGGAACTTTGCACTCTGAAAATGTTTTGATGAAGTATCAAAATATGACCTAGCTGCATTTTTGAATCGTACTTCATGCTGCGACCTTCACTGGGTTGAGTGTTTTCTTGGAGAAGCTTTTTGAATGTCCTAGTTTGGTAGGCGATGGTCTTGTTTGGTAACGGGATGTTCTTGTAGTTATTGATGATGTTTCTCCATTCATTATAGCAAGAATATTTTCTATGTTCAGGGAGGGTGAACGTATTGAGGGCTTCCGCAGGGCCTGCACAATGAGATTTTCATCTGTGTCGCGATGTCCATTGCCTCCATTGTCAACCATCACTCGGGCTTTGATATTGGTGCAGGGATAGGTAAAATAGAAGGTAGATTGTAGAGGAAGGATTCTTCTTGACTGGAGCTGGGAAATTGGAAAGGAAGATACAAAGACACCTGGATAATAATTGTCTAGCTGTTTCATTGGGCCAGTATTATGATTGCATATATGTGGCAACAACCTCTTTCAAAGGGCAGCTGAGGAGTCCGATTTTGGAAACAAACATACAAGGCTGATAAGAATGAATAATTCCCCAATATAGTCGTAGGAAAAGATAGAGTAGGTTAAAGGTAGAGACAACCACCACAGTTGGTTCTAGCTTGAGTTAGGCTGGTTGATGCATCATTATCTGTATCGACAATAATATTAATCAAGAAATAACAGATTAAGTTGTACTTCCATCATCGATATCTTTGAAAATGTGCTATCAATACAATATGCAGATAACAATGCTTTTCTGAAATTAATGAACAGACAACTCCGAGATATGTTTTCTCATGATCTTTGGCTTTGTTATTACTTACATCTGTATCATATTCAATTCTTCAATTTTTGCCTCACATAAAAACAGATATATAAGTACATAGATGACTAATCTGTCATCTTTTATATATTTATCTCAAAGTTTTTCTTGGTTTTCAGGTTGTTGTTTTGTTTGACGTTCAAAATAGATAAATTTGTACAGTGGTAATAGACATCTAATGGGGTTTTGGTCGTCAAATTTAGTGCTAGCTTTAAGTGTTAACCATCTTCATCAGAATGTCATAATCATCATTTTTTTTGTTTTAGAGCTAGCAATGCACGGAGAATCAATGATTGGCATTTAAAGTGGGCACAAATTCCTGTGAATTTCATGAATTTATGAATAACATAACTGAATGTGAATACTCATCAGTTCCTTGAATTTAGTTTCTGTTTGGAAATTTAGATTAAATAAACATTGCATGCTAAAAATAAAATGTTATGATTTTTCGTTGGTGGTGCATTTGGCCTGTTCATTTATTTCATCATCTGCTTCTTCTTCCTTTAATCTAGATCTTTGCAAGAAGGCATCAAAATTGGAGTTAAAGGAATTGAAGGAGAGAAAATTTCATCCTGCTTTTATGTTAGAACTTGAAGCCTTGCTTCTTGATGTTTATGCCAGCCTGCTTCCGACTGCAAGTGATTATGAACAACGAAAACAGTTGGTTCATGCATATAACATGATCGTGAAGAGTATTTTTGGTGGGTTGTCTATTAATTTATAGCGTTCTCTGCTTATTGGCTTACAGTGTTTGGCTTGTTGTCTTGATTAGTTAAGAATTGACTGCTTTTAGACATAAAATTTTGGCATGATTTATTCATTTACTAGAGCATGAATTGTTGTTAATGATATTGCTCAAAGTTATCTGATAGATGGAGTCTCCTTGAGTCGGGTATTAGGCTTAGCCTGGTGACGCTTTAATACATTGTTCTGCTCATCGTGTGAATCCAATATTGATTCTAATTAGCATGGTTTACTTTTTTTTTTTTTTTTAAATTTCCAACGATGATGGATTAACTAAGTACTCAGAGGCTATACGGGGATATAGTGGTGTGTTTTAAGACTCTGCATTCAACTTCTTCCCACATGTCAGTGCTGTCTGAATTTATGCAAGCATGAGCATGCTATTGTACAAAATAATTTTGAAGGATAATGAACTTTATCATGTTTTTGTTAAATTCCAGCCGTCCCTTGACACTTGATCCCACGGCTAGGATGGGGATCCGTGGGAGGCTCACCTGGATCATGCCGATCTCCTTCCATATTTATGTGGTTGATTTAGGAAGGATTATATTAGGGCAATTATGCATGATTTTTAATTATTTGTTTCTTTATTAAGATATCTTGTATATATCTATAAATAGGGACAAATTTGTGCAATAAAATTAAGTCTTTGCCTCTCCAATTCTCTGCATTTAACATGGTATCAAAGTCAGATTCCCACCACCGGTCTTCATTGTTGGAATTATGAGGAATATTAGTCATTCCACCGGCTTTCATTGTCGGAATTGCTGGGATATACAGATCGAAAGAAGTGGAGATGAGAGTATTCTTTCGTACTTGCCTACATGAGGGCCGAACAAATAAAAGGAGAAGAACAGACCGAGCGGTTCCGAGCAAGTGTTGTGCGTGTGACCAGCCCAACGGGAATTCAACATGCATCAAAAGATCTTCCCGCGTACGATTGAGATCGATCGAGTGTTTGGCGATTTCAAGCGGAGCAGAGGCCTCCTATGTGCAAGCATGTGGACGATCTGAGTATGGAAGAGGACCGGACAAAGCAGTCGAACCTAAGACCTCTTCCTGTGATGCGTCTGGATCGAGAGCTGCCTCTCGTACGCATGTTTGGACTGGACCAAGCAAGAAGGGGCAAACTGCAAAAGTTTGGAGCCTCTTGTGCATCCCTGAAGCCTATCACAACAAATTTTTTTATTTTACTGTCGTGCCTTCATTGCCAACCTTTACTTATTGTTTTTACTATTATAGCAAAACATAACATTCATTAATGAATTGCACCTACTGGCTTGATTAAAATAGCCTTTATTGCTACCCCTTGTCGCTAGGGATGTCAATATTGGACATGAACTGAAAACCCAACTCCAATCCGACACGAAAATTTCTGGTTTAGGTCAACCCAAACTCGAAACAGGTTGGGTTCGGATCAACCCGAACTCAAAACACTTCTGGTCCGGGTCCTGATTTTCAACGTCTCGAATTCCGGGTCGGGTTCGGGTTGACCCAGAAACCCGAGAATGACCCGATTTTGACCCGGATCAGCTTATATACGAGATTTGGCCGAAGAAGTGCATGAAACAGAGAAAGTTCTTCACAGTGAGCAAACTCCCGTCGTTGCTTCCGATCAAGGTAACTTACGATCCGACTTGAAGGGAACGTTGTCCAAAGGAGCGAAGTAGAAAACATCATCCAAGGAGAGAAGTTGAACAACAACGAAGGAGCCGACGAGGTAGCGGCTAACTCCCGTCGTTGCTTACTTGCTTCGATTTTGAGAGCCGTACTTGTCGCCGCAATGTCTGAAGCTAATTCTTCTTAAAGCTTTGAACAAATAGAGGACTCTATGGTGCACCAAGGGGAGGAGATCTCCAAAACATGCTACCTTTCTATCGCTTATGTGGGAAGAACTACTTGAAGTGGCCCTAATTTGTGAAGGCCTATCTGAAAGGGATTTGAAAGATGAATCACCGCCTCCTTGGGATTGGATCAAAAGGAGATCCTAATTTTTGGGTTTGGGATGAAGCAGACTCCATGATTATGTCATGGTTGAGGAATTCTATGACTCTAGAAATTAGTGAAACTTTATGTTCCTTTCTATTGTATAGGACATATGGGATGCCACCAGACAAACACTCTTAAAAGCTCGGGATGCTACTCAAATCTTTGAGATTAAGGTCAAGATAGGAAGCACAATAAGGAAGCAAGATTGTGACAGAATATGCCACTCTCCTTGTAAAGTTTGTAGCAAGAACTTGATCACTACAGATGCTTATAGACCAAGTGTTCAGAATATGCTGCTATTCTGAAAATTTTTATTAAAAAAGATAGAGTGTATGACTTTCTTATAGGATTAAATATGGAGTTTGACCAGGTTAGAGTTTAGATCTTTGATAAAGAGGAAACACCAGTAAATGAAACCATTTCTCTCATTCGCGCAGAGGAAAGCCGACGAGGGGTAATGCTAGAATCAAAGGTTATTGATGGTTCAACGATGATGACAACCAAAGAGGCGTCATGGATGGAAAGAGAAAGATTTCTCAAATTCTAAGACAAAGACTCCCTTTGATACAACTATTGCAAGAAATTAAGAAATACAAAAGAGACATGCTGGAAGTTACCCGGAAAGTCCTCAAGTAAAGTGTGGAATCAAAGAAGCAAATAAAAGATGATATCATAAGCTACAACAAATTAGATCACCCTAGAAACATAATCCAGCTTCAGAGAGCTCAATAAGAAGATATTGATAAACTACCTTGAAAAATTACTTGCATCTTCTTCTCTTGCACTTTCAGGCAAGTTTCCTATATCAATTGGTTTAAGTGCCTCTAGAAATCATTTGAAATGTTTATGGATCATTAACTCAAGAGCCACAGATCACCTGACACACTCCACTATCCACTTCATCAACTAGACTCCTTGCCCGAGTGATAAGAAAATCATTAATGTTGATAGTTCTCTTACCACAGTAGCATGTCAATGAGACATATCCTTATCTCCCTCCCTCCCTCTCAAAAATGTGCCCCCACATACCTCAATTATACATAAGCCTACAACAACAACATCAAGCCTTAATCCCACTACGTGGGGTCAGCTACATGAATCCTTTGTCTCCATTGTGTCCCATTAAAAGTAAAATTCTCATTTAAATCTAGTAAAGAAAGATCATTTCTAATATTTTCTAACCAAGTCTTTTTAGGTCTGCATCTACCTTTCTTAACATACGTCAAATCTAATACCTCTACTTTCCTAACCGGGTCATCAGAAGGTCGCCGTTTAATGTGACCAAACCATCTAAGGTGTCTCTCTCTAATCTTATCTTCTAATGGAGCCACTCTAACCTTTTCACGTATATGCTCATTTCATATCCTATCTCTAAGGGTAAAGCCACTCATCCACCTGAGCTTCCTCATCTCTGCCACATTTAACTTAGTATTATGCTTCTCTTTTAGTGGTTAACATTTGGCACCATAAAGCATTGCAGGCCTCACGACCATCTTATAGAATTTTCCTTAAGTTTGAGGGGTACTTTTCTATCACACAACAAGCCAGAAGCATTCCTTCACTTCAACAATCCAACTTGAATTTTGCTGATAATATCCCCATCTATTTCACCATCACTTTGAATAATAGATCCAAGATATCTAAAACGTGTACTCTTATTAACGACTTGATCGCCCAAATCACAATCCCCTCACTAGGTCTATTACTACTAAAATTACACTCCATATATTCTATTTTAGATCTAATCAAGCAAAAACCTTTAGACTCTAAAGTTGACCTCCGTAATTCAAGTTTACCTTCAACTCCCTCTATAGTCTTATCAACAAGAAGATTATCATCAGCAAAAAGCATACACCAAGGATACATCCTCTTGCAAATGTTTAGTGAGAACATCCATGACTAAAGCAAAAAGATATGGGCTTAAGGCTGATCCTTGATGTAACCCAATCGAAATAGGGAAATACTCGGTCAAACCACCTTGTGTTTGAATACAAGTAATAGCTCTTGCATAAATATCTTTAATGATTTAAATATAAGTGTTATTAACTCCTTTCTTTTCAAGAACTCTCCATATCACTTCTCTTGGAACTTTATCATATGCTTTTTCTAAATCAATAAATATCATATGTAGATCTTCCATATTTTCTCTATATTTCTCCATCAAACCTCTTAATAATTGTAAGGCTTCCATAGTCGACCTACCCGGCATGAATCCAAATTGATTTTGAGAAACATTAGTATCCTGCCGCAATTCTATGCTCCATAACTCGCTCCCATAGCTTTAAAGTATGACACATTAATTTTATTCCTATATAATTCGCACAATCATATGCATTACCTTTATTCTTAAAAATAAGAATTAACACACTCGTTCTCCACTTATATGGCTTTTTTTTAGTGTTCAAAACAATATTAAAAAGTTTAGCAAGCCAAGAAATTCCTTCATCTCTTAAGCATTTCCCCACGTCTATTGGAATATCATCAGGTCCAGCAGCTTTTTCACCCTTAATTTTCTTTAAAGCCTCTCTAACTTCAGTTTTACTAATAATATTAGATAAAAACTGAAATCTTTATTTTCATTTAGGGTACTAAGGTCACTGCAATTAATCTTCATTAACAAGTTTAGTAAAATATCTCATCCACATTTGTTGAATATCATCTTCTAAGAAAAATATTTTTTGATCTTTATCCTTAATACACTTCACTTGAACTAAATCCTTACCACTCGTATATCTTTGTTTGACTAACTTATACATATATCTTTCTCCCTCCTTAGTATCTTGTCTATTGTATAAATCACTAAAAGTTAAGGTCTTTGCATCGCATATTGCTTTCTTAGATTCCTTACGAGCCTCTTCATATCTAATCAATTATACATATGCCGAATCTCCATAAAAAACTTATCATATATTATAATTGTAAGTCCTATTTAACCCTAATTGTTGCTTATTTTAAAACCAGGGATTCAGGACGAAGATTGAACTTGTTAGGGAGAGAGATTGACTGTACTACCTAGAAGAGTCAAACAAATCCAATATTACCAATAATGGATACTCTATGTTATCCCAATTTAATAAAAAATCTACTATTTAACTTCATCATTTTAGATCAGGAGATCCATCTTTTGATTTCTTAAAAATATTTATCCAAAACTTTTTTATAAATTAAAAAATGAATTCTTTCATTGTGAAATCTGTAAGTTAGTTAAGCATAAATGAGTTTCTTTCCCAAACAAAAATAAAAGATGTCAAACTCTTTTCTATCTTATACATAGTAATATCCGTCATGAGGTTTGGATAAGTATATTCCAGGCATACAAATCCAAACTATGTTCCAGAGCAAATCCAAGAATCTGAACGGTCTCTTGAAATTGAGGTAAACACAAGTTCACCTAAAAAACTTCCATTGTACCCCATAACTAACTTTGTATCCTTCCATAACTTCTAATCTTAACACAAAAATTTTCTGTTCATACTCAATGATATTCATATTCATAATAATATTTCTGAGACCTTATCTGATAAAAATTAGAAAAGTGTCATAAAAGATGAAATGTAGACCATGGAGAAAAACAATACCTAGGAGATCACCGACTTAACCAGTAGGGAAAAAATCAGCCAGCTGCAAATGGGTGTTCTCTCTGAAATACAAAGCTAATGGTACACTTGAACGGTATAAGGCAAGACAGGTAGCACAAGGGTACACTTAGACGTACGGAATGGACTATCACGAAACTTTTGCACCTGTGGCCAAGATGAACACCGTGAGGATCCTGCTCTCACTAGCAACTAACTATAACTCGCATCTGGAATAGCTCGATGTCAAAAATGCATTCTTACACAGGGACTTGGACGAAGAAATATTTATGCAGATTCCACCATGACTCAAGAAAAAAACTTGAGGTGACAAAGAGTGTAGGTTAAAAAAAGCTCTATATGGTAAAACAGTCACCTAGAGTTTGGTTTGGAAGATTCTCAAAAATTGCGCTACTCAATGGTTATCGACAAAGCCAATGAGACCATACATTTTATTCAAGCACTCAGACTAAGGGGAAGTCATAGTTCTATTAGTTTATGTGGATGATATCATCTTGACTAGGAATTATGAAAAGGATAAAGCGATTCTAAGGAAATGTCTTGATAAGAAATTTGACATCAAAGAATTTGGTAGATTAAAATATTTCCTTGGAATTGAAGTGACCCACTCCAACTGAGGAATTTTAATTTCACAACAAAAATACATCAATGATATTCGTAAAGAAACATGTAAACTAGCCTGTAAACTAACACCAACACCAGTAGAATCAAATCTCAAATTTGGAGAACTTAAAGAGATTCCATACATAGATAAGGGAGCTTATCAAAGATTTATAGGAAAATTGATCTGCCTTTCCCAAACTAGACTAGGTATAGTCTTTGTTGTAAGCATGGTTTGCAGTTCATTTAAACTTCAAAGCAGACTCATATATAAGCTATAGACAGAATACTGCACTACATTAAGGTGAAGATTCTTGGAATAACCCCGGAAGAATACTGATGCATATTACGTAGGATCACCAGTAGATAGATGATCTACCTCAAGATACTGTGCACTCATTGGAGGAAATTTTGTTACATGGAGGAGCAAGTGGTGGTAAGGTCTAGTGCAGAAGCATAATACATAGCTATGACTTTGGGAATATGTGAACTACTTTGAATCAAGAATTCAAGATGATTCTAGAAGACCTAAGAATCAAGTGGGAAGGATCCATGAAGCTACACTGTGACAATAAATCAATAATCAACATAGCTCACAATCTGGTTCAGCATGACATGACCAAGCACATTGAAGTGGACAGACATTTCATAAATGAGAAATTAGACAGTGGTTTTATATGTATTTACCATGTCTCATCACAATATCATCTTGTAGACATTCTTGCCAATGAACTTGATAACTTTATCTTTATAGGATTGATTACCAAGCTGGGAATGACAGATCCATATTCCCCAGCTTGAGGGGGAGTATTAAATCCCAACCGTCCCTTGGCACTTGATCGCACGTCTAAGGTGGGAATCCGTGGGAGGCTCACTTGGATCACGCTGATCTCCTTCCAAATTTATGTGGCTGATTTAGGAAGGATTATATTTGGGCAATTATGTATTACTCCATAATTATTTGTCTCTTTATTAAGATATCTTGTATATATTTATAAATAGGGATAGATTTGTGGTAATTGAAGTTAACAATTTTCATCTGACTTAAAGATGCATGGATCGCGGGCATACTAATGCATAATAGATAATAGACAATGTACTTTTTAACATACTTTAGCATTGGTGGCTTGTTGTATGATATATATATATATATATATATATATATATATATATATATATATATATATATATATATATATATATATTTTCTTTGGTCTATTAACACACATAATGCCGAAATATTCCTTATTTACAAAATTAACACCCAATTATGTTTTTGAAGGCCAAACTGGTGTATTTACATGTGCCATGATTAAATTATTGAGAATTTGACAAAAGCTAAAAATATTTGTTGGAAATTTCTTGTGAATTTTGATATTTGGCTGAGAATTTTACATCGCCGGTGTGGATAGGACGTTGCCTGGCTGGCTGCTAGTTTGGGTGGTGTCCAACAGCTGTTTTCAGGGGAAGGACAGCATCCTGGTAGTGCTAAAAAGGTAAAACATCAGGGAAATACAATGCAATTAACTTGGTGGAAAGAGTTGAGCTTCCATGTAGAACTAATCTTGCAATATTAAGCCTCACTCTAATACGAAAAAGTATGCAAGATGGGAAGCTTGTGTTCATGGTTGTGCTATAATTTGGAGGAGATGGGATTGAGATACTATAGCCTTGAAGAGTGCACTTCATGTTCAATTATGTGAAGGAATCCAAAATTGGGAGGCGATTAAAAGTAGTGAGTGAGGGATCAATATCGAGAGACAACAGAGATTGAGACTGTAGGTGTGACCAGCAAACATGTAATCAATAATCATCCCATCATTCTATGGCAGCCTTAGGGATCCTTTTATAGGAAAAAGGGTCTTAGGGTACTAAAAAGAAACAACCTAAAACACATTATAGAGTGGCAACAGTATCCTAATGCAATCTCATTTAAATAAAACATTAAAAGAAGATTGATGGACGATCACACACATGGTCATCTTTGCACATAGGTCTTTAATGGAGTCATATGGTTGCTATCAGTTTGGAAATATCATTCACACCGGCCAACTTTCAAAGATTGTCACCATAAATCTTTTTTTACGTAACAAATATTACTATTACTTTATATATATATATAGACACACACACATTAATATCTTCCTCTTTTTTTTTTCCTCAAGGTTATACGGGGGGATTTCCTGTTGTGGAAGCATTTGGCTCCTTTGTAATGGACATATTCACTGCTGAAAGTGATCTTGACCTATCTATCAACTTCAATAACAGCAATGTATCATGCTTACCTCGTGAACAAGTTGTTTCTGTGCTTCGAAGGTTTGCCAAAGTTTTACATATAAAACAAAGTAAGGACAAAATGGCTGGTTGGTTGTTCGTTTTTTCATCTTTCTATGTTACTTTTTGGTTGATTTCATATGATCACTTGGGAAGACCTGCTCTCTTATTAAATTTGATCAGTTGATCTATAATGCTAATGAATATAAGATATCTTTGAAAAGTTTTTGTTGGGTTCCATATCCTAAATTTCAAGTTTCAAGTTTTTGATGATGATGTTGTCCCTTTGATTTCTTTTTATTAGATTTTGATGTTGTCCCTTAGCTTTTAGTGATTTATATAATAGTTTAGATACTAAGGAGGGAGAAAGATATATGTATAAGTTAGCCAAACAAAGAGATAGGAGTAGTAAGGTAATTCAAGTGAAGTGTATTAAGGATGAAGATCAAAAAATACTTTTCTTAGAAGATATTCAACAAAGGTGGATGATATATTTTGCTAAACTTTTTAATGAAAATAAGATTGACTATAGTGACCTTAGCATCCTAAATGAAAATAAAGATGTCTGTTTTTATCGGCGTATTCGTAAAACTAAAGTTAGAGAGGCTTTAAAGAAAATGAAGGATGGAAAAGCTGTTGGACCAATGATATTCCAATAAAGGTATGGAAATGCTTAGGAGATTAAGGAATTTCTTGGCTTACTAAACTTTTTAATACTATTTTGAAGACTAAAAAGATGCCAGATGAGTGGAGAATGAGTGTGTTAATTCCTATTTTTAAGAATAAAGGTGATGCTCAAGATTGTGCGAATTATAGAGGAATTAAGTTAATGTGTCATACTTTAAAACTATGGGAGCGAGTTATGGAGCATAGGTTGCGGCGTGATACTAATGTTTCTCAAAATCAATTTGGATTCATGCCGAGTAGGTCGACTATGGAAGCCATACATTTATTAAGAGGTTTGATGGAGAAATATAGAGAAAATAAGGAGGATCTACATATGATTTTTATTGATTTAGAAAAAGCATATGATAACGTTCCAAGAGAAGTGCTATGGAGAGTTCTTG
Organism: Dendrobium huoshanense; assembly: GCA_016618105.1. Lineage (NCBI taxonomy): Eukaryota > Viridiplantae > Streptophyta > Magnoliopsida > Asparagales > Orchidaceae > Dendrobium > Dendrobium huoshanense. The sequence goes on from CM028358.1 coordinate 84,815,632, forward strand.
AAAAGAAAGGAGTTAATAATGCTTATATTCAAATCATTAAAGATATGTATGCAGGAGCTATTACTTGTGTTCAAACACAAGGTGGTTTGACCAAGTATTTCCCTATTTCGGTTGGGTTACATCAAGGATCAGCCTTAAGCCCATATCTTTTTGCTTTAGTCATGGATGTTCTCACTACACATTTGCAAGAGGATGTACCTTGGTGTATGCTTTTTGCTGATGATATTCTTCTTGCTGATAAGACTAGGGAGGGAGTTGAAAGTAAACTTGAATTATGGAGGTCAACATTAGAGACTAAAGGTTTTCGCTTGAGTAGATCTAAAACGAAATATATGGAGTGTAATTTTAGTAGTAATAGACCTAGTGAGGGGATTGTGACTTTGGGCGATCAAGTCATTAATAAGAGTACACATTTTAGATATCTTGGATCTATTGTTCAGAGTGATGGTGAAATTGATGGAGATATTATCAGCAGAATTCAAGTTGGATGGTTGAAGTGGAGGAATGCATCGGGCTTGTTGTGTGATAGAAAAGTACCCCTCAAACTTAAGGGAAAATTCTATAAGATGGTAGTGAGGCTTGCAATGCTTTATGGTGCTGAATGTTGGCTATTAAAAGAGAGGCATAATAGTATGTTATGTGTGGCAGAGATGAGGATGCTCAGGTGGATGAGTGGCTTTACCCTTGGAGATAGGATACGAATTGAGCATATACGTGAAAAGGTTGGAGTAGCTCCAGTAGAAGATAAGATTAGAGAGAGACGCCTTAGATGGTTTGTTCACATAAAACAGCGGCCTTCCAATGACCTGGTTAGGAGAGTAGAGATATTAGATTTTGGCTTATGTTAAGAAAGGTAGAGGCAGACCTAAAAAGACTTGGTTAGAAAATATTAGGAATGACTTTTCTTTATTAGATTTAAACGAGAATTTGACCCTTATTAGGACATAATGGAGAAAATGATTCATGTAGCCGACCACATGTAGTGGGATAAAGGCTTGATGTTGTTGTTGTAGATTTGTGTTAAACATCCTTGCTACCAAAATTTTTTACATGATTTCCTCTTCCTTAGATTTTCTTCTTCCTTTATGTGTTATTTCCTTTACCAAATAAAGATTCTACACCGAGACAACAACTTCAGTATTAACCAAATTCTATTAGTAAGCAAAATAAAAACTTCTGTGATTTACTCAACAGCAAACCTTCTTTCTCTCCCTCTGTCGTTGCTCCACTTCACCCAAACCCCACTGCTGAACTCTCAGAGCATTGCCGAGTTGCTTTACAGGAATCAGCACTATCCTTCTTCACTGCACTGAATCGTGCTTACAGTACTTCGTCACTCTGACGTTTCCCTCACACCGCTACAGAACTTCACAAGGCAAAGCTATATATCTTTACAACAATGCTAAACCCTCTATTCACCGCAGCATTACCCGATTCTCTCTTCAACACCAATTCCGTAATTGCCCTCCCATTCCAGTTTGCCGCGTGCGTGAATTCCAAACCGAAGGAAAAATTGGATGAGAAGCCCAACACTTATAACTTTAAAATTATGCCTTTCTTTCACTTTGCTTCCCACAACCAACTATACCCATTTGCATGCGTAAATTTAAATTTAATTAAAGGGACCACAAAAGATAACTAGTACATTACCATTCAGTGCCAGCATCTGTTCAGTGATTAAAATATTAGGAAATACTTAATTTTATTTAAACTAGTATTTAATATAATTGCTAATTCTAATTTAACAGTAATTAATTATGGGAATAAGATCATAATTTTTCTTAAATAAAAATTTTATTATATTTACCTGAATTTTGGGTGTTACAATTTGTCCCTCATTAGAATTTTTTCCCCGAAATTTAACTTTTATACTTCTTCCTATAGGTGAGGAAACCTTTTGTCTTATGTTTACCTCTTTTTCCCATTTTGCCTGTTTTACTGACTTGTGATTCCATTTTACCTTTACAAGAAGAATCATTCTGCTTCTTAGTTTACGACCATCTCTTTCTAATATACTGTTAGGTTCTTCGATGGTGCAATTGATGGGGACATCAGATCATCATGGAAAGTTTATCAGAGACGTGGCCACCAATCTACGGCCACGATCGAGTCTTTATATTTTTGAGTCATCGATGTATTTTTATTTTCATGTATTTTGTTATTTGCTTATGTATGTTTTATTATTTCCCGTTGTACCCCTCTTATGGGAGTTGTCGTATGTAAGCGCAAAGGGCATTTGTGTCATTTGTTTTGATTCATTTGTATGAGGCTATTTAAAGCCCCCTTTTGTTCTATTTGAGGTTAATGAATAATTGCTTATTGAAATTTTTCTTTTGGCATGAGTATTGAGAGAGCTCGAGAGTTCTAATGGAGAGAGTTCCCTAGGAGAGGGAGATCGTATTACCCACCAACCTTGGAGACGGCCGGGTTCGTGATTTTCTCTTTGTATTTTCATCTTCCCTCGCCACCTTCCCTCATTTTTCTTCGTCACATCCAACTCCACCAAATTCCCCCCAACTCCTCCACACATCAAGCTCCATTAAAATCCTCCCCATAGCCGCCGGCCACCTCCACCCGACCCCACTTTGCCGCCGGTTAGTCGCCGGCCCCCGCCCCCTTTTCTTCTCTTATTTTGTTTCCTAATTTAGGCTGGGATCAATTGGAATTAATTTGAAATTCAAATTCATTCAAATTTGAATTCAAAATATTTCCTAATTTAGCTCTTCTATTTTAGGAAAGTATTTGATTTAGATCTAATTTTGAATTTTAAATTCAAGAGGATTTAAATTAAATCTTTCCTAAATCTAAAACCTTAAATTAGGAATCCTTAATTGCTCTCATTAATTCCCCCCTCACCCATGCATGTCGCTGGCCCCCCTCTTCCTATCCCATTAAATATCTTTTAAATTATTTCCTAAACTCATTCCTCATTTAGGAAATAATTCAAAATCCCCTCCAATCCTTCATGACCGAAATTCCTCTTGCCATTAATTCTCCTTATTGATTCCCTAATCTAAGGGAATTAATTTAGGGAATTCAAATCCCTTCCCTAGCTCATCCAGCCACCCCCCTCTCTCTAGCCGTCCCTATCTCCCTCTATCTCCCCTCTCTCAATTAACTCTCTCACCCTACCAAAAAAACCTTAAATTTATTTCAGATTTTTTGATTATTAGCTCTCACCCTTCATCTTCAAGGTGAAGCTTCTTTCTCCTCATTCACGTCAAGGATCCTAGCAAGACAACGAAAAGAAGTTCTCTCTAGCACCTATGAATGGCGGATCCGGAAACTGACTACGGCATAACTTGGGACGAAGACGGCTACGTAGATATCCTACAATCTACGTTTTTCGACGTGAACCCGAGAGTTGATTTCACCATAGAGAATTACTTGGAGCGCACATTGATATACTTGGTAGAGGCTATCGACGAACATTTTGAAGGCATTGAGTGGAGGATCTCCACTCACCCTTGACGAAGGTTTCTTCTCTCCCGAGTGTCTCATTTCTTTTAGTCTAAATTCTCATTGGTTTGATTGCAGTCACGACGGGCTCCTCCATAGCTTTTGCTTAAGCTTAGTAATTGTAGGAATTGAGCGCACTTTCAATGCATCCTATATCTCGTTGTTAGATTAGGGATTAACTTGAAGACTACTATTTTGTGTTGTTTTTTTATTTTTCTTATTTATTTTGAAAATTTCAAAACTCAGCATGTGATTTAGCCTAAGCAACATATCTCCTTACTTGTTTTGAATCTTCATTTTAGAATTGCTAGCAATTTTATTCTAATATTATTCGAATCAAGAGTTGTGCAATGTCTAAATGATTACATAATCATCTCATCTAAGTAGTCTTGCATCAGCAATTATTCTAAAAATGTTGCAAACTATCTTTTAAAAATTAAACTCATCATAGCACGATTCTCTCAATTGGGCTGCTCTGCCTATGGGGGCAGAGTTGTAAGTCCTATGTTTCAAGTTTAATCCTCATAAGAACTAGAGTTGATGAGACTAGAACCTCACGAGCAATGTTCGAACAATAAATTATAAATAGATCGCAATGAAAGAACAAGTTTAAATCCTATTCTCATTGTAAGTAAGTAAATACAAAAAATGTGCATACAATTGCAAAATCCACGAATATATTTTATTTTATGTTCATATTAAGCCTTCAAATTCTCTTTTGAAAACAATTCATTTCAAATTACAAACTCTGATATCACTTCACTTATATGGTTGTTTGTAAAGTTAATCTTTAAACCTAAGCCTTTGTAATTAATAAGGCATAGTTGAAAAGCTCAAAGCAATCAGGTGCAAACATATCACCCCGATGATGATCATTTAATAGTGAATCTTAGTAAGAGCGAATTCTATTTTCAAAATGATCTCAAATTTTAAAATAAACTATTATGGGCCTAATTTTATAAAAAATATAAAAAATACGGAAAAATGATTTATCTACCCTCAAAATTTTAAGTAATAATATCATTCATCCTCCACAATAGTTTGTTGATAACAACAATTTAAACTTTGACTTTAGCTTATAAAGAACTAGTATCATATCAAGTGTATTTCTATGATAACTCACAAAATATTTCTCACTAGTAAGAACGTGGTGCACCGTCTAATCAAGTGTTTTTTTTGTCAAATGACATCATTAAATAATGGCTATGGTTGTGGCCGTGGCTTTTTGATCGAGTGATTTCATTTTAAAATGACACTATTATATTACGGTCATGGTAATATAGCCTGGATGTTTCTCAATGACTTCAGTCCCTTTGGGTTGTGAGTAATAAGGTGCATTTGATAGGGAAAAAGCCTTATGCTAGTTTAGATTGACTTAAAGTTGTTCCCTAAGACTAATATCCAACTGAGATATATATGGTTCACTTGAATAATACAATCCATGGATGTCTGACATAGATCATTTGTTCATGTAGTTCGACTACCTCAACCTATTAAGTAGACCAGGGTCTATGATAATTTAGGATGATGAAATCATGAGATCTTGATTGGGTTCGTTGCTTTGCCCCTTACCATTCTCTTTTAGCTAACCATGGTAAATCTGCTTAATTCTAAATCCTAAAATTGTTGCTATTATACGCTAAATATTTAATGCATATTGACTAGCCTTAATTGAAAGTTTTCTCTCCTCTCTGGGAGAGGTAATTAATTTTGTTCCTTGCAAAATGAGGGTGAAATCTTTGGTTGGTGCTTTATCTACAATCCAATCCATCACGATGCTGCTTAAGAGCTTATAATATTAAGACGCGTACAATCGGTCGGACGGTTGTTTAATCCTTTCCGATTAACATTAATAGTAATCCAACAAAAAGTTATTTTAAAATATAAAGAGCCATAGAGCCACAATATTTTATTAATAGTTAAGTTGATGAGGACATCAGATTTCGACACTTGTACCATCGACGGAGACGCAGATCGACGGCTACGATCCAGAGCCTCTACTTCTGATTTATTTGCATTTTATTTTATGATTGTATTTCCTGTTTCCTAGTTTGCCCCTATGGGCATCAAGTCGTTTATGTAGCCCGGAAGGGCATTTGTGTCATTTCTTGTTATTTCATTTTTGGCCTATTTATATGAGGCCTCATGCATTGTAATTTCAGTTTTTGTATGAAATGAAAATTTGATTGTGTTCTCTTTGTGAGTTCATCTCTCTCTCAAATCTCTTAGTGAGTTTTGGGAAGAGTTAGATCTCTTTGTGAGTTCTAGACCTTCTTCCCCATTGTCTTTGTGATCAATTGGTGTGAGAAATCAAGGTGAATCCGTTCGTGAATTTTTGTTCTTAAGCTTCCTTTCCCCGACCCTCTCCACCAAGCAATCCCGCCGGCCAGCAGCAGCCCAGCCATCCGCTGGCCTGCAGTCCTTGCCGCTCCCTCCCCCTTCAAGCCTCCTCTAGCCGCCGGCCCTCCCCTCCTTTGAATTTCAAATTTGAAATTCCAAAGTTTCATGAGCCATTAATTGTTTCCTAATTTGACTCCCTAATTTATGCAATCAATTTAATTGAATTTCAATTTCGAATTTAAAATTCAAATTAATCCCATTGATTGTCCTCATATTAGGAGACTCCTCTTTAGAAAACTGAAATTTAATTTCATATTTATGTTAAATCTGAAATTAAACTTGTGTTCCCCACTTAATTAATATTAATTCCCTCTTCCTCTCTATGCTTGGCCGGCCCCCTTCCTTGGTTTTCCCTCTCCCAATTAACTCACAATCTCCACAAAATCAGCCCAAGACTCCTCCCCCATTACCGCCCCCCCTCTCCTTTTGGAATTAATTTGAAATTCTCAAATTATTCCCTCCTATTTACCCCAACTTGAAATAATTTCAGTTTTCCTGAAATTATTTCCTAGCCTCTCCAACCTAGCCGACTTCCTCTATCCCTCACGCCGGCCAACCCTCTCCACTCCAAGCCGCCACCTCCTCCCTCCCCTCTTCTTCTCGGATGCTACCTCAACTCCCGGCGAGGATGCATGGCGGATCCTGAACTTGAATGGGGACTTGTGTTCGACGCTTACGGTAATATCAACATTCTACGATCTTCATTCTTCGATGTGAGATTTGAACACGATGACACCATTGGAGATTACTTGGATAGAATTCTCCCCATCTTTGTGCCCGTCATCGACGGGCAATTTTCAGACTACGATTAGACCATCCATAGCCGTCCACCCGCTTCTCCAACTCCGGCTCCTTCCCCAGCAACGAGCCCTCTCGGCATCACCTGCCTACTAGTGGTATCGCTGAGTCTGCTTACGATCCTCTTCCGCTAGCCACCACTTTCAGGAGCATTTGAAGGACTTCAAGGTGAAGGATCTATATTTTAAACGTGAGGCTTTTGTTTATCATAGCTATTGCATTATTTAGATTTCTTTTGGTTATTATTTGGCAAGGCTCTTGTAATCCTCAACTGTAATCAATTACCATGGTTTAATCTATCATGAATTTTTCTTGAACTCTACTTGAGTAAGCTAGACTTTATTGTTAACATTGCGAAGTTAGTAACCTCTTATTAATCTCTAAAGTGCAATTCTTGTTTTCGCATGTTTGCATCATATCACAAATCGTATACAAAACAATTCTATTTCATAAATATTAAATAAAGGAAATGAAGTTATATGTATATATGATTAGTAAATACCTATTCTCACTCACTTTTTTGTTCAATACACAAATCCCTCTTTGTCATTTATTCAATTTTGAGTTCACACAACAAACGTCATGATTAATTGCAACTCTCGAATACAACAATTTAAAAAAAAAAGCCCAATGTAAGTCATTATCATTAATCATTAAACATTTCATTTAAAAAGAACTTAAAAAGGCATGCTACTCATATAAAGTAAAGATAATATCATTGGGTAGAATTGAACATTTTGTAGTGAATTTATTATGTCATATTTGGTTGGAGTAGCTCCAGTAGTCCAGTAGAAGATAAGATTAGAGAAAGTCGCCTTAGATTTTTTGGTCATATAAAACGGAGGCCTTCTGATGAACCGATTAAGAAAATAGAGATATTAGATTTGACTTATGTTAAGAAAGGTAGAGGTAGACCTAAAAAGACTTGATTAGAAAATATGAGAAATAGTCTTTCTTTATTAGATTTAAACGAGAAATTGACTTTTAACATATCACAATGGAGAAAAAGGATTCATGTAACTGACCCCACATAGTGGGACAAAGGCTTGATGTTGTTGTTGTATCTTTCTTTTTATAAAACAACTGCCTTAGTAGCATTGTTTAAAATTTGTACCAATTTATGCGCAATCATTTCCATTCTTATTTTCTTTTCCAAACCTTTTTCATTTTACGCATGCGGGTATATTGCATTCCTAGTCAGTTTCATAAAGAGTGAGCTCCATCATTTTAACATGCATATACATTTTCTTTTATTATATTCCCTTGACTCATCTTATCTTACATTTACATTTAAATTTGTGTACATGCATGTGTTTCAATTAGATGCATTAACATTTAACATTGATCATAATATGAGAATAGTTATCTAAGTAAGTTAAAGAAATCATTTGGTTATTTTGTTAATGAAAACTAGCAATGAACATTGTCAAATATGTAAATAAAAAAATCATATCAATCAATGCATTAAATCATAGAAAAGAATTTCAACTATAATTTTTTTATTTCTTTGGTTGATTTTTATATGCAGCTTCCCTTAGCCTATCACCTCAATTGTACGCAAGTAGAGAAACCACTTCATCTCTCGCTCTATTCTCTTTCACCCCAAGTGTTAACCTGTTGATAGCACTCTCCAATTTTTTTTTTTAATCCAAAAGATGTCTCGCTTTTTGCTATATCAAAAAATTTCTAAAATTCAATTTAGAAAATAATCATTACATTTAGAATTCTTATTTCCGTTAATGACAACTAGGACAATTAGTTTTGGTGTCTACAACTTACCTTAATTTGAAATTTTGATTCAATTTCTTTGTAATCAAAATATTATTCTAGGCTATAAATATGAAATAATAATTATTCTAAATTGGTCTATTCTGATTTCTTATTTAGAGTGAAATTGATGCGGACATCCAACCGTCCATGCCAATCCGAGGAGGAGCTGAAGATCGACGACCGAGATCACTTTGCTTTATTTTCGTTTATTAAGTGTATTTTAATTTAGTTTTGCAATTTCCCATTTTACCCTCTTATTTTATGTAAGCCCAAGGTGCGAATGTGTCTTTTAATTTCTCTTGAGGCCTATATATAGAGGCCCATTCTCTTGTATTTGGAGGATGGATTATTGATAATGGAAAATTTTATTTTCGTGTTGATCTCTTAGTGAGTTCAGAAGGATCTCTTTGTGAGTTCCGACTTTCCCAAGATCTCTTTGTGAGTTCTTGAGGAGAGTTTCGCGGATCTCTTTGTGAGTTCCGAGATTCTCAAGATCTCTTTGTGAGTTCTTGAGGAGAGTTTCGTGGATCTCTGTGTGAGTTCCGACATCCCTACAATCTCCTTTGAGATCTTGAAGTTTAAGAGCGTGAGGTTAGAAATTCCAAGATTTCCCTAAACTTCTCATCCTCTACCAAGCTCGGGCTTTTCCTCCCCATGTTCTCCTTGCCGCCGGCCCTGTTGGCCCGTCCAGAAATTCACCCGCCGGCCATCCCTTAGGCCGGCACCCACCAACCCCCACCTCCCCCTCTCTTCCTCCTTGGAATAAAGAAATTTCTTAATTAGGAGAGGCTCACAATTAATGACAATTCAAATTCAAAATTTGAATTTGAATTACCATTAATTACTCCTTAAATTTGTCCCTCCAATTAAGCCAATAACCATTAATTTAAATCTGAAATTTAATTTCAGATTTAAATCAATTAATCATTTAATCCTCCCAATTAATGACAATTCAAATTCAAAATTTGAATTTGAATTATCTTTAATTACTCCTTAATTTCAGATTTCGATTCTCTCTCCCCAAAATTTGAATTTGATTCACATCAGTTTGGTATCAGAGCATGGTTGCTCACCTGGGATGCGAACTCGACGGAGTCGAGTCTTTTCCACCCCGGGAGAATGATGCAGACATCCAACCGTCCATGCCAATCCGAGGAGGAGCTGAAGATCGGCGACCGAGATCACTTTGCTTTATTTTCGTTTATTAAGTGTATTTTAATTTAGTTTTGCAATTTTCCATTTTACCCTCTTGTTTTATGTAAGCCCAAGGGGCGAATGTGTCTTTTAATTTCTCTTGAGGCCTATATATAGATGCCCCTTCTCTTGTATTTGGAGGATGAATTATTGATAATGGAAAATTTTATTTTCGTGTTGATCTCTTAGTGAGTTCAGAAGGATCTCTTTGTGAGTTCCGACTTTCCCAAGATCTCTTTGTGAGTTATTGAGGAGAGTTTCGCGGATCTCTTTGTGAGTTCCGAGATTCTCAAGATCTCTTTGTGAGTTCGTGAGGAGAGTTTCGCGGATCTCTTTGTGAGTTCTTGAGGAGAGTTTCGTGGATCTCTGTGTGAGTTCCGACATCCCTACAATCTCCTTTGAGATCTTGAAGTTTAAGAGCGTGAGGTTAGAAATTCCAAGATTTCCCCAAACTTCTCATCCTCTACCAAGCTCGGGCTTTTCCTCCCCAAGTTCTCCTTGCCGCCGGCTTTGTTGGCTTGTCCAGAAATTCACCCGCCAGCCATCCCTTAGGCTGACGCCCACCAACCCCCACCTCCCCCTCTCTTCCTCCTTGGAATAAAGAAATTTCTTAATTAGGAGAGGCTCACAATTAATGACAATTCAAATTCAAAATTTGAATTTGAATTACCATTAATTACTCCTTAAATTCGTCTCTCCAATTAAGCCAATAACCATTAATTTAAATCTGAAATTTAATTTCGGATTTAAATCAATTAATCATTTAATCCTCACAATTAATGACAATCCAAATTCAAAATTTGAATTCGAATTAGCATTAATTACTCCTTAAATTTGTCCCTCCAATTAAGCCAATAACCATTAATTTAAATATGAAATTTAATTTCAGATTTAAATCAATTAATCCTCCCAATTAATGACAATTCAAATTCAAAATTTGAATTTGAATTAGCTTTAATTACTCCTTAATTTCAGATTTCGATTCTCTCTCCCCAAATTGATTTGGGCTTTAATTAATCTTGCCACCTAGGCAAGTATATGGCATTTACGTTTCACATCAGAAATGAATTGAATGCATTCTCAATACCTTAACTCAATTTTTTGAAATAATTGTCCAAGTTGTCACCTAAATCCTATTCGGCTCAGTCTCATGCAAGATTCTGCTCAATACCTCCAATCTAAACTTCGCAGAATTCCTTCAATAATTAGAAATTAAATATAGGGTTTATTACTTTAGAATGATAAAAATATGTTAAGCTTTACCTCTATTAGCCTTTGGTTTTCACACACGAACACAATTGCACCCTCGAGCATAGCAACACACATGAGCACAATCCGCTTAATCTTCCTTTCTTTGTCTCTTGCACATGAGCTCTTGCTTTGGCTAGTTGCATTCGCCTTGCCCTTGGTTTCCCTTTTTTGAACACGACATTGTCTTCTCTCTCTCCCTCTTCATCTTTGTCTTAGTGGCTTTTGCTTGCTCGATCCCTTCGTCTCTCTGTATGAGTGAAATTGCATCTCTCTCTTTTTCTATGTATGTGTGGATTGTTCACTTCTCTCAATTCTAGCTTCATCTTTGTCGCTTGTGTTTTTGTGTGAGACAAAAGAGACTTGTTGGCTCCTTTGAATCGATACAGCTGGTTCAACATAAATACTTTTTTTTTTTACTTTAACATAATCCTTCCTTGAAAAATTTGACCCGAAATCAAATTCTCTAAAAAGTGCCCGGCACGAAATTTCGGAGCCCACAAAATGTGTTGACATGGTAGCTGAACAATTGATCAAAATGTGTTAAAAATGATTATACTGTCAAAATATAATGTTCGTAAAGTTTTGGTAAAGTGAAATAAATGTATATGTGGGGCTAGAATAGATAATACTTTGTTTTAGAATGATTACTTCGAAGTGGAATATTGATTAATTTAATTTGTAAATGTCAAAGATTTGAGATTAGAAGAATATTTTGTTAGAGCAGATATAGAATATTTAATAACATAGATAATAATGAAATAATGTTGTAAGGCTTGTTGGTGATTATAACTGGTAAATTAATGCGATTTGATAAAGTGTTCCACTTATAAGTTAAATTATGTGTCTGATTATGATGGGGACATCAGATTTCGACATGTGTACCATCGCCGAAGGCGCCGATCGACGGCCCTGATTCAGAGTCTGTATTTTTGATGTTTTATTGTATTCATGTCATTTATATTTCTTGTCTTTTCCTTTTGTACCTCTATGAGGGAATTAGTGTTTGTTGTTGCCCAAGGGCATTGTAGTCTTTTAATTTCCGTATGTTTGTTGAGCTTATAAAAAGGCTTGGTCTTTGTATTTTGGAGCTATTGATGAATGAAATGAAAATTACTCCCTTTTGTTCTCGTTGTGAGTGCATAACAATATCTCTTAGTGAGTTCTTCCGTTGAGATCTCTTGGTGAGTTCTCTAATTTATTTTGTGTTTTTTTAGTTCATCACTTCTCTCTCATCTAAAGCTCCTCAAAATCCCCTCTTCCCAAACCCTAGCCGCCGGCTCCCCACCCTTGGATCTTGCCGCCGGCCACCTCCACCATCCCGGCCGACTACCTCCCGCCGCCCCTTCCCTTCCGGCCGACTCCCCTCCTTCATCCCATGTGAATTTGAAATTTAGAATTCAAATTTTGAATTCTTTCCAAATTTGGAATTCCAAATTAGGAAAGTTTGCATGGTTGATTCAATTTCAATTTATTTTAATTGTGGAGTTTTCAAATACTTGTCCACATCATCCACCTAAGTTTGGAAACTCATCACCCTCTCTCCCCAACTCTCCTCCCTCCATACATGGGTAAATTATTGGGTCAGGTGACCGAACGCAGAGATAGGTCCGGATATTAATAAAATATTATTTTAAAATTAGCGCAAGTAAAGCGCAAGTAAAGCGCAACCAAAGCGCAAGTCAAAAAGCGCAACGAAAGCCCCCCCCCCCCCCCCCCACAATTAAGTTTGCATTAAATCCCTTTTTGTGATTTGAAATCACAAATTAATGCAAATAATCCTCCCTCCTATTTTCACAAAACTTGAAAATAACTTCAGTTTTCAAAACTCTCCCTCCTCTCCTTACTGCCGGCTCATCCATGGGTTCAACCGAAATTGATTTCCAATTAATGCCTTAATTGCATTCATTAGGGAATTCAAATTCTAGTATTATTTCCCTCCTAAACTCATAAAACTGAAATTAAATTCAGTTTTCTAAAATTTCTCCTCTTCTCACCCTAATCCCACCGCCGGCCTCCCTCTTGCTTCCAACCCACCGGCCCCTTGCTTCTCCTTTGGGGATTCCGTCGCAGTGCCACTCTATACCACTTCCATGTTGTATGGAGGAACCCGAATGGAATTTCGGATTTGAATACGACAACCGTGGACGTGTGAACATTCTTCGATCTCCTTTTTTTGACGTTGGTTTTGACTTCGACAACACCGTTGAGGAGTACTTGGCCCGGATCCTACCAACTTTAGTGGAGTCCATAGACGATCATTTCTCCATCTACACTTGGATCATCGAAGGGCCTCGCTACACACCACCTCCACGTCCGGCGCCATCCTCTTCGTCCCTACGGATCTACGTCATCGTCATCCTCGGAGTGGTTTCGTCACTAGCATGTTTCTTCTTCTCCCAACGAACCTAGAGGTAGATGAATGAGTGTGGCCTCAAGGTGAGACAATCACTTTGTTAACCGCCGGATTCCTATTGACCATTCATTTCCATTACTTTATTGAAGTTGTTATTTTATCGAACTTGTAAACTTAGTTGAAATTTCTTGCCTAAACATTGTTAACTTCTGAGATTTTCATTGAAGCGTTAAATTAGTAAAGCTTGGGATTATATTGTCATTACTTTATAGAACTTCTATTAATTTCATAAGAAGCAATTACTGGTTTCACATCAGATTAATGTATTAATATTGCTTTAAAATATTATTTCCTAAGCCGTCTTTACCTTCTGCTGCTCCTATGGTTTATTTTCTGAGTTCATTTTAATTTTTGATGTATATATATATATATATATATATATATATATATATATATATATATATATATATATATATATATATATATATATATATATATATATATATTCTTGTAAATTTGTTTTAATTGTGATAATAATTTGTTTAAGTATATTCTGATTCAACCTTCTTTTCTTCTTATAACTTATATGTTATTTAGTTTATTTTTGTTGCTGAAATATTATAGTAGTTTTTTCACTCTATTGTTTCCTAATAAACCTTTATTTGCTGTTGCATATTTTTAGTTTTCTTTGTACGTGATGATTTTTTAACCTTGTTGTTTCTTATTTTTCATTGACTTCTGTCATAGCTAATCATTCTGCGGGTGCAGGGAAAGGTCATCTTTCTGGTGTCTTGCCAATTCTGCAAGCCAGAGTGCCAGTTCTAAAAGCTGTAGATTGCAGGACCGGTATTGAATGTGATATATCTGTTGAAAACAAAGATGGAATTTCAAGATCGTTATTTTTCTCCATTGTTTCTTCAATTGATGAAAGGTTTCGCATTATGAGTTATTTGGTATTACAAGTTCCTTCAGAAATGTTCGCTCTTGCTTTCATCTTTGTTCTCCATCTTAGAATTCATTCTTGCAAAAATATCCTTATGTTACTATAGAGTTTGCATGCTCCTACAGGACCATTGTGTGTTATCTCTGACATTAGGTCAGATGCTTGGACACTACAAGACATCATTTGGGCTAGTTCATTTACTGGTCTGATTTTTCTTTCCGTAAAGAAATTCTAACAGTTCTTGGATAGGGCATAGACATGTTTGACAAAAACTGGGCACAACTTATGCCACTCTAATATCTGACTATATTACTAGCAATATTGCACTCGGACTATCCCTTTCTATTAGTTCTCTTGATATCATTGTCACTTGATATTACTCAATGTGCTTGACAATATGATCAATTGAGTACTTTCATACATATCATACTTTTTAGTGATTAGGCATATGGGCATATAGAAAAATTGTCAGTTATCCATGTCTTACCATTCATGTTTCTCCACGTGCCAAATTTTATCTTGTCTCTACTTCATATTTATTTTCTTATGTCACTTCCAAATTCAATCCACTAAACATTTATTTATCTGTTCAATAAGAGCAGTTGCTCGCTAAATGGAAAGTTTGTCTGGAATGTTTTGAATTTATTTATTTGTACTAATTTTTTGATGTAGATGAAGGCATGGGCAAAAGCAAATGACATCAACAGTTCAAAAGATCACACTATTAACTCGTTATCCATAATATCGCTTGTTGCTTTTCATTTTCAGGTACGAGATTGGGCTGACAGCTTTATCTATGTTGATTTTTCATAAAATTAGGTCATGTTACTGCTCTCCAGGTTCTTTCCCTTTATAAACTAGTTTTCTTAGTAGAAAAGAATCTGTTAAGCATTATTTCAAGGCAACCATTATATGTTTCATGCATTAAAAGAAGGAATGAAAGTATTCTTGTATATGTAAGATAACTAGACAATACCGTTAGCTTGCAAGGGATGTAATAATAATAACAATTTGTTTTGTAAAGTCCTTTTATGAGTTAGAATGACTAGAGGTTATGTAAATAAATTTTAATTAAAATACATATAAATTTAATTAAAATTTAAAGTTAATGTTATATTATCATGCTTATCTAAATGGCCATTATGTGAAGTAGTTTACATGCATGATGTAATAGAAATACAATAGTCATAGTTTTGAAATTGAATTCAAAATTAGAAATAATGTCATTCAAGATATGATAGTTAGATATTAGTTAAAATAGTTCTTTCTAAATTAAAATTTGTTAAATATTATTTAAAATAGTTATTTCAAAATTAAAATAACATCATGTCATATTCAAAATTAAAAATAATGATCTTATGATGCGATAGTTTTTTAATGTGCTTGAATTCAAATTTAAAATTGTGTTAAGTGTTAGTCATATAATACTTGAGTGTTGCGCAAGCCCGAACCTTGCCCGTTTACAAAATAGAGTACATTGACGTGTATATAGCATCCAAATTACTCATAAATGACATCATCTTGCAGAAGTTGTTACACAAAGGTGAAATGTAAAATGTGCTCCCGTGTGAGATGACGAAAAAGGATTTCAAGGAATGCGGCTATTGAATTTTGTGAGGGAAATGATAATCAACAATTTTTTTTTAATTTAAAGTAAGTTGAACTAGATTAAATATTATCTAAAAACTATTATTTGAATTATTATATAATTAATTGAATATATTTCAAGATAAAAATATTATTATTATTATTATTAAATTTAAAAATTATAATTTAAATGTACATTTATATATATATATATATATATATATATATATATATATATATATATATATATATATATATATATATATATATATATATATATATATATATATATATATATGTTCCATTCAAGCGCTTTTTGTCCCGTACTCATCTCCAACTCATTCTACAATTCAAATAATATATTTTTTCTTATTTGGAGTATAACTCGAAAACTTGAGCATATCTTGCTTCTCTTCTTATTATTTGAGCCTCTCTTCCTATTCTCAAATCCCTCTTCTCTCACCTCAATGAATCTCATCACATCGCAGCCCTACGCCCAACACAATTCACGTCTCATTAGATTGCCTAACCTCGTTGTCTCTCTCTCCTTTCTCTATTCTCTATCCCCCAACCCATGGCTGCTCTCTTCCTCAACTGGATGCACAACTTGTCTCCTCTCATGCACTGGCATGCTTTATGAACCCTTATGTCGGTTGCCTTGCGACATAGCTCCAATGAGCTCAACGCTTCCAGTGCCAAGCTCCTTAACTCCACCTCTCCCGCCACGCCGCCCCCCCTTGCGGACACTCCTCTCACCCTCCCTAGTAGCTACTGGTAAGTGGTAACCAAGCAATTGTCGTCACTCTCAAAGCTTCCAAACTCCTAACCAATAGCCACCGCCGCTGCCACCTCTTTTAGCTATAAGATCATTGGTTGTCCCTCGTTTCCTCCATA
This sequence comes from Dendrobium huoshanense, assembly GCA_016618105.1. Classification (NCBI taxonomy): domain Eukaryota; kingdom Viridiplantae; phylum Streptophyta; class Magnoliopsida; order Asparagales; family Orchidaceae; genus Dendrobium; species Dendrobium huoshanense. Next base: position 84,832,281 of record CM028358.1, read on the forward strand.
CCTTTCTCTCTACTACTGTGTTGATAAAATTTAAATAACAAAGTAAAATCTTCAAATATCTTGTTAATGGTTGTATGGAAAGAAAATATCAACCAATGAAGACCTTACTTTCAAAAAATGCCTTAAATTCAATAGCAAATTACTTCAGATTTAAATCTCGATAATATAAAAAAATCTCAAATTTCACAAATGATAAAAATATTTCAAGTAAAATCTACCACTTAAACAATAAAATGAATTTCATTGAACCTTCGTAGCCGTTTGTTGAGGGTGTCAAATTTAAAGTGTTCATCATCTTACAAATTGTCAATGTCTTGTCAAGAACATTTCTTCAATGCATTCTCAAATGATTTCTTGTTAATAAGAATGTGACACGTCTCATCTAACATGCGATTTTGCCGTCCAATGACATCATCATTAGAAGGTTATTACCATGGTTTTTTAACTGAGTGATTTCGTTGTTAAATGACACCATTAAATTACAGAAACGACAAGAGCTTGTAAGTTCCTCAATGGCTAAAAATACTTGAGTAATAAATTATAGAGTGCATTTGATGGGCATAAAGCTTTCTATTTGCTAAGGTCTACTTGAATTCTTTCCCGTAGATATTTATCTCAAGTATACAAGGTTCCCTTAGATAAATCCACTCATTGCTGCCAAAAAGAATCATTTAATCAAGTTGGAATGGATTGGCTACCTTTGCTAATTAAGTAGACCATGATCTATGACAACTCAGGATGATAGAATCATGGGATCTTAATCGGATTTGTCATCATTACCCCACAATTCACTTTAAGTGTAAGAGGGTAAATTTCAAGCCTTAATACCGAATTTGTTATTATTATATGCTAAGCATTTAACTTCTAATGGCTAGCCTTAATTGAAGGTTCACTCTCGTCATCAGGAGTGGTAATTAATTAGAAGGGTTTGTATCTATGGAAACCTAAATCTTGATTATAACGTCATCGTGAAATGATGATGAAATTCTTGGGTAGTGTCTTATCTTTAATCTAATTTTTTTGATTAAAATTTGACCTGAAACAACTAAAACTTTTTCAGTAAAACTGTGGCACAAATTTTCGAAGTCCACAAATCCATCAGTTGCTACTTGATGTTTATGTATGCTAATTGGTGTCATAAGTTTTTGAATAATTTGTAATTCTCTTTGCTTTAAGAACATGCTATCTAGTGTATAGGAAGATATTATATGTTTCTTTATTTATCTTCTCTAAAGTATATGAGGCAGGGAAATCAAACAAGATTCCCAAACAAAAACCTCATCTTCTCTAAAGTATATAGGAAGATATTTATGTTGTTGCTACTTATCAATATTCACATATTGCATATATTGTGTCACAACCCAGTCCGATAAGACCTATAGACTGACATGTCCTATCATGTTGAGTTGTTACAATTGAATCTTTAGATCTAAGTTTTGAAATTTTTTAGAGATCTTCTTCTAATTTAAATTAAAAACAGATAAACATAGAGCTGCTAATAACATCCTGTATTGAAAATAACATCCAGAATACTTGATTTTCATTTATGAATAAAAAGGCATATACAATCACAATGTATGACTATAAAAGCTACAAAATAGAGTAATAAAAACTAGCAATGACTGTGCAAAAATCAAAAGAAGAAATACTTGTAAACTCAGATTAGATTCTTGAAACTTCTATTCAAAAAACTCTTTCCCTTTCTCAGATGCTTAAAATAGAATGCAAACTAATTTTGAGCTAAAATAGCTTAGGAGGCCACAAATATCGATCTAAATTTTAAAATTATTCTTTTATTAAACATTTTCTTAGAATTATCATATGCCATATAACAATTCACTATGATGAGAAGAGTAATATAGCATAGTAGTTATCCAAAGATTCAAATAATAATACTGAGTAGCTAAATTGAAATTTCATATGAACTTTATTTTACCTAATAGAATGTAACAGATTTCTTCGGTCCTAGACATAATTTAAAGATTCTGGCTCCTTATAACTCAACAAAATTCCCCCTCTTTTAGATAGAATTCAATATTCTGACCCTTTATGACTCCCAACGGAATGTATTTCAAAGAGTTTCATATTTTCAGCTACAGACATAATCCAAAGGATGGCCCCTTATATCTCCAACAATCATTTCTCATATCAAAATCACATAATTCATTGTAGTGTAACAATTAAAGCATAAAGGAACTCAGTATACAATTTCTCAACTTGCTATAGCGGTAGGCAATAGAATACACAACTGAGCGAAAATGTATTATTTCAGAATTTCACCAATTTATCAAGGATCGCACAAAATACTGTTTTAAGACTTTAAGTGGACTACAACACTTTTTTAGGTTCAAGATTATTTTATATTCAATTAAAAAGGTTCACATTTCAAAATACTCGGTGTAACATGTTCATAAACTATTCATAATGTTTAGAATCTCAATCTCTATAACATACAAAAAGTTACACAGTGAAAGTTTTATCAGTGCAAAGTTATTCTCATTTTTCGATAATGAAAAAATAAATTTAATTGAAAATTTGGGAAAACTTCGTATCTTTAAAAATCGAGATAGGCATAATGTGACCTACCTCGATCAAGACAACTTTTGAAATTGAGCCGATGGCTAAAAATTACCTGAAGTGGCCCAAATCCTATTCTTTGTCTCTCAAAATCCCTCTATTGGTCGGCTACCCAAAACAAATAAATAAAATGGAGTGGAAAAAGATATTTATAAGTGCAAAATTGGCATAGCGCCGGGGAGCTTGAAAGCACAGCGTTGGGGCATTAGTTGTTTTTTTTTTTTTCAAATTCCAGAGTTCAAAATGTTGGGGTGCCAAAATAAAATTTTAGATTTCACAAGCATACATTCAGATCCCTAAAACCCGCTTTGGAACACATGCTAAACTTTTTCATGCATACAGATCATTTTTGGACTCATGCAAAAGTGTTCAAACAAAAATTCAACAGATTACTTGAAGATTCGTTTGAACAATACTATGATCTCTGGAGGTGCCCATATTGTTTAAAATTGTGCAATATAAGGCTCACCTCAGCGCAATTCCAATGAAAAATTCTCGAGGCATACGCTTCAATTTGGCTGAGAAGCACCTCACATCATTGGAGTGAGGCGTTTTCTCATCCTATTTATATTTGTTTTTAACTAAAACTTAACTAAATTCTAAGCTAAAGCCTTTAACAAAGCACTCCTTCATGTACCCCCGAGCTGCACCAGCTTCCTCTCGACTGTCTCGATTTCTTGCTCGTCGCCTTCGCCATAGCCACCACCGTCGGGGAATACTTGGAAGCCACACACCACCACCATCCCCTCTTTTAAAAATTTTGGAGTGTTACTCTTATATTTACATTGTTGACAAACATTTATGAAAGTGAAAGATGACTAAATTAAATAAAGAGGCAGATTGCGAGGCATTGAGCTCTATAAGATGAGGCTAAAAAAAGATCAATTTGTTATGATGATGACTCAAATAAAGACCTCCTCTGTGATGACAGTGCAAATGATTCCTTAGTTATTATTAAACTATTTCAACTTTTTTTTAGGAATGAAATGTGGATGAGCAGGGAATTTGAAAAGAAGGAATTTGGAATTAAACTTAATATTATATGATACGTTTATGCAATTCCTATATTTTATGTTATTTTGCACTTGTAATATTTGTATTTTAATTTTATTTCACCAAATTTATCACTTACCACTTTATGTCTTGTGCAGTTTTTTTATGTATGCTAATTTGTTTACTTCATAGTTCAATAGAAAATTAATATGTCATTTTTTACATATTATTTTGGTATTATATAAAATTTATTTTGAACATTTATTTTTAATTTATGCAATTTTTGGATTTTGAGGCTTAAGCCTCAAAACGACTTTGAGGCTTATGCCTCAAGGCTTACGCCTCGCCTCACGAATGAAAAACACATCAATGCCTAATTGTGTAATTTTAAACTTAGATTGCATGCACTGTTAATGTACTAATTCGTTGGTAGTGTTAACAGTGTCGTTCTAGGCTTCTTGATAGACGTAGCCTAACAACTAGTAATAGACATAACCAATATGCTATAAATATGTTTCTTAGTTCATGCTTATGGTATTATGAATTTTATTGATCTTAAAGTTTCAAGGTTTATAATTTGAAGAGAGCTGATCTCCAAATTAAAAAAGAGAGAACTTGTTGTATATGAGTTATGATTAAGCTAATCGTTCAAGGTTAAAAATCTTATCTAAACTTTTTCCTGCGTCATGGTTCTTGTCATTGATCTCCAGTCTTGTTAAGCAAGCTATTTGGTGGATCCTTGTCTTTGTATCATTGTTATTTGACCTTTTTGGATTTTGGTTGTGAATGGCACGTGGACTTCCACTGCTGCCACCATTCTGCTTTCTTGACACTATATATATTTCTGTTATTTATTCCAATCATTATATCAGAGTTTGTTTGCATAAAACTATTTTACATGTTCGGTGAAGCTTGTTTCCAGAATAATTATTTCTCGTCTGAATTAATGACTAGTTGTCTTTGCTCCAGTTCTTTAACTCTGTAAGATAATTAATTTCTTCTGGAATCATCCTTACTTGCAGAGCAGACTCGAGATCCTCCCATTCTGCCTCCTTTTTCTACCTTACTGAAAGGTAATTGAATGTCAGTGAAGGTTCTAGTTTAGTATTTGGTGCTTATATTTTCTATAGCTTTTTGATAATGCATGCCAATGTTTGCATATACAAATTAGAAGTTGCATCATATAAGACAGCCTTATGGCTTGATTATTCTTATCTTCTTACTGAACCAAAGGCATTTAATAATTGTATATAGCATTAAAAAATGCTTAAAACAAAACGTAATGCAGATTCGAAAAAACAGAAAAATATTAAATTTGGGAAACAAGAACTATCACCTTTTTATCTATTCCCCTCTTTGGGTGTGAATAAAGTAGGGATTGAAAGTAAACAGTGATTTCCTGTTGCTCACACAATTGTGATGGTTCTTGTATGCAATTAGAGAGGTGGGGGACTTCTGCAATCGTGGGATGACGAAAAAAGCAGAGTGGTTGTTAAATAATGTCAAGCTTCTCACGCATGCCACCATCATTAAGTTGAACAGTTGTCATTTGTCTTAAGGTGTCATGTTGCAGCCTCGGAGAATGGGTAAGTGTAGCAAATTTTGTAATGATGCAATCCTGTGAGGTAGAGAGGAGTAATGTGCACCATTTATTGGTAACATAAAGGACCAACAAGCCAAGCAAGCTTTAATTTGTTGATTTCCACGGCATGAGTTTGGTGTTTTTGGGTCATGATGGCTACAAGGGAGAAATGGAAAGCAGATTGGAAAAAGATGCCGAAGTGGATTAAGGGGTGATGTTGTTGAGGGAAGGGTTGCTATTGTAATGGCTTGGGTTTGTGAAACATTGGAAAGGGTTGGCTTTAGCATTTTATCTTGTTTTTTCTTAACCCCTAAATCGCCCGGCATGAGGTATATATTTATGTTGTTTCTGAAGAGAGAAAACACCAGGCAGTTCTTGTGCCTCTAATACTTGCTAGACTTAAGAGGTCAAAAAAAGGGAATTACAAAAGAAAGATGGCCCCAAAGAGTCCGGCCTACAAAATAGAAGATGAAATCCCAATAAAAGATATATGCATCATAAGCAATAAAGTAGTATAAGCTGATAGTGTTGGAGAAATTTTGTCATCCTCAACGGATTGCATATTTTATGATCGATTACGACATAGAAAATGATATATTATCTCAAAGGTCAAAAATACCATTTTCTATGGACTCAATATCAAAATTTACAATTTTAATTTTTAACAGAGATTTTCTCCTAAATAATATTTGATTGAATGAGGTTTATTTATTCTGTGGTATAGATGCCCCATAAGGCAAGGCCTTATGGTTAATTACATCTCAATCATTTAGTACTCGATAAATTTTTTTATTAAACTAGTAATTTCCTTTATTTTGAAAATTATCAAAATATTGGCTAAAATTTTTCATTTTAAAATTTATGAATTTTTTTTTTTAAGATTTGATCTTTAGGAATTTCAGAGGAGATCAAACTTTAATATGATATTTTGGAGTGGAAGATAAAGGAATGAAATGTAGGAGTGCTTGATTCTGAGGGAAACTCAGAGGTACTTACACTATTCTATATTGGGCTTTACATTTTATAATCAAATTTAGTTTAAGTTGATCATTTACATTTAGAATGTTGGGGCTTATATTCCATCAACATGTGTTGGAGGAAATGCTCGGAATGTGAAGGCTTATAAAGTGATTGAAATCAATAAGTATCTTAGACCTTAAAACTAGGGTGAGGACTACTGTATCAAGACCCGGCCCGGAGATTCAAATTAACGAGGCGGGAACAGACGATCGGACGGTAGATTAAATTTCAACTAATCTTAAACTATCTCAAAACTGAAAGAGCCGCTGAAATCCGAAAATTTAAACAAAATTTCATAAATACCTTTCATTTGGAGCTCTTCGCCTATGGTATACATTTTCACCTCTTCTATTCATTTTGATTATATTAAATTATACCTAAAATGTTAGAATAACTAAGAGTAAACTACAACTTAGTATGTAAAACATGCTTCTAAATTACAGTAACCCAAGATAATTAAAATAATATGTATGTGCATTTCAATTCATATTATAATGTAATTCCATTTATATTCATTTCATTTCAAGACTTTCAATATTATGCATATTTTTAATTTTATGCATGTACAATATATTTATCTATATCTTTATTCTTTTTCATAAATAATACAGTCATCATAGGAGCCACCGTCTAGTTTTGTACCAATGAAGCTACTCCTTTTTCATTTCCTTTTCCTTTTCCATAACCTGATGTAAAACCAATCAAGAATTGCAAGAAATTAATAAAAGCATTACGAAGCGTGCTACTTTAAGTTTAATAAGTCGTAAGGCATGATTAAAAGGATTCTTAGTTAATAGATTTGCCTTGGCATGTAGTTACAAAACTAAGAGATAAGGACACGTTGAGACAATTCAAAATTTATCATAATAATACTAGATATGCTGTAATTAAAATCCAAAGTTTAATATCTAGAGAGTTCACCAAGAGTTACCATTCTCACTCACACTCAGTCTAGGGTTTTAGCAGAGAAGCTTTCAGCACACTAAATGATGCCGCTAAAATGGTGGCGACGGGCTTTAATCCAAGAGAAGGTCGGCGGCGGTGGAGGAGTGGATCTCCCGATGAGACGCCAAGGTACCTTGGGTTGTTGAAGCTCGATCGTCTCCGCTAGGCAGTAGAGAATGCGGTTGACTTAGTCTTCCACCGAGTCGTCGTACTCCCAGTCCGGTTCGTAGAAAGGGGAGCAGAGAATGTCGATTTCCCCTTGGGAGTTGTAGGCGATGCCGTGGTCAATCTCAGGATCGGTCATACACCAACGATGAGAATGAGGGAGGAGTTTGTCTTCTTCTCTTGGCTTCAAGTTTCATGAGTGGGCCAAGGTTTCCAAGGGCGAGGTGGTAAGAGGAGAGGAACGACCAAGGAGGGAGAGGGGGACGGCTTGATGAAGGGGGCCTCTCGGTTAGGTTAAAATTGGGAGAGGGGATTTCTCATAAATCTGAAATTAGTTTCAGATTTAATTAAATTTGGTGGGGAATACAAGTGGAAATTTGAATTCAAATTCAAATAAGAGCTAGGGCCTCATTAGGAAAAACCATGGTGATGCCCATTAATGGGGCCGACGACTTCATGAGGGGAGAAAGGGGTTATGGAGAGATTTTGGGAGTTTCCAAATAGATCTTTGTAAACTAGGTTAGTAAATAAGAAATCCAATTTAATTTATTTTTAAATTGGATTCATGGCTAAAACTTTCCTTATTTGGATTTTTAAATAAGGAAAGTGTATGAATTTCAAATGACTTATCTCTCCCTTAATTGCTCGAGTTAATTTAGGAAGGGAGTTATGATGATTGAAATCATCATAATTGAATGGGAGCAAGAGGGGAGGCTGGCGGCAAAGGGGAAGGTGGCAGCTAGGTGTTGGGTTGGATGGGGCTAGGTTAATGGGTGGGCTCGGGGAGGTGGAGTTGTGGGGTGATTTGGGTGGAGAAGATGGCCGACGGTGGAAGGACTAGGAGGAGTTGGCGGGTGGGTGGGGATTCGGTTTTGGGAGGAGGGGAAGGGGATGGGGGTTTGGGAGGTCGACGGGTAGGTGGCTAGGAGAGGAGGTGGAAGTAGAGGGAAAAGAAGAAGATGACGAAACGCGAACCTAGGAATCCACCAAGGTTGACGGGTATTGCTTTCACCCACCTAGGGTCTCTCCTCTCAAGAACTCACTCAGAGATCAAGCAAAGAAAACTAAAATTTCGTTCATAATTCATCATTCCATACAATGCAAGAGGCCTCCTATAAATAGGCCCAAATGAAAGAAAAGTCGAAAAGACTAAAGTGCCCTCGAGCTACAACATAGACTCAATTCCCCATTGAGGTAAAATGGGAAAACCCAAATGCAACATAATACATAGAATAGAAAAAACATAAAAAAAATACATACTATGAATCGTAGCCATCGATCTACGATTCCCCGACGATACACTTATCATAACCTTTTCCATTTACGTTTACAGTGGCCTGCAAGTGTTTGCGTTTATTGCAAGTGTTTGAGTTTATTGCAAGTGTGTCGTCATTGCTTGTTGTAAGCACTGCAACTCTTCTATCATCAATCGCAAGAGAACCGTGCTTCATCTCGAGCAACTCGTTGCATTTGTTGCATATCAGCTTCCTTCACCTATAAGGACTTGTGTATTTGTTTGATATTCAAGTGACGTTGACTGTGAGAGCATTTTATCTGTTGCATGACTTTCATGCTTTACTCATGAACGTGTTATTGCATTCATCAAGGCCACCTTGAGCATGTTCGTATGATAGCTATCAGTGTTGTTGTTTGCAAACAAGCTAGTATGCTTGTTTGGGTTCAAATGATATTGATCGCTTGCAAACTCCTCCGCCCTCCGCTTGAAGGGGCTCAATATGCTTGCATGACTGATATTGCAGGTGGTTAGTTCTAATGAATATACAAAATAATGTGCTGAAATGATCCTTGATTTGACTAATAAAATTAAATAAAAAAGAGTTGGTTATGCACCCATGCAAAAAATAATCTACCCTCAAGAAGTAGCCAGGGTCACAAGGAAAACTGGTCTATCTAGAACTTCCCAAAGACGACCTGATATGCTCGAGAAAAATGGCTCTAGATATGAGCTAGTCATTAAAGGTTGAATTAAATGTAATGGTAGAATCAACCCTAATGGTGAACTAAGCATATGCCATCTAAACAATTCACAGCCAAATCATTTTGAAGCATGGAGTTTCTAAATAAGATGGTACCTTGATACTATATTGCATGGAGTTTCTAGATTACATGTATGTCCTGTGTTGTATTAATGGGTGAATACAATATTTTCACTTCTTTGAACTTCTATTCAAGGTTTTTATTTTTCATTTTGGATCTACCCTTTTGACTTTGAATTAGTTTGCCAAATGGTGATGATAGTTTGGAACTTACATGTGGTAATGCTTAACGCATAAAATTGGTAAATCATAATCAATTATAAGATTCCATTTTTAGTTTGTTGGCCTTGACTGAACCGTATAATGTGCTTGCTGTCTAATATGCTTGTCATTAGTAGTTATGAGATCAAGCTTGATTTGATAGGCTTTTGTGCAAATGACGCCATCTGAATTAATTGAACTCTTGGTATTTGGTCAGGATTATCATGATTCCAGCTATACTCAAAGCTGCTTTCATAGCTTAATATAAAGTTAAGTAGCTTAGGACTTTATCTATTATAAACGGTGTATGTTATTGTTAAGCTTTTGGAAATTTTGATTGCTTTGTTTCTTGGATTATTTTTTGATTTTTTTTTTTTCCTTCAATAGATGGAACAGATATCACGAACTTGCGCAATGTCGTTCTTGCGCTTAAGAACTTTGGACGTAGAAATAAAGAATCTGTAGCCGAGTTGTTCGTAGCTCTGCTGGCTAAGGTAAAAATTTGGCAAATTACTTTTGGCATCTGAAGAGAATTCTTATTTAATAAGGGTACCAAAGAAGATAAAAAAATGTTCAGCTCTCTTTATTTACATCTATTATCGCATTGTCTTCTATGTTCTGGTTGGTCATTCCTGCCATAATCTTATCCCTTCATGCTTTGCTTTTCAAAATTTACAGTATTTTTACGTCTACATTTTAAATTTTGTTCAGTTATCATCGGTCGAAAAGCTGTGGGAGCTTGGTCTCTGTGCCAGCATTTTTGAAGGATCATGGATATCAAAGATGTGGGGTTCTAAAGTCGGCAATATGAGTGTAAAATCACTATCATCAACATTCATAGATATTATAAAACTTCATCCAACTCCTGCCTGAAATCCTGTTTCTTGAATAATGCGCTCAGGTTGAGGATTTTCTGGATCGTTCTCAAAATTTTGCAAGGTCAGTTGGGAAATTCGAGATGCCCAAAATCTACGATTGTCTTCGCGGGTCACTCGAGCATCTATCTCGTTCCATGCAAGGTCAAATCGAATTATCCGCTCTTAGGCCTTTCCTATTTGGATCATTCTCTTTCAATGCTCAAATCAACCATATCAACAAAACAGCCATGATTGTAAACAAGAAACTTCCAATTCAATCTGTTCAGCCAATCGTTGATATTAACAAAAGCAATCATGCCAATAGGAGAAAACAAACATATAGTGAATCTGCTCAGGCTTCTGTCGACACCATCACTACAACCAATCTTTCCAACACCAATATGGCGATGACTCTAAAGAGGAAACTTCCTTCTAAACTTCCTGGCATTGAATCTAGTGAACCTCCTATAAAAAAGATTACTCCAAAGCGGGCACGCTATGCTAAAGCTGCAGGATCTTCAAGTTATGTTTCTCATCAGAACCAATCTACAACTTATTTGCCTATTCCTATGGTATATCCAGTTCTGACCCCACCACAACCCATTAATGGAGTTGGTCATCCACATGTTTCATTTGACTCGTCAGGTTATCTATCCCATAGCAATTCAAACCAACCCATTTATGCCAATACAGGTCATGGACCACATCATAATCACTTGATGTATGCATCACAATACCATCCAACGGCTCCTGTTCATCTTGCATATGGATCACAAAGGCCCCAATATTTTCCAAATCCAGTGCATCCTATATTTCCTTGGCACACTATGCATAATACAGGGCAAACCCGGCCCCTTGATCCTCCCAGATGGCTTGGACCAAATCATTTATAAGTTATTTTCCTTGCTGCTTTCCAAATATATTTGACTACAAATGTAGTGGATAGATTGTACATTTTGTGTTCAGTGTTTCTCTTAATGATCACATGTGTCGCTTGCAGGAGAGGTCTCTTTGGCTTTCTTTTGCAACAAGTTGCAGCCATTTTTTAATTAAAGGTTTGGGTTATTTTGGATGATATTTAATGTTTTTTTTTTCTTTTCGTTGTGCACTATTAAATCATTTTAAAATTTTGAATAATGAGAAAGGGTTGCATCAAACTTTTTTATACAATGGAACTATTGAAATAGCACATTTTTGTTATTTGGCCTTCTTTATCTCAAAGATTGCATATTTTCTCAAAAATAATACCCTCTGCAGTGAAAATTTATTTTGTGCAGATGCCTGACGGCGTTTGGAGGCCAACCAGAATGCGTCACGTCACTTTTTTACTCAGTATCGGTGCTCATTACAGCTGTGTGTATCGGGTGATGTGATGCGTTCTAGTTGGTCTCCGAACAGTCCGATGTCGGCACAGAACAATTTCTCCTTTGAACGAGAAGTTCAAGTAAATTGTTCGTTCACTCTGATTTACAATTGACATTTCATTTTTGCTTTCAGTTATCCCAATGTAGAGTCAATACTGGTCCTACTCTGTAAGTTATTATTTATGTCGATAATGTGTATTTTAAGTTGAGCAAGAACTAAATGCATGTCTCAACTCGTTTGAACTTGTAAGGATCAACAAGCTCAAACAACACAGAAATGCTTCATTACAGGCTCATAGCAAGTAATCTTGTCGCTTTAAGACATGTCTTTTTCATTTAGGTTTTATTTGGGACAGTTTTCTTACTGTTTAAAGTATGTTTTTAGTATAAAAATTTTAATTTTTATACTAAAAATATACTTTAAAAAATAATAAAAAGTCTTCCCAATCAAAACAATAGTTGTAAGAGCTTTTTACTAATTCTCTAGTTCAGTGAATTTAATAAACCAATTCATGAGCCTCTTTGGGAGTTCATGCTTCTTAAGACTTAAGAGAGGAGTCTTAGGGGCAGCTTCCACATTTTGTAATCTAAAAGCATAATTTTGCAGCAAAAGATCCCCTTATTAATGATAAAGCATATTATTTTTTTAATTTTTAATGTGTATCTTTATTTGATGGTATCTCTATGAAGCATTGAGGAAACTTAATATCTAGAATCCAATAATATAGCCAATTATTTCAACAATACTTGTGTGGTAAGGAATTTTTGGAACATGCAGTATAGACATATCCGATTATAAACCATCAATAGACAATGGTCTTTTTAACTTTCGTCGTTCGTTGACTATGGTTCTTTCGACCATCATCACTCGACCATAGTCTTTTCAACCTCTATCACCCGTCAACTACAGTCATTCCAACCATCGTCACCTAACTACGGTCTTTTTAACATCGTCAACTAAAGTCATTCTGACAACTATTATCTAATTATAGTCTTTCCGACCTCTGTTGCCCATCGATTATAGTCTCTCCTATCACCATCTCTAGACTACAGTCTCCATGACCGTCGTTGTCCGAATACGGTCCTTTCGACCATCTTTACCATACAATGATATTTTTGGCCTCCGTCGCTCATCGACTACAGTCCTTCCGATCACCGTCGCCTGTTGACCATAGTCCTTCCGCCCACTGACTATGGTATCTTTGACCACCATCTCCAGACTCGATCTCTCCGACCACCGTCACCCAACTACGGTCTTTTCGACCTCCGTCACCTGCCTACTATAGTCTTTCCAACTTTTGTCGCCCGTCGACTATGGTCGCTTTGATTAGTGTCTCAAGACTACGGTCTCTCCAATCGTTGTCGCTCGATTATGATTTATTTGACCTCCGTCGCTTGTCGATTATGGTTCCTCCGACCAACATCACCCATTGAATATGATCATGTCGATCAAATGAACATTTCAACATTAATTCTTCCCACTCTCACTATATAATACACTTTATATGATGTATATTTGCTACATCGAGCCAAGGTTTTCTCCTCAAGGAAGGGTTTCATTTGTAATTAATTGCAAACATTAGTGGATTCATTTAAAACTAGGCAATGCCCCATGATTTTTTCCTCTTTTTAGAGGTTTTTACGTAAAAACTCTTGTGTCTCTTGTGAAAGCTGCACCCCTATTTTTCATCTATTTTTGTGTTAAATCTTCATATAAAGCTAATACGTTAAACTTTATATCTCTTTACCACCATAAATGTTTCAGTCCGTCCGCAACAAGTGTACAAACAACGTGCTTTTCTAATTGAGTCCGGACACAACGTTCAGACTCCACACATAATATTTTTTCCTAAAATGCCCTTCTCCCCATGGATGCCCCACACATTATAAATTGTGATAGGAAGGAACTTGTTGGACAGTTTTTTTATTTCTTTTTAAAGAAGTTTTTTAATAAATAAAATTTATACTATAAAAATTAATTTATAAAATAGTGAAAAAATTGTCTCACATGAAGCCAAAAGAAGAGATTTTCTAGGGATTAAAAAATGACAGAAGATACAAAAACTCACGGAAGGGGGAGGGAACCGCCAAGAAGGCAAGAATAGCTGAATAGGATATGTGAATGATTCATATGAAAGCGCGTGAAAACTTGGAGAATGTTTATTGTCAAATTTTCTAAATGATGAATTAAAGAAAATTGATCAATTTTAGTTAATCATAGGATGATTGACTAATCACAATTAGGCAGTGCATGAGTTTACATAGTTATGAAAACAATTAAATGTATCTCATTTTTTTGTTAATTCAATGTCTTGTTAAAAATAATGGGATAATTAAGAAATAAATAAAGTTTCATCAATGTTTAGTTTGGTTGGTGGGCAAATATGGTTGGGAACCCCACCCCCAACAAGTGCTCGATTCCCCTCTAGCAGCGGCGCCGAGGGTCATGAGGTTTCAACGGTGGGTGCCTCTTCTAGGTCAGCAGAGGATTAGTCATGACATCAAGCGTCTTTTCGGGGGTGGCAGTGGGTGGATACCCCGTTCCAAAATAAATAAATAAATAAAAGTAATAATTTGTGTAATTTAATCATGATTATGTTTTAAATTTTGAATCAATTTAATATCAATATATTTTTTATTTAAAATTTTATGATGGAATTTTATTTATATGGGATGATTGCATTTATAACATTCAAATCTCACATATTCAAAAAACTAATATTAAATATTTTCATTTATAATAATATCACTCAAACTAAAAAATATTCAAAAAATATCATTTATTTATTTATATTAAAATCTTAATAAATTGATCATTTGTATAAATAAAAAAGATTTGAATGGTTTGAGATATTTTTATATTTATTTAATTATTTAGTTTGAATAATGTGCTCTTCTCCATTTGTAAGCGGTCGGAAAGTTCAAAGTAAACGCCGCCGCCTTTGACAAAACTTCGCTCCTACATCCACAACTTGAAACTCTGTCTTCGTCAATCCAATCTAATCCCTTTCGATTCCTTCTCTTCCTGGTTGATCCAGCCGCTTTCATGGCTGGATTCTTCGCCTATGCTATAGGCGGCGTCGGCTTCCTCATAATCGCCGCCACCGAATCCCTCTCCGTTGCTCTCCCCCTTCCTAGATCCCTCCCCTTTGTCTTTGCCGCTTCCCTGTCCATCCTCGCCGTCGCCAATTCCGTACTCACCTCCGTTCTCTCGGCGCTTGCCTCTTCCTCCGCGGATCCCATCGGCTCCCCGCTCCCTCTCTCCTCCCTCCCCGTTGCTGCTTTCTTTCTCCTCTTTTCCTTTTCCTCCCTACTCTCTCTGTCTGATCTACTTCCCCTCCCCAGCATCCTCCTTCAATTCCTTTCCCTCTCCGCCTTCATACAGGAATTCCTCCTCTTCCGCCTTCGCAACAACAAGGACCCCGACGGCCTTGAGAATCGCTACTTCGACCTTCTGCTCGTCCCTATTCTCATCTGCGCCGGTGCCTCTCTCCTAGCCATCGCCCGTCCTCGATCTCCCTTTCCCCGCCTCGCCCGGGCCGCAGGCCTTGCCCTTCAGGGCTCCTGGTTACTGCAAACGGCTTTCTCTCTCTTCACATCCTTAGTTGCCCATGGATGCGTCCTTCGCCGTCGCAGCAGCGCCAATTTTACCGTCGTCTGCCATGGCCATGCTGACATCCACCGCAGCAGCGCCATAGCCACCCTCCAGTTCAACTGCCACCTAGCCGGCCTCGTTACTGTGGCTGTTGGGTTCTATGCGATCTTGGCTGGGAAAAATGGCAGCGGCGGTGGTGGCCGAGGGATCGGAGGGTACAATCCGATTAATAAGGAGTTGCACAGAATGGAGCATATTTCCACATCACATTTCACGTTGGATTCCGATGAAGATGAAGAGACAAATATGCCTAAGCAGGGTGATGCAGTCTCCGTACCCATGAATGGTTTTGGAGCTGCTCATTGATGCCGCGCGGAAAGGTAGGACTGCTAAGGCTATTGAAATTCTATTTCCCTTGCCACTTTCAATGCAAATAGAGATGTTCAGTGAATTAGTGTTTTTAGTTTATATATGAGATTACTGTGAAATCATTGTTTCCGAAAGCCAAAACGAAATTCTTTTTTATTTTTTTTCATTTTCTAGATAACTGGCAAAATCTTTGCTCAGAACAATATAATGTTGTGATTGTTTATACTTGCATCCAAATTCCTGAACAGTTCGAGTCCTGCTAAACTCGTTTTTCCGATTGCTTTGGACATGATTTGAGGTAGAAAATTAGGATAGTGTTACTTTGAGAATATGTTTTTCTGTTTATACTGATCACTGAAATCTTTGGATATGGACTGTTGATTTCCAGCAGTAATGTTTGTGTTCCTTATGATGTTTGAGGGTAATTTTTTAGCTGTTTTCCGTCCATTTTTTGCACCTTTTCTGTAACATCTTTATGCACGATTCATTTTTGAATAATTCTGATAGCTAATTCATTGATTCATAACGGCTGCTTATAAAGATGTTCATGGCCGTTTACCGAAGATAATTCATGTATTCAATTCAAAAAGTTAATGGTCCTGGATATTTTAGCCTCGACTTGCTTGGCCATAATTAAGTTCCTTCGGGATATTTTCTTTGTCTGCCGTATGTTCTTTTATTCAACTTTATTTACTGGGTAATCCAAATTACTTAGGAGGTTGCCCACTTGGCGGATGGAATTTTTATTCTGTGCAGAGTCTGGATGTCGTCCAAAGACCAACAAAAATGCACAACGTCACCCCAAAAGTGTACCGCGCTCGGTAGTACTCGGTACCGGTGCTCGGTACCAAATGGGTATCGGACGGTTCTCCCGTCCGGTGTCCACATATAATAATCTCCCTGGCGGATGCCATTTTGTCTATTTTATTGAAGTTGTATGGCTATTTTCTTAAAGATAGCAAATTCAAAAATCCCAACCTTAGAATGAATGTTTGGCAGTGTTTCATGCTCCTACCATTAGCTACCCATGTTGACTTGGGTTTGCATTGCAAGAAAACTTAGGTTTTTCAATGATGAGATGAGTACATGATATTCAAATCATGGCGTGCTTTAAAATAGAAAAATTCATAATGCTAGTAATTGAGATGGAAAACAAGGAATTGTTTGATGCCTCCTGTAACAGTGGTGTTAGCTTGACAGGCTATGTTTTTAAGGTGTGGCATACCAAAAGCTTGCCATGGAGAATCTGTGTTTTATGCTTAAATCAGTAACTTAGAATTTCCTTAATGGTTAAGAAATTCATATTGGTACCCAAAGTATTAAGTCTAACAGGGATTTGGGTAATCTGTTATTAAAATCTGTTGCTCCCTAATTGGAACTTTTTATTTTGTTCGGTTGACCGGATGCAAGAAACATCCGGTCCTAGGCAAAAATAAAGGCGGTACCGAGGTGTACCGAGTTTTTCAAAAAACTCGGTACACCGCGGTACCGAGTTTTTTTGCCTACGACCGGATGCTCCTCTGCATCCGGTCGGAGGACGTAATAATTGTTCCCCTAATTGGCATACCCTCTAATGCAATTAGCAAAGAACGCTGCCCGGGCTGTTGGTTTCAGGGGAGGAATCAGCCTTAACTTTCAGAGGTGACAAACTTATAAGTAATTGTCAATAGGGGCGGAACCAGCCTTGATTCTTAGGGGGGGGGGAGATGGGGGGAATTTATAAATGATACCTCTACACAATGTGTTTAATTCTGTTAGTGGGGCAATCACCAAAAAATCATAATATTTAAATTTTTTTAGGGGGGGGGGGGGGGGGGGCAATTGCCTAAAAACTCCTATACTAAAGAGTAAAAAAATGATAGAGTGGAGCAAATTACCTAAATATCCATGTAATAAACAATTTTTTAATTTTTTTTTGGGGAGCAATTGACCCCCCTAGGCACTAGGTGATTCCGCTCCTGATTGTCAGGGGTACAAGGGGGCAGTGCCCCCTGGCAGAGTTCGACCTGTATTTTTAAAGTTTTAGGGGAAGAAATTGCCTAAAAACCCTTGTAATAAATACCAAAAAATAGATAAAGGGGAATAAATTACCTAGAGAACTAAATAATAAAGTTTTTTTTTTTTTAGAGGCAATTCCCCCCGCTAAGGGGGTTCCGCCCCTGATTGGTTTGTTGAGTTTAGAGAGGCCCACACCATACTCTCAACTTTTCATGTTATTTAGAAAATTTGTTGAACTGAAAGATACAAGTTTCATTAAAGGAAGTTCTTGTCCCAAATATTTTAATTTAGTTGTAAATGGTTAGATATGATAACTATAGCTGAAACATGCTATATTTTTTTAGGTAATTTATTTTTTTTAAACAGAATTGGTGCAGTTTTACAAGTAGTTTTGCCATGCGAAAACATTGATAGCGCTTATCAAGCATGGGGACCCAAAGATTGCAAGTGCATGGATGTACTTATAGATGCGTCTAAAGCCTCGTAGATAATGCTTAATTACATAAAAGAGACTTGTAAATGCTTAACATTTTTAGCCAGGACAAATTATCAGCCATGAATTACAAGACAATCCATACTTCAGTTCATTGCTAAAAGGAAGAAGAGAAAAAGTTTCAAGTAAATAGTTAGCACGTTAAGGAAAGTATGACAGAGGTTGCATTAGTATGTTCTCAAAGTTTTAGTAGTTCTTATTCTCATATTTTCTCTCTTTGTAAGGAGGATGCTATGCCACCACAAGGGGAGAAAAATCCACAAACTTCTGGTCATATGCCTGCATGAACAGGCATGCTGGGGCTTGAGTGCACGTCAATTTGCACACAAGTGGTTTTAGATTGGCTGAGTTAGGTTTCGTTTTGGACGGCTTTATTACTGCTTCTTAAAGTAAATTTTTAGTACAAAAAACTATTTTAAGAAGCAGTAAGAAAGCCGTCCCAATCGAAGCCTTAGTTTACCAGTTGTAATCTATACTTTTTTCCCGTTCAATCCTTTTAAAAGCGTTAACCACTAGGTTCGTGTGAGCCTTCCATTACAATAGTGGGGCCTCGTAGTCAACTTTAGTGATCATAAGAATAGACGCAAATGAGACGGCATTGATTAGCTGACAATTGTTTTGATTTCATAGTTGATATGTGAAAACGATGAGCAAAGAAATTGTTCCTCTTGGTAAAACTTTGAAGGCTCTGCATGATAGTTGTAAGATTTCAGAAGTTGAGTTTGACATTGGTAATTGATCGACAATTTTCTTCATAAAACTTGATAGATACTGCGTTATGAATTGCTCTTGGCCAGGTTAGGATTTGCAAATATCGAGCACGAGCAAGAAGTTTGAACATGACTATGAATCAAACCGCTGGACCTAAACAAGCCTTAGTTAGAATGTTTATGGTTGTGTCCATCCCTTATTTTGCTATATATATATATATATATATATATATATATATATATATATATATATATATATATATATATATATATTTGGCATAATTTTAAGCTTGTGGGAAATATATGGAGGCATGTTTGTATTCGACACAAATACGAAATGTATTTTGAAGTATTTGTGTATCATTATATATGTATCCTAAACGAATCATCCGACTATTTGTGTGGTCAATTTAGTCCCATAAGATCATATTTCAATATTTTGGTCTTTCGATTATATAAAATTGATCCAAAATGATCTCCTGAGGACTAAATTGAGAAAAAAATTTTGATATGTAATAAAAAATCACCTTGATCAAGCACTAATCTCAAGGCATATTTAAACCGGAAACTTTCAAAATTTAAATTGGGATCATCCAAGCTCTGATTATAGCAAACTTATAGTCAAACTGAACGTCTCGACAAGATGAATTCAATTACACCAAAATCGGGCTAATCTGAGTCCTGAAGGGCTTGAATCAAGGGATTGAAGCATACTTGGAAGCTTCAAAATATTAATTGAGTAATCAAATGATTTTCAAATATGTCATCCTTCTAGTCGAATCAGGTGACTCGATAAGACGAATCCAACGAGTCTAATATCATTTAATTTTGACATCATTAAGGGACTTAAATGTGTGATGAAAGCTCTATGATTAAAGGAATCAATATGGACCGTTTGATGGAACATTCCGAATTTGTCTTAGGTTTTCTTCATATTTATGGAGCATGCCACTCCCAAAAACCTATAAAAAAGCCCCCTCATTCATCACATGAGAGTGAGGAGGAAGGAAGGATGAGAACTATAGAGAAAAATCTCTTGAATTTTCGAACAACCGCTGCCAACGAGAACCACCCGATATTGCCGCCGACAAAAAATTTCTCCACCAAGGACCAACATTTTTGGAGACAACCCTATTGATGTCAACGAGCAACATCATTGGCATCAACGATTTGTGTCAGTCTTGTTGGCAATGATGGGCATCTTTGTTATTGGCAACCATTTGTAATGATCTTGTTTACGTTACCAACTATGAACATTGGCGTTGAAATTGGTTGTTATCCTTGTTCGCAATGGCTAGTGATAACCTTATTGTCATTGGCATATGTTGGTATTGGTGTTGATGGCATACATGAAAATGACATCAACGATGTGTGTCAACATTATTAGCAATTGGTGGCGACAATCTTGTTGGTGTTTGCGTTAATGTCGACTGTGTGTGTCGTCTTTGTTTGCAATGACCGGCGTCAATATTATTGGCAAAAAATGACAATAACCCCCTTGGTGTTAATAGGTGGTTAGTGTTGATATCGATGGTATGCTCCGACCTTACTTTACTTGTGATGGCATGCATCAACATTGTTCGCGATGGTTGAAGACAACTTTATTGGTGTCAATGAGTGTCAATGTAGGTATCATTGATGAGCAACAACCATGTTGGCGATGACGGACATCAGCATGATTGCCAACAACAAGCAATGAATTTTGTTGGCATTGGTGGGTGTTGGCATTAGTATTGACAAATTACATCTATCATATTAACGACGGTTAGCATCGATGTTGGTGTCGATGACGAGCGTCAACTTTGAAGGCGATGTTGAGTGTGGATTGCTGACAGGCAGAGCACTAATTCTTTCTTTTAGAATCTTTATTTATTGAGGCCTCATCCTAGCCTTCTTAAATTTGTAGAAGTTGGGTCTATTTGTATATTTATGGATAGAGATAATTTGTTCATTTTCACCAGAAATCATATCACTCTATGGTCCATCTTGATCTATTATCAAACAATATTTTTTAGTTATTTTAATATCTTAATGATATAAAAATTATGCAATTTTGGGCTCTTCGGATTGGTCAGATAAATTTTCTTGTGACATATTAATTTTTATATACTCTACATTAAGAGACAAATGAAGAGGTTGTTGTCCATTTATATGAAGTTTTTATGTTTAACCTTCTTCTTCCATAGAATGGTTCAACTCCACATGTCCTTAACAGGTCATTTAACATATAAATTCATCATTAATGCTCTAACAAACTACATTTTCACACTAAACCCATTGAACAATTTCATAAATTTAAGAAACATCAAATAATTCTATTTAAATTACAATTTCATTAAAAAAAATCAATGAATGATACATCAAAAATAATGTATTTTGATAGGTGTAATATTTCATAATTTAGGCTTCGTTTGGGACGGCTTTCTTCCTGCTTCTTAAAGCAGCTTTCAAGTAAAAAATTAAAACTTTTGTACTAGAAAGCTGCTTTAAGAAACAGTAAGAAAGCTGTCCCGAACGAAGCCTTACACTTACATATGTACTTCCTAATGAATATACAAAGCAAGACATACTAAGGCTTCGTTTGGAACAGTGTTCTTACTGCTTTCTAAAATAATTTTTTGTTTTAGAAATCTGCTTTAGAAAGCAATAAAGAAGTTGTCAATCTTCCAGTAGCAACTCCAATGCAGTGTCAACCAAAAACGCCATTGTTGTCCTGTGCCTTGTGAGCCCAACAGAACCAGAAAACACTACAAAACATTCAAGATCTGCAGTTGTCTCTGCAACATTTTGAAGCTCCTTTGCCATCTCATAGTTATTAAACAATTTGATGTACCTTTCATTAGATTGCATCAACCAAATTGATAGCTCTATCACATTTCTTCTCATGCTTGGAGTTCTAATTGATGGAACATTATATTTTTGTAGTATATGCACCAACCGCTTTATGAGCTCAATCTCTGAGACATTGGCTCTTTCAAGTTCTTCCATGAAATCAATTGGGCTCATGAATTTGACGATCCGCGCGGCGAATCCGATCGAAACCTCGAGTTGTTTCGTCTCCCCAATCATCATAACATTTAGGACCTTTGAGAGAGCATCAAGATGAATGTAAGAAGAAAAAATTTAAGGGGAATTTACATAAATATCATACTATTTTTATATATTTATATATCTAATATCAAAATATTAATATTTATTTACATAATATTAAATTTTTAAATCATATTTAAAATAGATTTAATATAATTTTTATAAACAAGATTAATTTATAAAGTTAAATAAGTTAATAAAATTAATAAAAAGATATATATATTTCATATATTTTAGATGTAAGTGTTATAAAATTAAATATGAAAATCTATATATTAGATATGTAAATATATAAGATTTATTATATGTAAAAATTGTTAAATTTAATTAATACATAATAAATTAATATATTAAATAATATTAAAAAATCATTATTAAATGAAAAAAAAAAAAAAAAAAAAAAAAACTCACCATGGGAAAAGCTTTGATGACCGGCTTCATTCTTTGGAAACCATTAGCCACCTCTACATAGGCACATAGGTAGGACAAAAGCCTCGAAGCCTTCACTCCGATCAGAGAATCTCCAGCAGCATCAACAAGCCGCTCCACCACATTCTCTCCAACCCTAAAAACTCTCTCACAATTCCTCTCGCTCTCCACCACAAGCATCGCCAACGCCTCTCCTGCCTCCATCCTCACATGGCGATCCCGAACTCCGTCGCCGCCGGCGGAAACGGCCGGACCGGCGCAATCCAAAAAGATCCTCATAAGTTCCCTCATCATTCCTCCTGTAGCCCCAATGCTCTCCCGCGCGGCCTCATCCATAGCCAAAAATGTTATTATCTCGACTCCGATCGTCTGCAGGGACTTCGAAATCTCATCCTCGCCGTGCTTAAGGATCTCGCGGATGTTGCTGATTGTGAAGACGATTTCCGAAATTTCTCGCCGGAGAATCTCGCCGGTACGGCCGGTCGTGCCGGCGAGCAGTTTTAGTACTTGGAGCGCTCGTTTTGCCGCCTGGATTTCCGGATCGGTGCTGGCGATGGGATTTTGGTGGCTGATCTTTCGGCTGATGGCGGTGGTGAAATCGATGATTTTGGGGATGAGGCCTTTGGTTTTGCCGATCTTGTCGCAGTTGTCGGGATCTTTTGCAAGCTTCTTTAGGATGAGGAGGCCGAGAAGGTTGAAGGTGGAGTGCTGGTTTTTTTCCGGCCGATCTGCTGTAACTTGCCGGCCGTTAATCTGCTTGAAACGAACAGGTAAATAGCTTCCTCATTGGAAATATAATATCCGAATTTTTTAAAGGAAAAAATGCTATTATTGTACCGTTCATATAAATAAACAAAAAATATTTTATTTTAATTATGAAGTTTAAATAAAAAAGTAAAAAAATTGTATTTATATAAATATTTTATTAAAGCAATGGCATACATAACACTTAACTTTTAATTATTTAGAAATAATTAATATTCTTTTATCTCTAGAAAAAACTAGGTATTTTTTTGTATTGCTCGGTATAACTCGGTATTGGTCTTCACATGATGATATTCCTCGTTATTATCAAATAATACCTATCAATATCGAGCAAAAACTGAATTTTTTGGCGGTGGGAGGACGTATCTCTACGTCAGGTGGGAGGACGCAATAAAAATTCCTATTTTTAAACTTTCATTCAAATATTAGAATTTGCAAACATTTATTTTTTATTTTTGCCATATTCACACAGTTATAAATAAATAAGATTTGAATGCTATTTTTGAATGTTATTTATATAATTCTTCCTATTTTATTTCTATCGAAAAAATAAATGAGAGAAAGGGAGATGCGGCTGACCTCCTCTAGCCTGGTGGCATTGGCGCCACTTCCGGTATCCAACAGCGACGAAATAGACTCCATCGCTCCGGTGATCCCCGCAACCCTAATCCCACTCTGTTTCTTCCCAGCTAATTTCGAAACCACCACCGCGGCCGCCGTTCTTATCTCCTCCTCCCCCGAACTCTTCCAATTCAACATCTCCACCAACCTCTCCATCACCGCCACCGACGCCCCAATCCTCCTCATCGCCTTATCCGCAAACCTCAACAATATCCTCACACCAATCAGCTGCTCGTCTCTCGAACCCGAAACCAAAAGCTCCTCTCCAAAACTCACCATATCCATCTTTATCCCGTCAAAAATGCTTCCGTTTATACAGCGGGAATAGGCGTCGTAGAAGAACCGGCGAACCGAAACCAGCCCGGCCGGCCCGAGGCCGCACTCCCGGTTCGCTTCTTCGAGGAGGAGGCAACGGCTGACTTTCCACTCCCAGTATGCTCGCTCGGCGAGGAAGAGGAGGGCTTCGGAAAGAGCGAGACTGTAGAAGATGTTGAGAGCTGGTCCGCGGTTTTGCTTTTCTGTTTCGTCAGCCGCGGCGGAGACCTCGCCGTAGTCTTGTTGGACGAGGCGCATTAAGGAGAGGATGACGCAGGCGGTGGCGGAGATTAGTTGAAGCCAGTAGAGTAGGCGGCTTATGTTGCTTGAGATGAACACCCAGCCGCCGTTGGGGTGGCGAGGTGATTCCCGTGATTGCACGGTGCGATTTGCTGAGCTCCGTGGATCAGATTTCCTGGTAAAACAACTCAGCAACTGCAGAAAAAAAAAAAAAACACGGTTCCATTAAGTTTGCATTTATGTTTTACGTCAAAACTAGCAAAAACAGGCCAACCTCACCTCCGGCGATCGCCACCGACGCCCATCCACCGAAACCGGCAACCCCACAGGCGTGCCCACAACAGCCCCTTTCGGCCCAGAAGTCTCAAACAGAAACCGAAACGCTCGCGCGGCGCCGCGAGAAGACGACCGAATAGCACGAAAGCTAAGCGCGCCGGCCTCAGCCAATGACCACGTCGCCTGATGCTGCCACTCCAGTTCATGACTCCGACTGTATATTCGAGCCCCCTCCACAAGCAATATAACGGTAACGAACCAAAAATCCGTGCGCTGGAGCGCAATTGCGAAGCCTCCCAAGAGAACAACGGTGGCCCAGATGAAGCCAAGGGCGCCAACGCCGCAGGCCGCCTTCTCGAGGATGGCGAGGCGGAGGGCGACGACGGTGAGTTTCTTCTCGGGCGAGGAGGCGTCGGCGAGGCTGTCGGAGTCGAAGGGAATCCAAGACTCCATTTTGTAGGTATCGTGTGAAGATGTATGGGATGATTTTTATAGATTGGGGGTGGAGGGTGATGCTTGTAAGAAATGGATTGGCGTGGGGAGAATTGGTTGGGTGACTGTGAAAGAGTTTGGAAAAGTTGGGTTAAGTCATATTGCAGTAGACGGAAAGGTAACGTAGATAGAAGTTAGCAGGATCTGCTTGCGGCATTTCGTTTGGCTACTCTTTTTTTTTTAGAGATTTTTTTTTTTATGAGTAGGCGTTTCTTATAATCAAAGGTTTATTTGGAGTAGTTTATTTTATTTTTTCCATGCTTTGATTTTTCAATCATGATTATAATTTTATATGACTATTATTTTCTCTTTAATTTTTCAATCAGGTTAGATTCAGATTAATATTTTTGACCGTTTTATAAAACGGATTAGATTTGATTCAAATCAACAAGATAAATTCAAATTCAACACATTTTGACGAAAAACGAAAAATTATTCTGTGCGGACATCCGACGCCGTATGGAGACCAATCAGAACTTCATGTCACTTTTTTGTTTGATACCGATACTAAGTAATACT
Organism: Dendrobium huoshanense; assembly: GCA_016618105.1. Lineage (NCBI taxonomy): Eukaryota > Viridiplantae > Streptophyta > Magnoliopsida > Asparagales > Orchidaceae > Dendrobium > Dendrobium huoshanense. Next base: position 84,857,954 of record CM028358.1, read on the forward strand.
AGGTATCGAGTGATGTGACGCGTTCTGATTGACTTTTAGACCATATAAAGTTAAAATTGCAACCGATCTAATCAACTGATTATGAGCAGTGATGATGTGTTTTACAATCTTATTTTTCTATTTCATTAATTCTTAAAACAATATTCTTCAATAACAAAAAAAAAAAAAAATTATTTTTTTCATTTCATTATAAAATTATGTAATTGGTTCCACCAGTCTACCCTGTGACTGATCCTGTTACTTGAATCCAACCGAACGTAATCTGAAAATAATTCTGCGTCAATGTCCTGCTCAGCACCGCCGTCACTTCTACTGTCGTCCCCTCATCTTCTCCTCCCCGTTGCCCCGCCACTCACCGTATCTCCATCCCGTTCATGCGATCCTCGCTCCGGAGACGTCGTCTCCTGGACCTCCTCTATCGGCCGCCTTGCCCGCCGTGGCCATCTCGCCGCCGCCGCGGCAGAGTTCTCCTCCATGCTTTCTTCCTCAACATCCCCAAACCACGTCACTTTCATCACTCTCCTCTCTGCGTGTGCCGACTTCTCCTCCTCCCCTTTCTCGTTCCAACTTGGCCTATCCTTGCACTCGCTCGCCCTCAAGCTATCCCTCTTCTCCTCCCCCCGTTCCCTCCTCCTCCTTACTACCGCCCTCATAGATTTCTACTTCAAAATCGGCTTCACCGTCGTCGCCCGACAACTATTCGACCGAACGCCTTTAAGAAACAGATATACCTACAACGCGATGATCGCGGGACACATGAAGAATGCTCAGATAAACGAAGCGTTGGACATCTTCCTCCGAATCCCTTCTAGAGATCTGGTCTCTTGGACCGCCATCATCGATGGCTGCGTCAAGAACGGCTTCCCGGAAGAGGCGTTGGAACATTTTCGAAAGATGCAAGTTGAAAGGATTGATCCTGATTACGTCACCGTCATTGCCGTCGCCGCCGCTTGTTCCGACCTCGGCACACTAGGACACGGCATGTGGCTTCATTACCTTGCACTTAAGCGAGGCCTTCTGGGAAACGTGCGTGTCGGCAACTCACTCATCGACATGTATTCCAAGTGCGGCCGCATAGATTTTGCCCAGCAGGTGTTCGACCAAATGCCAAAGCGGACACTAGTTAGCTGGAATTCCATGATCATGGGGCTTGCAGTTAACGGTCGCTCTGCCGAGGCTCTCCTGCTATTCTCAGCAATGCAGGGATCAGAATTCAAGCCTGATAGTGTCAGCTTCACGGCCGCGCTCACCTCTTGCAGCCATGCCGGGTTGGTCGATGATGGGTTATATCTGTTTCAGCTGATGCAGAGAAAGTATGCGATTACAGCAAGAGCAGAGCATTATGGATGCCTGGTGGATCTGTTAGCTCGGGCCGGGTTGATCGAGAAAGCTGTAAGTTTGGTCGAAAGAATGCCAATGAAGCCAAATGAGGTTATGTTGGGGTCTCTCATGGCAGCCTGCCGTGCGTACGGCGATGTCGGGCTGGCGGAGAGATTGATGGCTCTTCTCATACAGGTGGAGCCTGATACTGACTCAAACTATGTCTTACTGTCAAACATCTATGCCGCCATGGGTAGGTGGGAGGGTGTCGTTAAGGTTAGGAGCTTAATGAAGGAGCTTGGAGTGAAGAAGAAGCCAGGTTTCAGTGCAGTAGAAATTGACTCTATTGTCCATCAGTTTGTGGCTGGAGATCATGCTCATGCTGAGACTGAAGAGATATATGATTTGCTAGATCTGCTTCACTTTGATTTGGAGTTTTATGGTTATGAGCATACAATAGCTGCTGGAGCCATTGATGAAGCTTTTTCTGAAGGCTATCTAGATTGAGAGAGAATAAAAAAACCAGTTGAAAAGAGTTTGAATGGCTACATTTTTTTAAATATGAGGTGCTGATTTCATAGACGTGGAAAGCTGAGAAAGAACACAACTTTATAATAAGAAGATGGAGCTATCGATCTATATGTGGATTTTAGGCCTTGGAAGGAAATGGCAGCTTGTATGAAGAAGAGTTATTTATTGTCCGGAAGATAGTGGAAGCTGAAGAGCTTGGCAGACTGAAAGAATACACCTCGTAGTTTGCTCTTCGGGGTGTTCGGTTTGGCGCATTTAACGTGCACTGCAAAACGAATACGCCCATTTTGTTTGGTCCGATCCAAAGCAAAGCTACAGCCAAATTAAAGCATTTCGAATTGGCTCCACAGTGTATTTGAGGTGTATTTGAAACAAATACGCCGGCTCACTCGTGCGAAAAGGCAACTGTTACTTCCGGGAGTAATTATTTTGTGCGGACACCGAACGTCGTTTAGAGCCCAATGAAAATGCGCCACGTCATCAGGTACCGAGTACTGAGTGACGATACAACTCAATATTGTAGCTCGGTACAGCTTGGTACCAGGTGATGTGGCTCATTTTCATTGGGCTCCGAACTTTAGTTGTGTCCGGTGTCCGCACAAAATAATTTTTCTGCTTTCGGCCTATGATCTCGTGTCCTGCCCTCGAAGTTCCCACCGAGCTTCAGTTTGTGGCCTAACTTGGCTCATGCTTGCGTCTAACCCGGTTCCCGTGCACAGTTCTCCCACCCGCTATAGCAGGAGAGATTATTACGTGTAGAGTCCGGACATAGAAAACCGTTCTATTTTGTGACTTTGAATACTAAAAGTGCAGTTCATAATCACAAAATCGAACGGTTCTTTGCGTCCGTACTCCACACGTAATAATCTCTCCTACTAGAGCAGCCCATGACCTACCTTATAGTTCCATGCATACAAAAGCCGTGAACGATAAAAAAAACCAAGTATCGCCGCCCACAAGTCAAGACTCGACGCAGCAGCAGCCACATCCTCTTCATCTCCTTCAACCGCGCTAGAGCAAGCTAGGGTTTGAAGGTACCTCATTCGCATGGTTTCTTCATATAGTTTTCTTTTGTCCTGAGAGCTACTTCATCTAAATTTTCGCATCAATACGAGGAGGAATTATTAGGTACGGAGTGCGGACGGGAGAATCATCCGCACACTAGTATAAAACCGCGCTCGGTACCGTTTGGTACCACTTGGTACCATTGGGTACCGCTTGGTACCCTGTGTCTGTGCAGACGGTTCTCACCCCGTCTGCACTCCGTACCTAATAATTTTTCCAATACGAGGGGATCATTCTAATTTGTTGGCATCATGCTTTATACATATGGAAATTTGCTTTTAAACTTATCAATTATGTAATAGTTAGGTGCTCCACACGCGAATACATTAATTTTTAGCTCTTTTTATTTCATTTATGTGATTGAATCTGCTTTGTTGATTTTTTTTTTAATTGAGCGATAGGCCATTTTGGTGAATTTTACCAGATTATTTTTTAAAAAATTAATCCTTATTTTTAAAAAAATTAATCCTTCATTTTTTATTTTTTTTATTACTATTATTTTTAAACAAACTCTTTCATATGAAGTGTGTAGATTAGGAACAATTATTACGTCCTCTGACCTGACGTAGAGCTACGTTCGGCCGCCAATAACATGTCGCCATGTGCTCTTACACTAAACCGTGCGGCCCGACGACTTGACCCGGAGCGGAACCCGGAAATGCTATGTTCGCGATTTTCTCGGTATTGCTCGGTATTTGCTAGGTATTGCTTTGCAAAAATGAAAAATACAGCTCTGTGAAGACCAATACCATGCAAATACCGAGTTGTACCGAGTTTTTTACAACTCGGTACAACTTGGTATTTGCTCAGGATTTGCTCGGTATTGCTAGAGATTTGCTCAGTATTGCTAGGTATTTGCTCGGTATTGCTAGAAAAAACGCAGTACAACTCGGTACAACTCAGTATTTGCTCGGTATTGCTAGGTATTTGCTCGGTATTGCTAGAAAAAACTCTGTACAACTCGGTACAACTCGGTATTGCTAGGGATTTGCTCGGTATTGCTAGGGATTTGCTCGGTATTGCTAGGTATTTGCTCGGTATTGCTAGAAAAAACTCGGTACAACTCAGTATTTGCTCAGGATTTGCTCGGTATTGCTAGAAAAAATTAGGTGCAACTCAGTATTTGCTCGGTATTGCAAGGTATTTGAAATATATCCAAAACGTGATAGGATATTGTTCGGCTCGTCAAGGATTTAAAAAAACGCACGTGCGAGAACCCAAAAAACAGCGGATCGGGTCGGCGTCTTTTCTTCCTGCTACGTGGAGCTAATACATTGGTGGCCGAACGTAGAGGAACGTACGTTCACCGGACCAAATAAAAGTTCGTAGATTAGAGGTAAACCGCTTGGTTCATGGTTGAATTTTTAATGGCTGGTTTTATTTTTTCATGCCATCAACATTCAAATTCAAGAAATATCTAAAATCTCATATAAATTTATTTCTATTAAGTTTTATTTGAATGACTTTTTCACTATTTTTTAAAACAATTTTTTAGTACAAAATTAAAATTTTAAAAACCTTAAGAAGCAAAGAGGGATAAATTTTAAAAAAAAAAAAATTAATAAAAAAAATGTTTTAAGAAACAGTAACAAAATCATCTCAAACAAAACCTAATAAAAAAAATGATCCATAAAATATTTATTTGTTCAAACCAAAATATGCGATGATTATCTATTATAAAATGATAGTTATCATAAAATATGTGATGAATATTGACACAAGTAATCAGACAAAATAAAATTTAAAAGACTTCATATTCAAACTCAACTGATTCTACAAGAATGGAAAACCAATTTTCGATAATTACAAATAATTAAGCCAACCGGTAAGACAGACAGGGAACAAACAAGCATAATTCAAAATAAACTATGATCTCAACTACAATAAAGCTGAAATAAATATTTGCAGACAAGCTTAATACAACAATGAAACAGAGCACCATAATGAGCGATCAACTATGGGAAAATGCTTAGTTCGAGGGAATGATAATTTATCCAAGAAGCTAAGTTTTTACTATGGACTTGAATTTTATACTCCAAGACATGTTATCAAATTATACATGTAAATGGTCAGACTAAAGCTCAATAAGCAGAGAGGGATACAGGCCTGTAAAGGAATAGAGAAGCAAGCAACATTCAGAGATCAGCCCTCCCAGGATAGCGAGGAAAAGGCATAACATCTCTAATGTTATCGAGGCCGGTGGCGAAAAGTACCATTCTTTCAAACCCTAATCCAAATCCACAGTGTTTGACCGTGCCGAAGCGGCGAAGATCAAGGTACCAGTCATATGGCTCAAGTGGCAGACCCATCTCCAAAATTCTGGGAAAAATATGATATCAGAAATGAATGAAACATTCAACAGAAGGAAAGCAAACGAATCATGAAAATGTAGTAAGTTCTGATACAACTTAGTAAATGGGTTGAGGATTATTACATGAAAAAAGTGTTACTAGCAAAAAACTTATCAATCATTGTTTGTAATATAATGAGATCATTAGAGAATTGAAGTGATAAAACAAAGAAAATGGAATTACATTACTAAAAACCAGCTCGGTCGTGCGTTTCCAATAGCTTTGGCAAACAATTTAAGAATAAGAAACCAACAAAACACTATGCATTATGGTATCAAAAAGAACATTTTATGCTGAACAAACCGAAAAGCTAAATAACATGCAAAAATGAAACAAATAATAACAAGATGGAATGGAACTCTAGAGTTTTTAAATGCTCAAGGCAAAAAAAAATAAATAATCATGGAAACACAAACATGGGAACAAACTATAAATGAATATAGTTTTGAAGCATAGAAGAAAATCATAAAATTGAAAATCTGAAGATAAAGCAATTAGGACCCCTACCAGAGTAAGCATAACAGTCGCAAAAGATGGAATCATATTAATAAACTTTGGCTGCAGCTGCAGTTAATAAACAGCCAGTATCTCACAAGTAAATAGAGCAGCCAACTCAACTTATTTCATCTCGATCATTGATGGAAACTAACCGGGCAGTCTACACCTTAAACATGTAAAAGCATATAGCTTCATCTGAAAAAATATCATGGTTGTTCACTTTTACTTCACACACACACACACACACATATATATATATATAACGAGAATACAAAAGGCCATCCAAGCGTGATTGCTTCAGTTTTCTCATCTACCTGTTTTACTCTCTCCTGCCTCAAAACAATTACTTTGTTCTCCATTTAGATACGGCTTGCTAAACTACCAGAAGGCTCTAGTCTACATGGTATGTGATGCTTCTGTCTAGCAGCAACGCCCAGCCACCTACAATGAATCAGTCTAGGGGTGCAAGTGAGCCGAGCCAGCTCAAACTCGACTTGGTAACAAGCTCGCAAGTTGAGTTTTTAGCTCGAGCTCGCATATTAGACGAGCTCAGCTAGTTAAGTTGATATTCAAAAAAAAAAAAAATCTGTATCATTTACAAAAAAAGAAATTTAATGTATGAAGACGTAAAAAATATCAAATTAATTTCATTTAATGCAATTAATGCAAGCCTGTAGCTAGAGGTATAAACGACTCGAGTCTTGACTTTGCCCTTATCAAGCTCAGTTCGTCAGTTGGAAAGCGAGCCCGAACTCTTGAACTTGAGACACTGTAAATGAGCTCGAGCCGGCTCGCCAGCCATGGGCGGAAATTTTTAAATTTAAGCAAGATTTTTAAAACTTAGTCAAAATTTATATATATATATATATATATATATATATATATATATATATATATAACATTTAAATAAAACTTAGGTGATTTTTATTAATTTTTTTAATATTTAAATTTAATAAATAAAATAAAATTATTTTAAAAATATTAATATTTTTTCGAGCCAGCTCGCGAGCTCACGAGCCGAGCCAGCTCAAGCTCGAACTCGAGCTCGACTCATGAGCTCAATAAGCTCGGCTCGAGAGCCCATAAATGAGTCGAGCTCGAGCCGACTTGACTCACTTACACCCCTATCTGCAACTGACAACTGTTGTTTTTTGAGAAAATTGTTGTTGTGCTTTAAAAAAAATCATTACTTGTTTATTTTAAAAATCTGCTCCTGCTCTTCTCCCAATAAAAAAGCATGTTCTTCATTTCAACTCTCCTCTTCTCCAACATGCGACTGAGCTCATCAATGTTTCACCCAAGATCCCGAGTTTGACCCCAGTGTAACGCCGACGATCATGCCTCCTTACTTCCTCCTCTCTCTGGTGAGCAGAGCCCACAAGTTGGTGTCCCAAGTTCAACTCCAACCTACTTCTCCGGCGAACCAAGCCCACTATAACTTCGGCGACCAGACGTTCCAACTTCTCTGGCAAGGCAAGCTCATGAGTCAAGCTCAAGCCTGTTGCAACTTCAGCGAGCTGAGTTCAAGCTCACCATATGAGCTTGATTTGGGCTCCAGCTCAAGTTCGAGCTTATCTTTGAGCTGACAAAACAAGCTCGAGCTGGCCCAAACTAGAGCTCAACTCAACTCGTTCACACCCCTAAATTAGCCAACAACACCAAAGCTCGTTGAAAATATATCCATAATGAAAATCAATGATCCTCCCAACCCCTCTTCAGTCAAATTCAATATATACAACATCAAAATCCTTGTTCCTACTAAACTCTCAAATGAAAACAACCCTATGTGACGATCTCAAATTCTAAGACTCCTTTGAGCTACACCAGAGTTTATCATCTTAGCATGGTACAAATGTCCAATGAGAATGCATCAAACTCATTATAATACTCTTTGAATATGTTCTCCTTTGAAGATAAATTTGATTTAAGATATTCTTTTTCATTAAATGTGTCATCTTTGACAACCTTCTTGAGAGTAGATGATAGCCTTTATATCATTTTTTAGTTGGTGAATATCCTAAGATGATACGTTTAAGTGCGAAAACTCAAATACAAAGCATTGTTTTCTCCATTTTCATATTGGGGCGTATGCACATAAGCATGCACACATGAATAGAAATAGTCAAATAAACAAAATGTGCACACCTCCCCACACAAACTAGGTTTGTCCTCATAAACATGTAAACATACATGTGTGCACACAAACTTGCACTCACACATGCAAACACTAGGATATATACAAAGAAATACACATACATTCACACTCAGACATACACATTCACATGCGAACAGATGCACACAAACATATATGCACTTGTGTTTTGTCATAGAAGGATGTTCCAATCTTTTGAGATGAACAATTCCAATAGTTAACCCATGCAAAAAAATTTCTGCCGCTTAATGGAGTACCATTCCCTCCAACGATGTCAATATTTTGATTTGGAAGTCAACCTTTCTTTTTCCTAACTAGATCAATCCATTTTGTCTTTTTCGCCCAATAATTTTTGGTTAATTTATCTACCCGTCTCTCAGTAATTATTATTAATTAAAGCACTCTTGTGTGTACTCTCTCTTTCTATTCCCACTATGAGGATTGCAAGGTGGCTTCCTATGCAAAATGTAAGGTCTCTTTTGCTAGATGCATATTCTCCAAAATGGATGACATGTTGATGTAAATTAACGACAATGGAAAGGAAGAGAAACTTGAGAAACAAACCATGTATGCACCCACACAAAAAATGTACATACATGCACACAAAGACATGCATTAAATCCTTTAATCAGTTTATACACATAGAAAGGGAGATCATTAACAAATGCATAACTTCAGGAAGTTCATCATTATACTATGCAAACATTATACTATTTTATTATTGGTTGATCATGTGTTGATGTTCATGATGAATTGCCTTATCACCATAAAGAAATCATCAATTTATTTAGGGCTTGTTTGGAATCATTTTGCTTTTTATGTTGCTTTTTCAATTTGTAAAACCAAAATATGCTTGGAATCATCAATTTATTTGAACTAATTTTGTTAAGCGATCTTTTCATAATAGCAGTAGGCTTGTTTGCTAAAATAAAGTAAACACCCTTGGACGTGATCATTTCCTTTTTTTAATCAAAATACAACTTAAATATCAACTTACCGCTATCGCTTCAGCACCGCGTAACTAAATATCAACAATTAAAACTATGAACAAACCATACCACAACAGAAGTTCTAAAAAAAATTGACAATATTAGCATGATCTTCGACATTTTGGGTACAAGCTTTTGGTGAAGCAAAGATATAACATAAATCAACTCAGATGAATAGGTTGCAGAAAAACATATACCTCTGTTTAAGCACATCCAACCGTTCCTCCCTTTGACTCCCCCCAATCAACTCACCAACCTATTAAAAATATAACTACGAAAATTAGATGCTACACAAAAACATTACAGAGCGCAGTGCAATGTTCATAGGAACTAAATGAACTGAGCTCAGAAATTCAATAACAGATTAATAATAACGAGGAAGCTAGGTGATTTCCATCATAGAAATGGACCTACATTGGAACATTTACAATAACTACGGTAGTCAAAATATAAACAAGAACGAAAGCATACTTTAGGTACAAGAACATCCATAGCTGCCACAGTCTTGCCATCATCATTCTGCCTCATGTAAAATGCCTTAATGCCTTTGGGATAATTATAAACAATGACAGGCTTTTTGAATATTACCTCTGTCAAGTACCTTCCATCATTTCACAAAAAATCATCATACCAAAATGTATGAAAAATGAAAAGTAATTTGACAACAATATTGCCAAGATACCTTTCATGTTCAGATGCCAAGTCAACACCCCATTCAACCTTGTTCTCAAATTCCTTGTCTGTAACATTTTCCAATAGTTGGACAGCTTTTGTATAAGAAATTCGTTCAAATGGCATCAATGAGACAAGCTTTAGGCGTTCTATTGCCGTCTTATCAACATTCTTAACCATGAACTCCATGTCTTCAAGACAGTGGTCAAGTAACCATTTGCATAGAAACTTAACATAACTTTCAGCATAGTTCATATCATCCTGCAAAAGAGAAATAATTAAAGTTTGTACTAGATACCTGCAAAGCAATAGATGTTTCTACTCAATATGAATAGCAACATGAGCATAATAAAGAATAATGAAAGTTTTCTACAAAGAATACTGATTTTCAAATTCTATAAATTAATATTTGCAAATATAAACAAGAACACAATGAAAGAACTATCAAAACCTCCAGATTTGCAAAAGCTATCTCTGGTTCAACCATCCAAAATTCTGCCAAATGCCTTGAAGTATGAGAATGTTCGGCTCTAAAAGTTGGGCCAAATGTGTAAACATTACCCAACGCGCATGCATAAGTTTCAACCTGGAGTTGCCCAGAGACAGTAAGAAAAGCTTGACGTCCAAAAAAATCATGAGCAAAGTCTATCTTTCCCTCCTTATGAGGGATTCCACCTTTCATGTTGAACCGCTCCTCCAATTTAGCCAAACTTTCCTTTGCCTTTGTCAATTCAGATACAGCACCTACAATCTTCTCCTTGCTTGCTTTAAGTGATTTTAAGTGGGAAACTGACTCTCCTTTCTCTTTCACAATAAGTTTGGCAGCCTCAATATCAGATTCTTGTGGTGGAGGATTTTGGTTCAGTTCTTTCTCTATTTTTTCAGCCTCGCTAAAAAGAGTTGTCACTTGAAACATTTCGCCCGCACCCTCACAATCACTAGTAGTTATTATTGGAGTGTGCACATAGCGAAATCCATTTTCTCTAAAGTAGGTGTGGGTTGCATAAGCCAGCTCATTCCTGATTCTTGCAACAGCTGATATCTAAAAAAAAATTGAAGATAAGAATCATCAATGTAGTAGTGAGAACTTTATGAGAATACTTATTCAAAAAAAGGAAAAAAGAAATGCATTCACATGACAGCACATATCCAACAGCAGCAACAAATTTATCTCAACATCTAGGCCATCTTTATTATTTTTTTATCATCCATTCCAATAATCTACATTACTATTAGCATGGGGGGCTTCAAACTTTGTCATCCCAATATCTCAACCATCTATTTCTATATCTAATCCTCAACTTCCATTTTTATGCCCCTCCATAACTTAGACCTCTCTACTTGCACAGGTTCATTGCCTACAAGCTTGAAATTTTTTTGATCCCCGAGTTCAATGCCTACTACCGATTCTCCAATAGCAATGCATTCTTTGTTGTCCCCTTCACACCCCTTGTTGTGACCACAACAACAAGAACTTATACATTGACACCCAGGCCTCAAAGGTAGTGCCCTCTCCTTCACTGAACACTTCTCTTAAGCTCTGGTAAACCATAATAAGTGAAGGAATGTCCGTGAACTATAAGGGGAAAAAAATGGATCCATATTAAATTGTTGCCTGAACTGAACGGCCAATTCCTTACTCTTGGACAAACTATCCATCCTTGAAATGAGGAACATGAACTTTTTAGATGTAGTATACTCCCTTAATTTATTTGTTGTTGATTCTCATATCATAAGAAAAGGGGAAGAAAAACTGCCATCTAATTCAACCTATTAGTGAGAAGGTTGTCATTTGTTGCATTAGTGGGTCATCCATTGCATTCAATATATTCAGTTTATGAATGCGGTAGTGTCTTGTTGCATGGTTGTAAATTATTACATTCAAGTTGTTCGATGGTTTATTTAAATCAGAGTTATGTTCATCTTTCTTTTATGTCATTTCTCTATCTGCTACTGTATTATTTTGCTCTTACAACTTGCTTGTTTGCCAGTATTCCTTGCTTTCCTAGAAATCTCTAGGGCCGCTACATCCCAAGTTATACCACTTCTCTTTTCCAATAAATTCATGGATAAACTTCACATAGTTAAATACCAGAAGGAAAGAAAAAAAAGGCATTTTATTAGTGTTACCGTATTTGTTCGAGCACGGAAGTGAACGAAGTCACGCAGGAACTCCAGGGTAAGCCTGGTTTTTGGAAGTGGATACTTGGCTGAATCTACAAGCCCAACCTCAAGGACCTTCTCAACCCTAAGCTCCACGCTCTGCTTAACTCCCTCAGGCGGCTTCTTTAACTCGCCCTCCATGAGCACGCTGGTCCCGGTTGGCGTGAGCTGTGCGAGAGAACAGACACCCGCGTCCACTATAACTTGAAGATTCGCAAGGCACGAACCATCATTGAGTTCCAGAAATGCAAAAGCACCCTTCCCCTGCTCCCGCCCCGTCTTCACCCAGCCGCCGACGACAACCCGACGGCCGACGAACTCTTCGGCACCGTTTAATATGGTTTTGATGAAGACGCGTCCATGGGATTGCTCCAGCGCCGGATCGGCAAGGGATGCCGCTGCCATCTCAGTCGTCACCTTTTCGGCAGCGCCGTCAGCCTCGGCCATGAGAGCGCTGCTTCGAGGAGTGGGAGATGGAGATTTATTCTGCTAGGGCTGCACACGCCGGCTATACCGAGTTTGTGAAAAATCGGACCGAAAAAAGAAAAAAAAAAATTCAGGATTCAACGAATTCGACCAGTTCAATCGAGGTCCAATTCAATGACATAGGTAAATAATAAAAATATTTTAATATATATTTAATTTATATATAAATGTATAATTTAATATAAATTATTATTAATTTATTTTAAATATTTTAATATGATTTATATGTATAAATTATATAACTATTTTATATTTTTAATTTTTAATTTAAAGATTTTCTCAATGAAATAATAATAATATAATTTTCATGCAAAAATATAAATTTATTACTAAAAAATAAAAATAATAGTTTTTATAATTTTAAATTTGAACCAATTTTAAAATTTTATTCATATTTAATATAAATTTAATTCACATATAAATTTATAAATTTAATATTAACTAGTATTATTTTATGTTATATACTTATATATAATTTATATCTATATATTATGTATCAAAATTTAGTTGAATATTGTATACAAATTTTTTTCAAAAAAAATCCTCTTGAAAGTATTCTGTCATGCACATACATGACACAGCTAGTTGTTTAGTCTCACATCATTTTGGAGTTTTTTCTTATGTTTTTATATAGTTTTCCTTCTTTCCATGAGTAAACGGACACATTGGAGAAAAATTATTACGTGTAATGTCTGAAGGTCCATATGGATGTAACTTTGATTTTAATTATCTTAAAGTTATAATGATAAATATATAATTGGGAGCTAATTTAATTATTACAAATTATAAAATTAGTTATTTAGATGTTAATTATCAAATTACTTATTGTATTACAAATTATTTAATTATGTTTTTAAACCTTAATTAATTTGTTCATTAAGTTTAATTTTAAAATTATTTAACTAATCCTCATATTAATGATTTAATTAATTATTTTAGTATCATTTATTTAGTTTTAATTAGAAATTATTTAACTCGTACTACTAATTGGTTAGTTAATTTAAATTAAATTATTTTATTATATTTATATTATTTAATTCATATAATTAACTATTAATATTTAAATTATGTTAATAATGTTTTAATTAATTTTTTATTTACGAGGTTGCATAGGATTTGCTTTTAATCTTCTTTCCATTCGTTGTTGTCACTTTTTCTCATCGTCAATTTCTTCATGTATGCTTCAGTTCCACGTGTTGTGTGTGCTTTGCACGAAGGGAGTTTGCTCGTTGCTTCACCTTTGAAGGCCCATATCGAAAGTCATGATGAGAGCTCGCTCACTGCGTAGGTAACCTTTGCCTCCTCCTTCCTTCACGATAGGAGCTAGCTAGCTCGCAAGCTCATAAATCTCGTTGTCCATAAATTCTTAAATATGTCAAACCGAGGGATTTACTAAATCCCGGATTTACAGATTTACTAAAGACAAGGATTTGCGAAGCGCTCGAAAACCATTTGGCAAGATATACCGTAAATCCGAGCTTAATCTGATACCAAACAGCCCCTAAGATGCGATTCTTTGAGTTGATTCCATTTGGCAAGGTGTACCCTCTCATATTTTTGAATCATATAAAACGAGGAGGAGATTAACTAAAAAAGATGGACGTAAGAAAGAAAAGAGAGAAAAAGGAAAATGTTCAAAACTTAAAAACCAACCGCTTAGATCATGGAAGTCATAATTGATGTAAAAAAATTGCATCTACTTATAGATGATGGATTACATTGATGTTAGTGGCGATAAATATGGTAGGTGTCAACCATTGTGATGATTACATGAATTAATCTAATAAGCAATGAGGTGTGTATATTAATGATGACAACAAATAATGAAGTTAGCATACAAAAAGTGTAATCAGGTTGCAATGGTCAGGAGATTGTAGTGGAGTGATAGTATTTAGGAGACCTTTGTAAGAACATGAAGACCAAAAGATCGTCTTTGAGTGATGTTGAACGACCGTAGTCTGGTGATGACGATTGAAGGATTGATTAAATGATGCAGTGGCAGCAATGGTAAAAGAACTATTATTAAGTCATAGTAGTTAGAGGATTCTAGTTGTGTGATGGTGACCAGAGGATTGTAATTTTGTCACGATAGTCTCATTCATAAATGTAAAAGCTACCGTCACCATAGGTCCATAGCCTGTTAACACATGTGATAAGCTAGAAAGCTTATATAAGCCAAGCGACTTATAATCCACTGCTCCACCTCCTCTGCAGCGCATCATTACAGGAAACGGATTCCACCAGCGCCGCCTGACTCATCTGCAATATCTGATTTCTCCAACTAACTTGATGCCTTTTCCTATTTTTAAATACTCAAATGTTATTACAGAGATAGCTGGAGAAATGAATATACCAAAGTTTCATATTCCTCTGTTCTGCTTCTTCTTCCTTCTCAGTTTTAAGTTCTGCTTTGTCTAACCTTGTTACTGCAGGTTATTACATAGCCCACTACATCTAGTTGCATCTTCCTATTGGTTATTACTACCATCACCACCATAGCCCATAGTTGCACTGCCTATCACCCATCATCATTATTGAGCTTTACAATGCATTCAATTGACTTTAAATAAAAAATATTATATTTCTTTTATGTTCATTAAAATAATTCTAAATATTTTACATTCATTAATATAATTCTAAATAGTTCATATAAAAAATACTTTATTTTATCCTGCCGAAATTATAGTCTTTCGTTAGGATTCACCATTAGTATCAAATAGAATGATGGTTGAGAAGGGTTAGTTGAATGAAGCTAGAAGATGCGCGCTACATGGTCACCATGCTGAGATGAACATCATAGGTGTAATAACTCTTAAATTTTTAAAAATAAGTTTTGACGTACAACAATAAAAAATTATTCAATGAGTCGTTATAAATCCAAATTGTAAATTGTATTCACCATAACATATATATTGTGATGCTATAATTATATATTTTTTCTTAATTTTTAGGCATTGCTGCAATTCGTTATGAAATTGACATATATCAGTACAAGTGAGATTTTTGAAACCGTTAAATGATCATTTTATAAATTTTTTGCCAAATCATTTTAAATATGCTTAGCTAATTTATGAATATATTTATATAATTTTTGGATCCCAAATTTTGAAGATATAAGAGAATTTATGCTAAAAAATTAAACAATTGGCATAATAATATTCATGTCCTAATAAAAAAAATTAAAGCTCTTAAAAGCCATTCGTGCACATTCGTTTAAAAGAGAAGCATAGAGCGAAGAAAAAAAGGGGAAAAGAGAAGAAAAAGATCGGAGAGCGAAAGCTTATTTCGAATGGTTGCGGGTCATTTTCAGTTGTCGACCAATCAGGTAAGTTATTCGAATCAACGTATGTCAATTTATTTCTTTCTCAATATTTGAAAATACATCATCTTTTTTTTTTTTCCAAATTTTCTGATGGAATTTCTATTTCCTATTACCAAAAAATGGGTATAATTTGTATTAGTAATATTTTCACCGTGCAACTTTTTAAAAGATTGCGATTTTGAACGTCTTGAATCTTTTTTAGAAGTAATATGATTTATATCGAATTGAAAATAATCCAAACTCTAAAAAAAATAGTGTAGTACAATTAAAGTCTTAAAATAACATTTTACAAATTCTCTAGTAATTTAATTATTTTCTTAAAATATGTATTTTTGTTTAGAAGTGTTCTTTGTTGCTTGTCATTATAGCATTTTGGCAAATTATGAAATATGTTTATTCATGCATCTTTTACTACTATTCATTAAAATGTGTGTTTAACTAGTTGAAATGGGTGATTATGTAAAAAATTGAATGATCAGGTGTAGGAAGTTCTGTTTGGGTGATATATGCACATTCTGCTTTTGAGTTATTAAACTCTGTCTTCTACTTAGACTTATTGAACTCTATTTATTATTCAAAGTTATTGAACTAAATCTATTACTCAGAGTTATTGAACTATGTTTCTTGAAAGCCATAAGTGTCTGAGTTATTGAACTCAATCTTTTTGAGAGGGAAATGTGAAGTGCATGTATATTTTGCCTAAATTTTGTATAACTGCATATAATTCTCTACTCAGTTCTACTTTTAATACTCAATGAATATTTAATAAATAAAATGATGGAATTTTAGATTGGTTAAAGTGTGTCTGCTAAGCTGTTTTAGCTTACTGTGATTTCATATTATATTTTCAAATTTTGGAAAAGGGAAGGATCTGACTGAATATAGTTTCAATAATCTAATTTGAGTCTATAGGTATTTCTTTTATTAATTTTTGCAAGTTTTATTACAAACCTTTTTCAAGCATTGTGATTTTGATTATAACAAATATTATTGTGTCTGATATTACTTTCTCTTATTATGTGATATTTAGTTTTATTTTTTGTGCACTAATATTTCAGGAAATCAATCGTTCGTTCACTTGATATTTTGATCATCTTAAGGCTAGGTAGACTATGGTTATAGTCGATTTAAATTTTATTATGTATTTTCTCCTTTCTTGAGTCATATAATATAAATTTGTGGATATCATTGCTGAGTAATCTTACACACACACAGGGGGAGAGATAAAAATGTTTTTGATAGAGTTATATTTTTAAGTAATTCGTGATATACGATCTTGATTTTGTACTGTATGAACTAATTTATATTGTATGAAATATCGTGCTCTGTCAAAACCCTAGCCGCCTAAGGTTAAGGAAGATACTAATTATGTACTGATCATACAATACGATTTAGTTCATACTGTACGCCCTAATTAAAATATTTTTTTTTAATTAATCACTCGATATCAGATAATCAAATCATGGACAATTATTGTGATTGATCGTACTATACAATAGAGTTTGTACTATATGATTATATGTGTACGAAATTTGTCATCCCATAGATCATACCAATTGAAATCCATAATTTTTGTATTGATCGTATCATATGATGTCCACAATGCTGGACGATCATTCATGTATGAAGTTGGTCATCCCAAGGATCGTCCCAAACAAATAAGAGTAATTTATACAGATCTTGCTCTAAGATGATTTGATCGTACTGTATAAAATGTTATAATAGTTGAACATTTTGTTTGAACTATCTTGCTGGATGAGTCTTTAATACACTGATTGTATTATACAATACAAACATATTTAAGACATATCTCTTAAAATTTAGGTTTTTTAAAAGCCCACTATTTAAGAATTTCTAATACTTTTACTAGATTTTTTTTTTGTTCTTGGGTTGACCTAGAGAAGGAAGATATAAGAGCTTTGAGAGAGATAGATCCATGTGAGGAGGACTTGTGAGGGATTCATAAAGGTTGCTTCAAGCAAGGTTTCCACCATTTTCATCAAGCTTCTTTATTAGTTCATTGGTGGCTCTCTGGAGACTTTCATCAAAATTGGATCTGAGGTTCTCTACCTACTTCAAGAGAGAGTAAAAATATTTCCAGGTTCTTTACCTACTCCAGGAGAGAGTAAAAGGATTCAAGGTACTCTGCCTCATTAAGTTGGTGGAAAGATTTTGTAAAGGCTTCTCCGCTTTGTTATGGGGGTAAAATGAGATACACTACTTTTTATGCAATACCTCGAAAGGAGGTTTTCGGGTAGTAGACGTTAGTCAAGCTGATCGAACCACTATAATTCTGGTGTGCTATTTCTATTTACTTTTTGACATTTAATTTTCGCATTATTCTGTGTTTGAAATCTCTAATTTTGGTTATTGTGAACTTAGTTTTGCTTCCACGTAAATTATTTGTTTTAAAATATTCAAAAGATTTTAAAAATTTTTATTTTTTCCTTAAGAAATTTTTAAAATAATAAATTCACCTCCCCTCTTGGTTAGCCTCAAGTTAGTTCATAAAGGTTTAACAACCCTCACGAACTTTCACATTCATGACAAGTTTTATTGCTTTATTCACTAACTATTGTTTATAGTTATGCCTTGTTATTACATGTCTTTTTAATGATGCCCTATGATTATATATATCATTTTGATGATGAAGAAAAAAAAATTTCAAGAAAAATTTATTTTTATTTATTTGACCGTTTTAGTAGATTTGTGGTCCATTATTTATTTAAAGATGTATATTGAAAGAATATCTATAAAATTTAAAAGATTAGATATTTAAATTTTATTGTCATTGTTCAATATAATAAGATATGTCTCATCAATGGATCTTATTGGGTTGGGTTGTGATACTTGAAGTTTGTTAAGAGGATGGGCCAGTGTGGAGCAGAAAAATGGTTTAGGTTGCGCCTTTGAGGTGAGAAGGGGTAAGTAGCATAGACTTTAAATTGGCTTATTTAAGAGAGATATTTTTATGGATGTAATGTGTTGTAACTATATGACATATCTAACTTAAGAGGCTTATCTCTAGCCAAGATGTAAAGATTTGTCCAACTGAGAGAGGCGCTTGTGAGATTTCCCTTACTATGGGGAGGGAGAATGCTTGGAAGGTGTGACCAATGCTGGACGTCGTGCTTTAGTCTTGAGGTCCTTCCTAGTTCCTAAGTGAATCTCTCACACTATTCTGAGAGAGGAGTGGACCCTCCTTCAACTCAACTGAAACGTAATCTACAAGACACATGTGAATGAGTATCTGCACATGTAGTTATGAGCGTACATTATCGACCTTTAGTGTAATCAGCTTGTACTCTTTTCTTAAAGCAGCATATGAACATGTAGGGTGAGCAATCACTTTCTAATTATGTATTTTGAACCTTACTCAAGCATTCAATATCTATTATTTTAAATAAATAACATGAAAGTGTATTGTAAGCCTTATACTTTAGCTAAAGTTATATGATAATTATACAAGCAAGGGTGTCAATAATTAATCAAACCCGCCAACCCGATCCGAACCCAACTAAAAAAATCTTGATTCAATTGTCACATTTAATAAATGGCTCGGGTTTGGATTGGGTTTTAGAACCTATTTATTAAGTTGGTTAGGTCTGGATTGACTCGACAAATGAAATATGACTTGAAAATGATATGTTTAATATATTTTTTTCTTACTTTCTTACATGTGAGTATAGCCTTATTATGTTTAATCAAATATCATAAATTTTATAATAAGTTATAAAAAAAAATAAACAAAATTGGGTTAATGAGTCAGGTTCAGGTTATTTTAGTTGCTAGAAATGCCAGGTTAGTGTTTTTGATCTATTTATTAAAAAAATCGGGTTCAAGTTTATTAGATTCGGGCCACGCGTAATTTGAAGTCGGACTTGAACCCAACTAATCTACTCATTTGACACCTCTATATATAATGTTCCATTTATAATAAGGTTTTCATCGTATACTTGATCATTAATAAAGACCACATGTTAATATCACATATTAACTTACAATAATGAACACGTAGACTTACAAGTAGCATTGACTTCATCATTCCTTCAACTTGCATGTACAAATGATATAAACTTTCATTTATACTTGTACTTGACTTCAAGACAAAATACATGACTTTATGCAATTTAAATAGTAACTTTATTTATTTATTTTTTTCTTTTTTTATATAGAACCTTTAGACTCTTCTCTATAAGTCATGTTAGGTCTCGCTTACACTTCATCCTCAACAATCTTTTATATATATATATGCCAGTGAACTATACAAGTAAAACTTCCACTAGATTAATGTAGTATCTTATTCATCATATAACAAATCCTTTATGCATATCAATGCTTCAACAATATCATGATTTCAATAACTATTATATTGATCAAGAATTCAACCACTATTTCTAAAAGCACTTTCAGAAGCAACATTAGATATTAGAATGCACAAACCATTCATAGCCATGACAAATGCTTCATGTATTGATTATCTTTCCAATACTGTACAATATCTTATTCAACTTTTCTATCATGTTTAGGCTTATTAAGATACATTTCAAGTTCACACTTTCTAAGCATTGTAACATTTTATTCAAAAGAATCATAATCCTCTATGGACGCTAATACATATACCGCATAAAGTACAAAATTGCTAGTTTTTGGATAAAAAATTGGGTCAACCCGACCCGACAGAAATGACCCGGGGTTGACCCAAAATTGATAGTTTTTGGATAAAAAATTGGGTCAATCTTCGATTTTAGAGTCAAAAATGAGTTTTCGTGTCAATTTCGGGTCATTTTCGGGTTGCTGGGTCAACCCGAACCCGACCCGATTTTTAAAAGGGGTTGATTTGTTGAATCCGAACCCGACCCGTTTCAGATCCGGGTTGACCCGAACACGAAATTTTTAGGTAGGATTCAGGTTAGGTTTCGGCTCGTGTAAAAAATTGACACCCCTAGATTTACAGTTAGATATTTGGTTCCATGTGATTTCATATAAAAAGGAATTTAAAAATTATATTAATATATCTTATTTAATTTCTTCAAATAATATTAATAATTTTACAGTCCAAAACCCTCGTCTTTCCGCTCCAAAATTGCCGAACCCATTCCGAAACGACAAAGAAGCCAGGTGGTCGTGAGGGGGGCCGCTACACAAGACGTCGAGAGTACCAGCGGTGTGTGATGCAGTGTTAACGAGACTTTGCTGGAGTAGAAACAAGATTTAAGATTTGTAGGATTATGCCAAATCCTGCTGCCAAACAGCCCCATGAGAATTTAATGGTTTGTAAATCCCTCCCAAATCAAATCTTAGTTGCCTAAATCGGCCCCTTGGAATTGGCCTAACTCGGAAACGGCACTGATATTGCCCGCCATCGGCTGTGCCATTACGGGGCATCTTCACCTCTTCGCCGTCCTCTACATCAATCTCTTGTCGGTGAGATGAACGCGGGCAGTGCGGCAAAGCTCATCGTGGAAGCTCTGCTTCAGCGCTTCCTTCCGCTTGCTCGCCGCCGCATAGAGACCGCTCAGGCCCAGGTAAAGCTCCTGCACCGTGATTATCTCATTATGGTGGTCGAACATCTCCATTGGGGAATGGGTGTGCCACCTTCGCCGTGTGCAGACACTTCTCTCGGTCCCGGTTATGTCTTCGTACGCGAAGAATCCTGCTATTTAACCTCATCCGTGGGGAGCAAACCCTAATCTCCTATTTCTGTGCCTGTTCTTTTATACTGATCGGATTCTGCTTGATGAATTTGTTGATTTACCTTGTGGGTTGGGCATCTTGTCTTTATGAGAATCATTCGAAAATCATGTTTTTTATACCCTAGCTTTAGAATTTTATGTTTTGTGATTTATTTATCTTTGAGTTCGGAGGTTTGCTTGAAAAGCTACTCTATGTAAGTTTTTCTTGCTCCATGCGTAGGTTTGTATGAGCGGAAAGATTGTGACGTAGAATAGGTAGCAATCTGTTGGTTGCATTGTATCAGATTGGTTTAGTAGTTTTATGTTTTATCCGTTCTTTGATACAGATTCTTCAGTTAAAAAAAAAAAATGCAAGTTTCGTGAATTTTAGTCTTGAAGGCCACCAGTTTACTTCCCTGGGAAGTCCATATGAAAAGCCAGTCACTGTAATGATCTACATATGATATTTGTTGATTTAGATAAAACATATGATAAAGTTCCAACTTCCAAGAGAAGTGCTATGGAGAGTTCTTGAAAAAAAAGGAATTAATAACACTTATATTCAAATCATTAAAGATATGTATGCAGGAGCTATTACTTGTGTTCAAACACAAGGTGGTTTGACCAAGTATTTTCCTATTTCTCTTGGATTACATCAAGGATCAGATTTAAGTTCATATCTTTTTGTTTTAGTCATGGATGTTCTCATTAGACATTTGCAAGAGGATGTACCTTGGTGTATGCTTTTTGGTGATGATATTCTTCTTGTTGATAAGACTAGAGAGGGAGTTGAAGGTAAAGTTGAATTATGGAGGTCAAACTTAGAGTCTAAAGGTTTCCGCTTGAGTAGATCTAAAACTAAATATATGGAGTGTAATTTTAGTCATTAATAAGAGTACCCGTTTTTGATATCTTGTATCTATTGTTCAGAGTGATGGTGAAATAGGTGGGGATATTATCAGCAGAATTCAAGTTGGATGATTGAAGTTGAGGAATGCAGCGGGCTTGTTGTGCGATAGAAAAGTCCCCCTCAAACTTAAGGGAAAATTTTATAAGATGGTGGTGAGATCTGCAATGCTTTATGGTGCCAAATGTTGGCCATTAAAAGAGAAACATAATGCTAAGTTAAGTGTTGCAGAGATGAGGATGCTTAGGTGGATGAGTGACTTTACCCTTAGAGATAGGATACGAAATGAGCATATACGTGAAAAGGTTGTAGTACCCCCAGTGGAAGATAATATTAGAGAGAGTCGCCTTAGGTGGTTTGGTCACATTTAACAGAGGCATTCCGATGACCCGGTTAGGAAAGTTGAGGTATTAGATTTGACTTATGTAGTTATGTTAAGAAAGGTAGTGGTAGACATAAAAAGACTTGATTAGAAAATATTAGAAATGGTATTTCTTTATTAGATATAAATGAGAATTTGACTTTTAACAATACACAATGGCGAAAAAGGATTCATGTAGCCGACCCCACGTACGGGGACAAAGGCTTGATGTTATTGTTGTTCTTGTTGTTGCAGATCATAACTAGTAAAAGTGCCAAACTTTTGCTTTTTCCCTGCTTTTATACTAGAAGTTCTTCTAAAAATATCTAGTGCATAACTGTCAGCCCAACAAATGGCTCAGACTCCACCGAAATAGATTCGTTGTATTATGCTTGGGAAGCTGGAACACCATCCAATAATATCATGGAATTTTAAATGCAAAAGTTAAGAAACTAAGATTAGATTGGTTATTCTTTATGACTCGTGTGTTTCGTGATTAAGAAGTCATTGCAAATATTAAATGGATGTGTAATAAAATAACAAAGGATTCTAGAAATAATTATATTTGTGTTAGGTGGAGTTTAGAAGATGCATCTATATATGTTGATATCTCAGATTTTGGCATCAACACCGTCCTAATTCAAGAATGTATCTAGTAGCATACTTCATTGAAAAATTGACATCCACATAAGAAATATAAACTTATGATCATGAGATTTATACTTTGGTCTAGAGACTTAACATTAGTTATACTATCTGTTGCCAAATATGTTGGGCTACATTATGATCAAATGGCCTTGAAGTATTTGCAATCACATAGAAAATTTTATTTTTGTCATGTTAAGTTTGTTACATATCTTCAAGACTTCACTTTGGTGGTTGGATACATGGCTCTGTTGATAATAGGTTATATTCTAACATATTTGTTTGTTAGGGTATTTGGATTTGATAGTCTTATCAACATGGAATGATAATCAATACACTATATATATATATATATATATATATATATATATATATATATATATATATATATATATATATATATATATAGTGTATTGATTATCATTCCATGTTGATAAGACTAGAGAGGGAGTTGAAGGTAAACTTGAATTATGGAGGTCAACCTTAGAGTTTAAACTCTAAAGATTTTCGCTTGAGTATATCTAGAACTGAATATATGGAGTGTAATTTTAGTAGTAATAGACCTAGTGAGGGGATTGTGACTTTGGAATATTAAGTCATTAATAAGAGTACACATTTTAGATAACTTGGATCTTTTTTTCAGAGTGATGGTGAAATAAATGGGGATATTATCAGTAGAATTTAAATTGGATGGTTCAAGTGGAGGAATGCATCGGGCTTGTTTTGTGATAGAAAAAGTCCCTCTCAAACTTAAGGAAAAATTCTATAAGATGGTGGTGAGACATGCAGTGCTTTATGATGCCGAATGTTGTCCATTAAAAGAGAAGCATAATACTAAGTTAAGTGTTGCAGATCTGAGGATGCTCACCTGGATGAGTGGCTTTAACCTTAGAGATAGCATACGAAATGAGCATATACATGAAAAGGTTGAAGCAGCTCTAGTGGAAGATAAGATTAGACTGCCTTAGATGGTTTGGTCACATAAAATGACGGCCTTCTGATGACCCGGTTAGGAAAGTAGATGTATTATATTTGACTTCTATTAAGAAATATAGAGGTAGGCCTAAAAAGACTTGGTTAGAAAATATTAGAAATGATATTTCTTTATTAGATTTTAATTAGAATTTGACTTTTAACATGACACAATGGAGAAAAAGAATTCATGTAGTTGACCCCACGGAGTGGGACAAAGGCTTGTTGTTGTTGTTGTGATTATTATTCCATTTTTCAGCATGCTAAGGACACAATACTTAGCATTTGATATCAATTTTGACCAGTATCAAGTCCAAGGTGACTATTGGTAGACCTTTAAATCGGTTCCAATCTATGGTAAGTTTTTGACTATTTGAACGGTTGGGCACGAACATTATCTAACTTATCAATCTATCATCGTATACCAAACCCTGCTTTATACGGGCATGCCAATTACTTCTCAAAGCCCATCGAAGTTGTTCATTTCAATTAAGTCAGAATCAAGCATGTGATTAAATTTTGTGTTTTTAGTTGGTGATGGATTTCATTTAGGGTTAGAGCCATGCGACTACACAATCTCATGCCAGAGCCTTGTGACTAGTAATTATTAGTACATATACTTAGTCATTAATCTGCTAATTTGTTAGGCCGGCCCAGGAGGGGCCGGCTGGACCGGTCCTCACCTACTCGAGGCGAAACCGCACGGGTCGGGCGGATTCGAGCGGCTCAAGCAAAACCGACGGGGGCCAAGGAGGAGTTTTGGGAGGGAAATTTTGAATGCGAGGGGCTGTTTAGACATTTTGTAAAACTCCTTTATGGTTAATTAGGAGGTTAGGAGGAAAAGGGGGGATTATCTTGAATTTGAATTATTTTGAGATCTAGGGTTTCGTGTTCTTGGGCTCTTGGCTTTGCCAGAGATCGTTGGAGAGTTATTCCTTCCTCTCGAATTGAAGGAAAGTTGTATCTTGCAAGTGCTTTTAATCCTCTATTGAAATAAAAGTGTTTGTTTCGTTTTCCTACGAGTTTCTATTGCGTTTCTCCCAATTTTCTCCGGTTTCCTGCTGTTAACTGCTGTGGACAGCAGTTTTGATGTTGAAGTTTCACCGATTTGGGTTATGATTACTTGCGAACTCAAGTATTTCCTATCAAATTGGTATTAGAGCATCGTTTTGGGACCATCGGAGGCTGAAATACTGATGTAGACAAGGGGGGGGGGTCAAAACAAGTTGAGTTTTCTTTTAATTTCTTGCCTTGTGTCTTTTCATCTTCCCCCTCTCCTTTTCTTCATTATCTTGTCCTTTCATCTTCCATCTTGTCTTTTGGGCTGCTTGTTGGTTTCATATGGGCTTTGGCTATTTTCGGTTGGAGCTTTAGTTGTTGAATTTTTAGTTGGTGCAAGATCATTAATATCTAGTAGAAGTGTAGCTCATTATGAGCTGATGTTTAGTTATAAAATTAAGGTTGGGAGCAAGATTTGGTGGGTGGAACTTGATCTTTCACATTCTTCTTGAAATTGAGTTGCTGCAGCCTTTTTCTTCTCTGGAAATGTCCCTCACGGGCTGCTGCTGCTTCGGGTATGGTGTGCCTCTTCGGGTGCTGTTTTCTTTACTGATTTGACATTCCTTTGTTGACCGAGAATTGTGTGCCGCCTGGTTTCCTGTGCTGATTCCGCGGCTTGTGCTGTCCTGGCTGGTTCCGTGGCTTTGCTCATTGGAATTTTAAGTGGCTCTTGGGATTTCAGCAGGAATGACTCTTGGCTTTTCGTTTCTATATGGAAATTGAGGGGTTTTTGGGGCTGTTTTGGGACAGATTTCTGGACAGTTTCATGTACAGAAATCTGGACAGATTTTTTTTGTCTTTTCATTTTCTCCTTTTAATTAAATTAATTAGTGGTTGTAATGGCTGTTTGAATTCCTTCTTTTGTGCCTATAAATAGGAGTTTGTGGCTGTTTTAGAAATATATGTTATATGATGTGATTTTTGGAAAGAAACCTGAGTGGTTTTTGCTTTAGAAATCCTGCGGGCTCTTTCTAAGCTTCTTCCCCTCCTCCTCCGGAAATCCTGCGGGCTCTTTCCAACCTTCGTCTCGACTTCTAATCTCTTTCTTCTCTCTGCAAGTTTACACCCCACCTGTATCCTTCTTCTTTTGGAAAGCAAGTTTAGGGTGTCTTGTTTGAGTCAAGTTTGTAAGAGTCTTTGTTTGTAAGTCGTTTAATTTTAAGAGTTGTAAGTCTTTCATTTTATATAAGTAAAGTTTGTTTTGTTTAAATTGTCTAGAGTTTATGTGAGTTCTTGATATTTTTCTAGATCCTAGAAAGAGTAATTTTTTGTGATAAAAAATTTGGGTCCCTCTCCCAAATTTTTGATTGCATCAAATCCTGAAATTTCAGTGGGTTTTTTGGCATTCAAAGGAAGATTTTTTGTGACTCGTAGAAAGAAAAATGCCCGGAAAGAAGATCGAAGTCCTAGAAGGCGAATTTGACCAATTAAAATCAGATTTGGAGGAAAAATTCTTTGAAATCACCGCCAATAATGAAAGGTTGGATGGGAAGTTCATGGCTATGGAAGAGATGATGAAGAAATTACTTGAGATGAAGACTAATCCGACGGCGTCGGAAGCAAGAGAGACTATCGGCGACCATGACGTAGGAGGAAATCCGAACCCGCTTCGGGGGAGGAGGAATCCGGCAGTAGAGATCCTTGAGGGAGAGGACGACATGCCACCTCTAGAGCCACTTTCTAGAGAGGAGATGAGCATGGGAAATGATCGAAGAGGTGCTGATTTTGGCGGTAGAAGAGAGGAATTCCAGCGTCGAGGTGCTGAATTTCAGCGTCGAGGTGCGGAATTTGAAGGTAGGAGAGGGGAATACGACGAAAGTGCAGATTTTGGCGGAAGAAGAGAAGAATTTCAGCGTCGAGGTGCTGATTTTGAAGGGGAAGAGGGGAATATGACGACGGATTCGGATACCATCGTCGGAGGGAGGACCGGGACACTTGAGGTGCACTTCCTCTTCGAGGAATGAGAGGTTATGGAGGATACTCAAGTTAAATTTAATAATCCCTGAAAAAGAATGCATGTGTATATTGTCTTATTAAACATGAAAAAGGTGAATAAATATTAGAAGAATAATAGAGAGTAGGCTGCATGATGTGAGTTGCAAAACTGGTATGAATTGTCCGCCTATTAATGAATGAAAATTGGTGGTTGAAATTGTTTTAATCGTTATGAAAAGAGGAAAAAACTAGAAAATGATGGCAGAAAAAAGAAGAATAAATTATGTTTTTTATTACTTACCCTTTATATAGCGCATCTTTGCGCCATATCAGTAAGTGAAGTAAGAAAGAAAATCACATTGTTTAGTGGATGATATTGAGGTTAGGGAAGGCACATGCCTTATGTTCTTAGCACGTGATGTTAGGTGCCATTGAGGCCATCACTTTTTTATCCACGCATTGGTTTACAAACAATAAGGCTCGGGTGGCTTCGTTGACATCTCAAATGTATCTCTTTTATGGTATGAATTTGTCACTTTTTTTCTGTTTATGCATTTCCTATGCATGTATCGTGCTTTCTGATGTTCAAACAATATATTTTTTCATGCATGTCATTTGATGTGGCAAGGTATTTAATCATATATATATATATAAAGTTTTGTTTCTCACTTTTTTTCATGCATTCATTTTGTTGTATTGCATGTATCGCACTTTCTGATGTTCAAACAATATTTTTTTTTCATGCATGTCATTTGATGAGGGAAGTTATCTAATTCTCATTATAAATATATAAAGATTTGTTTCCCTTCCCACTTTTTCATGAATTCTTATTGTTGTATCATGCATTTTTTTCCAAACAATATTTTTGTGCTT
This sequence comes from Dendrobium huoshanense, assembly GCA_016618105.1. Lineage (NCBI taxonomy): Eukaryota > Viridiplantae > Streptophyta > Magnoliopsida > Asparagales > Orchidaceae > Dendrobium > Dendrobium huoshanense. The sequence continues at coordinate 84,885,930 of CM028358.1, forward strand.
TGTGTGTGCCATTTGATAGGAGAAGGTATCTACTCTCTCTCTCTCTCTCTCTCTCTCTCTCTCTATATATATATATATATATATATATATATATATATATATATATATATATATATATATATATATATATATAATGTTCAGTTTTCTTAAACATTTCAGGATGGGCAATATCTTCGTCCTTCTGACCCAGCTTATGAACAAGTATTGAACTCATTGGCAATGGTTGCTCGGCACACTCCTGTACCGCTTTTGGAAGCTCTTTTAAGATGGAGGGAAAGGTAGTTTAACTTTTACATGTGTTTTTCATTTAATCTTTTAATCTGTACATATTGAGTTTTATGTCTTTTGGCTTATGTTGAACTGGTAGGTTTTATCAATTTGATTTGTAGATTAGATGAATGCCTTCAAATCATTCATAGTGGTGATGAACTTCCATTTACTAGTATATGAACTTTTACTTGTGTTTTCTCTAGCTTAAACATTTAGATTAGCTCGTTTATGGTAATTTGTAAGGTGTCTTTCTCTTATAAATATGATATGTCTCATGCTTGTATAGAAATTGGGACCTTTATTTGCATTCAATTCTGGTGAGGCTTGTGCACTTTATACAAAATGCATGAATTGGATGAGTCTGTAGATTAAGTGCCAAAAGATTATGAAAGCTTATACATAAGCCTATGGTTAAACATGACTAGAGCTCGTAAATTCTCTAATGGATTAAAAACTATTGAATAGTAAATCATATAATGCTCTTAATTAGGCTAAAAACACTTTGTTAGTTAAGGTCGATTTAGATTCTTCCCCTTCAACAAACAACCACCGAATATCTATAAAGTTCTTTTGGACGAAGCAACCCATGCTGCCGACAAGGGTCCTTCAATTTGGTTGAGTTGACTACGTCCTTTGATTAAATAGACCATGGTCCATGATAATCTAGAATGATGTAATCATGTAATATTGATTCGGTTCTTCATCCTTCCCACACCATCCATTTTAAGCTATACAATAATTTTTCTCTATCCTAAAACAAAAATCACTGCTATTAAATATTTTGCATTGAACGACTAGTCATTATGGGAAATTCTATTTCGTCACTTGGAGTAGTGATTAACCTTAGAGGTTTGCATCTATGAGAAACATGTAACAAGATTTTAAACTTTTTGTAAAATAAGGTGAAAATTTAGGTGATGTTTTATCTACAATTTAATATGCCTTCATAATATTTCACTTGGAATGCACAGTAAAGCCTCCTAGCATGAATTTTCAGAGCCCACACTTTATTTATTTTAACTTCATCTTATATGCCCATGCATAGACGCTTATATTCTAGCAATACAATACCAAAAATATCTATAAATGGGAGTGGTTGGTTGTTTATTTTGATTTATTAGAATCTTAACAGCCTTTGCCCGATTTCTGCTGTGGAAGGGAAGGTTTGAATTTGTGAAGAGATTCAGCTTAAGAAACTACAAACATGAATCATATATGCCTTATACTTCATATGCCATATATTCAAGCTTCAAAGAAGTCGAGGAACATAGTAGCTCGGCTGGCTAAGTTGAGGAATGAAGTTGCTTGACCTGAAACTAGGAAAACTTTGTTCTGGGAAAGAAAATGGGTTAGTTTAGATTGTTCTTCAGGAGTGACGGAGATTTGACTGTTTTTCTTTTTTTCTTAGAGGATTCTCTTGCTGGAGTTATCAATTTGTCACAGCTAATGGGCTTGAACCAGGGAATTGGCATGTCCCAACTACTTGCTTGGAATTGAAAGTTGTTAACATAAATTTCATTTGCTTAAGCCAGCTTGCCAATGGATTAGAAAGGAATTTATAGAGTTACAAGAATTGAAAAAGTAACTGAAAGCAATGCATGTGTCACAAAAAATGATAGGCCAAACCATAGAAAACTTTGCTTAAAATCCATTGATAACTGGAGCCTTACTCAGTGGTAGTGAACACAACCTTCTGTTGCAAATTGAAGTTTTACTTGATAGAACCAGACTGTTCCATACACTCTTTCTTTCCTGCCTCTAGTAGATAAGTTGAATTGAACAACGACCCAGTAGTCAAGATTGCGCCTTTGACCTAGAGGTCTACCGGTTCATTTTCTCATCACTAAAGAGACGCTCAAGAAATATCTCGTTCTGGTATCTGGAATTTCTGAAGATTTTATATGCTCTCCATTGCTCGAGTATATGGCTTATCTGGTGAGAGTGTATAACTTTAATCATAGGGTGTAACTTTCTAGCCATTTAGCTTCTGAAAAACTTATGTAGAACTTTTTCATTATTTCATTTGGATTGAATGACATCCATAAAGGTCAGCCATTCTAATCAAATTAACTCTATTTAAGAACTTTACATGATTATTTTATTTTATCTTCTTGCATTTGGATGCAATTAGAGAGAGCCGCCATAGATGATTTGGCACATAAAACTATAGCCTCTCGATAACCCCGTTAGGAAGGTAGAGGCATTAGATTTGGCTTATCTTAAAAAAGGTAGAGGTAGACCTAAAAAAACTTGGTTAGAAAATATTAGAAATGACCTTTCATTATTAGATTTAAATGAAAATCTGACTGCTTAACGTGACACAATGGAGAAAAAAGATTCATTTCGCTGATCCCACGTAGTGGATAAAGGCTTGTTGTTGTTGTGGTGTTTGGATGCAATTACTTCAATATAGTTTTGTTGGAGGTGAAAATGATAAATGCGCCATATCAAATGTGTAAAATGATACTTAGAATATGGCTTTAATCATTTTGTATTATTAACACTTGGCTAGCATGAAAGGTACTATTTACCACTTTTTCCACTTTATGATCAGACCTACTTAATAATCAATGTATTTGCATGAATCCACTCCCGATGCAGATGTGGTTACATACATGAACTCCTTCAAAAAAATAAATACAAGGTAGGATGTGTGGAATATAGCAGACCAGGGAGAATTCATAGCGTTGTAGAAGTTTTATTGTTGTAAAATTTATATGACAATGTTGTTATGGTTGTATAATTTTCTATTGGCTTATTGGAAAGATGTCTTGTATTCCGGGCCTAGGGTTTTATTTATGTGCATAGGCACGTCTTCACTCCTATGCTGAAAATGGGCAGTCCCCAGAAGCTCAATGTGAAAGACAGACTAGGCTCTTTGTTCTGAAAAAGCTTTAGTAGTTGGGCTGGATGTTGATAATTAGACATGCTTATTTATAACCATGAATCATTTTCCCAACTATCCTTGGTAACTTTCCGTTTATCTTATATTTTTGAAATTGCAAAAATGGGTGCTTAATGGAAATGCAAGTTTTTCTGAAAATATTGATGAGTGAAATATGCATATGGCTTATTAAATTTCCTTGGTTGGGTTTCAGTGAATCTCCTAAAGGTGCAAATGATGCTTCCACTTACCAGAAAAAGGTCATTACTTTTATTGTTTCCTTATACTTTCATGTTGTCTTGAAGGTGCATTTTTCACATATTATCAATAATCCTTTTATGTACTTGTTTAATTGAATATTTACAATTAAAAAAAAATGGTGGACATATCATGCAAAATAAAAATAAAAATTTATCTGTTTATCATTCATTAGTGTTTAAATATTCATTATTCTATGGAAACAAAAATTGCATGATTGTAAGAACTGCCGACTCTTTTCACAATCATCTTCTCACGTATTCCGGTCAGCTATGGTGATTACTGTTGAATTTCCTTTCCCAATCTATAGTTCTGATAATTTTGTAATTTTGAAGGTGCAACGTAGAACTAGTCGTTTGAATTTTTTAAATTATCATTTACTATTACTTTTGCGTACTCTTTTATGTTTTTTCCTTTCCGTTGGTGCACATGAGAGGAAGGACAAGGAAGAAAACACAAGTTTTGAGTGTGAAAGAGGGAAGCCACATTTTTTTGGTTTTTTGAAGACATAATTAACATAATAATATTCCAGGGCATTGTGAACTTTTCTATTGAGGCTCTGATGTGAAACCAGGAATTGTTTTATAGAAGTTAATAGAATTTCGTTCGCGTAATGAAAATACAATCCAAGGCTTCTCAAATTTGACGCTTCAATAAAGGTCTTAGAAGTCAACAAAGTCTAGGCAAGTTGCTACAACTAAATTTGCAAGATTTATAAAATAACAACTTCAATAATAAGCAATGAAAATGAATGGCCAACTAGAATCCGGCGGTTAACAAAGCGATTGTCTCACCTTGAGGCTGCACTCATTTACCTACGTCTAGGCTTGTTGGAAGAAGAATAACCACACAAGTGATGAGATCACTCCGAGGGCGATGGTGCCGTAGATCCGTAGGGAAGGAGAGGACGGCTTCGACGTGGAGGTGGTATGTAACGACGCCCTTCGATGATCCACGTGTAGACGGAAAAATGATCGTTGATGGCCTCCACTAGAGCGGGTAGGATCCGGTCCAAATATTCTTCGACGGTGTCGTCGAAGTCAAAGCCGACATCAAAGAAGGGAGATCTGAGGATGTTAACTCGTCCGCGGTTGTCGTACTCAAACCCGAAGTTCCACTCGGGTTCCTCCATACATCATTGAGAGGAGAATGAAAGGTTGCCGCAAAGAATTCTCCAAAGGGAAAGGGGTGTTCGGCGGATTGTAGAGAGGAGGGGAGGCCGGCGGTGGGATTAGGGTGAGGGGAGAAGTAAATTTTAGAAAAAAACTGAATTAGATTTCAGTTTTAGGGATTTTGGGGGGAAATAACAATGAAATTTGAAATCACAATTAAATGCAATTAAAGCATTAATTGAAAAATTTCGGGTGAGGCCAATGGGGAGCCGACGGTGGGGGGAAGAGGGGAGGAATTTAAAACTGAAGTTATTTTCAGTTTTAATAAGATTGGAGTGAAATTTATTTGCATTCAATTTAAGATTTCAAATCACATGAGGGGATTGAGCACCTACCTAATTAGGGAGCTTGATAGGGGGCCGGCGGTATAGCTAGAGAGAGGAGGGCTTGGAGAGAGAGGGAGATTGATTTCCAACCATGACATGATGACTAGGATGAGTTTTAAAGAAATCCAAATTATTTTAATTTGAATTTGGATTCATTCCAAACTTTCCATATATAGACTCTTCCAAATTAGGAAAGAAAATTGAAATTTGAAAATCAAATTTCTATGAGAAGTGGAGTGGGAAAAGTGGGGAGGTGGTGGGGTGGAACAACGGTCGGCGGCGGGGTGGTTGGCCGTGGGGAGGGGGGGTGGCCGGCGGCGGGAATCCCAATGAAGGGGAGGTGGCTAGGGTTAGGGAAATTTCGTGGAGCTTCTTATGAGAAGGAGATGGTGAACAAAACAAAATAAAACTAGAGAACTCACTAAGAGATCTCAATGGAAGAACTCACCAAGAGATCTTTTCATGCACTCACAAAGAGAACAAAAGGGAGCAAATTTTCATTTATTAAGCAATAATCCTCCAATACAATGACAAAGCCTTTATATAGGCTAACTAGAAATAAAAAAAAAAACATAAAGACGACAACGCCCTTGGGCTACAATAAGTACTAATTCCCTCATAGGGGTACAAAAAGGAAAAACATGAAATAAAATGACATGAATAAAATAAAACATCAAAAATAAAGACTCTGAATCATGGCCGTCGATCGGCGTCTCCGGCGATGGTACACGTGTCGAAATCTAATGTCCCCATCAGACTCTGAAGCATCTTGTCATAGATTTAAGGTAGTCTAACGTTATTGTTGCAATGGGTAAAGGCTTTATTTAGATGCTAAATCAGTCTTTGTGCGCCATGGCTAGAATATTTAACTTCCTCTTTGCCGCTGTAAACAATACTGTTCGGGATTAAGGGGAGTGGGAAATTGCTATATGGGCATCTAAGCTCCTTAGTTGCAATTTTGTGTCATTCATTGTGCGTTTTTTGATAGAAAAAATATATTTAACTTAAGGCATATGATTGTATGGACCTTTCAAATAAGCATTGTGCTATCTGCAAAATGTATCTATGGGTTTCTTAAACACTTTCATTTGCTATTTCAAAGGACTATTCATAAAAAAAGTTGGTAAAATATTTCAAAATTAAGGTTAAGTGAAACTTTAAAATCCTAGTCCCTAGCTGATGCAAGAAAAAATTTGGGAGAGGGCCCCAAATTTTTGCTAACAAAAGAAACTCTTCCTATAGATTAGAAGATAACAAAAGATTACAAGAACTCACTAAAACTAGACAAATTAGACATTTTATGACAAAAACAAACTTTAGTATTATAAGAGACTCTTACAGGACGCTTACAACTTTGACTTACAAACAACACATAAACATAAAAATACACCTAAAGTTGCTCTTCTTTACTTGAGATGAAAGATACAGATGAGGTGGCACTTGCGGCGAGAAGAAAGAGGTTAGAAGCCAAGACGAAGGAGGAAGACAAGCCAAGCTTTCCCAAGGAGGAGAGGAAGAGAAGTTGGACAAAGCTCGCAAGCTTTTCCAAATAAACCAGCAGGTTATGGCTTCCAAAAATCACATCATAAGCTCCTTTATAACATCCCAAACATCTCCTATTTATAGGACCAAAGAGGGCAGCCAAACAGCCCTTTTATCTTCATTAAATCCCATTAAAGTATTTCCCAAAAATCTATCTAGAAATCAGCCCAGATTTAATCCCAAAATAACACATGAAAAGCCACCAAAAAGGGGCAGCGTTCTCTCCTAAAACAGCCACCGAACAGTCACTAAAACAGCACAACATCCCACAAAAACTGCAGCAGAAAAACTGCACAGAAAACAGGAAAAACTCATGGAAATCCCCACCCAACATCCACCAAACAGCAGCCCCCATACGGTACAACAAAACCGAGAAGAGAGGCCACGGGAACCAAGCAGCCAAGCCACGAGAACCAAGCAGACAACCGCAGGAACCAAGCAGCCATCCACGGGAACCAAGCAGCCAACCACGGGAACCAAGCAACCAACCACGGGAATCAAACAGCCAGCCACGGGAACCAAAGGGGCAAGGCATTAGAAAATCAGCCAGCACAGGAAACCGAAAAGACAAAGGGGAGGAGATAAGGTAAGTGGGGAAACCAAAGGGGCAGCAAATGGGGGAATGAACCTCAATTTATGAGCTAAAAAAGGCTCTCAACTAGACATTAATGAGCTGATTCTAGTAGAGGACCTAGAAGCTCCTAAATTTAAAATCCAACTTGTTTTGACCCCCCCCCCCCCCCCCCCCCTTGCCTACATCACTAGCAGTCCAAAATATCCTAGAAGCCTTATATAAGCTTCCATTGTCTATTTATGGAATGTGTAGATGGAATGAATTATCTGTAAGATGGTAAGGAATCTTTTAATACAACTTTGGATGAGATGCAAAATGAAAATATAATCATATCACTATCCACATTTCACCAACACATGTAAATATGGCAAATAATTATTGATTTTAATGTAAGGACAATAGACATGCAAAATTATCTAATAATCATAAAAAATTGAAATTTCATAAGAAAACTTACAAACATAAAATTTCAGCATCGATTAAGTTCGTACTTAAAATGAAAATTTGATATGCATCTCATTAGAAAAAGTTTCAATTCACATGCGAAAGTGATGTGATGCGTGAATTGAGTTACACATGATTAAAGAAAAGGAAATTAATTAAAGCTTAACCATTCATAATATCATGCTTCAATTCCAAATCGGATACAAGAATTTGTAGAGATCTACTTTGCTTAGGCAAAGGAATTACAATAAAATGACAACCGGGCGATTTAAGCCAATACAAAGGAAAATAGTAAAGTTAAAAACTAGCAAATTGAATCCAACAATTAATAGTGAGCTGTTCACCTTGAGGCCTCTTCTCTCGTTCCTACGAAACTAGGTTGAGCGGCGGAAGATCTTCCAAACTAGTATTGAGGTCGCCACGAGGATGGAAGAGCAAAGTAACGTCGTTGTGGAAAAGGAACGCGGAGGTGGAGGTGTCACGTGACGACGCCCTTTGATGATCCACGTGTAGACGGAGAAGTGGTCGTCAATGGAATCCACAAGTGTTGGAAGTATCCGATCCAAATATTCTTCGACGGTGTCGTCGAAATCAAATCCTACATCGAAGAAGGGTGATTTGAGGATGTCAACTTTTCCTTGGTGGTTGTACTCAAATTCGAAATTCCACTCGGATTCATCCATGCATTCTTGAAGGTGAGAATGGGTGGACGCCGCAGGAGGCTCTCTAATGGGAGGGAGAGAGGGGCGGCGGGTTGGAGAGGGGATGGGGTGGCCGGCGGATCCTGATTTGATGATTTCCGCTCTTAAGATCAACCTTAGAGAACAGTGTTGTTCCAGTCATCATGTCTAGCATGTCGTCTAGTCGTGGGATCGGAAAACGATATTTCACAGTAATTTTGTTGATAGCACGACTATCAACACACATCCTCCAAGAACTGTCTTTCTTAGGAGTTAAAAGGGAAGGAACGACACACGGGCTAAGGCTCTCTTTGATAAATCTGCATTGTAGAAGTTCATCTACTTGCTTTTTTAGTTCAGCGTGCTCCGTTGGGTTCATCCGGTAGTGAGGGAGGTTAGGCAGGGAAGCTCCAGGCACTAAATCAATGACATGTTGGATGTCCCTAAGGGGTGGAAGTTGGTCAGGTAGCCCCTCCTCTTTCCACCGCCAGCCCCCTCATTGCTCCAATCAATTAATTTTTCCTTTATTGCCCCCTTTGCCATTAATTAGAGAAATCAAATCTTTAATTTTCCCTCTCATCCCCCCACAAACTGAAATTCTTTTCAGTTTTCCAAAAGCACCTCAACTTCTCACCCTTGCTCTACCGCCGGCCACCCCATTCCCTCTCCAACCCGCCGCCCCTTTCTCCCTCCCATTGGAGAGCCTCCTGCGGCGACCACCCATTCTCACCTTCAAGAATGCATGGAGGAACCCGAGTGGAATTTCGGATTTGAGTACGACCACCAAGGAAAAGTTGACATCCTCAAATCACCCTTCTTCGATGTAGGATTTGATTTCGACGACACCGTCGAAGAATATTTGGATCGGATACTTCCAACACTTGGGGATTCCATTGACGACCACTTCTCCGTCTACACGTGGATCATCAAAGGGCGTCGTCACGTGCCACCTCCACCTCCGCGTTCCTTTTCCACAATGACGTTACTTGGCTCTTCCATCCTCGTGGCGACCTCAATACTAGTTTGGACGATCTTTCGCCGCTCAACCTAGTTTCGTAGGAACGAGAGAAGAGGCCTCAAGGTGAACAGCTCACCATTAATTGTTGGATTCAATTTGCTAGTTTTTAACTTTACTATTTTCCTTTGTATTGGCTTAAATCGCTCGGTTGCCATTTTATTATAATTCCTTTGCCTAAGCAAAGTAGATCTCTACGAATTCTTGTATCCGATTTGGAATTGAAGCATGATATTATGAATGGTTAAGCTTTGATTAATTTCCTTTTCTTTAATCATGTGTAACTCAATTCATGCATCACATCATTTTGGTATCAGAGCATGGTTACCTGGGGTGCGGACTCGACGGAGTCGAGCTCTTTTTCACCCCGGGAGAATGATGTGGACATCCAACCGTCCATGGCTATACGAGGAGCTGAAGATCAACGGCTGTCATCGTCCCATGTTATCTTATATTTTTTTTGTAATTTTTAAATTTTTATTATGAATTTTCGTTTTTACCCTCACTTAAGAGGGTCGTCCTATGTAAGCCTTATGGGCATATGTGTCTTGTTTTAGTTTCTTAGACCTATATATAGAGGCCCTTTCTTATGTAATGGGAGGATGAATTGTTAATGAAAATTTGCTTTTTGCGTTCTCTTTGTGAGTTCCATCTTTTAGATCTCTTAGTGAGTTCTTTTTCTTTTGAGATCTCTTAGTGAGTTCTCTACTTTGTGTTCTCTTTGTGAGTGCATCATTCTCCCAAATCTCTTAGTGAGTTTTGGGAAGAGCTAGATCTCTTTGTGAGTTCTAGACCTTCCTTTTTTTTGCGATCAATTAGTGTGAGAATTCAAGGAGAATCCGTCCGGATCTCATTCTTCCTTGAACTCCATCCCTTCACCCGTTTCCACCCAGCACTTCCGCCGCCCCTCCTCCAGCCCGCTCAGGCCGCCGACCTCCAGGCCATTGCCTCCCGCCAGCCAGCCACCTTCCACACCGTGGCCTCCCCTTTCCTCCCTCCTCTAGCCATCGGCTTCCCTCTCCTTGAATTTCAAAATTTGAAATTCAAATGTTTTATGGACCATTAATTGTTTCCTAAAGTAGCTCCTTAATTTACGCCATCAATTTAATGATTTTAATTTCAAATTTGAAATTCAAATTGCTTAAATTGATTGCCCTTCTAAATGGAACTTTTCTTTCCTTAAGAAAACTGAAAATTTATTTTAGATTTTTTGAAAAATCTGATATCAAATTGGTGGTCCCCACTTATTCCAAAACTCACCCCTCTCTCCTCCTTATGTGGCCGGCCCCCTCATTGGGCATAATCTCTCTCCTATCTCATTAATAGGCCCCCTCATTAAGCCTCCATAATTACCTCTCACAATTCCCTCTCATCCAATTTAATTCTCCTCATTAAATTTGAGTTTAAATTCAAATTCATCCCGCCAATTCCACTTAATCTGAAATTTAATTTCAGATTTCCATTCTCTCTCCCCAAATTGATTTGGAATTTAATTAATCTTGCAACCTAGGCAAGAAAATGGCATTTACGTTTCACATCAGTTTAGTTTTGGGAAGAGCTAGATCTCTTTGTGAGTTCTAGACCTTCCTTTTTTTTTGCTATCAATTAGTGTGAGAATTCAAGGAGAATCCGTCCGGATCGCATTCTCCGCCCCTCCTCTAGCCCGCTCAGGCCGCCGACCTCCAGGCCATTGCCTCCCGCCGGCCAGCCACCTTTCACACCGTGGCCTCCCCTTTCCTCCCTCCTCTAGCCACCGGCTTCCCTCTCCTTGAATTTCAAAATTTGAAATTCAAATGTTTGATGGACCATTAATTGTTTCCTAAAATAGCTCCTTAATTTACGCCATCAATTTAATTGATTTTAATTTCAAATTTAAAATTCAAATTGCTTAAATTGATTGCCCTTATAAATGGAAGTTTTCTTTCCTTAAGAAAACTGAAAATTTATTTTAGATTTTTGGAAAAATCTAAAATTAAATTGGTGGTCCCCACTTATTCCAAAACTCACCCCTCTCTCCTCCTTATGTGGCCGGCCCCCTCATTGGGCATAATCTCTCCTATCTCATTAATAGGCCCCCTCATTAAGCCTCCATAATTACCTCCCACAATTCCCTCTCATCCAATTTAATGCTCCCCATTAAATTTGAGTTTAAATTCAAATTCATCCCGCCAATTCCACTTAATCTGAAATTTAATTTCAGATTTCCATTCTCTCTCCCCAAATTGATTTGAAATTTAATTAATCTTGTAACCTAGGCAAGAAAATGACATTTACGTTTCACATCAAAAAGCCAACAGTTAAACATTTAAAATTATCACAATAATAAAAACCATCCAAAATGGTAGAATCTAGCCTGATGCAAGTACAAATATTATTCTCTAGAAGTAAGTCATTCACGCCTATGAAGCACTCGAAGTATACACATCCAATAAGTGCACACAAGATAAGTTGAAGTTTTATTTCAACATTTAATATCTAATGAAAATTTACATGCCTTAAGGGTCCTAGTTATATTCTACAAAGAACCTAAAAGAAAGAGTTTCTGAAAAACTGTAAAACATACTAAAACAACACATTTCAATATATCTTTTATTAATTCCAATAATAAATTTCTTCCATAAAATCTAATTTCTGATTTGCCTTAAAGAGGAATAAAACAACACTAACTAAAAACCAAATAGTTAATCAAGGAAACAAAGACGGTGCTTGATTCTAGCTTGATCAATGGGCTAAGCAGTTTCAGGATTAAAGCTTGCATTAGAGGGGACGAATGGTGGAAATAACATTCCAAATGGTAAGTAAAGTGGTGAAAGCAGCACAATAACATGCTTGTAAAGTAGTAGAAACAATGGGATGTAGCATAGCAGGAGTAGGAAGCAATCGATAACTGCATGGTGGGAGAAGGCTAGCGACACAACAAACAAGAATAATTACAAAATGAGGGAACTTAGTGGAAATAGGAATACCAATGAGGAATAATTAGCAATTCACATATGAGAGTGATTTGGAACTCTATTTGCACTAATTGGAATTCCATGGGCTCCATTAAAATCATGTACTAACAAGTTGGACTAGACATACTATTCAAAATAGAGGGCATTTTCTGTTCATATAGGAGTAGGCATTATATGAATAATACAAACTCATTTTTAATACTTTCCAACCAAGTCTTTTTAGGTATATATACATCTACTCTATTAACTGGGTCATTGGAAGGCCAATGTTTTATATGGCTAAACCATTTAAGGCGACTCTCTCTAATCTTATCTTTCTATTGGAGCTACTCTAACCTTTTCATGTATATACTCGTTTCACATTCTGTCTCTAAGTAGGGTTGTAAACAACTGAGTATGTGCGTGTTCATATTTGAGTTCGTTTATTATCTCAACTTGTTCAAGTTCGGTTCGAGTTTGCTTTGAGTTTTTTTTTGTTTGTGTTTAAGCTTGGTTTATTTAAATTAATGAGTGTTCATATTTGATTTATTTCATGCTTATTGAGCTTTAAACAAATGAGCCTTATCGAGCATTCTAACAAACAATTACATCGAGCATGTTCATGAACATATCTAGCGAAGTTTTTTAAACTCTCAAACAAGTTCATCCACGAACATATCTGATGAGTGTTATTGAGCTTTTAAACGAGCCTGTTTATGAACATATCTAACTAGTGTTTTCGAGCTACCAAATGAGCTCGTTCAGGAACAAATAATTTATGATTCATCTTATATTTGTTCAGAGAATGGGCTATTCATGATTTTTTGGCAGAAGAGGAAGTATAAATAAATTATTAAATGATTTTAAATGGGATTAATAAAAATAAATTGTTAAACTTAATAATATTTAATTTTTAAAACTCTAATATAGTTCTAATCTAGCTTCTTAGTCGAGCTCTAATCGAGATTCTTAACGAGCTTGTTCACGAGTGTTAAACGATACTATTTGTGAACATAGACGAACTGAACATCAAGTTGTTCAAACTTCGTTTAATTAGCTATAGAGTATTTATCAGAAGTGTTCAAGCTCGTTCGTTCTTGTCAAACGAACATGAACAAGCTCTTATTGAGCTGATCCACGAGTAGCTCATCAAATGATCGGTTCATTTGCAGCCATATCTCAAGTGTAAAGCCATTCATCCACCCGAGCATCCTCATCTTTGCAATCGCTTAATTTTATGCTTCTATTTTAATGGCCAACATTATGTGTCATAAAGCATTGTAGGTCTCACCACCATCTGATAGATTTTTTCCTTAAGTTTGAGGGTTACTTTTCTATCACACAATAATCATAATGCATTCCTCCACTTCAACCATACAACTTGAATTCATATTCTTATATATTTCACTATCACTTTCAACAATGAATTTGAGATATTTAAAACATTTTTTTAATGAATTGTTCACCCAATATTACAATCCCACAACTAGATCTAGTACTGCTAAAATACATTCGATATTACATTTATTCAATTTAAAATATATTTAATTTTTATGTTCTTACTAGAAATTTGTGAAAGGTTGACCTCCATAATGAAACTTGCTTGAAAAAAAGGCGTACTTAGTGTAGATGTCTCCCTGTGTTGTTGGGCCTTGGGATTGTTGTTTCCATGGCTCAGTCCAAAACTTTTGGTGATGAGAATCTAATCAGTCCACCATTGCCTTCCCATTTGGCTGTTAAGACTAGCTTTAAAATGTTATTTGTAACAATTTTGGCTCTGTTTTGAATCTTCTCTACCTTGTTAGGCACCTCCCCGCCTGCGGGTTCTTGCAGACCACCTGGCCTATGAGGGTGCCGATCTGTCAAGGGGATGTTGTGCAATCTCTAGAGAAAAACCTATTTTCTAAGCCAAATTTTTTTAAACTACTTCATTTTGATTTATGCATTCAATCGAGTCGACTAGCATGCATCGCATTAGTCACAAACTTAAAAGAGTTTAATATTTAATTGCATTCGCTTAGACATCAAATACCCAACATATGTTAAGGGGTCAATTAGGATCCGCTCTAGATGTCGACCCCATTCTCAAAAACCTATCTTAAATAACATCCTTATCACTCAACATTAAAAGATCGGACACATGATTTTAAAGCGCCTAAGTGGTTTAGCTGGCTCCCCAATCTAGGTCTGGGTAAGTCCAGATTTGAACTGCATTAGTTAGGTTCGGGTTACTAATTTTCAGTACCCACTTTAGACTTAGGTTCTGAGGCAAGCTCGGGCTATAAGACCTCAACTTCCGGGAATCTAATCCCAATTTTCTAATAAAATTGATTACTCAAACTTAAAATCTCTTTCAATCAAATTCAAGTCCAACACTTAGGATATGTGGGGTGTTTCTGAAGTAATTCAGAATCTCAAAACACATCATACCCTTCTTCTTTTGACTCCATAAATAAGTGTTCAACATTGAACCATTCCCGCTTGAAAATTCCAACCCTTACCTCCTTTGATATCGAACTTTGAAAATCTAAATAAAATTATTACCGCTATTTTAATCGAGAGTATTCGTAGAAAATTCCGGTTTCCCTACGATGTAATTAACTACGAGGGCTTGCGCTCGTAGAAGATTTAGTAACCCAGACCAGATTTTCAAAAATCAATTTTTCAAAACCTCAATTAATTTTGGGTAATCAAACAAAGAGAAATGGTGATCGTTATTGTCATATTCAAATAATTGATAATAGGCAATATCATTTTTCCTCGGGAGGATAAATTGCTTTATTATAATTACTTGGATTATGAAATTAACGATCTTCTATCCAGATCAGCATAGTCGAACATTCGATTAAATCTCATTTTGACCCTTCGGGGTCAAATGTGATTCGTTCCTGAGTTTGACTACGATAATCATGATAGAAATTTAAAGTTTTGAAATTTGAACTAATTAGGGAATGGTATGTTCGCCTCCTGAGGCGATATACTATTCATAATAATATGTTCAATTTTAAAACTAAAATTCCAGAAATTAAAATTTTCCCAAAGAAAATTAAGATTTTCAAACTATACTTTTTCAATCAAACAAAAAATGGCCGAGGGTTTTTCATGCATCATATTGATGTGATAGATCTTTGAAATTTGAAAATGTCCTTGATGTTTGCTATTGCTCTATATGCTTAACAATTCAGTTTAGGAATCGGAATAACCTTAAGGTGTGCTGCCCCACCATGCAGTTAGTCAAATTGAGCAATCTCTTATTTTTTTTATTTGTTGAACTTGTTGCATTATTTGGATGCATGGTCGTGAGGTTGATTTATTGTATAAAGCAAAATTCAAGACCTAGCCATTTCAAACAGCTGCTGACACTTTCCTATTCGATATTGTCTCAATAATGAAACTTGCTTGAAAAAAAGGCGTACTTAGTGTTGATGTCTCCCTGTGTTGTTGGGCCTTGAGAGTGTTGTTTCCAGGGCTCAGTCCAAAACTTTTGGTGATGAGAATCTAATCAGTCCACCATTGCCTTCCCATTTGGCTGTTAAGACCAGCTTAGAAATGTTATTTGTAACAATTTTGGCTCTGTTCTTTCCTCATTTTTGCACTAACTGCACTTTAATTATATAATGATGCATGTTAATTCTTTTTTCTGTGCTTTGAGCTCCTTTTACTTATTCATGTTTTTATTTGCATGTGATTCAATTAAACTAAGATGTTCTTATTATGCAAAATACATGCCAAAAATCCTTGTTTATTTGTGTTAAATTTAGAGAATTGGAGAGGTAAACACTTAGGGGCCAAAATGGTCCCCAACTCTTTTGAGTGACCAATTTGGTTTGGTCCCGCAACTCCTTTAAAATGGACCTCTTTTTGGTCATAACATTAAAATTTTGGGTTAATGGTGTTAAATCAAGGGGTATTTTAGAAAAAAAATCAAGGGGTATTTTAGAAAAAAAATCAATGAGTATTTTAGTCCTTTTTAATTAAATTATTTATTAAATGTAATTTTTAAGTAATAGTATTTTTTTAATTTATTAAACATTTCTTTAATAAGAAAATTATTAATAATTCTAATTTTAATTTTAAAAATTATTAATAATTCTAATTTTAATTTAGAATCATTATAGAATAGAATTATTAATACAAAAATATCCTTTAATTTAACACCATTAACATCAAAATTTGATGTTAGGATAAAAAAGACCCCTTAAGGAGTTCGAGAGATCAAATTGGTCACTTAAAAGAGTTGTGGGCCATTTTGATCCCTCACAAAGAGTTGTGGAATCATTTTGATTATTTTCTCCATAATTGCACTAATATACTCCTTCCTAAATCAGCCATTCAAATCTGGAAAGAGATTGGCATCATTCAGGTGAGCCTCCCACGGGTTCCTATGCTGTCCATGGGATCAAGAGCCAAGGGATGCCTAGTATTTAACACTCCCCCTCAAGCTGGGGAATACAAATATGTTATTCCAAGCTTGGTAATTAGTCCACGAAAGGTGGAGTTATTAATTCCCTTGGTAAGAATGTCTGCAAGCCGATCTTTTGGTGAGACATAATAAATATAAATATATACATTGTCTAATTTCTTCTTTTTGAAAATGTCTGTCTACTTCTATGTGTTTGGTTTTGTCATGGTGAACTAGATTATGAGCTATGCTGATTGCTGATTTGTTGTCGCAGTATCGCTTTATCGGTTCTTTCAACTTGATCCTTAGGTCTTCTAGATTCATCTTGATCCATAGTAGCTCAAATATACCTAAGATCATAGCTTTGAACTCTGCCTTGCACTAGGCATTACCACCACATTCTGTTTCTTGGTCCTCCAAGTAACTATGTTTCCTTTAAGGAGTGTGCAGTATCCTTAGGTAGATTGTCTATCTAATGGTGATCCTATGTAATCTACTTCAGTATAGGCTTCTGGGGTTATTTCACATTCTCTTTTAAAGAGAATATCCTTTTTTGGATTTTCCTTAAGGTAGTGCAGTATTCTGTTTACTGCTTGCATCTTAGTTTACTTTGAATTTTTCATGAATTGGCTGACCATGCTTATAACAAAAGTTATATTTGGTCTAGTGTAGGAAAGATAGATCAATTTGTCCACAAGTCTTTGGTAAGCTCCATTATCTATGTATGGATCTTCTTTAGCTTCCCCTAGTTTAAGATTTAGTTCTATTGGTGTTCGTGTTGGTTTATAAGCTTATATACATGCTTCTTTAAGATGATCAATAATATATTTTTATTGTGAAATGAAGATTTCTCTGCTGGAGTAGGCCACTTCAATTCCTAGAAAATTTTTCAATCTAATATGTTGTTTAATCTCAAATTCTTTGGCAATATATTTCCTTATAATCACTTTCTCCTTTTCATCATTACTAGTAAATATGATATCATCTATATAAACTAGCAAAAATGTGACTCCTTCTGAGTATGAGTGCTTGAAGAATAGTCTTTGGTTGCCTTGGCTCTGTCAATATCCATTAAGTAGCATGATCTTTGAGAATCTTCAAAACTAAGCTCTAGGTTATTGTTTTAGCCCATATAGAGCCTTCTTTAACCTACACATTTTATCATTCTCATAATTCTCCTTGAATCCTATTGGAATCTCCATAAATATTTTTTTCTCTAAGTCCCCATGTAGGAATTCATTTTAATATTTAACTGTTACAGATGCTAGTTATAATTAGTTGTTAGGGAGATCAGGATCTTAACAGTGTTTATCTTGGCCACACGTGCAAAAGTTTTCTGATAGTCAATGCCGTACCTTTGATTGTACGCTTTTGCTACCAGTCTCACCTTATACCTTTCGAGTGTACCATCAAGGCATCAACTTTATATTTAACAATGAATACCCATTTGCGGCTAATTGGTCTTTTTCCAATTGGTAGGTCGGTGATCTCCCATGTATTGTTATTCTCCAGGGCTTACCTTTCATCTTTCATGGAACTTTTTCAGTTCTCATCAGATAAGCCTCATAAAATTATTAGGAATATGAATATCATTTAGTGTAATCAAGAAAGTTTTGTGTGAATGTGAGAAATTATAGAAGGATATAAAGTTAGTTATGGGGATACACGGGAGGTTTTTTTTGGTGAATTTGTGTTTATTTCAATTTCTTGAGACGATTCAAATTCTTGGATCTGCTCTGGTGCATAGTTTGAATTTTGTACGCATGGAATATACTTTTTAAAACCTCATGTTATCCATAATAGCTTTATCCTTAGTTGCCCTGGCTTCGATTTTAGTTTTAGGTGGATCGATTTGAGGTGGGGCTAGAAGGTTTCCTTAGTTTTAGTCTTCTCTTGAAGATGAGGTTTGGTGAAATTTTTGTTCGGCAAATGTGCTGTCAACAAGTACAAGGGATTTCTTTGTGGATAAGTGATAGCACTTATAGCCTTTCTAGTTGGATGGATATCCGACAAAGATATATTTGAGTGCTCTTGGATATACATTTTCTCTATTTTAGCTGTGAATGTGAACATAAGCAATGCACCCAAAGATTCTGGGTGTGAGTTATGGGTTCAGAATTTAGGGTAAAAAGAGGACAAAATATTTATTGGTGTTTCTAGTCCCAAAGTTTTTGAAGGTAGTCAGTTTATGAGATATGTGTCAGTCAAAAGGGCTTACCTTCGGTAGGATTTGGGTATATTATGGTGGAATAGAAGTGCACGACTAACTCACAGGCTTCACAATGAAATGATTCATTTTTTAACTCATAAAAAAGTTTTGGATACACGTTTTTATGATATAAAAAAATGTATGTCTTAATCTAAAATGTTGAAGCCAAATAATAGATTTTTTATTAAATAGGGATTATATAGAATAATCATTATTGATAATAATGGATTTTGTTCAGCTTTTCCAGAAAGTACCGTCCATTTTTCTATAGCAAGTCCAATTTTTTTTCCCATTCTTGATCCTTAAATAAATAACAGTTAAGGTTAAATAAGACTTGACGATTATGATCACTAGTAAGTTTTTGTATTAGATTAGGTTTGTGGATAATTAAGGTATAAAGCACATTTTTGAGAGAGAGAGAGAGGGAGATTAGGGTATAATTTCTTGGTCCGCTATTGCGGTAAGAGAACCATCAACAATGATGATTTTCTTATCACTTAGGCAAGGAGTGTAGTTGATGAAGTGGGTGATGGAGTGTCATGTGATCTCTGACTCTTGAGTCAAATGATCCATAAACCTTTCAAATGGTTTTTAGAGACACTTAATCTGATGAATATAGGAAACTTATCTGAAAGGGCAAGAGAAGAATATTTAGGTGATATTGATACTAGTTATTTAAGCTTATCAATATCTTTTTTTGTTGAGCTCTCTTAAGCTGGACTGCATTTTTTGGGTTGGGCTGATTTGTTGTAGTGTTAGCTTGTGATGCCCCATTTTATCCACTTCTTTAATTCCACTTCTCACTTGGGAGCTTTTCATGTAACTTCTACCGGGTATCCTTTGTGTGTTTTGATCTTCTACAATAGATACACTATTGACAAATATTTTCGCATTGACTCGACCCCGATCGAGCTCGACAAAGCTCGATCGCGCTCGATCAACCCAATTGATCATTGTCGAGGTGAAATTAATCTGAATTAAGCCTCAATTTAATTAAATTAAACCTAATTTAATTTAATTTAAATCAAATCAATCCAATTAAAATCCAATCGAACCCTGTCGAGCGTCGTTGAGCCCAATTCGACACAATTCGGCGCTGTTTCGAGTTTAATTTCATGAAATTAACTTGATCAGACTCAATCGGACCCAAACCGACCCAAATCGGTTCGGGTCGAGTCCAAACCGGACTGAATTTCAGCCCTAATTTATCAATGTGGGCTGAATTTGATTTTCAAATCAAGATTGAAATCAAGGGTTGAGATTTTACATGAAATCCCACCCCATATCTCTCCTTCCACGCGTGTGAGGCTCCTATTGGCCATTTGGGCAGTGCTTTGCTGCTGTGCGTGCGTCCCTAAGAGAGAAGATAGAGTGAGGGGGAGCATTCGGCTCCCCCGTTGCTTCTTCGTTCGGCCCCGTCCCGAGCGACACAAAGAGGGAGAGATCGGGAAAGGGGGAGCAGTCGGCTCCCCTGTTTTGTTCCGCCCCAACACAGAGAGGAAGAGATCGGGAGAGGGGGAGCATTCGGCTCCCCCGTGTGGTTTCGCCCGTCCCAGACAGAGCGGAGAGGAGAGGGGGAGCCTTCGGCTCCCCTTGCTTGCGTGCAGCCCGTCCAAGTGAGGAGAAGAGGCTGACGGTGGCCTCTTGCATGCGACCTAGCTAAGAGGAAGGGCCGGCCAAGTCTCTTCTTCCTTGCATGCTGCTCTTCTAAAAAAAAGGGATGATGGAGTTGGAGATTTGAGGGCTTTTTCTTCATTCTCAAGAAGCAAATCAAAGGTTAAGCCCTCCATTCACTTCTTTTCTCAAAAATCAGCAAAGTTTGTGGCTTCTCCCCCTTTCTCCTTCAACTCCGGTGAGTCCGTGGCAATTTGGAGGCTGTTGGAAGTTTCCAAACAGCAAAGCAAGCCTTCAAAACCTCCCAAACAGTGGTTTAGAGGCTTGACAGTGCCTTGGACAGCAAAGGGGTCTTCCACAGCGGCTTGGACAGCGACGGCGACATCCGGAAAGGCTTGGACAGCAGCCTTCTTCCTTTGGAAAGGCTTGGACAGCAGCCTTCTTCCTTGGGAAAGACTTGGACAGCAGCCACGCGACCTCCGGAGGCTTCCAAACAGTGAAAACTGCTGTTTGGAGCGTTTGGACAGCAAGCAACCACCTCCGGCGACCTCCAAACAGCGAGGACAGCAGTTGGAATATTCTGGACAGCAGTTTGGTGTGTCTTCTACAGCATATTTGTTATCCGGAGCAGCTTGGACCGCTGTTTGAGACGTTTGGACAGCAAGCGACCACCTCCGGGAGCATCCAAACAGCGAGAATTGCTGTCCGGAGCAGTTTAGACAGCAAATTCCTCCTCCGGAGCAGCTTGGACAGCAGCGACGCCATCCGGAAACGCTTGGACAGCAGTCTTCACCCTTGGGAAAGTCTTGGACAGCAGTTTGGAGCTTTCAAAGGACTTGGACAGCGAGCCGGAACTTGGATAGGAGCGCTAGGACAAACCGGGGGATGTAAAATCCTAAAACTTAGTGAAACCTAGGGTCCCCCAAGGCCATTGTTGTGTGGTTGACGCCCCCAAACCCTAGGTCCCTTAGAAACTTAAATTTATGCTTCCCCGAAATCCTATGATCGCTGACCTCTTTGTAAACTTGGGAAAATCCGGTGATTTTTGCCAAGTTGCTCTCATGTGAGAGCCAAAAGGGAATGGTGATGTGCGTAGGGTTGTTGGATTGGTATCCAACACTCTCCAAATGCATGTAATATCACTCATATTGTGCCCAATCCATCACCCCCCCCATCATGCCCTAGGGTAGACGCCATCATTTGACCTCAAAGTCAATGATGATGCATAGGTTTGGATTGTAACTAGTTGCATGCATGTCTCATTTAGATGCATTGTCATGACAAAATAGACACCTAAATCTAGGAGAACTTTTGCATGCATAATTTTAGTTACCTCTAGAGTTTTGTTTAATACATGTGTTGAGTTTAATTGATTTGAGCTTTATAGTCGTTGTGAGGCATAGAATTTCAAGAGTCTATGTAACAAATCTCACAACATAAAGAATCAATTAGACTTATATCTTGTACCATACAAAACTTAGAGCATGGAATAGCAATCTTAAAACTCACCCATAAGTTGCATGCACCCTTCTTTCAAGTCCAAGTCATGACAAAAGTGACTAATGAGTTGCAAGAAGTGTGCACATGTGGTGAAGTTTGTGGACTTTAATGAGATTTTGTGAGTTCTTGAATATGAATTTAGTCAACGATTGGAAATATCAAATCATTGTGAGGTTTCCCATAGACTTTCCAAAGTCTATGTTGTAGATCTCACAAAATATGTTGTTGATTAAGTTCATGTACAACATTGTGCAAAACAACTACTTGATTGCTTTCAATTATCAAATTCCCTAATTTGAAGAATCATCTAGACGTGCATACATTCTAGATTCTTTCTTAGATCATATCAAATTTGATCTTAAGTCTCCCAGAAGTCATAGAGATAGATCTCTCCTATCCAAGTATTTCTAAATCATGTCAAAATTGATTTAGAGATCTCTCCAAAGTCTTTGGAAATCTATATTCCCTCCTCGAATTGAGTCCAAAACACTCTAAAAGATATAGGAGAATTCTCTTTCTCATGCATATCCACTTCCAAATTTGATGCTTAGAACTTCCTCAAAGTTCTAAGCTCTATGTTGCATGAGTTTTAACAAGTATAAAGAGCTTGCTTCCAAGCACTCTTTTCCCTCCATGTGAAGTATTTTGGAGCCCCTCTAAGGCTCCAAGTGTTCTATCACATGAATCTCCAAGGCTTTAGGACCAAATCCTAAGTCCAACCCTTTCCTTGTTATGATATGAAAGTAACAAATGAACCTTCTTTTATCCTCCCATGTACAATCATGGAGCGTTCTTGAAGCTCCAAGTGTTAGAGTACATGAATCATTATAGCTTGGAACCAAATTCTAAGCTATTCATCTTTTTGTTGGAACATAAAACCAACAAACCATCTTCTTCCTTCAACCTCAAAGTTGTAGGAAGCTTCTTAAATAATTTATTTGTTGGAACATAAACCAATGAATAATCCTTGGGACATAGGAATCAAATCCTACTCTTCCTCATTTGCTTAGCCACTAATTAAGCAAATGAATGCTCCTCCTTGGACACTCAATGTCCAAGGAATTACTTTCAACATGCAATTCAAAATTTGCTTGTTGCTTCTCTTTTCTACAACCCAAAAGTTGTAGGAAAATCATCTCATTCCCCTAGAACTCTAAAGTTAGGAGAATGTGTACGTCTCTTTGAACATCAAATGTTCAAAGAACGTTCTTGGACTTGCAACCCATAAGTTGCATCTTCGTCCCTCTTTCTTACAAGTCAAGATTGTAGGAGAGTATTTAAATTTGTCTTCATGCTCCCAAACTCAAATTGGAAGGATGAATCCCCTTCTTTGAACGCCAAATGTTCAAGGAAGATCTTACACTTTGCGACCTCCAAGTTGCATTTCTCCCTTTCTTCTCTACAAACCAAATTTGTAGAGAAGTTTCCTTTCTTTCTACAACTCAAGAGTTGTATGAAGATCTCATCCATTCAACCCATGTTGAGTGAATTAGACATATGAAAGTCACCTATTTGTTGAATCAAAGTCAACAAGTAATTCAATTCAAAATCATTTGTTTGTTGAACCAAATTCAACAAATAATTTCATATCAAGCAAAGGATAAATTCCTAGCTTTCTTCCATTCTCCTAACCTAAATTAGGAGAATGTACATCTTTCTTTGAATGTCAAATGTTCAAGGAACTTTCAAGAGTTTGCAACTCCAAAGTGCATCTCATTCTTCTCCATCCCTCCAACCCAAATTGGAGGAGTGAATTCCCCTCTTTGGACAACAAATGTTCAAAGAACATTCATTGATTTGCAACCTCTAAAGTTGCATTTTTTTTCTCTTTCCTACAAGTCAAGATTGTAGGAGAGTACCCAAATCCATCTTCATGCTTCCAAATCCTAGTTGGGAGGATGAATTCCCCTTTGAACATCAAATGTTCAAGGGCATTCATGATTTGCAACCTCTAAGTTGCATTTCCCTTTTCCTTTCCTACAAGCTAAGATTGTAGGAAAGCATCTAAACCCATTTTCATGCTTTCAAACTCAAGTTGGGAGAATGAATTTCTCTCTTTGGACACCCGAAAGTCCAAGGAATCTTTGATGTGTGGCTCAAATCTACATATCAATCTTCTTTATTTGCTTAGTCCAAATTAAGTAAATGAAACCCAACTTCTTGAATACAACAATTCAAGGAGACATCTTTTTGATTTCTAGCCTCAAAGCTACTAATCTCTATTCACTTTTATAGGTTCCAAAAGCCTTAAAAGATGTAATACCTTAGCCCAAAAGCTATAGGTCCTTTCTCCTCCAACTCCAAAGTCGTAGGAGATCTCTTCTCTCTTTAACTCCAAAAGTTAGAGAGAGTTCTCCTACATTTAGCCTAAAAGCTAAATGTTGGATTCATATCTTTCTCCTCTTAGCTTCAAAAGCTAAGGAGAATTCTCCAACATGTAACCCAAAAGCTGCATGTTGGACACCCTTCTTAGACTCAAAATCTAAGTAACCTCCTCCACTCAACCCAAATTGAGTGATCTTTCCCATGACATTTAAAATGCTAAATATCTAGATGTCCCTTAGGAATTATCCAATCCATTGAAATTCATCCTATCATATTGGATGAATTTCATCAAGTCCTAAGTGAAACCCCATAGACATGTCTATCTTACCCTATTAGATAGACACTCTCTCTTATCCAAACACTAAGATAACTCCAAAAACACTTAAAAATTACTTAGGTTCCCTTTTGATACAATGATCAATCATCTCTCCCAAAAGGTGGGATGCCTATATTATTGTATCTTAGGATTCATAAGTAACAGGCTTGCCCAAAAGCAGCATGTGGTTACTTTATGGGTTCTTCATAACCCTCCTAAATATGAAACACTTAAAACTCAAATAAAATCTTTAAGTCACAAACAACTTAAAGTGAACAACCCTTGGATAAATGTTAAACATCTTCATTCCAAAATAAAACCAAACACCCTTAGTGTGACATGCTACACAAGCCTCACATACTTAGGTGCACAGCCCCTTAGGCATGCTAGGATTAGGATTTTTCTTTTCTGCGCATGTATTTGATGTTGTGGTGTGATTGCCCTTGGATTGTCTGTGTGTGGGCACTTGCCCTTAAGTGGTTAGTGTAGAAAGATATAAATGCTTTTCTGTGCAGGTGGTCATATCTAAAAGGGGGGCGCTCATAAATAATAATAAACTGCTTGCATGACAGGTACTGCTTAAAACCCCCCAAAGATGTGGCCAATAGGGTAGAAGCAAATGTTTAGCACACTAAATGCTAGGCAAATTTTGGATGTAATGCTTTATTATATATAAACTGCTTCTGACTTTATTTTGCAGGTTTGAGTCTTTTTCTTTTCAAATATGTATTTGATAGAATTAGGATGTGTAATCAAACTTGTGGGGGTCTGGATCAAAAGGAGGTGAACCAAACGGATGTACCTGTGGAAGGTGAGGCCTGAGGTTTATTTGGAAGATAAAGCTTCAAGACCCCACAAATAGAGTCTGTAAATTTGACTGGGTTGTATAATGGCAGGCAATTCAGCTGCCAAATCTGGTTGTAATAATGTGGACTCTCTTTACATTTCTTTGCATTTGATATAAATAAAAGCATGTTTGATTGTTTACCTGATTGTGCAATAGAAATGCATCTTTTTTTTAGGTTTCTTTCCTTGCTTTTGTTTGGGCGTGGCTTGGACTTTTGATGCGGTAGGCTCTTAGGACAAAACTAAGTTTTCTACCCCTTTAAAATGTAAGCAACCTAAAATGAAATTAGACTTCATGGTTTTCTAACAAAAGAAAATTTGCATGGCTCTCTTTTAAAGGGTCAAGTTTTCCAAAAGCTTAAAATAATCATGCATAGCCCAAGCATGTTGCATATAGAATGCCTCCATATAAAGATTAGATAACAAAAGTCTTTTTCTTTGTGAGTCAGCATATGCATACCCACATACTTAGGCATCTTGGCCTCAAAGCCAAGTTATAAGCCATACATTCTAAATAAAAATAACCCTACCACTCTACATTTTCATTGAGACCGAATAACATGGTTTTAAAAGCGATTAGGGGGAGTTTAGCTGGTAGTTCCTTCCAGGCGGGATAATAAATCCAGAGGTCGGGCAGGCTATACCTCTTGTGAGGTGTAGTTTGTAAGCCCCTTTTGCACTCGTTAGATTTAGGTTCGAGGCACTACCTATCGATAGTCCTCACCTTAGTGTTAGGGTCCAAGGCATGGGTTGATTCCAAATCACCCTATAAGCCCTCATCCTTCGGGCAATTCCTCCAACAAGCGTTGTTGGGATGTAAGCCCCAATCTTCTAATAAAAATATCAACTTAAACCAAAATTAGGTTGTTAAAATGTAAAGCCTAACATAGGATAGTTTGGGCACCTCTGAGTTTCATCTCAGAATCAAGTGCCCCTACTTCACCTCCTTTGGCTTTCATTCCCAAAATCCAATCTAAGTTGATCCACTCCTCCTTGAAATTCCTAAAGGGCCAAAACCTTTAAGCAAGACTTTCATGGATTTTAAAATAAAAATCAAACTTTAGTCAATGTCTAAAATGACTTCCAAAGAAAGAAAACCACTAGTTTAATCAAAAGTTTTCCCAAATCAAACTTGGGATGTAATTAACCATAGGGGCTTGCTCCTATGGGATGTCTGTACCCCAGAAATAAATAAACCCCACTCAACCAAATATTGAGTGGGGGAATCTCTGTTAAAATTATAAATTTTATGATTGAGTCCATAAGGAAATGATATTTTTTTACCCTTCGAGGTAATATGTCAAGTTCTTATGCCGTACTCGATGATAAAATATGCAATTCGTTTGAGAATACAAAAAATTCTCCAACATGCACAAAAGGTAGTCTTTATCTTTAGGTTTTGAGGAATCCATATCTCTTTCCTTTTATAGTGCCTGTTTAGTTATCACCATTGCTGAATCTTTAATTGCCTTTGGTTCTAGCATTACACCTCGTAGGCTTTTGTCAACACGATAAGTGAAATGATCTCATTTAGTGAATGTGTATCTTTTTTGCTAAGGATCTGAACTCTAACTTGGTCAAACTCCGTATTTAATTGTAACAACCCGAATTTTTTGAAATTAATTAAAATAGAAATTATGAATTTCTGTTTGAATTGCAGTGCAACTGGGCTATGCCATTGAGCTCCAAGGCGTTGGGTTTCATAGCGCAGTTGAGCCTGGAATGGTCACCACAATATTGAAGATCTATTTGTACAGTCATTTTGGATTTAACATGGAACATTGTGGCGCCACCCAATAAAAATCATTTTTATATAGTATTTTTCCACTTGTCGTCCCTCATTTGCCTCAGCCAGTGCTGGCTTACGGGAGAAGAAACGAGAGAGATGGAGGAAAAGTATGGATTTCAGTCGCTGACCCACTTTATCGCTTTTTGTGAAAATTTCTCAGATTGCGTTAGGTGACAATTCCTATCTCTGCTTTCAAAGATTTCGATTTTGATTATTGAATTATCCTCAAAACTAATTTTATTGCATTTTCCTTGAATTTATAGAACTTTCATCACTTAACTTTTTTTTATATGTTATAATATTGAATGTTTTAAATGATTTGACTGATGATTTTGAGATTTCATCGGATAAAATAAAAGTTGTGCTATTTTATTTGATTTTCTTAAATAAAATTTTAATATATAATAAATGCTTGTTATTAATGCAAATATTTAGAATGAATTATGTGATTGGGTAATAGCTTATCGCTGTTACTTTTATAATAATGTGTGTGTATGAAATACGTAAAGACTAGTTGACCCGTCGGTTGAAGATTTATAAACCTGTACAGGTTGGTGGGCTGATGAGCTTTCTTTTAAATATTGTGGGTTTGTGTTATCCTTTACAATGACACATCGACACAATGATATAATGAATTAGAGTTATAAGGAGATGTGCCAACGGGTAAAGAATGAAGGCTCTATTTACTGACAAACGGTAATTGATAGAATATCGATTATTAAAAAACACCATTATAGCTAGAACTCATTTGTTGAATAATGTTGAAGATGATTACTGAAATGCATGTACTCATTCATTGTTACCGTTCGATTTGATAATTACTGCATTAATTTACTATTATTGGGTTGTTACCCTCGAATTGATTTACTATTCTACTGATTATTGTTCTACTGCCTCTTTTGTTAGTACATTGTACTATTTACTGATTACTTTACTGAGAACGTCATATATTGAGTAACATACTAAGCATGTGATTTAGATATAAATATTATATAAGATATGGATATGATACTAATGTATATTAGTTGAATAGTATGTGTACACCTTTGTATGATTATACTATATTAATATGATGTCAACATCCTTTATCGATGTTTTGGTTTTACCGAATTATATGATTTATATATTGATTGATTTTACTAATATGATAATTATTTTATTGATTAGACACCTGTACTGGGTTTCACACTATACTGCTTTACCGACTTTCGTACCATACCGTTCTATTATTTTATAGATTTTACTACAACACATGTTTTTTACTATTTCTACACTGATTCATGATCATTGAATTGCTGCTGTTATAAATTGACTGATGATATGCATACTGCTTCTTTACCATGCTTTTAGTTCGGTTGTATGATTTAGTGACTTGCTGGGCTTTTTAGCTTGTTATATGTGATTTAAATGATTTTAGGTCAAGATAGAGAATCATGCGTGCAAGGTTGATTCGAATTCTCTAGGCTTATTGTTATTTTATTTGTTTTTATTTTGTTGTTATTTTTTGTATTTAGGACTGGATGCTTTTTGTTATTATATGTTTCCTGAGTATTATATATGATTTTTTAGGAGTAATGAATATATATATGCATTTTGATTTTTTGATTATTAAATTAGTTTTGATTGATGTCATTATTATTGATAAAAGATATTAAATGTCTATGGTGTTGTTATATCAAAAGATAAAATAAAATAATTCTTCCAATTTTGATTATGAGGTGTCATTAATCCTACAAGGAAGTTATACACTATCTATCTCAATAGAGTTTTTTAGGATAGCAACATCTTCTGGACACTTAGCCTCTATACATTTGTAGTGATCAAGTTATTGCTACGAGTCTTGAAGGAAAGTGGCATATTCAGTCAGGGTCTTGCTTCCTTATTTTGTGCGTCCCACCTTGACCTTAATTTCGAAGACTTGAGCAGCATCTCGAGCTTTTGAGAAGATTTTTCTAGTTGCATCCCATGTGTCCTTTGCAGTAGATAGGAACATAAAAGTATCACTAATTTTTGGAGTCATGAAATTCCACACCATAGCATAATAATGAAGTCTGCTTTATCCCATGCCTAAAATTAGGATCTCCTTCTTTTGATCCTACTCCAAGAAGGTGATTCATCTTTTTTTTCCCTTTCAAGTAGGTTTTCACAAATTGAGATCACTTCAAATAATTGTTCCCATTTAAGCTATAGGAAGATTGCTTATTTTGGAGATGCTTTTCTTCTTTGGTGCACCATTGACCTCCATTTGGTCAAAACTCTGGGAGGAATTATCTTCAAACATTATGACGATAAAGGATAGCGATGAAGGCTCTACCAATCAAGCTAGTAATGTATAGGACAATAATGAAGGCTGTGTTGAACAGTAGCTTTTGGATTCCAACAATGACAATGAAGGTCGGTGGTGGGATAGTAGTAAAAGCGGATTAATTATCCTTCAAAATCCATGAAATCAAGAGCAGACACGCGCACAAGAGGCTCTTGGGTCTGTTCGATCCAGCTACATCGCACGCACAACTGCTCTTCAACTGTTCGTTCCTTGCTGGGTTCGACTCCAACACATGCACGAGGGTTGGTCGTCCCTGCTTAGGCACGTATGCTATCAATTCTTGCTCGCTTCCTCTTGATCTTCTTCTTTACTTGGTTCGGCCCCTAAGTAGCCACTCATGAGAGTGGTCTCGTGCGTCTTCTCTAGCCGCATGTAGAAGAATGCAAAGGGGAATTGCTCTCTCTTGCTCGACTGCTCTAGACGCATGTGAGCAGAACTTAAGAACTGACTGTACTGTCATGCTCTCGTTTTTTGCTCTTTCGGTTTGGACATGCGCAAGAAGAACGAAATGCCTTGCTCTAATACCATGTTAAATTTAGAGAATTGGAGAGGGAAAAGACTCAATTTAATTGCACAAAGTTATTCCTTTTTATAGATCTATATAAGATATCTTAATAAGGAAATAAATACTTATATAATAATGCATAATTGCCCTAATATAATCCTTCCTAAATCAGCCGCTCAAATCTGGAAGGAGATTGGTGTTATTATCCAGATGAGTCTCCCATGAATCCCCGTGCTGGCCATATGGTTTAAAAAGGCATTTGAGGTGTACGCCTCAAGGCGCATCTCGATTTGAGGTGCAGCTTAGATGCCTCGAGGCTTAAGCCTCGGTGGTTTGGCCAAGACTTACGGTTTTCTTCTTGAGGCATAACGCCTTGAGGCAATTTGAGGCGCTGCTTCGATCAAATTTATTTAATTTTTTTAGTTATGAAGAGTTGAGAGCACTTATTAGATTTAGGGATTCATCAGTTTGAAATATTTGTTCCAATCTTCGCCCCCCTTCTACAGCTCGCAGCGAAGGAAACACTCTCTTAGCTTCGTGCACACTGCTTCAGCCTCGCTTGCTTCTGCCTTGATTTGTTTAAACTCGACTACTTCGGCCTCACTTCGTGTTAGGACGAGTTCTTCGTGACGAGGTAACAATCTATCTTCCTTTTCGAGCTTGTGTAGGCTTCGACAGTTTCGTGAGAAGCAATGATGAAATTTAAGACGTGCATTTATTACATGAAGCATTTATTTTGATGTTAAATTAGCTTGATTTATATTTATTAAAGTTTAACAATTTCATCTTAATCTATTATTTTTTTTGGTTTAGGTCAAGCAAGAAGTAATTGATTGGTCACCACAGATAAAATCTTTCATAGTTTCTTAAGCACCGAGATAGAAATTGTATTTTCTATAGCTTTCTTCTTTATGAATACACAATTTTTAGTTGTTAAGGCTCTTTAATTACAATGACACATTTTTTAATAAATTTGATCACAAATAATTCTTTTTAATGCGAATCGTATTCACTATAACTTCCATTTTTTTTTTTAAATTTATATGGTTGAATTGCCTTCATATGAAGATCTTTTCTTAAATTTATATGATTGATTCGTATGGAGGCATCATTTCGATGGGCTAAAATTTGGTTGATGGAGAAAAGAGTGATTTTTTGTTTGTAATTTTTTTGAATATTTTATTCCAGTAACATTTATCTTCAAATAAGTCATTATGTTTAGAATTTACTTAATATTTTATCATTTTATGAGTTATTTATAATTTTTATTACTTTACTTTTTATGTTTTGAGGCTTACACCTCGATCTGCCTCGAGGTATACGCCTCGCCTCACTAAGGCAAAACGCTGTTATTCTCGATATCGTCTTTTAAAACCTTGGCTGGCCATGGGAGAAAGGGCTCAAGGGCTGGCTGGGATTTAGCAAGGTGAGCTTCTCACGGATCCCCATGCTGGCCATTAGATCAAGGGCCAATGGACACCTATGATTTAATTTGCTCATTATTTGTAGTATGGCTTGTTTGAGCAATGATTTGTTAAGTTTATCTTAGCTAGCAACCAATGCACTATTCTCTTGAGTGTCTTATCTGTGAGACTGGGTTTTAGAACCAGCCCTTTGAGTTGGTGATTATTGTTTGCTAAAAAGTTCCATGCTATAGGATGTATTCTAATATTTAGATTGCTCTCCTGGTTTTATTGTACAGCTTGCAGTGGAGTGTATATTTTGTTCTGCATGCATCCGCTTTGTAGAGTGTTGCCCACAGGAGGGAATCACAGGTTTTTCAGGCCTTCATCAATTTTTTTTTGCTTATATTTTTGATAATATATTGTTATAACATCCTTTTTTTTTCATGTTTTGTTGTTTCTTTTCAGAAAAACTTTGGTCTGGCCTAGAAAATTTTGTATTTGACTGGCTAATCAACGCAGACAGGTCAGTAAGAATTTTTTGCTATGCTTTTTGAATTGCTTATTGTTCTTTGTGTATTGTGTCTTTGATTGAGCACAATGTCCCTGATGTTATGGCTATTGAATATTATATTTAGCTTGTACCGGTGTTTGTCCTTTAACTGAACTTAAAATTTCAAACTCCTTAATTTGGTAAGTGGGTATCTATTGAAACTTGAAGAAGTAGTTGATGTATGATATCTTAGTGGAAACTAGCAGTTAACTATGCATTTCTTGGTTTCCTTAACATAATCATTGATCTAGGTACTTCGCTTTTATCCTATTCTTTTCAAAGCACATCATTTGTCCATTTAGCTTTGTAGTTTTCATTAGTTTTGTCTTTCATTTTGTCTTGTTACTCGGTTCACTGTGCATCTTTTTCTGCATGCATGTTCAAACCTCCGAAATCTATTTCTAACATCTTATCTTCAATAGATTGTTCTTCCATTGTTTCTCTAATATGCTAATTTCTTGATCTATTACTACTAATTTTACTGATATCCATCTTAACATACTTATTTTTTCCACACTTATCTTTGAATAACTTAGTTATTGGCCAACACCTAGATCAATATATCATAGCTACTCTAATTATAATTTTAATGATATTTTCTTATAGCTTTTTACTTCCGAGGAAAATTTTTCATTTTAAAGGCCTTCTTAACTCTAGACGTTATAACTTCATATTTATCTTTTATTGATGTATAATAGATCGAAGATATTTAACTATATTATGTATTAATATCAATTTATTTTATAATAATATTGGACAATAACTTGTAATATCATTACCACTTCAATTGATTAAATAACATGTAAAGTATATATTATGTTTTATATATTTATTGATCGTGCATGAAAAGCCAACTCAAGAACCTTGCAACATTCTTGTTGCGTATGGAAGAAAAATAAAGATTAGAATTTTTTTTGGGAGATAGATTGTTTTTTAGATCAAATTATCCTTAATATTGTGTCAAGATTTATTTAAATTTGTAGTTGAAACTTCTCATGGGTGCAAGCCCCATCATTATTCATTCCTCCAGCTCACGGTTTTAAAGAGGTTACTCAGGGGTCTATTGAAACCTTTGATATAGTTTTAAAATTTCTTGAAAATTCTAAATGTATTGACATTCTTTTGATTTCATGTTTATCAATGTACTTGAAATGAACGCAAATATTTGCATCTATTTATTGACATTTACAAAACTGTTATGTATCCAAAGTGTTTCTTTTTTTAGGAAGTTTATGCATTTAGTGAATGGTCACATGTTATATGATACCATTTCAGGTTAACTTGGGGCTGACTATTGCTTATATTATCATGTGTAAAGCATCATGAACTCAACTCAATGGGATTTACTGAGAGTTTATTATAATTAACTTTATTTTAAACCTCTCGAATTTTATGAGACTTTATTAGAATTAACTTTATTTTAAACCTCTCCAATTTTATGCATTTTAGTGTCGTGAACACATGCCACAAAGCGTTATTTTATGTCTTTATCATTGACATTTTTTTAGTTATATTTAAAATGAGAAGAGGACTAAAATGATCCCTTAACTCTTTATGAAAGATCATAATAGTCTTCAACTATATTCAATGATCATTTTGATCCCCCAACTTCTTAAAGAGTAACTATTTTGATTCATTTTTAAAGACTTGTGGGATCAAAATGGTCCTTTACTATAGTTGGGGACCATTTTGGTCATTCATAAAGAGTTAAGAAATCATTTTGCTCATTTTCCCTATTTAAAATTAATCCTAATACTTCTATAAATACAAATTTTCAATCATATATAGACAATTTTATGTTTATGATTGTCAAAGTTCTCTAAGGGAGAAAGGGGTCTACTTTAATAAGCTTGAACGGCTTGTGAAATTTCAATCCAAATAATGAATCATCCATCTGAATGTTTAGTTTTATTTGTTTTTGTTACATGAATAGAGTTAAATATTTTGGAATTTTATTTCATGTTAGTTTGTGATCTGATGTCAATTTTGAATCGATGTCATCTCTCTTGACTTGGATTGTGATTCTTTTCACATTGGGCTAGTAAATGGGTGGCCAATGCTCTCATTTTTGGACTGTTAGATAGGTTGTTCACTTATTTATATTTTTAATGGAAGTCCAAAGTATGATTGATTTGAGTTTTACAGCAAGTTTTAAATGAAGCTTTATTTTTATTTCTTGTTTGATCCGTTAAGTTTTTAAATCTTGCTATTATTTACCATAAAGTTTGAAGTAATTAAATTTAGTTAATTTGAGTACTTTTGATTGGGCACTACTAGGCACTACTTGTGTTATTTTGAGTCCCAGGGTTGAGGCTTGATTTAATTGGGTTAGATCACGAACTTAATTAAATTATATTTGAGATCAAGTTATCTTATATTTCAACTATCTCATATATGATTGAGATCAAGTTATCTTATATTTCAACTATCTCGTATACCCAATTGTTATATGAGTAATATTATATCCTTCTAAACTAAAGAAAAAACAAGCATAAAATGGCTTTGATGGATAGAGGACCATGATACATAAACATGGACACGAGACACATGACATGCTAATTATTAAAAATATAAAATAGAATGAGTTGAACATGGTATTATAATTTTTATATATTAAATATTATGTATAATATATTTAAAAAAATGAATAATATATAAAAATTGAATAAGCAAAATATTAAGAAGAATTGAGAAATTATAAGTAATTTAACTATTATTTGTGCTTTAAAAAATTAATATTAGGATGTCAAGAGTTGGACTTTGATATCATGTTATGTTATGCATTAAGAGGGGAGACGACAATGCTCTTGATAATATGACATCGTTGTTGTGTAATGGGCATCTAATATTGATGCTAAAATGGCGTCGATTATCGATCTCGTGATGACGTCAGTAGTAGATATCAAGACGATATCGAACAAAGATGAGATGCCGATATGGCACAGGGGTGTGATTGTGGTACGTCAATGTCAACAGAACATCAAATTTTTATTTTGAGATAGTTTTGAAATACTGATGTTATAACGGCATTGGACATCGATATTGAGATGACTTTGAGAGTTGTGAAATCTTAACTACAACTCACCAGAGAGAAATGAAAATGAAAATATTCAAGGAATAAGGTATTGAATACGGGTAATTGATTTGAGGTTTTGGAGAGGAAATAAGAGATTTGTTTTTATTTTTTTTACTAAAGAAAAATTGAGATGTAATAAATTATATTAAAAAAGTTCTTAAAATATTTTAAACATGTGTGTCCAATTTTTTAACTATTTTTTTAATCGGACACATCTTCAGCGTGTCAGATACCTGTCGATTGCATGTTGGACGTGTGTCGTGTCTGATACATGTTGGACATTGCATGCTTCTTTGAGGAGAAGTGTCGGTTCATCATAGATAGAGGATTTAACCCATCTCTATCCTTATCTTTCATTTAGCTAAGCTGTGAAAAATGAAGTTCGCGCCTGCATCTTCCTGGCTTGCTTGCACGTTCACCTTGCATGTAGGTTACATTTTACATGGCTGCTATCATGCTTCTGTCATGTTCTTGATTTACTAGTAGTGCACTTTGCAAGCCCTATTTCACTTATCTGGGTAGAGATTCACCGGGTGATTTTGTTCTTGCAGGGTTGTCAGCCAGGTTGAGTATCCTTCATTAGTTGACTTGAGAGGGCTTCTCTTGGACCTCGTTGCACAGCTTTTAGGTGCTTTATCAAAAATCAGGTATGTTTGAACAATTTTCTTGTTTATTATTATATCTTTTTGTCTTAGGGCTCAAAATAATTGACAATTCTTGTATGAGAAAAAGGTAAATTGTGATTGAATCACATTTAAATTGTAGACTCACAACTTTATGCTTATTTAATTTGTGCTTAAAAAAATCTAATGTCATACAGATTTTGATGATGAAATAGTTGATTATATTTTTTTTGCAGTTAGTGTTTGATATCATCATCTTCATAGCCTTGTCCAAACAATTTGGGATGGGAGTTTTCAACAATTTGATCATCAATCTCATTAGCCTTATTCTAACTATTTGGGGTTGTTGTTATGAATCCTCACTTTTTCATTCCCATCGAGTATTGTTTAAGGCGCGAAACATATTCTTCGTAAATCTTTTTGAATAATTTTGAATCATGTAACTTTTTATTCTTTTTCTTTGAATCCTATGATGCTAATTTTATGTACGTATCTAACGGTTGCATTTTCCATCCTTTGTTACACAGCAACTTATTTTTATTTTTCTCACTTTATCATAAATAAATGCAGTTCCATCCATTCCTTAAATATAAACATTTCTTAATTTATTCTTCATTGTATTGTCATACATTCATCTCAACATTCTCATTTGTCATGCTCAACTTAATATAAATGACTAAATTACAACCCTAAAAGCTTGAAAATCCCCACCCAATTCTTTAGGTGTAAACCTTATGTTTAATTACCACTCTCAATCAAAGGAGAGGAATTTAGATTAAGGCTAGTTTGTAGATTCTATGACACTTTACTTTAGTGGCAAAAATTAGGATTATAGGAAAGAATGTATCACTATTGGCTTTATTTGTAATTTGATGACTCCACTTTTGTAGGTAACCAAGTGCTCTTTTAGTTTCTTGAAGCATGTATTCACCATTGCAAGATACTATATTACTTTGAAATCAAGTGTACCATCTTCCATTGCATATCTATAGCCACCATGAGTACTCTGGTAGTCGATCCTCTGAGAACCTGTATGCCTATGGTGTATTATATGCTGAATAATAATAGTTTCTAGTGGTATAAATTGCTAAGGTATTCTTATGTGGTTGTGTGGTTTGTATCAATGCCTTATTAGTAGATCTATATACAAACTGATTGACATTTAGGAGCATACCCAGTGCAGGAGGCTCGAGCCACTTCAGGTTAAGATAGTGGTTTTTGTATACAGGCAAACTCCTGCTTCATAACTGGACTCTAGATTGCAATGGAGATAACCCATTTGGTGCCCCTAAAGTGACTCTATTTCAGTATATTGATGTTAATTTTTCATTAAATCTTTTAGGATGTAGAGTTTTCTCTAGCTTCATAAACTTGCACTGTTGCATTATTGATTGGTGAACTTTGTATTGTATGGATTCTACTTTACCCTCTGGATGATGTTGTACACAATGTTGCCTGGTGCTTTACCTTTAACTAATACCAATCCATTACAATGCACCTACTTTCTTAAGATAATGCTCGAAAAGGTGCTAACTTGTCTGGTGTACGTCTTTCCAGTTTTGTATTATGGTGTTTTTTTTTATGTCCCTTGCATCTAGCCTATTTCCCTGATTTACTACTATTCTCAACATCACAAATTATCATTTTAAATTCTACAGTGGCAATCTTTTAGAGAAAAATCTTTGATTAACCAATTTTCTCACGTGAAGTCACAATTAGCTAGAGAATTTCTGTTGGTAAAGTTGTGGTTCTTAATATGAAAGTCTTAAGAAACCATGAGATCGGGATGCATTAACAAGTAGTAATGCAGAGGCACATTTGCTTGCTCTTCGGGTGCTATGATTTTTTATTTTAAAGCTTTCTTTTGTTAGTTTATGTGTTGTTCAAGTATTCAATTCACGTATTATTGGCTTACATTTTAATTTGACTTCTGTATGTCTTCAGTATTTAGAATGTGAAAAATGCAAATGTAGGGCCGTATAATTTTTTACCATTGAGATCAAAAGGCATATTAATTGCCTCAGACTTAGGAAACATGATGTTTAGGTTCTGTTATGGCCCTAACTTGAGAAAATTATGGGCAGTATGTGGAGTTTCTCACAGTGCAAGCCTTTGGTTTCCAAGATATGTTTGCTTAAGAAATCATTTTGCAAAGTCATGAATCATAGTTCATGCCGATCTTATGTTGTGCATGCAAACATTTCAGAAGAATTCATTAATGTTTTCTTGTTTTTTAAAAATCTAATATCTTAGCATGCAAAGTTAAGCTATAATATATGGTTTCTAGACGTTATTCTCCACTGATAAGAGATTTAACTCTTGTTTTAATATATAAATTTAACCGTTTTATGTATTCTGAATCCTCTGTTAAAATACTGAAGCCTTTCTTTGGGTTTTATAGGTTTAGTTCTGTGACAGAACGATTTTTCATGGAATTGAATACTCGACGAATCGACACCAGTGTTGCAAGAAGCGAGACACTAAGTATAATAAATGGAATGCGTTATCTTAAGTTAGGGGTGAGCACTATTTACTTTCATTTTAAGTTTGAGGTCTCTCGCCTCTTTTGAGTTCCTATGGTGTGTATTGCTACCTGTCATTTCAGACCTTTTTATTAAATTATTTGAATATGGATTATACTGATTAAAATTTATTTTAACGCTTTTTTTGCCACTCTTTCCATATTTCTTTTAAGAAAATTTATAAGATGAATTTTTTTTTTCACTGTGATCATTTTTTTTCTTTTATTGTAAATTCTGTAATATATATTTTTGGTATTTATTTCATAAGTAGACATTAATTTAAAGGTTTACATAGTTGATAGAGGTCCAATCCTAATATTTTTGGGTGGGGTGTTGACCTTTTGTTGTCTGATACAAGGACATATATTGTTAGTTTGAAAGGATTTAAAGTGAGAAGAGAATATTTAAATTTGACCTAAAAAGTTTTTTCACTAATATAATCAGTATATTAATTTTACTACTATGGATTTGGCTTGAAATGAAGACAGAAAAAGTTGTCTGACACAAGCTTTCTTATTTCAGTGTTTAGCTTAGATATTTGCATGTTTACCCTAGTAGTTAAAAGAAAATCTTCTTGAATGATTCATATTTACATGTATAATGGTTGTATGAATAAATTTGTTTGCAGGATTTCTTAATGTTTAGTTTCATGTCAGAGATTGTTTTGCGATACAAAACATGTCCATTGGATGCACTGTTGAACTTTACATGGTTGTTATCATATTTAAGTGATTCCTTGTGCTCGATATAATTGGTAGAGCTTCATGGTAATAAATTTAAGGGCTATGTGGTGATTTTCGTACTTTACTTTTGAAAATGTCACGGTCCAATACAGCCTTAACAATCTTTATAACATGACATTATGCTGATTTACTATTTATTAACAAAACAAAGCTTTGCTGATGTATTTTTTGTGTTGACTCAACTCAAATTGAGTTAAATCGGACCCAATTGTGTTCAATTGAACCCTATCAATTAAATCGAGCCCTCTCGATCCCTAAATGTAACCCCTCTTATAGTCAATTTAGAGGGTATCAAAGATGAAGAATCTGAACAGACCTCCTTACTAACATCCATTATGAACTATTTATGTCAGAAGTAGGTGAGTAAGAGTAGCCTATTCAGACTATTCTAACATATCAAATTTTATATATAACAACATGAAGCATATGTAACACATTTAAGATAAAATGCAACCTCAATTGAAATACAAAGTTTACTAGCTTTTTAAAATTTACTTATATACCCAAAAGTCTGTACAGCTCCTACTCATATATCCTTATACACCCAAAAAGTATATATACACAAAAGAGTAGTCAACTGTCCTGATTATTTGATGAGGACATCAGAGATCAGCGGCTACGATCTGGAGTTTTTTTTATGTGTTTTATGCACTAGTTTATTTTATATTTCTGTTTTTTCCTATTTTACCCCTAGGGGTGGTCATGTGGTGTTGTAGCCCGAAGGGCATTTTAGTCATTATTTCTTTTCTTTTCATGAGGCCTATTTATAGGCTAGTTCTCTTGTATTTTGGGATGATGATTGATTAATAAAATTCTGAGTTGTCTTTGTCTTCCTCAATGTTGAGTGTTTGAGAGAAGAAGGAAGAATCAAGGTGTGGGCAATCACAATACCCGTCAACCTTTGGAAGGGCCCAAGGTTTGCGGCTCTACTTTTTGTTCCTCACATCTCCTCCGACCTCTCCCCTCTTCCCCTTGGCTTGCCCCTGTTTCCACCACCCCTCATTTTCCCCTACCCGACCACCATCTCAAGACCCGCCGGCCTCCCTTAGCCATTTCTTCCCCTCCACCCGACCCAACTTCCCCATCTTAACTCCACCCCCAATTCCATACCAAACCACCACCCCCCAAGCTCCACCACCGGCCACATTCTTTCCCTCTCCTTGAATGATGAATTAACTCATCATTAATACTTGCCTAAAATAGCCTAAGTGATTTGGGAAATTAATCTTAACAATTTGAAATTCAAATTTTGAATTTCAAATAGTTTCCTAAATTACAAAGCCATATTAGGCAAGTCTTGAATCTGATCACAATTTAATTTTAAATTAGGTTGGAATGATTGATCTCATCCCAAACTCCACTTCCCTTTAAACCCCCCTTGGATTTTGAAATTCAAAATTCAAATTTCCCTTAATTAGTTTCCTAAAATAACTCATGTCAATTTGGAAAGTGTCTTTATTTGAAATCAATTCTATATTAGAATTTCAAATACTTTCCTCTTTGATAATTTTTAATTAAGAAACCTTCCTAATTACATTAAATCTAAAATTAAATTTCAGATTTAATTTCAATATCCAATTAATGCATATGGTCCACATACATTGCAGCTAGACATAACTCCTCCCTCTTCCTATGGCCGGCCCTCTAGTCACTAACTCCTAATTAAATTCCCCCACTAATGCCCTTAACAGCCGCCCTTACCAACCATATTTGGGATTATTTTGAATGTCAACTTCAAATCTCCCTCCCAATTAAATCATTCCCTGAATTCTTGCTTGCTGCTCTCCGAATCCATCAAGCGTGTCTAGCTGTCCAGCAGCAAGGAAGGCCACGATTTACTTTCCACAGCTTCCAGCAGCCCAAGGGGCATGTGATGTAACCAAAAATTTGGGAAGAGACCCAAATTTTTGATCACAAAAACAATCTCTTTCTAAGATCTAGAAACTTACAAAAACTAGACAAAGTAAACAAAACAAACTTTAATATTATAAAATGAAAGACTTACAAACTTGACTCAAACAAGACACCATAAACTTGCTTACTTTGAGAAGAAGGATACAGGTGGGGCGGTCACTTGCGGAAAGACGAAAGAGGTTAGAAGCCAAGACGAAGGGCAGAAAGAGCTCGCAAGATTTCCTGGGGAGATGAGAAGAAGAATGGAACAAGCTCGCAAGCTTTTCCAATAAAACCTGCAGGTTTACATTTCCAAAAATCAATCACATAACATATCCTAAAACAGCCACAAACAACTCCAATTTATAGGCATGAAAGGGGAATACAAGCAGCCCCAAAACATTAATTAAAAGCTGAAAATAGAAGGCCAAAAGACACCTAAAAATTGCAGTAGAAAACTGCACAGAAATCAGCAAAAGTCTCTTGGAATTTCCCCCCAAGCAGCCACCAAATCAGTCCCCAAAAAGCTGTCCAAATTATGTCCAAAAACAGCCCCAAAAATTCTTCAAATACTTAATTAAATGAGGGAGATGAAAGGCCAACAACCACCATACAACAGTCCCTAATTTGCACAGGAAACAGAGCACCAAAAGCCACGGGAAAGACTCCCCAGCAGCCACGTGAAAGCAGCCCAGGCAGGGACCAAGCAGGGAACCGAAGAACCAGCCCGTGGAACCAAGCAGCAGCCGCTGGAATCAAAGGGCAAGGCACGGGAAAGCCTCCCAGCATAGGAAACCGGACAGCCATTCACGGAACCAAGGGGGCAAAGGCACGGAATTCTTCCCAGCACAGGAAACCAACAGCCAACCTGGAAATCCAAGGGACAAGCTCGGAAATCAAATAGCCATGATGTAGAACGGGTAGGAGGTTTTCAGTCCTATGGGTCTTGAAGAGCAACTCGTGAAGTTTAAACAACAGCTTTTGACACTTGGGAAATTCTGGACAGCAAGTAGCCAACCTGGGATAGCGATTCCGGACAGTTCCGGGCAGCCACGGTCGCTCCCAGAGGGGCTGGACAGCAACAAACTGCTGAAATTTATAACTTCAGGTTTAAAATTAAATCTCTGGACAGCAGCTTTGGCAGCAGGGACAGCAGTTTTGTCATGTAGAAAACTTGGGACAACCACTTGGAGGACTTAGGAGGGGTTATGGGGGTGGTGGTTGGTGGTGGAGATGGCCGGAAGGAGGGGGATGGTGAAGATGATGAAGATAACGACGATGAGCAATAAGAAAGAACAAAAAAAAAAAAAAAAAAACAAGAGACAAAAATTAAAGATACAATCGCGAGCCCGGACACATCCTGCGGCTGACAGGTACTACGTTGCCCTTCTCTAAGGGACTTCAAGCCACGAGCCCGGACCCATCCTGCGGCTGGTGGAAACTTCGACTCCCTCCCATAGGGATTTCACTAACGTTCTTCCCAAAGAACACAAGTGCTAAACACAAATTTTATTATAATTCCCTCCTCTAATACATGAGAAGGGGCCTCTATATATAGGCCTCAAAAGAAATTAAAAGACACATTTGCTCCTTGGGCTTACATAAAACAAGAGGGTAAAAAGGGAAATTGCACAATTAAATCAAAATACACTTAATAAACTAAAATAAAACAAAGTGATCTCGATCGTCGATCTTCAGCTCCTCGGATAGGCATGGACGGTTGGATGTCCGCATCAAGCCAGCTGCAAGAAACCAAGAGCCAACCGTGGGAACCAAGGAGCCAAGGCACGGGAATCCAACAGCCATCCATGGGAACCAAAGGGGCAACAAATAAACATAAATTTATGAGCTAAAAAAGGCTCTCTACTAGACATTAATGAGCTGAATCTAGTAGAGGACCAAA
Source organism: Dendrobium huoshanense (assembly GCA_016618105.1). Taxonomy (NCBI): domain Eukaryota; kingdom Viridiplantae; phylum Streptophyta; class Magnoliopsida; order Asparagales; family Orchidaceae; genus Dendrobium; species Dendrobium huoshanense. The sequence goes on from CM028358.1 coordinate 84,928,576, forward strand.
AACTTACCAAAATAAAATCTAACTTGTTTTGACCCCCCCTTTGTATGCATCAGCATGCCAAGACGTTTCTAAGCATGACGGGGTGTTGTCTAGGGCCTATCCAAGGTCAAAACTGCTATTGTCCTGAAGTTCTGCACCTCTTCCCAACCATTCCTTGGTGCGAGAAGGCTCTTGACTGCTGCCCACTTCTTTCCCAGCATTCAAACGACCTTGCCAGAGTGCTTATCTCTCTTGTCTTTGGGTAAACTCGACACTGACTCTCTATTTTCATAGTTGCATCCTCGATTGTGGTTTTAATTTGATTCACTAGGATCGTGTTAATTCTCTTCGCAAAGTCTAGTATATTAGAGAGTTGAGTGAGGGACATCTCTTAGTGACTAATCTCATTGTTAGTTTAGGGATTATCGTTGAAAACCAACCACGTACGTAATGTTAGATTAATTGATTGTTTTACAACCTTAACTCCTATGCATGTGATTTAATTTAAGCTTGTTTTATCGTCTTATTGTTTTATCTTAGCGTTTAAATCGACATAAGTTTTATTTAATATTGTTCTCGAAATATTAAGCGTGCAAATTTCTTTAAGCAACTCATCTTCACATGTTTGTTCTACATCGTTATTACTCCACTGGCTCCTTCCCCTTACCTACAGTAGTACAACTGCTAATGAGTTGGGTCTCAATGGAATAAGTAAGCAATGCATAAGAAATAATAATAACATTTTGACAATTAATTTGAAAAAAATGTAAATATCATACTAATTATCAGAAATGCATAACATCACTTTCTGTCTTGTTCACTGTTCAATACTTTTATACAAATCATATAATGGCTATAGGTTTTTTCACTATTTTAGCTTTCCAATTCAAGATTGAGTCCGAATTCTCAACTTTTAGAATTGAAGTTGATATCTCATTTAAGGTTTGATCCAAATTTTCAACTTTTAGAATTTCGACAGTGTAGGGTTATCTCATCAGGTCTTTTGTCTTTATATGTGCGAGTGTATCCCTCATATATGACTTATTTCACTTTTCCAATATCATTCACTTTTCACAATCATTCCCTTTTTTTAGATGAATGCCATAGCATATTGAGACTATTGAAGGCAATTGTTTCCATTCATTTTTTGTTCTCTAATGGGGAAAATGTTGCTGTCTGAAGCATTATTATTGCCCGCGATAGGACTTAGGGTTGGTTACATTGGTGGTGAAGGATATTTGTCTTTCTGCCATGTTGCACTTGATCATCATAATACCTTAAGTTCTATGATCTAGGAAAGGACATGATTGGAGAAGAACACGGTTTGAGAGCTCTGTTGGGATAAGGATTAGTGAACTTTATCAAACTTTATTGAGGTCAAGCAGAGGACAATAATACGAGAGGTAGAATTGGTGATCTTCGAAGTCGCATTGAGAGTCAGAGGTATGGTTCGAAGTTTAGACAAGAGCTTGCAGCAGCAATCTTTGAATTTAGTGTTTGACTTGAGTGCAGGGTGGATCTTAGCTTAATGCTCTTATTCCATGCAAAATTTTGAGATGAAGCAAACTTATTTGCATTGCCCTAATTACAAAATCCATATAATGTAAATAGGAGAGAGGAGAACAATATCGCTCGTTGAATCTTGGATACTAATTTCCTTATTGCCTATGCTAAAACAAGAAACAAGTAATGAAGAATTGGGTAATATAACCCACATCCTTGATTATAGTTAGTAGGTAAACTGTTTTATAGTAAATAATAATGGAATTCTACAAATGGTAAACCTGTGACCCTATCATAAACTCAAACTCAGACACTTATAGAACTAATAATGCCTTTTGACAGCCTCATTGTGCTATTGACTCGTGGGTTTGTTCTCAAGGGAATTAGACCGAAGCATTCATATGTTAGAATATGCCTCTGAATATGACGTACAATGCAACCCTAATAATAATGTAATTCATAAGCTGTAAGCTTCTTGTAGCAGAGAGCTTGTTAAGATTAACAAAAGTTGTGCTAACAATATGTTGAGATACGATGGTGCCATGATGATTGCCAACAGTTGAGTTCTTTCATACACCATATTACAATTGAGCTTTCATTTGATCGAATTACAATTGGTAATCCCAATTATTATGGTGCTGTCTGTCAAAAGCATGCCTCATATTATTGGCATTGCCAAAATTTGCTTGCTTGATAAAGAAAATCTTAATCCATTTCTTTGTGGTGTGTGCAGATGCCTACCTCCAGTGTGATATTTCTTGTGGTGGGGACATCTTTTGGAGAAGCTTTGCTGCTTTATTTGAATCATAAAAAATGCCTTTTTTGTGTTATGATAGTATGCATCACTAGGGGTCGATTATTATGATTACATGGTATTCTTTTGGGAGTAAATTATTTTTTTTATGCCTGATGCAACTTTTTATTTTGGCAGGTTAGAACTGAGGGTGGCTTGAATGCATCTGCATCCTTTGTAGCAAAAGCAAATCCTCTCAATCGACTTGCTCATAAAAGGAAAAGTGAGCTCCATCATGCCCTCTGCAATATGCTTTCAAGCATATTAGCACCTCTCACAGAGGGAGGAAAGAACGAGTGGCCTCCTTCAGGGGTGGATCCAGCTCTTACGTTGTGGTATGAAGCTGTTACTCGAATTAGAGGCCAACTTATGCATTGGATGGAAAAACAGAGCAAGCATATTACGGTAGCTTTAGAATTTTTTTATTCCTTTTCCTACTTTTTGACTGCTGTTTTAATACGACCTTGTTTTTTGTTATTACCACACTTTGCTTTCGTGTAGTCCACCATTTGATTGAACATTCATATTTCATCTCAATGGATCATGCATTCAAGAACTAATCATCTATATAGAATTTCTCTCTAGAAACACGAGGCCAGTGTTGTCATTTACTTGATGTTCCTTGGTGTAACTTCTCTAGAGTTGGCATTGTTTTTGATACTTAGATTGGTAGATTGTTTATGACGTGGTAGTTGTCAATTTTATGACATTTTGAATAGTTTACTGAATTAATATTGCTACTTGTTTCTCAGATCCTTTGATGTAATTTGCTAACCTTATAAACTTTAACGTGCTCTTTCTTCTGACTTCTCAGGTTGGGTTTCCCTTGGTAACTCTTCTTCTCTGCCTTGGTGATCCACAAACATTCAATGGTAATTTTGGGCCGCATATGGAGCTTTTGTACAAATATCTCAAAGTAAGGCTTCATATTGTGAAACTTATTTGAAGTCCAGAGCTAGCCGGTAGTTCTTTTTATTAAAAAACTGTATGCCTTTGTTTTATATTGTCTTATGGAAGTTATTTTGAGCTGTTCTAGATCTTGTTATAGTGTATTGTTTTTTATTTACCTTCAGTATTGCTGAAGCTTTATATTCTATGTAGGATAAGAACCATCGTTCAATGGCATTGGACTGTCTCCATCGTGTGGTGAAGTTTTACCTAAGCGTATATGCTAGTTACCAGCCAAAAAATCGTGTATGGGATTATCTAGATAGTGTAACTTCACAGTTGCTGACAGTTTTAAGAAAAAGCTTGTTAACTCAGGATGCTCAGCATGATAAGCTTGTCGAATTTTGTGTGACTATAGCTGAAAGTAATCTTGATTTCTCAATGAACCATATGATATTGGAGTTATTGCGACCAGATGGTTCTAGTGATGCAAAAGTTATTGGTTTGAGGGCTTTGCTTGACATTGCGAAGTCCTCCTCAAGTAAACGTCCTGGATTGGACGTTTTCCAAGGTATTACATCAGTCTTAGAAATCCACTTTGATTATTGGTTTGTATTTATATAGAAAAAATGATCAAAATGTTCCCCTGACTCTTTATGAAGATCAAAATAGTCCCTGATTATATTAAAGGATCATTTTTGTTCTCTCAAGTTCTTAAAGAGGAATCAAAATAGTCTTACCATGAGATTATTTTGATTCCTTTTTAAATACTTGAGGGACCAAAATAGTTTTTTAATATAGTTGGGAATCATTTTGATCATTCATAAAGAGTCCAAGAACTAATTTAGTTCTTTTCTCTCTCTCTCTGTATATATATATATATATATATATATATATAATGTTTTTTTATGGTTTGACATTTTATTGCATTCTCAGATCATGATATTGCTCATCACATCCCAAAAGTTAAATCTGCAATTGAGTCAATCTTAAGGGCTTGCAACAGAACATATAGTCTAGCTCTTCTTACTTCATCCAAGGCTACTATAGGTATTTTGTTTATCTCGATTGGATCTTTAATGATACATGCTGTTATTAGAAAATTTGAAAATATTGCCTCTTATTCAAATAGTTTCGGGGTTCTATTTTAATTTTTTGTATGTGAAAATGATTATATTACAGTCGATAATATGCCAAAAATGACAATGGAAGAAAACATGCTAAATCTAATGGAATGAAATTATGATAACACTATTTATGATAAATTTCTCACCATATGCTAACCATCAAAACCAAAAAGTTAAAAAAAAGGATGAAATATTACCAAATTGTCAACGATTTAAGAAGTACTTTCTCAAGGTGTTTGCTGTCTTTATATGGGTGCTATCAAGGTGTTTGCCTAACCTAAATTAAGTAGCGTTGAAAAGCAAGATTTCTATATTATTATCTCTGTTAGCTGAGCATTTGAAGCACTAAATTTTTGGCGATCAATTAGCATGATTTAAACGTTAGTGTAGCATGCTATACGTCACAACTGATTTCTTGATATTTTGAAGCGACTGGGAATCAATTTTAAGTCCTTGTAAGAGAAGGTGTACAACCTCCACTTTTTTACATTACTACTCGCTAATAATATTATATTTAACTGTAAAGCAGAAATGACCAGAGAAATCGGAACTTTCAAATCTATCTTTCTTCCATGAAACTTAAGTGATTTTATTGATTGGAATCTAACAATAATCAATTGATTTATCTTTAAATTTAATTTATATGTTCTTAGAACATACTTATGCATGTATTGTCTTGACCAAAATGAACTGAAACTTGACGCACGGGTAAAATATAATTAAACTGACCATGATATTTACATTTTTGCTAAATCTATTATTTTTTTTTTTTGACATACATGAACATCTAGAAACATCATGACACACTTTAGAAAATAACAACATCAAATTACTCTTGTTGTACATAACCGCCAAGCAATTCCAAATGAAAGCAATAAAATAGTCTCATTTTGCCCTTCTTTTAGTATTCAAGGTCTTCTTCATAAGATCATGTTAATCCAATATTCCTAGTGCTTTGCTGCTTACGTCCATTCCATCCACTTATTTGAAATTCATCCTAGAGCTTATTGCTTTAAGATTTTCAATTTATTAGAAGAAAATAGATATTTAGATGCTGTAAATCTTGAAAGTGCTGAGACTATAGAAATGAGACAATATGATAAGTGAGAACCTTTTATTTAGTAAGGTTGAATCTTTTCACTTTCTTAGTGGTCTATGTAAGCATTCATAGGTGTAAGGTATCATCAAGATGCCAAGGTCCCAAGTCGGATTGGTAATCATGTTTGAAACTAGAAGCTCTCTTGATAATCATTCCAATTTTAAGCGACCCAAAATTAAAATCAATATACTTTATTTCAAAGATTTATTACTTGAAATATGTTTAAAATTGACTTGATATCTGATATATACAAATGTTTATGTGTGTGTTAATACATATATATATATACTCATGTATATATGTATTCATAATTATGTCGCACTTAAACTGACATATGCATACATGTTTATGCATTTATATTTAATTTATTTTATAATAATATATTTTAAATATATTTTGAATACTTTTATACAGGTAATAACTTTGGTCAATTATTAAAAATTTTAATTAAATAATAGACTTTACTCTAATGAACTCGAACAAATACTATTGAATTGATATGAACTTGGCTTGAGTTTAAATAAAAAATCTTGATCTCAAATTTAGGTTGCCTTGTTCGAACTAGACTAGATATCACCTAGGATTGCAAATGAATCAAACTGAGCTAAGTTGAGTAGGGGCGTGCTCGAGCTTGAGCTTGTTTTTCAAAATCTTATTTAAGCTCGAACTCATGTTCAATTTGAGTTTTTGTGGTAGTATTGAAGCTCAATTTGTGTGAAAACTGGACCAACCGGCCAGTTATTAAAACAATAAGTCGTGACTCACAGGCAGAACAGAACAGAGCAGGGGTGGACCGAACTCGAGCGCGGAAGGGTTTGGAGAGTTCGTTTTGCTATTTTGAGCGAACGATCGCATTCGGAGATAAGATTTACCAACTCCTTATTCCTATCGCTAAACAAGTGGAGAGTTGGAAGAAAAGATTGTGAATGAGAAGAACGACAAGGAGAAAGGAGGAAGAAGATTTGTTGATTTCTGTATAAATTCTCCTATTTTTCTTCCAATTAAATAAATGATATTTTTCATAAGGGAAAATGAAGAGATTGAATGCGAAGAGAAGGAATTTTGAGAGAGAAAGAAGAAAGATTTTGGATTTTGGAAAATCCTCATTTGTTAGTGAATTTTTATGATATAATTTTTATTAAAATTTTGTTAGTAATTTATATTTACATGAAAATTTATGTTGTATATTTTTAGAGATTTTAGAAAGGAATAGATTAAAAGTTGTAGGAGTTTGATTCTCTAGATGCCACCTATATATATTTTTTAAATGATAGGAGCGAGTTTCAATGACTCAATGAGCGCATCATATTTTTAAATTACTGTAACATGAAGAAATATTGAAACAATATGCATTTTAATCCTGAAATATAAAATAATAAAAAATTCATTTAATTATTACTTGATGTAGTCAAATATTTATGTACCTTTTTATGACTTTTGGTTGATTATGTATTGTAATTTTTATTTTGGTTGCCCTATGATGGAAGACAACCGATGATCATGCTAGGTTGGTGCTCTTAGGAACGTCTCTCTCTTTCCTTTACTTTGTTTCTTTGGGTTTTCCCTTGGTTGGTTGCTGGGTTGATTCCTCATGGGCCTTTTTTTCCTTATTTTTTCTACTTGGTATCTGCACCTTCGGTTTTTGTGCTCATTGTCTGCTGTGTTGATGCTTCAGTTTCCCCCTTGGCAGCTATCCTTTCGATTTCTGTGTTCATTGGCTGCAGCGTTGATGCTTCAATTTCCCCTGGGTAGTTGTATCTTCGGTTTTGCTGCAGTTTTTTGGTGTTTCTAGCGGCTGGGTAAGAGGTGCGTTAACTTCCTGCATTAATTACTCTTTTCCCTATAAATAAGGGCTGTTTTCCTGCGGTTGGAGGGGGTTTTTAGTGAAGTGTTTGCATTCAAACCTACGGGTTTTTCTAGCTTGCGAGCTAACCTCCTTTCCCTTTTACCTCTACTTCTTCGTCTCGATTTTCTATCTCTTCTTCTCTTTCTATGGTTCCCGCCCCATCTGTATCCTTTTTCTCTTGTGAGCTTAGTGGTGTTTCCTGCCACGTTTTGGTTGGTATTTGCTGGAGGAGGGTGGACTTGTGCTGGATTGTTTCAGTGGTGCATTCCGGATTAGATCTTTCCTTTGAGCACATATCCTAATTTTTTCGAGCTTTGCTTGTGATGCGACAACTTGTTGGTTGTTCTGAGGGCAACCTTATTTACATTTTCCTATGTGTTTTTTCATACAGATTTGTAAGCTGCTTTCTAAAATTTGTTTCTACTTTTAGTTTTTTTTTACATATGGATGTTTATGCTTTATTGAGAGGAATAATTTTCTAATTGCTTTCCTTAGTGTTCTTGATAAAATATTTAGAAACTTACGTTGCATCAATTTGGTATCAGATCATCAGGTTGTCGTTCTAGTCTTTCTTTATTCTTTATAAAAAATATGGATAATCAAGCAAGCTGAATAACAAAGAATGATTATGCAATAAATGACTAATCTACAACAAATAGAGACAATGACTAATACTTCAAAATGCACTAAATTTAAACAATGCTAATTCCCAAAATAACGAAATTGAAGAAGAAGCACCACAAGTCCAAAATCGAGACAATAAACAATGGGACTATGGGATAAAAATTGAGGTAAATGAATTTGAAGGAAAACTGAAACCTGAACAATTTATTGAGTGGATTGAAAAAAATAAATCAAATTTTTGAATGGAAAGAATTTTTTGAAAATAAAAAGGTCATGTTTGTTAGCTTAAAACTAATGACATGCCTGAAAACTTACAGAACAATAGAGTTAGGAGAGGAAAAGAGAAAATTCAAACATGAAGAGAAAATGCGTGGAAAGTTTTTACCATCTGACCATGCCTAAACTCTATTCCAAGAGTATAACAATCTTTGCCAAGGAACCTGTTCAATAGAAGATTACATTGAAGAATTCTATAATCTGCAATTCCGAAATGACTTAAATGAAACTGAAGAGCAAACTATAACACGTTATATTAATGGGTTAAAGTGGTTAATCCAAGATCAACTAAATTTTCATCATGTAATCAAACTTGAAGAAGCTTATCATATTATTTGTAAATACTCAATAAATACTCAGTAAATATGTAACAATACGGACGGTTCTACCCATCCGCGCACGCGCTATATATATATATATATATATATATATATATATATATATATATATATATATATATATATATATATATATATATATATATATATATATATATATATCTTTCATTAAGCTATTATGTTAATTAGCCTATTAAATATTTTTCATTTTTCTATATCATAAATTCTTTACCCTTATGAATCTTGTTTATTATCTACCATAAAGTTACAATAATTTATTCATTATATATTTTAAAATCTTTTATAATCATTTTATTTATATAATTGAATCTACTCTTTTTCTCTACATACTCTCATTTAAAATATATATGCATCATAATTAATTTCTTTTTTTTAATAGAGAAATTATCACCAATCATTTTATTTTAACCTTTGATAGGAATTCACAACATAATAATTATTTTCATTCTGAAAAAATTCCTAATTTTAATTTGTCATATAATTCTCAACTTAATATTTTCTAGATTAATTAATAATAAAATATCATATTTAAAATATAAACTTATAATTATCTTTTACTATTCTCCTCTCCACTAAAACCCTAATAATCATTTCTATTAAAAAACTTAAAAAAATTCTTATATCATAAATTATACTTAAGAAATCTATTGCTCTTCTTGGTCATTGCTTGATATCACGCCTTCGCTCGCCCGTTAGTCTGCTCACACTCGCTCCTTAGCTCCGACTTCGCCTCTCTTTCTCTATCACTCCGTTATTCTCCTCTCTCTTTTCTTGCTTTGCTCGGCAGTTGATCACTAGCTCTCTGTTTTATCCCTTTCTCGTGGCTCTTAGGTTCTTTCTCTTAATCTAATCCTTTATATTTGTCTTCTTCTTCGTCTGTTTCTCCCTCTCGCAATTTTTAAAGCTAGAATTCCTTTGACAACTGTTAAAGACGAACCCTTCATCTTCGTCTTCCATTGTGATGCTAAATATAGGAACATGCACAGTCGGCTTGATTATATTATTATTATTATTATTATTATTATTATTATTATTATTATTATTATTATTTTGAGATATTATAGAAAATGATGACCTTGGGTGTTGGCATTGTAATGGTAGGTGGACCCACTTTACACAAAAAATAAAAGAATCAGAAGAGTAGTGTATTTACACTTTTACTGTGCTGTACATGCGTCAATGCTTCAATATGTGGTTGGTGTGGAATTTTGTTCAATTCATTACATTGCTTGTAATACTTTCTTATTTCTGCTTCTTTGCTAAAATTGCTTTAACCACATTGCAAACTTTTTTTTCCTAATTAGATTTATTTTATCGGTTTTGAATCCTAATAACTCTATCCTAGTCTGTTCTCACTTCACCTACATTCTCTTTTGTTGCATTTTGAATGATTTTCGTGTTGCAATTTTGTTGATTCTGGGCACTTATATTACGTTAGAAATTTTTAGCACATGTTGGAGTCCCCGTTTGTGAGTAGAAACTTGTGATGAAATCCAACTATAATACGTAAGATGCAAAGCTTATAGAAGGGAATTGTTAGATTCTTGGAAGAGCGTTGATTGTGAGACTATGGATATCTATTTGCAGTGTTCCTGTTGTTCTTGGAATGTTGTTTAATCTTTTATAATACTCCGTCTGATGCTTAGTGGGGCTAGTATTTGATCTATTCCTCTAACTTGGGGACAATTTTTAATTATTTACTAAAATTATTATTGTTTCCAGATACCATTTCAAAAGAAAAATCACAAGGATCTCTATTCAAGTCTGTTCTCAAGTGCATACCAGATTTGATAGAAGAAGTTGGAAGAAGTGATAAAATAACAGATATAATTCCTCAGCATGGAATAAGCATTGATCCTGGTGTTCGTGAGGAAGCAGTGCAAGTTTTGAACCGGATTGTACGTCATCTCCCTCACCGTCGTTTTTCAGTAATGAAGGGAATGGCAAACTTTATATTGAAACTTCCAGATGAGTTTCCACTTCTTATTCAAACTCAGCTTGGCCGCCTGGTGGATTACATGCGTTTGTGGAGGGCTTGCTTGTCTGATGAAAGTATGATTGATGATGTTCACAACATAAAACAACCAGCTCTTGGAAATGAGAAAGTCCACAATTCTTTTCAACTGTCAGTAGGTCCTTCTGAATTCCAAGCATCAGAAATGGATGCACTTGGTCTTGTTTTTCTCTGTTCTGTTGATGTTCAGATAAGGCATATTGCTTTGGAGTTATTACGCTGTGTCCGTGCACTAAGAAATGATTTGAAGGACATTTCATTGTTGAAGGAGAATTCTAAGGAGAAGATGAAATATGAAGCAGAACCAATATTTATAATTGATGTCTTGGAAGAAAATGGGGTAAGATTTTCCATCAAATATGCTTCATTTTATGTTTCATCACTTTTTTTTGGCATTTATTGTGATCATGACCATTGTGATCTGAAATCTTCTTTTTATTATGATGAGGGTGTTCAATATTTTTTTTATAACATTTTTTATGTCAGCACAGGATGACATTGTTCAAAGTTGCTATTGGGATTCTAGTCGTCCTTATGATTTGAGGCGCGAGTTTGATCCTGTTCCGATTGATGTGTCCCTTCAATCCATTCTTGAAAGTCCAGATAAGAATAGATGGGCTAACTGTCTTAGTGAGATTGTGAAATATGCTGGCGAACTTTGCCCTAATGCTGTTCGAGAAGCAAGGTAAATTTATTCTCTTTTATTTGAATTTTTTTTTAAAAAAATCCAAATGCATTGTTATTTCGTTGCAATGTTGGGAATTACTTCTGAGCTAGGTCACTTAGTCATCTTTTGTAAGCTGGATTTATGGACAGTTTTTGTTCCATTTCTTTCTTACCCTTTACTAACCTGTCTTATCTCTCCAATTCAGTTTTAAGTTCTCATTCATTCCCAAATCATCATGACTTTTTTTTTTTTTTTGAATAAATCATCATGACCTATTATTGTTCTCTTATCCTCTATTTATAATGCTTTTTTTTTGCTTTACATTTTTAGTATTCAGTAGCTAATTTTAGCCACTTAATTCCATTCATCTTGGCTGGTTTATTGACAATTTATCGAACTTTAATTTGATTGCTTTGATATTTTCTTACAACAATAACAACATCAAAACTTCATCCCACTATGTGGGGTTGGCTACATGAGTCCTTTTTCTCTATTGTGTCTTATTATGTGTCAAATTCTCATTTAAATCTAATAAAAAAGTCATTTCTAATAACCAAGTCTTTTTTAGGTCTACCTCAACCTTTCTTAACATTGGCTAAATCTCATGCCAAGGTTTAAAAAGGCTAATAAAAAAGCCTCTGAATTGAGTCATAAGCCTTAAAACAGAGAAATAAAAACACATGAACTTACTTTATGAAAATGATAAAATAAAATAAAACATCAACTTCTTTATTTGATTCATCATCATAATGTACAAAGCCCTTTTTTAGATTCAAACTAATCAGTCTACCTCAAGTGGCCTCAATTTTACCTTTCTTAACATTGAATTTTGTCTCATTCTCATCTTGTTGACCTATTGATGAGGAAATCTCATGCATCACCGATCGATGGCCACGCCAATTGGTTTACCCTTATGTTGAGTTGAAGCCCTGAGGGCAATTTAGTCATGTATGCTTGAGACCTATATATAAATCGGGTTTCTATTTCTTCTTCTTGCATCGATGGGGAGCAAATGTCGTTGGAAGAGTCCGCGGCTCGTGGTTAAGTTTTCTATCTTCTCCTTCGTATTCACCTCCATCTTCTTCCTCCACCACAAGAAAATCCCTCCATAACCCAAGTTGCCGGCCCTTGAGGCCACCTTGTCGGCGACTTCCCCCACCCGTCCAACCCCTCCTCCGCTTGCTTCAAATTTGAATTGAGAAATCCAATTTCGGAAAGTTTTCATGAGAAATTCAATTTCTTATGAAACTAGAGAAATTAAAAAGCATGCCGCCGGCCTCATGGAGGAGCCCCATTAATGCCATCATTAAGGCTGACGCTTGAATTTGAAATCAATTTCAAATTACTTTTCCCTCATAATTCCTTTAAAATGATAATTAATGAAACCGCCGGCCACCCCCCTATAGCCCCCCATTAATTCCCATCAAGGCATTAATTCTTGATTTGAAGATTCATCTATCCACTAACTGAAATTAAATCAATTTGAAATCCCTTCCATATTCCCCAAAGCTCAATAGCCTCCTCCTCTTGCACCTGCCGGCCCCCACCCTCTCTCCTTGAATCCCGCCGGCCCTCTCCCCTCCTCTCCCATCCTATCAAACGACAAGTACTCTCTTTAAAACGTTCTTCCTCTCTTCGTGTGGAAGATCCGAAAAGTGGCGGAATCCGAATGAATTTGTGCATGAGATCGAGGTCAAGTCGACTAATCGTCGTTCTTTGATGTGGGCTTTGATTTCGACGACACCGTTGAAGATACTTAATCGCATCCTCCCCACGCTCGTAACGTCATACATTCCATTCGTGGACCGTCAACGGCTATCCGTCCAAGTCTCCTCCACCACCGACCTTTCCGTGGCTCAAGACCATCGGCGTTGCAACCTTCCTCATGGCATCGTTCTGTGTCTGAAATCTTCTCCCGCTAGCCTAGTGTAGTTGAGTGATCAATCCCCAGGTACTTCGTTATTAAATTACGGATTGTTGATTAAGCTTTTGGTATTGCTACACTTGTGATGTAATAGCTATTATATCATTCGTTATCTCAATGTTATTAATTGAAATTGCTTTATCAATCATTCGAAAATTCTTAACAGCTCTTGCATAATGTTTCACATCACCTATGGTATAACAAAAAAAAAAAAAAAAGGCAAAATCACAGTACCAGAGCAGCGCACGTTGCCCAGGATCACGCTCGCACGTCGCCGCCATCCCGCGCACGACTAATGTCGCGTCTCCCACGTTCTCCCCCACGACCAGCTTGTGTCATTAAAAGAGGAGGAAATGAGGCCTTCGGCCTTGGCTGGTTCCCTCTCTCGCAATCTCTCTCTCTCTCTCTCTCTCTCTCTCTCTCTCTCTCTCTCTATCTCTCTCTCTCTCTCGACGCTGTCCGACTCCGCTCGTTTGACGACTTTCCCTTCCACCCGATCGGAAGTCACGACGTTTGGATCGGAAGTGACGACCGGAGCTCGCCGACTGAGAGGATAACTTTCTCCATTTCACGCGCTCTCCCCGACCCCTCCGTGCTGCTCGACTTCGCTCCAGCGACGACATTCCCTTCCTGTTCAATCAGAAGCAACAACTGGAGCTCGCGGGCTGCGGGATTAACTTTCTCCTTTCCGTGCTTTCCTTCTCCGACTCCTGTGTGGCCGTGCAACTTCGTTCCTTCAAGCGACTTTCCCATCAAGTCGGATCGGAAGTTCAACATTCTGATCGAAAGAGGCAACGGGGGCTCACTGTCCGTGAGGTTAACTTTCTCCCTTTGGCAAGCTTTATCGGCCTAATCCCTAAATCTACCAAAATCAAGGGATTTTATTTTTATTTTTAACATAATTTTAATTTTAATTATATTAATTAATTATAATTAGGTATAATTATTATTTTTAATTATTTATATTTATAAAATTAATTATTATTAATTAATTATAATTTATTGAAATTAATTAACAAGTTATAATTAATTATAACTTATCATTTTAATTAATTTTAATGAATTTTAATTAGTTATAATTATTTATAAATGATTAATTAAAAATAATTAGCTAATGAATTCTAATTAATTATTGCTAATTATAATTAATAAGAAATAATAATAAATGCTTGCTTGCCTCCCTCTCCTTGCCTCGGTCCACGAGCCTCCACTACCGTCAAGCCCACGAAGGTACGGATCTTCTAAACTCAGATTCTCGCCCTCAAAGTTTGCGGCGGATCGGAAAACCGCCTATACACGCCTTTATTGTGCGTGGTGGGATGAGACCCCTGTCTGACGCCTACGACGAGGCGAGCAATCACATAAACTCTACTTCGGCGTTAGTGGCGCACCGGAAAACCGCCTATACACGCTTTTATTCCGCGTGGTGGGATGGGACCCCGGTGCGGCACCTACGGCGAGGCGTGGTCACTCATAAGTACCTCTGAGCGGGGGGAAAGCAAACTGCCTTTTTAAACAGGTATCGAAGACCCCATACACGCCTTTATTGCGCGTGGTGGGAAGAAAGATCACAGCCGCGGTGTCCTCGTTCGAGGACACCTACCATACACGTCTTTATTGCGCGTGGTGGGAAGGCCCAGTTTATCTTAGTTTTCCCTTAAACGGGGGAGACGTCGGGAGGCTGTCGAAATTTCGGGTGAAATACGACTGCACTCGGGACCTGTTTTGAATTCAAAAGAAACAAAGATGTGGACTCAGACTTGTGAACTTTTGAACTTGATTGATCATGAGCAGATGACCCGAACAAAATCTAAATGATTTCTAAAACTCAAACCCAAATAAAATGAAATTAAAATGGGGCCAAATTCAAATCAATTTGAGCTTATAATTGAACTTGCAAGGACTTGCAAATTTAAACCAAACAAAATGGCAAGAGATCTTGAACAATCGACTTGAACTTGTACTCTTAACTCAAAACTAGAACAAGATGTGGACGACAAGAACTTATGCATTTGAACTTGAACTGTACGATGCCAAGTGAAATTTGGATTTGCAAGCATTTGATTCAAATCCGGATGAACTCAGTATGACAATAGAAGACCTGAATGAATGTGGGAGACTCATACTGAGTTTGATCTCAAGTCTAAATGAAACTGAGCTCGGATCCAAACACGTACAAAGAATAAAGCTTGAATCACACGCGAGGGAATTCAAAGAACCTTTGTACGGTCAATGGTGACTCAATGTCAGATGAAATACATTGATCTTGGATCGGGAGCGCTGTACCTGCAGAATTAAATGCATAGGTGTCCTTCTCATATGCACCATTTGAAGCTCCAACATAAATATCAATGCCTGTTGATTGAGATGGCAATAATGGAGACCAACAATCAAAGACCCGTCCCTACAAACAAGCACACACCAACCACCTGAGATTGGTGACAGGTGGATATGATGTAGGCGACAATGGCTCTTCTACAAATACTTACAGGAGGTCGTAGTGGATACAACGATTTCCTGCAAATGAATACTTGTGGATAACAACAGTGGGTATATCATAGGTACAACGAATCACTGTGGACACAAGTACAAGTATCACCTACGAAAACGGTGACCAAGATCTACGAGTATGTCGGGTAAGAAGATAACTCGATGTACGAAAAGGGATCACCCCTGGCAGAATGGAAGAGATGTTTGAACAAATTCAAACTAAACTTCCCGGTGTTCCAAAATTCCTTCTTGATCCTATACTCAGGAAGAAAATAGTTCTCATATCTACAAACATCATAGACAATAAGTTCACTACACTGACGACCTCAAAAGGAGTTCTCTTCAAAGCAACAGACTTTAAAGTCCAGAAGAATTTCCCCGGTGAATGAGAAAGGGGGAGTCAACATCAAGACCTCAACGCCACCGGATCCGCAACACTCGTACTAGCCTACGAGAAACCCGATCCTCGATCAACAACTCAGCCGAGTCGACAAGGTTCAATCCAAAAATAGAAATGACCCCAAACACCCCGATGATGTCCGTGTTGAATGCAAATCTCAACCGGAGGGGTCTATTCACAAATAGTTTCATATGCATCCCAAAGTCCAAAATTCAAATTTTCCAAATTCCATCCCAAACTTCAAGATACTTAAAATTCGAAATAAATCTATTAATCACTCAAAGCAAAATCCATCCATTCTCCGCAATAGTTTTTCGAGGTGGACAAATTCAAATATAACTTCACCTCACAAAGAGCTAATGCCTAGTCGAAAATATCACTAGGATCTATTCTTAAACAATCTTCTGCCAGTAAGGACGTGGTACGTGTCCTCTAACCGGCGATTTTGCTGCCAAATGACACCGCAGGATAAACGGTTATAACGACCCGGGGCCCTCTGAACCGAGTGGTTTTGCTGCCAAATGGCAACACGAAATACCGGTTATGGCCAGAGCCAATACGCTCCTTATTAGCATCAAATCCTTGAGAAATGAATAAATAGAATTTGATCGATAGGGTATAAAGCCCTCTGTTAGCTAAGGTGGATTCAAATTTGTCCCCTTAGACAAACATTCACCCCAGGTCTACAAGGTACTCTTGGACGAAGCAACCCATGGCTGCCGACAAGGATCCTTCTGTCAGGTTGGGTCGACTACCTCCTCTGACTAAGTAGACCAGGGACCACGATGACCTGGGACGACAGAACCATGGGATCTTGATCGGGTCCATCATCCATTCCCCCACCATCCGCTTTAAGTGCAAGATGGTGAAATTTCTAATTTTAAATATCAAATTCTCAACCATTTCCAAAATCTCCAAATCTTAAGCCTATTGCTGCTACTATATGCCAGATAACACGTATTCTCTACGTATCTGATTGACGACTAGCCTTAATCGAAAGTTCTCTCTTGTGATCGAGAGGGGTAATTAACTATAGGGGCTTGCGCCTATAGGAAACCAGAACTCAGATCATAAAGTCCTCGCAAAATGAGAGCGAAATCTCTGGGTAGTGTCTTATCTACAAACCCATCTGCCTTCCCAAAATTTACCCCGGAACTTAGTTCGTTAAAACTCCCTCGTCGAATAAAAACAATCAAGCGCGCGGGGAGGCCGGGGCCGAATATTCGGAGCCCACACATCTTTTAAACCTTATTCAATTATAACAATTTTTTTAAGCTTCCCATATTAATTAACATTAGATTTAATGTAATATAAGATAAAACAACAAATTAATAACAGACCAAATTAACATTAGATTCACTTCGCTTAAAGTCAAATTTGGAGGTCTATCATATTGCTTCCCACCTTTATCTTAGATGTAGAGGTAGAGAGATGGTGGCGAGGTCAACCTAGCTCTTTGTTTAAGTGGGTAGAATTTATGAAGGTATTTCATGATTGGTTTATGTCTCTCTTTGCAATAAGACAAATGCAAGACAAATTTATAAGGTTAGTGCAAGGTGTAATCTCTAAAATTTCAAATAAGTGAGATAAAAAATTATCATAAAAATTATATCCTATTTTTCACCTATCTTGAAAATCATCAAAATAATTATTATAAATTTATATTTTATTTGATCATTTGGAGATATATAAGATATGTAAATATATAAATATATTAGGATTTAATAATTAATTTCCTAATTAGATTAATTGACAAATAGCTTTAAATAATACTGTTCACTCAATTGATCTACCGTAGCGAACTAAATTTCTCCAAATTCTGGCAAAGAGTGTTTAGTTAAATTGAATAACTAATACTTATTTATAGCCTTAGCTATGTATTCATCCTTATCTCCTGTACATCCTATGACATATCTAGAGGTGGAATCGGGCATAAGGGGAGGGCTGGGGTGGTTGAAACCGTGAATAAGAAGGAAACAAAGAAGGAAAGAAAAAAGTAGCAGCAGAAGAAGAAGAAGAGGGGAATGAGAGGAGAAGAAGAGAAGAAAAAAAAAAGGTGGGGGGAGGAGAATTCAATATTTTTGGTGAGAATCTTATTATAGTATTGTCTTATGCACATTGAGTTTGAAGTGGAGTTCATAGGATTGAATGCTTGAATGAGAAGAAATCATTTCAAGAATAATATTATTTGAGGCTAATTTAGTTAGCTTCTAGTTGTCAATTTACTAATTTAGGAATTTATTTTAAATTATTATTATTAGGTTGTTTATGAAAGAATACAACATCAAGGCAATAAAAATTTGAAAATTTATCTTGAAGAAGATCCTATAATTTTGCTATGATACTAAATCCCTAATATGTGGAGCAAATGGTTTTTAGGCCTATATTTGTTTATTTATATACTCCCATGAAACTACTATTTGTGTGCAAATAAATATTTCTTCATATTAAGCATAATATGATATTAACAAGGCTAATGCATTAAATAAATTAATGTTATTTTTAATCGACTCAATTTGTAAGAATAATGATAGAATATAATTTTGGCTTTTACTTATCCTTTTTACCCTTGATGTATGCTAAATTTATTAATTGATAATATGTGAATGTTAATATTAAGCAATTTTAAATATTGATGATAATAATATTAAATTGAAAGAAATAAATTATAGATCATATCCTATGAGATACGTTGGCAGACTATAATAACCTACGAAGAGAGATAAAAGTTATAAAGAGAGGAGCTTTAATAGGAAAAAAGAGAGTTCCCGACTCTCGATAAAGTGAATATGTAAGGTTCAACCTTAAGATCTAGGGCCATTGATAATTGCTATGTTAGATTGTTCAAATTTTATCAAATATTTGAAAGGCTGACAAGCCATGTGACAACCAATGATAAATGTGCCGAAAGCCTACATGTATATGATATTTCTAAGAAATTAATAATACTGAAAAGGAAATTAAATGTGACAAGAAACTTCATAAAAGTAATTGATAAGTAAAGTGCACATTGTGAATAAACATTTGACATATGCATTTCGTTTTCTCACAAATACTCAAGCTCCTTGCTTAAAATTAAGTTTTTATTTATTTAAATGTTAAAGCAATTTTTTCTTTAAAGTTTATTACTGCACTAAGCTAGTTAAATTTATAATTAGAAATGCTCATGTTAGTTCAAAATACCATCATACATATTATAATTTCTTTTTTTGAATGTTTGAATCTTATATTAGAATTGGTTATTTTGCTGAGTATATAACTCAATAGGTTTTATTATGATCATTTTCCAAGAAAGGGAAAGGAGCATGTGGAACCATAGGTAAGTGATGTAGGACTACCATGCTTAAAGGGATATGAAAAGAACTTGCACGATTTCTTGATAAAAATAATTATGATTAGAATTAATAGCAAATTAAAACGACCAAATAAAACTTAAGAGCGGTCACTTCCGTTTAGGCCAAGTTGCACAATAAGCGCTTGAATTATCAAACTACAAAGAAAATCAACAACATACAAATGGAATAGCTTTCAACAAAATCCTTAATCTAACAATAAGATTAGAAACAAATGAAGTACACTCAATCCCTACGTTTACTAAGCTCGGCAGAGTTTGGTGAGCAAGATATTCGTGAATCTATCAAATCACAAGAACAAGTTAGACAATGAAAATACGCGAAAAGGAAGATTGGTAAACCCTTATCACGGTTGAGTTGCGATCTTCCACTGAACGATGCCGAGTTGTTCCTCAATAGCCTTGACCAGGGTATCCAGGATGCACTCTATGTACTCTTCTACATTGTCGATGCGTGGGTTGACATTGAAAAAGGTCGAGTGAAGAATGCAAACAAGTCATTGTTCGTCGTAGGAGAGACCGTAATCAAGATCCGGATCGGCCATGCATGCCCTTTGAGGTTGAGATGTTGATGACGATCGTTGAGGCTTCCCTTGAAGACCCCTCTTGAGATGGAGGAGGTAATCTAGAGAAATCAAGAGGTGTAAGGGTGAAGAGGTGGCCTACCAAGGGTGAGAGCAAGGTTAAGGATTTTGGTTCAGATTTTGGGAAAGGAGATGGAGGGAATTTTAATTCAACACTTCCTAAGTATTCCTTTAATTGAGAATAATTAAAGGAATAGAGAAAAGGCAAGGGGGGGGGGGGGGGTGGGCAAGGGGAGAGGGAGATGATTAATTTAATTCCATAAGGAGAGACTCCCTTTCAGAAAGAAATTAAATCAATGGGGATTTCAGCCAAGGAGGGAATATGGGATTTGAAATTATTTCCATAGTAAAGAATTGGGGTTTTGGAAAGATTTCCTATTCCAATCCCAAAGAGTGGGCCGGCGACATTAATGGGGGAAAAGGGCTGTAGGCAAGTGTTTAATGCTTGCTTAAATTTGAGAGATTAATTTAATTCCATAAGGAGAGACTCCCTTTCGGAAAGAAATTAAATCAATGGGGATTTCAGCCAAGGAGGGAATATGGGATTTGAAATTATTTCCATAGTAAAGAATTGGGGTTTAGGAAAGATTTCCTATTCCAATCCCAAAGAGGAGGCCGACGACATTAATGGGGGAAAAGGGCTGTAGGCAAGTGTTTAATGCTTTCTTAAATTTGAGAGATTAAATTAGGGAAGAGAAATTAAATTCCCTTTAATCAAATATTTATTTGGGGATGAGGTTTAAAACTTTCCTAAAATAGATTTTGTATTTTAAGAAATATTTTGAAGTTTCAAATCACTTGGATTTGAATTCGAAGTTCTTCCTAATTTATCCAATCTAAATTAGGAAATAAGAAAAGAAAAAAAGGGGAGAAAACTCAAAGGGGCTGGCGGCTAGGGGGGAGTTGGCCGCTGGTCTTGGTAGTTGGTGTGGGGGCGGTTGGGTGAAAAGGAGGGGGATTTCGATGAGGGAGGGGGAGGTTTGGCCGTGGGTGGGGAGAGGGGAAGTAGGACCGGCAATGGTGGTGGGAGGAGGAAGGGAAGAGATAGGAAATAGAACCACGAACTTGACTCGTCTAGGTTGGTGGGTGATGTGCAATCTTCCCTAGAGATCTCACTCCGATTACTCAAGCTCTCAAGAGAACTCAAAAGACTTGTGGAAAATTTTCTTTCAATCATTCATTAACATCAAAAGAGAATAATGGGGTTATATATAGCCTCGTATAAAGACTCAAGAAAATAAAAAATGACAACGCCCACTGGGCTTACAGACGACCTCCCTTAAGTAAGGGGTAAAAAAGGAAAACTAATAAAACAAATACAATATGACATAATAAATAAGAAAATACATAATACAACTCAGAAATACAATGACTCAATCTTGGCCATAGATCGACGACCACATCTTTGATAGAGTTTCCACGCTCTGATGTCCTCATCAGTAAGTGTCATAGTTTATCATATACCTTAGTATTATGGATGGATGTACATTTTGGGATATGCTAAATAAAAAATATACATGATGTAAATTAATGATTTATGAAAAGCATAAGTTTCCTTTGAAATTATTAGAATCTCTATAGTATATTTTGATGATTTAAATTATGTACATTTTCGTATCAATGTTTTGCTAGATTTATTAGATGATTATGAATAATGTAGATTTTGTGACGACCAAGTTACACTATTTTTCATTCATTTGATCATGATTAATAAAGTCAGTATGACTTCAGAAATAAATCTAATTAGATTGTTCGCTTTTGTTATGCCTCATAGTTGACTGGATGGGATTAAAATGGGGTGTGACAAATTGGTACATTAGCTATGCATTCTACTTGGTCAATCATTTATTATTAATGGATTTTAGTTAAAGTGAATCCACTATAGTAAGTATTAAGGAGTAAATGCCTAGGTTTATATCATGATATTTAGTTTTAGGCCAAAATTTGTGACAATAAATAGCAAAAAAATTAAAGATGAGGTTTTTCAAGAGAAGAAGGTTGTAAAGTCCCTTTTTATTTTTTTAAAATGGCCAAGCACCATGTGTGAGAGCAGTCAGGAGAGAGGGAGTGGAGAGGTAATATAGCAATCCATAGAGAGATTGATCGAGCTTGGCCTAATAATGAGCACCCATATGTTGAAGATTTAGCCTTGCGAAAGAAAGCGAGGGAGAGAAACTTTGACAAAGTGAGAGAAGGCGGTTGAGTCTAGAGCAAGGAGCAATCAAGCAATTGAGCAACTTGTTGGCAAATAAGGTTGTGGTTTTTAATTTTTAAGCAAATGTCATTTTATTTAAAAATATAAAACTCAAAATTTTAATTTTGATCTATAAGATAAGTACTGAAACTTCATTTGGAGTTTTCGAAAGGTAAATGATGAAATTTAGACTGTATATAAATATGAAGTCTATCTAGAATGTTATTAGAACCTTAATTTCTCTAAATAAGAAGTTTGATATGTTCTATGTTAAATTTGTATTTTAAATTGTTAATTTATACTATTAAATTGTTGGCCATTAAAAGAGAAGCATAACATTAAGTTATGTGTTGCAATGATGAGGATGCTCAGGTGGATGAGTGGATTTACTCTTAGAGACAGGATACAAGAGCATATACGTGAAAAGGTTGGAGTAGCTCCAGTGGAAGATAAGTTTAGAGAGAGTCACTTTAGATTATTTGGTCACATAATACGGCGGTCTCCCGATGACCTGGTTAGGAAAGTTGATGTATTAGATTTGACTTATGTTACGAAAGGTAGAGGTAGACCTAAAAAGACTTGGTTAGAAAATATTAGAAATGACATTTCTTTATTAGATTTAAATGAGAATTCAACTCTTAATAGGACACAATGGAGAAAAATGATCCATTTAGCCGACCCCACGTAGTGGGATAAAGGCTTGATGTTGTTGTTGTTGTAATTTATACTATTAAAATGATTATAAAGTTTAATGAAATATAAAAAATGATATTAATTAAATTTTAATACTATATCATATAATGAATTGAGGATTTTAAATGTTAGTGATGACATAGTTGTATAATAAGATGAAAACTTAATTAAAATGATATATATGTATATATATTTTAAAGGGAAGACAAATATGATAATTGCACGAGAAACTTCAGAAATCAGATAACGTGAATAATTGTATTTTTATACTATATTTTATTCTAGGTAATAAATAAAAGGAGGTGACATTTAAGGATTAGGAAGACTAAAGTAAGTCATTTGAGGTTGAGGTTGGCTTTTTTATTTCTAAATTATAAGGTTGATATTATTTTCTAAATCAAATAAATCAATTAATATTAGTCAATCAAAAGTTATTGCAAGATTTTATGATTATGTCCACTCTTGAAAGTGTAAATGATGTTGAAATGAGTGATATGTGCATTTTGCCAAACTTAAATGTTTTTCTTAAGCAATATTAATTTATAGAAAAATATTGAATGATATGAAAATGCAAATAAAAAGAATTATGAAAATGCTTTTACTATACTATTTCAAGATGTTAATATACCTGTGCATAGAATGATTGATATTGTAGGTTTGCAATAGTATATTGATACTAAATTACATGAAATAGTAAAATTAGACGGTTTTCTTGTGATGGTTATATCAAGGTTTAAAATTGCGCAATTAGGCATTGGGATGTTTTCTATTTGTGATGCGAAGCATAAGCTTCAAGGCATTAACCTCAAAATCCAATAATTGTGTAATGTGAAAATAAACGTTCAAAGTAAATTTTATTTAATTTCCAAATATTATGTTAAAACATGAGAAATCAACTTTTTATTGAACTATGAAGTAACAAATTGACATACATACGAAAAAAAAAATTGCACATGACATAAAGTGGTAAGTGATAAATTGCGTGAAATATAATTGAAATTCAAGAACAAAATGACATAAAATATAAGAATTGCATAAAAGTAGTAATATATAACATTAAGTTCAATTTCAAATTTCTTCTTCCCACTTCTCTGGTCATGCATAATTAATTCTTAAAGAAAGCTAAGATAGTTGTCAACAACTCAGAAATCATTTGCACAATCATTAGTGAGGGTTTTTTATTGGAGTCATCATCAAAACAAATTGGTCTCTCTCCCGCTTCATTGGCCTCTCTCCTCAAGGACCGCGGTTTTCATCAAATACCGAGTTTTTTGTGGAGTATTTCCTTTTTTAATTTTTGGCCAGTGAAAGGATGTAATAATTGTTCCCAATTTGCTTTTTCATTTATTTTAGTCATCTTTGCCTTTCACAAATGTTTGTCATTTATATAACAATAAGAGTAATACTCTGATAGTTGCAGCTGCGATGAAGGCGGCGGGCTGGAGGTTGAGGCAATCAAGAGAAGTTTGTTGTGACTTAGGGGTGCATTAAGACATGATTTGTTCGGGGCTTTAATTTCAAAATTAGGTATGTTTTAATAAAAAAAAGTATAAGGTGAGGCGTACCGCCTCACGCTAGCGAGGAGAGGCGCTTCTCAAGGCGGGCCTCAGCCATGTTTAGTTGCAAGCCTCATAAACTAGGATAGGTGTATGTCTCGAGATGCTTCTCACTGGAATTGCGCTGAGGCGGGCCTCAAGGCAAGGCTCATATTGTGCAATTTTAAGCAATGAGTTATGTTTTATAAAAATGAAACATAATATATGATATGATATACTTTCTTGCTTATTCATGTTATTATTGGACCAATGAATGCTTCTTGTATATTATCATCTTTGAATGGAAAAAAATTGCTAAAAGATTTTATACTGTTTCAACCACTTTGACAAGTATACATGTTGTTATGTAAATTTCCTTTACTAAAGCATAGAGATATGATTTACCCACTAAGTTGTATTTATAACTCTTCACTATATCAATAGAACACGATATTGAGAATTGGATGAGTGGGAAAAGAGAGTTCTCTTATCATAGACGTGGCTACTAGTGAGCGGTACTTATGTTATTTAGATAATTAGTAAGCAATAGTAGATTTATTGTACTTTTGGTTAAAGCGAACTTTATGTAGCAGTAGCTCTTTCATTGTATTGGAATTCAAAATTATAAGAATATTTATAAAAAATTTGTTTTGATATATTTCTTCCATGTAATTAGAACTATTTAAATTTTTATTTGACCACTTTGGTTTTCCAAGGAGGTCGAGGAATTTTGGGTCATATTTGAGGAGTCACTGGCTAAATTGAATACATTAGATTATTGGGGCTAAAATGGCTCCATGCAAATAGTCCAGTCTATTTTGATCTTTTTTTTTCTTTTAATCCAACTTTTAATCTATCTTTGCATCTGATCATTTTGTGTCCTATTAAAGGGCTTTGAGGGGTGCCCGTGATGTATGTTTTTGAGTGCTTGGTCTTTTTATTTGCATACTTCTCTTTTAGAGAAACTGCCCATCCGTTTGGTAACTAGTATATATATCCTCATAGATCCACACATAAATTGGTATCACGTGAATAACCCATATGGCAGCTAATATGACAACCTCTTACACTTACCAAATTAATTTATAACTCATTGTTGGACATGCCAGACTTCGTTATCCCTATATACAAAAAGGCATTTCTTCGATAGATGTGATAGTTTAGTGGAAATAAGCTATTTCTCCGAGTTTGATGAAGCACTCGTTTCTAAGAAAAACTTCTTATTTCTCGAATTATCTTCGTTCTAATTAAACCTCTTATTTATAATATTAGGAATAGAGAAAAGGGCTGAAATGGTCTCCTGACTCTTTATGAGAATCAAAATGATCCCAATTATATTAAATGATCATTTTGATCTCTCAAGTCTTTAAAGATGAATCAAAATAATTTTATGGTAGGACTATTTTGATTTCTTTTTAAGGAGTTGAGGATATTAAGAGTTGGACTCGAGTTAGGAATTTTATATTATTTTCTTCATTATTATGTTCGCTGCCGCCCCTTGATTCATGCATACAAGTTTAGAAATACTTATTTCCTGAAGGTTCTTGAATTTCTTTTGATAGTGTACTTATGTCTTCAAAATACTATGTCTTGAAGTTGCATAAATTTTGATGATTACGTGCTGTTTATTTTATGCTAGATGTGGTTGAAATTCTAGATTTGAAGTTATGAATAATCTGTGATTTAATACTAAACAACTACACTTTTCAGGTTAGAGGTTATGCAAAGGCTTGCTCTTATCACACCCATGGAACTAGGTGGGAAGGCCCATCAAGTTCAAGATGCAGAAAACAAACTTGACCAATGGGTCATGTATGCAATGTTTGCGTGCTCCTGTCCTCCGGATAATAGAGTAGATGGTGGCATATCAACAGCCAAAGAACTTTTTCATCTTATCTTTCCATCTTTAAGGCATGGGTCTGAGGTGAATGCTGTAAGTTCACATAATTTGATCAATCATCTCTATATTACATAAATATTACTATTTGTGGTAACAAGAGGACTAAATTGTTTTTAGAAATTACAGAACAAAAAATAAAAAAGAAAGGCAATTAGCTTTAGCATGGTATTTATTTCCCGTCCATCCAACCTTGGACTCCAGGATTTGGCCGTGTGCTAATTACAACCCTTAACTGTTTGGGTTACTGAGTCCCGCTAAAAATTATCAGCATTCTCTCCTGTTCAAGAACCTGGATTTCCAGGAATGTGGACTCTTCACTGATTAATACTTGTTATTTTAAATTGCTCAGGTTGCTTAGAAGAATTGCCGTAAGGAAAGTTTATGTACAATATCTTTTAAACTTTAAGCCCTTAATTTGTTCATATTTATGATTTTATGGTCTATGAAACCATAAATGGATCATTTTTGTGCTTTACTGAAACAACAATTGTTTCCTTCTAAAGATGTCAATTCAGTTATTTCAACCATGACATATATGCATAAGCACATTTATTTTCTTAAAAACCACCATAATCTCACGTGAGACCCTTCAAAGATCCGTTGTGCATTCTGCCATTCCCGAGGTGGTTGGAGAACTCAAATGATTTTATGACCTGGAATTGTTTTGCTACTAAACATAGGTCAGCTAAGAGGACATAAATTGTTGATGTACCATTTGCAAATACTTGAAAATATGGAGAAGATGCTCAATTATCAGCTGGTCAAACTGATCGACATCTACTATCTATAATTATAGAAACATAACCTTACTAATATTTGAGTCCAATGCTTATTATTCGTACTTTTATCTGTGTTGATGTATTTTGTTTGAAGAAAAGGACCGAAATGTTC
Source organism: Dendrobium huoshanense (assembly GCA_016618105.1). Classification (NCBI taxonomy): domain Eukaryota; kingdom Viridiplantae; phylum Streptophyta; class Magnoliopsida; order Asparagales; family Orchidaceae; genus Dendrobium; species Dendrobium huoshanense. The sequence continues at coordinate 84,955,714 of CM028358.1, forward strand.
CTGTAACTCTTTCTGAAGGATCAAAGTAGTCCGACCATGTAAAAGTCCCAATTTGGTTCATTGACACTTTAAACATAGACCAATCGTTCAAAATTAATAGAAAAAATTTATCAAATTAACAAAATTTTTTGGAAAACCATCACGTTATGGATGGTAGGGGGTACTTTGGGAATACAACCTTTTAATTACCCAACATCCTAAACTGACATGGGATGGAGCAGAGATGAGCTCACAACTCCTTCAACTTACATGTTGCTTTGCTCTGTGCACACCCACCTACTAGCGATGATACCCCGCTCGGTTAGGAAACATGAATAGAAGAGCAGGTTAGGAGTTCTTTCTTCCCCTTCTTCTTTCCATCAAACATGATGCAACTTTTTCAACTCCTTAAACACGGCTTTATTTTTCACACCCCAAAAGGGATAATACCTCACTCAGTAGGAGTGAGCGCTGAGGTGCAAGTTTCTTTTCTTCCCATGGAGTCGCCACCCCTTGGCTCATGCAAGCAGAATTCCCATGGAGTCGCCACCCTTGGCTCATGCAAGCAGAAGACCTAGCGCTTCTGACCCTCATTCGCCCATTCGCCCATTCGTCCTATCGCCCGTTCAAGAATAATTTATCAATTGTGAGCCCAAGAAATTTATAGAGGTAATTTTTTTTATTAAAGTCTTTATTTATATGTGGTATTAAATATTTGTAAGGTTTCTAACATGAATAAATCAAGACAATGAAGGGACAGTAGATCCAAAGATTTTAGTAGAAATGTTTGAGTAAAATTTCAAAGCTATGACTATTTATGTTTGTAGTTTTAAATTATTTTTTTGTGAATTTGTCATTATTATTTCTTTATAGTTCACTTTGTCTTTTCTTATGTGAATCTAGTTGAGTTTTTTTACTTCTCTATTTATACAGCTCCAAAAGAAAAAAAAGGCCTATTGAATGAAATATTCATCTATCACACCAAGCTTTTTTATCTGGACACTGTGGACAACAGTGCATTGATGCCATATTTTATGGTTTGTTTCATTCTTTGGTTGCTTATTTTGACCACAACAACAACAACAACAACAACATCAAGCCTTTATCTCACTACGTGGGGTCGGCTACATGAATCCTTTTTCTCCATTGTGTCTTATTAAATGTCAAATTCTCGTTTAAATCTAATAAAGAGAGGTCATTCCTAATATTTTATAACCAAGTCTTTTTAGGTTTGCCTCTACCTTTCTTAACATAAGTCAAATCTAATACCTCTATTCTCCTAACTAGGTCATTGGAAGGCCGCCATTTTATGTGACCAAACCATCTAAGGCGACTCTCTCTAATCTTATCTTCTACTGGAGCTACTCCAACCTTTTCACGTATATGCTCATTTCGTATCCTATCTCTAAGGGTAAAGCCACTCATCCACCTGAGCATCCTCATCTCTGCCACACTTAACTTAGTATTATGCTTCTCTTTTAATGGCCAACATTCAGCACCATAAAGCATTGCAGGCCTCACTACCATCTTATAGAATTTTCCCTTAAGTTTGAGGGGTACTTTTCTATCACACAACAAGCCCGATGCATTCCTCCACTTCAACCATCCAACTTGAATTCTGCTGATAATATCCCCATTTATTTCACCATCACTCTGAACAATAGATCCAAGATATCTAAAACGTGTACTCTTATTAATGATTTGATTGCCCAAAGTCACAATCCCCTCACTAGGTCTAATACTACTAAAATTACACTCCATATATTCCGTTTTAGATCTACTCAAGCGAAAACCTTTAGTCTCTAATTTTGAGCTCCATAATTCAAGTTTACTTTAAATTCCCCCTCTAGTCTTATCAACAAGAAGAATATCATCAGCAAAAAGCATACACCAAGGTACATCCTCTTGCAAATGTTTAGTGAGAACATCCATGACTAAAGCAAAAAGATATGGGCTTAAGGCTGATCTTTGATGTAATCCAAACAAAATAGGGAAATACTTGGTCAAACCACCTTGTGTTTGGACACAAGTAATAGCTCCTACATACATATCTTTAATGATTTGAATATAAGCATTATTAACTCCTTTCTTTTCAAGAACTCTCCATAACACTTATCTTGGAACTTTATCATATGCCTTTTTTAAATCAATAAATATCATATGTAGATCCTCCTCATTTTCTCTATATTTCTCCATCAAACCTCTTAATAAATGTATGGTTTCCATAGTCGACCTACCCGGCATGAATCCAAATTGATTTTGAGAAACATTAGTATCACGCCGCAACCTATGCTCCATAACTCGCTCCCATAATTTTAAAGTATGACATATTAATTTAATTCCTCTATAATTCACACAATCTTGTGCATCACCTTTATTCTTAAAAATAGGAATTAACACACTCATTCTCCACTCATCTGACATCTTTTTAGTCTTCAAAATAGTATTAAAAAGTTTAGTAAACCAAGAAAATCTCAGCATTTCCACACTGTATTGTCATTAGTAGCTTTTCCACCCTTTGATTTTCTTTAAAGCCTCTCTAACTTGGCAGTTTTAGTCGCTAATGTACGTCGAAGGGCATTTGAAAGTCATTTTTATTTTTCATTTAGGGTACTAAGGTCACTATAGTTATCTTATGAGGCCTCATGCAATTTTCATTAAAAAGTTTTGATGAATGAAAAATATCTCATGCCACTTATGAATATCTCTTCTAAGAAAAGTGAGTTCGCCCTCCTCATCTCTTAGTGAGTTCGTAGGACTTGAAGCTAGATCTCTTTGTAGTTCTATCTCTTTGTTTGGCTAACTTATACATATATCTTTCTCCCACCTTTATCTTGTGATCGATTATGTCTAAAAGTCGTAGAGGTATCCGGTTGCATAAGCATTTGTTGGATCCACGCTTGAATCTTTTCCAAGATTTTAAACTAATTTTATCTCTTCTCTTAATCTGCCGCCGCCCTTCCCTGGCTTGCCACAGGCCGCCGGCCTGCAGCCCTTGGACCAACAGCCAGCCGCCGGACCACCCTACTATACTTTAGGAGCTTTTCTTTTGGCATCTTGTTTGAAATATTTCTTAATGGGAGACTCATCATTAAGGGTAAACTTTGAAATTCATAACATTAGCATCCTCATGCACAGATAATTTGAATACTTAACTGCTCCCTTAAAATCTTCACTCTCTCAATTAAACCTATTGATTTTTGAATTAATATTCAAGATTTAATGAATCTAATCTGTTACTAGAATATCTTTACTTTTATTCAAATCCCCTTTATTATGGGCCGGCAACACCTCCCTCCCCTCCTCTTCATCTTAAATTGCACTACTAATTGCAATTAATTCCCTAATTCAAATCGAGGGTGACATAATTCCTGCAGGGATAAAAATCTGAAATTAATTCAGATTGTAACCAAGAGATTAATTGGGTTTTCACGTTATATTCCCCCCTCAGCTGTCCACTCAATCTCCCACCATTTTCCCCTAAGCTTTGTGCCTCCGATAGAGCCTAAAAGCTGCTGTCCAGAAACATCAGGTTGCTGTCCAAGGAGTCCAGATCAAGTGGATGGCTGACCCCAAAGTTGCCAAACTGCTGTTCACGGGCAGATTTTGTGCTAACTGCCCGCCATCTTGCAAATAGCCAAACGTTTGCATTGGAGCCTTGTATTGCCTTTTTTGGATTTCAGACAGTGTTGGCTGTCCTCCAACCTAGAAACTGACAGAATATTCGTATTCCGGCCACCTACCCAAGAACGACGATATATAGGCTCCTTCTTCCTACGGAGTGACCTCGGATTATAAAATATGGAGGCGCTTCTTCCGCTATTTTATTTTCAGCCTAGATTTCATTTGAGCGTAAGGGCTCCAAAGGTGAAAGTTCTCTTTATAAAAAATCATGGATTCTTGTTTACTGTCGTAGCATTGACAATTATTTCTTGGTGTTTTCTAAAATAAATGTTTTAATAAAATCAATACACAAAATTTAAAATTCAATTTCTTCCATTATAATAGTTTAGAATAAACAAAAAGTGTTAAACAAATTAAAAAGAAAATGCTGGCATTATGCACACTCTTTTGATTACTAGAACGATAATTTGTATTTCTCATCTGCATGTCACAAGCTTCTGATTGATCTCTTTAACGGGTTTCTTAAAGTAACTCCTCCATGGAATTTTGTTTCAGATCAAGTAGAAGTATATATATATTTTTTTCCAAATTATCATATGTTAGTTATGTTTGGTTTTTGATATTCATATTGGGTGGATACCTTGATGAAAAAAAAAATGTAGATATTTGTTGTGCCTTGAATGACAACAAACATGATAGGGAAGAACGCCATTACCAGGAAGAGGAAATTAGCATCCTCTGAATTTATCTCTATACCGCTGAACACCTTAAGACAAACTCTTAAATTCTCTTCTCCATTTTTCTTCATTTATGAGCTGACTTGGTTCTAATTCTCACTTCGGCGTTCCAAACATTTGCAATTAACATAAGTCTCATTTCATCATTTAGCCATACAAAATACCTTAATTTTGCTTTTATTTATTATGTTTTTTGATTTCTTTGTGTGTTGCCTTCTTTGTCCTTTTCAATTAACACATTTCAAAAAGTGCACAATATTCCCTTCATTTGCTCCATTCTTTAGTGTGGAAAAACGCACAGAGGAAGTTTGATCTGTTTAGGGGAAAAATGCCTCAATTTTTAATGTTCAGCTAACAGAGAACAACTTACTTTTCTTGTGACTAATATTTCTATCTTTCTTAGCTTGCGGCCACCAATGCTCTGGGTCATTGCCATCTTGAATTATGTGAAGTCATGTTTGGAGAGCTTGCATCTTTCATTGAAGATGTTTGGTCAGAGTCAGAGGGGAAACAGAAATGGAAGGTATAATCTCGAATGAACTATTCAGTAGTCATAATTTGTGAAGTATAATTGGCTAAAAATCTTTTTAAAGTTGTGTTTCAAAAAGTAATATATTGCAATTCATCGATCCTCTCCACGTTTTGGTTGAATAGCGTATTTGCATTTTTTCTGAACTTTGTATTCTTTATTAAGGATTTACTCTTACGCAGGTTCTTTGTTTTTGACCGATTTTTGAATTCAAACTTGTTTTGTTTAGTTCAAACCATCAGGATGAAATTCTTTTTTTGAAAAAACTTGTTTTGTTTAGTTCAAAACCATCAGGATGAAATTCTTTTTTTGAAAGCCTTCAAAAATAGAGGAACACAAGACCGATTATTATACAGATGCATTGCTACAATTAGCACTCTAAATATCATCATAGTTGTTAAATATTCATTCATTTTCCATACTCTTCTTGCAAAAGCTTTTTATTATGCTAATAAAATTAGCCTTTTTGGCATGAAAACTTTAAAATGGTATGAATTGCTTGTTCAAAACTTGCTGTTTTGGCTATTGAGCGAAAGTCAGATACATTAGGTATTAAATCGAGCATAATTTGATGTAGAGTGTCTTGTTATTGTAGAATCAAAAATTTCGCCGTGAAGAACTCCGAGTGCATATTGCAAATATTCATCGTGCTGTTGCAGAGAAAATTTGGCCGGGGATGTTGCGCCGCAAGCCTGTTCTCCATTTACATTTTATGAAGTTCATTGATGAAACATATCGCCAATTGTTAACATCACCTTCTGAAAGTTTTCCAGATTTGCAGCCTCTTCGGTATGCATTAGCTTCTGTCATAAGATATCTTGCGCCAGAGATTGTCGACTCTAAGTCAGAGAGGTTTGATGTCAGAACAAGAAAGAAGATTTTTGACTTGCTAATGACTTGGTGTGATGAATCTGGAAGTGTTTGGGGACAAGAAGGCATTAGTGATTATCGTCGAGAAGTAGAGCGTTACAAATCAGGACAACACGGTCGATCCAGGGAATCCATAGACAAAATCACATTTGACAAGGAGGTGATTGAACAGGTAGAAGCAGTTCAATGGGTTTCCATGAATGCTATTGCCTCTCTTCTATATGGACCTTGCTTTGATGATAACGCTAGAAAACTGACTGGACGGGTGATATCTTGGATCAATAATTTGTTCATTGACTCAGCACCAAGAGCACCTTATGGATATTCACCTGTAGATCCACGCACACCATCATATTCGAAGTATACAGCAGATGGAGGGCGTGCAGCAGGGGCACGAGACAAACATAAAGGAGGCCATCTCCGTGTTCCATTAGCAAAGACTGCTTTAAAAAATCTTATTCAAACAAATTTGGACCTTTTTCCAGCTTGTATGGACCAGGTATTTCCCCCCCTTTTTTTCATATGTTATTCTAGTAGCTTCTAAGTGTTACATGATTTGCTAAATAATCAACTTGCTTAGGCTTATAAAAGGCTACCCCAGGGGCAGCAATTTGGTTGCCTTTACTTGGGTGTTGATGGTTCAAATCATGAAAATAGTCACTCTGCAACGCAAAAGGTGGGATAGTGTAACCCTTCTCTAGACTAGCATTGTTCAATCCTTGTGCATGGTGCACCTACATAATTTCAATGGCTTTGCTAGTTCGTTTTTGTTTTTGTTTTTTTTTTTTTTTTTTTCTTTTTTTAGGGTGTGTACCATGACTTGCTACGGTATCTATCTAATTGGATTTGAATGTGCGCGCTTAAAAAATTCTTGCCCCGGCTTCTACAGAGCGAGTTTTGGTGATTTCGGACTGCCCAAATATTTCATTCTTATTTTGTGAGGACTTCATAATTTGATTCCAAGTTCCCGTAGGTGCAATCCCCTTTGGTTAATAGCTTTGCCCAATATTAAGAGATCTTTTGATTTAAGTTAATCATTAGAAATTAATTGCTTAGTGTATCATAGCAGCATGGTTTGAAATCTACTACCATTAACTTAAAGGGGATGATGGGAGCAATGATAACGAACTTAATCAAGGTTTATTGATTCTATTATCACGAGTTGTCATGGTTCATAGTTAACCCAATCAGATCAAAATATCATTGTCGGCAACCATGTGTTGTTTTGTCTAAGTGAATCTTGTAGACTTGGGGTAGATGTTTGTTTAAGTGGACAAGCTTAAGTTGACCTTAGCAAACAGAGGGCTCTGTTTCCTATCAATTACACAATAAAATCCATTACTCAAGAATTGTTTTAGCTATTTTTGAACTTGAGGGCTCTAGTTATGATTATAATTTAATGATATCATTTTGCAGTAAAATCACCCAGTCATAACTATTTATCTGTCATGCTATTTGATGGCAAAACTATTGATTAGAGGCACATGTGTCATATCTTTGTTAATATAAGTTTGTTTAAAAATGAATCACAATGATACACTCAATAAGATATTGATTTTTTGTGAGCTAATATTATCATTAAAATTATCATCATTGGTAAATTGTTGTGGAAGGTCCATAGATTTTGCTTTAAATTAGAAGTGGTAGATTTCATTTTGAATATTTTTTATGATTGTAAATGTTAAATTTTTATATTTTTATTAGAATTTAATCCCCAATTGATTAGCTTTGGAATTTGGGTGGGGGGAGGTGGGCATTTTGAAAGTAACATCTTTTCTGGTTGATATTTTTAGTCAACACAGTCGTCATCAAGGTATTTAAATATTTCATTATTATTTGAGTCTGTCAATCCTATTCGAATGCTAATAGAGGACCGAGTTTGAGTCTTAACTTTGCGAGTTATCATATGAGTCATGAGCTTGAAAGTATGCATTTTTATAATGAATTTATCTTATAATAGGTTTTGAAGGCCTAATGCAAGCTTAAAAATCAAATAATATCATGGATTCTACAACTATATATTCATTCATCAGAATACGACATGCGAATATGATAAATCGAGGAGCCCACCTTGTGGGGCCCGGGGTATTTGATATTCATTATGTTAGGAGGAGTAATTAGGGGGAGTTGTTTAGAAAAGTTTTAATTAAAATTGTGAGCAAATTATTTAGGAAAAGGAGGATGATTTGAATTTAGATTTTGGGGGAGGGGGAGGGGGGGAATTATGAAAGGTTTATGTAAGGAAAGATGGTTGATTTGAATTCAGATTTGTGATGGAATTATGAAAGATTTATTTAGGGGAAATAGGGTTGATTTGAATTTAGATTGGGGGGATTTAGGAAGGTTTTATGATGTGAAACATATGCTAGATTCAGAATTGCTTAGAAATAATAATGAATTGACAAGCTTAGCAATTATATAATAATGGTAATCAAGGGGTGATTTAAGCGACTTCTCAATTGCTGATAAAGTAATAGCAAACAATTACAAGTATTAGCAGGGATCAATAAAATATAACCAAGATAATAGGTACTTATCAACAAGTCATAAAAATCTCTCAATTAATAACTAGAACAGTCACAATGAAGTTCCCTCACTCACACTGTTCAAATAACTTCAGTAGAAGAAAACTTGATATGATATTAACAATGCCACTAAGAAGAAGTAAATGTTTAAGGTTTTGAACAACAAAAACTTACCCGGAAAAGTAGTAAGTGGATTATAGGTGAGTTGCCATTAGATGGGAGGTCTTCAATGGCCAATGGAATTTGCAAGAGAGAACCTAATCCGATCCACGTATTCTTGGATGGTGTGGTCGTTCTCAAAGTCAACTTCGCAAAAGGGAGACCGGTGAATGTCGACTAAGCCTTGCTTGTCAAATACGAAGTCGTGATTAAGTCAGGATTGACCATCCATGGATGATTGGGCTGTCCTCGATTTGGGGAAGGAAGTTTGGGCTTGGTTTGCTGAAAGTAAAGAAGAGGTGCTTGTTTGGGAGAGGGGTTATCGGCTAAGGAAGATATGGGTGGGGAGGTGGCCGGTTAAGGGAAAGAGGGAGGAGGAGGAAAGCTGCTGTTAGTGGGTAAGGAGGGAAGGCGTCTGTGGCTAGAAGAGGTGAAGAGGGGAAGGGCAGCCTAGTTGTCAGCTAAGGAAAAGGAAGGGGGAGGGGGGGGGGGGGTTGGCAACTATGAAGAATTAATGAGGGAAAGAGAAAAGGGAAGCAACTAGTAGGGAGTTAAGAGTGGGGAAGGAGAAGAGACATCAGCCATTAGGGATTTAATGGAGAAGGGGGAGATAGCAATTAGTGTAAGAATTAATGGGGGGGGGGGGGAATGTGAAAAGGAAGTAGCCATTATGATTTAATGGGGGGAATAGGAAAAGACAACAACCATTAGGAATTAAATGGGAAGGGGAAAAGCAGTAATTAAAGTGGAGCTAATGGGGAGGAGAATAGGAATAGGTAGCAGCCCTTGGGGAAATTAATGGGGAAGAGGAAAAGGTGGAGGGACTACCAAGAGGCAATGGAGTGGGGGTTGGCCAATCAAGGAAGGAGAGGAAGGGTAGGTTTGCAGGTGAGTAGGAATGAAAGAGAGGGGAGATTGTTCGGCTGTATGGGGCAACAAGGAATTTTGACCAACTGTTTGGAAGAGGGAGGAAGGCTCGGTTGGCTGATTTGAGGGGGAAGAAGGGATCAGCCGATTGTTTTGAAGGGGGTTGGAGAGCTTGACGGCCAATGGAGGAAGATGGGGTGAGGAGGGAGAGAAGATAGAGCCAAGAACCTTGTCACAACTGTGGTTCTTGGGTGTTGTGTTGCCCTACTCCTAGGGATTTCACTCTCTTCTCAAGAGGACTCAAACACACGCAATTTCAAAAAAAAATTGAGGTTTAATTCATAATAATCATCATCTTTCCTCCCGATATAGACGTCAAAACATGAAGGACTCAAAGACTAAAATGCCCTTTGGGAGACAACACTCATTTAACTCATCATAAGGGTAAATTGGGAAAGATGCACAAAATAAAGTACAATAAAATGCAGAAAATAGGATAACTATCTTTCTACATTTGAAGCTTGGCTCATGCATGCTCCTCTCCTCTCATTTTTACCCGGTCTTGTTCCTCAAGATTTGGCATGGTGCATTCCACCATCAAAGGCTTGTCTAGCATGATACAGGATAACCATGGGCCTTTTATTTAACTTATGTTCTCATCATGGTACATGGCATGTTATTCATCATGTAAATTCCTTACCATATGTTAGTCATGAAATGCTTGGTCCTCTTTATTTGTATATAGCTGTCATTGCTTATATGAAGATGAGTATTTTGATGAAATAAAGCTATACTCATGCAAGCTTTTTTCTCATTCCATCCTCAACCCCTTTCCTCCATCTCCCTCTCTCCCCTCTCGTCACTCTCTTATCCTTCCCTCACTCTTTATCTTTCTGCCTAAACTTTCTTATTCATACTATCTCTATTGTTTCTCAGGTTTTGGCATGGTTCCTTCCACTACCTTGAACCCCCTTTCACCATGAAAAGCTACTTTGGTTATTTGGAAGATGTTGGGTACCCAAATCCCTCTTCATTTAGACATAGCAACATAAAAAAGCAGAGAGATCATGCTTGTTTAGAAAACTAGCACCTCATATACATTATGCAAATCTTCGTAAACATGTTATACATGATAGTTGATATCCTAATTTTGGTACCTATATCTTCCCCCTTTTGGAGATTAGGCGCAATACAACTAGGTTTTTTTTTTTTTTAATTCTGTTCACTTATACTCTATATAAAAGAATCTTCCTAACAAACACTTATTTCTCTTGTTCTAGTGCTACGCTTCGGAGCCTCACTTCTTGGCAGATGGTTACTTCAGTGTCCTGGCAGAAGTGTACATGAGATTAGAGATTCCAAAGTGTGAGGTACAGAGGCTTGTCAGCTTGATTCTTTATAAGGTGGTTGATCCTTCCAGGCAAATTCGTGACGACGCTCTTCAAATGTTGGAAACACTCTCTGTTCGTGAGTGGGCTGAAGATGATACTGAGAGTGCCAGCCATTATAGAGCTTCTGTAGTCGGCAACCTTCCTGACTCTTACCAACAGTTTCAATATAAATTATCTGCTAAACTTGCCAAAGACCACCCAGAACTGAGCGAGCAGCTCTGTGAAGAAATCATGCAGCGTCTACTTGATGCTGTGGACATAATTGCGCAGCATCAAGTACTTACATGTATGGCTCCATGGATTGAGAACTTAAATTTCTTGAAACTATGGGAATCTGGGTGGAGTGAGAGATTACTTAAAAGTCTTTATTATGTCACTTGGAAACATGGGGATCAGTTTCCTGATGAGATTGAGAAATTATGGAGCACTGTTGCAAGTAATACAAGGAATATCATACCAGTTTTGGACTTCTTGGTTACCAAAGGAATTGAAGATTGCGATTCGAATCCATCGGCAGAAATTAGTTGGGCTTTCGCCACGTATTTCTCAGTTGCCAAACGTGTGAGTTTGTATCTTGCACGCATCTGCCCACAGCAAACCATTGATCACTTGGTGTGCGAGTTGTCTCAGAGGATGTTAGAGGATAGTGAGGATCTTGTTAGGCCAGGAAAGGTGGATCCTACTGCAAACATTGTTCTGGAGTTCTCCCAAGGACCAACAATGGCACAGCTTGCAACTGTTGTAGATAGCCAACCTCACATGTCACCTCTGCTTGTTCGAGGATCTCTTGATGGTCATCTGAAGAATGCTAGTGGGAATTTGAGCTGGAGGACTTCAACTGTGACAGGCCGAAGCATCTCAGGACCATTAAGCCCAATGCCTACTGAGGTTAACATTGTTGCTGCTTCTGCTGGCCGGTCAGGGCAGTTGCTTCCATCATTGATGAATATGTCAGGGCCTTTGATGGGTGTCCGAGGTTCAACGGGAAATCTGAGAAGCCGTCACGTGTCAAGGGACAGTGGAGACATCTTTATTGATACACCCAACTCTGGTGAAGACATCTTGCACCAAGCAAGTAGTGGGTTGCATGGCATTAATGCAACTGAACTTCAATCAGCCCTGCAGGGACATCAACACTCGTTATCACGTGCGGATATTGCATTAATTTTACTTGCTGAAATTGCATATGAGAATGATGAAGATTTTCGTGAGAACTTGCCCTTACTCTTCCATGTTACATGTGTTTCCATGGATAGCTCAGAGGATATTGTGCTTGAGCATTGCAAGAATTTGCTTGTTAATTTGCTTTACTCCCTTGCTGGTCGGCATTTGGAGCTATATGGAACTGCAAACAGTGAAGGAGAAAATAAGCATAAAGTGGAAAGCCTTATAAAGTATATTCAGTCTAAGCGTGGTTGTTTAATGTGGGAGAATGAAGATTCAACGCCTGTTCATATAGAACTTCCTAGTGCTGCACTGCTATCTGCACTTGTACTGGACATGGTTGATGCCATATTTTTCCAAGGAGACCTTCGTGAGACTTGGGGTATCGAGGCACTCAAATGGGCAGTGGAGTGCACTTCTAGGCACCTGGCTTGTCGTTCCCACCAAATATATCGAGCTCTTCGGCCTAGCGTGAAAAGTGATAATTGCGTGTTGTTACTCCGATGCCTTCACAGGTGCTTGGGAAATCCTGTACCGCCTGTTTTAGGCTTTGCTATGGAGATTCTCCTAACATTACAAGTGATGGTTGAGAATATGGAGCCCCAGAAGGTTATCCTATATCCACAGCTTTTTTGGGGGTGTGTTGCTATGATGCATACAGACTTTATACACGTGTACTGTCAGGTGCTAGAGTTGTTTTCCCGTGTGATTGACCGTCTGTCATTACATGATCGAACAACTGAGAACGTGTTGTTATCAAGCGTGCCGCGAGATGAGTTTGACACCTATGGTCCTAATGGTGCAGAGCTTCAAAGGGAAGAATCACGCCCTGGTCCAGAGTCTTTGCCATCTGGTGGCAAGGTGCCAACATTTGAAGGAGTGCAACCATTAGTCCTGAAAGGACTCATGTCCACCATTAGCCATGGATCCGCAATCGAGGTTCTATCGAAAATAACCATACATAGCTGTGATTCCATATTTGGGAGCCCAGAGACACGTCTATTAATGCACATTACAGGTTTGTTACCTTGGTTAGGGTTGCAGCTGAACAAGGACTTGCCTCTTGTTGGATCAGCATCACCCCTCCAACATCAGTACCAAAAAGCATGTTTGGTTGCTTCAAACATTTCATACTGGTGCCACAAGAAGTCTTTGGATGACCTCGCCGAGGTGTTCTTAGCTTATTCGCAAGGCGAGATAACTTCAACTGAAGGTCTCTTTACGTGTGCATCACCAGCCATTTGTGCCGAATGGTTTCCTAAACACTCCTCCTTAGCATTTGGACATCTACTAAGACTTCTTGAGCGAGGGCCGGTTGACTACCAGCGCGTGATACTCCTACTGCTCAAAGCTCTCCTCCATCAAACCCCAGTCGATGCAGCTCAGAGCCCTCATGTCTATGGCATTGTATCACAATTAGTAGAAAGCACCTTAAGCAGGGAGGCATTGAGTGTGCTAGAAGCACTTTTGCAAAGTTGCAGCACCTTAGCAGGCGATCATGGTGATGAACTTGGTTCAACTGAAAATGGTTATGGATTAAGTGAAAAATCTTTGCAAAGTATACTAGCACCTCAAAGTTCATTCAAGGCTAAGAGCGGGCAACTGCAGTATGTCGCCGGGTCTGCGTTTGGGGTGGGATCTACAACTCATGCTACTACTGATGGCGGGCAATCACAGAGGGAGATATCCCTTCAGAATACTCGCATGATACTTGGTCGTGTTCTCGATACTTGCGCCCTCGGTCGGAAGAGGGACTACAAGCGACTTGTGCCATTTGTGGCCAACATTGGAAACTCATGATTTCATGGATTAGTCAGAAGCTTCTGTTGGCTCCCATCTCGTGTGAAACAGTAATCTGTGATAGCTGCTTCCTCACAGTGCAATGTGAGCTCAGGCTGATTCACAGAATAAGCTGATAAGAGATTTGCTTGGTGAGATATCCATATTTGTATATACTAACAGTATATCCAACTTGTCTAATGGAAATAAGTTGCTAACATTCTATTTTGTAATTATGTAAATGACAGGATTAGCTTGTAAAGTTGTTTTAGAAACTTGCAGATGGCTGGTAACATTCTCTCCTTTCAATCACTTTATCTGCACTACTGTACTTATTGAAGGAAGAATGGATATAATGCCTTTGTTGTCATATTATTCACAGGGGGTTCTTTCTAAAGCTGGTTTGATTACCTGTACTTGTTGTTTTTAGGGCTTTAGGCGTAGAGCAGTTAAAGAAATAAAAAAAAGAAGATTTATTCATAAAAAATAATTATTTTTTTTTAGCTCGAATTCGAGTAAATCTACTGAATGTGTATATGGTGAGGCTAATGGGAATTATTTAATTGGCGGATTTTGACCAAAGTATTATTGCCTTAAGAAACTTTTACATCCCACAAACACTTAACTAGTAAAAGTTTGCAGTCAATTGGTTATTTGAAACTGGCATAATAGCCCTATACTGAAGTTCAAACTAAAGTTTCGTTTGGAGCGGCTTTTTTGTTCTCTTTAAATAATTTTTTAGTATAAATTTTTTAATTTTTATATTAAAAAGCTATTTTAAAAAATGAGGTCTAAGCAAAATTTTGAAAATTCACTAAATTAGGCATCATGTTAAATTTAATGTAATTTAAAAGGAAATCAAAACAAAATCAAGGTCTTAGATTTTTTTCATTTTTTTAATAATTTGATTTATGCCCTATACTAAAGTTCAAGTTTTCACGAGCAGCCTCATCTTTTTGAGCTAATCATTTAATAAAAATAAGCCTATTCCGACTATAATCTGTTCCAACGCAATTCAGAAATTCTCCACCGCAACAACAGCTGCTTGAACTGAACGCCACAGCTCCTCCAAATGACCTCAGAAGTGGTCTCATGCTTTTTCCAGACTTCTACTGCCAACAAATTTAGACCCACAAAGAATTCAGTTTTATCATTAAGGGTGAAAAACTATTCTAAGTTTCTGATTTTACATTTTTGATTGGAGGGAGAAACCAAACAATATACAACATCAAAGTCTCTCAAGCAATGTCATCTTCTTCATAATGATTAGCCTCAGAAAAACTATTTGGGATCAGCTTACTATCAATCTTTAATGAAGTGATACAGTAAAAATAGCTAGCAAAAATTGTCACCATCCTACTTATTTATAGAACAATGCAATATTATATAATCATCTCTACAAGAAATGAATATCTAATCAAATGAGCCGATCACAACAAAAAATCTGAGGATAAAGAAGATCACATACCATTGCTCTTATGCTTGCTAGCCATAATCGTTTGATCTTGCTGTGCTAGAAAGCCATAATATAACACCAAACCAGAAACAAGTACTGAGGTTCTCGGGCCGCTTTCGCCAGAGAACATAAATACCCAATTCATCTGGAAAGAACTGCCATTGACAGGCTCAAAGCAGTGAAGGTAAAGTAGAGCCCCATAAGGGAATAGCCCCAGAACCTAGGGACCCGAAACCTGAACCAGGTCACAACTAAAAGGGAGCTCATGAGGCTTAGTAGAAGGAACACAAATGCAACCACAATGCTAACATGGAACTGGAGCTTGTAAGCCTCAGGGTACAAATTTGCAGTCTCCATCACAAGCGCCGAGCCGAGCCCCACAAGCATGTTGAACATGGGACCTACGAAGCATCCGGCAATGGCGGTTGCCGGGTGCCCAGCCCGTGCCAGCGCTACATCAGCAACAAGGTCACCAACTGAATTTCCCCATGCCAGCACTGTCAAACCAAGGATTGCAGGTGGAAGGTTCATAATTGTACCTATTGCTGATAAACAGTTCAACAGTTCTCCTGCCATTGTTGAGATCCAGACAACACTCATCACAAATGCAGCAATTGCTGTGGCTGTCCGTTCTGTTTCTGGAGGTTCATTCTCAATAATGAAGTGGGAGATTGCAAGGCAGATGCTAATGAAGAGAACAATGGACCAGAGAGGGAAATTATAGTGAGGAATGATGAACACAAGCCGCCTGTCCATGGTGATGAAGGAGCTAAAATAATAAAGAAGTACACTGGGGCACAAGGCTATGTTGGCGGCGGCTTGAAATCTGCTCCATTCTCCTGATGGTGATGGTATGGTAAGCTTTAAAAGAGTTGTGGCAGGAACTTGCCACAGTCGCGGGATCTGGTCTAAAGTAAAGACGATTTTAGAAGAACTTCTGAAGCAAATTCAATTATGAGAACTATTTCAAGGCAGCATTTAGCATTAAAACAAAGGCCGAACAATATACGAGGATTTATAAGATACGATTCAATGTGAAGAAAAACTTCGAGGACATGATGATTGAGTATCTAAGTGAGAAAGCATTGAGGGCAAGGTAATATAAAGATGATACCTCATACAACTGAAGAACAGGCTATCAAGGTGACAATTAGAATGCTAAAATCATGTTTCCATAATTTCATATGAAAGAACCAGATGCTACTTTTGGAATTTGAATCATCACGAGGAATTAGTGAAAATAAGCTTTAAAAAAAAAAAAAACTTCAGCTAGACTCTTATGGAACTTCTCAGAACATTATTAACAGGGACCTCCTCTTTTCTTCACTTCATTATTACTGATGATGTCTTACATAAAATACTACATAATAGGATTGATGGTTGTTATTTTAAAAATGGGGAGCCACTTATTAATAGTTTCCAATTCACGGATGAGTTTTTGTAATTTTGTAGTGCTTTTTTATAAAGCAAATATTCTCGAGAATATTTTGATCATCTTTGAAAAAAATTCTAGCCTCAAAATAATTTCTCCAAATCCTCCTCTTTTTTTTTTTTTTTTTTTCTCCAAATCCTCCTTGATTTACCTTCATAAGCAACTTGGTATGGGTACCCTTCTGCCAACATTTTGAGTTATTCCCTTGAATCTTCTCCTTTCAAGAACTCATCCCTTTGTGATAAAAATCATTCAACATCCTTTTTGGAATACTCTCTTTGGCAAGATTCATTCAAAACCCTATTCCTATAAAGGTAACTTTTTTTCCAGATATGGTTGAATTGTGTTCATTAATTATGTGCTCTTATATTTCCTAAAAATGGGCAATCCAAACGATAGGTTATATTCAAACGGTAATGTTATTAGTTATGTGTTTATTAGTTATGTGCCCACTTATATTTCTCTATATACTTCTCTTTCTTTTGGAATCCTCATTGGGCTATAAAAAAGATTGGTAATATTAAAGGTTTAAATCTTATCAAGTGGAAGACTAAGTAGGGCTAACAACATGGGTGGTCTTGGCATTAAAGATATAATCATGATTAAGTTGTCTCTCATTGATAAATGTATTTGGATGTCTATTCAACAAAGCAAAGATTATATTATTAGCCGTATCATGCATGATAAATACTTTAACAGTTGTTTCTAACTTTATTAAAGGAGTCTAAAGATTTTCATTCATTTCTTCTCAATATTTCTTAGAAAGTTCATGAGGGTAAAAACATTAACTTTAAGGACAAAAGGATTAATGATTGCTCCTTGCAGTGGTTAGCATAGGTTATGGAAAGAGTTTATTCCTTATCATCAAAGGAACTTTTCTATCTCTTATCAATATGTTCAAATTTGATTCAATCGGAACATTGTGTATTGTTTTCTATCTTCTAGTGGTGCTTTCCCTGTTCTGATGAATGGAAGCGTTCATAATCCAAACTGCTCTTAATTTGAAATCTCTATCACTCCCCTCAAATTTTCAGTTTCTGTTTGATTTCTTTATATAAGAAACTTTTCTAGCAAGGTTTCCTTACTAAACAAAAGGGTTGCAAGCATTATTATTTGTATGTGCAAAGATAAAATTATGGATGACTTCCATATCTTCTTTGTTTGTGGCACTATCTTCAATATTTAGGTGAGGCTTTTAATTAGGGAAGGTGAAATATCCAACAAAGCAGTACCAACCCATTTTCAATATGCCTAGTAATGACACTCAAATAACGGTGCCATAAGCAGCCATTTGCAACTAGTATTAAATGCACTCCTATTCTACATAGAAAATGAGCGCAATGAACGAAAGGATAACAGATAATGTTTGAAAGCACACTTACGTTCCTTATCAGTTGACAAAATCCCCAGCCAGACTCGTTTGTTTTGCATGCCTCCCTATTTGCCACGGCCTCCTTCAAATCCCACTCTGGCAGCTTAATCATCTCATGCTCCACCCCTTCCCTTCTGTCGATGTTGGAATCCATCCAAAAAACAAGTCCAACAAAGAAGATATAGAAGAAAACGAACCCCATGGCCTGCCAGAGGAAGATCTCGGCGCTGAGGTAGATGTAGAACATGGCGGAGGCGGCGAGAAGATAGAAGAACACGTCGCGGATGAAGGGCGATGGTTCAAGGGGGAAGGGGGAAGTGGGGCAAAGGACGGCTACGGCACCGACGACGAACGCAGAGACAAATGCGCCGGCGGAGACTACAGCCGCAAGGCCGGTCCGAGCCTGACCGGTGTGGAGAGCAGAAATCGATGCGAAGAGGTCCGGGGCGCCATTTCCGAGGGCGAGGAGAGTTACAGCAGCCATTGAAGGGGAGAGAAGGAGACGAGAGGAGATGAGGGAGACAGCGGGAGAGAAGTGATCCGATGCAGTGCGGGCAAGGAGGTAGAAGAGAAGGATGAGGAGGAGAGAGAGCGAGGGGAAGGAGAGGAGAGGGGATGAATGGAGAAGACAGAAATGGAGGGAGGAGTAGTTGACGAGGCCGCCGGAGGGGTAGCAGTGGGATCGGGAGAAGGCGCAGCGTTCATCCGGAGGGAGGCGGAGGATGGCTGAGCAAGGCGGCGGAGTAGGGTTTGTGGAAGACGAGACGAGCCGGCGGCGGTGGGTGGGATCTGAGGAATAGGAGAAGAAGGGAATGAGAAGGACGAGGAGAGCAGCGAAAGAGAAAAGGAGAATAGCAGGCCTGGAGATGGATTTCAAAGAGGACGGGGCCATGCCATTCGATCGCTCGAGCTAAGAAGACATGGGGGAAGAGATGGCAGGCGGAGCTTACTGTGAACGCGCTTCGGAAGCAGATTTATTTTTGGAACCTTCTCTTATAACATTATATAATGAGTAAAAGTTCGAAATAACCCCTCGATTATTCAATTAATAAATATCTAATTGAACTAAAATTTCACATTATTTTAATTTAGCCCTTCAACTATTAATATTTAAATTAATATAATATAATATAATATCCAAATTACATATTTAACATAAAATTTAATATTTATTTATATAGAAGATAATTTTTTAACAAAACAACAAATTTTTATTACACTGTCGGACTTGCCCTCTCATTAGCTTCCGCAATGCCTTTCCCTTACGCTGCTGCTTTCTCAATTCTTCTTTATTGTGGAAATTTTTAAGGTTATTGTACATATTGTTGATATATAAATTAATTTTAAATTTTAATTCACAGAAGGATACAAATACAAGTTAGAATGGCATTTTCAACTTATTTTTAATTTTAAAATATTATTACAATAAAAAATATTTCAAATAATTCACATTACACCTGAATTAAAAAAATTAGTAAATTCATTTAATTTTTAAAAGAAATAATAGACTTCATTTGTGACGACTTTCTTACTGTTTTTTAAACTAACTGTTTAGTACACGAGTTTTTTAAAATAAAAAATTTTGCGCTAAAAAATTATTTTAAAAAGTAGTAAGAAAGTCATCCCAAACGAAACCTAACAGCTTTCTTAGTGCTTCTTAAAGCAACTATTTAGTACAAAAACCAATATTTTTGTATAAGAAATCTGCTTTAAGAAGCAATAAGAGAGCCATCCCAATGAAGCCTGGGACAACTCATTTGGGACGGCTCTCTTATTGCTTCTTAAAGCAGCTATTCAATATAAAAATTAAAATTTATGTACTAAAAAATTGCTTTAGAAAATATGAGAGTCATCCCAAACGAAGCCTCAGTCTTGTGATCTTAGGCATATGAACATGTTTTAGTAATTTCAGCCAATATTATCAACATAATCAAGCCTCAGAGAAATGCATAACATATATAAAGTATAAACACTTAGGCTTCGTTTGGGACGGCTGTAGTTATCGGTAAAGCAAGTTATGAAGTTATTGTCAGAAAGCCACTTTATAAAGTTGCTGTACAAAAATCAATAAAATTTGTTTGGGTAGTATAACTGCTGAGCTGCTGTTGTGTAACAATAAATTACCTTGAAGCCCCTCTATATAGTAGCATGAAATTTTTTTATTAAATATAATTCTTTTTAAATTTATATGATAACAAACTAATTCTAAATTCAAATAAAAAATTTGTTTTAATTTTTTTTAAGTTTATATATCAAAATATTATAATTTTTTTACTTAAATTTTTATATCATACTTCCGCCGGAGTGCAGAACGGATTGGCCGCGGTGGCGGCGGCGCCGAGGAAAGAGGCACCCATGAAGGCGAAGGAGAATTGAGGGCAGTTTTGGAGGAGGAGGATGACATCACCTTGTTTAATGCCGAGGGAGGAGAGGCCGACGGCGGGCCGACAGGAGAGAAGGTGGGTTTCGACGAAGGTATAAATTCTGTCGGAGGTGTCGGAAATGAGACAGGGGTTGTCGGCGAAGTCTGAGAGTTTTCGAAGCAGTAGGTGTGAAGGGAAAGGTGGTTGGAGATGGGAATGTCGGGTAGTCTTGACTGGAATATGACGGTCTCCGGAGGTGATGACGGTGGTTCTGAGGGGGAATTATCATGTTGAGAGGAGGAGACGGTGATCATGGCTTCTCCATTTGAGGGGGAATTATCATGGTGATCATGGCTGAGGGGGAATTATCATGTTGGGAAGTGCCGGAATCAGATCTCCGTCGCAACTTCTCCTCCGGCGCTAAGCTCATCATCACCCACTCCATCTTCGTCGATAAAATCCAAACCGGAACCACGGTGATCACCGTCGATGACCCACCGCCGGAAAAATCCTGCCTTTCGTTCGCCGTTCTCTCCGACGCCGACGAGTCTGAACTTGCTGAACTAATTTCCATATCCCCTGACGACACGGTGGCGCTTCCTTTCTCGTCTGGAACGACGGGTCTGCCAAAAGGGGTGATGTTAACTCACCGGAGCATGATAACGAGCATCGCATAACAAGTAGATGGAGAAAATCCGAATCTTTTTCTGAAAAGTGATGACGTTGTGCTCTGTGTTCTTCCCCTTGTATCATATATTTTCTCTCAACTTTGCTTAGCTCGCTGAGATCAGGTGCGGCGGTTGTGACAATGCCGAAGTTCGAGATTGAAGCAATGCTGAGACTAATACAGAAGTATAAGGTGACGGCGACGGCGGTGGTGCCGCCAGTAGTGTTAGCTTTGGCGAAAAGTCCTCTCACGGAGAGCTTTGATTTGAATTCTATAAGAATTGTACTGTCGGGGGCGGCGCCGCTCGGGAAGGAGCTCCAGACCGCGCTATGCTGCCGGCTGCCGCACGTCGTCTTCGGCCAGCCTCCGGCGCTAAACTCATCATCACCCACTCCATCATCGTCGATAAAATCCAAACCGGAACCACGGTGATCACCGTCGATGACCCACCGCCGGAAAAATCCTTCCTTTCATTCACCGCTCTCTCTGACGCCGAACTTCACGAGGAAGAAGAAGAAGATACGGTGTATTTGGCAAGGCATTTGCGTCTTTCTCTTACCCTCAAACAGCGGAGAGCAGCGAAAGCAGGAGTCTACTTCAGGATCGAAAAAGCAGCCGCGGGACGCAAAAAATTTGAGAACGGAGCACGACCTCGTCTCCCCAAACCTCAAGTCGGTTGTGTTTCCTACCGTACAGCAACGAAAACGGCGTCCCAAACGCACCCGTATACTCCTGCTTTCACTGCTTTCAGCTGTTTGAGGGTAAGAGAAAGACGCAAATGCCTTGCCAAATACACCGTATCTTCTTCTTCTTCCTCGTGAAGTTTGGCGCCGGAGAGAACGGTGAATGAAAGGCAGGATTTTTCCGGCAGTGGGTCATCGACGGTGATCACCGTGGTTCCGGTTTGGATTTTATCAACGATGATGGAGTGGGTGATGTGAGTTTGGCGCCGGAGGCTAGCCGAAGACGGCGTGCGGCAGCCGGCAGCACAGTGCGGTCTGGAGCTCCTTCTCGAGCGGCGTCGCCCCCGACAGTACAATTCTTATAGAATTCAAATCATAGCTCTCCGTCAGATGACTTTTCGCCAAAGCTAACACTACTGGCGGCACCACCGCCGTTGCCGTCACCTTATTCTTCTGTATCAATTTCAGCATTGCTTCAATATCGAACTTCGGCATTGTCACAACCGCCGCACCCGATCTCAGCGAGCAAAGCAAAGTTGAGAGATAATATATGATACAACAGAAGAACACAGAGCACAACGTCATCACTTTTCAGAAAAAGATTTGGATTTTCTCCATCTACTTGTTGCGCGATGCTCGTTATCATGCTCCGGTGAGTTAACATCACCCCTTTCGGCAGACCCGTCGTTCCAAACGAGAAAGGAAGCGCCACCGTGTCATCAGGGGATATGGAAATTAGTTCAGCAAGTTCAGACTCGTCGGCGTCGGAGAGAACGGCGAATGAAAGGCAGGATTTTTCCGGTGGTGGATCATCGACGGTGATCACCGTGGTTCCAGTTTGGATTTTATCGATGAAGATGGAGTGGGTGATGATGAGCTTAGCACCGGAGGAGAAGTTGCGACAGAGATTTGATTTCGACACTTCCCAACATGATAATTCCCCCTCAGCCATGATCACCGTCTCCTCCTCTCAACATGATAATTCCCCTCAGCACCACCGTCATCACCTCCGGAGACCGTCATATTCCAGTCAAGACTACCCGACATTCCCATCTCCAACCACCTTGCCCTTCACACCTACTGCTTCGAAAAACTCTCAGATTTCGCCGACAACCCTGTCTCATTTCCGCCACCTCCGGCAGAATTTATACCTTCGCCAAAACCCACCTTCTCTCCCGCCAGCTCGCCATCGACCTCTCCTCCCTCGGCATTAAACAAGGCGATGTCATCCTCCTCCTCCAAAACTGCCCTCAATTCGCCTTCGTCTTCATGGGCACCTCTTTCCTCGGCGCTACCGCCACCGCAGCCAATCCGTTCTGCACTCCGGCGGAAGTATGATATAAAAATTTAAGTAAAAAATTTATAATATTTTGATATATAAACTTAAAAAAAATTTAAAACAAATATTTGATTTGAATTTTGAATTATTAGTTTGTTATCATATAAATTTAAAAATCATTGTATTTAATAAAAAAATTTCATGCTAATATATAGAGGGGCTTCAAGGTAATTTATTATTACACAGCAGCAGCACAACAGTTATACTACCCAAAAATTTTTTATTGATTTTTGTACAACAACTTTATAAAGTAGTTTTTTGGACAACTTCAAACCTGCTTTACCGACAACTGCAGCCGTCCCAAACGAAGCCTACTTAAGGATCGAAAAAGCAGCCACGGGACGCAAAAAGTTTGAGAACGGAGCATGACCTCGTCTCCCCAAACCCCAAGTCGGTTGTGTTTCCTACCGTACAGTAGCAAAAACTGCGTCCCATGCGCACCCTTAAGAACACAAATGTGCTAAAACTACAATATTATCAGCTCCAGCATTGATCAAATTCATCCGTCAACAAGTGCTTTTTAATTCATTATCTGCAGCCATAAAACCAAGCAGCCCAAAAGAACATACAGTTCATCCATGTGTATGATCATCTGAACCATTGTTGTTGCAACAAAGACACAAAAAATGCATAGAAAAACAAAAAAGAAAAAGCAGAATCCCATGAATCACAGAGAAAAAGATAAAGTTTATGAAAAATATATTTATTAATAGAGTTTGCAAAATAGGCACAGGTAAACATTAAAAAAACACTATAATGTAATCATTAATTGTGTTTGCGATAATCTATTCTCATAAGATCAAAGTCCAAGAAGATAACCGATGTATTGTCCTTGGTTCTCAATGTTCTAGCTTCACTCAGTACATAATTTGCTACCCTCTCGGCCGAATTTTCACTTGGAACTTCGCATCTTTCCTTCGTTTGGACATACTAGTCAAAAGAATATCACAAATTAAATAATTAAACACCACACAGCAGGATTATGCCATTAAGGCTTCGTTTGGGACGGCTTTCTTAATGCTTCTTAAAGCAAAAAAAAGCTGCTTTAAGAAGCATTAAGAAAGCCGTCCCAAACGAAGCCTAAGCAATCAATGGGATTTTGGCGTCTAGAGAGCATTCTATTCAAGATTTGTCGAGTTTTTTTTTTTATAGACAAAGGGAAATAGGGGAAGAGAAATGAAGTAATACCCTACCTGAATGACAAGCTGAAGAGCCTGCTTGGTGCTTATTACATCCCATAAACCATCACTGCAGTTTATTTCCTTATTTAGGTTCGTCAGGTAGGAAATGTATGATAGAAAAGAGACATGTTGGCATCAGAAAAGAGAGTGAAAAGAATCATTCACCTTGCTATTAGTCCAAAAGCTGTTCTGCCTTCTGTTATATGTACAACTTGGCTCACATACGGTTCTGCACTGAAGCGCCTGTCCTGCTCTTTCAGAAATTTGTCTCCAAGCATGCGGCCAAGGTTTAAACCTGAAAAATCATGAAAACAACGATGGTTTTAATGTTTGTCGCATATCGCTGACACTCATTTTCATTACAGCACCAAATGGTGCATCTCTAACTAAGGACTGGAGGGGACACAACGAGGATAATTAACTCTAAAAAGTTTATCAACAAAAGAGACCAACTCGCACCATCAAATTTTGTGCTGTGGTGCCATGGCACTTTTGCTAATCTAATAAGTTCTTAGAAAATTTGCCTGAGGTTTTTAAAAGGAAAAAAGGTCTGCAAAGATAGTTTCAATCACCACAAAGGCGTGTTTCTCCCTCCTTCAAGGGCATCCCTGCTTTGCTCAAACGAGTTCGTTCTGAAATGCTGGTCACTCTGTGGTCCTCTGTCATAGTGATCTGCCTCCCATTAGCACTGCATTGCATAACATATATTGCTTAATATAGAATAGACAACACAAGCAACATGACTAGTGATCTTCAAGCCCGGAAGGAATAGAGATCATATCACAACAAGATCAAATTTCTTAAAAGCCAAAAAGTTTAAAAAATTTCCACTTTGCATCAACTCTTTTTAAGTTAAAACAGTACGGAAATCTGCATAAAACCCTCTATGGACATTTATAGAGCCAAAAAAGGAAGGTTATAAAATGACATAAGGTGATGTGATAACTTGCCACCTATGATGCACCGACATGGACACGTCGACATGGACACGACACGACATGGACACGGGACAAGGCATTTTTTTAAAATATAGGATACGGGTGTGGCGTGGACACGGCATAATAATTTTTTAATATAATATATAGAAATTAATGTGACATTATATTAAGAAATTAATGTGACATTATATTAAGAAATTAATGTGACATTATATTAAAAATGACAAGCAATAAAAATCAATTTCAGGATAACTAGGTACCGAGCTTGTACCTAGCGGTACTGAGCATGTATTGAGCGGTACCTAGCGGTACTGAGCATGTACCTAGCGATACCTAGCGGTACCGAGCATGTACATTAGCTTTTTTGGTAAGTTTCAAAAAACAACAATTAATATTTCAGGCGTCGAGAGTCAGGCGTCGATGTCATTTATCAGTCATCAAGAGAGGAGATTAAAATATCTTCACTGCCAAAAAGAAATGAAAATGAGAATATTCGATGATTGGGAATTAAGTGCGGACGTTGATTTAGTGTTGTAGATAGAAAATAAGAAATTTAGTTTAAATTCCGCAGAATACAAGAAATTATATTTAAAAAAATTTATAAAATATTTAAGATACGCGTGTCGGACACGCGTGTCCAATTTACATTTAATATTTTTTAATCGGACACATTTTTGGTGTGTCCGACACGTGTCGAAGGAGTGTCGGACGAGTGTCGTGTCGGACACGATGTCGGACACTGCACGCCTCTTTGAGAAGAAGTGTCGGTGCATCATAGCTTGCCACTGAAAGGTAGATTTCTCTCAAGCATATTACTATTTTCTGAAGAAATGTGTAGTTATGCTACTTGCAAGAGAAGATTATTTTCTAAGAAGCTAGGCATCAATTACATGCTTCAAGTTGAATGATAATGTGACACTAATTTTAATCATACATTTTACCAAGATGTGATATCCTCCCTTCCACTTTTAAATGCACATCAACCCATCAATTATATCAATAAATTTTGGCGCGGGATTATAATAAAGTTAACAGAAATGCAAAAGAAGAAATCTCTGTAAAAGTTTACATACAATACCATTTATTAAGTTTCAAAGCAAATTACAACCAATGGATTGTGAACCTTTTACATACCTTGTACAACTTAAAAAAAACGAACATTTGTCATGGAAATAATGAAATTTCACTTAATTGAGGCTGGCAGCAAGTTCTACAAAGAAGTAGCAACTCATGCATGGTTCTGTAAGGGAAATACTAACATCCATTTACGTGGAAAAAGTTCTCAATTGAAGATCAAAGAATGTTGAAGTTGAATTACAAGAATGATTTGATGATATATTTTCATTATTTTTAATGAAGATTGACCCTTGATCATATTTAATCAAGAAATAGATGGTTTGTAATATCACTCATTAAAAGTGCTAATACTGCATAATTTTTTTGAAATCAAAACAAATGAATTTGTTTAAGATGTCTTTTTATACATATTCAAATATTTCCATTAGATTTAATTATTCATACACAATGAAATAGATGAATAGTTTATCTCCTTGTTAAGATCATCTATTAAGATGTTAATTTTTTATCATTGATGCATGATCAAATCATCATGAACTTTAATAAAATTTGACCTCATACTAATTTTTTATGGTGAAAACTTTAGTAAATGAGTTTGATTTGGACATTGAATATTGTGAACTTAAGAACAATCCAACGCACTTGGCAGTAGCTGCTGATAATAAGGTTGTTATGAACTAAGCATTGAAACGCTGATGGGATGAACTAGTTAAAAGTGTAAAACAGAAGTTGTGTTCACTTTATTTTTTTTATTTTTTTAATAAAAGCAATTTAACAGATTAATATAGTTATCGATCAGATTCTAATTATTGCAGAAAAGGTCAGCCACACAACTGTAAATGTTCTTTTTGAGCGAGTGTGCTCATTTCTTCTCATTATGAAATCACTGACTCAAGAGACTCTGACACAAATCTTTGCTTGCATAGAATTTCAACTTTTCACGCTCTCTCTGATCCTAAACAGTATAAATTTGGCTCAATTAGCAGTAAGTTCAATCATGTTCTATCGCATTAATCCTTTGCCACCTAGTTTTTTAGTTCAGCTTTTCAATTAGAATGAAGAAAGAGGCATTAGATTGCTTTACAATTTTTTTAAAGAAAAACCCATAATAGTTCACCGACGATTAATATGCCGCCAATTTAGTCTCACAACATCACGTTTCTCCAATGTAGTCCCCCAACTATACAAATTTGATCTCAAAGGGTGGTCCCCTATAATAGAACTTGAATAAAATTAGAATAAAAATTTAGTCCAGTGATTATATAAAATTGATCCCAATTTAGTCCCAAAGGGACTATTTGGAATCAATTTTGTATAGTAGAAGGGTTGAACTAAATTGGACACATTTAAATGATCGGAGACTATTTTGATCTTTTTCTCTTTGCTTTTCTATTGAAATTGAGCTTTGCTAGACAACGATTCATCTTTGCTCTTTATAAATACTAACTCTAGACTGGTTATAGATTCTCCACTATCATATTCACCTTAAATTAGAGGGGCACGCTTATATTTATTGGTTATGAGATGCTACTCTATTGCGCATTATACATTTGTTGTAATAAAGCTTATAATAGTTGTAACATATGTCCTCATAAATGAATCACACACATCCTTTTCTGTTTTATGCTTCAAAGTTGGGCTCAACTCGATAAATGGCTCATGAGCTGAGCTCGAAAAGATAACAAATCCAAGCTTGAGCTGACCTCAACTCGATTTGTTAGCTCATAAGCCCACTCAATTAGAAAATATTAATATAAAATATACTTAAAACATATTGAATTCAAGAGTTTAAGTACAAAGTTGATATAAATACTTTCCTCTACTTTTTTTTTTATCATTTTTCTAATAATTGCTTGAATTACAAACAAGTTCTTGCTTTCTATAATAAATGACTCGACTTATGAGCCGACTCGAACTCATAGAATTGATTGTGCTTGAACACGAACTTGGTTAATTAATCAATCTCAAGCTCAAGTTGAGGGAGCTTTAAGTTTGGTTCGATTCATTTACAACCTAGTAATAACCCCTTCCTAGTTCACTTTATGCTCATTTCACACTACCAATAATGAAAAATAATAATAATAAAAGAATGCCACAATTCGGACTGCTAAAGCTAAAACATGAAACCAATCATAGAAAGTTGGTTAAAATAGAGAAATGTCTTAAGTTTATGAATAGAATTTGGAAACATGATAAGTACTTTGTGATGGAGATCTTAAAAATCTACACTCATTATAAGCACATATCACAATTTAGTCACAATTTTACTTCTATTTTATAGTTTTCTATTTCTTAATTTTGGTTTATTTAGGATAACCTGCTTAAACATACATGTGTTAATGTGGCCATTGAGAACACAGTATTCAAGATTATTATGCCATTTCTCCTTGTCATAGTTCACCTCTAATTTGATTTGGTTCACGTCTCAGATTATGCGCAATCAACTCTACTACTGGAGTTTTCATCAGTCAAGATTAATTGCAGATTAGAGTATTAGACTTCTCTATTGGATTTATGTATGGAGTTTGCTTATGTGGACTTCCCATACTTGTATTGTGGATAAACCTACACTTGCTTGAATCGGTTGTCTGTTTAATAGGTTTTCACCCGTTTTCCTTTGGAGGAACTCTTATGTGATCCTGATACAAATTCACCAGGCAACATTAATTAAAAGAATTGCTATTTTGGATGAATTTGAATTCCTCTTAGAGAAGGTATGTTGAGTATTATATGTAGTAATTTGTTACTTGTAACCAGACGATTTCAGAAGTAGCTGACTTATAAAAATTTAAGGATTATAAAGTAGAAAATCTAAAGCATATAATGCTACTTTTTGCTTGATGAAAATTTTGGTCCATTCAATCATGTGTCTGTGTTTGGTTGGATGCTGATTTCATACGTATATAAATGCTACTATCAATTTCCAAGGCAAGTCATCTCCTTGTAGCGTGTGGCCTAAGATTTTTGTGTTCGGTGAATTCTAATCTTTTTTATTCTGATACGAATTAGGTTTTCAGATTATGTTGTCGATCTCATTCAAGTTGTAATTTTTATGACCTCATTTTAACAATAATTTCTTTGATTTAATCGATTATTAGATTATTGTTTGGCTTGAATTTCTAGTATTTTTTGGTCTGCTTCAAAAGAAAGTAAGTTGTAGTTTTAATTTGGCGCTTTTTAACTATAATTTCAATCTAAATTGTGTTTTAAGGCATTATATCATTTGACTATATAAGGAACTCTAGTCTATAACATCCTACATCACGCTAGCAAAAAGCCAAATGACAATATCAAAATAATATACCAGAATTAGGGGAAGAATTTAACCCTACGAAGATCATGCTTTCTCCAAACTATCAAACCATTTTGCAGAATGGTATACAGATATGATTTCTTGAAGGAAGTATTCCTTATCTCCTTCAATGAGTTCATTATTTTCAACTAAACAGTTGATGTTTACACATTACAAGCCCTGATAGTTTTCCAAGAAAAGCAGAATAAAATGAGAACAAAATCCAAACAATCAATAAGCATAACAATAAAAATAAGCATATGAGTGAAACAATCCAAAAAAAATTACGATATTTCAATTATTCAACCAGATAAATACTCAAGCAATAATCATTGACACCAAAAATAACAAACAAAAGAAAACAAAAGCAATACGAGAAAAGACAGGACATACTCCAAAATACAAGCTGAATCACCAACATTTGCACATTGCACAAACATTTCTTCATCATAATCAAACCACAACAGAAGAACTGTGGCAGTACATCCCTGAAAAAAAGATTGCTTATTGCAACATATTTGGTATTTTACTAACTATATGTACCATGAAAATTTTGCAGTCATGCAAGAAAAATTTACTTCGCTCTTCAAATTAAAAAGCAAGAGTAAAATACAATAGAATTATGCTATAAGCCCCATTAGCCAGGTAGCTGAAACATGGCTTGATAGAATAACATTAGTTGCCCCATAGCCAGGTAGTTGAAACAAGTGTCATGAAAATGAGAAGAATTACGACAACAAGAATAGAAGTCATTCCAAATCATTTTTATAAAAAATATATTTAACGCCTCAAATAACACTCAACATAAAGAAAATAAAATAATAATAATAATGCTAATCTCACATAGTTGATAAAAGGCTAATGATGATGATAATACAATATAATCATCTCTAATGACTTTTAGTTTCCAACTTGCAAATATGGAAATCATTTAAATCAAAGGGTCGAAGGAGTAGATCAAATATTAGGACTCGAAATTAAAATGAAGGCTACTATTTTAAGAGGTAGATATACTTGATTGCATCTTCCAAATTTGCCAGCCAGCCGTTAATCTATTCTAAAATTAAATTCATGTTTTGGTTTTTCTATGACACAAATATCAATGGTGATGTAGCAGTGTAGCAGAAATTGTCATAATGCTGGTAAAATGAATGGTTACCAGGATTTCCCACCGCATGTACAAACACGATAGTCTATAATAAATACTTCATATATGTATAACAGATGTCGTTTCACCTCAGAATTATTGAAGTTTACAATACTCAAATACAAGACCTTAAGAATCAGCCAAGCACTAGTCAATCATACAACAACAACATCAAGCCTTTATCCCATTACATGGCATCGGCTATATGAATTATTTTTCTCCATTGTGTCCTGTTAAAAGTCAAATTCTCATTTGAATCTAATAAAGAAGGTTATTTCTAATCTTTTTTTAACCAAATCTTTTTAGTTCTATCTCTACCTTTTTTAACATAAGCCAAATATAATGCATCTACTCTCCTAACCAAGTCATTAGAAGGCTGCCTTTTTATATGACAAAACCATCAAAGGCGACCCTCTCTAATCTTATCTTCCATGGGAGCTACTCCAACATTTTCGCGTATATACTCATTTCATATCCTGTCTCTAAGAGTAAAGCCCCTCATCCACCTAAGCATCCTCTTCTCCGCAACACTTAACTTAATATTATGCTTCTCTTTTAATGGCCAACATTCTCCACCATAAAGCATTGCAGGTCTTAGCACCATCTTATAGAATTTTCCCTTAAGTTTCAGGGGGACTTTTCTAACACACAACAAGCACGATGCATTCCTCCACTTCAATCATCCAACTCGAATTCTTCTAATAATATCCCCATCTGCTTAGTATGGCAAGTAATAAGAGAGCAGGTGAGAGACAAGAGGCATAACAAGGAGGGAGGGGGTTATAAATGGGGAGGATGCAATTACATGCGAGTGGTCAATGCTTATTTTAAATATTTTTTTACACTTTCATTTTAAATTAAGATTTAAGATAGGGATTTTCTTTCTTTTCTTATTGTGTGATTTAGTGATTTATGATGATGAACAATGTTAATATATCAATAATTTATGACATTTATAAATTAATTTTAATTATGTAAGTTTTTTTTATAATTTTTTTATTTGAGACTTAATACTTTGATCCGCCTTGAGGCTCACATCTTTGCTTAGCTAAGGCAAAACAGCTCCGCTCTTAATTTTATATTTTTAAACCTTGGTTCAAGCATATCATGACATTTTCGTGCTTCTACCTCTACCACTCAAAAAGGAGCAAGAAGAGATATTAGATTCATTCTGATATTGGATCATTAATGATAAGTTTCTTTGCATTATCATTCTTTCATCTTCTAACTAGATATCACCACCTTTATTCTCTTTCATCATCTAGTGATGATTCTTGGTGAAGCTATGAAGCATAGACACAGACACGGTGACACGTATACGAAACGGCACGGACACGAGGCACATCAATTATTGAAAATATACGACAAGGACCAAGGTTGAACATAGTACTATAATTATTATATTTTAAAAATAGTGTATAAAAATTAAATAAGTATAATATTAAAAATAATAGGACATTTAACTAGAATTTATTTTTAAAATGATTAATATTAGGATGTCGAGAATCGGGAGTCAATGTTGTGTATCAAACATCTAGAGAGGAGACAATAATGTTATCGATAATCAGCATTTATGTTATGCAGTAAGTATCGGGTTGATGTCGAGGGGCATTTGTCGTCAATGTTAAGATGAGGTTGGACAAAGATGTTGTCAAATTGTGGGTGTAGAAATTGCTAGTGTCAAGCATCAATGTTAATATAGTGTCAGACCTTGATGTTAAGATAATTTTGAAATATCGATGTTGTAATGACGTCAGATGTCAATGTTGAGATGTCATCGATCATTGTTGTGAAACCAAAGTCGAGACTCGCCAAAGAGAAACAAAAATAAGAATATTCGATGAATGAGGTATTGAGTGCATGCAATTCATTTGGTGTTGTGGAAAAAAAAAAGAAATTTAGTTTTATATTTTAAATAAATAAAAATTTTAATACAAGAAATTATATTAAAAAATTTATAAAATATTTAAGACGTGTATCGAACACGCGTTTCAATTTATATTTAATATCGGCATGTCCAACACGTATAGAAGGTGTCAGACGTATGTCGTGTCGGATACGAGTTGAACATTGCACACCTCTTTAAAGAGAAGTGCCAGTGCATCACAATTGTGAAGTCTATCATACAAAATTCTCAAATTCTTAGCATGATAAGTTCAACTAGTTTTTTATTTGTTTGCTTACAACATTTTGAAATTGTTAGACATTTTCTTTGTTAGAGTTGCCTTTCTATCTTTCTTTTTTCGGTTAAAATGTAAAAAGACATAAGTTCTTGCTATCAAAAGTCTAGCTATTGTTACGAAATGTTTTCCTTTTCGTGATAGGACAATTAATAGCAAATCAAATCATGAATCACATGAGCTTTCAAGTCCATAAAGGCTGAAGCAAAGGAATATTAAAAATAGAAAAAAAAAAAGCTTCAATAAGAAACGTTTATAGAGAATATATTTTTCCCCTAAACTTCATGATACAAGCATAATATCATATTTGCCGATGTATCAGAATTTGCATTACTTCTAGAGATAGGCAAAAAAAACCTCGTACTGATGATTCAGTGCAGCTTCCGTGAGAGAAAAAGCTTCCTTAAGAACATCTGAAGCATCACAACAAGTAATTACCCTCTGCTTCTTTTCAGGGTTAGACAGAATGTTGACAATGATTTGTGGAAGTAGCCTGGACAACGCAAAAAATAAAATAAATGCTACAAACCTAACTCAGCATGATAAAAAATAAAAAAAATTTGTACGCAAGACAATCGTTAAAAAAAAAAAAAGAGGATAAGTTAAGTCTTCCTCTAGTACATGACCATCATAAATAAAGCAACTTTAACATTAGTGGATTAACATTGCTTGAACTATTAATTCATACAGCTTATCTGATAATATAAATGTGCTCAACAAAAAAGAAATTAAAAAAATGCCAAAAATAAGTAAAAAATACTAAACATTATTTAAACTTGAACTACCTGATCTGATTAGACATCTACTGTAATATCAATGATAACAATAACAGGTTCGATGCACTCCACTGAAAAAAAATATCTAAAAGGACCTCCATAACATAAGATATAATTTAATGTAGAAACTTAACCTAAACCTACTGACTAGAAAATTTTCTGCCCTCAATTGTTTCATCAATTATATTTTTAATAAGAAACTTTTTTTCCAATGCCCAATTCTTGTAATATCAAACCCCACCTTTTTGTTCATGCATCATATACCCCTATAGCAATCATGGCATGCGCACATGCACACCAATGCGGTAAATCTCATTTTCCATCAATCAAAGTATCAAACAATAATATAATAAGCACACTCCAACAAACAAAAGAAATGTGATGCAGGACATATATGAAAAAATTGATTTAGATAAGGATTTTGCACGCTTGATGATTAAGAGCAAGTTAACTAAGCTTTATGGTGAGTTAAGCAATGAAATAAAACATAAAGAGCGGTAAACACAAGCTTAGGTCAAGTTCCTTGCGAAAAGTAAAAACCACATACCAATCAATTACTCCTAATGTTGCATGCGAAATAGGTTTCAATAAGAAATTCCTAATCTAACAATAAGAGTAGTGCTATAAAGATCTCTCACACAATTCCTACTAAATACTAGGCTTTAGCGGGAAGAATTAACACAACTTTCCATGATTCAATTAGAACTAAAATTGAAAGCGACTAAAAGATAAAGAGGAGGGTTCACCCAAATAAACAGGACATATAAAGCTCCGGTGTTGCGTTTAGGTGCTTGAGATGAAGTAGAAAACAACCTCGATTCTTCTCGATATTGTTGGACAGCAATCTGAACTTTAGTGCCAGCAAAACAGCGATAGGAGAATGCAACGATTGCTGGGCAGCAGCTTTGACACTTGGGAAATTCTGGACAGCACCCTATAGTGATTGGATAAACCTTTGGAAGCTGTTATGGGCTGCTGGAAGCTTTTGGACAGCAATTTCAGACCTCCAATGGTGCAGGACAGCAAGGGGCTGGTGCTGACTCCTCTGGACAGCATTTATGACAGCAAGGACAACCGCTTTGGCTTGGGGAGAGTTTAGTCCAAATTTTGAGGGAATTGTGATGTAGAACGGAAAAATCGGCTTTGCTACGGAGAGGATCTCCTCTCCAAAATCTAAAAAAGACACTTCAGGAAATCTGAAATTTGCTTCAGGTTTCTTATTCAAAACCTGAGAGGAATACGACCAAGGGTTGTGAGCTGGAATTCTCTGGCTGCAGCAGGATCCAAGGGAGGCTGAGGGAAAAATTAAATCCTTGAATCCGTGAATTGAATAAGGGAAGCAATGAAAGCAATTAAGAGGAGTAACAGGCGGGTTGTAGAGAGAGGGAGGGAATTTTATCTTAGGGATTTTCTATTCCTAAATCAATGAGTTGATTTGGGGAATTAGATTAGGAAATAAGACTTAGGAGAATTATTGCTGGCGGGATTGAGGAGCTGAGGTGGAGTAAGGAGAGAGGAAGAGGAGGGAAGGCGGGATGGAATTTTGGGAAATCTGAGAGGTTCTCAGGTTATGAAGGAAATAGACTTGAAAGGATTTCCACGTGGAATTATAAGGGGCCAAGCCGTATGGCTGATTGAAGGAAAAAAAAATTATTTCCTAAACCTGAAATCAGATTTTATGAAAGAAGTTAAGAGGTGGGGCTTGAGGAAAATTCGGCCAAGCAAGAGGATATTAAGGCTCATTGATTTGCATTTAGGAATTAATGAGGTGATTTAATGTTCTCAAATTTTGAATTTAAAATTCAAATAAATTTTGTGAATTTAAAATTCAAAATAGATCTAAGTCAAATACTTTCCTAAAATAGATTCGCTAATTTTAGGAAAGATTTTAAAATTCAAAATGTTTTGAATTTTAAATGAGGGATTTGAGGAGACATGAATTCAAAAAGTTTCCTAAAATAGGGTTAGGGAATTTAGGAAGGTTTATTTGAATTTCAAATCAATTGAGTTTGAAATTCAAATTATTTCCAAATTCATTCAAGCCTAAATTAGGAAACTTCAATGGGATGATGAAGGGAGGTGGCCGGCGGGTTGTGAAGAGGTGGCCGGCGGGTTGTGAAAAGGTGG
Organism: Dendrobium huoshanense; assembly: GCA_016618105.1. NCBI lineage: Eukaryota > Viridiplantae > Streptophyta > Magnoliopsida > Asparagales > Orchidaceae > Dendrobium > Dendrobium huoshanense. The sequence goes on from CM028358.1 coordinate 84,991,368, forward strand.
CCGGCGGGATTGTGAAGAGGTGGCCGGTGGCTTGGGTGGAGGATGGGGATGTCGACAAGGAGAAAAATGAAAAGATAATGAAAAAGAATAAAAAAATAAATAAAACCACGAACCCGGCCGTCTCCAAGGTTGGTGGGTGATACGATTTCCCTCTCCAAGGGATCTCAAATCACGAGCCCGGACCCATCCTGCGGCTGGTGAAGATTTCGATTCCTCCCATAAGAATCTCACAAACGCTCTCTCACAAGAAGAGCATAAGTGTGGAAAAACACAAAAATTTCATATTCATTCCCCCCCTATTACAATTGCTAAAGGCCATATATATAGGCCACAACATGAGAAAATAAAAATTACAAAATTGCCCCTTGGGCTACAACACTCAAATAAATTAACCTAGGAGTAAAACAGGAAATAACATAAAATAGAAACTAAAATGCAGAAAATAATTCATAAATGACAACTTAAATTAGAGCAGTCGATTTACGACGCCTCCTGTGATAGATGCGCCAGATCTTCTGGCCGATGTCCGCATCATTCTCCCCAGGTGGGAGAATACTCGACTCCGTCGAGTTAGCATCACAACTGCTCCTGTGCAACTCTGGACTATTATTTGCAAAGATTTTCAAACAACCCCGGTTGCCCAAAAGGTCAACTTGCTCGTTGCACTTTAGCTCTCCAATTATAGTTGTCACTTCCAGAGCTTCATCAACCTTCTCCGTTATAGGAGTCTTAACTGGGTCAGGAGAAACATTGGCTTCTGTAGGAGTTGTAATTGATTCAAGCAAGTCTTTCTCTGCGCATTTCTCCTTGTCAACCAATCCATCTTCTTCTTCATGTTCTTCGTTGATCATCTTAGGTTTCTCTTTGATTTGTATAGTGATTGGAAAATTAAAAGCTTCATTGGCCTCCATCCATTTGTCCACTCTCTTTACTCTCTCTCTGTCTCTTAGTGCCTTCTTTCGATCCTTTGATGACGGGGTTTTTGCATAAAACGATGGGTTAGTCCTGCCTCGCTCTAGGTGATCGAATCGTTCGATTGTTTGACGGTGGAGGTCGGCTAAGTCCGCTTGATCTTCCTTGAGTTGTTGACTAACGGCGCCCAATTGACCTACCAACCAATTTAAAGTCCGTCCAAGTTGATCCGAGTCCATGCTCTGATACCAAACTGATGTAGAACGGAAAAATCGGCTTTGCTACGGAGAGGATCTCCTCTCCAAAATCTAAAAAAGACACTTCAGGAAATCTGAAATTTGCTTCAGGTTTCTTATTCAAAACCTGAGAGGAATACGACCAAGGGTTGTGAGCTGGAATTCTCTGGCTGCAGCAGGATCCAAGGGAGGCTGAGGGAAAAATTAAATCCTTGAATCCGTGAATTGAATAAGGGAAGCAATGAAAGCAATTAAGAGGAGTAACAGGCGGGTTGTAGAGAGAGGGAGGGAATTTTATCTTAGGGATTTTCTATTCCTAAATCAATGAGTTGATTTGGGGAATTAGATTAGGAAATAAGACTTAGGAGAATTATTGCTGGCGGGATTGAGGAGCTGAGGTGGAGTAAGGAGAGAGGAAGAGGAGGGAAGGCGGGATGGAATTTTGGGAAATCTGAGAGGTTCTCAGGTTATGAAGGAAATAGACTTGAAAGGATTTCCACGTGGAATTATAAGGGGCCAAGCCGTATGGCTGATTGAAGGAAAAAAAAATTATTTCCTAAACCTGAAATCAGATTTTATGAAAGAAGTTAAGAGGTGGGGCTTGAGGAAAATTCGGCCAAGCAAGAGGATATTAAGGCTCATTGATTTGCATTTAGGAATTAATGAGGTGATTTAATGTTCTCAAATTTTGAATTTAAAATTCAAATAAATTTTGTGAATTTAAAATTCAAAATAGATCTAAGTCAAATACTTTCCTAAAATAGATTCGCTAATTTTAGGAAAGATTTTAAAATTCAAAATGTTTTGAATTTTAAATGAGGGATTTGAGGAGACATGAATTCAAAAAGTTTCCTAAAATAGGGTTAGGGAATTTAGGAAGGTTTATTTGAATTTCAAATCAATTGAGTTTGAAATTCAAATTATTTCCAAATTCATTCAAGCCTAAATTAGGAAACTTCAATGGGATGATGAAGGGAGGTGGCCGGCGGGTTGTGAAGAGGTGGCCGGCGGGTTGTGAAAAGGTGGCCGGCGGGATTGTGAAGAGGTGGCCGGTGGCTTGGGTGGAGGATGGGGATGTCGACAAGGAGAAAAATGAAAAGATAATGAAAAAGAATAAAAAAATAAATAAAACCACGAACCCGGCCGTCTCCAAGGTTGGTGGGTGATACGATTTCCCTCTCCAAGGGATCTCAAATCACGAGCCCGGACCCATCCTGCGGCTGGTGAAGATTTCGATTCCTCCCATAAGAATCTCACAAACGCTCTCTCACAAGAAGAGCATAAGTGTGGAAAAACACAAAAATTTCATATTCATTCCCCCCCTATTACAATTGCTAAAGGCCATATATATAGGCCACAACATGAGAAAATAAAAATTACAAAATTGCCCCTTGGGCTACAACACTCAAATAAATTAACCTAGGAGTAAAACAGGAAATAACATAAAATAGAAACTAAAATGCAGAAAATAATTCATAAATGACAACTTAAATTAGAGCAGTCGATTTACGACGCCTCCTGTGATAGATGCGCCAGATCTTCTGGCCGATGTCCGCATCAAATTGGGTTTAAAGTTTGAGAGAGGATCTTGGAGGGAAAAGCTGAGATCAATTTCCAAATTGAAATTTCTTGATTTGGAAATAAATTTAAGTAGGTTATGGGATGAGGGAGGGGGCGGGTAGGCTAGGGCTGGGTTTGGAAGTAATCCCAAAGTGAGGGGCTGATTTTATGGGAAAGAAATAATGAAATGGGCAAGGGGAGGGTTCAACCAAGAGAGCGGGAGGGGGGTGTGTGTGTCTAGATTCAATGTATTTGGAGTTAAGGCATTAATTACTCAATTAATTCAGATTTGGATTAATTGATTTACTTAATAGCCTTCAAAAAATAGGATTAATGACATAGGAATGATTTGAGATTTAAATTTGAATTGTTTCAAATTCAAACTTCTTCCAAAGATAGATGGAGTTAAATAAGTAAAGTGGAGCTTTATGAAACAATTTTGAAGAGGGGGATATGGAGACCGGAGGCTTGATGGGAGGAAGAAGGAAGGTCGGTAGTCTTCAGGTGGTGGTGGGGCGTCGATTGGTAACGGGAGGAACGGTGAGGGGGGTGGACGGCGGGTCCAGGGGTTCGGGTAGAGAGTTGAGTCGTGGGTGAGGGGGAGACGATGGTGGAGCTAGCCGACGATGAGGTTGAGACTAAGGAGGTCGGTGGCAAGGTGGAGTGTGGCTAGGGAATCCGGCGGCTAGGAGCAAGGGCATTGGATAGATAGGTAGGTGGCTTAATGGAGGAGGAATAGAAAGAAAAAAAAAACTAAAGAAAGGTAAGGAAGAAGAACCACGAACCCGTCTGTCTCCAAGGTTGATGGGTGATTCGATTTTCCTCTCCTAGGGATTTCTCCAAGACTCATAAACTCTCACATCAAGAGAACAATACGCAAGAAATTTTTATAATATTCATTCATTAACCCAAAATACAAAAGAACTAGCCTATAAATAGACCTCGCGAAAAGAAAAAAAAAATAATGACTAAAATGTATTTCGGGCTACAACACCACATGACCACCCCTAGGGGTAAAATGAGAAAAAAAATATAAAATAAACTAGTACATAAAACACATAAAAAAATAAACTCCAGATCGTAACCGTTTATCTCTGATGTCCTCATCAAAATGTGAAAGCTATTTTGAGCCTGCTCATCCCACCTCCCCCCTCTCCCTAGCATTCATAAATTTTAAAAAGATTGTTCATGCATCACATACCTCTATAGCAATCATGGCATGCTCACAAGCACACCCATGCGGTGCATCACATTTTCCATCATTAAAAAAAAATACAATAAGCACCCTCCAAACAACAAGAGAAATGTTAAAGCTGTTTTGAGCCATCTATAGGTTCTTTCCTCCTTTTTTTTCTCTCTCCCCCATTCATCAATTTTACAAAGATTGTTGATGCGCCACATATCCCTATAGCAATCATGATGTGCACATGCACTTCCATGTTGTGCATCTCATTTTCCATCAATAAAAAATAAAATACCGGATCTCTCCCACCAACAAGAGAAATTTGAAAGCTTTTTGAGCCTACTACAGCTTCTTTCCGTCTTTTTTTATGGGAGAAGTAGCAATAAGAACCAACGAATACGGGCAATCTTAGTAGCAAGATTAATGGAATGAAGTACAAAATTTCCATAAACAAAACAACAGATGATTATTTGTTGAAAGAAGAAAGATATGAAGGTTCAACCCCATCATGTCCATTAACAAAAAAAAAAAAACAAAAGAATCAATATATTGTACTTGATCAACAACAACATCAAGCTTTTATCTCACTACGTGGGGTTGACTATATGAATCTTTTTTCTCCATTGTGTCCCATTAAAAGTCAATTTCTGATGCAATCAAAAATTTGGGAGAGGGACCCAAATTTTTTATCACAAAAAATAAACCTTACTAGGAAAGAGGAACTTACAAAAACTAGACAAATTAAACAAAACAAAACACAATTTTAATATTATAAAAAACTATTACAACTTGGACACTTACAAACGACTCAAATGACTCTTACAAATTTGACTCTTACAAGACACCCTAAACTTGCTTTCCAAGAGAAGAAGGATACAATGGAATGATTACTATGGAGAGAAGAAAGAGATTAGAAGCCGAGACGAAGGTTGGAAAGAGCCCGCAGGATTTCCGGAGGAGGAGGGGAAGAAGCTTAGAAAGAGCCCGCAGGATTTCTAAAGCCAAAAACCACTCAGGTTTTATCCCAAAAATTACATCATCACACTTATAAAACAGCCACAAAACTTCCTCTATATATAGGCATAAAAGAGGAATACAAATAGCCATTATAACCACTAATTAATTTAATTAAAAGGGGTAAATGAAAAGACAAAATTCAGTCCAGATTTTTGTACAGGAATCTGTCCAGAAATCTGTCCCAAAACAGCCCCAAAAACCCCTCAAATTCCATATAAAAATAATAGAAATAAAAAGGCCAAAAGTCACCTTGCTGAAATCCCAAGAGTCACAGCATTTCTCAAGGAGGAGGCCACGGTTCCAATCAGCCAAGCACAGGAAACCAGGAGCCAAAAATCGGGACCAGCCAAAGTCATTCCACGGGAGAAAAAGGGGGAAGTCACGGCAGTAAAGGGGAAGAGAACCGAGGGGGCACAGCAAGCCGTGGGAGAGGAATCCAGAGAAAACTGCAGCAGCTCCAATTCAAGTAGAATAAGAAAGAACAATTTTCACCTACCAAATCTTGCTCCTAAACATTAATTTTATAACTAAACATCAGCTCATAATGAGCTACACTTCTACTAGATATTAATGAGCTTGCACCAACTAAAAATTCAACAACTAAAACTCCAACCGAAAATAGCCAAAGCCCATATGAAACCAACAAGCAGTCCAAAAGACAAGATGGAAGATGAAAGGACAAGATAATGAAGAAAAGGAGAGGGGGAAGATGAAAAGACACAAGGCAAGAAATTACAAGAAAAACTCAACTTGTGTTGAAACCCCCCCCCCCCCCTTGCCTACATCAATTTCTCATTTAAATCTAATACAAAATGTCATTTCTAATATTTTCTAACCAAATCTTTTTAATTCTACCTCTACCTTTCTTAACATAGGTCAAATATAATGCATATATTATCCTAAACGTGTGATTGAAAGGCTGGCGTTTTATGTGACCAAACTATCGAAGGCAACTCTTTTTAATCTTATCTACCACTGGAGCTACTCCAATATTTTCATGTATATTCTCGTTTCACATTCTATCTCAAAGAGTAGAGCCACTCATCCACCTGAGCATCCTCATCTCTGCAACACTTAACTTAATTTTATGCTTCTCTTTTAATGGCCAACATTCTACAGCATAAAGCATTGCAGGCCTCACCACCATCTTATAAAATTTTTCCTTAAGTTTGAGGGATACTTTGCTATCACACAACAGGCTCAATGCATTCTTCCACTTCAACTATCCAACTTGAATCTACTAATAATATCCTCATCACTCTAAACAACAGACCCAAGATATCTAAAATGTGAACTATTATTAATGACTTGATTGCCTAAACTCACAATCCCCCCACTAGATCTATTACTACTAAAATTATACTTCATATATTCAAGTTTAGGTCTACTCAAATGAAAACCTTTAGACTCTAAAGTTGACCTCCATAATTCAAGTATATCATCAACTCCCTCTCTAGTCTTACCAATAAGAAGAATATCATCAGTAAAAATTATGCAGCATGGTACATTCTCTTACAAATGTCTAGTAAGAACATCCATGACAAAAGCATAAATAATTAAATATAAAGAATAAAAGAAACCATTTTAGAGAGATACTGTTCTTCATAAATAGAAAAATACATCCATATATCAGAAATAATGTACTCACGCAAAGCATAAATAGATGCCTAGTGGCGAAAGAAATAAAACATAAAGCGGAAAACTCACTTGCTAGCCGCTCTGGCAGCTCCAGCCCCGCCATGTCCATCAAAAATGCTAAAAAATCCAAACTGCAACGCAGGTAGGTGCATGTTTAAACTATTAACAAAGAAAAGTTGCATAAAAATATGGTTTTGTAATCACCTGTTCAATACCAGGAAGGGGCCATCTGCAGTAGCACATGTCTTCCATGGGAAGCTTCTTTCCACCACGACGCATCGCCATGGGATCACATGCAATACCAACTCCAAAAGGTAGTTCATATTCAACATCTTGAACGATTTGTACCTAGAGAAATCAAAAGAGTACTACATATAATTTTTAAAGCAATAAATAAGGAAAATGCAATTTATATCAAGCACCAACAATAATCCTGCAAACATAAAAGTAAATACAAGTTTCATTCCTTTGAATTTAAACTGGAAATTTCACAATAAGCATAAAGAAGTTAAAGCAAACCTAGCTTAAGCCACTAGAAAAGCTACTGAATACCCCGACATAAACTTAAGCATCCATGAAGCATGCTAGTCAACGAAGTTAAGGGAATTAAAGATACCCCCTGATCCAAAAAAAAAAATTCACTTATACAGCACGCTATTAACAAGTCATCAACAAAACAAATATATGGGAGAGCAACTAAATGCATCATAAGACAACAGAAGACAAAATAAGCGTTCACATGTAAAAGCCAAATGAGAGGAATATGAATGCAAAAGTTGTTATAAAAAAACGTTGGGAGTCACGGATAACAGATAAAATGAAGCTTCAAAACTTATGTGAAGGTTCAAGACAGATTAATACAGAAATCACACATGTTCAGTTAAAATTATATGCACATGCTATTGCATATTATATGGACAAATAACAATATGCTTACAAACATTCATGGTAACGATGCCAGATGCTTTAGAATGGAATAATCTGAAACCACAAAACAAAACAAAACAAAACTTGAGCATACCTCAAAACAAAACTAGAGGTTCTGAGATGCTCTAAAAAAACTAATGGACTAATTTGTTGGTACAAGTTTAAAAGAGCTTCATTTCATGGATTCTGGACTGTATATTCACGTAGTTTGTGTAGCATCACACAATAATCCTATTAGGAAGTAAATTTTTCCATCTTTGTCATTTGGGAGTATAAAGAACAGCATGAAACTAAACAATGCAAGGGCATATTAATTGCACTTACAGATATTTTTGAAAATGAACCAAGGGAGATAAGGTCACCGCTTGAAAGCTCAAAAGGCTCACTCCGACTCCTGGATCCAACATCTAGATGATGAATTGCCTTAGAATTTAAGAAAGTTCCATTCAAGCTGCCCAAATCAACCAGCTCCCATTTTGATTTCTGCCAACAAATAAATGGGATATTTTAGCACCAGGAACCAAATGCAGAAACATAGAAAAATGAAGGTTCTAGAAAAATAGAAACTACAAAAGATACTTCTAATATTATTGTTAGATTTTGTACAAAGCCTCAAAATTAGAAGAGCAAGAGGAGCCATACAGATTGCAATTTAAGAGTCATAAAAGGATGGATCTAATGGTTAGAATCCATGTGCTCAAGGATCGTTGTCAAAATTGGTTGACTTATGGGTCCTACCAATGGCTAGTCATGTATGAGAGACAGGCGTAACCCCTATTTGGGCTATTAGATGTGATGTGGGCCCCATGATCATTCTACACTTCTCAAATTGAATGGTATAAATCAACCATTATAAAATTGCTTATAATATTTTAAATATGGAGTTGTAAAGTCCTTTGGAGAGAATGTTCACAAGCTAAATTATTGTTGGCACATATCATAGAGACCAAAAGAAAATAGAACAAAGGTTAAAGGAAGGAAATTCTAACATTGCACTAATACTATGTAAAAAAGTAGAAAAGTAAAAAAGCTACTTCGAATTTTTATTGTTTGATTATGTATAAAGTGTGGAAATGTATATAAATTTCTCCAAAAAATTTACAATAGAGATAAATCAAAGCTATATATAACTAATATAAGAAAAGAAAAAAGTCACAAGAGGGGCCGAAACATAGAAGAGAGAGCAGGCACATAGATTGCAATCTAGGTCCCAAAAGAGAATCAATCAAATGGTTAGAACATTTAAACAGTGTGCTCAAGATTGACATGTAGGTCCCCACCAATGACTAGCCATGTGTGGTAGAAGGGGGTATTCTCTATTTGGGTTATTGGTTTTAATGTGGGCACCACAATCATTCAACAAAGGTAATTCATGAAATAATGTGAGGATCATATCAAAGCCATAATTGCAAGAAAATTTGTATCAAGCTGTTGAACTCATTTGTCTCCTCCACCCAATAACTATCTTTTCTAAATATTATTCATTGTAACGTAATCACTACAGATAATAGGGCAATTAATGAAATAATCATTGGAAAAAAAATAAATAAAAAGTTCTCTCAATGTATAAGCTCAAAAGTGGTTCACTATATAAATTCTTCTCTTCTGATACCATACATATTTTAACATTTATTTCTATTGTGGTACTTTCGGAAAAAAAAAAAGCATATTTATGGAGTAACTTCTGCGCCATAAATTTCCCTAACAACAGAATAGACCATAAATTCATTTACCAAGGAAAAATCATTTTCTAACACCTAAATCAGAAAAGTGGAAATTAATTCTAACATGGCCTTTTAATCTTCTATTTGCAATGTCTGTAATAATTATATCTCCCATTCGAGGTCAAATCACCTAACCCAACAACCACGTTATGACAAAAGACTAAAAGAGTCCAAAAAATATTTCAGAAGGCCCCAAAAAAAAAAGTTCATCCAATATAAATAAATGAACACATTGAAAGTTGTATCATGGTTCTTACAAGCACGTTCCAATTAATAAGCGCATGTTTTCCTGAAACCTCTGAATCTTTCAGTATCAAATCACTAGGAGAAACCCTTCCAAGGGTTAGTGGAAGAGCGGTACTGTCTTTTGAATATCTTGAGCAATGGAGACCAGCAGAAGGACCAGCAATGACTTCAAGGTTTATACTGCTTCCTGCACTTCTAACAAAAAGATGGGATGACAAGATTTATGAAATAACTAACAAACAGCCAAAAAGGTTTGGCATCATGCGAATTAAAGAGTTCAGTTGGCAATTTTGGTTTTTTTTTTTTGGGGGTATGTGCGCGCGTGCTATGGAGTGTCTACTGTACAAAATAAAGTTATCTCTAATCCCAAAAGATGGTGCGCTCAGCAGTGCATTACTCATAATCATGAACTGGAAGAAGTCAATGCTATGGAAAATCAAAACCTAAGTTTCCATTGTGGCCCATTTCCCGCATGAATCAACATTACGGTTTGGTGCATCATATGGCATGCTGCTGAAAATCAATGCCGAAGAAAGCAACACCAAACAAACATTAAAGGAGTCATAGAGGGAAAATGCATACGTAAAATAGCAACATCCTTGAGTGTAGAAATTTGAGTTCTGCCATTGTCTCCAATGATTTTAGAGTCATAACTGGAGTCCTCCCATCTGATATGCTTTGTGCCTTCACATGGCAAACTTTGTGCAGCTAAACGTTTTAGCGTTTGACCAACACGGAGATTGTCTGAAGCATCAGTAATAACATCCAAGACCAAGCAATCTCCTATCAAGAATTTAAGAAACTGTTTTACAAATTAACTAAAAAAATAGATGGCTGCTTAGGGCAAAAAAAAGATAATGTACATTTCAAAATACCTGCACCGACTTGAAAGTTGGTTGAAACCCTCTTTTTAATAGCAAAACCATGTTTCCTATTAGAGTTAATATTTCCATCAACCCCAACTGTCTTTGGTGAACTAGTATTTCCATCAATTTGAATGTTAGATTCCTCAACAAAGTTTCTAGCCAAATTATTGCATTGTTCAGAAGTATCAACTGAGTTTTCAGCAAAAAGAGGTTGCTCTATGTCATCAACCTGCATAAATTAAAACCAAGAATTATTTTATCAAGTTAACATTCAAAGGTGTGATGAGATGAATTTAGTTAATAGAGGATAAAGAGGACACAAAATGAGATTGGATTACCATGGTCGATTCTATTTCATCTGATAAGGATATACTAGACGAGAAAAAAATGAAATCAATAAAAGTTTAAGAAATGGTGAGATGCTTCAGAAGAACGTGGTGTTCGTAAAAATAAGGACATGTGTAATACAAGTCTTTAAACATCCTAATTCAGTCCACAAAAACCCAAGTGGTAATGGGCCAATTACAATTAGTTTACCAGACCATAACAAAACTAAATCGAGCCCATTTGAAAGCCTTTTCACAAGAAAATTAAATCCATCGGAGGTTATACAAGTTCTGAAGATATGGGCTAATGGCTGAGAGATTAGGAAATGGCTATGGAATTTAGGATTATAAAAGATTTGGCTATGTATCAAAATTGATAGCGAAGTAAGAGGGATAATCTCAAATACAAATTTTAGAGTAATAAGTGTACGCAACTTAAATCTAGAGAGTACTCGATCGACCTCATAAAAAATTTGCATCCATTCAATCATCAAATAATAATCAATAATTCTATATCATGGCTCCCTATTTAAGGGAATTAGTTTACAAGGATAATGCCAATTGCCAAATATTTAAAAGAAAATCCAATTTTAACAAACATGCAACTTTAAATTTATTCTTATTCAAAGGAAGATAAAAACCTAATAAATAAGAGAAATTAGACCATAAATGAGAATGAGCTTTAAAAGCTTGAAAATAAGCTCATTTAGTTATGCTTTAAGTTTGAATCCATGAAATTAGACTATAGCAAGTTTGGCTTTTGTGGGTTAATTTGACCTGTTTAAAGACATGTATTGCATCAAGGCATTTGGCATGTAACTTTACTAGGAATAAAAATGACAATGATGCAGACATCTGACGGTAAATGTTTATTTGAGGAAGAGACGAAGTTCAACAGCCAAGATCATTCCACTTTATCTTAATTTACTAATTGTATTTTTTAGTTTTATTTATGCATTTTCCATTTTTACCCTCACTTGAGGGAGTAGTCCTATATAAGCCCTAGGGGCATGTTTATCTTTTTGAGTTTATTTTATTTCGAGGCCTATATATAGAGAGGCACATGCTATTGCATTAAGATGATGAATTATTAATAAAAAAAACTTTATGCACTCTTGTTCTTTGGGGAGAACTTTGGTGAGATCCCTATGTGAGGGAAGCGTAGTATCCACCAACCGCAAGAAGCGTCCGGGCTCGTGGTTTCAAATCCCTAAGTGAGGGTAGCACATTGCCCACTAGCTGCATGAAGGGCTTGGGTTTGTGGTTTATCTTCTTCTCTAATTCCCCTTCTTCTTTCTTCTAGCCGCCGCCCTAATCCCCTCCTCCACCTAGCCACCGGGTCCCAAATTCCACCTTAATCCTAGCCATCAAATAAACCCCTAACCTTACTCCCAACCACCACCCAAACCCAAACCCTAGTCCTAGCCGCTGGCCACCCCTAACCCTACTCCTAAGCCGCCGATCCCAAATCAATCCCTCTCCCTTTGCCTCCAAATTTCGAATTACTCTTTAGTCCTTTCCTTATTGGATGCAAATCACAAAAGGAAAGTATTAAAATCTGATTTCTTTTATTTGAAATTAAAATTTTTTTCCTAATCTATCTGGTTCATTTTAGGAAAGTTATTTAAATAAAACCTATTTGAATTTCAAATAGGATTTGATTTGGGCCCTTTGATCCACCTCCAATCATCCCCATTAATGCTCCCCCCTTGCATGGCCGGTCCCCTTACTCCCCTCCACTCATAAATTTCCTAAATTAGATCACTATTGATTTGGAAAGTATTCAAATTTGAATTCAAATAAATTCAAACCCTTTCCTAAATTAATGACACTAATTTAGGAGTCCTCTCCCAATCAAATCGAATTTGAAATTGAATTGAAATTAATTCCAATTTCAATATTCATTGAACCTAGATCATTCATTGAATGTGGACAATTCCCCTCCTCTCTCTCTAGGCCGGCCCCTCCCCTCTCTCTCCAATCCACTTAATTCCCATTAATCCCCCCCCCCCCTCTTGGAGCATTAATTCATCCTTAATTAAGGGATAATTTTCCTTTCCATCCTCATTCAAAATTCAAATTTCAATTCACATAATCACCTTCCCCTTTCCCCTTTCCCTCCAAGTTTCAAACCAAGCAATTATAACTTTCCATATTGGCAACGTTTTAAATTAGGAAGGTTTTCAAAATTCACATAATCACCTTCACCTTTCCCCTTCTCCAATAAATTAGAAAATTTTAAAATTCAAATGACCCCCTCCATCGTTCTACATCAGACAAAGAGATAAAACATACGATTATGTATTTAGGTCTTTGATTACATAAAGAAGTGAGGATATGGATGAGGACATACTTGATAAGATAAGAAAGTTAAAATAGAGGTGAGAGAATAGAATTCTCTATGATACTCATAACAACCGAAGGGAAAATTTTATAAAAAATATTACTAGCACTCTAACAAGGAAAGTGGGTGCCAGCTAACAAATATTGTACGCATGAGCAACACAAGTGTAAAGAAGTGTAATTATAATTGTTAAAAATAGAATAGATAAAGTGTATCAAAATAAAATTTAGCTAGCAAAAAATTGATGAGTTAAGCATGGACACCAAAAAGTATGAAAAGAATGAAATAGTTGAACAAATGTTGATGTAAAATGCTAAATAGAAAGGACTATACTCAAGTTAACACGGTTAGAAATCATTCAAAAAGATTAAAATTTTAAAACATAAAAATAATAGAACCATGCGTAAGTCCAATCCTAAGAAGTTATCAAATGCTACATTTTGCTAAATGCATATTGCAATGAAAAAGGGTGGGGATGATGTATTCATGTTTCACATCCCAGTACTCAAAACTTGGTTAAATCATGCTTTGAATTGCATCTCAAATTTGCTAACACCATTACAGTTGGCAGACTCTGACAAATATACTGAAGTTAAGTTTAATTAATACAAAGAAATAATGATTTTCCACAAAGTATAAACTCAGCCTTCTAGGACTACACATCAAAATCCTCAATCATTGAATTTCCTTTTGAAACCAACAAATCCCTTACCCTAAGATGACTGAGGTACTGTACAATTAGTGTAAAGGAGTATAAATGGCTCCACATGTAGTTTAGTCAATTGTTTTATTTTTTTTTTGAAGTGCGGTTCAACAGCGACTAAAGAGTATAATAAGATAGCATATGCAATGAAATCAACTCAATAGAGCTTTTGCTTGCTTCTTATTTCCATACAATAAAAACCCCAATGCAACATTATTATAAGTTGCAGAATCTTCCAACAGCTTACCAAACTAAGCAATCCCAACCATTCCAGAAATTAATATGTGTGGAGTCTGGACAGGAAGAACCATCTGGATATGTGAGTGTACACACTGTGTACACATTTATACAAAGTGCGCATCAAATTTTTGTATACAATGTGCATCAAATTTTTGTACACACTGTGTACACTCATAGTCCGGACGGTTCTTCCTGTCCAAACTTTGCATAGAATAATTTCTTCAATCATTCAGCCATACAGCAGTGACCCGATTAATAATAAAAAAATCAATGCGTTCTTAAAAGGAGGCTACATTTGCGCATATGTTGACAAGGTGCACATATCCCTATGACAAACATGACAATTTGAAATTGGCTTTTTTCATAGAAGTACGAGAAGATAATCATTTAGAATACTATTGTAAAGCCTCAAATAACAAAAAAACATTAACTTTGAGTGGCATAAACATAGAGATTAAAAAATGAATGCATCCATGTATATAACATCTGTCGATGAAATTTAAATGTTCCCTATCTAAATCACTCATCTATTTTAAAAAGCAAAAACACACTTGAATTAGAAGTTAATACACAACAGTCATATCTTTGCACTAGACTCTAAGAAGCGTGTTCATATCATGTTTGCGTATGAACATAAAAATAATAAGAAAGAGAACGCATACAGTGAAAATGCTCTCAGTTAAGGAACTGCAGGCATTTCGTACCAAAAGAAAAAACTACCTTGAAAAACAAATGAATCCAAATGCAGAAGTCTATCTGTACAAAAAAAAAGCCAACAACATCAATGAAGAACAAAGCGTGACATAATCACGCACAGATACAGACGGATTAAAACGCAGCTAAATGTACATAATAATGCCAAGCACAAAAGAGAAGACGATTAAATACATAAAGTTAGAGCATCCTAAGTTCAAGGCAGAATTAAAACGTTGTTAAACGTACAGAATACAGATATAAGAAGACGAATGAATCCCGGACCGCTATCGCCCTGCAAGCAGCTTGTAATATTTCACCACTAAAAAGCAGAACCATTAAGAAGAAAACCTTATTGAAGTAGCATTCTGAAGCGCCACCAAACACAAAATAACCTCACGTCAAAAAAATTGCAAAATAAAATTGTCACATGTAAGTTCTTCTTCAAAGGAAACGTGCCTACAATAGATATGACACTTCTTGTAGCACTGAAGTGGAATGGATGGAGAAGGAGAATGGCGACTCATAACGTAGGCACAAAGTCGTTGAAATAAAAGAAATGCCAATGATCATTCCCCACGCCAATTACAAATTCGCCAAAAAGGCAAATCAGATAATTCACTTGCATAGAATTGCAGAAAAATAAGACTTGAATGTAAACATTAAAAAAAGTAAAAGGCCAAAAAAACAAATCAGTGACGCGATAGAGAAGGTAGACCTTGAAGAAGGGGGATGTGGACGATCGCCGACGATTGACGAACCTCCAGGGCCGGCAAGCCAGTATAAAAAGCAGAAAGAGAAGGAACATCAGAAGGAAAAGACCCGCGAGGCTTGCGGCCATCGAGCTTGACAGAATCGCCTGCAGTTCGCCTCGATGCCCCGCCTCCGGCAGAAGGGGAGAGGGACCGAGAACGCCCCTTTGAAATGGTCGCATCTCCATCGCAATCTCGTCTTCTGCAACCCTGCCGCCCTCCTAAAACCCCGCCTCGATCCGCGTCTCCTCCATATGACTCCAATTCAAGAAATTGTCCTAAGAAGACGATAACAAGATTTGCATATTAGTAATCGATAAACATTTTGGTCAGTGTATTCTAAACTTATAATAAAAATGTTAATAACATAATGGGTATTAAATTTATTATATTAATTTTTAATTATTTGTTTATCTATTATACTAATTAATTAATTTTTTATTAAGATATTCAAATTTCATATTTGTCATTGGCAATTAAAACATAATAAAAATAAATAAGTTGACATAAAAATAAAAAGGGGGATTTACAAAAATACCACTTTATTTTATATTATTTATAAATGTAACTTCTAAAAATTTAATATTTCATGCATGCTACTCATAGATCAAATATTGATGCAGAGAATGAAATATTAAAGTTTATAAGGAGTATGAGTGGTATGAATATATGAGTGATATATTTGATATTAAAGTTGTATATGCGTGGTAGACATGAAATATTAAAATTTTGGATGTTAGATATATAAATAGTATGTAATAAAATGGTATGTGTGTAAATCCCCTAAATAAAAAATAAAATTGCTAATAGTTTTGTATTTAAATTTAAATTTTAATATGTTTAAAGTATATGGTATATGAATATTATTAGATAGTATGTTTACTAGCTAATAAATTGACTTGCTCATACTTGGCTCATTTGCTTCTTATTGTTGGCTCATAAAATTATTTAAATCGACTAAATTCAACTATACCCTTAAACTTTATTGTATATCACTTGTTTTCTTTACAAATTATTAGAAATATCCATTATGAGAAATTTACATTAAAATTAGGAAAGTTTACATAAATACCACAAAATTGTTGATATGTCATAAAAAATCATCTTATTCTGGCACGAATCTCGAAACACATTTGAATTAGAAACCTTTTAAATTCAACTTGTGACAATCCAAACTCTGATCTAAGCAAGCTTATAGTCAAACTGAATGTTTCAATAAGACGAACCCGATGACACTAAAATTAGCCCAATCCAAGTCCATATGGGTTCAAATCAAGAAGTGAAGCATACTTGAAAGCTTAAAGACAATAATTTTGTAACCACATGTTTTCAAATATAACATATTTATATTCGAATCGAGTGGCTCGTTGTGACGAATACAACGTGCTCAAGCTCACTTAATTATGACATCATTAAGACACTTAAATACTTGATAAAAGATCTATGATAAAAGGAATCAATATGAACTGTTTAATGTAGTACTCCTAATTTGTCCTAAATTTTTCTTATATTTAAGGAGCATGTCACTCTCAAAAACCTATAAATAAGCCCTAATTCTTCACATGAAGGATGAGAAAAAGAGAGAACTCAATAGCATTTTCCTGCCATTGTTTCCTCGACGACCACCAATTATTGCTACCGACAACCACCATTCTCACCAACGATTGGTATCATAAATCACCACCATCTCTAAAATACTAATAAAAAGTGAAAATGGTGTACGGTATATTTGTTCGTTTGGACACCAACTTTCTAAAATCCCTCTTGTGAAGATTAAACCCTATTGTTGGGTACAGAAAATTTGATCTTTATAGTCTTTCTTCTCCTTCAAAGGTGAAGAGAGGATGATTTTTTATCACTTGTTACATATGAATTATGCAATTGGATCAGACCTCATGATTTTTTCCTTTTCGAGTTTTTCATGTAAAAAATTCTCTAGCTCTATCGTTTTTATCTGTTTATGTTGAATCTTTGTGCACTATTAAGATGTGAAATATAATTTTTACCAAATTAAATTTTTTAGCACACAACAATTGTATTTACATATCTAACACAACGATTTTATTTTCACTTATAAAACTATCAAATTTTTTAAAACACAAAAAATACATTAACAACAATAACATCAAGCCTTCCCACTGCGTGGTCTACTACATGATTCATTTTTCTCTGTTGTGTCTTTTTTTTTTTTCATTGTGTCCAGTTAAGAGTCAAATTATCATTAAAAAAAAACCACTACTATTAATTTATTTGAAGTAAAAAAGACATATTTTCATATATATATATATATATATAGAGAGAGAGAGAGAGAGAGATTAAATTAATAATACATCTTCATCAACATGAATCTCAATGAGATATTTAAATAAAAAACTTTCAAATTTAAATTTTGGACCATCCAAACTTCGATTTTAAAAAACTTATACTCGAATTGAACATCTTAACAAGTTGAAGCTAATGACAATAACAGCTATTTTATTTGAGTCCAAAAACACCCAAATTAAGCATTTGGAGTAAATAAGAAAACTTCAAGGCATTAGTTGAAGGATCAAAGGGCCTCAAAACCTTTCACATTTATACTCGAATCAAGCAAATCAACAAGATGTATCCTACAAACTTAAGATCATTCAAATTGAGTTAATTAAGGTGCTTAAATATTGAATAAATAATTTATAATCACTAAGATTAATATGAGCTATTCAAAGTGTTTTGTATTCTCATCAAATTTACAAAATTGACTATCTCAAAAACAAAAAAGTTCCAAGTATAAGAGATTTGAAGAATTATATTGCTTTGCTCAAATATTATCGCATTATTGCCGACCACCACCATCAACCACTATCATCAAATTTTATCATTTGGTTGTAGACACAACTTGATATAAAATAAGACAAATATTCTCAATTGTATATAATCATTACTTCTTAGTTCTGGAAAAGAGTAGGTTCTTGCATATTTAATTACATAATAAATTACTTCAATTGAGTTAGGTCCCATAATTTTTCCTCATTTTGATTTTCACGTTAAAAAAATTATGTTTCTCTGGCAACTTCTACTTATATGTGTATGCATGCCAATATATTAAACACTCCACCAACCTAAATATTTTATCATGAAATAATTTAATGTAATCTATGAGAAGCATATCCCATATATCATAACAAGCAATGACTTGTAGGAGTAATACCACTAGCAGTAAATTTTCCTGTCCAATACTCATCAAATTAGAAATATGTTTCACAGTCATAGATGTCGTAATCAACCAAAAATAGGCGCCCAAGACCCAATAAGATGGAATGAATTATTTTGTGCGGACCGCGGACGCCGTCTGGAGGTCAATCAGAACGTGTCAAGTCACTTCTTTGTTCCGTACTGGTGCTGGATACCACTATGTACTGTGTGACATGGCACATTCTGACTGACCTCCACACAGAATAAGTTCTCATAGGATGGAGGAGCAACACGTCAAAACTGTTGTCAAAATAGCCCAATAATTAGATGAGACTGGCCAACAAAGAGTAACATCACAGCATGATGGAACTCACCAGCCACAAATTCAACACCAAAATAGGAACAAACAGCTAGAAAATGCCAACAGAAGATACCCTCTTCTCATCGTTACTCAAAAAGTCTGATTCCAGTTAGTTTCTTTCGTTATCTGCCTCCATTATCAGACATCATTCTGACCTTGGCGTACCTTTCCTGTATATTGAAGCAGCTGCTGCTCAGAATAATTCACTAAATAACGGATCAGCACTTGGAGTAATCAAGAATTCATATGTTCATGAAACCAAAAGCTTCAGAATAGGTTTGCATACATGTATTCAAGAGAGAATGGAGAAGCATGAGACCAGGCCTGCTATAGCACTCCACATGGCAAGAGTAATTAGATGAGCAGTTATTTTGAAGAAAAGTTAAGTCTAAGCACTCTTTGATAAAAAATTTGTATCCGGATATCCTCAATTTTTAGATTTTCTTTGACATATTATGCTCATCTCAAAAATAGATTAAAAACTTTGAGATTCATTAATCCTCTGGGACAAATTTTTCCCTCATTGTTTAGACCAACCTTTGAATTCTGGACTTGTTGCATGAGAAACATCAGCTCAATTACCATGACACCATGAGCTGAGATTTAGATAGGCACTTGGACTTCCATGATCTATTATTGCCATAATTTCTGATTTTTTTCATCTACTTTGTTCTGGAGTATCGTAGTTTCAACTGAACTCCTTTGTACAGCCCATTAGCTTGGAACACTTGGCACATTCATATAATGAAATTCAGCCCAACTTTTCTCTCAGTGAGTCTGAGAAAGTTTCACAGAAATTGCTTTCAGTAAAATGTCTGCCAAGCTTGATAAGCAAAAAACAAACATAATGGGATCTTAACAATCCATGAAAATATTAGAAGATAAACATTCATTCATCCATGCTTTGAAACATTTATTTTATACGTGTAATCATTCATAACTTGTTCTTTGTGTTTTCATTTCCTCCTTCATTCAACACCGTTCAGTTTTTGAGCTATATATTACAAATCTTGCTTAAGAATTCTATAAATAAGTAAATAAATAATATACATAACGCCTTTTAAACTGCAAAATTTGAAGGGAAATGCTATTTATTATGATGAAACATGCTCAACATGCATGATGCATACAACTCTCACATTGGCATCAATAATCATATTCAACCAATTCCAAGCTGTGAATTCTAATGATGGCATGCCTTGATTTGCAGATAAAATATATTTCATTGATATAGTGTTTTTAAAAACATAATATTATAACCAAATAATGATATGAGTATAATAAGGACAACAACAACAACAACAACAACAACAAGCCTTTATCCCACTACGTGGGGTCGGCTACATGAATCCTTTTTCTCCATTGTGTCCTATTAAAAGTCAAATTCTCGTTTAAATCTAATAAAGAAAGGTCATTCCTAATATTTTCTAACCAAGTCTTTTTAGGTCTACCCCTACCTTTCTTAACATAAGTCAAATCTAATACCTCTACTCTCCTAACCGGGTCATCGGAAGGCCGCCGTTTAATGTGACCAAACCATCTAAGGCGACTCTCTCTAATCTTATCTTCTACTGGAGCTACTCCAACCTTTTCACGTATATGCTCATTTCGTATCCTATCTCTAAGGGTAAAGCCACTCATCCACCTGAGCATCCTCATCTCTGCCACACTTAACTTAGTATTATGCTTCTCTTTTAATGAGTATAATAAGGACAATTATAAAAAATTATCATAGATAAAAAAATAAATACAATGATAACATGATAATTGATAACCAAGCAAGCAAGAAACATCCAAAGGATGATAGATGTATGGTAAATAGGATGTGGAACATCCTATCAGCCAGAGCATCGACGTTTTGAATGATCACATATAAATGATAAAGCCGCTGAGAATAATGACCATCTCTAAATATAATGGTTTTACCTCTATAAAGTCAGAAAAAGGTCATACCAGCTCACTCCAAGTAGAATGACATGTCCTATCAAATAATTAATGCCCCTCTTTCCTCACTGCAACTTGGACTAAACGAATATAAACCTCAATTAAATAAAAAAAATGACTACAATTTTTTTTGAGACATTTAGGTCAATTAAGGCAGACTCATACACACATCGCATACACAAGACTCAATCCAAGATCTCTTAGTTGATAGCCTAAGCTCCCAACCAATAGATCAAGGTGAGTTGTGTAAACGACTACATTTCAGTGAAGTTGCCAACTTAAAGCGAACATGATGTTGTTGCTACGTATTTTCTGAGAATAAAGATAGGAAGAGCAGGATATGGAATTTCATTAATTGATTGCATCTTCCATTCTAGTAGGCTAAAGTGGTATTTCCAGCCAGCCAAACTTAAAAATTGACATAAGAGAGATGGTTGGTTGGAAGGGTTTTATTCAAAAAAAGAAATAAATAATATTTCTATGGAAGAAAGTTAATTATTCTCACTCTTTTTCTCATGTCCAATGTTCAATCTATACTTAAATTCTCGTCTGATAAACAGATTTTCTAAGTTTGGTTCTGAGCCAGTAAGAGTTCTATTTTTTTCAATAATGATGCCAGCTTTCCCTTCTTAGAAAAAGTGAGCGACCTGCTTCAAGATAGTCTCACTAGAACAAAAGGAAAGGTTGAAACTGATAAAAAAGCCCTTTTTAACACTGATTCAGGCTTTGTTTAGGAGAGCTTTTTCATTGCTTTCTAAAACAACTTTTTAGTACAAAAATTTCTAATTCAAAAAAAATTAACTAAAAAACAGTTTTATAAAGCATTAAGAAAGTTGTTCCAAAGGAAACCTCAATGTGCTAATAGATGATCATTTTCAAGATATCTGGGAATAACACATGCATGAAACAACACGTAAGAAAATCATGAAGAACTATCTGCAACAAAAAAAAATCTAAAATCACTAAATTATTTCAATAAGAGGGGAAACTATGGGGGCAACAGTGTCCTTACCAATTTTTTCTTGAATGAGAACGGCATGCTTCATGCTTTTGTACTTTAAAGCATGTGAAAGTACACTACAATACATTTGAAGTGATGGCCGTATCCCTCCGTCTTCCATCCATTCTAATATCTATCGACAAACAAACGTGAGTTAAAGAAAAAATAAAAGAAAACAAAAGATAAAAAGAATTTGGCCATTCGGCTCTTTCATGGAGCAACACATAGTTGGCCCATAAAAAGATAAAAAGAATTATAAAAGAACTGGAGAATGATTAAGAGCGATATTTTAGAGAAGTTTCCAATATAAATATATCGCTTTAAGATGAATTTGCTCCAGTTATGAACTGATTTGACTTTGTTAATTCCACATATCTTTAACTTGTGAAGACTTCAATATTCACACACACACACACACACATATATATATATATATATATATATATATATATATATATATATATATATATATATATATATATATATATATATATACACACACACACATGTGTATATTTATTATCATAATTATTTTAAAAATGTGTGTGTGTATGCAGTGGCGGAGTCAGAAATTTTATTCAGGGGGGGCCTAAATTAAAATAGTTATGTTTGCCGTCTAATATGAAAAGTTAAAATACATTAAAATAGTTCTGTTTGCGACTTTTTTTTTTTTTTTTGAAAAACAATCACTTTCTTTGAGCTACATTTGTCATTCCATGCATTTTATTAACTGCACTAGCATATAATGAATCTCAATTCTCTAGAACCAAAAACCTTCTAAAAGAGCCAAAAAGTGAGCATAGACAGAAACCTCAATCTCTGTTAATTGTGGAAGTTGAAAATGTTGTTATGGAATAATACATTAGTAAATAACCTAGAAAATATAACCACAAAGTTTCATCATTCCCACTCGCACTACCTTGCGCATACCCTGCACTGTTGGCATCAGCTTGAGACCCTAATCCCCTGCAAGGCCATGGTAGCGATATCCTAAACCTCCGCTCCATCGGGTTTGACCGTTGCCCATTGGCATTCTGCTCCTCAGATCCCGCAGGTGTCCCACTGTTGGATTTTTTCAAACCAAAAGATGCGTTGTTTGAGTTTAGTTTATTTTATTTTTATTACTAGACAGTTTTAAA
Source organism: Dendrobium huoshanense (assembly GCA_016618105.1). Taxonomy (NCBI): domain Eukaryota; kingdom Viridiplantae; phylum Streptophyta; class Magnoliopsida; order Asparagales; family Orchidaceae; genus Dendrobium; species Dendrobium huoshanense. The sequence continues at coordinate 85,014,350 of CM028358.1, forward strand.
AACTGTTTTTTTTTTTTTTTGTATCTGTCTGTATTAGTATCACAAAGAAAAAAAATTGTGTATGCTCTCTCTGTTTTGTTCTCCGTAAAAGACAAGTTTTTTTTTACTCTGTTTTTTTTTTCTTCTTCTTCTGCCCATGTACAAGAAAGTTTTTTGTTTCGTTTTTCTTTGGTCCGTGAGATATCCAGTGAACATAAAATTTTATTTGTTATGTTTTCTTTTGCTTCCATCACCCACTTGAACCGCCAGAACCCGCAATCTCCATCTCCACAGCCGATGTTGGCGCTTCGTTCCTATCACTCTTTCGTTGCTCATAGTCCTGATCATCCGTTTGGAGCTCGTACCGGCAAATTGGACAAGAGTTGGAGTTCCAAGCCATGGCAAAATGCAGTCCTTGTGGAATACATGCGTGCAAGGAAGCTGTTTGGCCACCTCCGCCGTCTCAAAAGACTCTTTGCAAACAGCACACTGCGCCTCATCTGAATTTTTTTTAGGGGGGGCACGTGCCCCCTCTGGCCCCCCCCCCCCCCCTGGCTCCGCCTCTGTGTTTATGAACTTCCTTATAATTTCCTCTCATCACACAAGAAAATCATTTCCAAATGTCACAACACGAGCAATATGGGAAACCTGCTATATCATTTCAACGTTTAGGATGCATTAGAGCATGCCATTTGCTAAAAAAATAATGATGAATGTAGAAAATACTTCGTCAATTCCATGTGAAAATGTCTCCATCTTCTGTAATTGTTGTTGCATTCTACTGAATTAACTTGCGGCTCACATAGGGGTGCCAATAAATGACGGAAACCAACAACCTGACCCAAAAAATCCAAGCTTGGGTGAACCATTTAATTTGCAAGTTGAGTTCGTGTTGACAAATGAACCCGATTTTAACTTGAAAGTAACATGTTTAATTTTTTTCCTCAAATCCTGTTGCTTGTTAGTATGCTTTTCTTATTTTTAATCAATTAAACTAAATTTCTATAGTTGACAAATTACAATTTTTTTAAATCAAAATAGGCTATCGGGTCGGTTTTGGGTTATCCAAGTTGCCAAGGGTCGGGTTCAGGTCTTCCTTGATTAGTTTCAAACCAGGTCAACTTCACGTCGGACCCGAATTCAACTGGTAAACCCGTTTTAACACCCCTAGGATCACATATGGAGCTCAACACCTGCTAAAACATTTTGGGTATGTTTTATAAAATACATACTTGCATTATAATTATAATAATTAATTAGGAATCCAAGATTGTGCCACATATCCTAGGCAATTTGATGGCTTTGCATTGGCTAACAAAGAGAGTTATGCAATGAGCAAGGAATTTGTAGTATAAAAATATCATGGAGATTGGTAAATAATTACAACAAGAAGATACTTGCATGCAATGAATAACAGAAAACAGCTCAGCAAGATGGCAGATAAGATTTAACCTAGTGGAACACCACATTTGGCTGTGCAACTTTTAAAAGCAAAACATTCCCAGCACAAGAAAGGCTCAATGATTAAAATGCTTTCTGCAAAATTTAGAAGCAAAACAATTATAAACTTGCCATATCACTTTCTATCTGGACGAGATCTAGAATGCTATAACTCTTTGACAACTGATTATGCCAATTAAGACATTATCCGGAAGTAAACAGCTTCGACATCATAAAATGCAGATTAATACGTCACTCCTCACCTCTATATATTTCCTCCATCTTCCAGCAGCCAGAAGGTTCTTCAATAGAACTGAATAAGTGGAAAAGCTAACTACAATTCCAGAAGCTACTATCTTGTAAAATAACTGCAAGAAAGAAGAAAGTTTAAACTAAAACATCACAAGATTGTTCATAGATGGGATTACATTAAAAAAAAAAAAAACAAAGTCACTAAGCACATCAAAAATTTAAAAAAGGTGGGTGGAACGTAATTTCAGTAGATCATTTCCCAGAAACAATTGGAATGAGATGCTCATCATTTGGTGCGCTGAGCAAGCAGTCAGTTAAATGCAGAAAGCTAAAATAGGCCAAGTTCCATGAGCTTGCTGATTGAGGTGTCGCAGTTAATTGCACCAGCTAAAATTGGTCGATGTTAACATAAATTTTGAGCCCATCATGCTTGTTCAAAATAAGTTGAGGATCAAATTAAAAAACGAATGTCAAAATTGAGATTAATGACCTTTATCTTTAACTAGTTCATCCTCTTTTAAAATCATTTTATAAGATTTAAAACACATTTAAAAAGGCAGTTGTTCGCATAGGAAAAGATGATGCTTATGCATAAACCCCGCTTTTTGCAACCTTAAGGTTCCATTTTCCCTGAGGTAGATTGGAATTTTAATTAACCAGATTTCCCCCATGATTATATCAGGGTTTGTATAGTTCTGGGACTTTGCTTCCTATAAGTACAAGCCCTCATAGTTAATTACCCCTTTTATCGTGCAGAAGAGAACTCTCAATTAAGGATGAATAAGTTTGAATATTTTTCTCTCAGTTATGGTGGATGCAGGTAAACCCGGTCAAGATACCATGGTTCCGTCACCCCATGCATACCGTAGATTTCAGTCTACTAACACTAATAACCGTTGATTGTAGTATCAGGGGAATCTAAGCAGCCATGGGTTGCATCCTCTTAGAAATCCTGAGTAGACTGAAGTAGTTAGAGGTTGGTTTTGATTTTATCATGATTTGGGGTTTACGACTTCTTTTAGGAGTTTACCCGATGATTTGATTTGGGTCGGGCTTACGGCTCCGTTTAGGAGTTGCCCGATTGTTTGAGTAAATCCTAAAGCTTCTGCATTTAGAAGTAGCTAGTAGGTTTAGGTTGGGATAGATGAGTTCACTTAGAAGTTTTCCCAAATAGAAGGGCTTACTTCTTCATTTAGAAGTTACCTATCGATAGGTCTTACAATCCGGACCATTAAATTGTATAAATCTTATAAAGAGTCTCTAACAATTCCCAAAGATCAGGATCACAATATTTGACTTTTGCAAAGTAAACTAAACCGACGGCCAACCTTACATTTACTCAAACATATAACCTTGAAAAGTGCACAAAGTGCGTCAAGATATCATAATTTGAATGGTGTTTAAATTACCTAAACCATCATGAAACACATACATATCTATGAAAAGCTTGAAAACATCGACATTTCTACAAATGCATTGATGATAAGGTTACTAATACAGAAAAAATGTTTATGTAAGAATGAGTATGCCAATGCCCCTTGGACTTCTCAATGATTTCAAATCTATGCCAGGGGTTTTAACAGACCAATGGAAAATCTAAAAAACTATAATACCCATTTTATGGTGGAAAAATCATTAAAAAAAATCTGTCAAACCCAAACTCTAGAGCCTTCTCTCATGCATAATGTCAACCTAGTTGATCATGTAAGTAAAGGACACAAAAATGACCTTATTAACTCTCAATTAATTTCAGAATCCTGGTGAATCATCTCAACATGTATATTAAAATATGCTGATGCGGACATCCAACCGTCCATGCCTGTCCGAGGAGGAGTTGAAGATCGACGACCGAGATCACTTTGTTTTATTTTAGTTTATTAAGTATATTTTGATTTAATTTTGCAATTTCCCTTTTTACCCTCTTGTCTTATGTAAGCCCAAGGGGAAAATGTGTCTTTTAATTTCTTTTGAGGCCTATATATAGAGACCCCTTCTCTTGTATTAGGCATGATGGAATTATAATAAAAAAAAAATTGTGTTTTGTACTTGTGTTCTTTGGGAAGAACGTTAGTGAAATCCCTATGGAAGGGAGTCAGATTTTCCACCAGCCGCAGGATGGGTCCGGGCTCGTGGCTTGAAGTCCCTTGGAGGAGGGCAACGTATCACCCGTCAGTCTTCGGAAGAGTCCAAGGCTCGCGGTTTTATCTTTTATCTTTTGATTTAGTTTTTGTTCCTTCTTGTTATTCCTAGTTGTCATCTTCATCATCTCCCTACTTCCACCATCACGTCGCCTTCATCTCCACCTTACCGCCGGCCCCCTTACCCGCCCCATTCAAACCGCCGGCCACACCCTCTCCCATCCCCCATTGCTTAATTTGGATAATTCCTAATTTTGGATTGCCATAATTTAGTTGGTCTTTGAATTCAAATTTTCCCAAATTTGAAATTCAAATTCTTTCATAAATTATAAAATCTATTTTAGGAAATTTTTCAAATTTTCTCTCCATTGGATTTTGAATTAATTAGGATGACTTAATTCATTCTAAATCCAACCCTCAAAATTAAGGAAGCATTAAAGCCTCCTTAATTCCTTTCCCTCATCCCTTTCTTTCCAAAATTTCTTCTAGGGAAAGAATTGAATACCTACCTAATTTGGATCATCTTAAATTTGGAAGGATTTCAATTTTCAAATTCAAATTTATTTGAATTTGAATCTTTTCCTAAAATAAGATTGATTTAATTTAGAAACTTCACAATCTTCTTAAATCAAAAATTAATTAGAGATTTCCATCTAATCCTCTTTCCATAATTTAGATCCTAAGTTTGGAAAGGATTCCCTAATCCCCCCAATCAAGCCCCTTGCATGGCCGGCCCCCTCCCTCTCTCTCCAATCCAATCAATCCAAATTAATTCCCTCAATTAATTAGCCAATCAAACCCCATCATGGGCTGCCGCCCCCTCCTCCCTTCCTCTCTCCTATCTCATTTAATGCTCTTTCTTATTACCCAAATAAAATTTCCTTTTCCCCTAGCACAGCCGCCTACTCCCTTAAGTCTCTGTTAAGTTTTCCTTCTAACAAATCCCTCCTGAAACCCATCCGAATTTTAGTATTCTGCTCCCCAAAATTGCTGCCTGGAATTCCTGCACCACTTCCTTGCCCCTCCCCCCCCACCAACCGGACTTCTCAAACAGCTATCCAAAGAAGGACAGCTTGCTGCCCATCAACTCCAGCAAGACTTCCTTTACCGTACCACCACCGGGAAGGCTTCAAACTGCTGTCCAGGATCTTCTCAAGACCACCTATCTGCTGTCCAGAGATTCCCGCAGCAGTTCACTGCTGTCCAGCCCCTCTGGGAGCGACCGTTGCTGCCCGGAACTGTCTGGAATCGCTGTCCCAGGTTGGCTACTTGCTGTCCAGAATTTCCCAAGTGCCCAAGTTGCTATCCAAGACTTCTAAGAAGTAAGAACCAAAAGCTGCTGTTTAGACTTCTGTATTTGCTCTTCAAGACCTAAAGGATTCAAATCCCCATACCCGTTCTACATCATATGCACTACATAAAAAATTAAATTCTATTAAATAGGTCATCTTGCCTACAGGAGAATATCATATGACTGGATTTTTGGACCAATTTCAATATACAAGTCATAAGTCCAACATGCAGATATGTCAAATGTCATAACAATTAGACACAATTCTTTGTGCAACTCACAAATAGAGCAATAAATCCCACATTTCAAATCATGTTTATTCCAAGCATCAAATTTTGTCAAGAACCAAACTGACATATTAGGGGTCTTCCAATGAATATAAGCACCATTTTAACCAATTAATTGGGACTAAACAAGGCTGTAAAGTTCATTAAACTAAACCGAAATCAATCAAGTAAACTTATTTATAAGGCAACATTGCAAGGTCTTCTCATTCTTGCGATTGTAAGTCTTGTTTATGGGCCTTCTGATAGATATGTAAGCCCTAATGCCGATCAAATTGGGTAGGCATTAACCTATTTAATCAAACATTTGGTCTTCCAATGAATGTAAGCCACAATCTAAATTAAACTTGGATTATTCCTTAGGTTAACAAGCCCGCCAATAAAAAATCTACCAACCAAAACCACACAAACCAAAAATCTGATGTGTTTTAGACATTCTTCTTTGAGTCGAACAAAAGCATGTGGATAACTAATGTTCACTCATGCCTCCAAGCTCTTGTAGGTCATATATAGTACCTTTGAACCCATTTTGCAAGTACATACAGTTCTTACTTCTGCTTGTTGATACATAACTTTTGCTTGTTGATACATAGGTAAGTATTGTCTCATATATTAAAATAATGTATTAGAGTTGAATATCTTTTTGAGCCTCATAGCTCATCAAATTTTTATTCTGACTGTTATTACATGAAAGGGCAAGGATAAATATATGAAAGCTGACTAGATTCAGGTTAATTTGATGTAGAACAGAATGGGGGGAGTTAATAAAAATTAAATATATAAAATTTCATCTCGGATTTCCCTTAATTAATGGATTTGAATTTGAAATTCAAACAAGAAAGAAGGGAGGGAAGGGAGGAATTAATTATCTCCTTAATTTGGGCCTTTAATTAGGAAGGAAATCATTAGGATAGAGGGAAGAGTGGGGCCGGCCAAGTGAGAGGGAAGAATGAGGTGTCTAGTTTCAATGAATGTGAATCAAGCATGAATTGGGATTGAGAATTAAATCTGAAATTAATTTCAGATTTGGAGGGATTGGAGGGGCTTCCAAAAATGGATTTATTAATCCGAAAAAGTTTTTGAAATTCAAATCTATTTGAATTCAATTTAAGAAGCTTTACAAATTAACAATTGACTAATTTATGAAAGTAATCAAGAGGCTATTTGAATTTAAAATTCAAACTTGTGGATGAGGGGCCGGCGGCTTCAAGGAGGGGAGGGGTTTAAGAGAGGGAAATTAATGCTTGCTTGAATTAAAATTTTAAATTAGGAAGGATTGATTTAATTCCAACCCTATTTAAAATTCAAATGGGAATGAATTTAGGAACTTTCCTAAAATAGAGATTCTCATTTTAGGAAATAAATTCAAAATTCAAATTTATTTGAATATGAAATTAAATTGTTTTCAAAATAAGAAGGGCTCAAATTAGAAGGTTTTGAATGCTAGATTTGAATGGGTGGAGCCAAAGGAAGAGGGAGGTGTGGATTTCGGTGGGGAAGGGGAGGGTTGTGAGGAAGGGGACCGGCACTTAATGGAGGGAATGGGGTTGCTGGCTAGGAGGTGGTGGTGGAGTGGAAGGGTGGTAGAAAGCCGGCGGTTAAAGGAGGAGGAGGAGGGTGGGGGATTTAGATAGAGGAGTAATGGAAGAAGATGGCTGATGGAGAAAGAGAGAGGGAAGGAGGTAGGGAAAGAAGATAAACCGTGAGCCCAGACACATTCTGCGGCTGAAGGGTGATGCGATGCTCTCACCTAGGGACTTCAACCACGAGCCCGAACACATCCTGTAGCTGGTGGGTATTACGCTTCCCTCACATAATGATGAGGACATCGAAGATCAACGGCTACGATCGTGTCTATTTATTTTCATGTATTTTATTTGTTATTTGTACTTTTCCATTTATACCCTCACTTGAGGGCTTTTTTTATATTTGCCCTAGGGGCAATTGTGTCTTTTATATTCCTTCATGTATTTGACTATTTAAGCCCTCCTCTTCCTCTTGAAAGGGGATGATGATTATTGTTAATGAAAATTTTGGTTTTGGATCTCTTTGTGAGTTCTAGAGTTCTCTTTGTGAGTTCTTAAGTGAGGAAAGCCTAGGAGAGGCTCAAAGCAATACCCAACAGCCCCTTGGTGGAGCTCTTGGTTTTCTACCCCATATCTTTTCTTCTTCTCTCCTTTTTTCCCCCTCCGAAAGATCTCTTTTAGTTTCCGTTCTCCCTCCCCTCAACCTTGCCGCAGCCCCATTGGCCCCCACAAGCCGCCGGCGCCCAAACAGACACCACCCGCCGGCCATCCATCCGTCCCCCCTTCTAGCCGCCGGCCTCCCTCCATGAGGTTTGAAATTTGAAATTTCAAATCCCCCATGAGACATAATTGACCTTCCTTAATTAAATTCTTGATTTTTGGCAATCTTCTTAATTGTGTTTCAATTCAAATTTGAAATTCAAATCAATTCTCTTGATTGCCATGCATTAGGAAACTTTCCAAAATTGAAACCTGAAATTTCCGTTCAGAATCTTTGATTAAAATCTGTCATTAATGGCGGGCCCCATTTTATTCATTACCAACTACCAAGCCTCTTTCTCTCTCCTTATGGCCGGCCACCTCACCCCATTGATTCTCTCTCTAATTGCCACCTCATCACCTCTTAATTACCTCCCAAATACCTCCCCTCTCAAACATAATTTCAGTTTATTTCAGATTTCAAATATGAGATTTGAAAATTCCTGAAATTCTGCTCCACAATTGGCTGTCCAGATTTCTGGACGGGTTCTTTTGCTGTCCCGAATTTCAGGATCTGGAAAACTGCTATTTTGCCCTTTCGAATTCCCTGTTTTGCTGTCCTGAAGGTTCCCATCTACCCTCCATAGACTCCAGCAGGCTTCACGTGTTGTTTCGCCAACCTGAAGACCTCCTAGTTGCAGTCCATCGAAGATCAAAAGCTATCCAGCCTCTTGGAAGGATTCCCACCCGCTGCCCAAGGATTCTAGACCAAGGTTGGTAGTTGTTCTCCCCTCAGGAGTTGCCAAACGGCTGTCCACAGTCAACCAAGAGTTGAAGGCTGCGGCCAACCATCTTTCAAGCATCCAGACCTTCGCATAAAAGGTCTACATTATCTTTTCATTGGGTAAAGCTCTTCTTGGGACTCCTCTCTTATGTCTTATCTTCATAGTTTACTTTTTGTTTATGGTTATTAATGGATTCATGAAGATCATGTCAATTATTCGCCGCTAAAGCCTAGTAATTAGAAGAGTTGTGTGAGGGACCTTTCATAGACTAATCTTATTGTTAGTATTAGAATTTATTGTTGGAACAATCCATGTAGGCAATGTCGGATTAAGTTGGCTATCTTTTTGAACTTAACTTTTATGCATGAGAATTAACCTAAGCTAAGTACCACGTAATATTTATCTTATCGTTCAATTCCGCATAAGATTTTGTTTATTATTGCCTCTAAATCTAAGCGTGCAAATTTTTCGTAAGCAAATCATTTTCGCATGAGATTGTATCACATCACATAAGGATCTCACCGAAGTTCTTCCTAAAGAATAAGAGTGCAGACAAATTTTTTTAATTAATAATCCATCATCATCTAATACTAGAGCAAGGGCCTCTATATATAGGCCTTAAAAGAAACTAAAATACAACTTTGGCCCTTAGGCTTACATAAGACAAGACCCTTAAGGGTAAAAATGAAAAATGCATAATTAAATAAAAAATACAATTAAAAAACTAAGATAAAATAGAGGGATCTCGGCCGTCGATCTTCGTCTCTTCCTTTGATTAACGTCCACCGTCGGATGTCCACATCATAATTTGTATTATGAGATGAGCCCCGAGCAAAGGTATATAAACAATTGTTATGAAAATGTTTTTAATGGTTAGTTACTCTGTAAGTATAACTGATGATATAAAGAAAAGATTTTAAATGTTTCTGTTTTATAAAGAAATGTAATAAAAGTATTAAATTTGTCAAGGTTTTGAGCCTTGAATATTAAGAATTATACATTTTTTCTCTGTTGCACCCGACAATTGTCAAAAGAGGGCAGTGTGGGGTGTGACAGGTCTTGCCAAAATGAAATTGCTATCATCATGGTCTGGCTTTACTAATGAACCATTGAACTAAAATTAAAAAGATTAGACAATTTGAAAGCAAATTTGCATGAATGTGCTAGCTAATAGAAAACAACAGACAAATGGAAATGTAGAAGAAAATTGGTATCAGCAAGCAAATCTCCAGAAGTATGTGTGACATCTAGTAATAGAAATACTGCCAACAGTTATCTGCTTGAGATATACTGCCACATGTATCCCAGTTGTCCCAATCTACCATTGAAAATAGTTGTATTTCGAATAGAAGCACGTTGCCAATCTTTTGCAGACATTGCAATTAGAACCAAATGATAATTGTCTAAGAAATAAGACCTGGCAAATCCACAACAAAAAGGAACAAAAACAAAAAACATACACTTAAGACAATTATAAAAAATCACCATGCAAGCATAATATTGAAGCATTTAAGATACAATAGATATTTTAATTAACCTTCATCATAGTCTCGATCTTTCCACTTTTTCCAAGAAAATGAATGAGTTGATTCAGAAGCCCAACAGATAGTAATGAGAGTGAAAGCTCCATTTTTTCAACTAGTTCACTTGCCATCTTCCAATCCCTTAGCCTTGCAAATCAAACGCAGATGAGAAGTTAAGAGGTCAAGGTTTAAAATATAGGCACAAAGAATGCAGAAATCACACCTCAGAGAAACTCACAAAAAAGAGGACTCGTCCAAGAAAAAGTGAAACATGAAAACATAAGTCAATTGTGTAACATATGAGTTGCCAGCACGTCTCTTTAAATAAACAAAGGCATGAAGCTTAAATTCATGAGTTCTCAAAATGCCTTTTATATAAACAAAGGCAGAGAACACTTCAATCATTCATCTCCATCAACCTCATTTGGGCAATATTGAAGCCATTAAGCAGGTCTCAAAGACAAACTCATAGGTTTGGGCAACACCTAGGTCATTAAGAGGGAGACCTTAACATACAGACTCATCCGTATAAACACTGATGCCAACGATCAACCACCAAGCCTTCATGACGTTAGCTTCACAAGTTCCTCTCTCATTGACAGTTAGGAAACCATCGGTTCGCCATAGGAGTTTAAGTTTGGAGGAAGATGATGCTGCTCCAGTGACCATTATATCCTATATACCCAGGATATACATAAGCTGATAAGCTACCTTGCTCAGGTGTTATTTGGCTATCAAGCAGACTGAACAACGCTTCTCAGTTGCCAAAAACTGAATGCTTTTTGATGCATAGAGATCTACCTCGAAGGATTAATTGCTACAGGAGCCTTCTAAGCAAATGAGTGTAGCAAATCACACGTGATTACTGCTTAATGATTTTATAAAATATATGAGATAACAAAGGATGTAGAATATGTATTATGCATAAACTTGAGTTTCATTTATGCATGCAATCTCAAAACTAATACGCCATTAAATAATTCTGCATGTTTTTGTAAGAACCAGCTTGAATTCAGTTATGTATACAATGTTGCAGTTTTTGTTGAATAAAATTGAAGATGTTATTTGCTTATGTAACTAGAAGTTATAAGGAAATTTCGAGGACGAAATTTTTAGTAGGAGAGATTGTAAGAACCGGTCCAGCTGGCCAGTTCAACTAAACCGGCCCTAAATGAAAAAAGCGAGCGGAACGTGACAAATATTCATCCTCCTTCCCCAGCAGCCATAGGTGGTTGTTCTTCCATCCGCCCACACCTTAGGAAAACAGCTTCCTCATCCTCCTCCTATGCTTTTGGGTCTTCCACCGTTTGCTCCAGCCCAAGAAAATTGTATTCCGTTGTCTCAATAGCCTTCACACGCTGAAAACAACATCAAGAAACAATCTCCTAATGTCCCCAAGCCTTCATTCGCTTGCAATCAAATCGAGAACCCTCCTCTGACTACCCAGCCGCCGGTCACAACAGCAGCTGATCTTCGCCACCTGTTATCAAGTAGCCCATTAGGCATCCACCACGAAGTGTGTACTCTGAAAATTCGAGCCACGGCCATTCCATGACCCCTTTTCTTTTTTGTGTCGGTTGGCAAGGAGAGTTTTAACGTATATGTTTTGAGGAAAATTTCCAGAAGGCATATTGAGTTTTAGATAAAACATTACCGAGAGATTCCACCCTCATTTTGTGAGGACTTTAAAATCTGATTTCAGGTTTCCTATAGGCGCAAGCCCCTATAGTTAATTACCCCTCCCGATAATGAAGGAGAACTATCAATTAAGGCTAGTCATCGAATAGATACATAGTATCCAGCATATAGTAGCAGTAGAATTTGATATTTAAAATTAAAATTTTATCACCCGTTACTTAAAGCGAATGGTAGGAGGAATGATGGACCCGATCAAGATCTCATGGTTCCGTCGTCATGGGTCATCATGGTCCCTAGTCTACTCAGTCAGAGGAGGTAGTCGAACCAACCTAACCAAAGGATCCTTGTCGGCAGCCATTGGTTGTTTCATACAAGAGTACCGTATAGACTTGGGTGAATATTTGCCTAAGGGGATATGTTTTGAGTCCACCTTAGCTGATAAAGGATTTTGTGCTCTATGATCATATATCATTAATTCATTGCTCAAAGATTTAGCACCCTTGGAGAACATATGGGATTTAACCATGATCGTAATTTAGTGGTGCCATTTGGTAGCAAAACTACCCGATTAAAGGGTCTCGATCATAACTGCTTTCATGTGATATCATTTGGCGGCGAAACCACTGGTTAGAGGACATTTGCCACATCCTTACTGGCAAAAAGCTATTTGAGAAAGGATCATAGTGGTATTCTCGACTAGACATTCGTTCTTTGTGAGCAAAGGTATTAAACTGTTGTGGAGGGTGGATGAATTTTTGCTTTAAGTTATTAGATGATTTATTTTATTTTTTAATATCTTGATTTTTTTTTGTAATTTTTTTGCTTTGGATTTTCATGGGAATTTGGAAGGTATTTTTAACTAATTGTGGTCCCTTCCTGTTGAGCTTTTTTTGTCAGCAAGGCCATCATCGGGGTTTATGAGAATCATTTAAAAACATTTGTATTTTATAAGAATTTGGAGGCATTTGAAAGTGTAAAGTCCCCTCCAGTTGAGATAAGCATTCAGAATGGTCATCATCGGGGATTTCAGATGACTTTACTTTTCATTTGAACATTGTCGACTCTGTTTACTTGCTGACAAAGGATTAGGTTCGTTCTTAACTTTATATTTTTATTGGTGAATTTTTCTTGTAATAGACATTGAAGGTCTAATATGAATGTATAAAATAAATGCCCCGGATGGCGCTACAACCACGTATTTATTTGACAATTCAAGCAGTGTCGATTCTATCTATTTTGCCAACAGAGGATCGGACTTGAACTAAAGTTCATTTCTTGACCCACGCAACATCCTTAGATGTCACATGTGCTGATGTGCGCACACATCACGCTCGTCGAGGCCCATGCGGGTCATGGTTTAAAATTGCGCAATATGAGGCTCGCCTTGAGGCCCGCCTTTGCGCAATTCCAGTAAAAAACGTCTCGATGCTTACGCCTCGAGTTTTTTTTATCAGGCTTGCGCCTCAACTTGGTTGAGGCCCGCCTCGCCTCATTAGCATGAGGCTACGCTATATATATTAAAACTTACATAAATCTTAAAGTAAATGCCCGACATTGGACTCTATAGGAGAGGAGGAAGTGGAGAGAGTAGTTCACCATAATGATGATTCAAATGAATAACCCCTTAGTGATGACAGTGCTGATGACTTATGAGTTCTTATGTGATATGTCATTGCTATTTATTTTTGGAAATTGGAATTATATGTGATGAGGGCATCAGATTTCGCCATGTGTACCATCGCCGAGGACGACGATCGACGGCCCTGATTCAGAGTCTTTACCTATGATGCTTTAGTCTTTTCTTTTATTATTAGTTATTTCATGTTTCCGTTTGTACCCCTATGAGGGATGTTTACTTATTGTAGCCCCAAGGGCATTTGTGACTTTGTGCTTTTATTTTCTCATGTAAGCCTATATATAAAGGCTTGTTTTATTGTATTGGGATTATTGATAGATGAAATGAAATTGCTCTTTTTGTTCTCTTTGTGAGTGCATGACAAGATCTCTTAGTGAGTTCTTCTTTGGGATCTCTTGGTGAGTTCTCCATCTTATTTGTGTTTATTCGCTCACAATTTTCCCCATTAGAAACCCCCACAAAATCCCCTCTCCCCAAGCCCTAGCCGCCGGCTTCATCACCTTGGGTGTTGCCGCCGGCCACCTCCACCCTCCCGGCCGACCATCTTCCGCCGCCCCTCCCCTTCCGGCCAACTCCCCTCCCCCATCCCATGTTGAGTTGAGATTTAGAATTCAAATTTTGAATTCTTTCCAAATTTGGAATTCCAAATTAGGAAAGTTTGCATGATTGACTCAATCTCATTTATTTTAATTGTGGATTTTTCAAATATTCGTCCACGTCATCAATCCGCATTTAGAAACCTCTTGCCTCTCCCCCATAATTCCCTCTCCCTCTTGAGCATGCCGCCGGCCCCCCTTTCCCCCCAATCAAGCCCCCTTAATTGCTCAATTAACTCCCTTAATTCCTATTTGAAATTCAAATTAGGGAGCATTAATTTTCCCTCCCATTGGAATTAAAACTGAATAATTTCAGTTTAATTCCCTTCTCCCTCCTCTCTCTCCCACCGCCGGCCTCCTCTCTCCACCCCCAATTAATTCCCCATTAAGGAATTAATTCCCCTCCCTTGGGGATTCAAATTTCCCCTCCAAAAGTTCTCCAAAGCTGAAATTATTCTCAGCTTTTCTCTTATTTCCCTAAATCCTTCTTCTCCTCCCCCATACTCACCGCCGGCCTCCACCTAACCCACAGCCCACCGCCCCACATCTCTCCTCTTTGGAGAGTTATTTGCGGCCATCCTCATCTCGCCCCTTCAAGGATGCATGGAGGTTCCCGAATGGAATTTCGGGTTTGAATACGACGATCAAGGACGAGTCGACATCCTCCGGTCTCCTTTCTTTGACGTTGGATTCGACTTCGACGACACCGTCGAGGAGTATTTGGCCCGGATCGTGCCCACCTTGATAGAGACCGTTGACGATCACTTTTCGGTGTACACTTGGATCGTCAAAGGACGTCGCTTTGCAAGACCTCCACACATTGCGCCGACCTCTCCCTCCCTACGGATCTACGGCGCCGTCGCTCTAGGAGTGATCTCGTCCATCGTGTGGCTCTTCTTCTCCCAACAAGCCTAGTGGTAGGTAAATGAGAGCGGCCTCAAGGTGAGACAATCACTTTGTTAACCTTGGGATTTTTGTTGATCATCTCATTTGCTTTACGTTACTAAAGTCGTTATTTTTCTTGGTCTTGCTAATTTACGTGTAAGTGCTTGCCTAGCCGTAGTTAACAATTGAGATTTCCGAAAAGTTTGAATTGAGAACAAGATTTCATTTGCAATTATCTTACTTAAATAATCTCTTGTTAAACTTCTTAATACAAATCCTGGATCTACATCATGTTACATCAATATGTTAATGAAAGAATACTGGGATTTGGGAAAGATAGAATTTTGAGTTGAACTATATTTCATGTTGTCTTATTATTGAGATATTTTGATTTCACTTCATATCTTATGTTTTTTTATGTTTTATATTATTCACTCATTAGTATATAAAAAATTTATCATTTTATGTTTACGCAATCTTTTGATTTTGAGGCTTACGCCTCAAAACGCCTTGAGGCTTACGCCTCGCCTCACGAATGAAAAACGCCTCAATACCCGAATAAGCAATTTTAAACATTGATGCGGGTATCTACTTTTCAAGAATTTTGTATAAAGTATTTGTACGGTATCCATTTGCATGTCAGTATGATGCACTACTACAACATAATGCATCTTGCAATGTTGAATGACATGCTTGAATGATACATTGGTTTAGAGTTTTAATACGGCTTGAAAATTTGTTTAGAGTTAACTTAAAATTGATTTTTAGTTAAGTATAAGCACAAATATATATTTTATATTATATATTACATATAGTATGTTATATACACTAAATACTTCATATAAATGTTTATGTTAAAAAAGATTTTGAATTAACTCGAATAATAGTCAGGTGGGTCGAAGGAAACTCAAAATCAATTTAAACAGTGGAGTGAAGCATGAAATTGATTTCACATTAAGTTGAGCGGATTTCAATTCAAGACAATTTCGAGCGAGTTTTAAATTTTAAAGTTTTTTTTTTTAAAACTTAAACTGAATTGAACTAATGACCTTCCACCCAATAAATTTCAACACACTAATGCTCTTGTAATAGCTAGATTAGAATTATGAAAGCTTGAGTTAGCATGAAAGACCCCTATTAAATTGAGTTAACAACCAACCATTAAAATGAGGCAATGGCCTTCCACATAATATAGGTGAAATCTCCTACTCGGTGATTTATGGCCTATTGTAAGTGCTGATGAAAAAAATGAAATAGCATGCAATGAAATAAACTAATTATGCCATGCCATGTCCTACATGTTATATCATGCTTTATATGCACACATTGTTTTACATGCTTTATCATGCCTTAAATAATCTGCTCTACTTATAAACCATGCTGGCAATGAAAGGAATGGAGATGGGGTTCCTTTATCCTTATTGCCTCTCGCATATTTTTAACCATGCATTAATAACAACTACTCAACCTGAGACCATGTTGGGTTATGTGAAGGGCATGCTTCAGATATTAAGCTTGGAATTACCTATTGAGTCATGGACTCACCCTGATATATGTTGACATTTTTAAATTGAATGTTCATCAAACAGACATTGACAGATCAGGAGATGCACTGGATTATGGGTAAGCTAGCTGGATATTAACTGGACAGATCTAATAACTTAGTGGTATTGTTAGTGTAGCGTGTGGGGACTTGCATTGGAGTTTCCCTGGGGAAATACATTGTAATCTTGTGGCTTAGACTTTCTGAGATGAGTGGATGTAATACTTAGATTTTCATTTATGAATTTGTAGATAAACTGCTTGATTGACTGGAAATAGTTGCACCAAAATGTCATTTGTGAATACGAGTTGTTTATGCAAATGTATGTGTTAATTGGAAGAATTATAAATTGTTAGTAACAGACCATCTAGTTGCCGAACTACTTGAGTTTTTAGAGCCAATGAGGGCAAGACGTGACAAATGATAACTAAGAAAGCCAAAAAAAATGGAGATAGAAGATGGTTTTACCTACTAAAATGAAACAAACTACATAGCCCAAACTTACATGTTACAAGCCGATTGTTACCATTTTTAAAGGAAGCATGTGAATTTCAGGGATGTTCCTAACAATGCATCCAATGGAGTAGTGTTTTAAGCAACATATAGAAGTTATAATAACTCTGAGTGTGATAGAGGATTTCTATGAGACAAAATAGGCCAGGTCTTATATCCAAGTACATTAAACTATACAGACTATATTCTGTAAACTTACATGCTACAAGCTGATATTATCTCAAAGGAGGCACGGGAATTCAGGAGGATGCTTTCTTCTCTCATCACCTTTGCTAACTGAAGAACCATTGCTGATTGGCATCCTCTGTTGAGAGCTTCCATGAGTGCTGAGCATGCAATGGGATCTGGTTTGATATTATTCACTCTCATTTCCACGAAAACATCCCATGCCTTCTTCCAGTCATCTAAAACAATGCAAAACAAACACATAATTTTTCCTTCAAAAAAGCTTTGATTAATATTGTTTGAAAACCCATTATCTAAGCAGTGTTACCTGTTGTACGGTACGCATTTATCATGGAAGTGTATGTGATAACATCAGGCATGCAACCAGTAGCCTTCATCATTGCAAAAGTTTTTTCAGCTTCTGCTAAGTTTCCCTAAAACAGAACTTACTGAGGACAGAGTGGGGCTAGGTGGTTTGAAATCTAAAGGTATTGGATAAAGTCACTAACTTACCTGCTTAATATAAGAACAGATTAAAGAAGAATATACTTCATTGGATAAAGGAACCTTTAATTCTTTCATCTCATCCAAAAACTCAAAAAAGTCATTGAATTTTTCTAACTTACAAGAACCACTTATTAATATGTTGAATGTGGTAGTATCAGGTCTAACATTCTTCTCTATCATCATCCTATAGAAAGCCACAGCTTTTCTGTACTCACCAACAGCCATATAACTCCCAATAGCTGAATTGTGTGCAACGGTGTTCAATTCAATGCCCAGGGACTTAGCCATTGAAAGTATAGTGTTGATCTTTACAATTTGACCACAGCGACCACAAGCAGCAAGAAGAGTACTCAAAGAGACATTGTCTGGCTGAATACCAATCCCTTCCATTTCACGAAGGACCTGGACAGCCTCTGAAATCATTCGTGCAGATCCATAAGCATCAATCAATGCATTGTAAGTTACTCTGTTTGGCCTACAAGAGTTCTTTTTCATCATGTCAAAGATTCCCCTAGCCTCTTTATACTTCCCTGATCGACCGTAAGCATTAAGCAAGGAAGTATAGGACACAACATCAGGTCGGTAACCCGCATGCTTAATTTCATTGAAAGTTGCAAAAGCTTCATCATGCATTCCATGTGAAGCATAGGCAGCCATTAGTGCATTAAATGAAACAATGTTAGGTTTCATCCCTTCAGCAAGCATCATATTAAACACCTTATTACAGTTCTCAACTTGTCCACAAATAGAATATGCATGTATGATGCTGGTAAAGGTTACAACATCTGGACAACATCCTGCTCTTTTGCCTATCAATGAGTTGAATATATCAACAGCTCTCCCATATTGTCCAAGTTTAACAAGGCAATGTATGACAATGTTGAAAGTAACCGTGTCGGGAGAAATATTTGTTTTCTTCATCAGTTCAAAGTAAGCAAGCGCTTTGGCATATTGACCACCACTTTTAAAAGCAGACAAAATGATATTGTGAGTAACCAAATCTGGCCCAACACCATTTTCTGTCATTTTCTTACAAACCTTCAGTGCCTCTTTCCAGTTACCACTTGATCCACAAGCATTTATCAAATTATTGTAAGTAGATCGAGTAGGAGGAATCTGAAGAAAAAAAAAACATGGGGAATTTAAACTGAAAAGATATATTTGAAACTACGTTTATAATCAATGTTATATTCTGCAAACTAAGGTAAATAACGGATCAGTAGCAAAATAAAAGTAGAAGACTTGTCCTTAGAGCTTGTGTGCACCCAATTTCGCATCTGTCAATTTTCAAATAATTTCTATAAGCAAAAGCTTAACATAAAAGAACATACATAAAAAGAAATGCTGCACTTCATAAATTAATGAAATAAATCAAAAGAAATTGTTCGTCTTCATGGTGTTCCTTGTACTTTTACTTCTGATAGAGATACTAGATTTTTGAGTCATTTTTGGAGAACACTATGGGCAAAATTAGGAACTACTCTTCTGTTTAGCAGTGCATATCATCCACAAACTAACGGGCAAACTGAAGTTGTAAATCGAAGTTTGGGAAACTTGTTGAGATGCCTGGCATGTGAGAAATCATCACAATGGGATTTGATTTTGCCCCAAGCTGAATTTGCTTACAATAATTCTGTTAATCGCTCCACTGGTAAAACTCAATTTGAAATCATTTATGGCCAGCGTATACCTCACATTTAGATAGAAATTGTTTGCCTTTGCCAAATAAAATTAGTGTTGAAGCTTCTAAAAACTTTGACCATATTAAAACTGTCCAACAGCAAGTTCTTGAAAAACTCTGAATGGCTAATGTGAAGTACAAAACTGATGCTGACAAACATCGTAGAGAGGTTTATTTCAAAGAAGGAGATTTGGTTATGGCTTACTTTCGTCGCCAACGATTTCCTGTTGGTACTTTTGGGAAATTAAGCAGGAAGAAATTTGGGCAATTTCGTGTTCTAAAAAAATGGAGCTCAAATGCTTATCTTTTGAATCTTCTTCTACTGTTGGCACTTCTCCTGTGTTTAATGTTTCTGATCTTTCTTTATATGAAGGAAATACTGACGATCATGTAGAACTTGAAACTTTACCACTCGCCACATCTGTTTTGAGTTATGATGAGCAGGTTGAAGATATTATGGATGTCAGAACTACTAAGACTCGGCATGGTGAACACATGAAGTTCTTAGCAAAATGGAAAAATCGCCCTTCGTCGGATTGTACTTGGATGGGTGCAAAAGAACTTGAAAAGCGTCATCCTAAGCTTTATAAAAGAATTGTGGAAGCTTTCTCATCAGGAGATGAGATTTTTCAGCATGGGGGAATTGATGCATTCAATATTTTTAGTTTTAATGTATTTTGAACAATATTAGTTGTGTTTTATTTTTTTTAAGTTATCCTATGATGGTTGGGCTTCCAATGATCATGGTAGGAATGTGCTAGGCATGGCAAGCCTTGGGTTTGCTTGCTCTTGGGTCCATTTCGTCCTTAGGCTGCTTGCTAATTTCGGTTTGGTGAGGTTGCTGCTCTCGGGTTGGCCTTGCTTGCTTGGTGTTAGCTCATAAATGTTGAGCTGAAATTTAACTCAATGAATGGAGATTAAATGCACTTCCTATCTCATTAAATCAAAAAGGTATGCTTTTGTTTCAAGCTCATTATTGAGGAGCTCAATGGAGTGGACTTGTGCCTTTTATTCTTTCTTTGTCTTCTCGGTTTCCCCTTGCTGGTTGGTTTCCCGTGATCTGCCCCTTTGTCTCCTATGCTGGCTTTTCGGGCCCCTTGCTGGCTGGTTTCCCGTGACCTGATGCTTTGCCTCCTGTGCTGGCTGATTTCCCATGGCTGTTTAGGGGGGAATTCCGTGATATTTCTCTGTTTTTATGTGCAGAATTTCTGTTGTCTTTTGGCCTTCTCTTTGGTGACTTTTGGCCTTTTATTTCCCCAATTCTTATTGGAATTGGTTGGAGGTGCTATGGCTATTTGTCTACCTTCTTTTGCCTATAAAAATAAGATGTTTTGGCATGAAAAAGGTTGTTGAAAATTTTGAGCAAAGTCTTTACAAAAACCTGAGGGTTTCTTCTTGGAAAAGCTTGAGAGCTTGTTCCATCCCCCCTTTCCTCCTTTCTATTTCGTCTTGGCTTCTAATCTCTTCTTCTCTATGCAAGTTCCACTCCACTTGTATCCTTCTTCTTGAGCTTTGAAAGTGTATGTTGGCTGAAATTTGGAGACATTTGCCAGAGTTTGGAAAGGATGTTGGACTATTTTGCAATGGTGGACCCTTGGTTTGTAAGCCTAAGCACAATTTTCTTAAATTTCCTACTTTCATTGCATGTGAGGAGACCGCTAGACAGTTTTTCTGAGGATAGCGTTTTTATGTTTTTATTTTGTTTTGTTCGATTTAACTTTTGTTTCTCCTAAGTTTGTTTGGATGTTTGCAAGCTACATATGAATCGAGTTTGGTTTAAGTCTTGTATTGGTGTTCTCCAATTTGTCTCTTTACTCTAGTTTTGCTTGCATCAACAGAGGAATGAGCATTTTGAGCACTTGAAAGAGGTTCTTAAAATTCTACAGGCACATCAACTGAGGGCTAACCTAAAGAAGTGCAGCTTCGCCCAGTCTAGGGTGAAGTATTTGGGACATGTAATGTCTCAGGAGGGAGTGGCGGCCGATCAGTCAAAAATTGAGGCAATGCATAAATGGTCAATGCCTTGGAACATAAGGGAGTTGAGGGGTTACTTAGGATTGACTGGCTACTACAAGAGGTTTTTGAGGGAGTACAATACCATCACTTAGTCATTGACTGAGCAACTAAAGAATGACAACTTTTTGTGGGGGGAGGCAACAACCCAGGCTTTTGAGAGGTTAAAGAAAGCCATGACGACAGTCCCAATGTTAGCTCTTCCGGATTTCAACCAGTTCTTTGTAGTGGAGACCAATGTATCAGGGTATGGCTTAGGGGTAGTGTTGATGCAGAATAACAGACATACAGCATACTTCAGTCAGGTGTTGTCGACTATGGCTCGATTGAAGTCAGTATATGAGAGAGAGCTGATGGTCATAGTCTTGGCCATTTAGAAATGGCGCCCTTACCTTTTGGGGAGGCATTTCATTATTCATACGGATCAGAGGAGCCTGAAGTACCTGTTGGAACAAAGGATGGTAACTGAGGAACACCAAATGTGGATGTCAAAGCTTTTAGGCTATTATTTTGAGATCAGTATCAGCCGGGGGTGGAAAATAAGGCGGCCGACGCCTTATCCATATGTGTTAGGGAACTTAAGGAGTTGGCAGTTTTAGTACCACTAATGGTTAATTGGGGGGGATCAAAGAAGAAAGCATGCAGAACGAAGAGTTGAAGAAGATCAGGGAAGATTTGATGAAAGAAAGCAGTATCCATTTGGGATACTATCTTGAGGGGGAAAGATTATTGCATCAGGGGAGGTTTGTGATGCCACAAACATCCGTACTCATTCCTCACTTATTACAGGAATTTCACGGCAGTGCAGTTGGGGGTCATTCAGAAGTACAAAGGACATATAAGAGGCTGGCATCGGAGCTTTACTGGAAGGGGATGTATAAGAACGTTGAGGAGATGGTGGCAAGGTGTCAGGTTTGCCAAAGAAATAAATATATGACAATGGTACAAGGAGGATTACACTAATCATTAGCACTTCCAAATAGAGTATGGGAGGAAGTGTCTATGGACTTCATCGACGGCCTACCCCGCTCAGAGGGATTCACAGTCGCTTTGGTCGTGGTGGACCGGCTTAGTAAGTGTGACGTCCCCAAGATCTAACTTGGAAGAATTATTCAGTCAATCTTTTAAACCATCAACTAGCAGAGCTATCTATAATCATCAATCAGTGATAAACAATCTAATAAAATTTATAATTTAAAACATCAAGTAAATATTTCTATTCATTCCCAAAAGTTCATTTATAATACTCATGATTTACACAATAATCACGATTCCATCCAATCCTTAGTACAAAAGAATAACTATAACAAAAAGGAACAAAAACCTGAACAATCTTGATCAACCTCACTCTCCTGCTCCCTTACCCTGACCTGAAATCATTAACCACATATAATGAGCTTCAAAAAGCCCAGCAGATCACCAAAAACCTACAAATGAAATCAAAGTACGGTACGGAAACAATATGCATGTCAATCAGTCAAATCAATAACAATCACTTGCACATGATCATTGAATCTATGCAGATACGAAAATCAGTAATCAATGCATAATCAATAAAATCCACAATCATCAGTAGTATAATCAATAAAACAGTAGAAAAATCCATAATGCTCAAAAAATCAGTACATACGTCAATTCCATCATATCTTAAAACAGCGGTCAAATCCATAGAAAAAATCGTCGTATCAGTAATATTAATTAAATCAATTTTGTATAATTAGAATCAATCAAATCATTGAATAAAGAAATTATCTCCGGTCAACAATATCAATCGGTATGAAATCATATAAAACAATCAAATCAATACATCGTTAAGATAAGTTGAAATCAAATCAATACAGTAAAAGCATATTCTATATCATGTGCTTGGTGTATCACATGTATCAGTATATCACATGTATCAGTCAATATTCGGTGTATCACGTGCTATAAGATCAGTACAATGAATCAGTAGTATCGGTGAATCAGTAGTATCAATAATAATCCAGTGACGTAATTGGTATGCAATATCAATGAAATCGTGCAATGACAGTAAACTCGTAAATCTGTCAGTAAACTCGTAAATCCGTCAGTAAATCCATTCAATATCAATAAATCCGTCGATATCAATAAATTCATACAGAAATCAATAAATATGTTCAATATCGATAAATCAGTTCAATATCGGTAAATCTATAAAGTAATCATAAGAACAATACTTTACACATGCATTCTAATACAGTAGTCTTACTTAACAAGTACAATCACTGGCTATTAAGGCGTTTTTCAGTCTTGGAATATCGATATATCGTTGACTCAATAATAGAGTCGTCGCTCTTCTCCCGTCGGCATAATCTCCTTATGACTCTCAATCGTTATATCACGTGATCAATAGAGGATAACACCAAACCCTTTTTAAAGGAAAGCCCGTCGGCACACCATTTTGTACATGTCAATCAATCTCAAACCAACGGTTCAATCAGTCTTTACTTGTCTTTCAGTAATATAATAGTAGTAGATTCAATGATATCCACATTCATATACATCTCAATGCATTGTAATCAACAAACACAATTTAACTCAATTGAAAAAAATCCTTAAAACATCGTACAGTCGACAGAAATCCCAAACACGATCAAAATACACAGTTTCAGAAAATTACCAAATTACCATAAATCGAATAAAACATCATTTCAAGACTTCACTTGTACTGAAGCAATATTTTTTTATATTCAGATAATTTTCTATTTGATAAAAACTCCACATAATTCAAAATATCCGGTGAAAACTTTCCAGAAAATACTTAAATCGTGCAAAATCATTATTTCAACAACATACCAAAAGTTATGCAATAAAAATTTCATCAATACAAAGATATGCAAGAATTTCGGTAACGGAAACACAAATCTGAGCAGAAAAATATCAAAACACGAAATCTTAGAAATCAGAAATAGGATTCGGATTACTTACAGTGAAACAAACAATTCTTCTAACAACGGCGTCGGACGAAAATCGCACAGCGGCCTCCAAAACCAAGCTTTCCTCTTCTCTTTTCCTTCTCTTTCTCTCTCCAGCTTTCTCTCTCTTCAAAAATATCTCAAGTTCGTACAGACGAACCTGCACTTTACTCAGTTCGTACAGACTAACTGAAAAAATTTTCATTGTTCGTTTGATAAAGACAAGGTGTTCCTCAGACAGTTTTGAAGGGAGCTTTTTAGGATGCAGGGCACTGTTCTCAAGAGAAGTGATGTAGGCAAGGGGGGGTCAAAGCATTTTGGGTCCTTTGTTCTTAGGGCTGCTTGCTGTTTCACGGTTTGAGTCATGACTGCTCTCTGGTTGGGCTTTGGCTGCACTGGTTTTGAGCTAAAAAATTGGGATCTTCATGGTTATAGCTCATAAATGCTTGAGCTGAAGTTTAGCTCATTATTAGGTGGAGTAATTGCACTTCCTAGCTCATAAAATTGAAAATGTATGTGGAGTGGAGCTTGTTTCCTCCCATTCTTATGTCTCCTTGGTTTCTTCTTTGTGAATTATGGCTGTGTGTTGGCTGTTTTCCCGTGACCTCTCCATCCGTTTCCTGTGCTGGCTCTTTGGGTCCCTCCCTAGCTGTTTCCTGTGGCTTCTCCTTCCTGTTTTCTGTGCAGTTTTTTGGGAGCTGTTTGTGGTGTCTTTTACCCTTCTTCTTCCCCTTACCTGATTGGTTTGGATGAAGGTTTTATGTGGCTGTTTGGCTCCCCTTTCTCTTCTATAAATAGTAAGTGTTTTATATTAAGGAAAGATGTTATGGTGATAATTTTTGGAAGAAAACCTGCAGGTTTTATTTGATAGCTTGCGAGCTATTTATCCCCTTCTCCTTCTTCTAGGATAACTTGCGAGTTATGTCTTCTTCATCTCGGCTTCTAATCTCCTTCTTCTCTCCGCAAGTTCGACGTCACTTATATCCTTCTTCTCAAAGCAATGGAAAAATGCAATTTTAGGAAGTCGTATGTGTTATTTTATTTTTATTTCATAAGTTTATAAGCGTCCTTTGTTGTAAGTGTTTTTATATGATATAAAAGGTGTTTTTTGGGGAATTTTGTGTCATTTCTATTTCCTATGAAGCTTTTGTTTTTCTTGCAAAAATTTGGAATTTTTCCAAATTTTTTGTTTTCATCAAGCAGTATCGCCTACCACCAACACAGACGGACAGACATAAGTGGTGAACCGAAGTTTGGAAACATATTTGAGGTGTTTTTGCTTCCGAAACACCACAGAAGTGGGCTAAATGATTACCATGGGCTGAGTATTGGTATAATACTTTGTACCATTCTGCGTCCCAAATGACTCCTTTTAAGGTGCTCTATAGAAGAGACGCCCACACTTAGTGCGTTTTGGAAGAGGAAACACACCAGTCTCTTCAGTCGAACAATAATTAGAGGAAAGAGACCAGGTTTTGAGGAGTTAAAGAAACATATGGGGAGGGCACAACAAATCATGAAGAAGCAAGCAGATACACACAGGAGAGACATACAGTATGAAGGGGGGAGAAAGTGTTCTTGAAGCTAAGGCCCTACAGTCAGAAATCAGTGGCTAACAGGAGGCACGAGAAATTGGCTCTGAGGTACTTTAGTCCATACAAGGTGGTAGACAAGATCGGAGCCGTGGCATATCGCTTGAAGTTATCCCCAACGGCTACTATACACCCAGTCTTCCATGTGTCGCAGCTGAGTAGAGCTCCAGGCGAGCATGCAGTTAGTGCGGATTTGCCAGATACACTGACAGAGGATCTGGAAGTGATTTTAGAACCACTAGAGTTAGGTGGAGTCAGAGTGGATAAAAAGGAGAACAAGGAAGGCTTATCAGATTGAAGGATATTTTCGAGTTTGAGGCCACTTGGGAACCATACGACAGAGTGAGATTCCAGTTTCCTTCTTTTCACCTTGAGAACAAGGTGAGTTTTTGGGAGAGGAGTATTGTTACGGGGCCGGCCCAAGAGGGCTGGCTGAACCGGTCCAACATGGACAAGTTCAAGTATACCGCAGGCGACCCAACAGCGGGGTGGAACCAGGAGGGGGCGGAGGCTTCAATGGGGCCCACTTGCTGCTTTAAACAACGATTAGGAGGAAATATTTGAATAAGGGGTTGGTTAAGGATTTTGTAAACTTCATTTGGCTTTAATTAGTCATGTGAAGGTTAGGGTTAGAGGTATCTTGAGATTGAATGCAATTTTTAGATCTAGGATTTGTGCTCTTGGGCTCTAGATTTGCTTGAGATTTGAGAGTCTTTCTTCCTCTCGAATTAAAGAAAATTGTATCTTGCTTCGTGTTTCTTGTTTGTTGTTTGAATCAAGGAAGTTTCATCGTGTTTTCTTCTCCAATCCACTATAAATTCTGCTTTGATCTTTCTAATTTCTCTTTGAAATCAGCCTGTTACCTCGCTGTTTTTGCCGATTCTAGCTAGGTTTGCTTGCGAACTCAAGTATTACCCCCTTGTGGTTACTTGCAAACTCAAGTACATCCTATCATATTACTTTCCCACAACCTTGAGCGAGATGGACAGCTCTAACGCAGGTGTTGATACAATCCCCAATTGTAAGCTTTTCGAGATTGCAGACCAAGTTGACACGCTTGGATCGCTGCTCATTCTAAAGCCGAGTTTGACAGCGTATATATTGAATTCAATACTCTTTCATCAAGCAAGATATTTTAATCTTCAAAGTGGATTTAGAGAAAGCCTTGAAATTGCAGATAGGATTTTCATCATTTCTCTTCTCCCAAACTAAGATCTTGGACGAATTTTTTGTTTCATGCTACTTTCCAAATGATTACAAATGATAATCTTAGAAAACAATTCAAAAATTGTAAAGGGCTTAGGCTAGGTGATGCCCTTTCTCATATTTGTTCATCATCATTGCTAATGCTCTTCATAAAATGCACCATGTTGTTTCTTCTAACAATTGTATTGAGGTTTATTCCTGAAAGATTATACAAGTTCATTTATATAACAGGGATGAACCACTAGCAATATATTGAAAACTGATTCAAATTAATTAAGGATAAAGTTGATGACATCTAATATAGTTATAGGTTTCGATTAAATATAGACCACATGATGAACAAAAATTAAAGAAAATAAAAATATATACTTTAAATTAGTTTTTACTCAGCTTATTGTGGAAGGAGAAAAGCAAAATAAAATAATAAATTAATTTTTAAGTTTGACTAAATATTTAAACTTTGAACCATATGGTCGAATTGCTTGGATATTTTCTTAGTGGTGAAAGAGAAAATAGCAATTACAGGGTTTTATCAAGTTAAAAAAAATAATAATAAATATAATAAGCTAATGTCCATTTCATTGCTTCTAGAAATCTAATCAGCTAGTTTAAAAAAATAGTAGAAATTCAATATATTTAATATCTTAAAAGATTGCATTTTTTTCTTTTCAGCTATATGAAAGATACAATAGACACGGGGCCGTCAATATTTACACATTAAACAAGTTATACATGTTCTCTTATTCTATCTAATCTTCCTTTGTAATTCACATTCCGACCTCTAAATTTCAGAATTTTAAAGAGGAAGCAGGCACTTAGTTGGATCTACGACATGGCTCTCCACATGAATATCATTGGTGGTTGGGCAGAGCCAGTACCAACATTGTGCGGACAATTGTGGCTTCTAGGGAGCATACGCTCATGACTGTCAAGGTGCAACGTGGTGTGGATTGATGCTTCACGTGAGCAAGCTTCTTCTTAACATGCCTAGCAAAATGAACTAGCCAATGATGCCATAACAGGGGGTGCAAACATGACTTGGAAAAGACAAAGATGGTCAAATAAGCATCAAATAGCATCAGGACCGACGATTGGTATCTTGTTGAAGATCACAAAAGAAACTTTTTTTTTTAAGATGAATGCTATAATATAATAAAAATGTATCAAAAATCTTTTTTAATTAATTCTGCAAGAAAATTCATTTTTATAATTACTTCAAGCATGGGGAACCACCTCTTAATAGCCTTAAATTTGAAGATGATGCTCTTCTATGTAGTGGAGCATTCAAGGTAATATTCTTAAAAGCATCTTAATCATCTTACAAGAAATGTGTGCACTTAGATTTATTTTCTCCAAATAATCTCCGATTTACCATGAGAAACAATCAGGTTTGGTTATTCTTTGGCTAAAAATTTTGGGGTGCTATCATGAAGACCATCCATTCAAATATTTAGGTGTACCTTTGGGCTCCAAAAATCTACAACATGTCTTATTTAAAATATTCAAAAGAAGCTCTCTTCTTAGAAAAGCAACTTCCTCTTTAAAGGTGGTCAAAATTCCTGCTCCCTTCAATACCGCCTCTCTATTACTTCTGTTTCTTCTAAATTTCAAATTTTGTTGTCAAAAAGATAGATTCTATTTGAAGTAGCCCTTTTCAAGAAAGGTAATGAGGAAAGAAGTGGTCAAGATGGAAGAATATATTTGGGTGGACTTGTTATCAAAGAGCTTTGTATGATGAATTTGTCTCAACTTAACAAATGGATTTGGCAGACTATTCAGCTAAATAAAAAATCTTCTGGTTGATCTATTATTTGTCCCTTTGACTTCTGGATGACTAATATGTCTCATTGTTCCAACTTTAGTAAACGAATTCCTAAAAATATTAACTCATTCTTCCTTAATATCTCTTAGAAGAGTCCAAATGATAGAAGTATTAATTTTTTAAAAGATAAATGGTTAATAAATTCTATCTTGCCTCCCAATTTAATGATGTTGTCTCGTTGCCAGAAATTGTAACGATTTAGTTCCTTTTATAAATCTACAGGTACTCGTTGGTATGGTTAAGGTTAGGTACTATTCCTTTTTATCTAAGTCGTAGTAAAGCAATCCTCCCCCTTATTAATCAATTTAAACTTCGTTTGGAATGACTTTCTTATTACTTCTTAAAATTTTTAATTTTTGTACTATAAAGTTGCTTTAAACAGTAAGAAAGCCATCCCAAATGAAGCCTTAATCTAGATCATCAGATGAGGGATTCTTATCTTCAGCAGTGCATTGCATTCAAAACTGATAAAATTCAGTATATATGCTTATCCGTGATCCAGCCCAGAACTATTATGTGATCCATGGGATGAGGCTGTGAATAATACGAAGGCCAGGTACAAGATAATCCAAGAAAACTGCAAAAAGGCGTTTCTACTTCAGCCCAATTATACAACAAAAACAACAACATTAAGCGGAGGCCTTCTGATGAACCGGTTAGAAAAGTTGAGGTATTCAATTTGACTTATGTTAAGAAAGGTAGAGATAGACCTAAAAAGACTTGGTTAGAAAATATTAGAAATGATCTTCCTTTATTAGATTTAAATAAGAATTTGATTTTTAACATGGCACAATGGCGAAAAAAGATTCATGTAGCCGACCCCACGTAGTGGGACAAAGGCTTGATGTTGTTGTTGTTGTTGTAGCCCAATTATAATGATCACAAATTTAGCAAAGACGGTTTCAACAGTTTATAACCAAATCAATTAAATAATATATATTTGTAAATTATTCAGTGATTCTTTAATAAGACTATGCACCATGTCCAACATTAGCCGTTATAAATAAAGTTTATAAATGACATTAGATATAGGAAATTGATGATGACAACAACAAAAAAATGCACTACAAAGGACAGCATGATCTAAAAATTTGATTGATTAAAACGCATTCATTAGACTAAATAATGAAAAGAATTACTATTTTTTTAGAAATGGCTAATTAAACATTAAAAGCCACAATATTTAGCATACCAGTGTTAAAAATAAGGAGGCCTAATTATCAAAACTGCATACATACAGCAGCACTAAGCATATCTTCCACTATATTTGTAGCCCAACGCCACTGACCAGCTCGTCCGTGTGCACTGATTAATGAATTGTAGGTTTCAGCATCAGGTTTGCATCTATTACGAATAAGAAACGTAATGAGATAATACCACAGTATTATTAATCAGGAAAGGATGATAAATTCATGACTTTTAATAATAAGAAAAGTAAATGTGATGTGAAACCAACATGCGCAGGAGCTCATTAAGGAACTTAAGAATAAATTGGCAATGTAATTCCACTCAATAGCTTATTGCAATAACAAGGCAATTCAATAAAGAACCTTAGTTTTCCACTTGCTTAGGCGAAGGAACACATGTAGATTAACCAAATCTTGTAGATAAACAAAAATAGTAGCAATACGAAGAGCTATTAACTAACAATCCACAATTTAATAATGAGAGTTTCACCTCGGGGATTGATCACTCAACTACACTAGGCTTTGGCGAGAGAAGATTATCCACATTAGAATCGAGGTCACTCCGAGGAAGAAGGAACCTAGGATCGTCGTTCTTGGATAGGTGGTCGGAGTGGTGGAGGATGATTGTCGCCCAATGATGATCCAACGTCCCTTTGCCCTTTGCTCGTCGATCATGTCAAATAAGGTGTAATGGATACGGTCGAAGTATTCTTCAATGGTGTCGTCGAAATCAAAACCCACGTCAAAGAATGGTGATTGGATGATGTCGACTTGATCTCGATCATCATGCACAAATCCAAAGTTCCATTCGGGTTCCGCCATGCATTCTCGCCAACGGTTGAAGGAGTACCCAAGGGGATAGGAGGTGGAAGAACATCGTCTTCTTCTTATCTTGGCTTCCTAATTCACAAGGGAGGGAGAAATGAGAGGGGCGGCCAAGGTAGAGAGAGAGGGGGCGGGTGGCTTGGGTGAAGGGATTTAGTTTAGGCTAGATGAGGGGAAAATGAGGTTTACTCAAATCTGAAATTAATTTCAGATTTTGAGTAAATTGGAGAGAAACAATTTGAAATCGATTTCAAATTTCAAATAGAATTAAGGAGGTTTAATGGGCATTTAATGGAGCCCATCAAGAGGGGGCTGGCGGGTCCAATAGAGAGAGGGAGGGGGTTATTTCAAAACCTGAAATTAATTTCAGGTTTTGAATGAAATAGAGGAAAGATTAATTGGAAATTGATTTCAAATTCATGTGTAATCAAGGCATTAATTGGTGGCTTGAATGGGGCTCCATTCAAGGTGAGACCGACGGCATGGAGAGAAGGGGGGAGGGAGATTAGGGATTGGTCGTTTACCTTCCCATCATGTTGATGCCACATAGGATAAAAAAATAGTGATTCCACATATCATGAAATTTGGATTGGATCAAATTCAAAACTTTCCTTTTTAGGAATTTTGCAAACATGGAAAGTTTTTTAATTTCAAATTTTGAAATTCAAAAAAAAAATCGGTAACTCCTTTATTTATTGCTAGGCCACAATCAAGGAGCCATTATGATGATTGACATCTTCATCATGGCTTGGGGCAAGGTGGTGGCCGGCGGCTGATGTAGACAAAGGGGGGGTCAACACTAGTCCAAAATAAATCATATTTTGGCTTCCCTTGAGTCTAGTAGTTTATCATATTTGAGCTGAACTTTTAGTTCATTCATGAGCTGGACTTTAGTTCATTTATTGAACTAAGGGTTAGCTCATTATGAGTGATGCAATCAAAATTTTGGGAGAGGGAGGGCCCCAAATTTTTTATCACAAAAACATTCTTTCTAAGATAATAAAAATTCAAATAACTCATAAAAATTAGACTAATTAGACAAATAAACTAAAACATCACTTTCATATTATAAAAGTGCTTACAAAACCCTTACAAACCTTGACGACTTACAAACGACGCAATAAAGACAAACACAACAAGACACCTAAAGAAGCTTTGCCTTGAGAAGAAAGATACATGTGGGGTGGATACATGCGGCGAGAAGAAAGAGATTAGAAGCCAAGAAGAAGAGGGAAAGAGCCCGCAGGATTTCCATAGAAGAAGAAGAAGAAGAAATGGAACAAAGCTCTCAAGCTTTTTCCAAGAAAACCTCTCAGGTTTTGGCTTCAAAAATTACATCATATATCTCCTTTTAAAACTCTAAAACATCTACTATAAATAGGCATAAGAAGAGGAATGCCAACAACCATCAACCTTGCTAAAACAGCCAACAAAACAGCCCACGGCTTTACCAAAACAGCCAATCAAAAACAGCCAAAAACCTTGCTAAAACAGTCAACAAAACAGCCCACGGCTTTACCAAAACAGCCAATCAAAAACAGCCAAAAACCTCCCAAGTTTCCTAGAAGAAATGAAAAGCCAAGAGGCACACCCGCTGAATCCCAAGAGCCCATGAACAAAGCCACGGAACCAGCCAGGGACAGCACAAACCGTGGAATCAGCACAGGAAACCAGGCGGCAGAGGGAATGCCAAGGCGGTAAAGAAGACAGCACCCGAAGAGGCACCTCACGCCCAAAGCAGCAGCAGCCGTGAGGGAGTTTTCCAGAGAAGAAAAGGCTGCAGTAACTTGATTTCAAGAAGGATGTGAAAGGGCAAATTCCACACTCCTAATCTTGCTCCCAAACATTAATTTCAAAGCTAAACATTAGCTCATAATGAGCTACACTTCTACTAGATATTAATGAGCTTGCACCAACTAAAATTTAACAACTAAAGCTCAAACCAAAACAGCTAATGCCCACATGAAATTAGCAAACACCCAAAAGACAAAAAGGAGGGGAAATATGAAAAGACACTAAAAAAAAACTCAACTTGAGTAAGAAGAAGATCCTTCTACTTTCGTGTCTTTTCATATTTCCCCTCTCCTTTTTGTCTTTTGGGTGTTTGCTAATTTAATGTGGGCATTAGCTGTTTTGGTTTGAGCTTTAGTTGTTAAATTTTTAGTTGGTGCAAGCTCATTAATATCTAGTAGAAGTGTAGCTCATTATGAGCTAATGTTTAGCTTTGAAATTAATGTTTGGGAGCAAGATTAGGAGTGTGGAATTTGCCCTTTCACATCCTTCTTGAAATCAAGTTACTGCAGCCTTTTCTTCTCTGGAAAACTCCCTCACGGCTGCTGCTGCTTTGGGCGTGAGGTGCCTCTTCGGGTGCTGTCTTCTTTACCGCCTTGGCATTCCCTCTGCCGCCTGGTTTCCTGTGCTGATTCCACGGTTTGTGCTGTCCCTGGCTGGTTCCGTGGCTTTGTTCATGGGCTCTTGGGATTCAGCGGGTGTGCCTCTTGGCTTTTCATTTCTTCTAGGAAACTTGGGAGGTTTTTGGCTGTTTTTGATTGGCTGTTTTGGTAAAGCCGTGGGCTGTTTTGTTGACTGTTTTAGCAAGGTTTTTGGCTGTTTTTGATTGGCTGTTTTGGTAAAGCTATGGGCTGTTTTGTTGGCTGTTTTAGCAAGGTTGATGGCTGTTGGCATTCCTCTTCTTATGCCTATTTATAGTAGATGTTTTAGAGTTTTAAAAGGAGATATATGATGTAATTTTTGAAGCTAAAACCTGAGAGGTTTTCTTGGAAAAAGCTTGAGAGCTTTGTTCCATTTCTTCTTCTTCTTCTATGGAAATCTTGCGGGCTCTTTCCCTCTTCTTCTTGGCTTCTAATCTCTTTCTTCTCGCCGCATGTATCCACCCCACATGTATCTTTCTTCTCAAGGCAAAGCTTCTTTAGGTGTCTTGTTGTGTTTGTCTTTATTGCGTCGTTTGTAAGTCGTCAAGGTTTGTAAGGGTTTTGTAAGCACTTTTATAATATGAAAGTGATGTTTTAGTTTATTTGTCTAATTAGTCTAATTTTTATGAGTTATTTGAATTTTTATTATCTTAGAAAGAATGTTTTTGTGATCAAAAATTTGGGGCCCTCCCTCTCCCAAATTTTTGATTGCATCAATTTGGTATCAGAGCAAGTTAGGAAATCCTAGGTTGATTTGTCGAATTTTGTTTCTTTTTTGTGATCAAAAAATATAGGCTCCCCTATATTTTTTTATTACATCAGCGGCCAAAGGAGGAAGAGGGGGCTTGCCGTCGGGTTTGGGGATTTCTTGATGGAGCTTAGGTTGTAGTGGAGGAAGCTAGTGGGTAAAGCGGTGGATGATTGGATCTCGGGTAGGGCTTGGCGTGGGGAGGAGGAAAACAAGAGTTGGAGAAGAAAACAATAAGATAAAATAAACCACGAGTCGAGGACACTTCCAACGACTGGCGGGTATTGCTTTTGCCCTCACCTTGGGCTTTTCCTAGAACTCACACAGAGATCTAGGAGAGTTGAACTCACTAAGAGATAAGAAAATATGAACTCACAAAGAGAACACAAAGAGAAGAATTTTATTTTCAATAATCATCATCCCCGCATACAATGCATGAGGCCTCCTATAAATAGGCCAAAATGAAACAAAACTAAAAGACATAAATGCCCTCGGGGCTACAATATCAAATGACCACCCATAAGGGTAAAACCGTAAAACTGAAAAATAAAATAAACTACTATAAAAAAATGACTCAAAATAAAACTCCTGATCGTAGTCGTCGATCTCCGGTGTCTCCGATGGTACACGTGTCGAAATCACTGACGATGTCCTCATCAAAATGAGCAGGTAGTCCCATGCATAAGAATACGACAAAACTAAATATAAAGAAGGATGGAGAAGGAAAGCATGGCTGCAACAACGTGGTTGTTGTCACAACTCTGTCTGGAGGCTTAAATCAATGAGATGGAATAGATGGTCAGAAGGATATTTAATTTTTCCTTCATTAACATTACTGATAACAATCTATTACAACATACTGAAAGAACCACTCAAACTCCAAATTCATTTTGAGAAGAAATAATATAACTATTACAAATAAATATCTCTTTCTTGTAGCGTCAAATTACAATACATGTTTTGTATTATTATGCTCATTTAATTTCAAGATATATTTTTTGTGTATATTTGTTTAATAAAATGAGTGAATTCTAACACAACTCAATAAACACATCATATTCTAAATTATAGTAACTTGTAGAAAAATTGAAACAATATGTATGTTTCTCTTACAACAATTAAAAATTAACTTGAAAGTTAATGCAATTTAAAGATGATATTGCAATAGACCTTGAAACATACAATAATATTATAAATAAGTGAAAATCATATAGTATCTTATCCTTTTTTATAAATATAGCCATAAAAGTCACAATCTAAATTATACCAATTAAGGTTTTTCCTTTTTCATTCACTTTTCAAATATCTTTTCCAATTTATGTGTAGGGGTATCTTGCATCCCCAGTCAATACCATAATTGGGTATATTCCATCAATCAATATGCACATACAAACATTTCTACATAAATTATTTTATTAGCATTCTCCATATCATTTCCTATTGTTGTATAGTAAGCATTATATGACTTATAATAAGTGATTGAATCATGATAGAAAATCCATGTCATCCAATTTAATATGATTAATTGTCTTTAATAGAGACAAATCATAAATAAATTGTAATAATAATATCTAATTAAATATCAACAATAAATGATGCATTAGATTTAGAAGAAGCAACGTCATTATCCTAAATTAGAAACACAAGTGCTCATCTCAAATTTAGATTACTTATGATTCACTTTACTCCTGAAACTCCAACTCTTTTATTTTAATATCTATATCAATATGTAATTGCATTATTTAACAATATTCAAGTATATAAATTTATATTTAATTAATAATAATTAATATTTATAATTTAAATTTAATAGCTAACATATCATTAAAATAGTTGTATTAATCTTTAAATTTTATTTCAAATAATTGTAAAATTCATATACACACACTAATATCAGAACCTTTATAAATAACTAACTAGACCTCCCAAAAAAATACTCCCTTTTTGCAACAAGATCTAATATTTCAAGTTTTATGCTATAAAATTAAATTCCAGATGATATCAAACTTACTCACTTATAGTCATGTCTTTTGCAAACATAACTAGACCATTAATCCTCATACGATAAGCACTTATTTTCGCATATGCTCTAAAAGATTACTTGAAATCAATATAACTCACAATATGAATTTAAGAAAATTAACAAAATAGAATAGAAAATGTATAACTATAAATCGACATTAGCAAAACTATTAGATAATAAAAATTAATAAAGAACACCAAAAGAAAAACAAGAACACGAGAGAAAATGGCCTAACCAATATACGGGTTCACCAGACCAACACTTCTCCTTTGACCTGGCTTTAAGCGCTTCTCATCAATCATATCTAAAAGGTCCTTCCACCATCCTACAATCCCATGTCTCCCATCGGTTACCATTGTCTGACCAAAGGAAGAAGAAAGGAACAATACTCGATCTCACACAATTGGTCAATTGTTCGTCCACCCTCACTCTTGATCTTTCTCTCCTCTTGCTTTCTCTCTCTCTTTACTTCCTCTCCACTTCCCGATGTTAAAAGGCAGAACCAACCTTCATCCAATCTTTAAAGCAAATTCTAAATAAAATTAAATCAAAACCCTTATTCCATAAGTGGTTGAGTTGATCTTCACTTTTGTACTTAAGAGTTGCACCACTCGCGCATATAGCTTTGTATAAACCACAACGCTATCATCTCATATCTTGAGTGCACCTGTACTGAGTTTTATGTGATTAGTTTATTTATATTCTCTTGTACATTTGTGTGAATTTGAATTGAAAAAGCTTATGAAAAACTACAAAGTGAGGTTTTTCATTTGTGCACTCAGTTCACCACTTCAACCCCATCTTGGGGTAAGCTGGAGGAACTCTACTAGCAGGAATGCCTGACAAAGCATAATAGTTGTTAAATTCTTGGATGCAAGCACATTGATAGTAGTTTTGATGGGAAGGTGGGTAGTTTATGATACATTTATTGCTTTAAATAAAATTATGGAATCCTAAGAAGAAATCTGACTCAATTTACAAACCAATGAAATCAATAGACACCAGTTCTAGTGGTCGGTACATAATATTTCAGCTAGTTCTCTATAAAGTAAAAGTTAGATGATGTAACTGGTTTGTTAATGTTAGTTGGAACAAATTAAAATATGCTAGCAGCATTGGATAGACTTATAACACTTGAATAGGAAATAATCATTTATGTGCTTTATACCATTCATGAAACTAGTATTGTGTCTTTCAAGTCAAATGATCCTTTCATCATGGCTCCTGAATATTTTTTTAATTAATTTAAACACATGAATTTGCTGAAGAACTTTGCATATAAAGGAAAAAATAGCATGTTAAGTTTCCTTTAGATAATCTCTAGCTTCTATATGCTTGGCTGGTGATGTTTGGTATACATTTTATGTATTAAGAAAAGATTACAACACAATCTAGAGCACATTTAATATGCATACCTCCATTCTTGCATCTCAAAAAAAAGACCACGGGCTTGATCAATCTGGTTGTGCCTGGCATGCAACCTTATCATCATGTTGTATATGTCAGTCCGAGGACAATAGTTCTTTTGAGATTTCATCCACTGAAAAACTTGAACAACACGTTCAAGGGAGCCTTTATTTCTCATCTCCTACGGCAGAGGCCAAAACGATAAAAAAAAGGCTCAAATTTCCAAAAATAAAGTAAGAAAACAAATTGTGTTTTAGAAAAATAACAAATAAAATCCATTGTAATTTGTAACTCAAGTAAAAGCAATATAACTCCGCAGGGATATAACTATCATCCTTCTCTGCAAATGGACTCATGCGTGATACATAACTGATTGCTTTCCCTAGTTTTAATTAATAAATTATTTGAGATAAATTTATGTCCTTTAAAATTTAAAAAAAAAAATTTAAAAAAAGAAAACAGTAAGCATTTAAACTTCTCAAAATGAGGACAGAAGAAAAGGAAATTTCCTTTCTTCCTCTAAAAATGAACGTCCACACCACAAAAAGCCAAAAGTACAATAATTTAATACAAAATTCAAGGTTTAAAATACCAGTTTATGTAAAGTGTGCTACTTCAGTACACACATCAACAAACGGGCACTTAATTAATGTGCTGAAACATGCCACTTTATTAGGGGTTTTTAGAACAGGTGAAAAGCACAAATAACTTCTGCTTCAACTTATTCAAGAATTGCCTTCCTTTGTGTGTATGTTTAATTGTGGAAGGGTGGGTTGCTTCTACTTTTTTTGTTGATTTTTCAATGAAATCTACGGGTCACTTGCTACCATTTCTAAGAAAAAAAAACCCTGATGCTTGAATTTTTACTGTGAATTCTTTTTTTTTTTTTAGTCATTCCAATAAAATAATAAGTTTTCATGACAAGTTTCCGGAAAAAAATCCATGGGAAAGGTGGAAGAAAGATTTTGGGAACCTCGGCTACTTAGGACATAAATTATGCCGGGGAAAAAAGGTTCTGTTATTAGATATTTTGTAAGCATATGGAGTTATTCACTCTCTCATAACCTGCACCAAATTTAGAATTATCAACAATGGCATAGCTAATAGCTGCAGATATTGCAGCTAGTGCCATCGTGACAGCAAGCTTACAACACTTCAGAACCCACAAAACCATATAAATATATTGCTACGAGCATCATGGAAAACAAAAATTAAGCAATTTATCAATCAAATATACTTATTCAGTTCAGAAAAAGCACAAAGCCAGAACTTTCAGAATTAAAATTTGCCAAAGACTAAAACCAAAGGAAACCGAGCCAATACCCTAATGAGGAGCGAGAAATTTTTCCTCGCAAAGCGGCCGACCCAGCAATTGAGGACAGCGTCGACATCGTCCCAGTCGTTTAGTCTGAGCAGGCGCTCCACCACCTCCGATACCTTCCAATCCTTCTGCCATCTAGTGCCGTAGACACGAAGACGATACCTTGCTGGTATCTGGTCCCGACCGACGCCGGCCACCTCAACGGAGACGCGACTCACGCCCTTGTCGTAGTCGACGGAGCCCACCAGCCTTCTCCCATCCCATGAGCTCTTCTTATCATCCCTTGAGGTTGAGCGCAGGGCTTCAAGGTTGGACGATGAGAGCTTTGCAGGCTTGGGCTTATCGGCCTGAAGCGGAGGAAGTGGAGGTTGGGAAGAGCCGCAGCTCATCGCGACTGTAAGTGGGAAGATAAGCTCTGCGATGCGAGGAATTATATTTATTGCATATGTAATTTATTTTAATTTAATTAAATGTAACGTTCAAAATTAGAGGATTTTTTTTATCAGCAGTGTTAATTTAGTATAAGTAAATTGAAAGATAAAATTTCATGAAGCAAAATAATAATAATAATAAAACTCAAGTGTTCGCTCACAAAGTACCCCACATTAGGGGTGTCAAAACCGGATTTCGGGTCGGGTTCGGGTCAGGTCGAGCTAACCCGGGGTTCAAACGGGTCAATCCTAATCCGACCCCGATATGTAAACGGGTCGAAAAGTCTAACCCGGACCCGACCCATCGGGTTGCCAGGTAGACCCAATCCGACCCGGATTTGGGTTCTTTCAATGCTAGAACGTCGGAACGGCGGTGGGCAGACTGCGATCGAGGTGGCGGATGCGGGTAAGCGGGCGTGCGGGGCAGCAGTTAGCGGGCGCGCGTGGCAGTAGTCAACGGGCTCGCGGGCGCGGGGCTGCGGGCGGGAATCCAAATTTTTTAAATTAAACGGGTTTTCGAGTTGACGCGGCAACCCGCTGGGTCAACCCGAACCCGACCCGTTTTTTCAAACTGGTCGAATACGGGAACTCGAACCCGACCCGTTTTGAAATCGAGTCAGGTTCAACCCGGATTTTTCGAGTCGGGTTCGGGTCGGATTTTCGTGTCGTGTCAAATATTGACACCCCTACCCCATATTACTATAAAACCCATAGTCATAAATAGTTAAAATGAACAAGTTATAGGCATCTATTTTGAAATTTTTTATATTTTCTTCAACAATTTATTAAGTGATATTTATCCCAAAAAAAATCAATGGACACAAATCTTAATGTAATTTATGTATTAAAATTTTGTTGTTGAATTCAGGATTATTTGAACTCCAATTTCAGTAGAGTTATTGTTGAACATAACGACGCGTCAATCATGATTGATATGGCCTGAGTCCAAATGAATTATAAATCAAGCACTTAAGACATATTTAAAAGTTACGGATATCAATTAAGGGATCAAACAATCTCAAAATCTTATGTGTTTATAGTTGAGCAGCTCGATAAGACGAATCTAACAAATTCAAAATCATTAGATTATAAAAATCACTAAGACACTCAAATGATAAACAAATAATCTTTGATCAAAGAGATCAAAATTGACCATTTGATGGAGTTCTCTGGATATTG
The DNA here is from genome assembly GCA_016618105.1 of Dendrobium huoshanense. NCBI lineage: Eukaryota > Viridiplantae > Streptophyta > Magnoliopsida > Asparagales > Orchidaceae > Dendrobium > Dendrobium huoshanense. The sequence continues at coordinate 85,054,553 of CM028358.1, forward strand.
GTCAAAATTGTTTAAATGTCCCTATAAAAAAAAGCCTAAAATCAAGCTCTATTTTTTCGTTGTTTTTAAAAAAAATTCTTTTTTGTATAAATAAATATTTTAAATTTATTTTAATATTTAGGTATTGTATAAATAAATATCAAAATTCATATGTGAGATATGTAAATTTTATGATAAGTTAGATATTTTTGTTGGCGTTGTTGCTGATTGGCTTTCCAGCATGAATGATTCATCTTTTTACGATCATCCACTGAAGATGACATATCGAAAAATAGAGAATAATACATCAATAATCTCACATATAGTCGGGGTGTAAATTCAGAGCTTTCTTATTATTATTTATTTATTTTACTTTAGTTTTTATAATGGTTCAATATAATAAAATAGACATGAACATCTCCAAACTTTATATTATACCCTTATGACCATCAGAATATTCATGAGTGATGTCTCCCTGAATTTAAGTAGGCATTAGAAAAAGAGCATTAGCTTCATTTAGGGGAAATCTCAATAAAACAAAAATTAACATTTGTTCAGTCTTCTTAACTGGTCAAATGTGCATTACCTCTAGCCCATAATTCATTGTCTCTATTTATATGCGAGGATAAAAAATAGAGAGAATTTTTTTTTTTAGTTGTTAGAAACTTTCTCTAAATGAAATCAGTAGTATAAGAAATGAAATTTTTTTTTTACTAAAATCGTGATTAGTTGTTGACCTCTGTAAGGGTGAAAAGAGGAACGAGCAGGAGGAGAGTGAAAAATTATATCAGAAAATAGAAGAAACAGATAAAAAAAATAGGAGAAAGAGTAGAAACATGCCAGTTGCATAATCTGACATTACGAAAGGATCTAAAATCTTATGCTAAATAATAATTTAGTATTAAGAAGGGACTGAAACAAAAAACGATAATGCTGTGTGGAGAGTTTATGGGAGTAGATATGAGATAGTGGAATGAGGGCTAGATAATTGTAACGTGAAGGCCGATGGAGAACAACTGTCAGGAGCGAGCTGCTTGGTTCATCTCACACGAGAGACTTCGTAAGCGAGATGAAAGAGTTTATGATAATTTTGAATCGCAAATTATATCAATATGAGAGAATATGAAGGGTGCACATAGGAGTCCCAAGGGTTGAGTGGAATGCATGGATGGGATTTTTTTTTTACAGTTGAGATTTAGTTTAGGAAGAGTAGGGAATACGAATAGCGGAGTATAAATGGGTATTTAATTAATATAAAGGAATACTAAAAAGTATTAGAGAATTTTAATGATTTCTTCATTTATTTAAGGGATACGAAAAGCGTAATACAAAGAGATATTTCATTAAAGAAAGAATAAGAAGCATTAAAGAATTTAAATAATTTCTTCATTTATTTGCTTAAATGAACATTTTGTTCATATAAAAAATAATAATACATTAATTATTTTTAAAATTATCAAATAATCATGATAATATAATAAAATCAAAGGCCATGGTTCTATTTGAATAATAAAAATGAAAGGCTAAGATTTTATTTGGCAGTAAAACTCAAAAGGGCTTTTATAATAGTATTATAGATGTATATATTCTTTAATAGAATAATTACTTATACTTTTATTTTTTTATTAATTATTAAAATAATGAGCTTTTAACAATTATTATTGAATGAATATTAATTAATGAATTATATTATTAATTGCTCTAATAGGTATAAATTAAAGATATAATATTATCTATTGTATTTAAATATAAAAATAAATACAATGATATATTTAATATTATAGATTTTAGTATCTAAAAACATCTAAGCATATACATAAAAATATGTTCTTTACATTAAATTAAATAACTAAATAAGTTAATATTAATGATATATTTGATATGATTTAGAGATTTTAATATTTTATAAATAAATTGAAAGATTTAGGCTTCGTTTGGGACGGCTTTTTTACTGCTTTCTAAAACGAAGTTTTAGTACAAAATTTTTTATTTTTATACTAAAACTCTGTTTTAGAAAGCAATAAAAAAGCCGTCCCAAACGAAGCCTTAGAAGTTTTATATATGCATATTTTATAAACTATCAAGTCAACTATCATATGCTTTTTGGCCCGTTTGAGATGGAACAGTTTTTTTAGTAAAAAATCTTCAGTTCAAAAGAAATTTTAAATTAAAAATTTAATTTAAAAGGAAATAAAAAAATCCGTCCAAATAAAAGGATTTCAGCCTATAAAAGTCACATGAAATCTTATAAATAAAAAGCATATTTAAAAATAGTGGAATTTGCAAATGAAACGCTGAAAAACTTTCTCATTAATATATTTATCATATAAACTTCCCCGTCTACAATTAATAGGGTTGAGCCAACAAAGTCGCCACAAAATATCACTGTAGAACAAAGCCTTACACGAGGTCTTGATTGAGTACCCATTGTGTACCCACGTTTTGAGCTAGCAGGCTTTGCCCACCTATGTTGACTTTCGGGATGTCACACCCACCCACACTCACCCACTTTTCACGATTCTTGAATGCAGTGTGCCACGAATTAATGGCCTTGAGATTTTTTGCCATTTTCTCTGACTGCAAACTTCCAAGCCACATATCAAAATTTATTGTGGTAACGACGCGGTTCAGTATTGCGCACTGCGTAGTAAGGATTATTGTAATATACTGCATGCATATGGTAATTAGTAATGTAAATCGGTTTGTCCTCTGATGTTGAGTATCCACCCATGCCCATTGAGTATGGGTGGGTGTGGGTATGGGCACCCAATGTAGGGCTCTGCTATAGAAGTCATTGACAGAAAAACTATACGTATAAACCATTATTAAAAAATAGATATTCTAAATAAATTAATTATTAATCTTTAAAAAAACCTCTAATTTTTAACTCACAATTTCATTTTTCATATATATTTTTAATTTTCTCAATATTTTTTAACTGGACAAGCCATTTCAATATTATAAAATTTGTGCATCACAGAGAAGCAGCAATTGAAACCCAAACACAGTAAAAAAACCCAGCAAAAAAGGGCACAACACACACCAACCCAATCTATACATTAGATGAGAACTCACACCAAAAATGTCAAGGTAGCAACAGCAGTTCTTTCAAATCATTAAAAAAAAAAAAAAAAAAACACCACAAAACAACTAATAAAGCATTGTAAAAATCCAAAGCTTAATTTACCCCCTAAATAGACTAAATAAAATTTACAACTAAGACTTCGTTTGGGGCAGCTTTCGCACTGTTTCTTAAAATGACTTTCTAGTATAAATTTTTTAAATTCAAGAAAATTTTGTACTAGAGAGCTGTTTTAAAAAGCAACAAAAAAACTGTTCCAAATGAAACTTAAATGACAGCAAAGTACTTAATTACCTCTATCTACAGTCACCATTGACAGGCAAGAATCACCTCTGCAGCAGCTCCCATGGCCTCAACGCCTCGCTTTCTTAGAAGAGCAAGAGCAAGATCATCCTGATTCCACTTCCTCAGCCCTCTGCTCAGCCGCTTCACCACCCCCAGATTCACTTCCATCACCCAACTCGCCGCGCACTCCACCACCAACCCCAAAAACCCAGACACATAAGCGCGCCATAGCGCCAAATCACAGCCAAGTGAGATCTTCCCATCCAGTGCACTTGCCAGGAATTCCATGTGAGCTTCGACAACCCTCGGCCTTCGCTTCGACGGCGAAGTCGTATCGATTCCCCAAGCAAACATGCCACAAAGCAAAGTGAAGTAGGCTAGAGCATGGCCTCCCAGAATGTAGACTAAACCTCCACTGTTTCCTTCTTTATCCAACTCATGAGCAGACAGGAACCAAGATGGAAGCATTTCTTGGAAAAGACCTTGTATTAGACCTGATCCTCCTGATAGCCACACAAAAGAAGCACCAAGATTCGCAGCCACTTTCACTCTTGTCATGGCAGTGGCTAATGATACCTGGCCATATCGTTGTCCATGCTTGGTTTTCTTCAGCTTCTCAATCTTCTCTTTCGATACAACAGTATCTGCAATCTCTTTGACTGATTGCATCATGATAGATAGGATGTCTTCGGTTAGAAGAACAATGTCTTTTATGCAACGGTAGACTCGAAGATACAGAATTCCGGGGGCGACGGGTGAAAGACCGCCGCAGAAATGAGAGCCAAATCCATGGCCGAGAAGCCTGCCGACACTGCCATTGCTTGACATATGGTCGCCGGAGAGGCCAAGTGTGGCGGTGAAGCAACTGCGAAGGAGCTGTACGATGGCGTCGTTGTTGTGATGAAAGACTGTTCTAGAGGCGGAGAAGACGAGGAAGTCGCTCCAGCGCTTAACTTTTTGAGTCCACAAGGCTGCAACAATTGGCATGCTTGGCCATGGGCAGCTCGCAGCAAGATTCTCCAAAGCAGGTCCGGCAAGGTTGAGGAACCGTTCAGATGCTTTGTCAAGCTTGTATGTTATGGTGAGGCTTACAAAAGCTGCCAGAGGTAATGGAAGTGTTGCTTGGGAGATTCCTCCTGTCCTCATATAATGCCAAATATATCAGCAAGTCGATTCAAGGAAAAAGTAAAACATAAATGTCATTGTATGCTTAGAAAATGGATATGATTTGCGGATACAACTTGACCATAAAAAGTTCATTGTAATGGATAAAGCATGATCCTTATGTACAATCATCAAGTAGAAATAATCGACTTTGTCATTGATCCAGATTTTTACCCTCTAAACATGAATAGTTTCTCACTTCACCTTGACAAAATACAAAATGTGTCCTCTATGCCTTAATTTTATCTAACCCAACGCTCCCCAACTCTGAAACAAACAGGTTGAGTGATGCAGTTGCTCCAGCACCATAGCACCAATCACTAGTGCTGTGCCACCGCGACTCTCAATATCTGCGTGACAAGTCCGTCCACAGCACCATAGTTGTGCAAGAGTTGTATATACGTATTTTATAATGTATGGCGCATTAAATATAGAAATTGAATTCATCCTCCACAAAGATCATCAGACACTTCAATATATTCATTCTCAAAAGTATCTATCTCGAATTCAAGCTCTGTGGATGATATTCCTTCAAAAATTTACATTTTTCTTCAAGCAAAGGACTGAAATTCTAAACCAAATTGTTGATGTGTTGAATCAGTACGTTGTCCTGCCAGTCACACTGCAACCTAAACTAATTAGATTCGATGTCCTTGAGGAACTATATGTCGAAGACGAAGACTTCAGTGAAACTAAGGTGCAACCAGTAGTAGAACAATGGTGAGTTCTTCATACAACAATTATACTGAGTCAAGAACCTCCCTAAGCGAGTATATAACCTGACATCAGCATTGGGGCGATTAGCAGTGCATATGGGGCGCGATAAGACAATTGTCATGGAAGATGACAAATTCTTTTAGCCGCGGAATCTTCAAGATACAACCAATTTTGTTTAGCAATGTGAAATTTGCCAACCACCTAAAATGCATGCCCAAAATATAGGACACTACTAATTTGTCCACATTTCCAACAACAACTAGGAAAATATTAAATTGATTTTGTGCTTGGCTTATTGATGATAGAATGAAAAGAGACTTTGTGATCGCAATGTTTAAAATTACGTAATCGAGTACTGAGGCGTTTTTTCGTTCATGAGGTAAGGCATAAGCCTCAAGGCGTTTTGAGGCGTAAACCTCAAAATCAAAAGATTGCATAAACATAAAATGATAATTTTTTTATATATTAATGAGTAAAAAATATAAAACATAAAAAGGCACAAGATATAAAGTGAAATCAAAATATCCCAATAATAAGTGATGTGAAACGTAATGCATGGAAACAAAAACTGCTTGGGAATTTTAATAAGATAATATGAAATATAGTTCAACTCAAATTCTATCTTTCCCAAATCACAATATTCTTTTCATTAATATATAATTCCAAAAGTAAATAGCAATGACATATCACATAAGAACTCATAAGTCATCAACACTGTCATCACTAAGGGCTTCTTCATTTGAATCATCATTATGATGAATTGCTCTCCCCTTCCTCCCCTCCTATAGGTCCAATGTCTCCCAATCAGCTCCTTCCTCAAAATCAGTTTTCTTTCTCTTCCCTAAATATTTTTTTAACAATATTAAAATTAATAATAATGTAATACATTAATAAAAGAAAACTATATTATTTATATACCTTTTTTTATTTATTCTTGAGTTGTCGTGGATGTAAAAGATTTATGATCATCAAAGAAATCAACATTTAAATCTTCATTTTAGAATTCAGACAGCATCACTTCAACTTCATTATCTACATACCATTCATCATCAGATTGCACACCCTCGCAAAGCAAGGATCTTCATCAGTCATTAATCCTAGATGAAATGGGCTTCATCGAAGAAGATGAATCCCTAACGATGCGCTCACTCCCGTAGTAAGAACCAACATCAACTCTGTCCTCAAATTGCTTATGTGCAAGATGTTTTGACGTGGTAGATTTATTCATGTATGACTTTATCTCCTCCCTTACAGTATCAGGAACTTTGGAGCATGGATCAATATTTTTGTGAGACCCTTAAAGATGATCCTTCATCCTAGTCACACCACTCTTCACAACTTTGTCACAATAATTGTATTTTAGATAGATATATATTTTATCACTTCCTCCTACATCCACCTGAGTGTTATGTTTTCATGTTTGATCTTTTCTATGACCTAATGCAACTTTATCATTACTTCTGATCATCCTTCATGAGAAGAATAAATTAGTGCAATATATCAAATCCCTAAACATAATGCTTCATTTATTCTACATTAAGAAAACTTATACAAAGCATGCACTCATGAAGAAGCAGACTAACACTAACAACCATCATTAAAGATGATGAATACAACAATATGTCGGGCAGCCGGGGGTCCAAGGGGGCGCTGCCCCCTAGAAGGTTCGACTTGCCTGGTTAGGTCACAGGGTCAAGGGGCAGCGCCCTTGCGAGGGTTTCCGGGGGTAGCGCCACAGGAAATTTTTTTTATTGTAAGAGTAATTTTGAAGTTCTGCTTATTTTTAAAGCTCGTAAGTTGTTTGTATGCAAAGATACCGACTGGTACCGAGCATGTACCGAGCGGTATCGAGCATGTAACTAGAAATACCTACTTAGTGGCATCAAGTATTGTTGTACCGAGTAGTACCGAGCACTGTCGAGCATATACCTAGCAATACTAAGTGATACCAAGCGGTATCGAGCAGACAGACCAATTGTGGAAATTTACTTAGCAGAATATGGAGGTTCTTATGGCAGAACAGATCGATCTTGTATTTCACAATAAGGTGATAGATGGAACCATGAAGAAGAAGAGCTTTCAACGGTCGGTCGAATAGACTCCGGCCTAACTTGCGGTAGAAGAGAACTCCAAGCAATAGGCGAAGAGCAACTCATGGTGGAAGGAAGCCGATGCTGGTTGAATGGAAGGAACTCAGGAAGAGGGGAAAATTTCGCTCTAAGAATAAGGGAGAAGAAACCTAATTTCGATTCGGAAATGACCAAAGACACATGGGGGTGAGGGGCCGAACCGAATAGATATATATTAGGTTAGGGTTTTTTTTTATTTTAAGAGGCGAACGCCTCTAAAACATGAGGCGATGCGCACCTCAATGAACTTGAGGCGTACGCCTCAATGCCAGCTCTCATTGCATAGGCTTTGAGGTTTAAAAGTTTAAAATTGCGCTGAGCCGCGCCTCTTATTGTGTTCTTCGCCATTGATAGCTTCTCCAAAATGACACATTTCCAAAATGACACACTTTAAACCTTGCAAAAAGTCATCAATGTTGTCAATGCGGCTAATTTATTTTTCCAAGAGATCTTTGAACTCCATGGAATTCTAAAAATCATCACATCTAATCGAGACAAACTGTGAGAGCCATATTTGGCATGTACTGTAGAAGAATTTAATGTTTTCCTTACACTTGGCAGCGTCTGTAATCCTCAAATTGATGGACAAATGAGGGTGTTATACCTCCCTCATTTTCTTTCACACAAATTCTCAACATAAAAATACAAGTAAACGACTAAAACTATGAAACATAGTGGCATGTAAGATCATTAAAATCATGCAACTCAAGTGTAATGAAACCCAAGGTCTGATGGAGTTTTTTAGCAATTTACCTTGCTTTTCTAGTTTACATTCATTAAGTTTGTACTTTGTATTAGCATCTCCCACAGAACCATATCCATGTTAGCAGTTCATATATTCTCCTTATTCTCTTCACCGATAATCATAAAATAAATGAGTCTATAAACTTAACGACAATGAGTAAGAGTGCAATAATGTTCCTAGGCCATTCTTTCTTGTCCATTATCTTTCTTGAGTTAGTTCATATGATATTCAAATACTACGTACTCAAATAAATTTAATGTTTCCCTTACACTTGGCAGTGCTTGTCGTCCTCAAATTGATGGACAAATGAGCATGGAATACCTCACTCTCAACTCCATAATCTAATGCCTTGCTAGTGATAGACCAAAGCAATGAGATGAAGTGCTTCGTCGAGTGAATTTGCCTTCAATAGTATGATTAATCAATCCATAGGTCGGCCTCCTTTCCAATATTTGCAATGCATAAATTAGACAGCATAAATTGTTCAAAAAAGGCAACCTTGTAATGATCCTATTAGGAAACATCAACAACCAGTAAGAATGCTTCACGAACTACGAGCTAGGAAGAATGGTCGGTTTTGCAATCAAAAAGAAACTTGGGGAGAATGCATATATAATTGGTTTATTTAATCATCCAAAGATCTAAAAATTTTTACTGCCAAAGATATCTTTAAACATCACCCACTTAATGCAGTTAATGTCCTCGAATTAAATTCGCAATCCATTTTGTCTAAAGACCAAGAGGATTGATGTACTCACTCAAACACTACAAACCCTAGTCTCAATCATTCACGTAACAAGTTTGTCTCCAGTTCCAAATCCCACTACCACATCTTTCTCTCAGTTTCTTGAATGACAAAACTCGCCTCAATCATCTCTACATCCTATTCCACAATTTCACTGGTCCACTTTCCTTTTTAGTCATGTAGCTTTTTATTCTCTTTAACTTTGATTCCTACCTAAATGGCTATCAACTTATAAAATGCATAGTTGAAAAAGGAGACAAAAATATAAATCGGAACTTTTATTTTCATGAAGGAATAGACTAGTATTATGTCTTGGTTCTTCTTCTTCCATAGAGTTTTGTTGAGCTCGCACAAAGCATTCCGCCTTCTCGACCTGACTAATGCTTTTTTAAGTGGAAACCAAAAGTAGAGAGAGAGAGACGCAGAGGTGGGGCATTAAGGATGATTGTAGTACGGTGCGTGCCTAGGTGAAAAAGTTTATTAGATGGCATGTGTGAGAAAAGGAGAGCAATCGCTGAAAAGTAGAAATTAACTTAGAATATATTAGCCATTTCAACTTTTGTTGGAGAATATTGATGTTTTCAACTTCAATATTAAGTCTTTGTTTGAAATCAAGGAAAATGAAGGAAATGAAATAAAATCACAATAATCGAAAATCAGGCATTGGTTTAAGATTTTAAAGCTTGTCTTCTCTTTTTTTTTTTCACACAAATTCCAAGCATAAAAATAGAACTAAAACTATGAAACATAGCAGCATGTAAGATCACTGAAATCATGTAACTCAAGTTTAAGGAAACCCAAGGCCTGATGAAGTTTTTAGAAATTTACCTTGTTTTTCCAGTTTACAATCATTTAAGTTTGTATTAGGATCTCCCACATAACTATATCCATGTTAGTAGCTTATATATTCCTCTTATTCTCTTCACCAATAACCATAAAATAAATGAGTCTATAAATTTAACAACAATGGGTAAGAATAATAGTGACTATAATGCACCCAGGCCAGTCTTTCTTGTCCATTATCTTTCTTGAGTTAGCTTATATGAGATTCAAATACTACGTACGCAAATAAATTTGTTAAGAAATGCAACAAAAGTTGGACCATGCACATACCAGCAACAAGGCTTGGAACATCAACACCTGTAGCAGCCACAATTTTCTTGATGTGTTCTTCGACAGTTGATAGGTTTGCAGCAGGACTAGGCCAATCAGTGCCATTCATGAAAGCAGGTTTCCAGACTCCACGAGTTACTTCAGCAGAAAAGTAGCTTACGATAGTCGCAAGAGATGCCGGTAGGAAATCAGCCAAGTCCTTGAGGCCTAAAAGCGAGTAACAGTTTGACAAGCAACCATCAGCTTTGTATACACGTCAAGTAGATTTGTACAGTATTTTCCTTATGCTAGTGATATATTGAACCTAAAAGAAAGACCGCATGTTTGTCATTGAGTTGGAATTGTAGTAATATGCACAAAAGTTTAAGACCACAAATTTTATCTTCCAGAAAATCAGGACCACAGACCAACCAATTGATTGTAGGAAGGAGCACTGTATTTAGCCAAGTAAGAGTTCTAAAAAGAACAGCACCTTAAAAATGATTATTACATTTTGTTAATCAAATCATAAAGTGGAAGTTTGCTTAATATTGCAATTCACCACTTTGGTCTCAGAAATGGGCAATTGGATCTCTACATTCTAGCAAAAATAGGATTACTTAATATGTTCAAGGATCTGACCAACAGTGCACGGACTAAAGTGCTCTTGAAAAGGATAATATGCACAAAAGTTTAACAAAAATGTCTCGATGTATGAATGAGTATGAGGTTTGTATGGATTTATTCATGAAATACCACCATATATGGAGCATAAGCCTGCATATATGTGGTGCATGCTTGGACCCTGTCTCCATTGTTGGAGATACCGGCATCCTCTACGATGTAAATCCTTCATGGAGAAAAGAGCTAAAATTATCCAATAATTCATGAAACAGATAGTGGCCACTGTTTGTTGCTGTTAGTTCGCTTTGGGAAGATACTAGAACAGGAAAAATCTTCACTTTCGTTGTCTAGAGAGAATTTGGGATCGAAAGATTGTCAAAACTTCCCTAGTATTTCAGGGAATCATTACAGTATGCAACAACCATGACGAAGAAATATGAAGCCAATGCCTGGCCATTTGCTTCTGGAAGCACTTGCCAAGATGTGTAAAGAAACAAAGACAGAAATGATGTACTTGCAAGCAATGCACGTTAACGGGAAGTAAATATAGATGGTTAATGAATTTAACGATTACTTATGAATATGATACAATCAAAATAGCAAATCCAGAAAGGAAATCATATATCGAGTAGGAAAGAAATAATATATATTATAAATGTGAAGATGTTTGCACAATAACAGGAGGTCCAATAAAAACAAATCTGATTTACCAGTTGCCAGCTCACGCGGGAAGAGTCTACCATGCGAACAAGCACTCAAAGCAGCATCAACAACAAAAGGAACAGCTTCCATGATGTCCCATGCTGGTAGCATTGGCTTAACATAGTAATCTTCACTTCCAGGACCAGAAGAATTGCTTAAACTGCTTCCAGATGTTCCAGGGCCAACTGATTGGTTATTTCCTTTGTTAATCTTCCTAAACATCATGTTTAAAAGGCCATCTACATTTTGATGAACTGGAGTTCCATGAACTAGGCCAGAAAGAGTTGATGCTAAACATGCCTGATGTTGTCTGTACCAAACTTTCAACTTTGGAAAAGAATCAACAAAAATAGGTTGTGGTAATGACGAGCATGTTGTTGACAATAGACTGTTGCCATCACGTTTTTTGGTTGAATTGCAAGAAGAAAGTAGACTTGCATTGCGCAACAATAGAAGGTATTCTGGAGTCAGCTGTGACCCAACAGGAGCTCCATCACCCATGATACAATACTCTAGCGGAGGATGGTTGAACTTCCATAATCTCAATAGAAGAATAAATGCATTTGAGAAGACCGAATGAGCAGTAATTTCTTCGCCAGATGTTGTCCAAGTAATGTTTGGAACACAAGCCCCAAAAACCTCACATATAGCCATCAATGCCCCTGCAAGCTCTGGAACCTGGAAATGCAAAAAACGAGATGAAGGGACACTCATATCCAACTAATCATTTTTCACATGACATATAGTGCGTTGTTGTAATAGAAAGACATGTTGCCTACCAGACCATGAAAAGAGAAAATTTGAACACAGTCCACAGATGATATTCCTGTAAGGACAACATTCATCATAAGACCATGACAAATGAGATGACTATCAGTTCCAGAATAATCAACAGGGACGGGCGGTGAGAGCAGTTTTACAACAAAGCGGACTGTGTGTTCCTGGAACATTGAAAAGGATTAAAGAGGTAACAATAATCATATGAGAGAAACACTAGCAATGCTCACTAAGAAAAAGGAACTGCAGAATAAACTTTCAAGCCGCTAACAGCATAAATTTTGATAAAGAAACGCAACTTCGTAAAGCCAGCATTACTGATACAAAAATGAAGGTTTCATCAACTACCTGGATACCCCATCCACGGATAAGAGATGCTGAACAAATAATGAAGGCTGCAGATACTTTGTCATCATCTGATCCATTAATTGCAACTTCAAAGATCTTCTCAAGCTCTGCTAAACTTCCAAAAGTTATAAGAGCTGATTCAGTTACTTCACCAGGAAATTTTTTCGTGTAAACATTAAAATTTCACAGATCAGAACTTCGCTTAATGATTAAATGCAAATTATAGTTCAAAATGGATAAAACATCGGAGGATGAAGATTATAACTGATGAGGACATCGTCCGCGATTTCGACACATGTACATTCAAGAGACGCCGGAGATCGACAGCCACGATCATGATCTGTATTTTCATCATTTTATGTAGTAGTTTATTTTTATTTTATGTTTTTCCGTTTTTGCCCTTATGGGTATTTGGTCGCTATTGTAGCCCAAGGGGCATTTTAGTCTTTTGTTTTCTTTGTCTTTTGAGGCCTATTTATATGGCCCTTTTCCTATGTAATAGTTAGTTTTGATGAATGAAAAATATTTGCTTTGTGTTCTCTTTGTGAGTGCAAACCTCCACGATCTCTTAGTGAGTTCGTAGGAGAAGCTAGATCTCTTTGTGAGTTCTAGGTTTTTCTCGTTTTACTATTTTCCTTTATTTCTCTTGGTCAAATCATCATCGTGGAGATTCGGATTGAAGCACTTGTGGAAAATTGGAATTCACTCCTTGGATCCTTATATTTTCCATACTTCTTCCTCTCCTTGGATCCTTGCTGCCGCCCCTTTCCCCTAGCCAAACCGCCGGCCAGCCTCCCGCCGACCAACCCAACACCCCATCCCGTCGGCCTGCAGGAGCCCTCCCGCCGGCCAATCCTCCATCCGGCCACCCGCCGGCCACCACCAGCCCTTCTTCCGCCGGCCACCCTGGATCCATACCACCGGCCCCCATTTGGTTTCCCTTTGCTAGTTTGAATTTCATCCTTTAATGACTTTCCTAATTAATTCACTTAAATTGGGGAATTAATTAAGGGAGTTACAAATTTTTGAAATTCAAATTCCCTCCCAATTTTCTTTCAAGAAAGGAGTTACATGACTTAATTAAAATCTGAAATCTAAATTTCAGATTTTGATTAATTAATTGTGGTCTCCACCTATTTAATTCCAAGCCTCTCTCTCTCCCATATGGCCGACCACCTTCTCCTATTGTTTCTCTCTCTACTTGCCACCTCATCACCACTTAAACACCTCTTTAATACCCCTCCTTCTCAAGTTTAATTTCAGTTTTCCATGATTTTAATTTCAAATGTCAAAATCTGGAATTTGAAATCAATTCCTTCCCCTTAATGGCCCCCCCTCTCTCTCCTAATTACCTTAATAGCTCCACAAATTCAGTCCAAATCTTCTCCCCATTGCCGCCCCTCTCTCCCTCCTTGGATTAATTTGAAATTCAAATTAAATCCCTCTCCTAAACCACTAAAATCTGAATTTTATTTCAGATTTCCTGCATTTGCCGCTTAGCCCCCACCATAGCTGTCAAGGAAGTTTCGATAAGACGTTGGATGCTCACTAGTCATCCCATGGACTACCCGCTACCGGCTACCGCTCCAACGGACTACGCTTTTGTGCGCCATTTGTCTCCTAGTGGCATCGCTCGGTTGCTCTCAATCTTCCTCCATTAAAAGTGCCACCAACAAGAGAGTGAGTGAGAGACCCAAGGTGAAAAGTTCTATTTGTTAATTGTGGATTATTGTTTCTCCCCATAGCATTACTCTCTAATTCTATGTTGTCAATTTGATATTATCCCGTTAATCTAGTTATAACCGCATGTCTTACTTAATTTCAACTTGATAATTCTGAAAACCTAACTTTGGTAAGCATTAATTCTATAACTAGCAAAGCTTTAAAATCTTATATTAAAATCCCCAAGCAGTTCTTGTTTCCATGCATCACGTTTCACATCAATAACCTTCACAGTAAATATTTATTTGGAATTAAGCTTGAAGTATCAAAAGAACAACTTGATTTTTTAATACCAGCTTGTAAAATGAGATGATGAATAGATTCGTTCAAGCTTGATATTAGCAAAATGATAAAAGTACATGATGTATGAAATAATGATGTAATAAATTGTTACGTTCCTACTGACTTTAATCTTAACAAGACTATCTCACAGGTCTATGGCGGGTAGCATACTAACTTCTGACTACCTATGAATATACACACCTTGAAGCAGGACTTCTGGCCAAAGAATTTACCAGCGAAGGTGTTAAGGGAGCTCCTTTCATTAATGTGGACCACCCAGGAACCTGGCCGGGTAAGGAATGAGGCATTGGTTTCATCTTTCCACTTACATAACCAGGCCAAAAGTAAGCTGATGTATCCACTAATTTCCGTGAAATACAGGACTCAATAATCAAGTGCCACAGATTTCCAGCTGCATATAGGTTCAGTATAATAAGCATGCAAAATAACCAAATAATCTAATTATTATACTTAATCTTTCAAAGTGCTCTAAAAATAACTTACAGAAATTAATTGCATTGTCATTTATGTTGGGGCACTCTAAATATCCACTTCCAATTGGAAGACCTGACAAAAACATCATGGCTTTTGCTGCAGCCTGATTGGCAGCAGAGATATATAATGGAGGAGGAGCCAACAGGCTTTCATAATCACCAAGTATCTGCAAACAGGAGACTAAATCTTGACGACATTTTCCGCCCGCTGCTTTTGATTTCCATTGGTTACTATGTTCCACTTCATCAACTATTTCAGCTTCTTCTTCTTTAATAATATCAGCAATTGCTAGTGTTGTAATTGAAAGCAAAATGCACAAACGCGGATCAAGCCGAGGTACAGGGCCCTCATGAGGTTCTCTTTCCTATTAACACAGAAAATAGTATCAATTTCCTCAGTCTCTCTGCACATAATAATCAGTTCCAGAAGATCTTTGAAAGAACAACTTACTCTTTGAACGAGTCGAAGAGAGGCCATCCAAAGACCTAAGAAAGTATCGTGCCAGGTAGTCCCATTAACAGCTTTAAGGGTCTTCACTAAACCTGTATTAAGCTATTTAGTTGGTCAACAGGCATGAAACCAAATCCCTAGGTCGATAAATATCAAATTCATGCTGATCCAAGCCAATGAGGTCAAAATCTTGGATCATTTAATCATGACAAAAACAGTCCAAATCATGAGTCAACAAAGCACTTTTTCTTTTCGAAAAATCTTTTAAACCTTTCAGTAAGAAATGTATCTTATATAGGAATACGAACTTTCTGTAGAAACATGACTGTAAATAAGTTTTATACTTAAATGATGGGGAAATAGTATGATTTCTGAGCAAAATAATAAAAATTTTAGAAAATAGAGTGTAGATAGACAAGTGATGCGGACATCCAACCGTCCATGCCTATCCGAGGATGAGCTGAAGATCGACAGCCGTGATCGTCCTACGTTATCTTAAATTTTATTTATAATTTTTATTTTAATAATGCATTTTTCATTTTTACCCTTACTTATGGGTCTAATCTTACGTAAGCCCTAGGAACATGATCGTCTTATTTTAGTTTCTTTTATTTTCTAAGGCCTATATATAGAGGCCCTTGCTAGTGTAATGGTATGATGGAGTTTTAATTAAAAAAAAATAAAAAAGGTTTGCACTTGTATTCTTTGGAGAGAACTTGGGTGAGATTTCTATTGGGGGGGGAAATTGAAGCTTCCACCAGTTGCATAATGGGTCCGGGCTCATGGCTTAAGTTCCTTGGAGAAGGGCAGCGTATTACACGTCAGCTGCAGGATGTATCCGAGCTCACGGTTGTATCTTTCTTTCCCTAAATCCTTTTCTCCTCCTCTCTTGACTGCCGGCCAAAATCCCCCACTTGCCACCGACCGATTCTCCAACAAACACCTCCAAAGCCACAAGCCTCCTCCACTTTATTCATATAAACCGCCGGCCATAAATCCCTCCACCTCCATAGCCGGCCGACCACCTCACCCCTACCCTCTTCCCTCCTTCATTCCCCTTCATTTTCCTAAATTAAGTTGAAGATAATTTGAAAATAATTTTGAATTCAAATCCAATTAGTTTGAAATTCAAAACATTTCCTAAATTACTATATCTATTATTTTGGAAACTTCTTCAAATCAAATTCCAATCAATTTGGAATTGTATTTGATTAAATCATTTCTCTCGTAATTGAAGACTTGATTAATTTCATTTTTCTTTCCTCCCATAACTGGCCCCTTCTCTCTCTACCCGCTGCCCCTTCCCCTTTTGCTCTTGATAGGAGTCAATTTTGCTTGATAGCCTTCTTTCCTATTGTGGATGTGTTTTAATATGGAAAGCATTTGAATTTAAATTTCAAGTCCTTTCCCTAATTTAGTTATCTTATTTTAGGAAAATATTCAAATCAAACATATTTCAAATTCAAATAGGATTTGATTTAAATATTCCTCCCTAATTTAAGGTTCCCCACTTGGCAAGCATTTAAATCTCTCTCCATAAACTCACAAGCCCCTCTTAATGTTGTCACCCCTCCCTCCTTAGTTATTTAATTCCTTAATTGGATATCCAATTATGGAATTTAATTAACTACCCCACCCCCCCTTTTCTCTTTTAATTTTAATTTTAATTTTCAAAATTTTCCCCCACCCCTCCGTTCTACACCAACAAGGCATGACAAAAGGGCTAATGGGATGCAAAAAATTGAAGCAATTATTTTCTTAATTGTTATTACCTAGGGGTGTAAGTGAGCCCAGTCGGCTCGAGCTCGAATCGTTAACGAGCTCGTGAGCCGAGCTTATCGAGCCACGAGCTCAAGCTCAAACTTGAGCTCGTTTATCAAATGAGCTCGAGTTGGAGCTCAAACTCGGCTCGACTCGTGAGCTCGCGAGCCGGCTCAAACTATTATTAATATTTTTAAATAATATTTGTTTTATTTAAATTTAAATAGTTAAAAAAATTAATAATAAATATGGATTGCTGGTGACATTTGCATGCTTGCTCAAATCCCATGCAAGCTGGTGTCAAATCAAATATTAAAAAAGATATTAAAAAATATGGATGGCTAATTAAAACAGTAAACATTTACATGAATAGTGCTGCAGCTTTTTTAATATTAAAAAATAATTAAAGAAATTTGATTTGAGTGATATTTGGGCGTTAAAAGGAGTTCTTCGGGCAGAAGCTTTTTTTGGAAAATACTGCAGCTTTATTTTGAATAGTGCTGCATCTTTTTAGAAAAATTGAATTTTTTTCATAAATGTTGCAGCTTTTTTTGGAAAATGAATTGAGCTTGCCAAAGCTCGCGAGCCGGCTCGAGCTCGTTTATAGTAGGATGAGCTCGAGTTTGAGCTTGCTTTTTGAGTTCGACTCGAGCTTGAGCTCACTTTCCGACTAACGAGTTGAGCTCGATAGTGCCAAAACTTGAGTCGACTCGACTCGTTTACACCCCTATTATTACCTTTGAAATTGGGAGTAGGGCCTTGGAGAAATGAGAAACCTAGTGAAGGAAGAAAAAAAAAAAGTGGAGGAGGGAACCAACAGCATTTGGGGTGCTTAAGAAGTGGTAATTTTCGTTTTAAACTTATGAATTTTTATTATTCCCCTACCCTTCTTTAATTTAGAAAGCATTGGATTAATTTTTTTATACTTTTTACATTTTATTATCTGTCACTCAAATAAAAATGTTTAGAGTGCAATCCATCAAATAAAAATGCTTAGAAAGTGAGAATCAACAAAAGTTGAAGTGTATACTTTCATTGGATTA
This sequence comes from Dendrobium huoshanense, assembly GCA_016618105.1. Taxonomy (NCBI): domain Eukaryota; kingdom Viridiplantae; phylum Streptophyta; class Magnoliopsida; order Asparagales; family Orchidaceae; genus Dendrobium; species Dendrobium huoshanense. Next base: position 85,072,695 of record CM028358.1, read on the forward strand.
ATTTTTTTATACTTTTTACATTTTATTATCTGTCACTCAAATAAAAAAGTATAGAAAGTGAGAATCAACAAAAGTTGAAGTGTATGCTTTCATAGTTTAAAGTGCCTTGTGAAGAGTGCAATCCATCAAGAAGCTTCTACTTCATACCACATATGCTTTGTTGGGCCCACTTGAAAGTGTTTCATGAATGCTATGTGTTAAATCCCAGCCCCTCAATCCCGGATTAATCCCACGGCTGCAAATAGCGATTCATGGGAAGCTCCCTCACGTTATGAGCCTTAGTAAGACAACAGAATTAGGAAGGATTGTATAGACTATAAATAGGGATCATGACGAATAAAGTTTTAAGCTTCTCCCTCTCCTATCTTCTGAATTCAACACTATGCTTTAAAGCACATTTTTTTGCACTTTAAACTATGATTATATATAACAATATTTTGAGAGTGATGGTTCCTATCTTAGAGATCATGAGTTCAACCTTACAGCTAAAATTGGATGAGATTATTCCCCACCCGTTGGGGAGGATGAGGGGGCTTGGCCCCTTTCCCATGATTCAGTCAACCATCTCCACATCGCTTGGTTCTCTACGGTCAACCTTAATATATATATATATATATATGGATGGAGATGGGAAGAATCTCTGAGGAGGAGGTGATGCTTGTAAGTGGTCATTAGTAGGGAGATAGGTAATCCTTTTGGTGTTGATTGAAACTAGCCAGGGTTAGTATTTATGGGGAATGGAGGGGGTGGCTGAGAAGTGAGGGCAAGGATTTGGGTTATGGAATCCTTTGAAAGGGGTTAGGATTGTAGGGCTCAAGTTATGAGAGGTTTTTCTGAGTGACCTAAAAGTTGTGGAAGGATTTTGAGTCATATATACTAAGAGAGTGGATAAGAGGGCGGTTGGAAGGCTTTTTAGGGTTAGGAGGGAGGCGGCCAATGGCTAGGCCGGACAAGGGTATGTGTTTGGGAGAATGGTTATGGCTCGGGGAGGCTCTAAGTCGATTGTGGCGGGCAAGAGGTGACTCGGGTAAGAGAGAGGGGCTTGGTTGAGAGGAATTTGGGAAATAACTAGTGCAAGCACTAAGATAATCAGAGAACTCACCAAAGATTTCCAAGAGGAAAACAGCAAGCCACTGCTACAATTGCAAGAAAGAAACTAGGTAAAATAATATTTCATACATTGATATTCAAGATTCCATGATGATTTGTATGTAGAGTAACAAGAGAGCACTTAACATAAAATAACATAAACTAAGCATCACATGGGTTGGTAAGCCATTCAAGGAAAGAGAATGGTTCTACTTGATTGCGATCTTCATGTTCCTTGGAATGGTAAAGCAAGATTGTTTGGAAAATTCTTAGACATTGATTTTGATGTTTCTCGCATAAAAGGTGAGGGGGTTTGCCTTGCTTTTATAAAAGAAGAGCTATTCTTAAATTGTAACACGTGTCGGAAACCCATCAGGGAGGGTTGATCATATTCCCTTGCTTTGGATTTTGTTGATATTGTTGCTGTTAATGATGACCTTCAAACTTAATGCAATGCACTTTTTTATGATTTAGTAATTGATCGATGGTCTATGAATGCATATATAAGACTATTTTCCTTTTTATGAGGACAATCCATTCTTCACAGAAATATTTTATATTTTATGCTTATAATGTAAAATGAAAATAATTACAAAACTAGTAACAACTTGGTGATCTAATTTGATCATTTTTTTATGAAGATTTGACCATTGGTCAAATTTGATAAAAAAAATAGACTCCTTATAAAGCACCTCAAAAGCATCACCCTAGCATTTTTTTTGGAAATCAAATCCATGGAAATTGATCTAAATGCCATTTTATATATGAAAAAATATATATTATTTTACTTTGTCAAATACTGTCTCAGCCATCCTACCCGTCCCTTGGCTCTTGATCCTATAGCCAGGATGGGATTCCGTGGGAGGCTCACCTAAATCACGCTAATCTCCTTCCATATTCAGGTAGCTAATTTAAGAAGTATTATATTAGGGAAACTAAGCATTATTTTGTAATTATTTGTTTCTTTATTATGATATCTTGTATGGATCAATAAATAGAGATAATTTTGTGCAATAAAAAGAAAACTTTTCCCTCTCTAATTCTTTAAATTTAACATGGTATCAGAGCTAGATTCTCACCACCGGCCTTCATTGTCGGAATTCTGAAAAATACAGGTTCTTACCACCGGCCTTCATTGCCGAAATTCCAAGGAATAACAAATTCCCACCACCGGCCTTCATTGTTGGAATTCTAAGGATTATTGGTCCTTCCACCGGCATTCATTGCCGTAATCGGTGAGATATACAAATTGAAGAAAGCGGATAGGAGCAAGCAGACTTCATTGTTGTTGGGGATCGAACGAGAGTCAAGCAATCCAAATTGCTCGTGCCCTTTGTTTCGTGCATGTGGTTAGAAGAAGCGGAAACAAGAGTCTCTCATGCGTTCAAGACTGAGGATAGATCGAGCGGGAGGACTCCACTTGCATGTGTTTGGGGCGAAACCAAGAGGAGTCGAGCGAAAGCCTCCTGCGTGCATCTGGAAAGAGCCAAGAGTTCCCACTCGTGCAGGTTCAGGGCCGGGACGAGCAAGAGTGCGAGACCTGCACTCCTTTCTCGGATTATATCAAAGGGATCAGAGGTATTATGTGCGTCTGTACGGGGCCGATCGAACAAGAATTTGTTTGGGTGGAGTCGGACGACTAATTTGCATTGGGCAGAAGGCTAGCTCGATCGAACGGCCTGGGAAGGAGGAGATCTGCACGCTGAGTACTAAGCTGCTAAAGACTTATTTTTTCTGTTGTTGTTCCTGAAGCTTGCCACAACCCTAAATTTGTTTTCTTTCTATTGATGTGCCTTCATTGCCGACCTTCCCTTGAGAACCAAGAGGGAGATAGACCTGAACGATAATTAATCCACTTTTCTTGTTGTCCCACCACCGCCCTTTATTGCCATTTTTGACATCTTGAGAGCTATTGTTCAACGTAGCCTTCATTACTGCCCTACACCTTGCAGGCTTGATTGATATAGCCTTCATCATTATCATTTGTTGTCGCAATGTCTGAAACTAATTCGTCCCAAAGTTTTGACATAATGGAAGACTCTATGGTGCACCAAGAGACTTGATAACTCTACCATTTTGGGACTGATTACCAAGCTGGGAATGATAGATATGTATTCCCTGGCTTTAGGGATAGGGTCAAATACTGTCCCAGCCATCCTAGTCATCCCTTAGCTCTTGATCTTATGGCCATGATGGGGATCCGTGGAAGGCTCACTTGGATTACGCCAATCTCCTTCCATATTCATGTAGCTGATTTAGAAATGATTATTTTAGGGCAATTATACATGATTATATAATTATTTGTTTCTTTATTAAGATATCTAATATAGATCTACACATAGAGATTATTTTTTGAAATAAAATAAAGCCCTTTTCCTCTCCTTGGAATAGGGATCTTTCCAATCGGCTAAATTGGCTCAGGAAATCCAAGCACTTGGACAGCAGCAGGGAATACTCTTTGCTATGAGGCCATGAAATTAATGACTCGTTTATTTCTCAGGGTTTCGGCCAGATTTAGATGAGGGATATGGAATACTTTCAAATGTGGATATGTGATTAGGAAATAAATCCCTAGGATTTATTAGATAGGGGGCCAGTGGTTTAATGATAGAGGAGGAGATTGGGGAGGTGATTTTTCTTAATTTAAGGCTTTAAAATTTAGGAAGGTGTTTAAATAAATCTTATTTGAATTTGAAATTCAAATTGTATAAGAACTTTCCTAAATAAATTTGATAAATTAGAAAAGATTTTGAATTTCAAATCAATTAAATTTGAATTTCAAATCTATCCAACTTCGCCTCAATCTAATTTAGGAAACAAAGCTTGATGGGGGAATGAAAAGGTGGGGACCATTGGAGGCCGGCGGCATGGAGATAGGGGGAGAGGGAGTTTTGTGGGAAATTTAGATCCCTTTCCTGAATGTCTCTTTAATTTAGGAGAAGAAAAAATTCCACCCAAATTAAATTTGAATTAACATGAATGAGATTCAATACTTTCTAAAATACTTTTAATTTATGAAACTAATTGAAATTCAAAATTTGAATTTCAAAGATGAAAATAATTTCCTAAATTATTTGAATTCTTTGGTAAGCTTTAAGATGACATTGACTCCTCATTCATGGAGACAAACAGGGTGGCCGGCGGTGGGCTTGGCTCGGGTGGGGCGGTGGAGGATAATGGGGAAAAGGGGAGGGGCTGAATTGGCGGCCAAACGAAGATGGGGAGGAGGAAGAAGATGATAACGTGAAGAACAATAAGGAGCAAAAAGCAAATAAACAAAAATAAGTCAAAATACGCTGCCCTTCTCCAAATTCACGCCACGAGCCCGGACCCATTGCGGCTGGTGAAACCTCGTCTCCCTCCCATAGGGATTTCACTCCTCTTTCAAGAAGAACCAAGTGCAAAAAAAATTTTATTATAATAGTCCATCATACCTAATACATAAGAAGAGCCTCTATATATAGGCCTCCAAAGAAATTAAAAGCATATTTGCCCCTTGGGCTTACATAAGAAAAGAGGGTAAAAAAGGAAAATGTAAAACTAAATTAAAATACACTTAATGAAAATAAAACAAAGTGATTTCTCGATCTTCAGCTCCTCCTCGGATTGGCAGACGGTTGGATGTCCGCATCACTACTACTCTTCCAATGAATGGGTCCTTTGTAATGTATGCTTACTTTTTCCAATTTTCAACAAAGCAAATATATAGCAAATGCAAAGTGCATCATTTACAACACAAAAAAAAAGTTGAACATAAAATTTCATAAACTTCTATAAAAATATTTGCATAAAATCTTGCGTGGCATTCAGCAGAAATGAATGAAAAATGATAATTCATAAAGCCAACAGCAAAAAAATTGAGATAATGCTAATGATGAGGATGATTATGTTGTGGTGGTGGTCATGCATTAAGCATCTAATGTCACCACCTAGTGGATGGTCTAAATATTGAAATAAATAATGTCATATTATTAAATATGCTCAAAATATATAAAACTTTACAAGCATATATGGTAAAATGTTTCAAATAATATTCATGTTATTTATTCAAAAGTAAAATAGATATTAAAGATATTTTTGGTTAAGGGCTAAATACTACTCATTTCTTCAACTTTAATTATTAATCATAAATTCATAAAAAGTGATCAAACTTGATCCCAATTTTTTTTATGTTCAAGATCCACATCAATTATCTTGATATTATGACTGAAACTTCTATCATCAAAAACAAACTGTGTAACTATCTGTGTGGATGAATAACTATCTGTGTGGATGAAGCTTTGTTACATGCAGAATTATAATAGACCATTCCAACACTATATATACCTCATATGGTTTCACTGTCAACAATAAAGAATGGAGGATGATTCACAAAGCTTAAACTAAATTTATGCTAACGATGATATAAAAGTACCAATCCCCAATAAGATTTATACTATTTAAAGAATGACTTTTTAGTTTCGATCTGAGCTAAAACAAAGTTTTGCATAATACTGATTTTTGAGCTCAACTCTCAGCCTAATAAATCTAGTTTGTTTCATTGCCGCTAAAATATATTAGGAGAGAAATTTTGGTATTTTCCGGCTCAGTGAAATAAGATTCATGATAATGAAACATGAAAACAAAAATTGACTTTTTCCTATTCTGTGTGGGCGTGTGTGGATAGAGAGGTCAAAATTCCCAAATGTTCATACCACTAAGAATTTCGATGGCATTGGTTGCTGCAACTGAACCATCTATGCAATCCTCAAGATAGAGATCTATGGGAATCCAAAGGGAAGAACGAGTTGCCCCATGACAGTGACCACCTGGAGATGCCATACACCCAGGAGCAATAACTGCACAAAATTCTACGTGTCTTCCAGATTTGCATGATCTGCCAAAGCCATCAAGTAGCAACTGCTGCAGAGTTTCTCGTAGTACTGATGAATTTTGCAATGTTGATGAATTCGTGGAGAGCAAGTGTAACCGCTGACTAAAAGATCCCCAGTGGGTCGGCCTAGCAGTTAGCACAGGAATTAGTAGAGAATCATATTTCATGTACTCGTGTACTTCATGATAGTGGATCACAAAAGGGAAGCATAAAGTACGGTATTACAAGATGCTAAAAACAATTTAAATTTATTAGCTAGCATTTCATGTAGAACCTTAACCTTGGAGAAACATTTAGCTGTATGTATCTAATGAAAACTGCTATAGAACACGCATTTAGCTTAAAACTAATTTTAGGTTAGTTGAAGGGTCATAGACAGTTTCAATTATGGTAAAGGAATAACAAAAGGACCATCCATATCAGGTATTTAATCACTAATAAATGATGCTTGAGGACGCATCTAGGGGTCTACATAAAAATCCAAGTAAAAAAATTTGGATTTGGGTTGACTAGTTTAATAAGTGGGTCGGGTTCTGGTTGACCGACAAACCTTATTTTAACCTGACAATAACCTGTTTAATTATTTTTTTTCTTAAATTCTATTGCATGTTGGTATGGTCTTCTTGCTTTTAATCAATCAATCCAAAAATTATAGTTAATAAGTTACAATTTTGTTTAATCAAAATAAGTTATCGGGTCGGATTCGGAGTAATTTGGGTGGCCGGAGGGTTGAGATGGGGTCAACCTTTTTAATTCATTTATTAAAAGGGTCTGATTCAGGTTGGCGGGGTTCATATCAGGTCAATTTTGGGTCAAACCTAAACCCGCATGTTAACCCATTTTGACAATCATAGGTACAGCTTTTTAATATCCCAAATGCAAGTACTTCTCAACACCGTATTTTAATAAAACTATACCAAAAAAACGTCCTTACCGCTTTGACTGATGAGGACATCCATAGGAGATTTTGACACACCTACCATCGGAGGGGTCGTCGAGCGACGGCCACAATTCATAGTCTCTATTTCTGATGTTTTATTTTTTTATTCATGTCATTTATATTTTATGTTTTCCACTTGTACCCCTGTGAGGAAGTTATTGCATATTGTAGCCCAAGGGCAATGTCGTCTTTATGGTTTTTATTTTTCAGATGGCCAATATAAAGGCTTAGTCATTGTATTTGGAGTTTAGTTTTGAGGAAATGAAAATTTGCTCTTCTGTTCTCTTTGTGAGGTCATCTCCTTATATCTCTTAGTGAGTTTTCGGAAGAGATAGATCTCTTTGTGAGTTCTATGTTTTTATTTCCAAGTTTTTTTTGTGAGGATTTGGGATTGGGAGCAATCGAGGTGAGTGAATCCGTGGCCATTCGAATTCTTATTAATTTTCCTTGTTCCTTGCCGCCGCCCCTCCCTGGATCGAAGCCGACGGCCCCTGGCAACCACCACCCGTAGGCCGTCCAACCCCACCCCGTGCCCCCATTTCCCCCCTTGAAGCCGCCGGCCTCTCCCCTGGATGAATTTCAAATTTGAAATTCAAACTTGTTCCAAGAGCCATTGAATACCTTCCTAAAATATCTCCATGATTTAAGGCTATCATATTAATTGGATTTCAATTTGAATTTGAAATTCAAATTAATCCTAGTTAATAGCCTTTTATTTGGAAACTTCCCTTTCTCATAAAATCTGAAATTAAAATTCAGATTTTATTAAAACCCTTGATTACTGACGTGGACCTCACTCACTAATTACAATTACTCTCTCCCTCTCTCTATGTGGCCAACCCCTCATTAGGCATAATCTCTCTCCTATTTCATCAATTGCTCCCCAATTAATCCCCATTAACCCCTCTTAAACCGCCGGCCCCCCCTAAGGAATTAATTTGAATTATCAAATTAATTTCCCTCCCATCTCATCAATTGGAATTCAAATTCAGATGTCTAATTAGTTCTCTCAATTCTCCACCTAGCCCAACCGTCCCCTCCCCTCTTCCTCACCACCCGAGACCCTTGCCCCTCCCGTCCCCCTTGACTTCACCTCTCCTAGGTGACATTTCTTCCACCTTACACCACCTCGACGCCACGATCTCTCATGATGCATGGCGGATCCTGAAATTGATAGTGGACTCGTATTCGACAACTACGGAGACATCCACATCACCCGTTCACCGTTCTTCGACGTCGGGTTTTGCTCCGACGATACTGTTGAAGACTATTTGAATCGCAACCTTCCCACTCTCGTTGACGTCATAGACGTTCAATTCCAGGACTACGATTGGACCATCAACGGCCATCCACTCGTTTCTCCACCTCCATCGCTGCCGCATCCCTCGCCATCACTACAGATCGTCTGCGCCGTCTACCTTGGAGTGATTTCGTTTCTTGTATGGTTCTTCTTCCTCCGACAACCCTAAACGTAGAGAGTGACTTTGAGCCTCAAGGTGAGACGATCGCTTTGTTAACCGTCGGATTCTAGTTGACTAATCATTTCATTACTTTTGTTTTTAAGTTGTTATTTTAAAGAACTTGCAAATTTAGTTGTGATGGATTGCCTAAGCATTGTTTCCTTCTAAGATCTTTCTTGAGTTTTCAATTTTGAGAAGCTTTAAAATTATTTTTATCATTGCTCCAACAAACTTTATTATCTATAAGAAAACAATTCCTGGTTTCACATCATTGACATTTTAAACATTGCAATTTCTACAGTTACATAACTAATTTTGCTAGTGCTACTAGAAAATATTCAAAAAGTTTGATTAAGGTAATGCCATCCTAATAACAGACTAACAAATAATTCATCTCTAACCAATTTTTCATGGAAAATTTTTTGTTGTGCATAAAGTTTTAATTACTATATACAGTCTCTGCACCAAATAGTTGATTTAAAAAACCAAAAACATTTGTAAATGAAATAGTAAAAATCCAGAAGAATGGTTAAGCAAGAAAACATGTCAATGCAAGTTATAAAAGAAATTTGTGGAGCATAATCAAATATCAAACCTCATACATGTTTTCGCGGGCCAATGAAAGAAGCTTCGAAATTTCTTTATGCTGAAAGAATTGTATGATCAATTCAGTAGCCTTCATGCTATTTATTTTTTGCAGCTTTTCACCATATCCATTCATTTGACAGTAGGGTTCTCCATCTATATCCATATCCTCTGCTCTAATGGGCCATCTAAACTTCTTCTCTGGTGTCAGTTCTAACAACCCTTCATCATCTAATGTTGCATCTAGTAACTGCCATACAATGTAAAAGATAAATTCAATCACCAGCAACCCTGGTTCAGATGCTTGCACGCCGAATTTTTCAGAAAGGTGAAGAGAATCCTCTATGGACAACATGATCCTGCATAAAAGGATAGGCTCACTTCTCACATTGCTTGAGGACATATTTTTATTTTCTACTGGCAAATGCTAACCAAATAAAGTAAAATACAAAAAAATTTATCATCGCTACATTTAACATGGAAACAAAAAACAAAAGTTGCTTCTAACACTAAAAGATAAAATAATATCGGAGTTTAACCACGATAATAGCAAACAGCCATGATTAGTTCTTAACAAAAAAGTGACAGTCTTGCTGAGAGAAAATGCCCCAAAAATGTAAGGAACCAACCAAACTATTTGATTGCTACCTATAAAATCAATGAAAATGTTTCAGCAAAAACATAAAGAATGAACGATCTTTAAAAATAAAATGACAGATTATATAGAATTTACCTTATATCCCTCTCAAAGTTTTATATCAAAGGAAATACATCAATCCCATCAAAAAAATATCAGATAGCTTAACAAAGAAATTATCTACGAGCTTTTAAATTATAAGCTACAAACAAATTTCACCAACATAAATTAACTTTTTCCTCAATCTCATCCTATATTCTAGATTTTTGTTGTTGTTTTGTTTCATTGACAAACACATACATTTATAAAGCATGCCATATCGTATTGTTGATTCATTAAACTTAATCCCAAGTCTTCATTATCTTCTAATATGGTACCATGGAGGAATCTCCCCTTCTAAACAAAAATACTTTATACAAGTAACAATACTTTCATCCATATATCATTCTCAAACAGTATAATAGACCCAAACACCTAAGTCTAGAGCAATGATAAAAACATTATCATACCAAATCTGTTGAAGGACAATACAACGATTATCATGGAAAACAACAGTTATGCGATCAACTAGCCTAATTTCTAAGTAGGCAATAGTGTAAATACATAAGCATGTGCCTATTATGTAATGGGATATTTAAATAAAACACCATATAGTTTGGCCTTTCGATGAACAGAAAATAACAGTTAATAAAATTTGCAAACAAGGACAATAGGTTGCCATATTTTATAAAGAATGAAAACTAACATTCCTTCTCCAAAATTTTCATGAAACATAGGTACTAAGACTAGAATATATCTTCTAACTCTGGTAGTACTGCCAGAATTTGTTATTCAACCCAGTATAATGTAATGTCAAGATTTTATAACAATCCCTACTGGTAGTACCAGCTTTATAAAGAATCCTAGCAGTACTGCTTAGACCAAGAAACCCTGGCATAAATTCAGGAATATTTTACTTTTTTTTGTCTGCAAAATAAATTAAATTATTATCCTTGTTTGCGAAGTTTTGAAGTTATTATTATTATTTTTTTAAAGGAGAGAGAGATCAAACAACAGGGAGTTCTACCGAAGCAAGCCTTATATAGCTTCTCACTGCATTCATCAAAGTATCTTCTACAGATCAGAAAATAATATAAATATAGATGAAAGACAACATGGAAAAAAGAAAAAAAAAAACTAGAATGGCAAAAAGATATTGGATAACTCATTGCCCACTACGGTTTCCTTCTACAGAATAATCATGTAGTCCATATAATATATCAAATAACAGAATATATTGCAAGTAAGATGCCTATCATGTAAAGCATACCATCCAGCAATAAAATACAACATCATAACTACATTTTATCCTCACTTTTTGAAATTCGATACTCGAACTTGAGATGCATAAGAAAATGCATGTCTCCACAAGATCTCCAAATAAAGCCTATATGCTGCTGGTCTAGAATGCCGAGTTGGGATTACCCTGTACAAATAAGAAAGAAAGCATATGAAACATGATATAAAACGGTTATATCAGAAACAATCAGTTTAGAATAGAAGATATCATGACTTGTCTCATACTGATTCGAGTACAAGAGGACAAATCAACAATGTCAGTCATTGTATGAACATTGCACACTTGCCAGTTAATACTGAATTATCCATTCTACTACAAGATGGTCCCTTTAAGAATGCACAAATTCAATAGTATTTCCAATTATATTAAGCCTCGCCTTAATAGTTATCAAAAAACATCAAAACGTAATTTTCTTGTAAAAATATAAAATCACCGAGGCATCACATGATTAACTTTGTAACTTTATACGCTCCTACTACAAAAATAATAAAATGTACACAGCTTTGCAACAAGGAAAAAAGAGTCTACCATTTTCAGTCCAGATCATCAAAGAAAAATCATGTGTACCAAACTCAACAAAGTACTCCTAGAACTAGAGGTGCCCTGTGGCGGCGGCATAACTTTACATTCCCAACCAATTTAAATATGACAATTGCATTCATTTCTTAACAGAAAAAGGCCAAAGGAATAACATAACAGGCGAGCATAATTATATTTAATAAATCATTTAGCAATCAAACAAAAGTTTGAATCCCTTGAACTTAGAGACATACTGATGTAGGACTACAATGTATGCAATAATTTTGAAAGAACTTGAACGATTTATTGATTAGAAAAAATAGTGATTAGAACTATTAGCAAATAAAACGACAAAATAAAACGCAAGAACGGTCACTTCCGTTTAGGCTAAGTTGCACGATGAAAGCTTTGAACCATCAAAATATGATGCAAGCAAAAATTTGGGAGAGGGCCCCAAATTTTTGCTAACAAACGCTTACAAACGACACTTAGAAAAGGACTTACAAACTTAAGAAATAAAGACTTAAACAAGACGACACCCTAAAATTGTTTCACTTAGAGACGAAAGATACATATGGAGTGGCACTTGCGGAGAGACGGAGAGATTAGAAGCCAAGAAGAAGGGTGGAAAGAGCCCGCAGGATTTCCGGAGGGGATGAGAAAGAAGAACGGACAAAGCTCGCAAGCTTTTCCAATAACCCGCAGGTTAGATTCCAAAAATCACATATCATTCTTCTTTTTAAAAAGCCCAAAACATCTACTATATATAGGCATAAGAGGAGAACTAAACAGCCATTAAAATATTAATTAAAAGCTGGAAATAGAAGGCCAAAAGGCACCTAAAAACTGCAGTAGAAACTCTTGGAATTCTTCCCAAAACAACCACTAAACAGTCCCAAAAACTGTCCAAAAATAGTCCCAATAACTGTTCAAATTCTGTCCCAAAATCTCTTCATATTCTCATATAAATGAGGTAATTGAAAGGCCATCAGTCACTATACTGAAATCCCAAACGTCTCAGCAAAGGCAAGCAAAAAGGCCACGGTTCCAAGGAGCAGATTCACGAAACCAGCAGGAATCGGAAAAGGGGGGACCACAGGAATTAATTCCTGAAGCCAATCCGTGGGAATTAATGCAAAGGCAGCCCAAGAGATAAACTGCAGCAATTCCACCAAGTGAAGAATATGAAAGAACAAGTTCCACTCACCATGTATAGCTCCATGTATAGCTCCCAAACATTAATTTCATAACTAAACATTAGCTCATAATAAGCTAATCTTTCACTAGACATTAATGAGCTAGGGAAGTCAAAATTCAAATATTAGGATTTGATTTGACCCCCCCCCCCTGCCTACATCAAAATAGCATAGGAAATCAACAACATACAAATATAGTAGCTTTCAACGAAAATCCCTAATCTAACAATAAAAATTAGAAACAAATGAAGAGCACTCAATCCCTACGTTTACTAAGCTCAGCAAAAATAGGCGAAGACGATCTTCATGACTAAAATCAAATCACAAGCGTGAGAATAAAGAAATACAAGATGATGAAGATTGGAAGACCTTTGTCAAGAATCGGATGTAATCCTCCACTGCACGGTACCAAGTTGTTCTTCAATAGCCTCAACCAAGGTGTCCAAGATGCGCTCTACATACTCTTCTATGGTGTGGTCGATGCGCGGGTTGACATCAAAGAAGGTCGAGTGCAATATGCAAACAAATCCTTGCTCGTCATAGGAGAGGCCGTAATCAAGCTCCGGATTGGCAATTCATGAATGCAAGATGACAGTCGCATCCGGAGATCACTAACAACCTTGAACTCCGTTAAAGAGAAAGAAGTTTCTCTTCAACTTGAGGTGGGGATGGTGAAGTATGGTCGGCCAAGGGGTGAGGTTTGGAAGAGGAGAAGCAAGTTAAGGGTGGAAGAATTAACTAAAAATATGAAATAAATTTCAAATTTCTAATTTGGAGGGATTTAGGAATTAAGTTTGAATTTAATTCCTAGAAGGGAAACGGGGTTAAAGTAGAGAGAGGGGATTGGAGAGAGAGAGAGAAGGATAAGAGAGAGAGGGCCAACGGTAAGAGGAGATGAGGGAGGCTTTAATGTATTTCCAAAAGGAGAGGTCCTTTGGAAATAAATCAAATAGTATGGGGATAGGAAAATTCGGCCAAAGAGGTAGTGGGGATTTGGAATTATTTCCTAGAGAGGGTGGAGGGATTAGGAAATAAATCAAGGGGGGGGGGGGGGGGGGGGGGGTTAAATTTCAAATAGATTGAATTTGAATTCCAAAATATGTCAATCCAAATTAGGCAATGGAAAGCAATGAGGAGAGGGGATCTAGGGCCGGCGGGTTGAATGGGCTCGGGTATGGGGCCAGCGGCTAGGTGGGAAGTATGTGGAGTTTGGTCGAGTAAAGGGAAAGGACTTGGGTGTGATGTTGGCCGGTGGTAGTGGGAGGAGAAGGAAGAGATAGGAAATAGAACCACGAACCCGACTTGTCTAGGTTGGTGGGTGATGTGCAATCCTCCCTCTCCTAGGGATTTCTCTCCGATTTCTCATGCTCTCACAAGAACTCATACAAGGGGAAGAATTATTTTAATCAATCATTCCTTAACCTTCAAAGAAGAATAATAGGGCTATAAATAGCCTCATATAAAGACTCACAAAATAAAATGACGATAATGACCCTAGGGCTTACATACGACCTCCCTTAATAAAAGGGAACAACGGAAAACTAATAAAGCAAATACAATATGATATCATAAATAAAAATACATAAAATAACTCAGAAATATAATGACTCAATCGTGGCCGTAGATCAACAACCACGTCTCTGATAGACTCTCCACGATCTGATGTTCCCATCACATACACTATGCAAAAGGTACATCTTAATGTAAATAATCCTAATGAAAGCACAAATATGCCTATAAAAAGGCAAAAGAAAAAAGTAATAAAAATGTGAAATAAAAGAGAATATCCCTCATAATACAAATATATTATATTAATAAATATTATAAATTCCAAATAAATATTAAGCATATATGATAGTATTAGTAAAGTAATAAAATAATTATAATAGCTCTAACAACTTCCCACAAACTAGCAATGCTACAACAAGGAGCATCAAAATTGATACATATCAAGCTAATGATCAAGGAAGTCGTATTCAAATTATCGTTGGAGATCCAACACATGCATAAAGTCATGAAGGCGGTGAAGGTGTTAGTGGGCTGCTTACCCAACTTTGGGACCACGAGGACCTAAAGAGGCCCGTTAATAAAAGCCTAGTTGGACCATCAAGTGTTAACTCCTTCAAATGATTAATTAGTTACTTTAATAGAGCTATTTTAACTCCTGTATTATTCTGTATTTTGAAAGTTTAGAGGGGTTTTGTGCAAACTATATCAAACCTGTCTATTTAAAGGCCATTATAATAAGAAAGGGGGCATAATTTGGTTGATTAATTAAGTGAATTGGTTTCTTAATTGTTGCTGCCCTTTGGACCCCTCTTGGAGTCTCCAAGACCCCCCCCCCCCCCCACCCCCCCAGTCCCCCCCCCCCCCCCCCCCCCCCCCCCCCCCTTCCTCCAAGTGTCAGACGAAACCTTCTCCTCTCAGCCGCAGGTCTGTCTTGGAGAATCAAAGATCCACGACCTTCCAGCTCTCCAATCGTCCAGACCAAGCACTGTTCCTTCTCTTCCTTTCCCTTGTCATTGTCCGTAGCTAACTGCCAGGTTCGGCCAGCAAACCTCCCTACCCATTTCTACTGCAAGAACAGTAGCCTAGGCTTTCAAGAACTGGGTTTTCTTCCCTCCATCCTGTCAAGTTTGCTGCCTCCTAGTTGTCCAGCCTCCAATTCAATAGCATGGCCTTCAAGAACCAAGTCTTCTTCCCTCCATCCCGCCAAGATTGCTGCCTCCCAGCTATTCATCCTATGGTTCCCTGCTACCCACGATTGACTGCTCGCATAACTAAAGGTCACTGGTTCTTTAACCTTCAAGATCCCTTTAGATTTTAGACTTCATTTAAAATACAATATTCCAAAACTCTCTCAACTCTCAATTCTGTAAAAACCACCACCAAAAACCTCCAGTTCCCAAGTAATCTGCATCGATCCATGGAAATTTAGTCCATGAGTTTTCTTAATTAAAGCCATATTCTCTATTTGCCCTAAACTTCTGGTAAGATCGTATCAGAAATTTTATATAATGTAAGTAGAATAGAGAGATCTATGCCAAGTGTTGTAATTTTCAAAATTGATGAAGGGGTGTTCTCTAGAAAACCAAGAACAACTAAGAGATTGACGATGGACCAACCCTTGTCGAGATCAAAGGTGATGAAACTATTGCGAGATACAAGATCCTCTAGGAATATTCATAGGATCCTTAAGAGATCTTCACAAGATCTTTAAAGGATCTTCACGAGATCTAAAAAAAATCCTCATGTGCTCTTCAAGATAGGAGGCGAAGGCGAAAAAGTTAGCGAAGCTACAAATATCCAAGTTAGAGAGAGAATTAGGAATGTGGGGGCCGACTTGCAAGTTGAATTGTAGTAAGGCGAGTGAGGCAGGAGCAAATGTGATGAGGTCATCGATAGGAGATTTCGGCGCGCTTATCAGAGACGACCACGGAGATCGACGGCCGAGATTGCTAGCCTTTATTTTTGATCTCATTTGTATTTTCAGTTTTCATTTTATGATTGTATTTTCGTAGTTTCCCATTTTACCCCTGAGGGTAATAGTTGCTTGTGTAGCCCCAAGGGGCATTTTAGACTTTGCGCATTATTTTTCTGTTGGGCCTATTTCTATGGCCATTGTATCTTGTATTGGAATTATTGAAATATTGAATGAAAAGTTTTCTCTTGTGATCTCTTTGTGAGTTCCAACCATGATCTCTTAGTGAGTTCATTTTAGATCTCTTAGTGAGTTCTACCCGAGTTTCATGCGATCGTCGTATTCTCTAGCCAATCTACTACAAGCCAAGATTCAATCGGTGAAGGAGTTAAATTCGTGTAAGCCCCTTCTCCCCTTGGAATTTGTTTTCTCTCCTAACCCAACCACCGGCCACTCACATCCCGCCGGCTCCCCACCTTGCCGCCGGGCCAGCTTTTCCCCCCACCACCACCTCTTCCCAGTGGCGGAGCCAGAAATTTTTTCCAGGGGGGGCCTAATGAAAGCCGTGCTCGAGGTCGTGATCGTGAGTCGCGAAAGAGGAGTAAAAAGAAAAATAAACTATTGATGCTTTTCATGTGTCCAAAAAATAATGTTGGTGGATTCTTTGGATTAATAAATAAATTTAAAAGTAAGAATTACAAAAATTATAATAGGTTTTCTCGTTGGCGAATTTGTTGCTCTATTAACAATGGCGCAGCCATAAATTTTTTTCAGGGGGGCCTAACGAAAGCCGTGCCTGAGGTCGTGACCGTGAGTCGCGAAAGAGGAGTAAAAGGAAAAACAAACTATTGATGATTTTCATGTGTCCAAAAAATAATGTTGGTGGCTTCTTTGAATTAATAAATAAGTTTAAAGGTAAGAATTACAAAAATTATAATAGGTTTTCTCGTTGGCGAATTTGTTGCTCTATTAAGCCCATTTAATAATTCAATAATTCTGTGGTAATTTAATATTTAATAATTATTATTAGATAATGAATAATGAATTAAGTATAAAAGTTTTAATAAAATCATATTAAAAAAGTTAAATATTTTAAATAAAAATTAATTAAATAACACTGCAACTCAATTCAAAATTTCTTTTCAAAGTCATTTCTCCTCTCTCTCTCTCTCTCTCTCTCTCTCTCTCTCTCTCTCTCAATACTTTACCCCATTACTCTCTCTCTCTGGCTAAAGCATTCCATGTCCAAGTAAAAGGTGGGCTTCAAATGTAAAAAACCATTTCCCAAAAAAAAAGGAAAAAGCCTGTAATAAACCAAATGAAAGCTTATAGGTTCTAAGCATTTTTTTTTTTTTAGGGGGGGCACGTGCCCCCCCTTGCCCCCCCCCCTCCCTCCGCCCATGCCTCTTCCCACCGGCCCTAGTCAAGCCCCAATGAAATTTGATTTTCAAATTTCAAAATTTTCTAAAATAGGAAATTCTATTTTTGGAAAGTTTTGAATAAGTTCAAATAAAAATAAATTTTTTTTCATTGGACTTATTATAAAACTATCCTAGTCATCAAATCCTATTTAGAATCCTCCCCCTCTCTCTCCCTATGGCTCTCTCTCTCTAGCATTGCCGCCGGCCTCCCCTATTGGAAACCCCTTGATTACTCAATTATTTCCCCCTCTTAATTCTAATTTAAAATTCAAATTAGAATTTATTTCTCCTCCTTTTTTCCTTCTAAAACTGAAACAAATTTCAGTTTTTCCTTCTCCTCCTCTTCCCCTCTACCGCCGGCCCCTTTTTCTCTCCCCTAATTGATAATTTCAATTAATGTCATCATTGCATTAATTGAAATTTTCAAATCCCAAATATTTCCCTCCTAATTTCACTAAAACTGAGATCAAAATTCAGTTTCCTCTCATACAACCCGCCCCTCTCCTTTGCCCTACCGCCGGCTCTCCTCCCTCTTGCCAAACCGCCGGCTCACCCCTCCTCCTTGGGGAGATTTTGCTTGCGGCGACTATCCGGATCCAATCCTAGGATGCATGGACGAGCACGAGTGGAATTACGGCTTTGAGTACGACGACAACGGAAGGGTCGACATCCTCCGTTCCCAATTCTTCGACGTCGGATTTGATTTCGACGATACCGTCGAAGATTATCTAGCCCGCATCGTGCCGACGCTCATAGAATCAATTGACGAACACTTTTCCGTCTATACTTGGCTTATCGAAGGTCGATCTACCGTGCCTCCTCCACCTCCGAGATCTTCTTCCATGGCGACGTTCGTTGGCGCTTCCATCTTAGTGGCAACCTCCTTGCTCGCTTGGACAATCTTCCGCCGCTCAACTTAGTCTTCGTAGGAAGAGAGTGCTAACGGTCCCAAAGTGTGAACAACTTGGTATTAATCTTGGGAATCTTATTTACTAGCTTTGGTTTTACGTTTTCTTTTGCAATTGCTTAAAAGATTTGGCTCTCTTATTGTCGTTTCTTTGCCTAGCATCTTGAACACCGTGACTTACTTATAATTGACTTAACTTTGATGCAAGATTGAGTAATTTGTAAAGCTGAAATTTAATTTTCTTCAACAATCATTGTGTAACTCACTTTGCATCACATCAAAATGTATCATGAGCAACAAGTGAAATCCTAAGCAAGCACATAAAATGAGTGAATCATAGTGAGGCATGGGTGGGTGAAGAGGTCCATGCAACAAGCGAAGCACAGGCGCGGGAATTGCGAAGCAGTTAATTCTAGGCATGCGAATCACGAGCAACTAAATCCACATGAGACATAGTATTAAGAGGAGCTTTTTATAATTAATTAATTTTTTGAAGATATGCTGTCTTTGGTTTTCCTTCTTAGAGGTAATTTAGTAATTAATGGGTCTAAGTGTTATTTAGGATAACTTGCCCATAAATATGCCTTTCTTTAAAGACTAAAGAGGGTTATTTTAGAGTTAAATTTCAAATTGTCTTGACAATTAAGAAGGCATAAAGGGGCTCAAACATCATGTCAAAAATTATGAAAAAAAACTACATCTTTATTTGAATGGTCCTAATGCTAATTGAAACATGCCTATGCAAAATTAAAGAAAAGAGAAATAAAGAAAGTACAATAAAGGATAATATCCTTCAAAACAAAGATATATTACAATAATTAATACTATAAATTCCTAATAAATATTAAGCATATATGATAATATGAATATGGTAACAAAAAATTTCTAATAAAGCTAACACTCATCAAGAGCAAAAAATAAAATAGAATAATACATAAATTAGACCATCACAAAGCAAGCTTCAACTTGTGGAGAAGGGTTGGAGGCATCAATTGCACAGTCAACTTCCTACTAGTCAAGATATACAACTGGAAGCAGACCCTCTAAGACCATACCAAGATCCAAAGCAGATACTCATTTTTCACCAATAATTTCAGTCAATATGCCATCCAATACTTTCTAACCCAAACCTCTCTGCCCCCTGGCACCATATAGCCGGGAGTGCAAAAAACGATGAATCTCTAAGCAAGGGGCAAATCTTTCTCATGTAACCTAATCTTCTAACCAGAACATATAAGCTGCTCCGAGGAAATAAAATTTCCACAAACAAAGACGAAATTCCACCGAATGACTGACTCGATTGCTTTACCATTCGATGAAATATAATCTCAAATTCATAGAGAGAGAAAGAGTGAGGAGAGAGACCTAGAGGAGAGGAAGGCGAGGAGGACCATAGGAGGGACGAGACCGGCTGAGAGTGCCTTCTCGATGTACTTCCAGGCGAAAGGGACGTCGTTGGCCCAGCACAAGTGGGAGACCAGCACTTGGGCGAGCTCCGGCGACGGCGACGCCACACCTGCCGACGCCAGAGCCGCCGAGAGCTGCACTGCCCAATCCACCGCATCCGTTCCCTTTTCTTGCGCAGCCTTCGTGTACTCCATCACCCCCGACCATTGCACCGCCATCTCGTCCCGCATTATCTCCGTCGGCGCCGTTCGCATGGCGTCAACGCATCCCCAAAAAAATCCCCAACCGCTTCTACTGGCTTAGGATGTTTGGTGTGAACGAAGACGGAAACGATTCGGAGTTCTTTTGTCGTCTTATTATATCATGATAGGAGCGTAGCTCAGAGTGACAGCGATTGGCGGTGCGTTAGGTGAAGCAAAAGCAGTAAAGCACTTATTTTTTCTATTATCTAATTTTTGTGGTCATGTAATTTGAGATTTTTTTTTTTTATGTGATCTAAAAAGTTATTTCTCAAATTAAAAAAATTTGATTAAAAATGAATATAAAATAACTCTTTTGTTAACTAAAAATATATTAGTGTTAAGGCTTCCAAAAAAAGTTTACACCATAAAAATATAATTTAAGAAATAATAATGATGAGCGATTAGTCTTTAAATGTCAGCATATATATATCATTATAATTGTAAATCAAGTAACATCCCTTCAATTATATCAGCATTCAGAACCTAGTTCTTAGGGTCACATTCCTAAAGTCGTACAATTCTTCATGAAACCTATTATAAAGTACATTTATAACAATTATTTGAGTTTTTTTTTTTTTTTTTTTTTTTTTTTTTGCTTTTTGAGAACATTTGCCACCTATATAATATATCTTTATGAAAATTTATTCACTTAAGAGCAAGTGTTCACTCATCAATCCATAAAATATAAAATAAAGCAATTAAGAAAATAATTCAAGCTAAAAATAACTACCACATCATTACATATGCAAAAGGTAAAAGAAAGAAAATAAAAAATGTTATGATATCCTATGATGCGAATGAAAATGTGTCATATCCAACATTTAAGTGTGTGCAAAAATTAGTGTACCTAACTACTCCAAATTAGATGAGAGGTTTAAGTTGCAAAATCAAGTTATTATTATTTAATTTATTAGGCCTCAAATTTTTTTTAGTGCTTAGTTATTTAGGATGAATTAATTAATATTTAGTTTTAGGGTTATAATTATGATTATTAAGTTATAAAGGGTCCAAAGATATGGACCCTAACCTATGCTAAGGTTATAAAGAAAAGAGGGTCATATGACTCATCCTCAATCCTACACCTAATCAAGGCTTAAATAATTATGTGGTGAAAATGTCGGTTAATCCTTTCTTGGTCATCTAAGAGTAAGGGTAAGGCCAATAAGTGACATACTAAGGTGATCCTAGTGCCCGCCATAAAAAGAAGAAAATATCATAAACTTCATATGTCTAAGGTAGATTTATTTTTAGAGGTTGACATGAGAATAGAAAACTCAATATATATATATATATATATATATATATATATATATATATATATATATATATATATATATATATATATATATATATATATATATATATATATATATATATATATATATATATATATATATATATATATATATATATAAAGGTTGTACCTGACCTAAGATTTAACACTTAGGTGGTTAAGGAATTCGATGCCATTCTTAATGAAAGTTTTAAATTTCTATGAGATATAGATATTTAGATATTTTCCTCTTGACTCAAGAGGTATGTGGTGTTGTATAGTGGGCATGAGGATGAAATCTCCTTATGACACGTAGCCCCAGAGCTCAATGTAGCCCAGCCTATATATCTTTCACATATTAGGGGGAAAATATGTAAAGATGAACATAAATCTGATATGGGTCATGGCACTATGGTTGCTCTTCCAACGAGTTCATTTGCTTGCTTAAAGTCAAAGGATTTTTAGTTAGAAGTTTGGTTTTATTGTCTTAGTATTTTACTTAAGTGCTGAAGAATTCATAAAAGATGATTTCATACTTTTATTTCGGTTTGGTTTTACCTTAATTATCATAGACATTTGCTCATGATTAAGTTAAGGGTTCATAAGATTTTATTTTGTATTTTTATGATTTTTAGTTGATTAGTTATGATTTTTTAGAGTTGTAGTTTTGTTAAGGGATTTTTGTGATTTTATAGGTTTACGTGAATTTGTTTAGAGGTTTTATGATTTTTATTGAATTTTACCGTCAATTAATTCATGGTGTTGTCATAGTGGGCATGAGGATTAAACATTCTTAGGACACATAGCTCCGCAGTTCAAGATAGTAAAGTCTATAAACTTCATTGACGGGTTGTGTTGTTTTAAAAATTTATATACTTGTTACATTTTATTAGTTATTTTAATCATTAGAATTTTTGTGAGTTTAATATGCATTCTTATTCTTCAAATTGAATATGATGTAGGCTATAAAGTTTAGTTTGTGGGTGACTTGTTACTGATTATTTAAGTTAAGTGACGATTGTCCTTGTTAAACAAAGGACATGAGATTTATTTCACACTCATTGGGGCTAACTTAATAATCTCGTAAGCTCGGGTTACTAGATAATCATCTTATTGTTAATAAATTCTATGTTTGTTACATAATGAAATATTTAATTTATGATTATTCTCTTTTGTTGATTTATTATAAATTTTAAGATTGGTTATAAATTCATTAGATATATTTTATCTGTTGATTTCATAGCTTTTAAGGATTCTTTATGTTGTTAGTTGGAGCAAATGAACTTAATAAATATAGATTCTATATAAAGTTCCACCAATAAAGCTGAACACATTACCTACAAGAAGATTCATAACACAACACTTATATACATATCTACTATACATGTTAGAGCTTGTATTTTACTTCATTTTGCATTTTTTCTTAACATATTTATGGAAATAACACTAAAGGAAAAAAAATGCTACATATGTAATTTTTAGAGTTATTTATATATTTAAAATTCTCAAAGAAAATCATCATAATGGTGCCCACTTCGTGTGAAAAAATAATGATGCAAATGGCACAATTGATGGGCCTACACTACATGCATATGTGACAACGAAGTCTTTAAGGTTCACAGAGGGGGCAAGTCCTAGCCAACAATGACAAGACTTCATAGGTGCACTAACTTAAGGCCAATTGACTAAACATCCTATCATATAACATAGGGGTGGAAAAGTAAAAAGCTGTCATGTGTGTGCTAATATGTTGTCGTTCGACATAAAATGAGGAAGTATTAACAAGTTGCATAAATTATACCTGATTGTGGTGTGCTGGGGCATATCTGCAGACCCCCGATAAAACGTAAGAGCTTTCTCATAAGACCCCAAACAAATGACCCACCAACCATCAACCATGCAAGACATAAGTACCTCATAAACAAAGGTAAACACACAAAAAAAAAAAAAAAAAGGAATGAGAGTAGATATTATTCAAAGGAAAAGTAAGTAAATAAAAATCTAATTAATAATCAATTCAACATTTACACTTATCAAACATATGCATGTCATCATTAAAATGTAAAGCAATGTGAATGTTGGATTAATGCAAAGAGAGGCTATACATGAATTATTTGAGAGTCAGAATTGGTTGAACAATATAGTCTCCAAGTGTTACAATTTATTTGTTGGACCAGTTAAGGGTTCTTTAGAGCACAAGATAGTCTTTTAAATGTCTATCTCTTATTTCAATTTCAATAAGTATATCATGAGTTATGGATAAAAAAATATGCTTATTTGATTTTAATAAACTTCAATCTTAAAACTTTTAATATGTTGTAGTATATACCATTCTAAGCATTTTAATAGTAAGAAACCAAAATTAGTGGTTAGTCTTCTCTATACAAATTTTTGTGCATATTAGATAATGTGACATTTCTAGTAGTGGTAACAAAAGCTTTAAAATAATGTTCTGAATGTCATCTTGAAATGATATTTTAAAAAGGCAGTTAAGCAAATAGGCATTTTACACCCATGTTAATACCAAAATGTTGTATACCTGATAATTCTTGCATCATAGTCTTCATGTCTAATGCTATAATTCTATGTTGAAATGTTCAAATTGTAAGTTCATAGCATACATATGGAAGAGATTATGATAAAGGAAAATGTAAAAAGTGCACTATCTACGATGCTACAAGAGCCCTACATATTCTAATATGGCCTCATCCACCTCGTGTGGATGTAAGAGAGATTTTAACCCCACTTATTGTATGTTAGCTTGGGAAATTTTCTATTTTGCTTTATTTGGCCACACTTGTTGTATATGGGTGTGAGAGGTTTAAAAGGAGTTATAAGTGGAATTGGAGTCATAAGCACACATCGAAATATGTATAGTACATTCATGCATTACATATTCTGATAATTTAATGAGTTGAATATATTTGATATTTTGAACATATTCTAATGAATTCCAAAATTTGTATGCATATACTGATGAATTAAGTACAAGTGCATGTGATAATTTGATAATGAGAATGCTCTATTTTTTTCTAACACCTCTATAAAGTTTGTTGTGAAAAAGTATGAATGATAGCTTTGGAAATGACTATATTTTGATAACCATATAAAAGCACTCCTATGAAAGGTATGAAGATAAATATTATATATATAATTAAATAGCAATTTTTTTAATATGTATTTTGAAGCATTGATATGTTGACATTCATATGGAGTTATTTTATATTAATTATTTAGTTACAACCATATGTATAACTCAATATATGAATAATTGATTATTTATAATAAAATGGATATTTATACATGTAACGTGATTGCAAAAGAAGTCGATTGAGCTATTGGCGCTCATTTTGTGATATTTCTCTAATATTTTAGGAAAATGAGTTAATAAGGGCAAGTTCGTCAGGAGCAAGATTTTAAGTGGTTTGATAATTCAGTTATTTATTTTGATGTATAGTCACCATGTGAACTAGATTATTTTGTATATGCTTTTGAGAAATGAAGTTGATGATACTACATGTTGTTAATGTTGTTTTGAATTAATTAGTCGGCTCTGATTTATTTTATATTGAGATTGAGAAAAAATATTTTTAGAAATTTAATTCTTCCATGAGAACCCAAGGTGTGATAGGAAGACAAAGGTAGGGGGGCTTGGAAGAGGCAGAAAATTAGGGGGAACGGAAAAAAAAATCCGAACGGAGGGATCAGGTAAACAAAATTATTGATGTTTAAAAATTTTAGACATGTTACATAGTTTTGGTTCTTAGAGTATACATTTATGATTGAAGAGAGGAATGTTGAGTTATTCATCATCATCAAACCTATATTAAAGAAAAAGATCTAATAATAATTATATTGGTTAGTTGTGAAGGGAATTTGGATCATTCTGCTATCCCTTCCTTGCTTCCAGTTGTACCTAATATCAATAGGGTGGAGAATGCTGATGATGCTAATGATAGAACTTTGAAGTTGAGTCCCATTGGTGTTGTAGTTGGGAGTTGCTGAATGTTTAGGGGATAATGTTGTTCAACTGAATTCTGCTTTAGCCTTTGGTGATTCTATTCTTGTTGAGAAGTAACATGCTCCTTTGTTTCCACCTAAGAATGCTATTTGTGTTGGTGAGGATAGAAATTTGATCGAAAATAATTATGGTATGAACATTATAACTAATCATTATTGTGCGAATGTTGTGGCAGATTCGGGTGATATGTTTGTTATTGTGGGCTCTGGGGATGGTGTACCTACTGGTGGGGATATGTTAGATTGTATTTTGCCATGT
Organism: Dendrobium huoshanense; assembly: GCA_016618105.1. NCBI lineage: Eukaryota > Viridiplantae > Streptophyta > Magnoliopsida > Asparagales > Orchidaceae > Dendrobium > Dendrobium huoshanense. The sequence continues at coordinate 85,098,283 of CM028358.1, forward strand.
TTGCCAATCCATGAGTTGGTTGTTTGTGTTGGTTCTGTTCCTTTGGGGCCTGTGGTATGGGATGTTGAAAGTTCGTCTGTTAATTTGACTTCGATTTTACCTATTAATGTTAAGTCAGACTTGTCTCCTATTGTGAATGTCTTGAAGGGAAATGCATAGTATGTTTATATTCCTATTTCAGTTATGTCTAACGCAGATTTGAAAGCCCGTATGGCACAGTCTTTGAATAACTCTATTTTGGATCAATCTGATTGGCTGGATATGGATGAGTCCCTTTCCACGCCTTGTGATGGGGACGATGATGATTTTGGTGACCATGTAAATGATGATATGTATAGTTTCATGATGGGATGTGTTGTTGATCAAGTAGTACTAAATAGCGGTGGAAAAAGACGTATAAGTAAATCTAAGAAGAAATATTCTTTGGGTTACCCTCTCGATTTCGATGTCGTGGGCTTTACCGACGATTTGGACAATGATTAGGCGGCTCCCTCTTATCACTTTTTTTTGCCCGGGCTTGTTGGCAACCTTGGTGGTAAGCCATTCTGCTTGGTGGTTAGCTATGTAGGTTCAAGACTAATGATGTGCTTATGAGTGGCTGTTACCAATGGATGATTCGTGTCTGGCTACGGGGTGGTTGCAGGGGGTTGCCATTTCTCGAGTCCGCTGTTGGCTCCTTTTCATGCATCTTTGATTGTCTACTTTTTTGAGTTTGCTTTCATTTCCCATTATCTGATGTATTTTGGCTTCGGCTATTTTTTTATCTTTGTTGTAGTTCCCTTATCTTTTTTGGAATAAAATTTGGTTTGAAAAAAAAATACAATTATATTGCTTATTAGGTTTCGCATTCACATTAGAGTATCATTTATTCAAAATAATTTAATTTAATTTTTTTAGTAATTCAAATATGTATGATAAAAACATCAAGAAAACACATTAATTGTACTGATAGAAAAAACTAATGCGAAAGAATTATGAATGATAGATTATTAATCTTATGTAACATGAATAGAGCTTGTCCATAAATATTTGATAAATAGAACGCATGTATATCTATTATTCATATTTTATACTATACATTAGTCATGTATGGCTAATGATGATCATAAGAAGATTTTTCTTGTCTTATACTCTTATGATTATTAATTTTTTTAATATTTAAGTTATTTATACTTAAAAAGTACATAATTTCAACTTTAAAATTAAATTTAATAATAAAAATTTTCCTTAATTATCTAACACAACATAAGAAAATAGTATCTTATACACTTTTTTTATATATTTTTTCATTTAAATCATTCTAATGTTGACAACCATTTACAAAGATGTTGTTGAACCTCTCATCTAAAAATGTGTATAAATTATCAAAAAGAAGTTTTAGTTTTTTTTCCTACAATTAAAAATACTTTTTTTCATGATAGTCATATTTATTAATGAATTTAAAAGTACAAATGTCAATGTCACCAATAATGCAATGAAATATTTATTGTAAAAATTTTCAAAAAAAAAAAAAAAAAAATCCCTTGAACCACAATACCAATGGGGGCCACTTAACACTTCCATTTTGCCTAGTTCCTTTGGTTCAATCCTACCATCATAGTCTGTGGGGCCCACCCTCATCTCCACCATAGACTGATAAATTTATTGCCCAACTTATCAGGCAAGAAAGCAACATCACATTTTCATATTTTTCTTACTAACTTATAGTCTACTACTCAAACCATTCCAATACAATTGGTCTTATGGCCCCCACCACCATGTGGGAAATATTCTTTGGCCTAGGATCATACTCTAATATTGACGTCGGACTGTTCACCTATGCCAAATAAATTTGCCACGGGATTTGTCGAAGAAGGACGCGAAAGAGAGAAAAGCACGCCAAAGATGATTACCTTCGCAGAAAGCGCAAAAGAAGAAGAAATGTCATTAGATTGGAGAAGAATGACTGCATTTTGAAGTTTTTACTGTATTTTGAAGTGGAAAATAGATTTTTCGGTTGGAGTGGAAATTTGAAGTCCTCTTGATTTGATTATCTTAGTGTTGAATACTTTATTTGGATTAATTAAAGGGATTGAGTTTAATTAGATCATAAGAGAGCACCAATCATAAGCTCATCATTATATTATATATTATTATATCAAAAATTTCAACAATGAATCAAATAAAATCATATTTTTTTATTGAAAGTCCAAAGAGAAAGAGTTATTGCTTTTTTGGAAACCCTTTATTTTGTTTTTGCCTTATTTAAATATTTATTTAGAGTGATATTTATTCATTTTTAAATGTTAAAAATAAAATAAAATATTTTTTTTAAAACAATTAAAATAAATTTAATAGGTTTTGAATGTTTTTAAAAATAGTATCACCATCATTCACCTACTATTGCTCCTAACTTGCTAGTGACCGCCAACATAACATTATCAATCAACTTTTTAGATATATTTTATTAGAAATCAAAATATAAATAAAATGAATAAATAAACAAATAAAAGTGATCAAAAATAACTCTTTGATTCCTTTATCTTCATTGATGAATGGAAATTATGCATGAGAACTTTCCCATAGAAAATAAAAGTATCAAATTAGGTTCATTAAGCGACATTTTTCGTGCATTCAAGCCATTTTTTTTAATGAATTGAGTTTTATTTTTTATTCCTTTATCTCATTTATTTTGAGTTATTAAGTTTAGATACTAAATACTTTTTTTCTGTTTTAGAATTTGTTTTTAAGATTGACACATGTAAAACAATAAGTCAATTTTAATCCATTTTCTATAAAAAGATTCTATACAAGTTGTTTTCTTTTGAGGGGGGATATTAGAGACTAGGAAGTCCAGCATAAATCTTGGTGTTGACATTAGGAGTCATAGTTTGTGACGACGATGTGCATCAATTTATAGCTGATGATGCATGTCGTTATTGATGGTGATGAAGTCAAGGGTGTCGTCCTTTATGGCAATGATGTACTTTGACCGTATAGGTGATTCTTTGGGTTGACGTTGTTGGCAACATCACGTGATGTAGTTAATGAGCATCATTGTAGTTAGGTGATAGTTGTCGAAGGACTAAGATTAAGTGATGATGGTTGGAGAACCATAGTTGGGCGATAGTGGCCAAGAGATAGTGGAGGATCATAGTTGGGAGATAATATTCAACTGACTGTAGTCGAATGATGGTGGTTGGAGGACCCTAGTTTGGGGATGGTGTTTAGAAGATCATACTTGTGCAGTAATGGTCGAAGGACTTAGCTAGGCGATGATGGTTAGGGGATAGTAGTAGAGCAATGCTAGTTAGGGGATTGTAGCAAGACGATGGTGGTTATAAGAACATAGTCGAGCGATGGTGATCCTAGGGTTATAGTTTAATGGTCATAGTTGAGCAATGTGGTTGAAGGATAGTAATTGGATGATAATTGTTGGAGGACTATGATCGAGCTATTATGATCGGCATGCTATAGTTAGGTGGTGCTGGTCGAAAGACCATAGAAGAGCAATAGTGGTTGGAAGACTATAATTGTGAGACATTAGTCAAATGATTGTAGTCGAACGATCATGGTCGAAGGGTCGTGATTAAAAGATGTTAGTTAAATGGTTGTAGTCAGGGGACCATGGTAGGAGAACTATAGATGGGTGGTTGTGGATGAAGGATAATAGTCGGGTGATAGTGGTCAGAAGACTATAGTCGGGCGATAATGGAAGTTCAAAGCTAAGCGATGATTATTGGAGGATTATAGTTGGGGCGACGGTGGTCAAATGATCATAATCAGGCGACAATGGTCATAAACCAATGTCAAGTAATGGCAATTGGGAGATCATATTCGAACAATGATAGTCAAAGGACTATAGTCAAGCGACAATAATATGGTTGGGCATAAATGGTTGAACAATAATAGTGACAATGAATCAATGACTATGTCCAGGCAATGGCTTGATGGAGCTTTAAGATTTTTCAGGCCTTTGAGGTCTCTTGAATCTTATTCCAAGTTTCCCTTCATGTAGAAAGTGTGATCTATTTATAATTTTTTATAGTGTCATGTTCCTTAAAATCTAGTCCAAAAGCACATAAGGATTCTCTTGATCATAGATCATTCTTTGGGCATTTGAGCATCTTAATTATATCAAAATTAAGCAATGTTAAGCTTGTTGGATTTGTCTTGCCATAACACTCAATTTGACTATATGCATGCTAGGTTTGGAGATAACTTGGACCCCAATTAATGCCTAAAAGTTTCCAATATTATTTCAAGTGCTTGAAGTGGGCTCGTTCAGACTTGAATCAAATCTAAACCCATCTCTTAAAGATACTCAATTTAATTATAAATTTATTGAAATCAGAGTTCACAATATTAATTTAAGTCCTCCCAACACCTGACTTTTGGCCATTTATTTATAGAAGTGAGTCAATGTTAACGGTATAAGATAAAATTGCATTAATGGACGTGATGTAATATATAGGTTGTGTAATAAACGGTATTTAGCTGATAGTTAGTTGTCCACCAGACAAAAAAGCTTCACACAGACCTTGCAATATGCTCATGAAAAATCTGAAAAGAAAATCTTCAAAAACAAAACCCAGATTATAATCAAACTAACCATCATTAAGAAGTAAACAACACCATAATCTCTTACTATTATACACAGGAACCACACACATCAACATTCATGTACTAATTTGTTTCACATCACACCTCCAACTACTGTTAGCCAGCTTCTATTGAAACTGACTTATCACCAACCTTCACATTATTCTGCAACTACCACTAGTATTCTCATCACTAAAATAACTAGCGTAAGCATTTGAAGCTGGCATAGGATACCCATAAGCCGTGGGATATCCATTCATCGTCATCCTTTGTTGCTGCATCATCTCTGTCATATACTGTTGCTGGTAAGGATTTACAGGTCCTCCGGCCACCGGAGTGGCCATTGGAGCGGCACCAGCTGCCATTCCTCTGTTGTAATACCCAGCAGGCACTGCTCCAGCGGCCATCGGAATGCCCACAAGGCCACTGCTGTTCTTGCCACCGTTGCCTTGCTTTTGACCGTTGTTATTGCCATCACTGTTGTTGTTGCCTTTGTTACTTCCATTCTTAGCTTCATGGGGGGTCCCTCCACCGCCATTTGTATTCCCAGTATTGCCTTTACTATGTACGTCTCCATCAAAACCTTTTTTAGCTATCACAATCCCTTTAGTTGTAGAATTCATGGCTTTCAAATCACTTTTGTAGTCATCAATTTCATCAACAGAAACATCTGTTTCATCAAAATAGTCGTCTTCATCATCAAAACTATCATCAGATTCGTTTCCAGTACCGTCAAAACCTTGATTAGGAGCAGAAAATTTAACGGATTTCTCGTCTTTTGTGAATGGAAGCTTCATCTTCATCAGCTCCTCCTGCAGAATCTTCATTTTCTGGTCTTTTACTTCTGAGTTATTGAAGGAGTTCTTCTGTCCTTTGGCTGCATCCATAGGCAGCTTAGGAAGATGATGATGTGATTCAATATTACTGTTCTTTTTGGCAGCCCAGATCTCAGCATGTTTCCCTGACTTGCTGAGTTTTTTAATAAGGGTGGAAGGATCAACATTTCCTGTAACGGTTACCTTCCCCTGCTCTGTATCTATTGCAATAGTATAAACCCCTGAATTTTTTAACAAATAAATTACAAAAATATAAGCAAAATAAAGTCAATAACAAATCCAAATTAGCTGAAAATTATATTAAAAAAAAAATACCATCAATCTTTTGTAGCAGCTTCTTAACTTTCTTCTTACATCCTTCACAGTGGATGTTCACTTTAAGGACACAAGTCTGCAGTCAGAACAAGCATATATAACTAAAGAATGCTTCAACAAAAGTTATAAAGCTGAATACGTAAGAGTCAATTCTTCAAACATAGAGGAACAATATGTCAAGAAAAAATTAAAAGAAGAAGGATTAAATTTAGAAAACTCAGCCGAGAAGAAGAGATACCTTTGTCTTGAGGAAGTTCAAGTCTTCTACTTTACCGAGCTTACTCATGGCTGCAGGTCTGCAACCTCCACAGCAGAACAGATTCTCAATTTAAAAAGAACAAAATCCTCAACAGAAACTTTAGGCCATTGAAGACAGATAAGGAGAAAGTATTTGGTTATGTGACAGAAAGTAGAGTCGGTGAGAACTGAGTGGATTTGGAAGAAGAAGAAGCAGCAGAAACTAATGATATAATAATGTTAGGAATGTGGGGAGGAGAAGGATGTTAATGATGATAATAATATTAGCCATGTGATGAGGAGAAAGAGAAGATTTTTTTTTCTCTCTCTTTCTCTCTGCCTTAGCAATAGGCCAGGGAGCAGCAGGATATTTATTTATTTGAGTAATAATAATAATACAACAATAATAACAACATTAATCTTTTGTACCACTATGTGGGGTCGGTTACATGAATCATTTTTTTATTATGTCCTATTAAAAGTCAAATTCTCATTTAAATCTAATAAGAAAAGATCATTTCTAATATTTTATAACTAAGTCTTTTTAGATCTACCTCTACATTTTTTAACATAAGTCAAATTTAATACATATACTTTCCTAATCGAGTTAATTATCGAAAGTCCGCCATTTTATATGACCAAACCAACTAAGACAACTCTCTCTAATTTTATCTGCCAATGGAGCTACACCAACCTTTTCACAAATAAGCTCATTTCATATCCTATGTATAAGAGTAAAGTCACTCATCAAACTTAGTATTACGCTTCTCTTTTAATGGCTAACATTCAGCCCCATAAAGTATTGCAGGTCTCACCACCGTCTTATAGAAGTTTTTCTTAAGTTTGAGGAGTACATTTCTAACGCACAATAAGCCTTCAACCATCTAACTTGAATTATGCTGATAATATTCCCATCTATTTCACTCTCACTTTGAACAATAGATTCAAGATATCTAAATTTGTGCTCTTATTAATGATTTGATCACCCAAAATCACAATCCTCTCACTATGTCTATTTAACAATATTATTATTAATAATACACTTATTTTTAATATAAATTTAATGCCTATATAAAATTTACTATTTTTTGCATACACTTAATAACATTATCCTAACGGATAATATTTAATATATCAAAATTGAATAATTATCTCTTTCGGATCAGAAAAGATTTTGACTATCGTATTGAAAACTCAGTCGGATCAGAGGCTATTGAAAGATTACTAACCGTAACGATAAATGCTGTGGGAGTCGTCGGGCGTGAGAAGTAGAGGAGGAGGAGTGGGCGGTGGGCCACCACAAACAGGAAAAAGATTGCAGACCTGCCGTTAGTAGTACAGTGGCTTAGGATTTCAATGCTCTTTGCCTTCCATCGCCATCAATGTCTATGCATAAGACCACCTAAGTTTGATGCTCGTCAATAGCAATGACGACCTCCAACTTTATTGCTAGTCATCACCATCAATGTCCGCTCACACTATATCACATATAAGTTCGATGCACACTATTGAAATCAAAATGGACGATCACAATTACCATCAATATCGATGCACAACATCACTTATAAAATTGATGTACACCATTAACGCTAGTATTGACGTCTATCAACTTTGTTGTCTCCATCACCATCCATGTCGACGAACTTGATTACATATAAAGTAGATGCATGATGTCAATATCAACACATACACCCACCAACTTTATTGTTCGTGATCGCCAGCAGTATATGCCCTCCATAATTGATGCATGTCATTGACACCAATATCAACATCCGCCAATTTCGTTGACGACTATTGCCACCAATTTCAATGTATGGCTTTACCTATAAGATGATACGAGACATGGATATCAACTCTGATTTCCCGCATGAACACCAATATTTAGATTGAACTTCTTGATTTTTAGTTTTCTCTCCTCAAAGAAAAATAATCATAAAATCAACCCCCAATTTTTACCATAGAATTCATTATCTACAGTTAAATTATTAATGTATTGTATATTACATCAGTACCTCTCCTAACTACAAAGAACTAAGAATATTATTTACCAATGACATACATTTCAACTGAGCCAAGTCTAATAATTTTTCATGTTAACATATTTGCATCTCTGGTAAATCTTCTTTTATTTAATTGTTTGTTAAATACTCTATTTACTGTCAATAATTTTATATATAGCAAACAATAAAAAACATTTTTATCATTTCTTTTTCTTTCCATTTCTTTCTATGAAATAAGCAGCCGCTGTCTCCTTAACTGTGTTCAATGGCTACTTCTGTTGAAGATTTTGTTCTTTTCAAATAGAGAATTTGTTCTGCTGTGGAAGTTGCAGCTATGCTATACTCAATAAAGTAGAAGATCTGAACTTCTCAAGATGAAAGTATCCCTCTTTTTTAAACTTTTGTTTAAAATTTCTTCACATATTATTTTTCTCTGTATGAAGAACTGAATCTTACATAGTTTTATAACTTCAGCTGTTTCTATTTGTTCAGTGTGCAGACTTGTGTTCTTAAAGTGAACATCCACTGTGAAACATGTAAGAAGAAAGCTAAGATTTTGCTTTGAAAGATTGATGATATTTTCTTGTAACTCTACTAATTCTAATATATTTTTACCTTTTGATTCAGAGCAGGAGAAGGTAACTGTTACCGGAAACTTTGATTCTTCCATCCTTATTAAAAAGCTCAGAAAGCCATGAAGAAATTGATGGCGCTATAGGAGTGAATTGAAAGCCATGAATTCTGCAGCCAAAGGGATTGTGACATCTAAAAAAGCTTTTGGTGGTGAGGTGCACTGTAAAGGTAATAGTGCGAGTAAAAATGGTGGTGGAGGGACCCATGAAGCTAACAATGGAAGTAACAAAGGCAACAACTAATGGTTATGGCAATAACAAATGGTCATAGGCAAGGCAATGGTTGGAAGAACAGCCCGCCGGAGCGGCAGGTCCGGTGGCCGGAGGTTCCGTTAATCCTTACCACCAACAGTACTGTATTCTGAGATGCTGCAGCAACAAATTAAGGATGAGGATGAATGGATGTTTCATGGCTGAAGGGTATCCTATGCCAGCTTCAAATTCTTATTCTAGTTATTTTAGTGTTGAGAAAACTAGTGGTGGTTGCAGAATAATGTGAAGGTTGGTGGAGAGTCAGTTTCAATTGAAGCTGGCTAATAGCTGTTGGTGTTGAGTGCTTGTCCTCTTCCCTTTGGATAAAAATATGATGGTTAAGTGAAACATTAATTTCCTTATAATATTTGAATATTATGTATTATTGCTAGATTTTCTTTCTATCGTAGACACTTCGTAATTTTCGATCAAAATTTTCTGGTTCGAAAAGAATTTGTCGGTATGATGGCAAGAAGGATTACATAAGGACAATGAGATTTGGTTTATAAAAATAGAAATTTTTCTATGTACTTATTGTTGAACTCAAATTTGGCCATGAGCGATACTCGGACCTTACTCGCAAGATTGATTACGTAAAGTAGAGAACGAAAATGAAGAAAATGAGAAAGAGGGAAGACGAGGAAAGAAGATAACTCTTTGGCTTTTTATTGCCAAAAAGTAGGGAGCTTGAGAGGCTTGCCCTTTGAACCTCTATTTATACTTGGGAATAGAGAAAATGCTATATAAAAAAAATTACATTTAAAGGTAAATACATTAATGATATAATATGATCTATTAAAATATTACTATAAAGAGAATATATGCTTATTATATCTCTTTAATTACGTGAGATACTCATTAAGATTTTCCATATATAAGATCCCACATGCTCCAACTAATTATTCTTGTTGCGTGTTAGAAAATACGCGGCGGTAGAGTTTTATGAATTTGCGTCCGAGCGTTGCACGTAAGTTTAACACACAAACAGGAAAAGATAGTGAACACCGAGAGTTTTTACGTGGAAAACCCAAAAATGGGAAAAACCACGGGGCCTCGCCCAGTTGCAAATTTCCACTAGTGTTTTTGTTGATTACAAATGGCGGATTTCGTCCCACAAGCCGGGATAATCCAAATACAACTTGTTTCTTCCACGAACTTCAGCAAATCCTGCGAATTCTCTGCGTTTTCTGAAAATCCGGCAGAGCTCCGGCGTCTTCAGGCGGCAGGAAAAACTCCGGCGGCGGTGGTCGAGGAGGTGAGGAATCTCCTATTCCCCTTTCTCCTTCTCCTTCTCCTTCTCTTCTTCTTCTCTCTCTTCACTTGAGCCCCATGGTGTAGAATGAGGGCTCTATTTATAGTTTTTCTGGAGTGGCATAGCCCGTAAATAGGCGTGAGATCAAGGGCGAACAGGGAGTGGTTTGAATGGACGGTCGATATCGAATCTTTTGATCATGCACCGTTCGTTGGACATTTGATGGCCTTAATGATGTCGGAATTCAATGATCTTGGGCTCGTTGGATTCGTCTCGTCGAGACGCTCGATTAGAGTATAAATTCGTCAAAATCGGAGACCTTTTGGTAACTCAAATTGCGGTTTGAACCTTCCAACAGCGCTTCGAACCTTTGATTCGGACTCATTTGGGCTCGGATTGTGTTGATCTTGGTGTCGTTGGGTTTGTATTTCCGAGACGCTCAGTTTGACTATAAGCTCGCTGAAATTGGAGTTCATATGCTCCCTAAATTAATTTTTGAAGTTTCCAACTAGGTTTTGCCTCGAGATTCGTGCCCGATCAAGATGATTTTGCGATGCCGTATCAGTTGCCCCCCTATTTTCGGACGTCGTAGCTTCAGAGGTCCGAAAATATGTGTCACAAATTTCAGAAAATTTTTCTGAGTGACCCAGGATTGATCTGGATTGTAGAAGCCCCGAACGGCTCCGAAAATGTCAAAATTGAGTCCGGAACGTCGAAAAACAGTCCCGGGGACCCCAAAAACGTCGAATTTGAACTTTTCAGGGCGAAAAACGGACCCGAAACGGGCCAGGTGGTCGAACCGATCGGACCGGCCGGCCGGCCGCCGCCGCCGCCGGCTCGGAACCGCGGCCGCGCTTACGCGCTGCGGCCGCGAGCGCGCGCTAGGTGCGCCCGCGCCCGCTGCGGTGCGCCCGCGCCTGCCGTGCGGGGGGTGCGCCAGCGCCTGCCGTGCGCTGGCCTGTGTGGCCGCGTGCGTGCCACGGCTGGCCAGCCGCGATCCGCGTGTGCTGGCCGCGGATCGCTGGTCTGGCCGCGCGAAAAGGTGCAGCCGGTTGGCTGCACCGCCAATGTGGGCCCCACATCCGTCCAAAAATGTCATTTTTGCTATTTTTGGGTCCAAAAAATTCCGAAAAAATTCCAAAAAATTCTGAAAAAATTCAGAAAAATTAAGAAAATTCAAAATTGCTAAAAATTGCCCTCTTCTTTCTCAAAAACCTATAAATAGGCTTCCAAAATCTTTAGGAAACTTGCACCTTCTCCTCTCTCTCCCTCTGGCTCTCTGGCATTGAGGCTACCGCTATTTGCGAGTGGGAAATATCCTCTGCTCGAATTAGCGCTCCCTCTCTGGTGCAGGAGTTACGGGATTTCTTTCTCTCCCTCTGGCTCTCTGACATTGAGGCTACCGCTGTTTTGCGCGTGGAAAATGTCCCTAGCTTGAATTAGCGCTCCCTCTCTGGTGCAGGAGTTACGGGATTTCTTCCTCTCCCTCTGGCTCTCTGACATTGAGGCTACCGCTGTTTTGCGCGTGGGAAATGTCCCTTGCTTGAATTAGCGCTCCCTCTCTGGTGCAGGAGTTACGGGATTTCTTCCTCTCCCTCTGGCTCTCTGACATTGAGGCTACCGCTGTTTTGCGCGTGGGAAATGTCCCTTGCTCGAATTAGCGCTCCCTCTCTGGTGCAGGAGTTACGGGATTTCTTTCTCTCTCTCTGATTGGGGGTTTGCTGGCAATGGACGATCGAGTTGAAGCCCGTTAGTAGTCAACGATCGAGTGTGGAGCCAAAGGGGAGAGTTCGAGAATGCGTTGCAAATAGCATTCAAGCGAGAAGCCGATGGCGAGTAGCAGTCTGCCGACGAGGAGAAGTCCGACGACAAGAAGAAGTCCGACGTCGGGTAGAAGTACGGCCTTGGGCAGAAGACCGACGAAAGTTCGTCGACGAGCAGAAGTCCGATGTCGGGTAGAAGTCCACTGACGAGCAGAAATCCGACGACAAGGAAAAGTTCAACGTCGGGTAGAAGACCGACGAGAATTCATCGACGAGCAGGAGTCTGATGACAAGTAGGAGTCCGCAGTCGGGTAGAAGTCCGCTGATGGGCAGAAATCCGACGACAGGGAGAAGTACGACGTCGGGTTGAAGTCTGCCCTCGGGCAGAAGTCTGACGTCGGGTAGAAGTTCAACGTCGGGTAGAAGACCGACGAGAATTCATCGACGAGTAGGAGTCTGACGACGAGTAGAAGTCCGCTGACGAACAGAAGTCTGACGTCGGGTAGAAGTTCAACGTCGGGTAGAAGACCGACGAGAATTCATCGACGAGCAGGAGTCTGACGACGAGTAGAAGTCCGCTGTCGAGCAGAAGTCCGACGTCGAGTAGGAGTCCGCTGACGAGCAGAAGTTCGATGTCGGGTAGAAGTTCAACGTCGGGTAGAAGTTCAACGTCGGGTAGAAGACCGACAAAGATTCGTCGACGAGCAGAAGTCTGACGACGAGTAGAAGTCTGCTGACGAGCAGAAGTCCGACGACGAGTAGGAGTCCGCTGACGAGCAGAAGTCCGATGTCGGGTAGAAGTTCAACGTCGGGTAGAAGACCGACGAAGATTCATCGACGAGCAGAAGTCTGACGACGAGTAGAAGTCCGACGACGAGTAGGAGTCCGCTGACGAGCAAAAGTCCGATGTCGAGTAGAAGATTGACGAAAGTTCGTCAATGAACAGAAGTCCGACGACGAGTAGTCCGCTAACGAGCAGAAGTCTGACGATAGAGAGAAGTCCGACTTCGGGTAGAAGTCCGCTGACGAGCAGAAGTCTGACGACAGGGAGAAGTCCGTCATCGGGTAGAAGACCGACGAAAGTTCGTCAATGAACAGAAGTCCGACGACGAGTAGTCCGCTGACGAGCAGAAGTCTGACGACAGAGAGAAGTCCGACGTCGGGTAGAAGTCTGCTGACGAGCAGAAATCTGACGATAGGGAGAAGTACGACGTCGGGTAGGAGTCCGCTAACGAGCAGAAGTCCGACGACGAGTAGGAGTCCGCTGACGAGCAGAAGTCCGACGTCGGGTAGAAGTTCAACATCGGGTAGAAGACCGACGAAGATTCGTTGACGAGCAGAAGTCTGATGACGGGTAGAAGTCTGCTGACGAGCAGAAGTCCGACGGCGAGTAGGAGTCCGCTGACGAGCAGAAGTCCGATGTCGGGTAGAAGTTCAACGTCGGGTAGAAGACCGACAAAGATTCGTCGACGAGCAGAAGTCTGACGACGAGTAGAGGTCCTATCCGAGGTTGTATGTCAGAATATTTGTTCGATGACATTAACCTGTATGGAAGAGATCGAGAGAATCCACCAAGGATGTAAGACCTATCCGAGGTTGTATGTCGGAGCCCTGCTCGACGACGTTAACCTGTGTGGATGAGGTCAGGAGAATCCATCAAGAATGTGAGACCTATCCGATGTTGTATGTCAGAACATTTGTTCGATGACATTAACATGTGTGGAAGAGGTTGAGAGAATCCACCAAGGATGTAAGACCTATCCGAGGTTGTATGTCGGAGCCCTGCTCGACGACGTTAACCTGTGTGGAAGAGGTCGAGAGAATCCACCAAGGATGTAAGACCTATCCGAGGTTGTATGTCGGAGCCCTGCTCGACGACGTTAACCTGTGTGGATGAGGTCAGGATCAAATCCCCCTGGGATTGATCGTCCGGTGATTGAGATACAATATGGATTGTGTATTCCTCGAATCACGGAGAAAGAGTTTGATAAGTTTTTTCTTATCTTTCATAAGAGGAAAAATCATATTACAACAACATGAACATTCTATTACTGCATTACGTAAGCATAGTACAATAGTTCCATGGTACGACTTACAAATTACAAAGTACTCAACACACAAGATCTTCGCACGGTGACAATACGACAATATTTAACTTGAAAGAAGATATTAGAGATATCAAAGTGACACTCAACTCAACATAAAAGTGAGAACAAGACAAGTAATATTTGTTAATACAAATACACGAAGTGCGTGATCATTCAATCTCTCCAACCATTTGAACATTATTCAATGGTTGTCTTTGTTGTTGATTCTGCCCCCCAGTTGGACCAACTTCATCTCGGGTTGGTGTATTCTTGATGAATTGTCGGAGATATCCTTGTTGGATCAGTCTCTCAACTTCTTCCTTGAGCTGCCAACATGCTTCAGTAGTGTGCCCACGGCTACGGTGGAAGTGACAATATTGCTCCTGGTTTCCGACGTTGGGCTTCAAAGGGTGTGGCCATTTCACGTTCTCCTGATCCCGAATGGCCATTAATACATTTTCTTGGGATGTATTGAGTGGGGTGTACTCCTTTTCTTGGCGAGATCCTCGTCGTGGTGACGGAGACCTATGAGGTAGATTATTCTTTTCATGCTTTTTCTGGTGTGAGAAAGAATTATCCATCCCAGGTGCACCTTGTTGCAAATCTATTTTTCATGTCTTATGTTTTGATGATTGACAAACACTGCTTTTCTTGGACAGCTTGTTGCTTCTAACTTTTCAGGAATCGACGATCGGACAATCAAAAAGAAGCCAAGTTCACGAATGCGTAGGTTTAGGGTTGAGTCAGTCTGTACTTTTGTTTTTTACTTTTTGAGTCCTCTTGTAATAGTCAAAAAGACTGATACTTTGTAACCCTTCACACACACACTTGAGAGAATTAGAAATTCTGTTTTTACTCATATCGGCCAGGCCGATATCTTTGATCGGCCTGGACGATCAGCTTAAAACAGAAAGTCTAATTAAGGATTCTTGATTAAGGCAGCCAACGTTAACCGATCGTCCTGGACGATACGTGTATCGGCCAGGACGGTAAGCTCAAAACAGAAAGAAGTAGCCGTCATAGACAAGTATGGTATAGCATATCTTTAAATCATCGGCCAGGACGATCCTCGTATCGGCCTGGATGATATTAACAAATTATGTCATAATTGTTCAGGAAATCAATGAAGTAATTAAGGATGATTGATACGATCATATCGTCCTGGACGATCGCAGGATCGGCCCGGACGATCTAGTCAAAAACCTTAAGTTACTTCAGGACGATCAATATCGGCCAGCCCATATTCAGGGCTATTGTCAGGACGATTTTTGTCTGATTTGAACTGATCGGCCAGGACGATCGTGAGATCGGCCTGGACGATCAAGCTAATTTTCAATCGTCCAATCTTGCATCCAGGGCTATGCTCTGGCCGATCTTCATTGATTTGTACTGATCGGCCAGGCCGATGTCCAGATCGGCCTGGACGATAAAGTCGGCAACTTGCAATTAATGAGCTCCTTTGAAGCTCTTCTATTTAAGAGCTCTTGTTCAACGTTTTTCAAGACCTTTGACTGTTGCCTTGACCTAAGAAGACCTTGAGGAGAGAAAGAGAGAGAGAAGAGAGAGAGAGGATCTTGTGAGGGGGAGCTTGTGAGGGGTTTCACAAGGGTTGCTTCAAGGATCTCTCTGCGTCGTCTTCGTCTAGAGTTTCTCGTCCGTGGAAGGGTCGGTAGAGGTAAGGAGTTGTGCTTTTGGTTCTGGTTCTCTGCCAGCTTCAGGAGGAAGCAAAAGGAGATAGGTTCTCTGCCTTGCCGGGGTAGCAAAAAGGAGATTCTTGTGAGGGTTTCTCCACCTAGCTGTGGGGGCTAAAGGAGAGTCACTTTTTGTTTAGTGCAATACTTGGAGGGTGCCTCCAAGGAGTGGACGTAGGTCGAGTCGACCGAACCACTATAAATCTCTGTGTTTCTTTTCTTGCTTCCGCACGTTTAATTCCGCATTATTTTCGTGGTGTGATTTGGTTTATGTAACTTTATTTCTTTGTTTAAAAACGAAGTTTTTAAAATACCAATTCACCCCCCCTCTTGGTTAGTTTGGGACTAAGTTCATAGGGCTTAACATCCCCATCGAACTTTCAAGTGGTATCAGAGCCTGTTTCGAAAATTAAAGTTTAAAAACTTTTTGAATTTGATCCATGTCTAACTTTGGGAATCGCAACACTACGGAAGGGTATTCTATTACCCGACCTCCTCTGTTCGATAACCTACCTTTTGATTTCTGGAAAACTCGCATGTCAACTTTTTTACAATCTACTGATTATCGCATGTGGATGCTTATTCAAGAAGGTTATTCTCCACCTTCTCGTGAAATTAACGGTTTTAAAACTGAAGTTGCTTTTACCGAATGGACTTTTGATGAACGAGATTTAGCCCAATTGAATGCGAAATGTTTGAATTGCTTTTTCTGTGCTTTAAAATCTGAGGACTACATGTGTGTTTCAACTTGCAAAACTGGTAAAGAAATTTGGGATAAATTGTGCATTACTTATGAAGGCACTAATGAAGTTAAACAATCCCGTTTAAACATTCTCTTGCATGACTACGAACTTTTTCGTATGAAACCTCATGAATCAATTTCTGACATGTACACTAGGTTTACTCAGATTGCTACCTCATTGCATGCACTAGGAAAAGAACTCTCGAACTATGAAAAAGTTAACAAGATTTTGAGATGCTTGCCTTCAACCTATGATGCAAAAATTACTGCAATTACTGAATCTAAAGATTTAAACACCTATTCTATTGATAACTTGCTTGGCTCACTCATTGCTTACGAGCAAGGGGTGAATCAAAGAAATCTTGATGCAGGTGAGAAGAAAAAGGAGAAAACCATTGCATTGAAGGCACACAAATCGGATTCTGAATCTTTCGGGTCTGAAAGCGATGGAGTTGCCTTCATCACAAGGCAATTCAAAAGCTTTCTAAGGAAGAAACAAAAGCATCATCAAAGTTGGAGAAAAGGTAAGGATCATAAACATACTAAAGGATCTTCTGATGTTGTTTGTTTTGAATGCAGGAAACCGGGACATGTAAGATCTGATTGTCCTACACTTCAAGATCAATCGAGCAAAGGAAAAGGTGATGAGAAAGCAAAGTCTAGGAAGGACAAAAAGAAAAACCAAAGGAGCTTTTGGGCAGAGTCTGGTACTGATTCTTCTGAGACTGAACCAGAGGAAGAAACTACAAACTTGTGTTTCATGGGAAAAGATCAAAGTGATCAAGAAGAGGTATGTGAACTTTCATATGATCAACTTCTTGAAGTTTCAGAAAAAATTCATGCATCATATAGAAAATTAAAGAAAACTCATGCTAGCTTGAAATTAGAACTTTTAAATCTACAAAAAGAGCATGAAATTTTGATTAAGGACCATCAAACAATTGATTCAAATCACATGACTTTACTTGATGAATTTGATGAATTAAATAAAAATCATGGTAAGTTAGTTGAAGAGCATGATGCATTGAAAATATCACACATATCTCTTGAATCTGATTTTAAGAAGTCAAAAGAAATAGAAAAAAATTTGAGGATTGAAAATGAAATTTTAGAAAACACAAACTTGAAGATTCAAAGTGATTTAGAAGCATGTAAGAAATCTAGGATGAATTCTACTATTAATCAATTGCCAAAACCTAGATAGAGGCATTATAACTCAAATCACTTAAGAAATCCCTTTCCTGGAGTTAGATGTTTTTCTTGTGGCATGCTAGGACATATCTCACATACTTGTACAATTCATCATAGTTCACATTGGGTATGGAGACCTAAGGTACAAGATCCACAGCATACCACACATGCATTGCATTCTTCTCTTCATAAGAAGGAACCCAAACCTGCTTGGGTTCCTAAAACTAACATTTGATAATTTTGCAGGAAGTCTCTCACAAAAGACCTCGTGAGAGTATGTGGTACCTGGACAGTGGATGCTCTCGACATATGACTGGTGATGCTAGCCAGTTTGTTGTACTAGAATCCAGGACTGGAGGCAAGGTTACTCTTGGAGACAACACCACCAGGAAGGTGGTAGGAGCAGGTATAATTGGTAATTCCAAGAACCTTATGATTGAAAATATTTTGTTTGTAGATGGATTGAAGCACAACTTGCTCAGCATCAGTCAATTCTGTGACAAAGGCTTCATCGTACAATTCTTCACAAATTCATGCATTGTAAGTTTAAGCAATAACACCATTTTGCAGGGAAAGAGGGTAAACAACGTCTATATGCTTGATTTAAATAGCATTGAATGTGCTGCTTCTTTTTGCTTAAAAACTGTCATTGATGATTCTTGGTTATGGCACAGAAGGCTTTGTCATGCAAGTATGAAAACCCTTAGGAAAGTGACCCAAAAGGACCTAGTTAGAGGTGTCCCCAAACTTAAGTTTACAAAAGACCACCTTTGTGATGCCTGTCAACTAGGAAAGCAAATTCACTCCTCTTTTCACCCCATAAAGGACATTAGCACCTCTAGACCTTTAGAAGTCCTTCACATGGATTTGTTTGGACCCATTAGCATAGCAAGTTTGGGAGGGAAAGTCTATGGTTTTGTGATTGTTGATGACTACTCGAGGTTCACTTGGACTAGATTTCTTTCTCATAAAAATGAGTCTTTTGAGGAGTTTAAAACTTTTTCTACTTGGATTCAGAAGAAGCTAGGATGTGAGATTTTGACCATCCATAGTGATCATGGGGGAGAGTTTGAAAATGAAAGATTTGGAGATTTTTGTGAGGAGAAGGGGATTAGCCACAATTTTTCAGCTCCTAGGACTCCTCAACAGAATGGAGTAGCTGAAAGAAAGAACCGGACCTTGGTGGAAGCCTCTAGAGCCATGCTTGCTGAGTATTCTCTTCCAAAATACTTTTGGGCTGAAGCGGTTAACACAGCTTGTTATGTGTTAAATAGGGTGAATGTTAGAGTCAAATTAGAAAAGACACCCTATGAGATCCTTAAGGGTAGAACACCTAATCTTTCCCACCTTCATGTCTTTGGTTGTAAGGTTTTCATTCACAATAATGGAAAGTCTCACTTGGGAAAATTTGATCCTAAATCTGATGAAGGAGTATTTCTAGGATATTCTAGTGTTGGAAAATCTTTTAGAGTGTTTAACAAGAGAACCTTGATGGTGGAAGAGACAACCCATGTAGTTTTTGATGAGTCTGATCATAAGAAGCATGGAGTAGATGATGATGATGTTGGAGAGATTACAAGTGGAGTAGAAAAATTGGGGAAGGGGAGTGAGCACCTAAGCAATGGAGGAGTAGAAGGAGTCACCCAAGGAATAGAAACTTTTGATGAAAGAGGAGAAACTTCACACACTTTGCTTAAAGATTGGAGATACTCTACTAATCACCCCAAGGATTTGATCTTAGGAGACCTTTCTAGTGGAGTTAAGACTAGACATGGACTTAGGAAGGAGGTGAACCACTCTGCCTTTATCTCTATGACTGAACCCACCACCATTAACCAAGCCCTCTCTGATGAGTTTTGGATGTTAGCAATGCAAGAAGAGTTGAATCAATTTGTTAGGAATGATGTTTGGGAACTTGTGGAAAGACCTAAGGGACAAAGTGTAGTTGGAACAAAGTGGGTATTTAAGAATAAAGTGAATAATTTAGGAGTGGTGGTGAGGAATAAAGCAAGATTGGTGGCTAAGGGGTACAATCAAATAGAAGGGATAGACTTTGAGGAGACTTTTGCCCCTGTAGCTAGATTGGAAGCCATTAGAGTGCTATTAGCCTTTGCTTGTTATAAAGGATTTAAGCTTTTTCAAATGGATGTCAAGAGTGCCTTTTTAAATGGGGAGATAAAAGAAGATGTGTTTGTAGAACAACCTCCAGGTTTTGAGAGTTCTCAGTTTCCAAATCATGTGTTTAAATTAAAAAAGGCTTTGTATGGTTTAAAACAAGCACCTAGAGCTTGGTATGAGAGGCTTAGCACATTCTTACTAGAGAGGAAGTTTGTCAAGGGGAGCGTAGACACCACCCTTTTTCTTAAAAAAGTTGGAGATGATTTACTCATTGTTCAGATTTATGTTGATGATATACTCTTTGGATCTTCAAATAAAAATTTGTGTGATGACTTTTCTAAAACAATGAGTAGAGAGTTTGAAATGAGTTTAATGGGAGAATTGTCTTACTTCTTGGGGTTTAGCATAAAACAATTGGAAGATGGCACTTTTCTAAATCAAACAAAATACATAAAAGACATTTTGAAGAAATATGAGATGGACAAAGCCAAGCCAATTAACACTCCCATGACTTCTAGTGCTCCGTTGGATAAGGACCCAAGTGGTAAGTCTGTTGATCAGAAGAAGTATAGAGGCATGATTGGATCTTTACTTTACTTGACTGCAAGCCGACCTGACATTATGTTTAGTGTTTGTCTTTGTGCTAGGTTTCAAGCCGACCCTAAGGAATCCCACATGACTGCTATTAAAAGGATTTTTAGATACCTTTTGGGGACACAAGGATTAGGGATTTGGTACCCTAGACATAGCACTTCTTTTGAGATTATTGGTTTTTCTGACTCTGATTTTGCAGGATGCAAGGTGGATAGAAAGAGCACCTCTGGAACTTGTCAATTCATTGGACAATTCTTGGTCTCTTGGTCTAGTAGAAAGCAAAATTCTGTTGCACTTTCCACTGCTGAAGCTGAATACATTGCTCTTGGAAGTTGTGTGGCCCAAGTTCTTTGGTTGAAACAACAGGTATTGGATCTAGGAGTACATGTAAGCACCATCTCAATTTTTTGTGACAACACTAGTGCCATATGCATCTCTAAAAATCCTATCCAACATTCAAGAACTAAACACATTGACATTAGGCATCACTTTATTAGAGATCATGTGACTAAGGGAGACATTGAGTTACACCATGTGACAACTGAAAACCAACTAGCAGACATCTTTACTAAACCACTGGCCTTCGACACTTTCAGCTCTTTAAGGACCAGATTGGGTGTGATTGACATAAATGCATGAAAACTTTCTTTTTCTTTCTTGTATTCTTTCTTGTTGTCTTCTTTTTTTCTTTTCATGTACCTTAGTTTTAGATCTTCACTGATATGATATCTCTTGTCTTGTCTTTAACAATTTGTAGTTAATATGTTTTCATCCACTTAATCCCTAGATAGTATGAATACCTTGTGATTGTGTCTCTTTACCTAACTTAGTATTAGTGGCATAGTTTTCTTTTCTAATCAAAAGTCTATCTCAAAATAAAAGATTGCTTATGAAACTAAGATTCTTTCTAAAGCTTGCTTAAGCAAATCTATCTTATATTTACAATGATTAAAAGTTTTTTTGTCACCTCATGATCCCTCGTTACTCTTGTCTTCAATTATTAATCCTGCTTGTGGTAATTCTTCCCTATGTTAGAGAGAGAGCTCCTATTCTCTAATATCTGAGAAGATATATTCACAACTAAGTTTTTTAAAAGAGTCTAAAAGGGAATCTAGCTTGCAAAAATAAAAAATTTTGGCCAATGATGCCAACAAAAGAAGCGCAAAGACGCCAAAAAATTGAAAAATCTATAAAAGGATGCGCAAAGCGCCACAACATTGATAAGAGGCATAAAATGAGCCCACTCAAAAGCAAGCTATTCTCTCTTTTTATATCTTTTAGAACTTAGAAGTTTTGATTCTCAAAGGCTTGATCTCGATTATCATTCGATTGTGACAAATCTACCTCATTGTTTTATGGAGATTTTTTCCTTATGCCAAGTGGTGGGTAGATTCTTTTTCTCATATCCAATTAATTATTTGAGTTAGGTTAGTGATTTCAAAAGACGATTCTACCCTAAGACAACGTTTTTGGCTAAGGGTAAACCATGAACGGATATTCTCCTATTCTATGGATTAAATGAGATTAGTAACACATTAACTCACAAATTTTTAAAACAATCACATGGAATACTATATCATTGATATGCTCAAAAAAAAAAAAAAAAAAAAAAAAAAAAGGGGGAATTTCTTTTACTATGCTTTCATGTACCCTCCTTTTTGATATGTCAAAAGGGGGAGAAGTTTATGAGGTTATTTTTTCATGGTTGTGATTAAATCCCTTTAACATGTTTTGTCATCATCAAAAAGGGGGAGATTGTTGCAAATCTATTTTTCATGTCTTATGTTTTGATGATTGACAAACACTGCTTTTCTTGGACAGCTTGTTGCTTCTAACTTTTCAGGAATCGACGATCGGACAATCAAAAAGAAGCCAAGTTCACGAATGCGTAGGTTTAGGGTTGAGTCAGTCTGTACTTTTGTTTTTTACTTTTTGAGTCCTCTTGTAATAGTCAAAAAGACTGATACTTTGTAACCCTTCACACACACACTTGAGAGAATTAGAAATTCTGTTTTTACTCATATCGGCCAGGCCGATATCTTTGATCGGCCTGGACGATCAGCTTAAAACAGAAAGTCTAATTAAGGATTCTTGATTAAGGCAGCCAACGTTAACCGATCGTCCTGGACGATACGTGTATCGGCCAGGACGGTAAGCTCAAAACAGAAAGAAGTAGCCGCCATAGATAAGTATGGTATAGCATATCTTTAAATCATCGGCCAGGACGATCCTCGTATCGGCCTGGACGATATTAACAAATTATGCCATAATTGTTCAGGAAATCAAGGAAGTAATTAAGGATGATTGATACGATCATATCGTCCTGGACGATCGCAGGATCGGCCCGGACGATCTAGTCAAAAACCTTAAGTTACTTCAGGACGATCAATATCGGCCAGCCCATATTCAGGGCTATTGTCAGGACGATTTTCGTCTGATTTGAACTGATCGGCCAGGACGATCGTGAGATCGGCCTGGACGATCAAGCTAATTTTCAATCGTCCAATCTTGCATCCAGGGCTATGCTCTGGCCGATCTTCATTGATTTGTACTGATCGGCCAGGCCGATGTCCAGATCGGCCTGGACGATAAAGTCGGCAACTTGCAATTAATGAGCTCCTTTGAAGCTCTTCTATTTAAGAGCTCTTGTTCAACGTTTTTCAAGACCTTTGGCTGCTGCCTTGACCTAAGAAGACCTTGAGGAGAGAAAGAGAGAGAGAAGAGAGAGAGAGAGAGGATCTTGTGAGGGGGAGCTTGTGAGGGGTTTCACAAGGGTTGCTTCAAGGATCTCTCTGCGTCGTCTTCGTCTAGAGTTTCTCGTCCGTGGAAGGGTCGGTAGAGGTAAGGAGTTGTGCTTTTGGTTCTGGTTCTCTGCCAGCTTCAGGAGGAAGCAAAAGGAGATAGGTTCTCTGCCTTGCCGGGGTGGCAAAAAGGAGATTCTTGTGAGGGTTTCTCCACCTAGCCGTGGGGGCTAAAGGAGAGTCACTTTTTGTTTAGTGCAATACTTGGAGGGTGCCTCCAAGGAGTGGACGTAGGTCGAGTCGACCGAACCACTATAAATCTCTGTGTTTCTTTTCTTGCTTCCGCACGTTTAATTCCGCATTATTTTCGTGGTGTGATTT
The DNA here is from genome assembly GCA_016618105.1 of Dendrobium huoshanense. Taxonomy (NCBI): domain Eukaryota; kingdom Viridiplantae; phylum Streptophyta; class Magnoliopsida; order Asparagales; family Orchidaceae; genus Dendrobium; species Dendrobium huoshanense. The sequence goes on from CM028358.1 coordinate 85,121,696, forward strand.
GGTTTATGTAACTTTATTTCTTTGTTTAAAAACGAAGTTTTTAAAATACCAATTCACCCCCCCTCTTGGTTAGTTTGGGACTAAGTTCATAGGGCTTAACATCCCCATCGAACTTTCACACCTTTGCGCTTCCCGCTGATTTGCTCAAACTGTTTCCTGTGAGCATTTATAGCTTCATCCGCAGAGATTTGTGCCTCCACGCGATGGATCAAGTCAGCGTACGAATGGACGGTGTCTCGCATAAGGGCCGAATAGAAGGGGCCAGGACGAAGACCTCCAAGAAAGACCCCTCTGAGTAATTCAGGGTCTACTCCTGGAATCTGTCGTGCTTTAGTGGAAAATCGTTGAAAATACTCCTTCAACGATTCTCCCTCATTTTGGCGAATTCCGGAGAGGTGGGAAGAATCCTTAGCAATTCTTCAATTGGCCACAAATTGTTCGGCGAATACTTTGTCCAATTTGACGAAAGAGGGGATCGTTCCAGGTGGAAGCGAGTAGAACCATGTTCGGGCCTGTCCTTTAAGGGTGGCGGGAAAGACCTAGCAGAGAAGCGCATCTGATGCTCGTTGAATATGCATGATGGTTCTGTAGTAGTCGATATGCTCATATGGGTCGGCCGTCCCGTCGTAGGACTCAACATTTGGCACTTTGAACCCTACCGGAATGGGGTGCTGAAGAATGGCTTCTGTTAGAGGTGATGATTCCTGGAAATTCCTCTATCGGAGAGCATGCCTCACATCTCCTTGGGGGAACTCTTCCCGTACCAATTTTTGCAGTTCGCGGCGTAGGACATTGTGAGGGAGTCCTGCAATGTGTGGTTGGAGAGAGCCTTCTGGGAGTTCCGAAAAAATGCGATGATATGTTGAACTCGTTGTATCGGCAAGTTCATCTTCCTGTTGTGATTGAGGATGTCCCCTAGGTGGAGGAAGGTGAATTTCTTCTTGACGCTGCTCGAATTGAACATCTTCAACCCTTGGTGGATCCCGAGGGCGAAGGATCTCTTCCAACGTCGGCTGTCGATCGTCTCGTAGGAGTTGAAGAATCTCGTTCTGAGATTCTTCCATCTTCCGAATCCTTTCTTCCAAAGAAGGCCCTAAGGTCCTTTCACTGGCAGCATTTTGCCCCCCGGGGTGCAAAGATACTGAGATTGGTCGTCTATGATTAATAGACGAGTTTCTGGACTGACGAGAGTTGGAGCGAGAAGCTCCAACCAAACGACTGCTGCACCTATTCACCATCGTAGCAGTACTCGAAGTAGTGGGATAGTTGTTCCCACAGACGGCGCCAAACTGTTGCGTGTTAGAAAATACGCGGCGGTAGAGTTTTATGAATTTGCGTCCGAGCGTTGCACGTAAGTTTAACACACAAACAGGAAAAGAGAGTGAACACCGAGAGTTTTTACGTGGAAAACCCAAAAATGGGAAAAACCACGGGGCCTCGCCCAGTTGCAAATTTCCACTAGTGTTTTTGTTGATTACAAATGACGGATTTCGTCCCACAAGCCGGGATAATCCAAATACAACTTGTTTCTTCCACGAACTTCACAAAATCCTGCGAATTCTCTGCGTTTTCTGAAAATCCGGCAGAGCTCCGGCGTCTTCAGGCGGCAGGAAAAACTCCGGCGGCGGTGGTCGAGGAGGTGAGGAATCTCCTATTCCCCTTTCTTCTTCTCCTTCTCTTCTTCTTCTCTCTCTTCACTTGAGCCCCTTGGTGTAGAATGAGGGCTCTATTTATAGTTTTTTTGCAGTAGCATAGCCCGTAAATAGGCGTGAGATCAAGGGCGAACAGGGAGTGGTTTGAATGGACGGTCGATATCGAATCTTTTGATCATGCACCTTTTGTTGGACATTTGATAGCCTTAATGATGTCGGAATTCGATGATCTTGGGCTCGTTGGATTCGTCTCGTCGAGCCGCTCGATTCGAGTATAAGTTCGTCAAAATCGGAGACCGTTTGGTAACTCAAATTGCGGTTTGAACCTTCCAACAGCGCTTCGAACCTTTGATTCGGACTCATTTGGGCTCGGATTGTGTTGATCTTGGTGTCGTTGGGTTTGTATTTCCGAGACGCTCAGTTTGACTGTAAGCTCGCTGAAATTGGAGTTCATATGCTCCCTAAATTAATTTTTGAAGTTTCCAACTAGGTTTTGCCTCGAGATTCGTGCCCGATCAAGATGATTTTGCGATGCCGTATCAATTCTGATCATATAATTTAATTGAATTGTGAGATCGACTTCTTTTAGCCAGTCGAGTTGACTTGAGCTTAGCATGAGCGATTTAGATCATATACTTAGTTCCTCAATTTTTATGTATCTTTTGTTAACTCTAAACGAACATATGAATTAATATCTCAAAATGATTTGCTAAGATTAATATCTAAAAATTTGTTGGATAAAAATTGTTCAAGAATATGCTGAATAAAAGAAGTTTGAATGGCTTCCAACTTAAGAAAAATTTAAGTATTACTTGACTTTTTCTTATTTATTTATTTTAACTAAGTCGACGCTTAAAATGGGCCTCTCCTTCAAGAGAATTTTATTTTCATAGAGGTAGCAATCTAGATATACTCTCACTATTCAATGTGAATCTTGTCACAAAAAAAGGGGGAGTCTTAAGTTCTAGGGTTTGATTTTATTTCTAGAATATAATTAAAGATCTAGTCTAATGTATGAAAGTTATATGATATTATTTATTCAATCTTCTTAGATATATATTATTTTACCTTTGGGTTAGGATAAGGGAGAAGTGATTATGGTATGCTATGTAATTCATCGTGCTCATCATCTATGATCTCTTGAGTGTTTTCTTCTTCTTCAGGCTAAAAATGGGCAGCTGGAAGGTTAGACTTTCATTCATCAAAGACAGATTGGGATCAACAAATCCTATCATTCTCAGGTGAAATACATGATATGAATTAAGTACAATAGGTGATTTTTATTAAGTGTGGATTGTTCGTCTACTTGGGGGCCTTACACTCTTACAAACTTTGGGTCTGGAGGCTTCAGCTTTCTTGCAAAGTAATTTCATCACTTTTCAATTTGAGCCTAAGTTTTATCTCAAGCTCGAGTTCGAATACTTTTTCATCATATTGTTGAGCTTCACTTAGGAAATAAGTTTCTCCGATGCTGATCTAACTTGTCAACACTTCAACTCTCTAGCTTGAATTTAACCAAACTCAAATTTGAAAATTGATTATTGAATTTTTAGATTAAGCTTCTTTGAAGGTTTTCTTTCTTTTTGAAGGTTTTCTTTCAACCCTCTAGCTTGAAGGTTTTCTTTCTTGAATTTAACAAAGTTTTTTGATTGTCGATTTCCTTGAGAATCTGCCAAGTACTTTGAGTATAATTTGATTAACTCCTATTTATTTCCTCTTATTTGCACTTGATTTTACTCTGAGAGATCAAGGCTTCGTTCGGGGTGGCTTTCTTAATGTTTTCTAAAACAATTTTATAGTACACAAATTTCTAAAGCTACTTTAAAAGTTGGTAAAAAGAGTCGTCTCAAACAAAGCCTAAACATCAAATCATTTCTCTCCTCTTAAGTGCAAGCTATGATAAAAATAAAATCAATTATATAAAATTTTTAGAATAAAAAAAAAATCAAATAAATCCTTATTTTAACTCATTAGAGAACAAATTTGATTTTTAAATAAAAGCAAATGACATGATTTTTTTTTATCTATGCAAGAAAAATATTAAATGAAATAAAATTGTTGGCAAGCAATTAAATTGATGTTCGGATTTGCTAATAAAATATTGAAATTTAGGTGAATAATAACTTCAGCCATTCACGGCTCACTTTGGTTTGTTCGTTGGGAGCTTGACAACCAACCAAAGGATCTGGAAATCGAGTCTTACATATGTGATGTGTGTGTGAATTTGTCTTAATTAACCTAAATATCCCAAAAATAACTCCCGCTATAAATAATTAATAAATGACAAAATTTTGAAATATATAAAAATAATAATTTTATTTAGATTCTCATCCATTTAATTGAAAAATAATAATAATATCCGTTTAATAAGAACATTAAAAAAAAACTTATTAGATTAGTAATTCATTTGATCACTTTTATAGCCATTAAACGCTACTTAAAATGAACTCAAAATTTGCTTTTTTTTCCTGTTGCTATCATAATTAATAGCAGTAATTATTTTTTACAATTAAATAAAAGAAAAATATTTTACTATTGTAAATCAACTTTATATTCATTTTGTAAAGAAAAATATATTATTTCCAATACTAGCTCGAGATCGATAAATATATAAATGATATGATCTAATAAAATCCTGTTATAAAAATTATGCTCATTATATCTCTTTAATTTCATAAGATATGTATTAAAGCTTTTCAGATATAAGATGGGCTGAGATATAGCCACTGATTGATCGCTAAGATCGATCGCTTTTAGTCAACTTATTTTTAATCTTTTTAAGCTCAACATGAGATTTGGAGGATACATTAATAATGCAAATTTAATTGATTATATTAATGGCTTAATTAATTAAACCTCTACAAACTTTGAAACATTTAAAATCATTGTAATTAAAAAAGCAAATTAAAACTTTTTAATGTTGAAATATACATTGTAATTAAAACTTTTTAATGTTGAAATATATTTTTAAAATTAATTTGCTTAAATATTTTTATAATATTTATTTTGATTTTTATTAAAAATAAATTATTAATATATGAATGATATTATAAGTAAATCATATTTATTTAATTTATATAATAATTATATCGTATTTTTAATTTGTACACACATCAATATACTTTGATGCAGCATGCGAGTTTGAGCCAGTTCTGTGAATCACAGCCGAATCCGGAAAATACTTTCCGAATCTCGACGCAAATGCCCCGAATTAATCCTACAACCATTAAATTCGCAATTATTCCCCTCACGAAACATTTATTTGCACGACCTCCTTCAGTGGCTGTCCGCCACACGGGTGGCTTTTTTTCACGTGAAAGTTTAGGTTTTTTTTTTCTTATTATTTATGGCTCATTTGAAATTAAAAATTATATTATTTAAAAAATAAAAAGTTTATGATATTATAATTTAATTAGTTGAATTTTGTTTAAATATAATATTATTTTTTAATTTTATAAAATTCGGCAAATTTATATATATCTATGGATGACACTCCACTAAAATGATTTTTATCTTGAGCATTATTAGAGTGAGAAAGAGACTATTCACAGTACCTTTTTTTTTTACTTTTGAGAAAATCTTAATTGGCTACTAAAATAAATTGCAAATTCATAATTCAAATTTAGGCTACTATACATTAAGAGGTTGTTCGGTTTGCTAAAAAAAGAAATTTAAAGTAAAATGAATACAGTGTAAAAAAGTATAGATTTGAGCTATTTGGATTAGTGTAAAAAGAATATATGTAAAATGAATGCAGTATAAAGTTCAATATAGTGATGGACGACCAGCAATAAAGGTTGGGGGCGACGGTGGAGGCGAGCAAGTGGTGGTCGGTAGGAGTGATGATAAGAAAGCTTAGTTGAAATGAAAACAGTTTCACTCAAAATTTAGCGAGTTTAATTTAGCTTAAAAATGAATTAGAATATTTTCTATTACATTATACAACCTTTCTTTTTCATCCAAACAAACATCAATATTTTTAAAATCTTCCTACAAAAATACTTTAGGCACACTTACCTTCTAACCAAACAGTCCCTTAGTCATCATATTTCTCTTAACCGCCAAACAAAGGACTTTGGTTTCGTTTGGGGTGGCTTTATTACTGATTCTTAAAATAATTTTTTAGTATATAAGTTTTAATTTTTGTGCTAAAAAATCACTTTAAAAAACAATAAAAAATGCGTCCCAAAGTTTTGTTTGGGACGACTTTATTTCTACTTCTTAAATCAGACCGTCTCAAATGAAACCTTACTTAAGATATGTGGCATATCAACTGACTCTAATGAAGTTGTAATTCTTTGATCTTTTCAATTTCGAGCCTCAGAATTGAATGCATAAACCTTAGTCAAGTAAGAGGAAAAGCCTTGGCCACAGTGAACCAACTTAACCAACTCCTCCCAAGAAGAGAGGATAGAAAGTTATTGTAGCTCCATTCAATTCACTAAATTCTAATCATTTAAAATAAATTGCAAATTCATTATTTGAATTCATGATAATATACATTAAGAGATTGTTTGATTAACTAAGAAAATGCAAAGTAAAATGAATGAAAATTAAATATTTGAAGTAATTTGGATGAGTATAGAAGGAAAGAATGAGATTTTTGTTTCTTAAAATAAAATAAATGTAATGTGAAATTCAAAATGGTAATGGTCTAATAGTAACGAAGGGTGGACTGCTGCGGTGATGGCCGGCAAGGATGGGTAATGACCGCCGGCGGTGATGGCGGCCTGTGATAAAAGTGGTGATAGACAGCTGATGATGGCAGTGAAATATTGATTTTTATATATGAATAGATGATTTTTAATATTGATTTTTATATATGAATTGGTGATTTTTAAACTGAGAGTCCAAATTTTTATGAATAGTTTCTTCTTTGCACGCATAATTTAATTCTAAATATTACTGATATATCATCAAAAAAATTTCTTGATCGGACACGAATCTAGAGAAAAAATCAAGTTGGAAACTTCAAAAATTAAAATTGGGACCATCCGAACTCTGATTTTAGCAAACTTACAGTCGAATTGAACGTCTTGAAAATACGAACCCAACGACACCAAATTCGACACAATCTGAGCCCAAATGGGTCCAAATCAAAGACCCAAAGCACTGTTGGGAGGTTCAAATCATAATTTGGATTATCAAACAATTTCCAAATGTGACATTCTTACAATCGAACCGAGCATCTCGACGAGAGGAATCCAACAAGCCTAAGATAACTAAATTCTGATATCACTAAGACATTCAAATGTCCAGTAGACAGTTCCTAATCAAGGAAATCAACATCGGTCGTCCATTCAAACCACTCCCAATTTGCTCTTGATCTTGCTCCTATTTATGGGTCATGCCACTCTCATAAATATATAAATATAACTCTCACTTCTCATAGAAGGGAAAAATTATTAGGTCAGGACACAGTACCTAGAAATAGGTTCGGATATCCAATAAAAAATTACGACATGGACTACGCTTTAACTGAGCTTTGATTGTGCTTTACCTGCACTTTTGACGCACTTGACTTAAAATTTCGCAGACAAGTGTACATTCCACGCGTCAAATTTTTAGTGGATGTCCGGACGTATCTCTACGTCCGGTATCCGGACCTAATAATTTTACCATAGAAGGGGACCCCAAGCAAGGAAGTAAGAGAGAGATCCAAAATCGCTCTTGCCACCCAAGTCCTCCTCGACCACCGCCCAGACTTTTGTCGGACCATCGACTAATGCTAGAGTTATACCGTACCACCAACTAATGTACAGACTTCCATCGGACCATCAATTGACGCCCATACTTTTGTCATACTATTGATTGATGTAGGAGTTCTACCAGACCACCTGTAAGATCTCGTTCCCTTACTGTTCCTCTCTGAATTGGATTTTCCTCCCAGAATCGGTCAGGACGATGTTGAGATCGTCCAGGCCGATCAGTGCATTGAAAACAGCTGATTTCTGGAATGTTTTCTGGATGATTTCTGGACAGGATCGTCCAGGACGATATTGAGATCGTCCAGGCCGATCTGTACTGTAGAAATGATCGGCCAGACAACAGCCCTGGGAACGGTCCAGGACGATCAGAAATTGGTCTGATAATCCCGGGACGATCTGGCGATCGGCCAGGCCGATCTGAGTATGATATAAGGAAATGAGCTCGTTTTGAGGAGAGAGAAAATCATTTTATAAAATCAGATATTTTGAGGAGAGAGAAAGAGAAAGGGAAAAAGATGAAAAGCTGGTTTTCGGAGACCGCGTGTGGGTCTCCGAAAGGATTCCGCTCGTGTGGTTCGAATGCAAAGAGTACGATCACACTATCCCGTAGGACAAAATGGTCGTAGGCCTTTACACTCGGCACAAGCAGGCCGATGGAAGAGCAGATGGAGTTATAGATACGATTAGCAATGGAGGATAGCGGCTTTCACCTACTAACCTCGATGGATAATAATATCTATAACTCAAAAGTTTACGAGATTTCCCCTATTCGATACATCAGCATCGAATAGGGTTTATTTGATTGTGGGGATCGGTTTCCTACGGGCGCAAGCCCCCTTAGTTAATTACATCCTAAGCCTTGACTTAGGAAAACTCTCGATTAAGGATGTTGGATTATCTTCTCGAATGGGTTTAGTGCAAAGAAGTTTCTAGGCTTTCCTAATCAAAGGGAAGAAGGTCCCAATTTGGCTTAATCAATCACACATGGTTCATTCAACATCCGGCCGGTCCGAGGAAGAGAAAACTGGGGAAAAAGAAAGAGGCCACGCATCTCAAGCAAACATGAAAGAAAGAGGGAGGTGGCGTCATCTATGTGACGCGGATGGGCAGGATTTATAGCTTCCGAAAGGATGGATAGCTTACCCACCAATAAGGTGTATAGGGGTACACTCGTACCACTCACCTTTAGATCTTAAATCTATAAGAGGTGTAATATCGTACATACGACGTTAACGCCTACGACCTAACTAATGCAGTCTGGACTTATTCCTTGCCTGAAAAAGGAAGCCAGCTAAAATCCTAAGCACAACCAATCGCCCTATATGTATGCAAGATGGGAAGGCTCTATCCTAAGGATTCAAGGATTAATAGTTCAGAAGATTTAAATCAACGACTCTACAATATGCAAATGAACAGATCTAGCGTTGTATGATGCATGAAACAAATGCATAAGTAAGAAAGATTCTTAGGTCCACTAATCCAATGCATGTATGTAGGTAAAGTGCATTGTGAAGAAAAGTGTGTAAGAACATATGCATGACATCCAGAGTACAGAAAAAAATAAATAAACACACCCTAAGGGTATCCTTCAGGCAAGATACCCGCACAGAGAATCATCATAGTCATGCCCACTTCGTGTGGGAAAACAGCGATGCCCAATAGCATAAATAGGTGGCCTACTCTACAGGCCTAAATGACCCTAATGGTCTCTAAGGCTCACAGAAAGAAAGAAAAAAAAGGGGGGAGGGGTATCGTACCCAAAACCGGAAAAGGCCAAAGTCCTAGCAGAAAAACAACGATGCCCACTTCGTGTGGGAAAACAACGATGCCAACCGGCATAATAGGTGGCCTACTCTACAGGCCTAAATGACCCTAATGGTCTCTAGGGTTCACAGAAGGGGGCAAGCTTTGACCTATAGGGCCAAAGCTTCGTTAGTGAACTACCCTAAGGCCAGCTACCTAAACATGCTAGAATACCTATCAACAAATTGTGTGTGGAGTGTAGCAGTTTCGATATATAATTACCAGAAAATTGCTTTACAAGTTGCAGAGATCATACCTGATTGTGGCGCTGCCACTTACAAGCTTATAAGCAAATACTCCCTGATTGTGATGCGGCCACTCAAAAGCCTCAAGCTAACGAATTACCCCAATGTACCTCGCAAGACAAGTGAAAGAAAAATACAAAAATGAGCGTAGATGCCATTCAAAAAATAAATGCATGTAAGTAAGAATGTAACAAACAGGAAATCTAATAGTAACAATTATAAAGCATGTGTATGTAGTAAATACTGAATAACGAAAGAAAATGTCAGCCTAACCTAGGGCTAGAAGTCGTGTCCTAACCAAACAAGTCTAAGGTATGTGTAGGCTGTGTAGTTTTGGTAGATCCTATATAGGATAGTTTTAGTTAGAGTTGTATGTATATTTGATTTGTTTGTTGAAATGGACAAAGAAGAGTTTTTAATTAAAATTCAAATCTTAGTGTTTTAGGATTGATTTTAGGTATCATTTATTTTTAATGTTTAATTAACTACCACCTTTGTTTCACACCGAGGCCGTGAGGTTTATTTCACCCTCCTTGGGGCTAACTTAATAGCCTCGTAGGCCTGGGTTACCCAGTGATAATTAACTTTGTTTGATTATTACAGTTTGTTGTTAAAGAAAGAAAAAGAAAAAGGTAGATTAAACATTTTATTATTAAGGATTGAATTAAGCCAATTAGAAAAATTAATTTTTTTAGGTTTTGACGCTCCATTAGATCCATTCGTGGCGTTGTGCCACCAGGCTCGAGGAACTAGCCTCCTTAGGACACTTAGCCCCGCAGCCCGGAGTAGTCCATCCAATAAACTTCACTTTTAGAGCGGTTGTTGTGTATTAAGGGATTTGTTGATTACTTTTTAAAATATTATTCTAAGTTTGATCTTTAAGAATCTATTATCCTAATGAGTTTAGTTTGTACTTTAATCTCCTAATATAATCTACATCTTTTAGATTTTAGGTTGGTTAGGAATTAATTATTAGATTAGTTAGAATTGATTTATGTTTATATTTTAGATTTAGAATTCAATAATTACAAATGTTAATAATAAGTTGATTAAGGATTAAAATGTTTTAATAGGTTTTTAGAAATTAGGTTAAAATTGGTTGGTTGATTATTAGTGGATTAAGGGGAACTAAACCTAGGAGAACGTGTCACTAAGTTTATGTTTCGATATCTCTATCCTATAGGGAGCATGCATCCTAAGTCTATGTTATCTAAGACCCGGTCCTTAATTTTTGTCCTTAGATGTCACTAGAGTTGTAGGGAATGAAAGGAGATTTTGTTTTCTAACCCTTAGAATTTTCGTACATGTGTCACTAGGTTTAGGAATTTATAGCAAAGCAGTAAAAAGAAAAAGAATGAAAAATTACAAATAAAAGGGATGTAGTCATTGTTGTTATTGGATACACTTCGTAGAAGTCAAGTGCATCCTATTATATCAACAATGTCCTTTACTGTTCCCACTCCAAATGAGGCACTTGATACGATTAAGACATCTATCTATAACACTCTAAACCAAACCCTACAATGACTAAGGGGGGAAAAAGACCTCTAAAAAAAAAAACTAGACTTACAACTAAATTCATCTTGCTTTGAACTCATCCAATACTCTCTTTATCCTTATAAGCTAACATAAATGGGAGGTAATCCTATCTTGCTTCCAAAAAGACACTAAGCACCTACAAACATAAAGCTCCCTCAAAGCTCCAACTCTCCCAAACTCGCTCTTTTAGAAATAATCACTAAGAGAACTCAATTCAAATAGGAAAACACTAATCACCCCTGAATGACCTTATAGGGATTCTCTACACAAGCCCAACCATAACCTTATAGAGTTCAAAATGACTTACAAAAGTTTCTAAATGAGCAACTACACAAAACTCCCCAAAAAGCCATCTACCCAAAATCACTTTTCTTTTCATTTTTTTGTTTGACACAAAACTCTACCCGACAACCCATAATCAAGCACCTCCTTTCATTTGGAGTGGGGTAAAAAAAAAACAAAGCTTTCCAACAAGAAGATTTTATGGAAATCCCTCATTGAAAAGCACTCATCATAAAATATTCGCAAGACGAAAAACACATAAAATTCCAACGCAAGCTGATTCGCCAAATCCATAAAACAAAACCTCTCGGTGCAAAACAACTCATAAAGCCTCTTGCAAAACTTACAACCATAGAACGATTCACCAAATCTTTCAATACAAAACAATTCATAAAACCTTCCAAATCATCTTCATTCCTCTTTTTTTTTTTAAACAAAGAAATACAAGCAAAAAGACTATTCAATCTTGCCAACCCAGACTCTATAGAAATCTAGAAATCCACAAGTGCATGCTACTCTAGATGCTAACGGAAGAAGAAATAAACTAGTCTCCAATCATAAATACATAGACCATCATTGCCAATCATATATGCGATATTGAGAAATACTTATAGGTTCAAACTTCTCTAAACATTGAAAGTAGACAAATGCTTACATGACATCAAAAAGATAAATGAAATTGCAAGTAAGAGGGATACATGCTTTCATGAGAGAAATTAGAGAAATTATTTATGCAATCCTTCAACCTTTCTTTCTCTTCTCTTTTTTTTATGTCAAACATGGATAAACAAAAGTAAAATTACATAGCACAAGACTTTCCAAACTTAACATCTATGCCGAATATATTCATAAAAGAGAAAGAAATTCTTATGCCATAGTTTTGCTCCCAAAGTTCAAGAGAAGAGAGCATGCTATCATCACAATATAATATAAATTTAAGATATGAGATGCATAGTTACTTTCTGACAAACTTCCAATTTTCATACCCATTGGCTAGCAAATATCTCCAAGAACATTTTAACATAAATTCATAAGCTTACTTTAATGATGCCACACATGCGATTTTACAAATGTTCTAATTAAAATCTCTTGACATCAAGTACAAAACTATCCTAATCACATTCCGTTCATGCATGTTTCAAGATCTATGCAAAGTGAACTTCACTATATCATTTGTAAGAACTTCAAACTTTGTGAAGAGAAAATGATCTCAAATTTTTCATGTTTAAATATCTCTTTAAAACAACAATTTTTGTTTGAAAGCATTAGCAAAGAAGAGCAACTCATATTTGAAACTCTATTTCAAAAGTATAAGGGAACCATGTTTTTAAGTATTCATATAAATGCTTGAATCATAACAATTTTACCCAACAATCTATACCAAATACAACAAAGAAGAGCAAGAGAAATAATACATAAAACTTTCATGCCAAGTACATTCTTAAAGCTTTAGACAATGTTTGGACGGAATCAACAAGTATGCCCTTAAATCTCATAAGTAAGAACTACTCAAGGGAGCCACTCTTCCTTCGCTTTTTTAAGATTTCATGTGCAAACCTCTAGGTGATATATTAGCAACACTTCAAATAAAGGACGTCGTCGTACATAGCTCCAATGTATATCAAACAGTCATGATGTCTTTCCAACAACATTCATAAACAACTTGGCGTACAACATTTACAAAGTCACATAAAGCAAGTTGGCAAGGAAGTCATGATTTATACACCTACTAGATTGGATTCAACCAATCAATATGCACAAAACTTCTCATGATTCACACAACAATAATTTTGGAGAAGTTACCATTCAAAGAGACATTCAAAACATCAACTTTGCAATAAGAGATAAAGACTATTCCACTACATTTTACTCCAAAAGGTTTCAATATTTAGGCTTCACATACTTCATGAGTCTCCAACCAAATATCACAACAATTTCTTAAAGGCATTTCTCCAGACACCTTGCATGCATGATTTAATAAAAAGACAATGTGGCTTCTCAAACTTTGACACCACTTATGCATAAACTTCAAAATCATATGACATGAATTAAAAGTATAGCTCATATATCAATTATTCATTCCAAAATAAGACAACTCAATGTGTATTGTAGCAAACTCAACAATGGTCATCACAAAATATGCACACAACGAAGGGTTTCGTAAAGGTACTTGAAGTGAATATAGCAACTAGTACTTTGCACCTACACTTATGAAAAGTTCACGTGCACATTTAATTTGAACGTATCAACAAAACCTTGCTTGAGATTCACCAACATTTATCACGAACAAAGTGCCGACCATAAGATTCATGAGTTATAATTAAAGTGAAGCTTCATCTCAAACCAAAACACCCTCATTATCCTCCAATGGCATTTTACCAAACATCTTGTGTGCAATATACTTGTAAAATTGTATAAAGAAAACTGAAATAAGAATCAAGCTTCTAACTCATACAAATCCAAAAATGCTATAACTAAGCTATTGTAAAATAATCAAGCATATAAATTAACCCTCCAAATAATTTTTTTTTTTTAAGAAGTAAATTTTACTGAATAGATATTTTTTTATAAGGAAAACAAAACAAGAAGAAAAGGAGAAATGCCATAATCCAAAACATTCTAAATACTTTGAATCAAGAACACGTGATTCCAGAATATTTTTTTTTTTTACTTGCTCACAATGTTTTCATGTAACGAGTATTCATAAAGTGTAAGAAGTCTTTCCGAATCACATATTATCCAATGATTAAACGACCGCCAAGTAATAAACATAAGACTTTCACCAACTAGTAAACCAATGACATAACCAAACTAAGCAACAAGGTTCTGTACGAGTGATATCCAAATAAAAGGCGTAACATAAGAAATACAATCTTTCCAAAGCATTTAATCAAATGACTAGTATGCAAGGTCTAAGGAATGATGCAAGCTAATTTCCTTGGATATATTATCATATCACACCTAGGCCCTTTAAACCACATGCTATGGATCCAAAAGTGAAATTCATATTCCTTTCAAAAACAAAACAAGTCAATGAATATTTTGGCAAGATCAACAATAACCTTCGACATCTCCCAAAGAAAAAGATTGGAACATTCTTGATACCCAAGGAAATGTAGTAAGACTAGTCAACAAGAGGCAATAGTGAATGCATCCCTTAATTTATGACAAGGACCAAAACCATTCAACCATCATATTTTCGAAGCAAAATGAAATTCAAATACATTTAGCTCTCAGATTTTTGCAAAGGAGTGGTAGGAGAAGAAATGAAATAAGTAGTAGAAAGAGGTAGAAGAAGAGGGAGAAGAATAAGAAGAACAAGAACAAGAAGATGAAGAGGAAGAGGAAACCATTACCTGGATGAGAAGGCTAGCTACCAAGGAAGGGATTTTAACTCCCTTGCTCACACGGCCAGCGGAGATGGCAGATCCGGTTCAGGCATGCAAAGCCGAGAGTGAGAGATGTCTCGTCGGGTTTAGAGGAGGTGAGGTCGGGTGGAGCTTCGGGCTTGGCTGGAGTTGGTCGCGAACGGGAGAGGGGCTTCGGCCCGCTCTGTCTTCTGGCGCTGGCTCGAGACAGAGAAAGCGAGAGGGGAAGAAGAAGGGGGTCGGGCGTGAGATCCAGAGAGTGAGGGAGAGAGCTGGAGCGTGAGATTGAGAGCGAGAGCCGGAGGAGAAGAGTGCTGAGGGAGTTCGGTGAGGAGAAGAGAAAATGAGAGAGAGTGAGGGCGTTCGGATCTCAGCTGGGGGGGCGTCGGGATGGCTCTTGGCGTGAGAAGGTGTGAGAGAGGGAGACGGAGATGGGAGGGGATTTCTCCTGAGATCTTCGGAATCGAGAGGGATAGAGCGAGAAGGAGAGAGGAGGGGCGTGTGTGAGAGCTCGGACCGAGGGGGGCGAGTCCCGTGCCCTAGCTGAAGGCTTCCCCCAGCCTTCTAAACGTCTCCCCGACGTTCTGCCTCGCTCCCAACACGAAAACAGCCCTTGCTCGCTGAACTCTGCTAACGCGACTCTGCCATGTTCTAAAACAAGTGTATCACGCGACCAAAAAGCTTCGCAACGGTAGAGTCCGAATTTCGGAGAGATCAAGACCATCGAGGCAGCTTCTTGATTTAGGAAATCAATTCAAATTAAACCAAAAGAGAATTGGAGTTTATTTGAATTGAATTGAGTTGATTTGAATCAGATTTGGGCTCAGATCAGGCTCAATTCTAGGCCAAAATGGGGTCAGTTTGGGCTCGAGGCAGTTCGACTTAGTCATGCCGCGAAATTACTCCCAAATCAATATTAATTTGAATCAAATTAAACTCGATGCAATTAAAATAAATTAAATTGAGTGCAATCGAGTCTAATTGAAATCAATTCGGATCGATTCGAGTTCGAATTGAGCTCGACGAGGTCTAACTAAGTCGATCGAAGGTGCTCGAGCGAAAATAGAGGTCAACAAACGGACCCCCAACATATACGGAGAACAACAAGTGAACCGTGTATGTTGGCGTTGACCTCCCTATCTCTAGGAAGATGCAACTATAGGGTCAAGTAACAAAATTAGATCAACAATGAGAGTGAATCAAAGAAAGCAGCTCAACTTATCCGCCCAACCAAAGTGGTCAAATGAGGGAAAGAATAACTTATGCCCACATGAGTAGAGTTGAAACAAGTTCATAAAGCGTCCAAAGAAAATTCAACGATCATCTACAACAAATATCTAAGATGACGTGAAGAGAATGGAATTCCACAATCATCTGAAAATCATATCAAATGGCAAAGTGATAATCATAGGAAAACAATAGTAATCAAAAGTAAGGAAATCATCTATCTGCCTGACCACATCGCAACAGCAGAATAGAGAAAAGAAAGGAGGTCCCACATCCACCTGACCATATTCGCAACAGCGAACGGGGACAACTCCGGGTTTGCTTGACCATGTTCGAAACAGCAAAACCAGAAGTAAAGAAAGAGAGGGAGTTCTACATTCGCCTGACCATATTCGCAACAGCGAATGAGAACAGCTCAATATCCACCTGACCATATTCGCAACAGCGAATAAAGAGCTTCCCAAAAGGTTTAATGCCCACCTGACCAAAATCGCAACAGTGGAACAAAAGAAAGAAGTCCAACATTCACCTGACCAGATCGCAACAGTGAATGAGGACGACCCGATGTCTGCCTGACCAGATCGCAACAGCGAGACAAAGGGAGTTCAGCATTCGCCTGACCATATTCGCAACGGTGAATGAGAACAGCTCAATATTCATCTGACTATATTCGCAACAACGAATAAAGAGCTTCCCAAAAGGTCTAATGCCTGCCTGACCAGATCGCAACAGCAGGACAAAAGACAAAATCCAACATTCACCTGACCAGATCGCAACATTGAATGAGGATGACTCAATACTTGCCTGACCTTATTCGAAACGGCGAAACAAAGAGTGAAAGAGAACTCAACAACCCCCAAACAAGAAATAAAACAGGGGGAATGAAGAGGTGGTGAAGTATGCCTCCCAGGGACTCTGTCGGACACCCAACCAGAAAGGGGAGTCAACATTCGCCTGACCAGATCGCAACAGCGAATGAAAATGGCTCAAAATCCGCCTGACCATATTCGCAACAGCGAATAATGAGCCCTCCCGAAATTCTAATATCCACCTGACCAAAATCGCAACGGTGGGACAAAAGAAGTAAGCCCAACATTCACCTGACCATATTCGCAACAGTGAATGAGGACAACCCAATGTTCACCTGACCAGATCGCAACAGCGAGACAAAGGGTGAAAAGAGCAAGGGAGTTCAGCATTCGCCTGACCATATTCGCAACGGCGAATGAGAACAGCTCAATATTCATCTGACCATATTCGCAACAATGAATAAAGAGCTTCCCAAAAGGTCTAATGTCTGCCTGACCAGATCGCAACAGCAGAACAAAAGACAAAATCCAACATTCACCTGACCAGATCGCAACAGTGAATGAGGATAACTCAATGTTTGCCTGACCATATTCGAAACGGCGAAACAAAGAGTAGAAATCACCTCTACAACCACCCAACGCACAAGTACGTGGTGCTGTGAGGGAAAGAAAAGTAAGTAATCCATCATCTAAGAAAATCTCAAACTTATATTTCGATTACCACATGGTAGAGGACAAATCGTCGTGGCCATGAGTAATCAAAACATAAGTAGGACTTCTTAGATAAAATTGAAATCATACAACTTGAAACAATCAACTGATGCATATCTCTCTAAAAAGAGGAACATACAAACAGTTGAGTAGAAAGGATAATCTCATATTAAGGAAAGATCAATGGGAGTGGCGAGGGGACACACTTGCCACTAAAAATAACAACCATATCAAGGATCAATGATTACTAAAAGAACACTCAACTACCACCTGGCGCAGCTGCCGAGGCGATAAGGAGAGGACAAGAAACACTCTACTATCACCCAGCGCATCTGCCGAGGTGATAAGAAGAGGACAAGAAACACTCTACTACCGCTGGCGTATATGCCAAAGTGATAGGAAGAGGAAAAGTACACTCTACTATCGTCCGACACATCTGCCGTGGCGATAGGAAGAGGAAAGAAGCTCAACAACCACCCAACGCTCATGTGCGTGGTGCTGTGAGAAAGACAAAGCAACAAGTAATTCATTATCCAAGAAATCTCAAGCTCATATTTTAGTTACCACATGGTAGAGGACAAATCGTCGTGGCCATGAGTAATTAAAATACAAGTAGAATTCCTTAGATAAAATGGAATCATATACAACATGAAATAGCCAACTAACGTATATCTCTCTAGACAAGGAGGAATACACAAACAGCCGAATGGAAATAATAGTCTCATGCTAAAGAAGGTATAATAGAAGTGGCGAAGGGACACCCTTGCCACTAAGAATCATAATCATGTCAAAGCCAATGATTACAAAAGGAACCACAGTGGTAGCACCCATACTAATTGATGGGGCCCTGTGAGAAGTGCAAGAAATATTTATGCATTCAGAGAGATTGCACTTGCAGCTAAGGACAAAACCTCCATGAGAAATTATGTCACTAAAGGAAGAAATGGATTGACTTTCTACTAGAAGATCAAAATCCACTGAGAAAGGATGTTAACATCTTAAAGCAAGATGTACCACATCATGGGTGGGGAAAAATCACACCCTCTAAAGGAAAAGTTATAGTAAGAGAATTGAGTATCATGTCATCTCCTAAGCAATCATAAAGAAGCCTTGAGGGAGATAATTTTGGAGGGACTTTGGGCTCTTGGAGTGTAGAACCGGGTTCCTCTTGTGATAAGGGCAACCGATTCTACTCAATTAAGAGTTTCCCTCTCTTTTTAAAATCATTTTTTTTACATTATGTTCATAGATATAGATCAAGTATACTGGAACATAAATAGAGGAAAATTATTGGCTTTGATAACCCAGGCCATATTTAACTCATGAATGAAACTCGGGAAAGAGAAAGACGATTATGTGCAGGATCTATAAAGGAGTGAGACATTGGCTTTGGTAACCCAGGCCACATTCAACTCGTATGAATGAACTGGGGAGCACAATTGTTACAACAGAATTTGTAGAAAAATTTGCATAGTGACAATGGATCAACATCACTATATTTGACCAATAAAGATTAAGGATGGACCTAGTATCACATTTCCTAGATATTCGAATTAGTAGTTTTGGTATCCCAGACCACACTTGAAAGTGACAAGTGAAACTGGGGAAAGTCAACCCTTGAAGGGGACTGAAAAAGAGATTTCATGCCACAACACCAGAGCGATTGGTGGGCATGAGTGCAAGTATAAACACCCCTACGATGTATTTACATACAACTACTAAGGATAATCTCATACTTTATATGACGAACATCACGTGGTAGAGGACAAATCATCGTGGCCACGGACTGTCGAAAAGTAGAAGAGATCCTTTGGAGTTATGTCTATACATAGGGATACATACAAGTGACAGGAAACGAACAACTATCGTATCATGACCGATAAGAGAAGGAAACTTATATAGGGACATTGGATCAACATAACCACACCTGACTAACACAGGTTGGTATGGACCCAGTATCACCTAAAGAAAGTATATTTGAATTAGGGATATTGGATCAACATAACAACACCTGACTAACACAGGTTGGTATGGACCCAGTATCACCTAAAGAAAGTATATTTGAATTAGGGACCTTGGATCAACATAATCACACCTGACTAACACAGGTTGGCATGGACCCAGTATCACCTAAAGAAAGTATATTTGAATTAGGGACATTGGATCAACATAACCACACCTGACTAACACAGGTTGGCATGGACCCAGTATCACCTATAGAAAGTGGGTTTGAATTAGAGATATTGGATCAACATAACTACACTTGACTAACACAGGATGGCATGGACTCAGCATCACCTCTTAAAAGAAAGTTTGAATTATTGGTTTTGGTATCCCAGACCACGCTTGGAGTGATAAGCGAAACTGGGTAGAATAACTCCTCACAAAAAGAGGAAAAATCAAGGGTTTTATGTGCTAGCACTAACATGATTGACGTGCACAAAGATAAGGACAAGTATCCCTACGACATCTTAGCGTATCCCCTTTAAGGATAACCTTGTACTCTTCAAAGCGAACATCGTGTGGTAGAGGACAAATCGTCGTGGCCACACAGACTGCCGAAAAGTAAAAAGAATCCTTTCAAGGAATACAAATATAAAGGGATACTTATAGGAGGTAGGAAGGTTCGCTAGTCTGTAGCGAACAACCTACACTAGTGGAAGGAGTGTTATAAGATTTTTGACGGAAAATCCTCGACTCTAATTCCACGTATCTTATGGTGAATAGGTTGCTTGCTAGTAGTCTGACGTCAGAAGTCTCTTTCCTCATCTGAGCTACTATCAACAACTAATTCACCCTTAGGTATCAAGTACCTACGAAAGGTAGGAAGGTGTCGGGGTCTACTCGACGATCTCAGAGTGAGAGAGTCGAGTGAACACAAAACCCGACGGAAAGGAAAGAATTTGATAAGGTACGAAATGACCTAAAAGGTCGGAAAGAAAGGGACCAAAGTTAGGGGAAACCCTAACCAAGAAGGGAACCTAACTAAGAAAAGGACCCTATCTAAGAATAGGACGAACCTAATCTAAAGAGCACAAAACCCAGAGTGCACACAAGAGAGGATAATATAACATCCAAAGATGGAGAGAGAAACCTGTCCCACCATGGTCGCCAGAAATCTGTGGGTCTCCGAAAGGATTCCGCTCGTGTGGTTCGAATGCAAAGAGTACGATCACACTATCCCGTAGGACAAAATGGTCGTAGGCCTTTACACTCGGCACAAGCAGGCCGATGGAAGAGCAGATGGAGTTATAGATACGATTAGCAATGGAGGATAGCGGCTTTCACCTACTAACCTCGATGGATAATAATATCTATAACTCAAAAGTTCACGAGATTTCCCCTATTCGATACATCAGCATCGAATAGGGTTTATTTGATTGTGGGGATCGATTTCCTACGGGCGCAAGCCCCCTTAGTTAATTACATCCTAAGCCTTGACTTAGGAAAACTCTCGATTAAGGATGTTGAATTATCTTCTAGAATGGGTTTAGTGCAAAGAAGTTTCTAGGCTTTCCTAATCAAAGGGAAGAAGGTCCCAATTTGGCTTAATCAATCACACATGGTTCATTCAACATCCGGCCGGTCCGAGGAAGAGAAAACTGGGGAAAAAGAAAGAGGCCACGCATCTCAAGCAAACATGAAAGAAAGAGGGAGGTGGCGTCATCTATGTGACGCGGATGGGCAGGATTTATAGCTTCCGAAAGGATGGATAGCTTACCCACCAATAAGGTGTATAGGGGTACACTCGTACCACTCACCTTTAGATCTTAAATCTATAAGAGGTGTAATATCGTACATACGACGTTAACGCCTACGACCTAACTAATGCAGTCTGGACTTATTCCTTGCCTGAAAAAGGAAGCCAGCTAAAATCCTAAGCACAACCAATCGCCCTATATATATGCAAGATGGGAAGGCTCTATCCTAAGGATTCAAGGATTAATAGTTCAGAAGATTTAAATCAACGACTCTACAATATGCAAATGAACAGATCTAGCGTTGTATGATGCATGAAACAAATGCATAAGTAAGAAAGATTCTTAGGTCCACTAATGCAATGCATGTATGTAGGTAAAGTGCATTGTGAAGAAAAGTGTGTAAGAACATATGCATGACATCCAGAGTACAGAAAAAAATAAATAAACACACCCTAAGGGTATCCTTCAGGCAAGATACCCGCACAGAGAATCATCATAGTCATGCCCACTTCGTGTGGGAAAACAGCGATGCCCAATGGCATAAATAGGTGGCCTACTCTACAGGCCTAAATGACCCTAATGGTCTCTAAGGCTCACAGAAAGAAAGAAAAAAAAGGGGGGAGGGGTATCGTACCCAAAACCGAAAAAGGCCAAAGTCCTAGCAGAAAAACAACGATGCCCACTTCGTGTGGGAAAACAACGATGCCAACCGGCATAATAGGTGGCCTACTCTACAGGCCTAAATGACCCTAATGGTCTCTAGGGTTCACAGAAGGGGGCAAGCTTTGACCTATAGGGCCAAAGCTTCGTTAGTGAACTACCCTAAGGCCAGCTACCTAAACATGCTAGAATACCTATCAACAAATTGTGTGTGGAGTGTAGCAGTTTCGATATATAATTACCAGAAAATTGCTTTACAAGTTGCAGAGATCATACCTGATTGTGGCGCTGCCACTTACAAGCTAGGAGAACGTGTCACTAAGTTTATGTTTCGATATCTCTATCCTATAGGGAGCATGCATCCTAAGTCTATGTTATCTAAGATCCGGTCCTTAATTTTTGTCCTTAGATGTCACTAGAGTTGTAGGGAATGAAAGGAGATTTTGTTTTCTAACCCTTAGAATTTTCGTACATGTGTCACTAGGTTTAGGAATTTATAGCAAAGCAGTAAAAAGAAAAAGAATGAAAAATTACAAATAAAAGGGATATAGTCATTATTGTTATTGGATACACTTCGTAGAAGTCAAGTGCATCCTATTATATCAACAATGCCCTTTACTGTTCCCACTCCAAATGAGGCACTTGATACGATTAAGACATCTATCTATAACACTCTAAACCAAACCCTACAATGACTAAGGGGGGAAAAAGACCTCTAAAAAAAAAAACTAGACTTACAACTAAATTCATCTTGCTTTGAACTCATCCAATACTCTCTTTATCCTTATAAGCTAACATAAATGGGAGGTAATCCTATCTTGCTTCCAAAAAGACACTAAGCACCTACAAACATAAAGCTCCCTCAAAGCTCCAACTCTCCCAAACTCGCTCTTTTAGAAATAATCACTAAGAGAACTCAATTCAAATAGGAAAACACTAATCACCCCTGAATGACCTTATAGGGATTCTCTACACAGGCCCAACCATAACCTTATAGAGTTCAAAATGACTTACAAAAGTTTCTAAATGAGCAACTACACAAAACTCCCCAAAAAGCCATCTACCCAAAATCACTTTTCTTTTCATTTTTTTGTTTGACACAAAACTCTACCCGACAACCCATAATCAAGCACCTCCTTTCATTTGGAGTGGGGTAAAAAAAAAAACAAAGCTTTCCAACAAGAAGATTTTATGGAAATCCCTCATTGAAAAGCACTCATCATAAAACATTCGCAAGACGAAAAACACATAAAATTCCAACGCAAGCTGATTCGCCAAATCCATAAAACAAAACCTCTCGGTGCAAAACAACTCATAAAGCCTCTTGCAAAACTTACAACCATAGAACGATTCACCAAATCTTTCAATACAAAACAATTCATAAAACCTTCCAAATCATCTTCATTCCTCTTTTTTTTTTAAACAAAGAAATACAAGCAAAAAGACTATTCAATCTTGCCAACCCAGACTCTATAGAAATCTAGAAATCCACAAGTGCATGCTACTCTAGATGCTAACGGAAGAAGAAATAAACTAGTCTCCAATCATAAATACATAGACCATCATTGCCAATCATATATGCGATATTGAGAAATACTTATAGGTTCAAACTTCTCTAAACATTGAAAGTAGACAAATGCTTACATGACATCAAAAAGATAAATGAAATTGCAAGTAAGAGGGATACATACTTTCATGAGAGAAATTAGAGAAATTATTTATGCAATCCTTCAACCTTTCTTTCTCTTCTCTTTTTTTTTTAATGTCAAACATGGATAAACAAAAGTAAAATTACATAGCACAAGACTTTCCAAACTTAACATCTATGCCGAATATATTCATAAAAGAGAAAGAAATTCTTATGCCATAGTTTTGCTCCCAAAGTTCAAGAGAAGAGAGCATGCTATCATCACAATATAATATAAATTTAAGACATGAGATGCATAGTTACTTTCTGACAAACTTCCAATTTTCACACCCATTGGCTAGCAAATATCTCCAAGAACATTTTAACATAAATTCATAAGCTTACTTTAATGATGCCACACATGCGATTTTACAAATGTTCTAATTAAAATCTCTTGACATCAAGTACAAAACTATCCTAATCACATTCCGTTCATGCATGTTTCAAGATCTATGCAAAGTGAACTTCACTATATCATTTGTAAGAACTTCAAACTTTGTGAAGAGAAAATGATCTCAAATTTTTCATGTTTAAATATCTCTTTAAAACAACAATTTTTGTTTGAAAGCATTAGCAAAGAAGAGCAACTCATATTTGAAACTCTATTTCAAAAGTATAAGGGAACCATGTTTTTAAGTATTCATATAAATGCTTGAATCATAACAATTTTACCCAACAATCTATACCAAATACAACAAAGAAGAGCAAGAGAAATAATACATAAAACTTTCATGCCAAGTACATTCTTAAAGCTTTAGACAATGTTTGGACGGAATCAACAAGTATGCCCTTAAATCTCATAAGTAAGAACTACTCAAGGGAGCCACTCTTCCTTCGCTTTTTTAAGATTTCATGTGCAAACCTCTAGGTGATATATTAGCAACACTTCAAATAAAGGACGTCGTCGTACATAGCTCCAATGTATATCAAACAGTCATGATGTCTTTCCAACAACATTCATAAACAACTTGGCGTACAACATTTACAAAGTCACATAAAGCAAGTTGGCAAGGAAGTCATGATTTATACACCTACTAGATTGGATTCAACCAATCAATATGCACAAAACTTCTCATGATTCACACAACAATAATTTTGGAGAAGTTACCATTCAAAGAGACATTCAAAACATCAACTTTGCAATAAGAGATAAAGACTATTCCACTACATTTTACTCCAAAAGGTTTCAATATTTAGGCTTCACATACTTCATGAGTCTCCAACCAAATATCACAACAATTTCTTAAAGGCATTTCTCCAGACACCTTGCATGCATGATTTAATAAAAAGACAATGTGGCTTCTCAAACTTTGACACCACTTATGCATAAACTTCAAAATCATATGACATGAATTAAAAGTATAGCTCATATATCAATTATTCATTCCAAAATAAGACAACTCAATGTGTATTGTAGCAAACTCAACAATGGTCATCACAAAATATGCACACAACGAAGGGTTTCGTAAAGGTACTTGAAGTGAATATAGCAACTAGTACTTTGCACCTACACTTATGAAAAGTTCACGTGCACATTTAATTTGAACGTATCAACAAAACCTTGCTTGAGATTCACCAACATTTATCACGAACAAAGTGCCGACCATAAGATTCATGAGTTATAATTAAAGTGAAGCTTCATCTCAAACCAAAACACCCTCATTATCCTCCAATGGCATTTTACCAAACATCTTGTGTGCAATATACTTGTAAAATTGTATAAAGAAAACTGAAATAAGAATCAAGCTTCTAACTCATACAAATCCAAAAATGCTATAACTAAGCTATTGTAAAATAATCAAGCATATAAATTAACCCTCCAAATAAATTTTTTTTTTAAGAAGTAAATTTTACTGAATAGATATTTTTTTATAAGGAAAACAAAACAAGAAGAAAAGGAGAAATGCCATAATCCAAAACATTCTAAATACTTTGAATCAAGAACACGTGATTCCAGAATATTTTTTTTTTTTACTTGCTCACAATGTTTTCATGTAACGAGTATTCATAAAGTGTAAGAAGTCTTTCCGAATCACATATTATCCAATGATTAAACGACCGCCAAGTAATAAACATAAGACTTTCACCAACTAGTAAACCAATGACATAACCAAACTAAGCAACAAGGTTCTGTACGAGTGATATCCAAATAAAAGGCGTAACATAAGAAATACAATCTTTCCAAAGCATTTAATCAAATGACTAGTATGCAAGGTCTAAGGAATGATGCAAGCTAATTTCCTTGGATATATTATCATATCACACCTAGGCCCTTTAAACCACATGCTATGGATCCAAAAGTGAAATTCATATTCCTTTCAAAAACAAAACAAGTCAATGAATATTTTGGCAAGATCAACAATAACCTTCGACATCTCCCAAAGAAAAAGATTGGAACATTCTTGATACCCAAGGAAATGTAGTAAGACTAGTCAACAAGAGGCAATAGTGAATGCATCCCTTAATTTATGACAAGGATCAAAACCATTCAACCATCATATTTTCGAAGCAAAATGAAATTCAAATACATTTAGCTCTCAGATTTTTGCAAAGGAGTGGTAGGAGAAGAAATGAAATAAGTAGTAGAAAGAGGTAGAAGAAGAGGGAGAAGAATAAGAAGAACAAGAACAAGAAGATGAAGAGGAAGAGGAAACCATTACCTGGATGAGAAGGCTAGCTACCAAGGAAGGGATTTTAACTCCCTTGCTCACACGGCCAGCGGAGATGGCAGATCCGGTTCAGGCATGCAAAGCCGAGAGTGAGAGATGTCTCGTCGGGTTTAGAGGAGGTGAGGTCGGGTGGAGCTTCGGGCTTGGCTGGAGTTGGTCGCGAACGGGAGAGGGGCTTCGGCCCGCTCTGTCTTCTGGCGCTGGCTCGAGACAGAGAAAGCGAGAGGGGAAGAAGAAGGGGGTCGGGCGTGAGATCCAGAGAGCGAGGGAGAGAGCTGGAGCGTGAGATTGAGAGCGAGAGCCGGAGGAGAAGAGTGCTGAGGGAGTTCGGTGAGGAGAAGAGAAAACGAGAGAGAGTGAGGGCGTTCGGATCTCAGCTGGGGGGGCGTCGGGATGGCTCTTGGCGTGAGAAGGTGTGAGAGAGGGAGACGGAGATGGGAGGGGATTTCTCCTGAGATCTTCGGAATCGAGAGGGATAGAGCGAGAAGGAGAGAGGAGGGGCGTGTGTGAGAGCTCGGACCGAGGGGGGCGAGTCCCGTGCTCTAGCTGAAGGCTTCCCCCAGCCTTCTAAACGTCTCCCCGACGTTCTGCCTCGCTCCCAACACGAAAACAGCCCTTGCTCGCTGAACTCTGCTAACGCGACTCTGCCATGTTCTAAAACAAGTGTATCACGCGACCAAAAAGCTTCGCAACGGTAGAGTCCGAATTTCGGAGAGATCAAGACCATCGAGGCAACTTCTTGATTTAGGAAATCAATTCAAATTAAACCAAAAGAGAATTGGAGTTTATTTGAATTGAATTGAGTTGATTTGAATCAGATTTGGGCTCAGATCAGGCTCAATTCTAGGCCAAAATGGGGTCAGTTTGGGCTCGAGGCAGTTCGACTTAGTCATGCAGCGAAATTACTCCCAAATCAATATTAATTTGAATCAAATTAAACTCGATGCAATTAAAATAAATTAAATTGAGTGCAATCGAGTCTAATTGAAATCAATTCGGATCGATTCGAGTTCGAATTGAGCTCGACGAGGTCTAACTAAGTCGATCGAAGGTGCTCGAGCGAAAATAGAGGTCAACACCGCGGAGTGCTTTTCATCCGACGCTGATGTTGGGAAAAGTGAAGATCTCGTGGTAAGGACTCCGAACCCTGTTTCTATTTTCGAAGATATTATGTTTTGATCGAGTTGTGCACCGTTTTGTGTTTTCGTAGTATACTTTTAGACGTGATTTTGATTTGACACGACTTTCACCGCACAACTTTTAGTATGTTATAGATATGACTATTGTACACGATTTGACTGTATTCTACGAAGATTTCATCGGTCGGAATTGATTCTACACGATTTTACTTGAATAGAATATTATCAGGACTTGATTTGATTTGGATTCTATAGATTGATAGTCTTGTATTGATGCCGTGGATATTCGTTGGTAATTTGGAGAAATTCGGAAATTGTGTCTTTTTGCAGGATTTTTGTGTAATTTGACCGACTACCGTTACTCTGCCCGATTTTCGTATGATTTCTGATTTTCCCGGAATTGATAGATTGAATTGATATGTATATGACTATTGCATCGATTATTGATTCTAGATTTCTCTATTATTGTTCTAGATTTCTCTATTATTGCTTATTGCATCGATTATTGCATTGATTGATTGATTCTGAAAGACAAGTGGAAACCTGGTTGAACGTTGGTTATAGAAACCAACGTATGGATATCTACAACAGCAATATTGATAATTACAACAGCACTATTGATAATAGCCAGTTTAACCTGGTTGAACGATTGATAACTACAACAACACTATTGATAACTACAACAGCACTATTGATACGATTGATAACTACAACAGCACTATTGATACGATTGATAACTACAACAGCACTATTGATAATAGCCAGTTTAACCTGGTTGAACGATTGATAACTACAACAGCACTATTGATACGATTGATAATTACAACAGCACTATTGATAATAGCTAGTGTTTGTGCTTGTCGAGTAAGACCATTGTATGAAATTGCATGTATATGATATTGCATCGTATAGATTTCCTGATCTGTATTGATTTATTGATTTCGGATTGATTTATTGATATTGATCGATTTATTGAATTGATTTATTATTGAATTGATTTATTGATTTGATTTCAATTGATCTTTCGCCGTATTGACTTGATCATTTATTGAGATTTTGAGTCGACTGATACTAATGACTGACAGAATTGATTGATACGATTTCACTCTATTAATTTGACTGATGTGATACGATAAGTAAGACGACTAGACGATTGTATGGATGTAATTGATGTTATCGATTGCTATGATAGAGATTGTAGAGAATGGATTGACGCTTAGATTTTATAGATTCGCCATTACTACTGTTTCTGCACCGTATTGACTGCTTTATAGATTCATTGTTTCGTATTGATTTTCTCGATTGATTTCATTGAGTAGATTGTATTGATTCGACAGCATCGATTTGATTGACGGATATTGATTGATTGAGTTGAATTAACGATTTGCCTGCCGTTGCATTGACTGGTTTTATTGACTATTGATTTTCGTACTGCATTGACTACTGATTTGATTTCCGCTGTGTAGACTTGATTTCATTGACGATGGATTTCTGAATTGCATAGACTCATTGACCATTGATTGACTTGATTTTTATTGACCCGCATATTGATAGCATCGCCGTGCTTTGATTTCAGTTGTAGGCTTTGGTGACCTGCTGGGCTTTGTAAGCTCATTATATGTGGTTAAAATTTTCAGGTCCGAGCAAGGCAACTGGAATGGAGTTCGATCAGAATGTCAGACGAATCCTTTCACTATTGATATCTGGGGTATTACACCACCAACTAACGCCAGAGTTCTGCCGAACCACCAAGCGACACCCCGACTTCCGTCGGACCACCAACTGATGCCCTGACTTCTGCTAGACCACTGATTGATGCCAGAGTTCTGTTAGACCACCAACTGACACTGGAGTTCTCTAGACGGTTGATTATTATAATCTGATCGTCCTCAAAGATAATTCAATCAACTGTAATATATTCAAACACTAGTGAAATAGTTTCAACTGGGTGTGGCCCCACGTTTCTTCCCCTTTTTAAGATTTTTGACGTAAAACATCTTATGTTATCTGTTTGTGTGCATGATATTTATACAATACTGAGACGTAAAATTTTAACTATACCGTCGCGTACATTCTAGCCTGCAACAATTACACTATTTTTGTTGTAGCTCAAAATTTTATTTTCATCATTTATATTTGAATTTTTTTTACATTTGTAAATATATTATATAGTCGAAAATAGTCTTAGGCCCTATATTTATAAATTATTTGAACTGTCTAAAAATATTTCACCCAAAAAAGTGAGAAATAGCGAGCACTGCGCAGCCTTCGCCTTCTTCCCCAAGCCAACCTGAACATTTGGCGGTAATCACAGATGGCTTCCATGTAGAGATGAGATAGAGAGAGAAAAAGTGAAGAAAACTGGCCGAACATGTAAGACATAAATAAACAAGCCTAAGGGCCCAGGCTTCTCTCTCAAGACACCACTCTCTCTCTATCTCTCCCTCCTCCCACTTCTCTTTCTACCCTCCTCTTCCCTCTACCTTTAAAGCCCCTCACGTTCTTTCACGCAGAAAGGCGAGACGACTAAAACCCCTAGCTAAACCCTAGCTAAACGGAGATGGTTGCTCCGGCAGCCGCAGCCGCCATTGCTCTCCTACTCATTCCTATCCTCCTCTTTCCGGCGCCGATGGCAGCGGTCCTGATACCGACCGACTACCTTGCTCTGCAATCCATCCGCAAGTCTCTCTCCGACCTCCCGGGTTCTACTTACTTCGCCTCCTGGGACTTCACCGCCGATCCCTGCTCTTTTCCCGGCGTACTCTGCCGCGATGACCGCGTCGTCGCCCTTGCTCTTGGCGATCCCCGCGCCGGCTCCCCTGGCCTATCTGGTCACCTGCCCCCAACCCTCGGCCGCCTCTCTGCCCTCGCCGAGCTCTCACTCGTTCCCGGCAGTGTCTCCGGCCCCATCCCTACGTCTATCTCCCTCTGCTCCGCTCTCCGTTTCCTTGCTCTGTCACGCAACCTCCTGTCCGGACCCATTCCTCCTTCCCTTTCCTCACTCGCCCACCTCCGCGTCATCGACCTCGGCTTCAACTTCCTCTCCGGCACCATCCCCCCTCTCCTCCCTCGCCTCCCCTCTCTGTCCACCCTCATTCTCGCCGGCAATCGCCTATCAGGCCCTATCCCTAGCTTCGCCCTGAACTCCCCTCTCGTTCGCCTCGATCTACAGCACAATCGCCTCTCCGGGCAAATCCCCGTTTCCCTACCCACCTCCCTCCGCTACCTCTCCCTCTCCTCCAACCAACTCTCCGGCCCTGTAGACCGCATTCTCCCCTCCCTCCACCGCCTCAGCTTTCTCGACCTCAGCTCCAACAGCTTCTCGGGCCCCATTCCCGGCTCCATTTTTGCCCTCCCCCTATCCTCTCTTCGTCTCCAGCGCAACTACTTCTCCGGCGACCTCCGCCTATCCGGCCCTGTCCATATCCCCTACATTGATCTCAGCTTCAATCGCCTCGGCGGGAGAATTCCTGCCGCGCTATCAGCGGCGGAATGGCTCTACTTGGATTACAATCGCTTCTTCGGCGAAGTCCCGACCGGGTTTGTGGATCGGATTTTGAAGGGGGAGATGAGGGTTTTGTACCTGCAGCATAATTTTCTGACGGGAATGGCGATCGGACCGCCGTCAAAAATTCCGATGATCACTTCATTGTGCTTACAGTTCAACTGCATGGTACCGCCAGTACAGACGGCCTGCCCGGCCAGAGCGGGCCAGCAGAGGACGCGGCCGGCGGAGCAGTGCCCCAAGTGGCGGAAGGTATGATCGCCGGCGTCGAAAGACGGTGATGAACAAGAAGCTGATTCTTTTTTCTTTCTTTGATTTCTCTTTGGTTTAAAGAGGTAATGGGAGAAAATCGTAAATGGATTAAACTGTGCTGTATACATTTGCAATCGACGCTCTTACAGAAGAAAAAAAGAAAGAAAATTTTCTTTACGAAAATCTCTTGATTTATAGAGTCTTTCGTTTTGGAAGGATAATTAAATATTAATCAGAAAATTAAGAAATATAATAAAGCTAATTATTTATTATGTACTATATCCAAAACTTTCAGATACATTGCTAAGCAGAAAAATTTTGGTGAGTTAGCCTCTCTAATCTTTGATTAAGCATTGATTAAGCAGCTTCGTGGATTTTGCTTATTGTAGTTCATTTATGCCACAAGGAAAGCATGCTCTGAAATTGATTCCTTTGGCTATGTTCTTATAATCAAATAAGGGTGATTTAAGAAAAGGAAGAACGCATTAAAGTTACCTTATCGCAGATCGTCCTGCAGGAAGTACTGCAGTGCATGACCTACCAGAAAAACACGGTGGAGGTAATTATAACCGAGCTTAGCTTATTTGTTTGTTTTTTTTTGTAAGGGGAGAATATTTAGTGTTTAGGGTTACAAATTAAAAAAATAAAATAAAATTATGTGCTATTATATATATATATATATATATAAATTAAGTAGATGTTTTAACTCAATTTAAATAAGGTATAAACATGTCTTTGAATATAATTTGATTTCGAATTGAATATATTTGACTATGGCTCTCGATCGAGTTTGATGGAAGTTTAAACTTATTGAAATATAATTTATTTAATTTTCGACAATGTTTGAAGAATAGTGAAACTATATAGTGACTAAATGTTTTATGCGTAAATCTTGATCAATATTATTATATTGAATAGAGAAGAAAGAAAAGAAGACATGCAAAGTAATTAGATATTTATAAAACAAAATAGAGCAAATATTTGAAGGTATAGAGAAATATTTTCTTTAGTGGTATCTTTGATCTTACGTGTGAAGTTAAATTGAAGATGATATATTGCTTTGGTTTAGCACTATCAATTACTCTAACTAACTATGGATGAGAATAACAATAAAGTTGAAGATCAAAATGAAAAATACATTCGAGTGGAGGTAGATTTGCCAAAGCAAATTGTGGAATTAAATGTAAAAAATCTTTCATTTGATACAGGATTGAGATTTCCTATCAGTGAGTTTAATCTTAACATTTGAGATAAAGTTCGTATAATATATTTACATGGATGATTATTTCAACCTCACAATCATGATTTTTCAAAAAAAAAAAAAAGGATAAAAGATAGATGTTTTATTCCTACTTAGTTTGACAAATACTTTGACTGGCTAGAGTAGAGCATATATATATATAACATATTGCCCATATTGTTATATTTTTAGAACATCCAATAGATGCAAGATGAAGAGCATTTAGTAAACATGGATTTTCAAATTAGAAAAAAACAGTCAAATTTGAGCTTTATGTAGGAAGGCATAATAGTGCGCATAATAATGTTAGATGAAGATGTGAAGATTTAATGAAACAAACTCAACATATTAGTTTTGTGTTCCAGAAACATCAGTTCAAGCTACAATTGCATATCACACCTGTCTCAATACTTCCATTGATTGCATAAGATTTCTTATGAGATAAGGATTAGCTTTTCAGGGATGATGAGTCTTCTAAATAAAAAAATATGGATAATTTTTTTGAATTGGTGCAGTTTCTGGTTGAACATAATAAAAACATATAAGATGTGGTGTTGAAGAATGCACCTAAAAATTTAAATTTAATTGAGCATGATATTCAGAAAGATATCACAAGAGCTTTCGCTATTGTAGTTACTAAGTCCATATTCGAGGAGATTGGTAATAAGCTCATCTCAATTTTAGTCGATGAATTACGTGACACATCCGCTAAAGAGCAAATGACAATTGTAGTATGTTTAGTTAACAAGAAAGGTCAGATAGTAGAATGTTTTCAGAGGATTGCTCGTGTCAAATACAACTTCAAATAGTTTAAAATTTGTAATTGAACTACTCCTTTCAACTTATGGATTGAGCATTCTAGAACACTGGACAAAAATTATGGCGGTGCTAGCAATATGAGAGGAGAGTTTAACAGCTTGAAGCTTCTATTTTTGAATAAAATAAATCAACACATTACATTTATTGCTTCTCACATCATCTTGAGTTAACATTAATAATTGTTGCAAAAAAATCATGTTCGGATTGTCTTGTTATTTATTATAATTTCAAATATGAAGAATATTATTGATGTTTCTTGCAAGTGTTATGATCAACTTCGAGATATACAATGAGAAAATGCATTAAATAAATTACATAGTTGATAACTTTTAAATGGGCGAGGCTTAAACCAAGAAATAACCCTTATACGTACATGCGATACACGACGAGGTTCACATTATGAATCAATTATTAATATAATCATAATGTTCTGTACTATAGTTGATGTTATGAAAATTTGTTTGGAAGATGGTGTAAGCTCAGAACAAAAAGATGAGACATGCATTATTGGAATCATTTCAAACCTTTAAATTTTCTTTTTTGCCTACATCTAATGAAAATTATAAATATATATTTTAATGAATGATGTACTTGGTATCACTATTGAACTATAATTCGCATTGTAGAGAGGAGAACAAGATATTATAAATATTATGTCTTTGATTCCTATATATAAAATAAGACTATAAGATATGAGAAATAATAAGTAGGTAGACTTCATTAGTAAAATAACTATATTTTGCTAGCAACATAAAATAAATGTTCAACATATGAATGATAAATGAGTTGTTCGTGGCCACCCTCATCGTAGAGCTCACGATATAATAAATTTATATCATTTTTAGGTTGAAATTTTTTACACAGTAATTGATATGTAGCTTCAAAAGTTGAACAATTAATTTACTGAAGTAAATACCTAGCTACTTTTATGTATTGCTTGTTTGAATCTTAATAATGAATTTTATGCATTCAACAAAGAAAAGTTGATTAGAATGACACAGCTTTATCCAATTGATTTTACTCTTCTTGATTAGTTGATTCTTGAAAATCAGTTGAACAATTATATTATGGATATGTAATCTGATTGATACATCATCAAAAAATTATCTTGATTGGGCACGAATCTTGATACAAAATTGGGTTGGAAACTTCTAAAATTAATTCAGAGACCATCTCAATTCTGATTTCAGCAAACTTATAGTCAAACTGAGCGTCTCGGAAATACAAACCCAACGACACCAAGTTCGACCCAATCCGAGCCCAAATGGGTCCAAATCATAGACCCGAAGCGCTGTTGGAGGTTCAAACCACAATTTGAGTTACCAAAAAGACTCCGATTTTGACGAGCTTATACTCGAATCGAACGGCTCGACGAGACGAATCCAACGAGCCCAAGATCATTGAATTTCAACATCACTAAGGCCCTCAAATGACCAACGAACGGTGCTTGATCGTAGGATTCAATATCGGCCGTCCATTCAACCACTCCCTATTTTCCCCTGATCTCACGCCTATTTACGGGCCATGCCACTCCAGAAAATCTATAAATAGAGCCCTCATTTCTCATGAGGGGGGATCCAAGCAAGAGAGAGAAGAAGATAAGAGAAGGAAGAAGAGAAGGAAGAAGCTCCTCCTCGACAGCCGCCGGACCACCACAGGAACCTCACCGGACCACCGCCTTAAGGCCGGACATTCAGACCCGACGTCCTGCTTAAGGCCCGACATTCAGACCCGACGTCCTGTTGAAAACCCGACGTCCTACTGAAGGCCCGACGTCCTGCTCAAGGCCGGATTATCAACACCCGAACTTCAAAGTGACATCAAGCCTAACACCCGATTCCTATCAAATAGTTACTGATTGTAAATCTGATTGCCCTTAGAGGGGATTCAGTTCTTTGTAACTGACTCAAAGTCTATTGGATTTATTTCAACTGGGCTAGACACCGTGGTTTTTCCCTTTTTTAAGGGTTTTCCACGTAAAAAATCTTGTTTTCTCTGTGTGTGAGCTAGTTATCCGTACAACGCTAAGACGTAGAATTAAATCTCTATCGCCACGTATTTTCTAGCCCGCAACACTGATGATCAATTCTCTTCATTACAAGATATAATAAGAAGCTTCGTTGAGAAAATGATCCAAAGTATGAAGGATACTATATATCATGTTGTTTTTAGATTTCTAGAACTGGCATTGATATTACTTGTAGCTACAACAGGAGTTGAAAGAGCATTTCGGTCATGAATATCATAAAAAATTGGATGTGAAATAGAATTGGAGATCAATTGATGAATGATTTATTAATTGCTTATATTGATAAATAATTTTTTTATTGTATTGATGATGAAATAATCATTTAACTCTTTCAGAATATGAATAGTAGACATTATAAATTGGATGTTGTTTATTATCTTAGATTTAATATTATACCTTTTTAGATAACAATTGAATTTATTTTTTTAAACTAAAAATGCCAGTCTCAACCCTGATGAAAAAAAGTTGAGGGAAATTTAAAAAAGAAAATATTATAAGCTCAGCTCCCCTCTCCTCTGTAAATTTTCTAGCTCTACCACTACACATGCCAAAAGGCTTGCCATTTGAATCTTTCATGTCACAACCCAATATATAAATAGAAGAATTAATCTATTTATCCACTAATTAAATATCATAGACACTAAATGTCCATATACATAAAATAGAGTGGAAACATTATTTCTATATAACATTATATTCACATCTCATATTTGTCTAACTATCATTTACAATAATCAATAATCGTTAATACTTCAATGACTACAAAATAATAAATGCAACTAATACGAAAAAAAAAGTACCAATGCCAGCACTCATAAATCCTCACTCCATTGGGGTCTTACCCTTTTTTAAAATATATTAACAACATAATGAGCTAACAACCCAGCAAGTTACACAAAACCTACAACAGTATTAAATACACAAAAAATAAAAATAATATGCATGTAATCATTCAAATTAAATTAGCATGAACAATAATAATCGGTATGAACAAAATCAATCAATATGAGCAATAAAAATTTAGGCTTCGTTTGGGACGGCTTTTTTACTGTTTTCTAAAACGGAGTTTTAGTACAATTTTTTTTATTTTTATTTTTGTACTAAAACTCCGTTTTAGAAAGCAATAAAAAAGCCGTCCCAAACGAAGCCTTAATTCATACAATGTACTCTGCTTAAAATTAATTCAAAAACTTTAAATCTCTAAACCTAAATTTATTAAAAAAAACTTCATTGAAATACGGCTTCGTTTGGGTGGGTTTCTTACTGCTTCTTAATGCAGTTTTCTAATACAAAAATTTTAATTTTTATACTAAAAAATTATTTTAAGAAGCAATAAGAAAGTCATCCCAAACGAAGCCTATGATTCAGATTTTATTTGGGACGACTTTCTTGCTGCTTCTTAAAGCAGCTTTCTTGTACCAAAAAAATTAATTTTTGTACTTAATAACCGTCCCAAATGAAGCTTCAATCTCAAAATTTTGACGACAACTTTTAATCAAGATCAATGGCACCATACCTAAGTTTATATACATTTAATATTGAATTACAAATTTAATAGAGTTGATATTAGATCTCATATTTTTCTCTCATTATTGCATGCTAATATGATCATAATAATTAGATTAACTTTTTTTAAAGAAAAATGATTTCCTCTCTACGTGGTTTAGAAGTGATTAATTTATCTTTATTTCATAATGAAGAAATTAAAAATAATTATCTGCCAGTTCCTTTTTCTGTCCACAACGCTAAGAATCATCACTTACTCCAATTGCAGCGCTGGAAGCCATCGATAGCAAGAGGCGCTGAGCGTGCCTATCTATTCATTATGAGGGCAAATATTTTGTCTATATTTTTAATTAGGGCTGTCTCTATTGTTGAACTAAATATATAAAGTATTGATGTCTAAACTAAGAAGAAATTTCTCTTTAATGGGAATTTTTCAGAGGGCTATGACTTTGCTTTTGATCACTGAGCTGTCTTTTTTTTATTTCATTTTAATTTTTAAATACTTATTTTCGTTTTTTTTAGACTTGATAAGTTCAATATAAATTTAACTACGAAGGGTCAAGTAAGGTTTCATTTGGGACAACCTTCTTCATGTTTTATGAAGCAGTTTTTTAGTATAGAAGTTTTAAATTCAAAAAACTTTTGTACTTAGAAATTGATTCGTAAAGTAATAAGAAAGTTGTCCCATTAGGACAACTTATGGATACTATTTTTATGGTAAGAAAGTTTTCACAAATGATGCCCAAATTAATCTTTTTTTCTCAGTTGTGTTTCATTAAAAGTCAAATTCTTATTTATATCTAATAAAAAATATCATTTCTAATACTTTTGAAATAAGTCTTTTTAGGTCTACTTCTTCTTTAACAAAGGCTAAATCTATTACATCTACTATCCTAACCATGTCATTAAAAAGCTGACATTTTATGTGACCAAATTACCTCAGACAACTCTTTAATCTCATCTGCCACTAGACCTACTCCAACCTTTCTCATATATACTCGTTTCACATTCTGTCTCCAAGTGTAAAGCCAATTTATATATCTCTTATCTTAAAATAAATCTTATTTACCTTAAAATTATGAATTAACTATTTTGAACCATTTTTTGCTTGCAATATTAGCTATAAAATATTAAAATATGCTAATGAAGCATAAATTTTATTAAATTTTTTTAAAATATAAAAAAGATTATAAATATTTTAATTCCAATTTCAATAAATTTATAAAATAGATTATAAATGTAACTAACAATATCAAATCTTAATCGAAATAACATTAAAAAATGTCAAATGGAGCTTAGATTATTCTGAGAAATATTTTAAGAAAGAACGGCGTTGAAGAATGCGACGACAAAGGTGGAATATTAGCTGCAGATAATATTGGCAAATATATATAATATTGCTTATAAAATATGTTGGATTACAATTATTTTAAATTATTTTTAATAATAATACTAATTTTTTAATTACATAATAGTAAAAGTAAATCATTTATTTTCATATGTTTTCATAGAATAGATGAAGGCTTCGTTTGGGACAATTTTCTTATTGCTTTGTTTTTCATACTGTAATTATAGTTTTCGTTTTATCACTATTTTTTCATTGTTTTTGAAAAAAATTGTACTATGAAACTGTTTTCAACAACAACAACAACATCAAGCCTTTATCCCACTACGTGGGGTCGGCTACATGAATCATTTTTCTCCATTGTGTCCTATTAAAAGTCAAATTCTCGTTTAAATCTAATAAAGAAAAGTCATTCCTAATATTTTCTAACCAAGTCTTTTTAGGTCTACCCCTACCTTTCTTAACATAAGTCAAATCTAATACCTCTACTCTCCTAACCGGGTCATCGGAAGGCCGCCGTTTTATGTGACCAAACCATCTAAGGTGACTCTCTAATCTTATCTTCTACTGGAGCTACTCCAACCTTTTCACGTATATGCTCATTTCGAATCCTATCTCTAAGGGTAAAGCCACTCATCCACCTGAACATCCTCATCTTTGCCACACTTAACTTAGTATTATGCTTCTCTTTTAATGGTCAACATTCGACACCATATAGCATTGCAGGCCTCACTACCATCTTATAGAATTTTCCATTAAGTTTGAGGGGTACATTTCTATCACATAACAAGCCCGATGCATTCCTCCACTTCAACCATCCAACTTGAATTCTGCTGATAATAATTGTTTCAAATTTTTTTTTTCTGATCCACAACTTCATAAAATCGTAAGGGTATCTAAAAAAAACATATTTTTCACTTCAAAATACAGTAACAGTCCTATCAAACAGTAATTTATCTTTTTCCGAGCTCCATTTCTAACACGACAAAGAAATATTATGTGAATATTCTTTCTCATATATTTTGCTGTATTTTAAATTATTTAAAATGAAGAACCTAATTTAAATAAATTAATTACATAAAAAATTAAACATATTAAAATTAGGAAATTAATAACATAAGTTAAACTAATATAGTTGGGATCAAAATCTAAAATTAAATAATTTTATAATAATTTTATAATTAAAAAAAACATTTTGTGAACAATGTGACTCCAATATTGACATAGCACTATTCACGGTCGTAAAAATGACGCTAATAATGCTATTCGGGCGAAAGATTGTAATAGCTACAAAAGGACATTTGCAATTTGATTGGGGATGCCCTAAGAAAGTCGTCCCACTAGAAAACAAAGTGGAGCTCAAATGAGATAGAAATAATATTGTGCGGATACCGGACAGAGAGAATTGCCCGAATTTTTCTCCGTCTATATTAAAAGTGTAGCTGCTACAATAAAAGTATAACTCACTGTATTTTTATTGTAGACAGATAAAACACCAAACGATTCTTCTTCTGTTCTGTTTACACATAGAATAATTCATCAAAATGAGAGGAAAATTAAGAGAAAAATCACAACAATAAATTGCTTCCATTAAAAACAAGATTGTGACAGTATTTCCTTCACCACTGCTCCATCGAAGTACTAATCGCCAACAGATTCAGCAATTTCCTGCATTGCCTAATAATCAATATTGGCTGATATGGGATTCAACCATAACACATTAATAGAGCATTTAATGCTCCAAATCTTAGCACACCTGAAAAAATATACTCTGAACCATCATAAACCGACATGTCATGTGGAATACATTCATGCATGACATGTACGAATGCGCATGGCATATACATAACATGCCATAAAAGGAACAATTTCTATCAATATTTAATGAGTTTCTCGTAGATTTCATAGCAAATATCTTCATAGATTTAATTTCTTTGACAATTATTGGGCATTCTTAATATTTCACTAGTTTTATATAAATTTTATAGTGGATATATTTTGTATGCCTCAGATTTTTTTTTATAAACAACAAGATAAGATATGATCATTTATTTTTTTTATTAATATAATAACATGATAAAAAGCGTTTAAAAGAGAAATGTTGCGACTTGAATATTTGCGGCAATAAAGTTAGTAAATTTTTTACGTATCGATGCTTGAATATCTAACACACAAACATAAAGAGAAAGTAGTAAAACATTCAGGTGAAAAGATTTTACTAAATTTTAGTGAATTACACATGTTAACCCATCCCTTGACTTAGAAAGGGTCTATTACAGTAGTTTGGAAAATTGCTTCGATCGAGCACGAATCTCGAAGCATATTTGGAAGGATCACATCATTATTTGGATGAAAAAATGATATACAAATATAACATGCTTATAATTAAATCGAGTGGATTGGCAAGATGAATCCAACGAGCCCAAGATTGCCGAATTCTAACATCATTAAAGCACTTAAACAGTTGAAAAATTCTCTATGATCGGGAGAATCAATACGAGCCATCCGATAGGGCACTCTGAACCTGCCCTAGATCATCTATATATTTACGAGGTGTGCCACTCATGAAAAATTTATAAATAAATCCTCACTATCCACATGAAGGGGGGCTTGGCTAGAGATTGGAGAGAGCTCCAAGGCTTCAAGAGCTCCAGCACCATCGCCGGCGAACCCCTGTTGTCAGTCGTCGGACCACCGCTCGTTTGTTCACCCCAAAACTTCTAACCAACCACCACCGGACTTCAGCCGGCATTCCTCGGACCACCGCTCGACCGCCAGCCGCCACCGAACTTCCATCCGGCCATCGACCAATGCTAAATTTTAGCCCGACTATCGTTGGACCACCACTCAGCTGCTGACTGCCACAAGACTTCAACCCTACCGTCGTCATACCATCGCTCAAGCGTCGACCACCACCGGACTTCTACATGGCCACTGACCGCTTCCGGACTTCACCCCGACCTTTGCCAGATCACCAACTGGCCGTCAATCGCCTCCATACTTCCACCTTACAGCTGAGAGTCTCTGGACATCCGTCCGACCTTCATCCGATCATTCCCCGCCATCCACAATTCATTTGACCTTCGTTGCTGACAACGATCCTTCCAATTTTTGTTGCTCACCGACTATGTTCCTTCTAACATTCGTCATCAAACAACAATCTTTTTGACCTCCGTCACTCGTTGACTACGGTCCTTCCAACTTTCGTCGCTCACCGACTATGGTCCTTCCGACCTTGGTCACAAGACAATGATCTTTCCGACCTACGTCGCCCGCCGACTACGATCCTTCGAACCTTCAACGCTTGCCGACTACGGTCCGTTCGACATCCGCCGCCACAACCAGTCTTCCCGACCTCTATCGCTTAACGACTACAGTCCTTTCGAATTCCTTCATCGACTACATCCTTCCGACCTTCGTCGCCAGACAACAATCTTTTCGACCTCTATCTCCCGTCTACAACGGTCTTTCCAACCACTCTTGCCCGCCGACTATGGTCCTTCCAATATCCTTTGTTGACTACAATCATTCTGACTTTCTTTGTCAGCCAATGGTTTTTACGACCCCCGCCACCAAATAATGGTATTTCCGACCTCTATCGCCCATGGACTATGGTCCTTCCAACCAAACAAACACGTCAATAGTGATTCTTCCTATTCTCACCATGTAACACACTTTATATGATGTATATTTATTACATGAAGTCAAGACCTTCCCTCCCATGAAGGGTCTCATTTGTAATTGACCACAAATAATAGTAGATTCATTCAAAATGGGCCATGCCCCATGATTTTTCCCTTTTTCATGATTTTCCACGTAAAAATCTTGTTGTCTCTTATGAATACTACATCATATCTCTCTTATCTGATTGCGTGCTGGATATTTGTACAAAGCTAAGACATTAAAATATATATTTTTCTACCATCATAAATATTCCAAGACACAACACTATTGAAATCAAATAATTAAGTTTCGTATTTGCTCATTTTTAAATTTTTTTGTTAACTTATTTCTTAAGATAATTTAAATTTAAAACAAGATCCTTTTTATAAAAAGCCCCTTAGTTGGTTGGTTGGATGCAATTGCACGAGCAAACACAAGGAATGATAAAATGCTCAAATGGAGAATAATTGCAAGTGACAAGATGAGCTTTTCCTTTGTTTTTTCTTTACAATATGTTGGCTTATTTATTAGGCCACATTTGCTTTTGGCTTTTTTTTTAGTCTGTGAACTCTTAATAAAAATTTGCAGTGATAGAGAGAGATACAATTTTAAGACTTAGCTTTGCAGAAGATCCAAAACACAAATAAATAAAAGAGTATGGATGTATCGTTTATAAGAGACACCTATATTTTTATGTGGAAAACTCTAAAAAGAGAAAATATCACAATGCCTGGCCTAATTTGAATGAATACACTAGTATTGTTGGTTGAGTACATATGAGGTCTTTTCTTTGGGGGAAGGCTTTATGTTGCAAATACACATGATTTAGAGTTCATTGCATGGTAGTTGTTCTTAAAAGAGTGTTTACATGCATGGTTGGTCAATTTGAATGTATTTGTGTGTCCGAGGTTAGAAATACAGTAACCAATTGGCAAGGTGGTATGATGGATCACAATGGGCAAGCGACGGTGGTCGGAAGGATTGCAGTCAGCGGAAGATTGTAGTCAGAATGGATCGTATTTGGCGAGCAACAGTGGTTGGAAAGACTGTAGTCGAAAGGTGTTGGTTGTTAGAATGAGTAGTAGTCGGCGGACCACGGTGGTCAGAGTGGATCGTAGTTAGCGTGTGACGGTGGTCGGAGTGGATCTTTGTCGGCGGACGATGGTGTTTGAAAGGACCATAGTCAAGTGATGATGATCGAAGGGACTATATTCAGGTGACGATCGATGGCCGAGCTGAAGTGCGACGAAGGTCAATGGTCGGGCAAAAAGTCCGGCGACGATCAACAACCAGGAGGTGGTCAAGGAGGAGTATGGTGGCAAGAGAGTTCCTAGTTTTATCTTCCTCTTTTATCTTCTTTCTCATACTCCTCTTCCTATCAGTGAAGAATGATGGGTATATTTCTAGTTTTTTGGAAGTGACATAATCAATAAATAGAGAGAAGATCAATGACATATTAGGAGAGTTTCAAATGGATGGTCGATATCAGCTCCCTTGATTGTGGTTTGTTTATTGAGTATTTAGTGCCTTAATTGTATTAGAATTCAACAATCTTAGGTTCATTGGATTCGATTCGTTGAGTTGCTCGATTCACCTATAAGCATATCACATATGCATGTCATCTAGTCATCCAATTTATGCTTTGAGCCTTCCAAATGTGTTTGAGGCCCACAATTTGGATCAATTTGGGCTTAAATTGGGCCGAATTTGATATCGTTGGGTTTATCTTTTTGAGATGTTCAGTTATAAGTTTGTTGAAATTGAAGTTCACATAGTCTTGAGATTAATGCCTAATCACAAAAAAATATTTGATAACTTATCCCTCGCAATAAAAGTTTTTATGAGCAATAAAGAATATGTAACCAATAAAATGATATCAGATGCCTAACAAACAAAATTGTAAAAAAGTTATATAAAATGAATTCTAAATAATTTAAGGGAGATTTACATACATACTGTTTTATATCATATTATTTGCATATCTAACATTCAAATTTTTAATATTTCATGTCTACCACCTATAGATTGAATATGGATTAAAATAATAAAATATTAAAATTTATAGAGTGATATGGAAATGAAATATAAAAAGGTCATATTTGATATTAAATTTGTCTATAGGTAGTAGACATGAAATATTAAAATTTTAGATATTAAATATGTAAATAAGATGATATAAAATTATATGTATGTAAATATCTCGTAATTAAATTCATTTAAATAAAGTGAAAATTAGTCAATCATCCTTAAAAGAATTCAATAGATAAATGCTATCATTTTTTTTTTTTGAAACATTTATTTTGATTGATTGAGTTTCTTATATCAAATTTTGAACAAAACCAAGGAGCCAGCTTCAGACGAATTCTGATGAGTATGTGCAGAGTCGAGGAAGCCATCCTCACTCTCCTTCAAGG
Source organism: Dendrobium huoshanense (assembly GCA_016618105.1). Classification (NCBI taxonomy): domain Eukaryota; kingdom Viridiplantae; phylum Streptophyta; class Magnoliopsida; order Asparagales; family Orchidaceae; genus Dendrobium; species Dendrobium huoshanense. The sequence continues at coordinate 85,165,669 of CM028358.1, forward strand.
CTGTAACAGTATGCATCGTCTCCGCAAAATCCATTCTCATGCCATCTTACTCGGCTTTGAGCACAGCTCGGCAGTCGCTGGAAAGATTCTCTCTTTCTGTGCTACTTCTTCCGCCGGCAACCTCTCTTACGCTCTTCTTCTCTTCTCCCGCCTGCCGAACCCTTCCACCGCCCACTGGAACTCCCTCATCCGTGGCTTTTCTGTTTCCCCTTCCTCTTCGTACTCCATGTCCCTCTACAACTCCATGGTGTCCAGTTCCTCAGCTGCTCGCCCAGACGCCGCCACCTTCTCCTTCCTCCTCAAAGCTTGCGGCCAGAATGGGGCTACAGGTAAGTGCAGGGAGGCTCATGGAAGCATATTTCGATTTGGGTTTGCCTCAAACATAATCGTTTGCACGAATCTCTCCAGGGCATATGCTGATAACGGCTCTGTGGGAGATGCAAGAAAGGTGTTTGACGAAATGCCTGAAAGAGACATCGTTTCGTGGAACTCAATGATAGCGTGTTACTGCAGGGCAGAAATGCATGAAGAAGCGTTGAGGGTTTATGAGCAGATGAGGATTGTAGGTTTTCCGATAGATGACTTTACTGCTGTTGGGTTGCTCTCCTCATGTGCACATCTTGGCGCTTTGGAGCTTGGAGTTTGGGTGCATAGGTTTGCTGAAGAAAATGGTTTTTTGGATAGAAATGTTTTTGTCGGTAATGCACTGGTAGATATGTATTTGAAGTGTGGGAGTTTGGAGCAAGCTTGTATTGTATTTGATAAGATGAAGAGGCGGGACACTTTCACATGGAACTCATTGTTGTTTGGGCTTGGTATTCATGGCCATGGGAAGGAGGCAATATTGTTCTTTCAACGGATGGTTATCGCGGGGGTTCAACTAAATTCAGTATCTTTCCTTGGACTGCTTATGGGTTGCAGCCACCAAGGATTGGTTGATGAAGGTCTGGAGTATTTTCATGCAATGAGATCTAAATTTGCCTTGAAACCTGATGCCAAGCATTATTGTTGCATGGTGGATATGATGGGTCGAGCAGGGAAACTTGAAAAGGCTGTTGAATTTATCAGGGCTTCATCATTTGTAAGTGATCCAGTTCTTTGGAGGGCATTGTTGAGTGCTTGTAAAATTCATAAAAATGCTGAGATGGCAGAAGTTGCTCTTGGAAATCTCATTGAGATGTCAGCCCATAATGCTGGTGATTGTTCTCTTCTTGCAGGAATCTATGCCTCTAACGGAAATTCTGATGGTGTTTCAAAGATGAGGAAAATGGTCAAGGAGCAGGGAATGAAGACCACTCCTGGTTGGAGTTGTATAGAAGTGAAAGGTGAGGTGAGAAAGTTTGTTGTTGATGATATCTCGCATCTAGACATTGAGGAAATTCATAAGAAGCTGATGGAAATGATCAACAGAGCAATTGTATTGGGTTATCCTGCTGAGAAGTTTAAATTAATTTTAAGTGAAAAATCTCCTGAGATGTATAAGGAGTGGATAGAACATGGAGGAAGTTTCCATAGTGAAATCCTGGCAATTGCTTTTGGACTAGCAAGAATGCCAGAAGGGGCTATATTAAGAATCGTAAAAAACATGAGGGTTTGTATGGATTGCCATATGCTAACAAAGCATGTGTCAAGGGCATTTGATCGAGAAATCATTGTGAGGGATCGTGTGCGGTTTCATCACTTTAAAGATGGATCATGCTCATGCAATGACTATTGGTGATGCTACTTCCAAGAATATTTTTTTGTCACGGACGCTATCATAAGATGGTGGTCATTGAGGCATTTATGATTTATGATGTTATTCAAGAACCTCGACTGAAGACGAGGAAGATATGTAGAGATCTCTGGCAACAAGATTCTAGTAAACATTTTTAGAGGACTTCATCCAACAATTCACCAGCTTTCTTGTTGTGGGAATGTGATTTAAGAGGCCCTTCACACATCAGGTTGCTAACCTTCAATTTAGGTAAGCTACAATTGGCTTATGGATTAACATAGACCCTTATCAAACCAATAAAAAATACATAATAAATCCTAATCCTAGTATGAGTCTTGAGGATGCAAAAATACAAAAAACAAAATAAAGATGTATGGATCTTCTCTATATACCTGGCATATCTACATCTCTAGAATAAATCAATTATTGTCATTCGATTCAATATTTCTATCGCAAACATCTATTTTTCAAATTTTACTGTTAAATTTTTTATGGATATATGGTAGATGGTGATATTTTATGAATATGTTATAGATGATGATATATTTTCTTTCATCTCTTTATGCTTACAATAAAGTAACTTATATATTTCTTCGTATCCGATATTCTTTCTATACATCTCTTCTTTGGGATTTGTTCCTATATTCTGGATTTCACTACTTTGGCACTATAATAGATCTTTTAGCTCGTTCTCCAACTATATTCAAACTCTCCAAAATTGAGTTCTTTACACCCCGAGAGATTTAATCTAATACAAACATGTATTATGTGTCCTTGTTGTATTTTAGTGACTGTATTATTGAAATGTTTTTATTGGTTTATTTTTAGAATTTATTTAATTATCATTTACAATATGAGTGCTTGTTAGTTTAGGATAGTTTTGATTATAAGCATTATCTTCTAGGATGTTTATTAGAAATAGAGGTCCAAGAGTCTTATAGTAGTTAGACAATGAATATTAGAAAGAAAATTATGCTTATCATAGTAAAAATTTTCAAAACTTTGAAAAATCTTATGTTGCAACTCTCTACATCACTATGCCTAAAATTATGCTTAATATGCTTATCATGCCTAAAATTTTTCAAAACTTTGAAAAATCTTATGTTGCAACTCTATTTCCTTGTTTAAGTTTTTTAGGTATGACTCTACGATCTAATGATTAGGAAGCCATTAGAATCTCACTTTTAATGCTCTAAGGATTAAAATTCAAAGAATGGTCCAATATAACCCCATTCGTTCTCCTAGTCAAATTTCCTATGCTATCTCCTCAAAACCTCACTCTCTCTAACTCTACTAGAAAATCTCTATTTACCTCTCCAAATTGTCAGCCTTCCTCGTCTTGCATGCAATCTAAGGTAAGGGAGGGTTTAATGCCATGAAATATAAGGAATATGCAATCCATCATCTCTATATCTCCTTTATTTCTACTCTCTTACCTATTTTCTCTGTCTCACTTTCCCACTAAGAAAATTTGGTTTTCTTAGTTCTCATCTACACAAATTGAGAGCCATCATATCCAAAAGGAAAAAAAAATAGAGAAAAGTTTGATGAAACCATAGAAGAGAGAGAGAGAGAGAGAGAGAGAGAGAGAGAGAGAGAGAGAGAGAAGAATCAATGAAAGAAAAGATGAAACTAAGAATGCCATGAAGAAAGGAAGAAAAATTGAAGGAGATCAAGGCATTTTAAGAAATAGTTTCATCTTCATCAAGGCAAGTGGAAAGGAGGAATCATCTTCATGAAAGTCAGATCATTCAAATTATTTTATTTAATTCACCTTTAGTGTTTCTCTTGTATAATTAATTATGTGATTAATATTGTTAGGTAACTTAATTGCATGAAAACTTATATTTTTATGTATAGATCATCATCACTTGATGTCTTATGGGGGCATCTTAATTCATCATCAAGCTCTAAATCATGGACATCAAACTCAAAATCACCATCACTTGATGTCTTATGGGTTAATTCATATATAAGCCTTTTTTTAAGACATGCAACCCTAATTTTGATTTAAGATTTTCATATAATAACTACCCTAAGCCACAATTTGAAAACTAAATTAGAGTCTATTTAGGATAGCTTTCTCATTGCTTTACTTTTAGACTGCAATTACAGTTTAGTTTGGCTATTGCTTTCCTACTACTTTTTTGGCAGCCTTCTAAAAATTTCTATGGTGAGAAGCTTTGCTTTTTACAACTAGAGTTGGTAATTTGTGGTAGCTTTAATAAAAAGTTATTCATTGCCCATAGTGGCTTTACGGGAACCACCTTTGCAAAACACTGCATCGTCCCAAACAGATTCTTAATAAAACTCCACTATTAAAACATTAATTCTTAAACTTAATCTCTTTGATTCACTATTAGGAGTGTTGGACAAATGTCTCTTAGTTATGAATTATAGTTTATATTAGTGATTTGAACTTACCTATAAGTTGTGATTACATTCACATTTCTAAATACTATTGCAAACTTATACATGTTTAATTATAAACCAATAGCACTTATTGATCTTGATTTAAAGAAGGATTACATAATACTATTTTTAAGTTTAGATTGGAAGTATTTTAGATTGCGAGAAGGTTCTCCAATAAGCCTCATTATTCAAACCTGAATCATATTTCATATTAGTGCACAATTTCTGATGAATACTATAAAAAGTAACAAGAAGAAAAGAAAATGAATTGGATTTACTTATCATAAACATTGTCAGGTAGATAGTCTTGCAATGTGCTCAAGATTCTAAAAAAAAAAGTAAATCTCCACTATGCCTTAGATCATTTAAACCCCCATGAAGACATTAGGTAACCAATAAGATCACAAGAGACTAACATAGGGCCTAATAAGTACCCAAGAGGGTTGATGGAGACACATCCAAAATGACTCATCATCTATTTATCATAATACATTTTATACAAATCAGTACATCAGCTTATCATGAACAAAAGAAAGGTTTTTACTCAAACAGTAGAGCAACTATTGTAACAAAACTTTTTTAAGCAATATGATCAAGCTCATATCATGTTATGATTATTCGACAAGTTTTACGTTGGCTGCCAATTACCTAATATAATTCTCTAGTTTTCTCATCCAGGAGTTGGAACATAGCAACAATAGTGTTTTTTCGGCATATTAGTAAAATCGAAGTTAGTGACTTTAAAGAAAATGAAGTGTGTTGGGGATGGAAGTAAAACATCACAACGAAACAAACAAGAAAGTAAAAGCACTCAACAAAAAAGAAAGTCAAAATTAATAACATCAATGTGAAAAAATCCAAAATCGCCACCACACTAAGAAATTCACTATGAAAATTGAGAGAAATAAGTACGGATCTCTCTTATGTCTTATTCTCTCCTTGCTTCTCTTCTCTCTTACATCGTTCTCACACTCAAAATAAAAGTGAAAATTAAAATTAATAACACCAAGGACACCACCTTTGAGAAAAAAAAGCCCAGTCCGTCTTGCAGCGCTGCGGCGCTCAAGCTTCTGTCAACAAGATGCTGCAATGCTCAAACCCGCAGCACTGCGGCACCAAATCTAGAGCGCTAAGGCGCTCCGCTCACTATCATTTCTCTTTTTTAGAAAATATTCAAAACAAATAAAAAATTATATGTTGAAAATTTTACGAGTGCAAAGTTATCTGAGTTTTTCAATAACGAAAATATAACTTAAATAAAAATATTCAAAAAATCTTTGCATTTTTGAATACTAAGATTGACAATATGTGACCTATCTTAATCCGGAAAATTTTACGAGTGCAAAGTTATCCGAGCACCATGGCACTAGTTTTAAATCTAAAAAATTCGAGAATGGAGTGTTGCAATGTCACTAGGGGTGCAACCGAGTCAAGCCGGCTCGCGTCAGGAGGTGTTCCTTGCCAGTCAAGTGGAGGAGAGAGAATAGTAGACCATTATCCTTCTTCCTTGTGTCTCCATAGCTTCTTCCTCATCCTGTGTAGCGATTATCGTGATTCCTCCATGTTTCTCCCATGTATCAAGGGTGGGACTCCCACCTTTCTTCCATTCGTTCTTGTATGACACAATTCCTTGGTTCAGCTTGATCCCCTCTATTTATGGTCGGTCGTACCCTTGACCAAAATGCCTCCCATAATGGTAGGCCACTCCACGTACCACCTCCACCGCACAATTCCCTCTTTGATGTCTCCTCTTTCGGAATCCCTGATCCACCCTTTATTAGAGCCCTAGGAGGAGACTCTTGATGGGCGAAACTCCCCTCATTGAACCCCTTCCGTCCCTTCTCATTTCCCTTAGATTCGGCCAAGGGAATCCCCGATCAAATTTTGGTTAGGGTTTGTAATTGGAACCACCGGTAGAGTTTTGGATTGCATCTTCATGAGTTTCCTTAACATCTCTTCTATCCCTCTAAATCGTATCCCCATCCGATTTTTCATAGTTAAAAACTTCTCCTCTATGTCGGATTTAAATTGCTCTATTTTGCATTTCAACGCATTCAATGTCTTTGCTGTCATCTCTCCAAAAACCTCACTCTAATACCAATTTGATGCACCCTTGTATGAAAAACAACTGCAAACTCCTAGAGATTTATATTGATAGAAAATCAAATACGAACAAAGCAAGATACAATGATCCTCTTTCAAGAGGAGGACCTTCTCTCCCAAACCCTAAACGCCTCTAGGATCCCGCACAAAAACAAAACTACAACACTCTGAAATCAAATTCTCCATATAAAATATAACATAAACATTACTACTTAAAGCAAATAATAAACAATAAATTTCAAAACAGCCCTCCCCCAATTCCCTTTCAAATCAGCCCTCAAATTAGCTCTCTTCAATTAGGAAATTTCTCCAAATTAATCTCTTCCAATTCAACCCCCAAATATGCCATCTTTAATGAAGAAATATCTCCTAATTAATCTCCTTCAATTCATCCCCCAAATTAGCCCCCAAATCTATTTTTTTTTAATTATGAAATATTTCCTAATTTATCTTCTTCAAATCAGCCCACAAATCAGCATTCTTTCCTTATTAATTTTCTCTCTTATTTGAATTTAAGTAGCATATCTTTCCCTCATCAATTCTCTCCTTAATTACTCTCATAACATAATGATTTATTGCTTTGTTGGGCCCCATAAGAGAGGCCAAAATCTCCCTGGATTTGGTTTCAGGTTCTACCCCTTCCACTAACTGGTGGGCCGGCCTGTCCAGCCCCCCTTTGCCTGTAGCCATAACATATCACAGCGAGTGCTAGAAATTGACTTGAGGTCCGAAGAAACAATGCAACCCGATAAGTGTGAAAAAGCTGTTGGACTTGATGATATTCCAATAGATGTGTAAAAATCTTTAGGAGTTGAAGGGATTTTTTGGCTTATGAAACTTTTCAATATTATTTTGAAGACTAAAAACATGTCAAATTAGTGAAGAAGTGATGTAGAACGGGTAGGAGGATTGGATCCTAAGGGTCTTGAAGAGCAAATTGAGGTTTCTAAACAACAGCTTTTGACTCTTAGAAGTCTTGGACAGCAACTCTTCTTCCAACACAGCAGCTAGAGGTCTTCCAAGGGCTGAAGAAGAATGGTGGACAGCAGTTTTCCTCTTCTAGATCAGCAATTTTAGAACTTCCAAGAGGTGTGGATGCAAGACAATGAAGGAGACTTTATGCTGCAGTTGGAGGAAGGAGTAGAATCACTGTCACGTGGAGTTTGGGGAGTTTAATGAAAGAGATCCCACGGACTAGGCCTTAGGAAAAATCTGCCAACAGGGATTTAAGGCAAAGATTTATTTCCAGAGAAAAAAAAAGGGCTGATTTTAGTAGGATTTAGGCGGTGCAAGCATAGAGGAGATTTCGGCCTGACTAAGGGCTGAAATTGGTAGTCTTTCCAAATGCATATATGGGTTTTAGGAAATAAACCTTGGCATTTATTGTAGAGGGGGACTGGCGGCTTAATGTTGAGGGAGGAGATTGGGGGAGATGATTTTGGTTACTTAAATTAAGAAATTAAATTTGGAATGAAGGATTTCATCCAATTTAATTTGAAATTTAAATAGACTATTAAATAGGAAGTTACCAAAAATAGGATTATAAATTAGGTAACTATTTTAAATTCAAATAGATTTGAATTTACTCATGAATAAAGTTGCCTAAAATATAAAAGACTATTTTAGGAAAGGTTTAAGGGCAAGTTGGTGATGGAGGGAAAAACCAAGAGGAGGGAAAAATTGAAAACTTTCCTAAAATAAATTTTATAATTTAGGAGAGAATTTGAATTTCAAATTTGGGGAAATTTGAATTCAAATATCAACTAAATTATGGCAATCCAAAATTAGGAATTATCCAAATTAGGCAATAGGGAATGGGAGAAGGTGTGGCCGGTGGTTTGAATGGGGCAGGTAAGGGGCCGGCGGCAAGGTGGAGATGGAGACGATGTGATGATGGAAGTAGGAAGAGGATAAATATGACTACAATGAGCAATAAGAAGGAACAAAAATATAGAAACAAAATATCAAAGATACAACCGTGAGCCCGAACACATCCTGCGGCTGGCGGGTACTACGTTGCTCTTCTCCAAGGGACTTCACGCCACGAGCCCGGACCCATCCTGCGGTTGGTGGAAACTCCGACTCCCTCTCGGAGGGATTTCACTAAAGTTCTTCCCAAATAACACAAGTGCAAAACATTTTTTTTTTTTTTTAATAATTTTATCATATCTCATACAAAAGAAGGGGCTTCTATATATAGGCCTTAAAAGAAATAAAAAGACACATTTGCCCCTTGGGCTTACATAAGACAAGAGGGTAAAAAGGGAAATTGCAAAATTAAATCAAAATACACTTAATAAAATAAAATAAAACAAAGTTATCTCGGTCGTCGATCTTCAGCTCCTCCTCGGATAGGCGTGGACGGTTGGATGTCCGCATCATTTTCCCGGGGTGGAAAAGACTCGACTCCGTCGAGTTCGCGTCCCGGGTGAGCAACCATGCTCTTATACCAAACTGATGTAGAACGGGTAGGAGGATTGGATCCTAAGGGTCTTGAAGAGCAAATCGAGGGGTCTAAACAACAGCTTTTGGCTCTTAGAAGTCTTGGACAGCAACTCTCCTTCCAACACAGCAGCTAGAGGTCTTCCAAGGGTTGAAGAAGAATGGTGGACAGCAGTTTTCCTCTTCCAGATCAGTAATTTTAGAACTTCCAAGAGGTTTGGATGCAATACAATGAAGGAGACTTTATGCTGTAGTTGGAGGAAGGAGTATAATCACTGTCACGTGGAGTTTAATGGAAGAGATCCCACGGGCAAGGCCTTAGGAAAAATCTACCAGCAAGGATTTAAGGCAAAGATTTATTTCTAGAGAAAAAAAAGGCTGATTTTAGTAGGATTTAGGCGGTGCAGGCATAGAGGAGATTTCGGCCTGACTAAGGGCTGAAATTGGTAGTCTTTCCAAATGCATATATGGGTTTTAGGAAATAAACCTTGGCATTTATTGTAGAGGGGGACTGGCGGCTTAATGATGAGGGAGGAGGTTGGGGGAGATGATTTAGGTTACTTAAAATAAGAAATTTAAATTTGGAATGAAGGATTTCATCCAATTTAATTTGAAATTTAAATAGACTATGAAATGAGAAGTTACCAAAAATAGGATTATAAATTAGGTAACTATTTTAAATTCAAATAGATTTGACTTTACTCATGAATAGAGTTGCCTAAAATATAAAAGACTATTTTAGGAAAGGTTTAAGGGCAAGTTGGTGATGGAGGTAAAAACTAAGAGGAGAGAAAATTTGAAAACTTTCCTAAAATAGATTATAATTTAGGAATGAATTTGAATTTTAAATTTGGGGAAATTTGAATTCAAAGATCAACTAAATTATGACAATCCAAAATTAGGAATTATTTAGGTAATAGGGAATGGGAGAGGGTGTGGTCGGTGGTTTGAATGGGGCGGGTAAGGGGCCGGCGGCAAGGTGGAGATGGAGACGACGTGATGGTGGAAGTAGGAAGATGATGAATATGACTACGATGAGCACTAAGAAGGAACAAAAATAGAGAAACAAAATATCAAAGATACAACCGCGAGTCCGAACACATCATGCGGCTGGCGGGTACTACGTTGCCCTTCTCCAAGGGACTTCACACTACGAGCCCGGACCCATCCTGCTGCTGGTGGAAACTCCGACTCCCTCCCATAGGAATTTCACTAAAGTTCTTCCCAAAAAATACAAGTGCAAAACAAAATTTTTTTTATTATAATTCCATCATACCTCATATAAAAGAAGGGGCCTCTATATATAGGCCTTAAAAGAAATAAAAAGACACATTTGCCCATTGGGCTTACATAAGACAAGAGGGTAAAAAGGGAAATTGTAAAATTAAATCAAAATACACTTAATAAACTAAAATAAAACAAAGTGATCTCGATCGTCAATCTTCAGCTCCTCCTCGGATAGGCATGGACGACTGGATGTCCGCATCAAGAAGGATTTATGTTAATGTGTAATACTTTAAAACTTTGGAAGAGAGTTATTGCGCATAAGTTACAACGTGATACTAATATTTCTCAAAATTCAAAACCAATTTGGATTGTGTCGGGTAGGTCTACCATGGAAGCTATATATTTATTGAGAGGTTTGATGCACAAGTATAGGTAGAATAAGGAGGATCTACATATGATATTTATTAATTTAGATAAAGCTTAAGATAAAGTTCCAATAGAAGTGCTATGAAGATTTTAGAAAAGAAAGGGGTTAATAATGTTTATACTCAAGTCATTAAGAATAAGAATGCAGGAGCTATTACTTGTTTTCAAACATAAGGAGGTTGGATCAAGTATTTTCTTATGTTAGTTGGATTACATTAAGAATCAGCTTTAAGCCCATATCTTTTTGCTTTAGTCATGAATGTTTTTACTAGACATTTGCAGGAGGATGTACCCTGGTGTATGTTTTTTGCTGATGATATTCTTCTTGTTGATAAGACTAGATAGAGAGTTGAAGGTAAACTTGAATTAGACCCTTTTCTGGAAAAATTTTCCTTTGACGCCCAATGACCTGTATTCAAACATATAATTTATCTGGAATATTTGTTGCTTCATTTTCGCATGTGCATGATAACATCAGAATTATACATTATGTGCGCTTTCTGCCTCCCTTATATGCTACATTTGTTGATCAAGCTTTTGTGATTTACAAATCTGCCGGTTGAAAAGAACATTGAGCTCTTTGTTAAATTAATTGTGGGATTATTGCATAAAAAATATTTATTTTTGAATTATATTATGAATATTGTAGATCTTTTCATTTCCGAAAATGTCAGACAGCAGCTTTCTGTGCTCTTAGATATCTGATAATGATAAAGCTTCTTTTAGTCATAAAAATTAATAAAAAAAAAAAAAAAGTTACCAAACAGAAATATCAAAGTTTGCTTAATCCTGCAAACAGCAATGAATAACAGATATAAAGGTACATTTTAATCGATTTGAAGATAGCTTTCCCTTTCATAATACAAAGCAACTCTCACTTTGTTCTCTGCCAAACTTTGCATTGCAGGGAGCGACCAAATATCAGATTAAGGAAAGAGAATGGTGTTACTGCACTCTATAGCCTGATGTCTCATATATGATGAACAGTCAACAAGGTTGGCAAATCATGAATAATGATGGGTAAGGTAAGCCTTTCACTCTTTGTAATCATTCTTTCCAAGCTTTTCTTCCAGCATCCCGTGCCTTCACTCCACAACTATGCTCCCTCCTTTTACTCTCTCTCTCTCTCTCTCTCTCTCTCTCTCTCTCTCTCTCTCTCTCTCTCTCTCTCTCTCTCTCTCTCTCTCGCGATTATTCTATGCAGACACCGGACGGGAGGACCGTCCGACATTTTTGTACCGAGCGCGGTAAATTTTTTGGGGCGACGTGGCGCATTTTTATTGGTCTCCAGACGAATCCGGACCCGCAAGTAATAATTTTTCCCCTCTCTCTCTCCTTCAAGTCCATAGCATAAAGCTCTTGATTGAGCTTAATTTAATTAGACATCTTCTAAACATGCAAGATTACTGCTCCAAATAACAAAATGTTTAGCTTTTTTCCTTCTAATGTCACTTTCCCTCCATCTTCTATGTTACTTGGTTTCCAAACCACACTTCATATTAAATATCAGAAAGGATCAAAGTTTGGAGAAATTAGGAGGGTTCAAACATGAATAAGGCTTTCATCTTCTGTATCTTCATCTCTATTTTCCTCACAATAGCTGCCGCCATCCTTGTCATCCTCCTCCGCTTCCATGGCCACCACCCAGTTGATGATCTCCATTACCAATCGCAGGATTTCTGCGTCGCTGATCTCAACTCGGGTAATTCTATTAGTTAGTTTTGATCTATATGTTGTTTTGTGGTTATAATTAAGATTCTGTTTGGTTTGAAAGAATTGAAAGAAGGGAATATAAAGAGAATGTGAATGAAAAATGATAAAAATTCGATCTTTATCTCTTTTGTTGGGGAAAAATTGGAGTAAAGAATTGGTAGAAATTAAGCTTTTTTTTTTTTTTTTTTTTTTTTTCGGTATGGTGTGAGATTTCACTAGAATTCAGTCGGAAATTGCTAGTAAAAATAATTTTGGGGTGCGCAACACTTAAAATTATGCTATTTGCATATCTAACATTTAAAACTATTGATTTACTCACATAACACTTTTTTTTTTCAAATAACATGGAAAGACCACCTTCTCAAACTCTCGGTTATATTCTATCAATGTATATGCCACTTGGTGTCGTCGATGTAATTTTTGTTACTGCTTCCTCTCCACTTTTTCCTCGATGTTCACATGTCGCTTGTCCCATCAATGTTATTCTTGAGCAAGATCCTCTCGCGACTTCTTTACATCTTGTTGTCGATGACTTCGCTGATGGCCTAATGCTACCCGGGCCTTCAATGCTTTTTCCTTGGCTAGATTATAGTTAACTTCCTCCCCTTTTTCTCGATTGTTGAGAGTTTCACCATTTAAGAAAGGTAAGATATGGCACAGTAGTTTGACATAAAGCATGTAAGTAGCATAGTTTTAATAAAAAAAATTATTTTTTTCTCACTTTATTAGATTTCATTTGGGACGGCTTTTTCTAGCTTCTTAAAGCTGTTTTCTAGTACACAAATTAAAAATTTTGTACTGGATAGTAGCTTTAAGAAGTAGTAAAAAAGCTGTCAGAAACAAAGACTTAGGCTTCGTTTGGGACGGCTTTTTTATTGCTTTCTAAAACGGAGTTTTAGTACAAAAATAAAAAATTTTGTACTAAAACTCCGTTTTAGAAAGCAGTAAAAAAGCTGTCCCAAACGAAGCCTTAGATATATTTAAATTGTTTTAATTTTGTTAGAAATAAGTTTATAATATGAAATTATGAAATAAAATTCGTTTATGTTCCTTCAAGCTAAGCTCCTAATAATCGGTTGAAGTATTAATTATGCTATGAATGGAATAAGTGAAGTTTATGTGTGAGATATATAAATATTGATGTTTTGAGCACAATATTACTGATTTTTAACGGCATTTTCTGGATTATTATTCACTTATGTTGTTACGCCATAATTACATAACGGCAGGTATAAAGGTCGATGGCTTCACATGCAAATCATCAAGCGAAGTAGACGAGACCGACTTCTTCTTCTCCGGCCTCGCCGCTCCGGCATCCACCGCCAACACCATGGGCACCGCCGCCACTCCCGCCGACGTCCGGCAGATCCCAGGCCTCAATACTCTCTCCATCTCCATGTCTCGCTACGACTTCGCACCCGGCGGCGTCAATCCTCCCCACGTCCATCCCCGCGCCACCGAGATCCTCTTCGTTGTCGACGGCGAACTCCTCGTCGGCTTCCTCACCACATCAAATAAACTCTTCACTAAAATTATATCAAAAGGTGAGATCTTTGTGTTCCCCCGAGGCCTACTGCACTTCCATTTCAATAACGGCAGCTCGGCGGCTGCGGCGATTGCGGCTTTCGACAACCAGCTCCCGGGAACGCAGCCGGCGGCGGCGGCGCTGTTTGAGGCGGCGCCAGCGGTGCCGGAGAATGTGCTCGCCGCAGCTTTTAGGATGGAATCTGAGTTGGTGGAGAAGATAAAAGCAGGACTTGCACCCGATAATTGATTCGAAGACTGAGTTCTGGTTGATTGTAGGATCTTGTCTATGGAACTGGGAACTGATGATTTCTCAATGCGTTAAATAAAAAAAATTTGGACAATTCTTTTATTGTTTTATGTAGCAGGTTTTTACTTTTTAGTAATTTTTTTTAATTTAAAATTTTGTACTAAAAAGTTAATTCATAAAACAGTAAAAAAGATCTCTCAAATAAAACCAAAGTTTGATAAATGTATGAACTAAGCAGCAGCAACAACAACAACAACATCAAGCCTTTATCCCACTACGTGGGGTCGGCTACATGAATCCTTTTTCTCCATTGTGTCCTATTAAAAGTCAAATTCTCGTTTAAATCTAATAAAGAAAGGTCATTCCTAATATTTTCTAACCAAGTCTTTTTAGGTCTACCCCTACCTTTTTTAACATAAGTCAAATCTAATACCTCTACTCTCCTAATCGGGTCATCACAAGGCCGCCGTTTTATGCGACCAAATGTATGAACTAAGCGAAATAAAAAAAAAAATTTAGTTGGTTCGTTTGGGAAGATTTTTTTACTTTTTAAAATAAAATTTTAATCCAATTTTTTTTAATTAAATTTTTTTATTAAAATAATGCTTTAAAAATAGTAATTAAGCTGTCTCAAATGAAGCCTTCCATCTCTACCCAATAAAACTTTTTCTTAACTATTTTTACTATGAATTGAGTATAATAAATGCCTATTCAATCAATTCTTATATTACATTTATCTGAAAATAAATCATTGATTAGTCATGTATTAGATTTGATTATTCAATAATAAATTTAATAATTACAAATTTTATATTGATTATTTGGCAATTCTTAAATTGGTTTGCATTATAAAGATTGGATTAATATTTGATAATATTGTAGTTGTAAATGAAATAAATATTGATTATTTAAAAGGGCATTAGGAAAAATAAATATTTTTTAGCACAAAGCTTGCAAGCATCAATATGACCATAAACAAAGGCTAAATTTAAGTCTAAGTTGATTTGGCTCAACTTTGCTTGTTGAATTGAGCTTACATTGGTACACATAAACATTTTATTATATATATATTATGTCATTTAATTAGATATTATATTTATTAGACTATATGTTTCTTATAGAGAGGACAAAGGACTTCACATGTACTTAATTAATTTTTATATGAAAATAAAATATAGTAACAAAATATCATAAGTAATAATGGTATATTATAATAATTATTATTTTTAGTGATATGACATGTATAAAAATATCAATGTATATTTTGAATTGGAAACTTTAATAATCAAATTCACGATCATTCAAATTCGTATTTTAGTAAATTTACAGCTAAATTAAACGTCTTGTTGAGATGAATCTATCGATATCAAGAGTGGTCCAATTTGAGTCTGAAAGAGTCCAAATCAATCATTTGAAATAGCTGAAAGCATTGAAACAATAATTATTAAACCCCACGTAGTGGGACAGAAACTTGATGATGATGATGTTGTTGTTGTCGTCGTCGTAAACAATAATTGTGAACTTGAAATATAAATGAAAATGCTCAATGCCAACTTTGACTTGTGATGTTAGAACCAAAATTTATATTACACTTCTTTATCTCTTATCTCCTCTCCACTAAGGAGAATGGCAATATATATAATGATCTATTGATGATAGCTATCATAATATATTGCTCTTTTAACTTCTACCACAAATTTATTCTATAATTTTATATTTACTGCATTCTATCAACATATTCTTCAATTATGGAGAAAAAACGTTATTTGTAAGTAATGATAAATACTAATGGAATCTTTTCAACTGAGTTATGTCCTATGGTATTTCCCATTTTGGGTTTTCCGCACAAAAATTCTAGTGTATCTTGTAAACATCTTTTGTTTGCATGAATGTAGAGGTGTCAATATTTGACACGACACGAAAACCCGACCCAGAAAATTCGGGTTGAACCCGACCCGATTTCAAAACGGGTCGGGTTCGGGTTCAAGAAATTGATCCGTTTTAAAAACGGGTCAGATTCGGGTTGACCCGATGGGTTGCCGGGTCAACCCGCGAACCCGTTTAATTCAAAAAAAAATTCAAATCCCGCCTCTAACCGCGTTGTTGCCCCCCGTTCGCGTCCGCCCTGCTCGCCTCTACCCCCGCCGTCCGCCTGCCGTCGTTCCGGCGCCGGTATAACCCAAACCGGGTTGGTTCGGGTCAACCCGGCAACCCGCGGGTCGGGTCCGGGTTCGGATTTCCGACCCGTTTGTCCACCCGGGTCGGGTTAGGGTCGACCCGTTTGAACCCGGGTCAGTTCCGGGTTCGACCCGAACCCGACACGTGACCCGAAATTGACACCCCTACATGAATGTTGAATCTTTGTAGAGTACTAAAATGTTAAACTCTCTCTTTTGTCTTTAACATCATAAATTTTCTTATGCACATTGAAATGATTTAAGGGCTATTTGGCTGGAAATAAAATCGGTGCAAAGTATTACAAATGTAGTGGTTTTGAAAATATTGGTATTTGGTTGGATGAAATAGTAATGCAAAGTAAAATAAATATAGTATAAATACTTTTAGTTCATTTTTGAGGTAAGCTAAATTCGCTCAATTTTGAGCGAGAACTATTTACACAGCAAGCAAATTCGCTTGATCACTGCCACCACTACCACCACCACGGTCGGCCATCGTCACCCTCCTCCGGCCACCACCCGCTCTAGGCCACCACCACCCACCGCAGCAACCACCCGCCGTCGGCCATCACTGCCGACCACCACCGTCGTTAACACCCGTAGGTAGCCACTTTGGACTTTACATTCATTTGTATTTCCTAAAAAAAAAACCATTCATTTGCTTTTAATTTACATTGTACAAATAACTTTAAAGTATTCCTTTTACACTGCATTTTTTTTTTAGCCAACCAAGAAACCCCTTAGTACAAATTTCATAAGAAATGAATAAAGATGAGAGATACCCTAAATTCAAAAATAAATAATTTAATTATGACAAATGATGCAAATTTATTAATATTCTATTAATGATTTGATTAGGAAATTATAATGATGATAGTTTAGAAAAAAATTTATGCTAGAATATCATGATCAAATTACAAAATAATTATGATGAATTTTAAAACTCTTGAACCTACTTTGAGATGAATATAATATAACTATTTTATATTTTACACTAATCTAAATGTAAATCTAAAAGCATCAAAGTCATCTGATAAAAAAATTAATTAGGATATCCCAACATAATATTTTTCCATTATTTATTCTGGTAATTATAATTATGTTAAGGCAACCATAATTATAACCTCAGGATATTCTAATTAATTTTTTTTTTAAATTTCATATAATATTACTAAATAAAGCCTGCTCAAAGCATATCTGCCCCAATAGACATGGTAAGAATTACAATTGTGCCATTTTCAAAGCATATTTAACAACAGTAATTGACAATTGTTGACACTGATGAGTTTAATGGCCTCTTTGGAATCTTTTTTATTTATTTAAAAGAAATATGTATGTTTGATTTGTATTTTTAGGTGTTGTTCTTATTATTGAAAACAAACAATCTATCTAAAAAAAAGTGAAAAATAAGTAAATAACTTAGAATAGCAATTGAATATAAGATGAAAAATGTTTAAAATTAAAAAGATAATATTAAAAAAATACATCAAACAAAAATATAGTATCCATGAGCAAGACTTGTACAATAATTAAGCTAAAGACAAAGGCTTCGTTTGGGACGGCTTTTTTACTGCTTCTTGAAGCAACTTTCTAGTACAAAAATTTTCATTTTTATACAAAAAAGTTACTTCAAGAAGCAATAAAAAAGTCATCCCAAACAAAATCTCGTTTGGGATGACTTTTTTATTGCTATTTAAAGTGGCTTTCTAACATAATATTTTTTATTTTTTAACTAAAAAATCGTTTTAAAAGCAATAAAAAAGCTGTCCCAAATGAAATCTTGTTTGGGATGACTTTTTTTATTGATTTTTAATGTAAATTTTTTATAAAAAAAATTTTGAACTAGAAATTTTTATATTAAACAACTGTTTTAGAAAACAATAAAAAAAATGTCTCAAACAAAGTCTAAGCTACACCAATTAAAAAAATAAAATTAATTTAATTATATTACTTAGTCAATATCTCCACAAAATGTCAAAAGCATAGCCATCAATAGTTAATGCAACCACGAGACATTTAAATACAAACAAAGCCACCTCCTTATTGACAAAATAATGCCACTTCTCAATCACCTTATCAATACCTAAACCCTTTTTAAGGACAAGTGACAACACATCTTTTACTTTCTTGTGCCCAATTGCCAATACATATTTATACTATCTTCTACCTAATAAGTTTGTCTATATGGCCCACCACTTAAAATCCACTTTTTGAAGACAATCACTATGTTTGAATGGAGACATCACACCATCTCTCTATGTGGCATTATAATTAAGAAAAAAAAAATAATAATTTATTATTCAATTTTAGCATAAATTTTCGAATGTTCTGATATAAGTTTTTTATATAAATAAAGTCCTTTTAATATTATTGTTATGATATTATGATAAGCTTACATGATTTTATGATATTAACAAACAAAATTGTATTTGAAGGTTGATATTGAACGAAAACTTAATCAATTTTTGACTCAAATTGAACTCATACCTCATTAGCCAAGTATTCGCTCCACTATAGATTTCTTCTTATTATAATTTTTAAATTTTATAATGGAGAATTACTATCGATAATCAGATCCCTAATCAAAATGATAGCTAATCTTATAGTTCAACATCATCACTTTGGGACCCTAATTTGCTATAATTGAAAGTCTAATAAGTGTTATATTCCACTAAATCTATCAACAAATTAATGTTTTCTTTAGATTATAAGTAAGATAGTATAGCTTTACTCTCTTTAATGTCGCATGTTCTTCAATTCATCATTGACATCCAATGCTTCAACCACCACCATTGATTTTTTTCAATAATCTTTAGTTTTGGGCCATATGTTCTTCATATTATAAGCTTGAATTATATTATTTACTATATTATACCTACCCATCATTTATGCCTTGCTTGCACCATTTAGAGGCAAATAATAGATTTTTCTTATTAGTATATCATATGACTAAGGCTTTCGTTTGGGACGACTTTCTTATTGTTTTGTAAAGTTAATATCATGTTGGCCCTAGTGATTCTTGAAATAGACGACTTCCTTCATATGGGAAATTAACGATGGACTATTCGTCTATTCACGCACGACAATCAATGATTTCTTATTAGCTTAGCAGATGATTTCCTCAAGTCAAATTGTCCAATTACTTGATCGTCATATTTCATTATGAAAAATTAGGTTACATGACTCATATTTTTTCTTATTTTTTATAGTCATTAATGAAGAAATCCAAATATATAAATAGGTATTCCAGAGGAGGTTATTCAAACTGATTTAACAAAAATCTCATAAATTCTCTCTCTAAAATATTTTATTAAATTTAGAAATGCTTAATTATAACAATGATCTTTCCATTGCCTTAAAAACTCCTTAAATTCAAAATTTTCCTTATAAAAAGTTAAAATAACGATTTTTTGTGTAAATTAATTCTTAAATGTTTTCTTGGGCAATTAAAATTAATACCTAATAAAGTATTTTATTGCATTATTAATTTTGGATAATTTATTATATATTATATTATTCAATTTTTTTTTAAAATGAAACTCATTTTGATATGTTGGTTGAAAGTTTTCATTATCAATAAAAAAAATTTGAAATTGAGTCTCGTGATGTGTGTGAATTTGTCTTAATTAATTAACCTAAATGGCTAAATGTCAAAAAAAAAAAAAAATTATAATTGCTTAGCTTGGTTGGTGGGCGAGTACGATTATGAACCTCCAACCCGTGCTCGATTCCCTTCGAGCAGTAGCACCTTTTAAGTGGGGCCCAATCAACTGCGCGCCTGAAGATTTCTGGGGTAGGTGACTCTTTTAGATCAACTTAGGATTAGTCACACTAACAAATACATTTTCCATGGTGGAGAAATTATTATGTGCGGAATCCAGTTATAGAGCTGTGTTCGGATGTCAATAAAATCATTACACGTGGCATGCTTACGTGGAAAGTTATGATATTCATTTGACTTCTTACCCGACCCGTTTCTCTTTTTGAACTTACTGCAGATGAAGAGAAATCCACAACAAATAATCAGTAAATAAGCAGAAAATGCACAACATATACTCAACAAATACACAACAAATACGCAATAAATACTCAATCGATACGCACATTTTACGGAACAAATACGCAATAAATACTCAATCAATACGCAAGTCAAATATAACTTTTCACGTAAGCATCCGAATAAAGTTCTATAACCGGATTCCGCACAGAATAATTTCTCTCCATGGTGAGGGCGGATGCTCCCTTCCCAAAAAAAAAAAAAAAATCTTTTAAGAAAGAAAATGGCACAGTGCACAGTTTTGTCGGCAACGCTGACAGTTAAATACAGTTGGGGAGAGCGGACGCGCGAGGAGGATAAAGGGGGAATTTTTCTCACACTTACTTCACAGAAATTAACAAAGTTCACTCTTTTTCCTTGTCAAAATCTGTCGGGGTTAGGGTTTCTACCCGTCGCCCGTGATTAAACTTGGAAGCTCGTGTGGCCTTGGCGAGGTTTCATCGAATTGCTCGGTGTCTGGCCTTTTGCTTTAGGTTTTGCCCATTTTGAAGAGCTCGTGGGCTGAAAGATTGTGATGATGGAGGAGAATAGAAAGAATCAAGGGTTGGAAGAACTATGCGGATCCGATCTTGCTTCGTCTTTTCCGGTGAATATGACTATGTCAGCGGAAGTTAAGCCGATATTGGCTGCGAAGAAGAGATGCCCGAAAATTTTAAGTCTTGATGAGGAGGAGTTCATGAGCTTGTTGCATGGCTCAGATCCTGTAAAGATAGAGCTCAATCGCTTGGAAAATGAAGTAAAAGGTAGTCGCTTGCTTCTCTGAGGTTTCTAATGTTTTAAATTTTTTTAAAGTTTAAAGAATTGTTTGTTTTGTCTCTCATTTGGATCATCTAGTTATATGGAATTCATGATTCCACGAGATAGTGAACAGCTCGGCAAGCTTTTTCCATTCTTAGTTTTCTACGCTATAGTTTGCAAATTTAAAGTCTAGGTCTGGTATGGTCTGGAAATCATCTAGCTTTGATCTTTACAGTCTTACTGAAATGTCATTTCCTTTTGATAATAATAGAATCAAGAACCCGGTAGTTGAACTTTAATTAGTTTAAACAGTAATTTCTGGTATGTGTGGAGATCTGTTGTTCAATGAGGCTAAGCATCCATCTGTAATTTCTCTAGGATATAATTGATGGCTGCATTTATTTTAAATGGAAGAGTTGATTCTCTTCCTTAATACACAGACAAAGATCGGGAGCTGGCTGATGCCAATGGTGAGATTAAGAGCCTAAGACTGATAGAGCGAGCAAAAGATAAGGCTCTTGCTGAGGTAATCATGTCTGTAAACTCTTCTTTATGTCAGCTATCAACTTAAGATAGATTAACAGTGTCAATTTATATCCTCACTGTCATGCTATAATCTCTGAGCTTTTAGGTTACTGAAGAACTTGAGAAAATGTCAGGCAAGTTGCAGGCTTCAGAAGCAGCTCTTGAAGACAAGGTATGACCTCAATGATGCTCACCAAAATCTTTTTTTTTTTTTTTTTGTACCAAGCTTAATGGTAGTATTTGAATTACTGATGCTTTTATCAGAACCTAGAAATCAAGCGACTTACTGATGAGAAGAAAGAAGCACTGTCAGCACAGTTCGCTGCTGAGGCGACTTTGCGCCGAGTTCATGCTGCCCAGAAGGATGAGGAAATGCCTTCTTTAGAGGCTATTCTTTCCCCACTTGAAGCAGAGATTAAGTTTCTACGACAAGAGGTTTGGTTTAGGCTGCTGGCTTAATTTTTTTGGCGGGAAAAGTGTTCTTATTTGATTCTTGGCTGAATAATCTATCCTATTCTTTCAGTTGACAAAGGTGCAGGATGATAATAAGGCCTTAGAGAGATTAACAAAATCTAAGGAAGTGGCTTTGCTGGAAGCTGGAAGAGAGGTGCAGCTTGCAAATGTAAAGGCTGCTCTAGTTGATGATTTACTGAACAAAAATCAAGAACTCACAAAGCAGAACGATATATGCCAGGTAAGAGTTATGATTTTCGTGATTATTATGAAGTTCAAATATTGAAGTCACCAAGTTGGATGAAGAAAGATTACGAGGAACAATAATTTTGATCTTATTCATATAATTACATAAGAGTTGATAGAGCTATTTCTATGAACTTGACCATTTCAGGAAGAATATAAAATACTTGATAGAATGCACCGGCAGAAGATTGCAGAGGTTGAGAAGCTTGGCCAGACTATCCATGAACTGGAGGAAGCTCTTCTCTCAGGGGCTGCAGCAGCAAATGCTGTGCGCGACTATCAACGCCAAGTTAGTGAACTGAAGGTATCATCCTAAATATCAAAATTTCAACTGCTTGGTAATTTAAAGTTGGCCATTTATTGATCTCTCTCCTATACTAAATGAAGTTTTGTTTTTTTTTACTTTTCATCTTCAATTTTTCTTGCTTTCTTTCTAGGGGGAAAAGAAAACTCTTGAAAGGACATTATCTCGTGTGATGGTTACAGAGAATAGAGTTGCTGCAGCTAATGCTAGTGAATGGAAAGATGCTAATGACAAAGTTATTCCCGCAAAGCAATGGATCGAAGAACGGCGCATCTTAATGGTATTTTCTGTTGAATTAAACATATTGCAGGTGGTGTTAGAGAAAAAATTGTTTGAATATGCTTAATGATTGTATTTCAGGGAGAAATGCAACTACTTCGTGACAAGCTAGCAATAGCGGAGCGCGCTGCTAAAGCAGAAGCTCAGCTGAAAGTATGATGACTGCTTTTTTTTTTTTTATTCATGAACTTTCTAATCTGTAATATCAATATTTCCACTAATGACTAATGTGATGTACTGTGACCTCATATGCTTATGAACTTTTAGGAGAAATTCCAGTTGCGTTTGAAAGTAGTTGAGGATGGACTAAAATGCTCTCCTAGATCTGGCATTCGTTGTGAACCACGAAATACCCACAATGGATTGATGAGGAGCCTCTCAGAGATTGGAACTGAAACTTCTGTTAGTCCTTCAACAAATGGGACTTCAATGAGAAAATCATTTCCTGTTGTAAAATCAATGTCATTACCTAGCCCCACCAGTGCAATCCTAAAACACGCAAAGGGAACATCTAAGTCGTTTGATGGTGGTAGATCAACAGAATATGATAACTGCAGAACCAAAACTTGTGGAGGTGCATGCAGTATAAACTCCTTGAGAGAAGGGAGAGATATTTTATTACTTGATGAGAAATCTCCTGATGCAAATAAGGAGCTTTCTATTGGAAGATCATCAATTCCTACAGCTTCTATGGGAGAGGACTTCGTTTCAGGAGTTCTTTATGACATTCTACAAAAGGAGGTGGTTTGCTTAAGAAATGCTTGCCATGAGAAGGACCAGTACTTGAAAGACAAGGATAATTCTATAGAGGTATAACCCATTTTTCTATAAACATTTATGTAGAATCATTAACCAGAACTTCTTGATTTCTTACTTCGAAAATTTTAAATGACAATCTAGTCTCTTTCAAAGAAAGTTGGTACACTGCACAAGGCAATGGAGGTAGAAACAAGGAAATTACGCAGGGAAAAGACTGCTATGGAGAAAGAGGTTGCCTCTATGCGGATTGAAATAGAGCAAGAGAAGAAGGCTAGGCGATTGAAGGGAATGGTTGCTAGTCTTCAGATCTAAAGGTATGTTTTATGTGCTGTTATTTCTCAGCAGAATATTATCTATTAGAAAGCCTTTGCTGCATAGGTAAAAATGACATGTTATTCTTAGTAAAAACATAATAAGTTGTTTTTAAGCCAAATGGTAAAAAAAACTAAAAGTTATGATAAGTGGTTTAAATGCAAATGATGTTAAAAAAAAAACAAGATTATTATAATCAGATGGAATCATCTGGCTGTCATCCTATATGTTTGTGCAATCTGTTCAACCGGATTTTCTAAATATTTGGATGTAAACAATCAATCCAAGTAATCTTAGGCTTCATTTGGGATAACTTTCTTGCTGCTTTTTAATACAAAATTTTAATTTTTTACTAAAAAAGTGATTTACGAAGCAGTAAGAAAGCCATCCCAAACGAAGCCTTAGTTATCGGCTCTTGATATACTTTCTCTAATTCTATTCCATGAAAGTTGCTATTCTTTCTCAGATTGAGGAATAGTTTGCTATTTTCATAAGTTTACGTGCAAGGATACAGTCTTTTGCTTATAGAATGACAGCAATCATCAGAATCACAGTGACAAACATATGAAGAAGAGGATTATTTGTTTGCGACAAAATTAGTGGGTCTAATAATCAGCTAAATGACATGGTACAATATGTTCTACAAACAGATTGGACCACATCATTTGGCTGGTCTTCTCGGACTGCTAATTTCTGTATATCTAACATCTTCCATGGAGAAAAAAATAGCCCTTTTCTATTTTCTAATGCAATCTTAAGTTTAAACTCTTGCATGTACACTTTGGTACACCTTGCAGGAACCTGCCATTGATGTCAAATACAAAATACTAGAAGCCATAATTTTCCCCTCTACATCTTGTGAGGAAAACGATTCCATATATTTTTGTACTTATTGGTTTCCAGCGTTTGCACCTTTGATCTGAAAGCAGAACAAGCCTAGTTTTCAACCGGTTCTTTGAAGCTTTTGGATTGCTAGAGCCATTCTTAATGAAGTACAGTGTTTGTACATAAATATTAATTTCAGCATCTGAGTAATATTTCAATCTTTAAATTATAATATCGAGCTTTGTAATGATGTGATTAATTCATATATAAGTTTCAGAATGCAAGGTTGCAAGAGAATGTTCATTAATCTTTTCCAGGAAGGAGCAATAATCTCTCAGATTCCCCATGCCAACCACTAGCTTTACAGCGCACTGCCTTTTTCTGCACTTTATTTTGTGCCTTCCATCATTGGATCAGAGCTTTTGCTATAAATTACTTTAGTAGTCCCAAGTGCAATGATTTCTATATAATTTATTTGAAGAATCTGAATTCATAGGCTCATATTTGAAGTTATAAATTTCCATTAAGTTATAATTTGCTTCTCTTAATAATATATCTTTGAAGATTAGCTACTTTTTACCTTTTTATTTTTTACCATGTTATTTTAGGATGTTTATTTTCTTTGACTATTGCATCCATGCTTTTGAGATGCATATATATTCATAAATAGTGTTCAAAATTGTTGAAGAATCCAATCACCAACTTCAGAACCTCACAGGAATGAAGCTTTCAAGTAGTAGTTTAAAGCTTCGTTTTAGATGGCTTTCTTATTACTTTTTATAGAAAATTTTTAGTACAAAAATTTTTTGTACTAAAAGTTATTATGAAAAATAATAAAAAAGTCATCCTAAATGAAACCTAAATTTCCTGTTCATAGCTTGACATATGTACCCTAAGAAGTTTTTGAGCTCTATGTTCCTTGCTTTGCATCCTAAGACAACATATGATATTAGAATGAGATTGTAGAAGAATTAGCAACTATAGAGAGAGCTATAGATTAAAAAAAAAAAAAAGAAGATTATGATGATTTACTTGAGGACATTTTGATGAGCACCGAGGAGTGGACGGTCACAGAAGAGGATCTACCTGACACCTACAACCATATTATCATACAATGTATGGTATTTTTTTATTGGGATTTTTACATACATAACACTTAAAAGTTTATTATTTCCTCATCTAACACCCAAACTTGCCTATTTACACACATACCACATAAAAATTATTTCACTTTCTAAAATATCATTTTGTCTTCCTCTCCATTAAAACCCGCTCGATACCGCACACACTGGCTCCTTTGCGCGTGAAACTCATCTTCATGTTCGTGAAAACTGTCCGCCTGCTCCATCTCTTTGGCTCTCGGAAATGGGGTTCGGCTTGCTACTCCTTTTCCCGCTCAGATCGAATGTTTTCTTGCTTCTCGTCGTCTCATCATGCCTCGAACCAGGGAAATCATGGATCAGCTACCTCTGTTTGGCCAACCCTGTTTTCCCCTACAAAATCGACATGTTTTATGCTATCAAGGAGTGTTCTTTCTTGATCTCTTACTAAGAGCTAGAGCATCATTTGGTTCTGGAAGAATTCTTATCAGATTTAGATTAAATATATCAAAGTAGGTATGCGAGTGATTTAGAATTTGACCATGTGTTAGGTTTTACGAAGTCAGCTGTCTTATTTGGCTAGCGAACATGTTTATACGAAGAGGTTTGTAGAGAGGGTTAATGGTGGATCAAGGCTTGGAGGAGAGCCAGCCGGTTGATCTATCTAAGCATTCGTCCAGTATTGTTCCCGAAGAGAGGGAACAGGGAGCATGCGAGAGGCAAAGAGAGGGAGCAGGTGGACGATTTGTGCAGTATCGGGCGGATTTTGACGGAGAGGAAGACGGAATGGTATTTTAGAAAGTCAAATAAGTTTTAGGTGGTATGTGTGTAAATAGACAAGTTTAGATGTTGGATGAGTAAATAAGAAACTTTTAAGTGTTATGTATGTAAAAACCTCTTTTTTATTTTGTTTAGATTCTTTTTTTTGTTATTTTGTTTTTGAGATGCAACCGTTTCAAACATATAAAAATGTGTCATTTCTATGAGTATGAGTTGTGAATTATGTATGATAATAACTTCGAGTATTATTCATTTGTTCTTAATATATTGAAGAGCTATTGAAATGATCTCTAGTGATGTGCAAAGGTCCAAATGTGTAAAAACCTTTTAATGTATACCCAAAAGGATGTTTAAATCACCTCATTCGATTCACGATTTCTCAAGAGGAATTCGCCTTTATTGGGTATGAATCTTGATGCAAATATGAGTCAGATGCTTCCAAATTTAAATTTGGGATCATCCAAACTCTGATTTCAGCAAGCTTATAGTCAAATTGAGCATCTCAATAAGATAAACCCAATGACACCAAATTCAGTCCAATCTGAGCCTAAATGAGCTCAAATAAAATAATAAAAGCATTCTTTGAAGCTTCAAAACACCTATTGGATGATCAAATGATATCAAAATATAACATGTTTATAGTCAAATCGAGCAACTTGATGAGATTAATCCAACAAGCCTAAGATCACTCAATTCTTACATCATTCAAGCACTCAAATTCTCAATAAAGGCTCTATGATCAACTGTTAGATGGAACACTCCCAACATGCCCTTGATTTTCTCCATAATCATTAGCTATGTCACTCCCAAAAAATTATAAATAGACCACATTCTTTTCTTGAGAAGGAGGAGAAGGGAGGGAGAAAGCTTAAGAGCTCTCTTGCACTCTCCATCCAACATAACCACTATCGAAATTCTTCCAGACCACCGATCAAGACCGAACTTCTGCCTGCTCTCCAACTATTTTTGAAAATCTTCTCGGATGCTATTAATATTGATTCTCCTCCTAAATTTGTCACCGGCTGACTATAAACATTCTGAGCTCTATTGTCATACTACAATTCTTTTGACCACCATCATCCGCTGAGTACGATCCTTCCGACCATCGTCGCTCGCCGACTACAATCCTATTTACCAAACAAACATGCCAATACTTTCTTAAGAACACCTGCCATGTTTTTCTTCAACTATATAATGTGATCTATACAATTTGTATTTGTTATATGGAGCCATCACCCTCATCTGAGGAAGAGTGTTATTTATAATCAACCATCAATACTAGTGGATTCATTCAAATTGGGCTAGGCCCCATGATTTTTGCCCCTTTTAGGATTTTCAATGTAAAAATCTTGGTTTTTTATGCATAATGCTCCCTTCTCTTTTATCTGTTTATATGTTGGATCTTCATTCGAAGCTAAGGTGCTAAACTCTATATTTCTCTACTACCGCGCATATTTCATGACGCAACAGTTTGACACGATATGTATGAATCTAATTTCTGATTGAGGTGTAACATTGGCTACAACCTCAAATTTATGTGTGGCAAGATAATTTCCTCCAACATTTTCAACATCCAAGATAATGTTAGTGGTAACCATTTTTCAACAAATGCAAAGATGCTTCTAAAAAAATTTAAGCTTTATATAGTTCCAAGATGAATTTCTATTCCTTGGGGAAGGTTTTAGTCTTGATTTCGAAAAGACAGTAATAGTCTAATGATAGTCCAATCTTCACATTTGATTCGAGATACACGTGGCATTCACCCCTTCCCAGTCAAGGTATAATCGATCCCAGAGGGATTCAATTATGTCACTTCCACACAAGTTAACGCCATCGAGTATTGCTCTGACAAATAATCTCAAATATGTCAAATATCTTTGATGGATTCTCTCAACCTCTTTCGCACATGTTAATATCATCAAGCAACACTCTGACAAACATCCTCATATAGGTCAAAATTCCTTGGTGGATTCTCTCGATCTCTTCCACACAAGTTAACATTTTCAATCAACGCTTTGACAAATAATCTCAGATAGATCAAACATCCTTGATAGATTCTCTCAGCATCTTTCACACAGGTTATGTCATTGAGTAATGCTATGACAAATAATCTGAGATAGGTCAAACAACCATGGTCGATTCTCTCAGCCTTTTCTAAACATGTTAACATCATCGAGCAACATTCTGACAAACAATTTTGGACAAGTCAAACATCCTTAGTGGATTCTTTTGGCTTCCTTCACACATGTTAACATCATCAAGTAATGCTCTGATAAACAACCTTGGATAGGTTAAACATCCCTTGTGATTTCTCAACATTTTTCAATGCATGATAATGACATTGAGTAATGCTCTAACAAACAACCCAATAAGGTATGCCCATAAGGTAGCCTTTAATGGAAGCTAGTAGTGCACAAGAACCTCAATAGAAAAACTCTATAACAGCATGTGGTTGACTGGGTTGTCACTCATTCAAAGTCCTTAAAAGGCTAAAAGCCTTAAAAGACAACTAAATTAAGGATCATAAAAGATTAAAAGCCTAAAAATAGCTTTTGATCTTTTAATCGATTTACTTTTTATTTTTGGATTAAAGCTTCTTTTAAGACAGCTTTCTTACTATTTTATTTTCTAAATTGTAACTATAATTTTTATTTGGTCATTACATTCAATAATTTTTTTTTCGCAAGAACCTACTCTCTGAAATAGTAAGAACCTACTCTTTAAAATAGCTTTATAAAAATTTATTTTTTTCATAACAATTTTATAATCATTTTTACAAAAAAACAACGGATCTTACTACAATATATAAAAAAGAAAAAATTTGTTTGAGACAATTTCTTGGTTGTTGTACTCTTAAGACAACAATAATAATTTTATTTGACTATTTTTTGATGCTATCTTATTCTTTTTTGAAAATTTTTGCAACCAAAAATAGATAAATTACGAGCTATAAAATATTTTAGCCCTCTCAAATATACCCGAAATCCTGGCTTTTTACCAAAATGTTTTCAAAATTGAATTGAATTGGCCGATTCAGTGGAATTGCAAACCAAAGTCTTAATCGGCCCGAATATTTTCGAGAATCTAAAAAAAAATTATCAACTCATTCATTATAAAATTGTTGGTATTCTATTGAATCTTTTCGTATCTTTCAGTTCAATAATTGTATCGACTATTTAAAAAGTATTCGATTTGTTTATATTTAATGTCATCACATCTAATCGACTATTTCCATCGCTTGCAGAACAGCGACGAATATTCATTCCCTCGAAATCTGCGTCATCTTCTTGGCGCAATTTTTAATTGATTTCTGCTATCCACTTGCCATGGAGTTTGTCGGCCTTTTCTGCTCGGTTCTGTTGTTCCTCGTGCAGCAGACCTCCACCACGAGGCCCTTTCGCCCTTTCACTGTTCCCGAAGATAATAAAATGGCTCCGCTTGATTCCATTGGACTGTAAAGAAGAGAGAGAATATTTCAGATCGTTAAAGATCAGCCACACACAGCTAAGTTTGCTGTTCTATCTCATGACAGTAAGACAGGATTAGAGAGTAATAAATGCAAAATCAGTTACTTTTAGAAGTCCTATGCAGATTCTTGTAATGGAGTACGAGGCTTTTACATGTAATGGTTAGATACATCTGCCTTTGAATGAGTCTGTTGTAGGAAGAAGGATCACTGATATGTTTACCTTCATCTTTGTAGAGAGAGAGAGAGAGAGAGAGGCTCCTAGCTTCGAAATTACTCTGATGACATAATCAAATGATTTTTGTAAATGATAAGTTTCTTTTAGGCTGTACGTGAGAAAGATGATTTTGAATCCGAAAGGTCAGCCCTATACAATAAGTTTTATTCTATAATATCAGTAAAAATTAATCACAACAATAAACACAAAATCAATTACACCTAGAATTCTTTATATTTTTCTTAGCAGAAGACGTCATCGCCTATTCAAAGTGTGGCTTGCAGTTATATTTCGTCAGCCACTCGCCGGTTTCAATCCTGGGAGAAGATGAGTTCCATATAGCTTTTGGTTTTACCTATACTTATGTTTGATGGAGAGTTGGTAGTAGAATGAAGGAGGATTGAGTTGTGTGTGCATGTTTTTTTATTATTCTTACATGGGATTCCGGGGTTTGAAAAAGTTTTGTTTTGTTTTGTTTATTCCAGTTAGAGCTGACACGTTGCGTTTCTTGTCCTTTTATGAACTTTGGAGTTGAAAGTATTCCTTTGGTTGTAGAGACTGTTTAAATTTGATTTGTGATTGATTCTACAGCCTCTTTGTACCGAAAATTTAAATACTTGAAGGCTTTTCCTCTCCTTGAACCTTTTCTTTGTTGCTGTCAGAGATTTGAAGGTTGCAAAGTATCCCTTTCTATCCTTTGGTAAATTAGGATATCTTTATAGTGGAGATTACGCTTGCTTTTGCTCTTCTTAGACATATTTAGCTGGTTATCAGGGGTTCCTGAGCCCCTCCCTACTTGACTTTGGGAGACAAATAGTTTGTGTTCAGTCTTGCAAGGAATTTTCTCCTTTAATTAAAAGAAAATGAGAGAAAGAATGTCCTCCTGAAGTCCTTCACAGTTTTGTTCCAGCTCTAGCAGAAGCAAGCACAGTTCTAGAATTACAGCTCAAACCACTGTCGATGTGAAGCTAGATGCTGATTTTGAAACTATGGGCACTTTCTTTGACTATTTTCAGTCTGTCAGGGCTCCACCTGACAAAGGAAAGTCTCAGAAGGAGACAGCTTACCTGCAGGGCATCCAAAAGGGGAAGCTAATCCAGCCATTTGGTTGTTTGCTGGCTCTTGATGAGAAAACCTTCAAAATTATCGCTTTCTCTGAGAATGCTCCTGAGATGCTCACCATGATAAGCCATGCAGTTCCTAGTGTTGGTGATCACCCAGCGCTTGGCATAGGCACTGATGTGAGGAGCCTCTTCACTCCCCCTGGCACTTCAGCACTTCAGAAAGCATTAGGCTTTGCAGAGGTTTCTCTGTTGAATCCAATTCTTGTTCACTGCAAGACATCTGGTAGGCCATTCTATGCAATTGTACATAGGGTTACTGGTTGTTTGGTTGTAGATTTTGAGCCTGTAAAGCCTAATGATGAGCCCACGTCTGCTGCTGGGGCTTTGCAGTCCTACAAGCTTGCTGCTAAAGCAATCGCCAGACTTCAGTCTTTACCTGATGGGAGCATGAAGAAGCTTTGCAACACTGTGGTTGAAGAGGTGTTCGAGCTGACAGGGTATGACAGGGTAATGACTTACAAGTTCCATGAAGATGATCATGGAGAAGTTTATGCAGAGATCACGAAGCCAGGCATGGAATCATATTTGGGGTTGCATTATCCGGCTACTGATATACCTCAGGCTGCAAGGTTTCTCTTTATGAAGAATAAGGTTCGAATGATATGTGACTGCCGAGCAAAACATGTAAAGATATATCAAGGTGTGATGCTTCCATTTGATATCAGTTTTTGTGGCAGTACCCTTCGGGCACCTCACAGTTGCCATCTGCAGTATATGGAGAATATGAATTCAATAGCATCTCTGGTCATGGCAGTGATAGTGAATGAAGGAGAAGATGATGACGATGATGAGACTGGGCAGAATCATCATCAGCAGCAGAAGAGTAAGAGGCTTTGGGGTCTTGTGGTTTGCCATAATGAGACTCGAAGGTTTGTTCCATTTCCATTAAGATATGCCTGTGAATTTTTAATGCAAGTCTTTGCTATACATGTGAACAAAGAGTTTGAGCTGGAGAAACGGGTAAGGGAAAAGAACATCCTAAGAACCCAAATAATGTTGTGTGATATGCTGCTCAGAGAATCATTTCCTCTAGGAATTATCACAAAGACTCCTAACATTATGGATTTGGTCAAATGTGACGGGGCCGCAATTATTTACCAAAACAAGGTCTGGCGGCTTGGGATTTCTCCAAGCGAGTCTCAGATTAGTAACATTGCTTATTGGCTCGATGAATGTCACATGGATTCTACGGGGTTGAGTACAGATAGCCTGCATGAAGCTGGGTATCCTGGCGCTTTGTCTCTTGGCGATATGGTTTGTGGAATGGCTGCAGCTAGAATTACTTCTAATGACACACTTTTCTGGTTTCGTTCACCCACAGCTACTGACATTAGATGGGCAGGTGCTAAGCATGACCCAGCTGGTGTGGATGATGAGAGGATGATGCATCCAAGATCCTCATTCAAGGCATTTCTTGATGCTGTTAAGATGAAGAGCCAGTCATGGAGTGACCATGAGATGGATGCCATTCACTCCCTGCAGCTTATACTTAGAGGGACATTTAATGGCATTGAAAGTAAAATCAAGAAGTTAACAATTGATTCTCAGATGAATGATCTTAAAGTTGATGGAATGCTTGAGCTTCAAGTAGTTACTAATGAAATAGTTCGTTTGATTGAGACAGCAAATGTGCCCATTCTGGCAGTGGATATTGATGGTCTCATAAATGGATGGAATATGAAAATTGCTGAATTAACTGGCCTTTCGGTTGATGAAGCCATCGGGAAGCATTTGCTTACTCTTGCCGAGGATTCTTCTGTTGATGCAATGAAGAAGATTCTTCTTTTAGCATTGCAAGGTATGTTCATGTGTTTTTCTCTTGTAGTCTTTGCATTCCATAACTTTCCTCTTCAGTGTTTATCTTAAAACTGATAAAAGCGGATCAATATGTAATTTTTTTCCTCCTTTCTTGTTCTTGGTCAGGAAAGGAGGAGCAAAATGTTGAATTTCATTTAACAACTTTTGGTCTTCGAAAAGATGATGGCCCAATTATTCTGATTGTGAATGCTTGCACTAGTCGGGACATCCATGATAATGTCATTGGAGTATGCTTTGTGGCTCAAGATGTTACTGAGCATAAGATGATTATGGATAAGTTTACAAGAATTGAAGGAGACTACAAGGCCATAGTGCAGAACCCCAGCCCACTTATTCCTCCTATCTTTGGTGCAGACGAGTTTGGCTGGTGTTCCGAGTGGAACTTGGCTATGGCTAATCTTTCAGGATGGAAGAGAAATGAAGTAATTGACAAAATGCTCTTGGGAGAGGTATTTGGGATTAATATGGCTTGTTGCCGAATGAAGAACCAAGATTTATTTGTCAATCTTTGCGTTTTAATAAACAATGCAATGATTGATCAAGAGAAAGAAGAGTCCTCTTTTAGTTTCATTAATCGTAGTGGGGGACATGTAGAGTGTTTGCTGTCTGTGAGCAAAAAAGTTGATGCAGAGGGTAACACCACTGGAGTATTTTGCTTTCTCCATGCTGCTAGCCATGAACTCCAGCAAGAAATGCAAATTCAGAAGCTAACACAGCAAGCAACAATAAAGAGATTGAAGGCTTTAGCATATATAAGGAATGAAATTAGAAATCCTCTCTCTGGTATTATGTATTCATGGAAAATGCTAGAGGGGACCAATTTGGGTGAAGAGCGAATGCTACTCTTGCGCACTGGAGCAAAGTGTCACTATCAGTTGAACAGGATCCTTGATGATTTGGACCTAGAGAACATAATGGACAGGTGTTGGTTTTACAATAATCTGATAGTAGGATTAGGGGTTTTTTTTCTTAGTGTGCTGCTGGACCTGACGTGGGACTAATTTTGGGTTGAAGTGGTGGAGTTTGGAATTAAAAAACGAAAATATATGAAAAAGAGGTCCTGGGCCCCACCTGATTGTGATGGTGTGACTTAGGGACGTTTGTTGTGGTTTTTTTGGCCTTTGTGACATTCAAGCGATGATATTTGCCATCATGATAGTTGAGGGTTATTGCAGTAGTGTTGTAGGAGCACTATAGCAATTTTTTAGTTATTTACTTTATGATATTTTTTATTTCTATTAATAACATGATAGAAGATGATCATTGGATGAATCTTAGGAGATTATTTGAGGTTTTACTAATTGAGAAGAAATACCTAAATTTGAAGTAAATATTTTGCGATTCCATTTGTGATCTTCTTAGGATATATGCTGTTTAAGAATGAATTAGTTGTTGATTCATATAAGTTTAAAGTAATTAATGATTGTCAAAACCTACTAGTATATATATTTCAAATAGGGGTGTCAATTCAGGTTAGCGAGTCAGGTTTGAGTTTAATCTTAAATTGATACAACCCAAATAAGCTCGACTCAAATCCGACCAATTTATCATAAAGGATAAAATATTTGACTCAAACATGATTAACCTAAGCCCGACTGGTTTGACCCATTTATCATATTGGTTCTACTATCATCAGATCAAAATGACCCTTTTAACAAAAATTTGGCCCATTTAATTCAAAAATAATTTGCTTAATCTGGTCCTGACCCGTTTAACCTAAACCCAAATGATAATTAGATCAATTTCATATTTTCGAGACATAGACCCGACTCAAAAATTAACTCCCCTTTCCATGTTAAGCATATGAATCTATGACATTTGTTTTTCCTTATTTAACACATACATCTGTGGCTCCTTTTATTTCTTATTCAGTAATCCTAAGTCTGCCAATTTTGCTAAGCCTTGGATACTTTCAACACTCCTCAAGCTAGCAATAGAGATCTACCCTTCTAAATATGTTGGCGAGTTGACTTCTAGTTAGAACATACGGAGTGCAAATCAATTCATTTTCTAATTTTTGTCTTATGAAATTCCTATCAACTTTCACATGTTCAATTCGATCATGTTGTATTGGATTATGGACAATATTGATGGTAGACTTATTTTCAAATATATCCATATAGGTTTTTGATAGGACTTGAGGATCAAAACAACACAACAATATAAAAAACAACAACTCACTCAAAATAGATCCAAAAATAACACAAATAGAGTTGTTTGTACTAATTTTCAAACAAAGCAAGATACAATATAAGTTGATTCACTATTCGTGAGGTGAATCGTCTCTCTCACAATTCCTAGCAGCTACGAGTAACCAAAAACCTCGCAAAAACTGCTGCAGAAATTCCAAACATAACATAAAAAATCCTAACCCACCATAATCTCCCCCCTTAAACAGTTCAAAATCCCCCTAATAAATGCCCCTTACATCTTTCCTAATGAGTCCCCTCCTTTCAAAGAAGTTTCCTCCCAAAGCCTCTTCTTCTATAGGTGATAAAAGAGGTCATGGGCCCCACCTGGGCAGTTGGACTGCTGCTGTGAGCTGTATCAGTTTTTTCATTTTATGTTAAAATCTTCTAGTATAATTTTAATCCATAGGAGTTCACGGATATCTTAAGTGATTGGTTTAAATTTAGATTCAACATTTGATCTCTAGACAACATGTTAGTTCTTACCTCTCCATGTTACTAGATTTTCTCCTAGTGGTGTGCAATATCCTAAAGTGAATCTCTTATCCATTAGTGATCTCATGCCAACATCAATATGACTTTCAAATTGTAGGATTTTATGTTTTTATAGAAAATTTAACCTTCAAAATTTGATTTTAGATATCGAAGAACTAATTTGCAAACTGGTTAAAGGTAAGATTTCTTTGGTTTATATAGAAATTGACTTATGAGATTTATTGTAAAAGTTATGTTAAGAAGGGTGTGGGATAGTTTAATTTCTCAAACAATATTTGATATTGTTTGATATTGTTTAATGTCGATTTATTTTCATTCTTCATCCGTGTCCAATTTATAACCTGATTTAGGCTTCGTTTGGGACGGCTTTTTTATTGCTTTCTAAAACGGAGTTTTAGTACAAAAATAAAAAAAATTGTACTAAAACTCCGTTTTAGAAAGCAATAAAAAAGCCGTCCCAAACGAAGCCTTAGTTAGAGTTTCATATTGCTTTCAACCAGTTATTTGAAAATTTTCCAAAATATTTATGACATGCTTTTGTTGAAAGATAAACTTTCCTTTTCTAATTGAGCCACATTTATAACCAAGAAGTATTTTGAGCATGCCGAGTTCTTTGATTTCAATCTCTGTAGCGAATTTGTTCTTGAGTAATTCTTTTTGTTGTTGTTGTTGTTGTATCTTATCAAAAAATTATATCATCAATATGCACAATAAGTATTGAAATTTTTTGGTCATTAGAATGTTATATCTCATTTCAAATATGGCCTTCGTAAATATGTTCTCTTATGGATTGCTTAAAACCATATAATGGCTTTTTTAATCTATATGCACCTATTTTCTATGAAGGATCCGTTGAATCATAGTGGATTATCCATATTGACTTTTTCTGCATGCCTATGTAAAAAGGTATTTTTCACATCATATTATTACATGATACTCTAATGTTAGCAACCTGATAAATTGGGATATGAATTGTATTTATTTTAAGAATAGGAGAAATGTTTTCTTGGTAGTCTATCTCATAGGTTTGAGTGTATTCTTTTGCTACTAACCTTCCTTTACACCATATCAAGTTTCCATCAGTTTTGTATTTTAAATGTCTTTCCTTTTGGTAACTCAATGATTTTTAGGTGTAATTTTTTCCAGGTTTGTAGCCTTAGAAATTCTATTTTGATAGGATAATTCAAAATTTTCATTTATAATGATTGACTCTTTCGTAAGTAGTTGAAAAACCACACATGATTAGGATATGAAAGAAAGAAATGGAAAAGGAAAGTTAGGAAAGAGAATCCTAATTTTGCTTTGATGTCATATGGAAAAGAGGATTCATGTTGGGTAGGTCTACTATGGAAGCTTTACATTTATTAAGAGGTTTGATGGAGAAGTTTGGAGAGAATAAAAAGGTTCTACATATGATATTTATTGATTTAGAGAAAGCATATGATAAAGTTCCAAGAGAAGTGTTTTCAAGAGTTCTAGAAAAGAAAAGAGTTAATAATGCTTATACTCAAGTCATTAAAGATATGTATGTTGGAGCTGTTACTTGTGTTCAGTTGAATTACATCAAGTATCAGCTTTAAGCCCATATCGTTTTGCTTTATTCATAGATCTTCTTAATAGACATTTACAAGAGGATGTACTCTGGTGTATGCTTTTTGCTGATAACATTCTTCTTGTTGATAAGATTATAGAGGGAGTTGAAAGAAAATTTGAATTATGGATATCAACCTTAGAGTCTACAGGTTATTATTTCTGACTTTCAGTAGACCTAAAATCGACTACATAGTGTGTATATGTGTAATTTTAGTAGTAATAGATTTAGTGGAGGGATTGTGACTTTGGGCGATCAAGTAATTCATAAGTGTTGCAACTAAAAAAAATTGATGCGACCAAAATTTAGCAAATAGCCAAATTAAACGTCTTCATAACAAACATAAAACATAAAATCAACACAACACCTTACCACTATATATACAGTTTAGAGAAGAAAGATACAAGTGAGGTGGGTATCATGGTTAGAAGGAGGTAGAAGTCTTGAGACAAAATATAAGAGAGAAAATGATAGAAGACTAGCTCGTAAGCTAGAAAAAACCCTCAGGTTTTATTCTAAAAAAATCAGCACATTTTCTCCTCTTTTAAAATAACCACAAAATAGTCTTTTTAATAGAAAAGAAAACGAGGCCAAAAGCCATGCTCAGCCGCCCACTATAGCCATCCAAAAGGGGAAGAAAAAATAGCGTTAAAGGCACGAATGGACCCCCACCCGAATAGCCACAGTAAGGGAACTGGGACAGCCAAGGAGCAAGAACCTAACAGCCAGCAAGGGGAACTGGGAAAGCAGGGAGCAAGAACCGAACAACCCAGCAAGGGAAACCAGGAAAACATAGAGCAGAAGCAGAAATCGAACAGCCCAGCAAGGGAAACTGGGAAAGCAGGGAGCAGGAACCGAACAGCCCAAAGCAGCCATCCCCCCCCTCCCCCTCCCAAAATTATCCTAGCTTACATCAATTATCCTCTGGTTGAGAGTTTTCATCCCCAGATGAGATGACTTCAGAATCTCCTTTACACATCGAATAATCCACATCCAGCTCGTGTATTAAGACTGTATTCTTTCTTTGGATTTTTTCTCTTTCTTGCTTAAATTGGGCTTGAAGAAGTTTCTTTCTCTTCTCGTATTTTTCTATAAACAAATTCATTTTCTCATGGATTTTGTATAGCTCATTCTGGATTGGATCTGTAGAACTTCCTTACGGAGGGATCCATCTGCTCTTTGGAATGATTTCTTCAAGATAACTTGGCCAATTTTTTTCCAACTTCTGATTCGACTTCTTCTTGAGTAGGATCCTCTATTTGTTGATGAGTTTCCATAATTTTTTTTTAGAAATATAAAGGAAGACACAAAACCTAAGGCTCTGATACTAAATTGATACACAAAAAAAAAAAAAAAGAGAAGTATACTAGGTATGCAAATAATCGCTTCCTTTCCAAATAACTTAAATATGACAAAACAAACTTTAAAAAGACACTACAACACCTTACAAATGTTTAAAAAAAAAAAAGATACAATGGAAGGGTTATCATGGAGAAAAGAACAATATTAGAAGTTCGAGACGAAGGTAAAATACAATAGCTCGCAAGCTATTCCAAACCCGTGAGTTTCATGCTCCAAAAATCATCCATAATCTATCCTCTAAAATAGCCACAAACAGCCTCGATAAATAGGAAAGAAAAGAAGGCCAAAAGTCATGCTCAGTCGCCCACTATAGCCAACCAAAAGGGGGGGAAAAACAGGATTTTTTTTTTCCTAAATTAAAAAAAAGGGGCGGCATTGCTTACATTAGTAAGAGTACACGTTTTAAATACTTGGGTCTATTGTTCAAAGTTGTCATGCCATAAGATCTTAAACTTAGCGCCGTAGCGCTCCAAAGGACAGTGCTGAAGCGCTCTAGTTTAAACAGAAATACAAAATTTCATTTTAAAATATATTTTCATATTTTGGGTTGTTACAAAAGTGAGGGTGAAATAGATGAGGATATTATTAGTAAAATTCAAGTTGGATGGTTGAAGTGGAGGAATGTATCAGGCCTATTGTGTGATAGAAAAGTACGCGTCAAACTTAAAATAAAATTTTATAAGATGGTGGCAAGACTTGCAATGCTTTTATGACGCAGAATATTGGTCATTAAAAGAGAAGCATAAAATTAAGTTAAGGGTTGCAGAGATGAGGATGCTCAGGTGGATAAATGGCTTTACTCTTAGAGATAGAATGCGAAATGAGTATATATGTGAAAAGGTTGAAATACCTCCAGCAGCATATAAGATTAGAGAGAGTTGTCTTAGATAGTTTGGACACATAAAACATCGGCCTTCTAATGTTCTGGTTAGAGTAGATGTATTGCATTTGGCCTATGATAAGAAAGTTAGAGGTAGACCTAAGAAGACTTGACTAGAAAAAATATTAGAAATGTCATTTTTTATTAAATTTAAGTAAGAATTTGACTCTTAACATGACACAATGGAGAAAAAGGATTCATGTAGCTGACCCATGTAGTTAAATAAAGGCTTGATGTTGTTGTTATCATATGGAAAAGAGGGAATGGCTAGAAAGGTTGCTTGTTTGGTGCCCTAATGGGTATTTATGCACAAAAATGCCCATAAAATACTTGGAAACTACAAATTACAATGAATTTAAAAATTAAAATTGTTATCCAAAACTTCTTATTGTGGGCTCAGAAAGTTGAGCTTTTAGGCCCCCGGGCTCTCCGCATTTATTCGGGGAGAGTTTTAATGGTTGAAATTCCTGAGAGTTTATTTTTGTTTTGATGATTGCTGGTGATTTGATCGATAAGGGTTTTAGTGTCCAAGAAAGTTTGTATTTTCTCCTCATCTCCTGCAGTTTTTCTCTATTTTTCTACTGTTTTTGACTGATTTCCTGCTGTGGACAGCAGCTCGCTTTGAGATTTGTTGCTAAAGTGATTAGGGAATACTTGAAATCAAGTATTTCCTATCAAATTTCTTCATCTGACCTTAGGTCTCGATGTTGATATTGAGACTTGGACTTAATTGCTTTGAAAGTTTCAAATTAATTTAATAATGGATTGGTTGATTTGGGGTTTTAAAATTAAATTGGGATTATTCAACTATAAATTAAGATTAACTCTATGCCAATATCTGCTTACCTAGGCTATAAGAAGTTTATAAATAGTGGTTTAAGTTATGTAAGTCATAATTTTCAATTTTAATAAAATTTCTTTTTTTCAGTTTTACCCTGTGTTTTTGAGTTGAATGTATGATTCTTTTAAGTGCGGTATAAGAGTAGTTACATAATTTCAAAAGAGGTCCTCTCCTTATAACATAATGAGGTATTGTTTTTATTTACTTTGATAATTTCATTCTTTGTTAATTTCTTTTTAATATAATTTTTTATTGATTAATTTAGTGCCCTTACTTTTGGTCAAAAAGGGATACATCAGAAATTTAATTTGGTGTGTATTAATTCGTTTGCTTCTTGGTTTATTTGCTCACAAATTTTTACTGAAATTGTTAAATATTTATAACTACTTCGTTATCAATTGGGCTTATACTGAACGATTGTCTATTTTAATGGAAAGTAACTCGTTGGTATAATCTGTAACTTGTGACATGTGAATCTACGATTTTCTTTTACATGAAAACATGCCAAAAATTATATTAGTTGCATTAAAAAATGTAACCCTAAGTTGTCTTGCATCATAACTTATTGCAGAAAATCTTATATTAGATGCTTATGAAGTTTTTCAAACTCCCTTCTGTCAAATTAGTAAATCTCTTTAAGTTTTTGGTTTTTTATCAGTGCATTTACCTCTATGAACTTATCTATATATTTTTGTTTTACTTGCATAAAATCTTGTGAAGTTTATTCCATTGTTTATGTACTTGTAGCTGTTTGGAGTTGGAAATGAATGAGTTTACTCTGAAAGATGTGGTGGTTACTGCAGTAAGCCAAGTGATGCTTCCAAGCATGGGGAAGGGAATAAAATTAGTCTCTGACTTACCTGAAGACTTAGAAAATGAATTTGTCTATGGGGACAGTCTGAGGCTTCAGCAAATCCTTGCTGATTTCTTGCTTGTGTGTGTGAAGCATTCCCCTGGTGGAGGGCAAATTGAGATAACGGCTGGACTAATGAAAGATAAGTTGGGTGAATCTCTTCAGCTTCTTAACATGGAAATCAGGTGTTTGTTCTCATTGATGCAATCTTTTTTACAAAAAAATATATAATTGCTTATTCTTTTGGTCGTTTTTTATGGTGCATGAATTTATTGTCGTTGCTATGTCTGAAGTTAATAATGTTGACTAAGGTAGAATGAATTTCTATTTCTTTTCTTGTGTAATGAAATACAGCGACTGGAACCTTGGTGGGCGGTTGATCTAATCTTAGCATAATTGTTGATACCAGTGCAAAGTTTGCAATTTATATTCGGGCTCATTTGGTCTCTTGTAGATTGAAATATGTTTTGAAACATTCTGATTTTATTTTGACTTGAATTTGAAATTATAAAAGTTGTTTGACTTAGTTTCAAGATTATTTGTTGAGCTCAAGTGAATGGTACTTTCCAGACATACCCTGCCAGTAGATTTAACCTTAATGACTTCTTAAAACATGCTTTCTAACTTCAAGCAACCGAATGGTGGCTTACTGAACTTTCAGTGGGATGAAGGGATTTTCTTAAGTGGGTGTTAATTGTTCCAACTGATAATAGTTCTTGAGCTATAGTGAAATGCTCTTGTTTAGGGTGGGAGTTTGATAGGAAGTGAATGCAGAATTTGTGAAATCCCTTGGTTGAAATTTAATTTCAGCAAAACCAGAAATTGACAACAAGAGAAAATAAGAAGAAGAACTCACAAGAACATATTTTATTGAAATAGCTATGAAAGAAAGACAAGATACAATTGAATTTTCAATTGGAGAGGAAGATCCCGCTCTCCCAAATCCCTAGTCGCCAGCTAGAGCCCTCTCAACCTTGGTAAAACTAAATTTAGCCAAACATAACCTAACCTAGGGTAAACACCTACTTAAAGTATACAATAATTTAGCAAATCTCCAAACAACCCTCCCATACTAATTTTCCCTCCTAGCCACCCCCTCTGCTATTCAAAATTTTCCTTGGGCCCCACCCAAGGGGGTGGGCATTCATTCCAGGCGGGCTTTGTTCCACCTGGTGTAAACCTTAGCTGGTCTAGGGTGGACCGACCTAGCATTGACTGGTCCAGAAGGGACCGGTCCATCAATACTCCACTCCCAAAAATCCACCTTGTCCTCAAGTTGGAATGCCGGAAACTACTGCTTCACCCTCTCGTATGGCTCCCACGTGGCATCATAATCTTGTATCTTCTTCCACTTTTTTAGCCCTTCCTCAATCCCTCGGTCTCCCCGTCGTACCCCTTCTAGCTCCAATAGTTTCAAAATCACCTCCAAATCCTCTATCAGTGTCACGAGTAATTTTGAATTGGATTCATGATCACCAATAGCTCTCCTCAATTGTGACACGTGGAACATTAAGTGTATAGTAGCGGTCGGGGTAACTTCAATCAATAACTATTACTCCAATACTCTCAAGTATCTCATAGGGGCCAAAGTATCTCGGGTCCAACTTCTCATTCCTCTTATTTGTTATCAAATTTTGTCTGTAGGGATGAAGCTTTCAAGTATACATTATCACTTATCTCAAACCGCATGTCCTTCTTGTGCCCATCTGCCTGCTTTATCATGATATGCTGAGCCCTCAATAAATGTCTTTTTAATTCTACCAACACCCTATCCCTCTCCTCCAAATACTACTCCAACGATGAGGCTAGTGTATTACTCTGCCCAAAATGCACCAAGTGAAGTGAGTCTTTCCCATACAACACTTTGAAATGGGTCATCCATGACGTCGAATTATATGGAGTGTTGCACTAATACTATGCCCAAGCCATTCATTTGGCCCACGGCCAAGGCATATCCGAAACAAAATTTCGCATATACGTCTCTAGGCTCCTATTTACCACCTTTGTTTGTCTGTCAGCTTGGGAGTGGTAAGCGGTGCTCCTCTTCAATAATGTCCCCTGCATCCTGAACAGCTCCCTCTAAAAATGACTGAGGAACACTTTATCTTGGCCGAAGACTATAGATTCTAGTATCCCATGCAATCCGGTCACCTCCTTGATAAATATTGTTGCCACTGTCACAGCTATATATGAATGTCATAGGAGAATAAAATAAGCATGATTGCTC
Organism: Dendrobium huoshanense; assembly: GCA_016618105.1. NCBI lineage: Eukaryota > Viridiplantae > Streptophyta > Magnoliopsida > Asparagales > Orchidaceae > Dendrobium > Dendrobium huoshanense. Next base: position 85,209,101 of record CM028358.1, read on the forward strand.
AATCTATCCACCACCATCAAAATCACTGTAAATCCCTCAGACCTGGGTATCCCATCTATGAAATTCATGGTGACCTCCTCCCACACTCTGTTCGGAAGAGCCAGAGATTGTAGTAGCCCTCCTGGAGCCTGAGCATATATTTGGTTCTTTGGTACACCTCACATCTAGCCACAATACAACTCCGCCGCCAACCTCCTCTACATCTTTTGCACCCCTGAATAATCCCGACAGCGCTACCGTGGAACTCCTGCAGAAGGTAAGGAATATGGAGCGAGGTCTATGGCAACACAAATCTCCCCTTTAATAGCAGTCTCTCCCCCTTTTGGGAATAGTCAGGGTGGCTACTCTCATCCCTCAGTAAATATGCCCTAATCCCACTCAACTCCTCATTCTAATCACTATTTTCCTTAATATCCCCCCAATCTAATATCAGTAACATCGAAATGGCTAGCCCTGCCTATAATGGATCTCTTCCATGCGTCTAAACAAGGCATCAACCTCCTTATTCTCTAGCCCTGCCTATAATGGATCTCAAAATCATATCCCAAGAGCTTCAATAACCACCTTTGATGCTCCTCAGTCACCATTCTTTGCTCTAACAGGTACTTCAAGCTCCTCTGGTCTATCCTGAAGATGAAGTGTTGGCCCAGTAGGTAAAGATGCCACTTATGAATAGGGGTGTAAACGAGTCGAGTCGAGGTTTGGCTCTTATCGAGCTCAGCTCGTTTGATGGAAAGCGAGCTCGATCTCGAGCTCGAGCTCGAGCTCGTCTCATTCTAAACGAGCTCGAGCTCGCTCGCTCTCGAGGCATGGGCGGGAATTTTTAAATTTAGGTGGGATTTTTAAAACTTAGGTGGAATTTTTAAAACTTAAGCGAGATTTTTAAAACTTAGTCAAAATTTATAATTTTTTTTTGAAATGTTTAGCATTTAAATAAAACTTAAGTTATTTTTATTAATTTTGTTAATATTTAAATTTAATAAATAAAATTAAATTATTTTAAAAATATTAATATTTATTCGAATCGGCTCGCGAGCTCACGAGCCGAGCTGGCTCAAGCTCGAACTTGACTCAAACTCGAGCTCGAGCTCAACTCGTGAGCTCGATAAGCTTGGCTCGCGTGCCCATAAACGAGTAGAGCTCGATCCGGCTTGCAAGCCTAATCGGCTCACTTACACCCCTACTTATGAATGTCCATTAGCTTTCTCTATAGGCTGACATCAACCTAGCCCTGACTGTTAACACCTGGCTGAAGTAAGCTATGAGCTTCTGAGTTTGTATGAGCACCGCCCCCAATCCATTCCTTGATGCATCAGTCTCTACCACTAAAATCTGGTAGGGCCAGGATCGGTATTGTGGTCATAACCTACTTCAGTCTCTCGAAGGCCTGGGTAGTTGCTTCTCTCCACAGAAAACTATCTTTCTTCAGCTGCTCCATCATTGGTCATGATTTAGTGTTGTATCCCCTCACAAACCTCCTGTAGTACCCGGTCAACCATAGGAAACCCTTCAACTCCTTTAAAGTCTTAGGTAGTGGCCATTTCAACATAGCCTCAATCTTGGCTTGACTAGTGGCTAACCTCTTCTAAGACACCACGTGCCCCAAGTACTCCACAGTGAGTTGTGCAAAGCAACACTTCTTTATGTTGGCCCGCAACTGATGCTCCTGTAACTAATATTATCTTCAAGTGCTCCAAATGCTCCTTATCCGACCTGTTGTATACTAGCATGTCATCAAAGAAGACTAGTATAAATCTCTTGAGATATGGCTGGAACACTGCGTTTATGAGGGACTGGAATGTAGTAGATGGATTGGTGAGACAAAATGCCATCACCAAAAATTCGTAGTATCCTTCATGTGTCCTGAATGCAATCTTCAGGATATCTTCTTCTCTTATTCTGATCTGATGGTACACTCCTCTCTCATCCTGATCTGATGGTACATGGACTTCATATCAATCTTCATGAACATCATCGCTTACAAAAACCATCAAGTAACTCATTGATCACTGGTATAGGAAACTTGTCTAGCACAATCTCCTTTTTTAGGGCTTGATAATCCACACAAAATCTTCATATCTCATCCTTCTTCTTGACCAGTAAGACTGGGCTAGAAAAAGGACTCAACGCTCAGCTTCATGATTCATGTCTCTAATATCTCTCGAATCAGCTTCTCAATCTCATCCTTCTGGATCTGAGGGTATTGGTAAGGTCTGATACTAATCAGTGAAACCCCCTCCCTCAAGGTGATGGCATGCTCTAGCTCCCTCAGTGGTGGCAACCCTTGAGGTGGTTGAAAGACCTCACTAAAATGTTGTATAAGCACCTGTATTGAAAAAAGAGTGTCTTCACTCCCCTACAGGCTCTGAAACTCCATCGGAAATCCTCCCCCCACCTCTTATATGCTCCTCACCATGTTTTTGAGAGAAATCATGGCTTTGGATAATCCTGTATCACCCTTGATCACCACCCTCCTCCCTCCATCATCATTTCAATCATCAGTGCTCTCCAGTTGACCCTGGTGTCTCTTAAGGTTTGCAGTCATTTCATCCCCAGGATGACATCAGTGCTCCCTAACTCCAATCGAAGGAAGTTCTCCCTCACCTAGATCACCTGTATGGTCAAAATCATCCCTCTACACACGACCTAGTTAGAGATGAAATTGTGGGTAACCCCACTGTCTATCAACACCACTACCTCCCTGTTTGTTATCTCTCCTCTCACTTTTATGATGTGATTTGGAGTGAATCTCACTACTAAGTTCAAGGAGACCTCCACTATATCTAAATGCAGCCCTCTTCTTCCTCCACCATTGCCTCACTCCCACCTCCTACCTCAGTTTCCTCGTCATCATAGACTGTGAGAACTTGAAGAGTTTAACCATTATACCTCTGCCTGATGTATACTTCTCATAACATATGAAACCCAGTCCATTCGCCCTCTTCTCTTGTAACTCCGTCTCAGTGAGCTTCTTGAAGTTTCCCTCATGTCTCCATTCTACAGTATTCTCCTTTGGGGTCTCCCTAAGAATACCCGGTGTCAGCCTCTTGGGTGCCAAAAAGGTGGTTGTCATCATGTACGAATCTCCTAAACTACTGCCTCTGGTCCCTCTCTCCAGGTGTCTTTGATCCTCAACTAACTGCGCTAACTTTATAGCCTCTCCCAAATAACGATGCCTCAGCACTCTAACTACCGCCCGAATCTCTATTTGGAGTCTTTTCATAAAGTACCCCGCCATTATAGTCTCCGAGAATCGTTCCAATCGCCTGGTAATATACTCCAACCTCTCATGGTACAACACCACTGTCCTCTCCTATGTCAGAGCGAAGAATTGCTCATAAAAGTTCCCTCCCCTGCTGATTTGAAAATATTCCATCAAGTAATTTTTAAACTCTCTCCAATTCCTTATGGATCACCTCATATCCCTCAATTGGTATCATGCCAATGCTTTCCCTTCTAAGCATGGCCCGACCACTGTCAGTCTCTCCTTCTCCGTCAATCCATTGATGGCAAAGTACATTTTCACCCTGCAAATCCACCCATACATATCCTCTCACTCAAAATAGACATCTTCAGCTTCCTCACCCTCGGATCTCCTTTATTCCTCCTATTTTCTCCATAACCTCTCATTCCCTAAGGCGATGGTCTCCCAAGTGTCCCGATCATTCCTTCTACACTCGTACCCAAACCCTTCATCAAAATTCTCCCTCTTCCTTTCAAATTTAGCACCCCTTTTGTCATAGTCATCCCCTCTCCTTTCAAATTCAGCACCCCTTCGCTCATACACAAAATCGTCACCCCTCTCCCCATACTCTCTTCCTGTATGCTCCCTAGGAATAGGCTCTAGAGGAGGGCTTCTCTCTTGTCTATCCACAATCTCCACCTCATGATCTTTCCCTCTCCTTATCAGATTACGATTTCCCCCACTCCCTTGGCTGTCAGTGTCTCTCCTCACCTGCGATGACGCCTTTTTGGTTTGGACCTCGAGCATCTTTTTCATCATCTCTTCCATGATGGCGAACGTCACATTGATCTTCTCATGGATGACTAAAATTTGATATTGGAAATTTGAAAATTTTTCTTTGGAATCAATTTTTAATTGTCCGATCTCTCTTTTCAATACTTCTACCTTTCTTCCTTCCATAGGTACCCGGATCTATGCTCTGATACCAATTTGATAGGAAGTGGATACAAAATTTGTGAAATCCCTTGGCTGAAATTTAATTTCAGCAAAATAAAAAATTGGCGACAAGAGAAAATAGGAAGAACTGACAAGAACAATTTGTTTGAAATAGCTATGAAAGAAATATAAGATATAATTGGAGAGGAAGATCTCTCTCTCCCAAATCCCTAGCCACTAACTAGAGTCCTCTTAACCTTGGTAAAACTAAATTCAGCCAAATATAACACAATCCTAACCCTAGGATAAATAACCTACTTAAACTATATGATAATGTAGCAAATCTTTGGGCCCCACCCCAAGGGGCAGGCATTCATTCCGGGCGGGCTTTGTTCTGCTTGGTGCATACCCTGGCCGATTCAAGATGGACCAGTCAAGCATTAACCAGGAGGGACCGGTCCATCAGAGTTGAGCAGTGGAAAGTGCTTAAAGATCCCATGGATCATCCTAGTTAGGCAATCCTATTTGTTCTACAACTATTCCAAAGTTATGTGATCATTAGACAGTTCATTGTGCAAGGACTTTTTTGTCTTCATGATGTTACATCATCTGATTCTTTGTCTTGGTCATTGTCCCCGCTCACCTTATCTTAGAGTACATTGGATCCAATATGATCTGTGAAAAGATGTCAAGATCCTATTAGAGAGATATGGATCAAGCCTAGAGAGCAGAACAATGAGCAAGAAGCTAGGCTTTGATGATTCTCTTGGCGAAAATTCTATAAAAGAATATTGAATTTTTTTGACAGAGAAATTGGGTCAAACTGAGTTGTTGAGAAGTGGTTTTAAGAGAAAGAAAGAGATTCAAGAGAATCTTAGAATAATCTTATAATGACCTTAGATGCGACTGAGTTTTTGCTCAAGGTTCAAGATTGCATGCGCCTGCACTTGACCATTGACCTCCTGTTAATAGGTGAGCGTCAACTTCAATATTATATGATTAGCTACATAATGCGATTACATATAAAATACATGAATTGAAATCATTGTAGCTTGCTGTATGATGGGTGAGTTTGTCTGATAGTTGACTTTTAGTCAGGAACTTTGTGTAAGTTCCAGATTGCGGACAAGAACCATTACCAAGTTTGTTACTCTGGCCCAAGAGGGGACGGCTATTATTCCTAAACTGGACTGGTTTGGGTTTACCACTGCCGGCCCGAGCAAGGAGAGAGAGGGGAGTCGGCCACTCCCTTGGGCCCCACTACGGGTGCAAACGAGTCGAGTCGAGCTCGAGTCAGGGGGTGTTTGAGTCGAGCTTGACTTTCAAAGACCAAGCTCGAGCTCGAGTCGAGCTCAAAATCAGAGCTCGAGCTGCTCGTCGAGCTTTGCTGTCGAGCTCCGCTGTCGAGATCGAAATCCATCGCTGGTTGTAGCGTCCGTCCTCCCGAGGCTCCTCGTCATCGTCGCATCTACCGCCGAGATCGTCGTACCGAGCGGTATGAGCGTAATCGTGGACATCCCGAGGTCTGTATGTTGTCGAGATTGCTCGCCTTCGCGTCTGCCGTCGAGTCTATCATCTCGAACTTGTCCCGTCGCATCTGCCATCGGGGTCGTCGTCGAGCTCAAAAAAATTCCCGCTGTCGAGATCGTCGTCGAGCTCGTTCTATTGTCTGCTGTCAAGATCTTCGTCGAGCTCAGAATTTTTCGCTATTGAGATCGTCGTCGAGCTCGTCCCATCGTTTGCCATCGAGATCATCATCAAGCTCAAAATTTTCTGCTTTTGAGATCGTCGTCGAGCTCGTCTCACCGTCTGCCGTCGAGATCATCGTCGAGCTCAAAATTTTCTACTCTTGAGATCGTCGTCGAGCTCGTCCCACTGTTTGCCATCGAGATCGTCGTCGAGCTCGAAATTTCCCAATATCGAGATTGTCATCGAGCTCGCCCCGCCGTCATCGTCACGTCGTTGAGATTCATCTTTTTTTTTTCCCGCTCGCGACTTCGATTTCCCGCTTCATGGGTTTGCATTTCCCTTCTGCAAGTTACGCCGTCGAGCTGCTCGACGAGCTAACGAGTCGATCAGCAGCCTGTTCGAGCTCGAGCTCGATAAACTGTCGAGCTCGAAATCATGTTCGAGCTCGACTCGCGAGCTCGATAAGCTCAGCTCGTGGAGCCTATTGCCGAGTCGAGCCCGACCCGGCTTGACTCGTTTGCACCCCTAGGCCCCACACCTTGAGTAATGCTAGTTTGGAGGAAAAAAATTGAATTAGGGGCTTTTTAGGGAGTTTGTAAATTTCCTTTGTCTTTAATTATGGGTTAATTTTAGAATTAGGGGTGGGTTCATCTTGAATTTGGAAAAGATTTGAGATTTAGGGTTTGTGTTCTTGGGCTTTAGGTTTGGCTAGAGAATTGAAGAGTTGTTTCTTCCTCTCGAATTGAAGAAATGTGTATCTTTTGTTGTTTTCCTACATCTACTAGTGAAATCCTTTGTCTTTCTCCAAGTTTTCCATTGTTTTCCACAAGTATTAGGTTTGCTTGCGAACTCAAGTATTCCCTTAGGGTTACTTGCGAACTCAAGTACTTCCTATCAAAGTTCTCCTGCCAAGAACCCATAGTCAGATCGCAAGGACTATGGGCAAGTAGCTAAGCCCCTTGGGCGAATACCATTGGGGAATAGGTGAGTTTGTGAGTTCTTCAGGTGAGTTTAATCTCTCACTATTGAGGGCAGAGTTAAGGTTGTTCTTGGGTGACTAGGCTTTACATGATTTCATGCTTTGTGACTTCCAATCAATAGACCGTTCAAGCTAGTTCACAATCTTTAACGTGTTGAATCTAGTTTATGTTCTCATAATTGCTTGAGTGACCTAACTCAGACAAATATGATGTGCAGTTCAGATTCAGTTTGAACTGAATGGTTAGGATGTTATTTTGGTGGAGCTTCAAGTATTTTTTTTATTGTACCTTTCTTGCAGTACGAGCTAATTTTCTTTAAAATCTTTCTGACCCTTTTGATAAAGGATTCACTACAATATTGCCAACTGATATATGATCTTTTCTAAATGATTGAAACTAAGACTTTTAAATCTAAGGGTTTGAGTTGCGTAAAAGAGCATGTTGTTTCAAGGTCGCAAATACGCACCCGTAAACCATCTGAATTAAAAGAACTAAAGATTAAAATTTGCCAAATAACTTTTCCTACAATTAGAACATGATAAAATTGTCTTAGTAAAATATTGAATTAAGAAATTAAAGAGTTAGGTTAAACTCTTTAATTGTAATAATACAAACAGCCAGCTAATTAATGGGATAAATCTTTGTTCACTAAATAATGCACCAAGATGTCCCAGTGATTCTTGCTTCTAATCATGGAAAACAATACCAATAGGATTTGACTAAATGGACAATAGTTACTTTGCTAACAACAATAAGAGCAAATTCCTTTCACCAAAGTCTAGCACTGTCTAGTTCTGCTGCAGGCAGGTAAACCTCCAGGTTATAACTAAAAACATGTATCATAAGCTGTATTAGTTCTATAGAAATATTTCATAGCATTTTATAGAAAACTAGCACTAAATTGAAATATCATTAATAACAACTCCTAAGCATCTAATAAAACTTATCAATTTACATAATGTTAATGTAGAAATATTAAGTAGTTTACTTAGACTTCGTTTGAAGTTATTTTCTTATTGCTTCATGAAGCAACTTTTTAATATTAAAATTCTAATTCAAAAAAAAAAAAAAAACTAAAAAACTGTTTCATAAAATAGTAAGAAAGCTATCCAATCGAAACCTTAGCCGTCACCCAAAAAATTATATTTTTGGGTGGAAAATAGGTCTGACAAATAGCAAACATGAATCTTTTTTTTTTGAGAGTCTGTATAAGAAATATCTCAGTGATCTTCTTTAAAGTATGTATAGATAAGCTTCGTTCTGAAGCTAATGGTTTTTGCTTCTGGCTCAGGATAATCCATGAGGGAAATATAGTGCCGCAGGAATTAATTTCTCAAATGTTTGGAAGCAAGGAAGAGTCTCAAGAAGAGGGTATGAGTCTGCTAGTTTGCAGAAAGCTTCTGAAGCTCATGAATGGAGATGTGCGTTATCTGAGGGAGGAAAAGAAGGCAGCCTTCATCCTCTCTGCAGAGCTGGCTTCTGCTTCCAAAACAAAAGTAGCAAAATCTTGATTTGAAGACTCAAGCTTCGTTTGGGACAGTTTTCTTGCTGCTTCTTAAAGCAGTTATCTCCTACAAAAATTAAAATTTTTTGTACTAAAAAATTACTTTAAGAAGCAGTGAGAAAGCCGTCCCAAACTAAGGCGTCGTTTGGGATGACTTTCTTATTGCTTCTTAAAGCAACTTTTTAGTTAAAAAATTAAATTTTTTGTACTCCAAAGATGGTTTAAGAAGCACTAAGAAAATCGTCTCAAACGAAGGCTAAGTCTCAGCTAGTTCCAATCCTTGTGTAGTTCTTTTAAGGAAATATGCCTCAACTGTTCAGCTTTCTTGCGAGCAGCTGCGTGTGTTCTCTCCTATTTTCTTCATTGTTGATGAACTTTTGTCTGGATAGAGTTTAAATAAATTTCCACATTTGCGTTCTTGTAGAGGCGGCAGTAATGCTTTAAATTGATGTGCAGTAAAAAAATTGTTTTTTTGATGATTATATGATGAAATTAAGAATTTTTTTTTTGTCAGAATTCAAATTTATCTCCTAACTTTGTCTTAATGATCAAAATACTCTTAAACTATGTAAAAATTTCAAATTTATCTCTTTACTCTTTAAATATGAATCAAATTAGTCTTGTTTTTTTAGTCATTTAGATTCTTATTTAATGGGTCAAAGAATTAAAATGAGATTTTTAAATACTCAAAATTAAAATGAGATTTTTAAATAGTCGGATTATTTTGACCCTTAGTAAAAAGTCAAGGTCTTTTATCTCTTTTTAGTTTTATTTTTATTTTCTTATGTTTGGATAAAAGAAAAAAAAATACTTATAAATTTATGAAACCTGTATGTTAAAATGAAAAACTTGGAATTTCAAATCCTTTGTTTGCTTATATATGATTTCAATGGTAATCAATTCAAAAGTTTGTAATCGAATAAATATTTTTATAAATTTCTTTAATTGTTTATAATTGAATTGACTAAGGTTTAGACTTTGTTCGAGACAATTTTTTTATTGTTTCTTAAAATAGCTTTCTATTTTTAAAATTAAAATTTTTATAGTATTGTTGCGTGCTAGAATATACGCGGCGGTAGAGTTTGTAAATTTGCGTCCTAGCGTTGCACGAGTATTCTGCACACAAACAGAAAAGAGAAATGAACACCAGAGTTTTTAGGTGGAAAATCCGAAAGAGGGAAAAAAACCACGGGGTCTCGCCCAGTTGTAAAGTTTCACTAGTGTTTTTGCATATTACAAATGGTTGATTCGTCCCACAAGTCGGGACAATAAGAATACAATTTGTTTCTTCCAGGAAGTTTACAAAGTTCTGCAAATTCCTAGCGTTTCCCGAAAATCCGGTAGAGTTCCGGCGTCTTCAGGCGGGTGAGGAATCTCATTTTCCACTTTCTCCTCTTCTTCTTCTCTCTCTTCACTTGAGTCCCCTTGGTGTAGAATGAGGGCTCTATTTATAGATTTTCAGGAGTGGCATAGCCCGTAAATAGGTGTGAGATCAAGGGCGAATAGAGAGTGGTTTGAATGGACGGTCGATATTGAATCCTTGATAATGCACCGTTCGTTGGTCAATTGAAGGCCTTAATGATGTCGGAATTCGATGATCTTGGGCTCGGGCTCGTTGGATTCGTCTCGTCGAGCCGTTCGATTTGAGTATAAGCTCATCAAAATCGTAGACCGTTTGGTAACTCAAATTGCGGTTTGAACCCTCCAACAGCGCTTTGAACCCTTGATTCAGACTCGTTTGGGCTTGGATTGGGTTGATCTTTGTGTCTTTGGGTTTGTATTTCCGAGACGCTCAGTTTGACTATAAGTACGTTGAAATCGGAGTTTGGGTGCTTCCAAAATTAATTTTTGAAGTTTCCAACTAGCTTTTGCCTCGAGATTCGTGCCCGATCAAGATAATTTTGCGATGTTGTATCAAGTATAAAACTGCTTTAAGAAGCAAGAAAGAAAGCCGTCCTAAATAAAGCCTGAATATGAGATATTTTTTTACTGCTCCTTAAAATAATTTTTCAGTGCAAAAATTTGAATTTTTTATTAAAAATTTATTTTAAGTAGTTAAAAAACTGTCTCAAAGGGAATCTAAATGTGATCAATTATTACTAAAAGTCAAACAACAAAATAAAAAATTAAAAGGAATCTGATTTGCTTGATTTTTGCATATTATTATTATTATTATTATTGTCATTGCTGTTATTATTGATATTTTTTTAATTTAATGCTCAAGATGATTAAGATGAGCATTTGCTTATTATTTTCTAATTGATTTCATTATATACTATTAGAATTATATATATATATATATATATATATATATATATATATATATATATATATATATATATATATATATATATATATATATATATATATATATATATATATATATATATATATATATAATTTAATTTGATTTTTTTATGAATTTTATATTTAATAGAAATCTGATCATTATCATTTTTAGATTTATTTCTCCTTATTTTATTATAATCTTTTCGTTTGTGCTTAATTAAGAAAATTTTACTCTACTATTAATTAAAGTTAACAAATTTTTTGATGTGACATTAAGTTAGATTTAAAATCATCACAGCGCCTATTTACATAGAAAATTTATAAAATAATTCTCAAATTATTTTAATATCAGAGTATTATGTATTAATAATTAATATTGCTTTAATTTAATATTTTTAATTATATAAAATTGATTCAAAACAATCTTTTGTAATATAATTATTGATACATCATCACAAAATTAGCTTGATCGGGCACGAATCTCGAGGCAAAAGCTAGTAGGAAACTTCAAAAATCAATTTTGGGAGCACCCGAACTCCGATTTCAGCGAGCTTACAGTCAAACTGAGCGTCTCGGAAATACGAATCCAACGACACCAAATTCGACCCAATCCGAGTCCAAATGGGTCCAAATCGTGGATCTGAAGCGCTGTTGGAAGGTTCAAACCACTATTTGAGTTACCAAACGGACTCCGATTTTGACGAACTTATACTCAAATCGAAGGACTCGACGAGACGAATCCAACGAGCCCAAAATCACAGAATTCCGACATCAACAAGGCCTTCAAATGTCCAATGAACGGTGCATGATCGTAGGATTCAATATCGGCCGTCCATTGGACCACTCCCTATTCGCCCCTGATCTCATGCCTATTTACGGGTCATGCCACTCCAGAAAATCTATAAATAGAGCCTTCATTTCTCATAAGAGGGGATCCAAGCAAGAGAGAGAAGAAGAAAAGAGAAGGAAGGAGTTCCTCCTCGACAGCCGCCGGACCACCGCCGGACCAACGCAGAACCTCGCCGGACCACCGCCGGACCACCGCAGGAATCTCGTCGGACCACCGCCGAACCACCGCAGAAACCTCGCCGGACCACCACAAAATCTCGCCGGACCACCACCTTAAGGCCCGACGTTCATCCCCGACGTCCTGCCAAAGACCCGACGTCTTGTTCAAGGCCCGACACTCAGCCCCTACATCCTGCCAAAGACCCGACGTCTTGTTCAAGGCCTGACACTCAGTCCCTACTTCCTGCCAAAGACCCGACGTCTTGTTCAAGGCCCGACGTTAAGTCCCGACGTCCTGCTGAAGACCCGACGTCCTGCTGAAGACCTGACGTCCTGCTTAAGACCCGACGTCCTACTCAAGGCCAGACCATCAACATCCGATCTTCCAAGTGACACTGGGACTAACACCTGACTCCTTGTCTCCGGCCGACTACGGTCTCCTCCCGACTACGGTCTCCGGCCGACTACGGTTTCCTGTCGACTACGGTCTCCTGCCGACTACAGTTCTTCAGGCCTTTGTCGCATACTATGGTCCTTCTGACCTCCATCAACAGACAACGGTCTTTCTGACCCCGGTCTCCTGCCGACTCCGATCTCCTGCCGACCACGGTCCTTCAGGCCAAACAAACCTGTATATGTAACTCTTACCATGTAATGCAATCTATATGATGTACATTTGCTACATCAATCCAAGGCCTTCTCCTAAGGAAGGGTCTCATTTGTAATCGACTACAAATACTAGTGGATTCATTCAAACCGGTCCAGGCCCCGTGGTTTTTCTCCCTTTTTCAGGGGTTTTCCACGTAAAAACTTTGGTGTCTCTTATGAACGCTACACCCTCTCACTTATCTGCTTGTGTGCTGGATCTTTGTACAATACTAAGACGTTAAACTTTATATTTCTCTACCGTCGCGAATATTCCAGGACGCAACAGTTTGGCGCCGTCTGTGGGAACGTGGTTCCCGACTGGGGGGGCAACTTTTGCTCCAATCTCAAAAGATCACTCATAGCATCAATATCATAAGATGCAGATGCGGACTGGGGGCCAACTTTGACTCAAACCATGGTCAAATAGATCCTCTAATACCTTCAACACCAAGTTGATATTTCAGGAATATCCGAGCCAATGCAAGGATACTCTAAATCAATTACAAGCTTTATACAGTCCATTGTTGGACTTCTACTCCTCGAGCAAGGTCTTAACCTCGACCTCAAAAAGGCAGTAATGGTCTAAAGATAGACCCTTCTTAACCTTTGATTTGGGATATACGTGGCATACGCCCTCTCCCAATCAAGGCAAAATCGATCCCAGGGGGATCCGATTCGACCTCTTCCACACAGGTTAACGTCGTCGAGCAGGGCTCCGGCATACAACCTCGGAAAGGTCTCACATACTTAGTGGATTCTCCCGACCTCTTCCACACAGGTTAACATCGTCGAGCAGGGCTCCGGCATACAACCTCGGATAGGTCTTACATCCTTGGTGGATTCTCTCGACCTCTTCCACACAGGTTAACGTCGTCGAGCAAAGGCTCTGACATACAACTTTGGAAAGGTCTCACATCCTTAGTGGATTCTCCCAGCCTCTTCCACACAGGTTAACGTCGTCGAGCAGGGCTCCGGCATACAACCTCGGATAGGTCTTACATCCTTGGTGGATTCTCTCGACCTCTTCCATACAGGTTAACGTCGTCGAGCAAAGGCTCTGACATACAACTTTGGAAAGGTCTCACATCCTTAGTGGATTCTCCCAGCCTCTTCCACACAAGTTAACGTCGTCGAGCAAGGCTCCGGCATACAACCTCGGAAAGGTCTCACGTCCTTAGTGGATTCTCCCGACCTCTTCCACACAGGTTAACGTCGTCGAGCAGGACTCCGACATACAACCTCGGAAAGGTCTCACATCCTTAGTGGATTCTCTCGACCTCTTCCACACAGGTTAACGTCATCGAGCAAAGGCTCCGACATACAACCTCGGAAAGGTCTTACATCCTTGGTGGATTCTCCCGGCCTCTTCCACACATGTTAACGTCGTCGAGCAAAGGCTCCGACATACAACCTCGGAAAGGTTTCACATCCTTGGTGGATTCTCTTGACCTCTTCCACACAGGTTAACGTCGTCGAGCAAAGGCTCCGACATACAACCTCGGAAAGGTCTTACATCCTTGGTGGATTCTCCCGACCTCTTCCACACAGGTTAACGTCGTCGATCAAAGGCTCCGACATACAACCTCGGAAAGGTCCTACATCCTTGGTGGATTCTCCCGACCTCTTCCACACAGGTTAACGTCGTCGAGCAAAGGCTCCGACATACAACCTCGGAAAGGTCCTACATCCTTGGTGAATTATCTCGATCTCTTCCATACAGGTTAATGTCATCGGGCAAATGCTCTGACATATAACCTTGGATAGGTCTTACATCATTTGTGGATCCAATATTGGTTAATATCATCGAGCAAAGGCTCTAAGAAACAACCTCAGATAGATTATACATCCTTGGTTAACGAGACCAGAATTCCGTCAATGGACTTCTGCACAAAGTTAAATTTTTATATGTTGTTGAATTTCCTCCTGTCGCTAAATTTTTGCCTTACAGGACTTTTGATGGACTAATACCCGACGTTGGACTTCTGTGTGCCGTCGGACTACTACCTGTCGACGGACTACTGGCCGTCGAGGGACTTTCGTCGGTCTTCTACCCGATAGTACTTACACCCGACGTCAGACTTCCCCCTGTCGTCGGACTTCTGCTCATCAGCGGACTTCTACTCGACGTCGGACTTCTCCTTATCGTTGGACTTCTGCGTGCCGTCGGACTACTACCTATCGACGGACTACTGGCCGTCGAGGGACTTGCATCGGTCTTCTACCCGACAGTACTTATACCCGACTTCAGACTTCCTCTGTCGTCGGACTTCTGCTCGTCAGCAGACTTCTACTCGACGTCGGACTTCCCCCTATCGTCGGACTTCTGCTCATCAGCAGACTTCTACTCGACGTCGGACTTCTCCTTATCGTTGGACTTCTGCGTGCCGTCGGACTACTACCTATCGACGGACTACTGGCCGTCGAGGGACTTTCGTCGGTCTTCTACCCGACAGTACTTATACCCGACTTTAGACTTCCCCTGTCGTCGGACTTCTGCTCGTCAGCAGACTTCTACTCGACGTCGGAGTTCTCCCTATCGTCGGACTTTTTCTCGCCAGTGGACTTCTACTAGTCGTAGGACTTCCGCTCGTCGACGAACTTTCGTCGGAATTCTACCTGACGCTATACTTCTACCCGACGTCGGACTTCTGCTCGTTAGTGGACTTTTACCTGATGTCGGACTTATGCTCGGAAGAGAACTTCTACCCAAATTTGAACTTCTAATCGTCAGCGGACTTCTACTCATCGTCGGACTTCTTCCCGTCGATGAACTTTCATCGGACTTCTGCCCGAGGCCGTACTTCTACATGACGTCGGACTTCTCCTTGTCGTCATCAGCGGACTTCAACTTGTCGTCAGACTTCTGCCCGTCGACAAACTTTCATCGGTCTTCTGCCCGAGGTCGAACTTGTACACGATGTCAGATTTCTCCCTGTCGTCAGACTTCTGCTCTTTAGCGGCCTTCTACTCGTCAGCGGACTTTTACTGGTCATCAGACTTCTGCCCGTCGACGAATCTTTGTCGCTCTTCTACCCGACGCTGCACCTCTACCCGACTTCGTACTTCTACCGGATGTCGGACTTCTACAAGTTAATAGACTTTCATCGGTCTTCTTCCCGACGTTGTATGACTACCCGACGTTGAATTCCTTCCTGTCATCATACTTCTCCCCGATGCTGGAAGTATGCCCGTCATTTCAACGTCCCTCCTTACAACGGTCTATCCGACCTCCATCGCAAACCATCAAACATCAGAACTCCACAAGATCTCTCGAAGAAAAGAGGGAGAAAGAGAAGAATGGAGAATCTCCGGACTTCCTTGCCAAGAGAGGGGCCTCAGAAAACTGAGGAAAGACCTCAATAAAAAGGACAGGGAGATGAAAAAAGGAGAGAATCTCCGGACTTCCTTGCCAAGAGAGGGGCCTCAGAAAACTGAGGGAAGGCCTCAATAGAAAGGACAGAGGGAGATGAAAAAAAAGGAGAGAATCTCCGGACTTCCTTGCCAAGAGAGGGGCCTCAGAAAACTGAGGGAAGGCCTCAAAAAGGACAGAGGGTGATGAGGAAAGAAGAGAATCTCCGGACTTCCTTGCCAAGAGAGGGGCCTCAAAAAATCGAGGGAAGGCCTCAATAGAAAGGACAGAGGGAGAAGAGAAGAAAAGGAGAAGGACAATTTTTCTAAAGGCCTCAGGGGCCTATTTATAGGTTTTTTGGGAGAAAGAATAGAAGTTTCTAGAATTTCTGAATTTCTAAATTTTTCTAAAATTTTCGGAATTTTTTAGAATTTTTTGGGAATTTTTTGGAATTTTTTCGGGCCAAAAAACATGAAAAAACACAATTTCTCGTGAGGTGGGACCCGCTTAAGTCGGTGGGCCGAACCGCCTCACCTCCCACTGTCATATGGAGCGACAGATCCAAGGGGTGCGGGCTGCCGCGCGGGTCAGGCGACCCGAACAACCCGCTGGAGCGCGCGGGTCAAGCACACTCGCTGGATGCACGAGTCTGGGTACGCGGGTCAGTCGACCCGCTTAAGAGGACCGCGCGGGTCAGCCGACCCGCAGTCATGCGGGTCAGGCGACCCGCTTAGGCGGTAGAGCGGGTCTGTCCCGCAGGTCAAACGGCCCGCTGGAGCGCGGGCCGCGCGGATCAGCCGCGTGAAGCGCCGCCGGCAGCAACGGCGGCAGCCGGCCGGTCCGCCTGCCCAACCTTTTCCGAGCCCAAATTCTGTCCCGAAAAGTTCGATTTCGACGTATTTGGGATCCCCGGACACGTTTTTCGATGTTCCGGACTCAATTTTGATACTTTCAGAGCTCATCAAAGCCTCTACAATCAAGTTTAAGCAAATATTCAACTTTTGGAACGCAATTTTTTGCGATTCGGCCAATGTAAAATTTCGGAACAAATATTTTCGGACTCCTGGAGCTTCGACGTCCGAAAATAGGGGGGCAACTGATACGTCATCACAAAATTAGCTTGATCGGGCACGAATCTCGAGGCAAAAGCTAGTTGGAAACTTCAAAAATCAATTTTGGGAGCACCCGAACTCCGATTTCAGCGAGCTTACAGTCAAACTGAGCGTCTCGGAAATACGAATCCAACGACACCAAATTCAACCCAATCCGAGTCCAAATGGGTCCAAATCGTGGATCCGAAGCGCTGTTGGAAGGTTCAAACCACTATTTGAGTTACCAAACGGACTCCGATTTTGACGAGCTTATACTCAAATCGAAGGACTCGACGAGACGAATCCAACGAGCCCAAGATCACAGAATTCCGACATCACCAAGGCCTTCAAATGTCCAATGAACGGTGCATGATCGTAGGATTCAATATCGGCCGTCCATTGGACCACTCCCTATTCGCCCCTGATCTCATGCCTATTTACGGGTCATGCCACTCCAGAAAATCTATAAATAGAGCCTTCATTTCTCATAAGAGGGGATCCAAGCAAGAGAGAGAAGAAGAAAAGAGAATGAAGGAGTTCCTCCTCGACAGCCGCCGGACCACCGCCAGACCAATGCAGAACCTCGCCGGACCACTGCCGGACCACCGCAGGAATCTCGTCGGACCACCGCCGGACCACCGCAGGAACCTCGCCGGACCACCACAAAATCTCGCCGGACCACCACCTTAAGGCCCGACGTTCATCCCCGACGTCCTGCCAAAGACCCGACGTCTTGTTCAAGGCCCGACACTCAGCCCCTACATCCTGCCAAAGACCTGACGTCTTGTTCAAGGCCTGACACTCAGTCCCTACTTCCTGCCAAAGACCCGACGTCTTGTTCAAGGCCCGACGTTAAGTCCCGACGTCCTGCTGAAGACCCGACGTCCTGCTGAAGACCTGACGTCCTGCTTAAGACCCGACGTCCTACTCAAGGCCAGACCATCAACATCCGATCTTCCAAGTGACACTGGGACTAACACCTGACTCCTTGTCTCCGGCCGACTACGGTCTCCGGCCGACTACGGTTTCCTGCCGACTACAGTCTCCTGCCGACTACAGTTCTTCAGGCCTTTGTCGCATACTATGGTCCTTCTGACCTCCATCAACAGACAACGGTCTTTCTGACCCCGGTCTCCTGCCGACTCCGATCTCCTGCCGACCACGGTCCTTCAGGCCAAACAAACCTGTATATGTAACTCTTACCATGTAATGCAATCTATATGATGTACATTTGCTACATCAATCAAAGGCCTTCTCCTAAGGAAGGGCCTCATTTGTAATTGACTACAAATACTAGTGGATTCATTCAAACCGGGCCAGGCCCCGTGGTTTTTCTCCCTTTTT
Source organism: Dendrobium huoshanense (assembly GCA_016618105.1). NCBI lineage: Eukaryota > Viridiplantae > Streptophyta > Magnoliopsida > Asparagales > Orchidaceae > Dendrobium > Dendrobium huoshanense. The sequence goes on from CM028358.1 coordinate 85,227,123, forward strand.
CAGGGGTTTTCCACGTAAAAACTTTGGTGTCTCTTATGAACGCTACACCCTCTCACTTATCTGCTTGTGTGCTGGATCTTCGTACAATACTAAGACGTTAAACTTTATATTTCTCTACCGTCGCGAATATTCCAGGACGCAACAATTATGATATAAAATTGATTTGAATTTAATTTCTTTGAATTAATTTTAAGGTGCTAAATTATAATATATATATATAACGTTTGAGAGCGATAGAGGATACAGAGGGAAAGCTCTCTGGTCATCGCACAGCTAGGGTTGCTGGCTCGCCGTCGTTCCGAGCGTACATACCGACTCCTGCTTACCTTTTATGCTTCTTCTCTTGGTAAGATTCTCGGCTACATCTAGAGTTCTTCTTCGTATAATGCGGATTAAGAAGTTTTAGGGCCTGTTTGGATGCAGGATTTAGGCCAGATTTAGGCAGGATTTGAGCTGAATAGTAAATCCTGCCAAACGCCAAAAAATACAAAGTTAAATCTCACGGTAAGTCTAATCTCTACTCACGGCATTTTCGCCATTTTGCCCTAAAACCCGGATTTCGTAAATCTGACCGAAGCCAAAGGGGAGAAATATCGTTGCCTTCGCGTCAAGCTCCCGGCGCGACTTCCGATCCGAAAGGAACAACGCCGTAGGAGGAGGCAGAGAAGTTTGACTCTTTCAGAACTCTACTTTACGCGAAGCAGAACAACAACGAATAAATGCAGAAGAGGAAAAGCAAACCCTAGACAAGCAATGGCAAGCGACTCGTTCGAAGCTCTACCGCAGGCGAAGAGGGAAGTTCTACCTTAGGCGAACGGCAACAAAGAAACGTTTGGAACCGAAGAGGTAAAGCCAGTTCACCTCCATGAGGACCATGACGATTCGATCAATTCTTAATTTCTTAACTCGGCATTAAGTTAATTAGCTTAATTGATATATTATATATTTAATTAGATGATTAGTAGTGTAAATATTAATTAAGTAATAAGTTATTAATGGAATGTTTAATCAATTAATTTGATAATTATGAGAATAATTAGTAATTTAATTTTATTAAAATAAGATAAAAATAATGAAAGAATAAGTGTAAATGGTAATTAAATGAGTAATTATTTATTTATTTTAAACTATAATTGAATAATTAATTAGATAGTTATAATTAGCATTGGTATACTTATTAAAATATCACCTTAATAAGTTATTAATAAAATATTTATTAAAATAACTTTCTAATTGTAGGACTTATTAGTATTATTAACAAATATTATATCAATTAAGTGTTTTAAATCTTGAATAGCGTTGTCAAATAGTTTTATAGGATTTGTCAAGATTTAATATATTTCTTAACAAACAATTCTGAGGAGTTAACCCTCTCAAGATATAGTAAATGAGAATTTAGGAAATTCTACTTAAATTAAATCCTACCTGCATCTCCTTAGTTTCATGACTGGAATGTTGGCTTCGGAAATTTGACTACTGTGTAAGAGCTAGGATTGCGACCATAAGCGGCTGTTTGCTGCCTATCTTAGGCAGGATTTTAACAAGATTTAGCTCTAATCCTGACGACCAGATTTTTGGGGACTTCAAATCCTAATATTTTGATAAATCTTGTGTCAGTCCAGTTGTTGATTAAATTTAGGATTTTTCAAATCCCGCCACAACACCATTCACAAAATTTAACGGATTTAAGGATTTTACTGTCACAAATCTTAAATCCTGAAATAAATGGCCAAACGATCTTCTAGGATTTAACAATTATCGGAGAAGCAGTTTTCAAGTTTCCAAATTTACTATATCTTAATTTACAAGATTTACTAAACCATACTTGTAGCCACAATTCAATGAAGTTTGTTCTTTTGTTTGATTTCTTGGTTAAATTTTTATCTGAGTTCTTGCATCTTACTGTTCCAACTTCATATAGTTTCTAGGGTTTTTTTTTGATGTCTTCCTTCTTCTTGGTAACATATTATCCTTTGTTTTTTATGCTTAATTAACATAATCTAACTGCAACTCTGATAACTGAAGAGATGCTCCGACAAAATCACATATTTGGTGTATGCGTGGATTGCTGGTTAAGATTTAGAAGATTGGCTATTATAAGGGTGAACTACTGATCTATATTATTGTTCAGTGCTGTATACTAATAATATTGAAGCCCTTGTACTTCTTCCAGAGCATTGCTAACGCAAGAAACAATGTTTGGTTGGTTGCAATATTACCCAAAACATCTACTTGTATTTACGACCTCTGCTTCCGCATTTATAACTAATGTTTGTTGACTAGCCTCCAATTGAACTATCGCACATTTCATCATCTAAAACATTGGTCGACACATAACCACTGCTAACAAGATAGCAACAAATAATATTAGCTGAAACTATCGTAGTGTAAGGCTTGTGTTAATCTACATTTAAGACCATACAAGGGGGTTGTTATTTGAACTTGAATGGCATGATTTCTTCCATTCATGTAGGAGTGAGTGAAATCGTCTATAATATTTAGCTTGCCACCAAAAACAAGCATCGCTTGCCACCAAAAACAAGCATCGATCATGAGTTTTCTACACTCATCCTAAAGTTTAATCATGTTGTGTAGAAAAAATGTACTACTGTTATTGCAACACTAATCAAATGAATATTATAAATATAATATGATAAATTTTGAAGGAGATATTATTTTCAAATTATTTATATTTAAATAATCTCTTGTGCTTATAAAATTGATGAAAAAATGCAAAAAAATAAATAAAAAGAAAACATTAATGAGGGTTAAAACAATCTTACCTAAACCATAAAAAACTAATTGCATGTTAAAGAAAATTACACTCTCTTGTCATTAGTCGGAAATATATTAATAAACTACGCCAATATATTCATTGTATTAATTTTTTATTAGAGTTAAAACAGTCTAATAAATAAATGATAAAAGACTAACCTCCAAATTTCTAGCTAATGATGTGATGGTTCTCATAATTTGACTTGAATAGGAGATTTCAAATTGCTTTATAGAGGGCTTGAGGAAGATAATTTGGATTTTGAGCTAGAGGGAAAAGAGATATTAAAATTTGTTATGAAGAAATGAAAAAGGTTTATATAGATGTGTTGGCTGGAGTTAAAAGGCTGGAGGTAAATAACTAGATTAATTTTATCAAAAAGAAAAGTTAAATGAGCAACTTGCCCGGATATTGCACTAGTCTTTGCGTGAGTTGCTTATTTATTATTAAAAAAAAATGGCTATGTTGTTAGAACAGCTGATAACGATTAACTTTAAGAAAAATAAATACATAAAATTCATCTGATTATCGGGTATGTTGCATATTTTGAAAATAAAATAAGTGTTGCCATGCTGACATCCTTCTGGAGAGTATCATAATTTTTATTCCAAGCTTTTGGAGTTGGCTTTTTGAATCCTCAATCTCCATGCATTCCTGCTAATGAGGTAATAAATCTGCATGAAGCAATGTTTAATAGAGCTAATTATTGGTTTTTTTTTTTCCTGAAGATGTTACTTCGGTTTTAGTTGTGTAAACTATGGGTTGCATTATGTTTAGTGTTTTAGTTGTTATTTTGTTTTTTAGACATGTCGAATTATTTTCTGCTTTTAATTTCATACTTAATGGTGAAATGTTTTTTTCATCATCTCCATATAAATGCCTATCTCTGTGACGAGAAGTTTAGTAATCTGAACCTTCATAGTTGAAGCTTGAATGATCGATGCTCCCTTAGTTATGCTGCTGAGGTTGAGGAACTGAGATTCATAGCATGTTGAGATTAGGCATTCTGAGGGATTTTTGTGCTTTATCCGAGACTTTTTTGCTTTTTGTTGATTTGATTTCATTGTTTTACCTTGATTTTATTAGTACATTCGACAATATATTTTTGTCATTACAATCAATCTTTCTACTCTATCATGTTGATATTTGTTATTATTAACTTCAATATTCCCAAAACTTCAGTTAGTTTGATTTGGAAGCACGTTGTGAAGAACTCAAGTCGTAAAATTAATATGAGATTATATAATAATTAGATATCGTGGACTGTTATTTTGTCATATGGTTTATTCTGAAATAATGTTGTTCACTCATTTATATAAACCTAGTAGCATTGGACCTGAGAGAAGCAAAAGCCTAAAGTCACATTTCATTTAAGTAATATATACATATTTTTTAGGTCTAGGACAACCAAAAAAGAAGCAAGGCGAGTAAATTTTGTTTTTCTATTTTTCATTTACATATTAATGCGTATCCCTGCTACGAGAAGTTTAGTAGTCTGAACTTTCATAGTGGAAGCTTGAATTATTGGTATTCCCTCGGTTGTGCTGCTGAAGTTGAGGAGCTGAGATACATAACATAGTGTGATCAGGTATTAAGAGGGATTATTTTGAGCTTTATCAGAGCTGATTAGTTACGTTTTTTTGACTTCCCCAAAAACTTCCCCGTTGTTTTAGCTTAATCTCAACTCATTTTTTATTATATTTAATATGGTTTTTTTTTTGGCATAATTATCTTCCTTTCTGTTGACCTCTCTAAACATAAATAAAAAACGACAACAACAACAACAACAATAAGCCTTTGTCCCACTACGTGGGGTCGTCTACATGAATCCTTTTTCGCTATTGTGTCCGGTTAAAAGTCAATTTTTCATTTAAATCTAATAAAGAAAGATCATTTCTAATATTTTCTAATCAAGTCTTTTTAGGTCTACCTCTACTTTTCTTAACATAAGTCAAATCTAATACCTCAACTTTCCTAACCAGGTCATCGGAAGGCCTCCATTTAATGTGACCAAACCATCTAAGGCGACTCTCTCTAATCTTATCTTCTACTGGAGCTACTCCAACCTTTTCACATATATTTTCATTTTGTATCCTATCTCTAATGGTCAAGCCACTCATCCACCTAAGCATCCTCATCTCTGTAACACTTATTATGCTTCTCTTTTAATGGCCAACATTCGGCACCATAAAGCATTGTAGGTCTCACCACCATCTTATAGAATTTTCCCTTAAGTTTGAGGGGGAATTTTCTATCCCATAATAAACCCGATGCATTCCTCCACTTCAACCATCCTACTTGAATTTTGTTGATAATATCCCCATCAATTTCACCATCACTCTGAACAATAGATCCAAGATATCTAAAATGTGTACTCTTATTAATGGCTTGATCGCCCAAAGTCACAATCCCCTCACTAGGTCTATTGCTACTAAAATTACACTCCATATATTCCATTTTAAATCTACTCATGCGAAAACCTTTAGACTTTAAAGTTGACCTACATAATTCAAGTTTACCTTCAACTTCCTCTCTAGTCTTATCAACAAGAAGTTCATCAGCAAAAAACATACACCAAGGTACATCCTCTTGCAAATGTCTAGTGAGAACATCCATGACTAAAGCAAAAAGATATGGACTTAAGGCTGATCCTTGATGTAATTCAACCGAAATAAGAAAATACTTGATCAAACCACTTTGTGTTTGAACACAAGTAATAACTTCTACATACATATCTTTAATGAATTGAATATAAGCATTATTAACTCCTTTCTTTTCAAGAACTCTCCATAGCACTTCTCTTGGAACTTTATCATATGCTTTCTCTAAATCAATAAATATCATATGTAGATCATCCTTATTCTCTCTATATTTCTCCATCAAACCTCTCAATAAATGTATAGCTTCCATAGTAGACCTACCGGGCATGAATCCAAATTAATTTTGAGAAAAATTAGTATCACGCCGTAACATATGCTCTATAACTCGCTCCCATAGTTTTAAAGTATGACACATTAACTTTATTCCTCTATAATACGCACACTCCTGTGCATCATCTTTATTCTTAAAAATAGGAATTAACACATTCATTCTCCACTAATCTGCATCTTTCTAGTCTTCAAAATAATATTAAAAAGTTTAGTAAGTCAAGAAATTCTTTTATCTCCTTAGCATTTCCACATCTCTATTGAAATATCATCAGGTCCAATAGCTTTTGCACACTTTATTTTCTTTAAAGCCTCTCTAACTTCGGTTTTACTTATACGCCGATAAAAAAAAATATTTATTTTCATTTAGGGTGATAAAGTCACTAAATTCAATCGTATTTTCACATTCTTCATTAAAAAGTTTAGCAAAATATCTCATCCACCTTTGTTGAATATCATCTTCTAAAAAAAGTACTTTTTGATCTTCATCCTTAATACTCTTCACTTGAACTAAATCCTTACTACTACTATCTCTTTGTTTCGCTAACTTAATCATGTATCTTTCTCCCTATTTAGTATCTAATCTATTATTTAAATCATTAAAAGCTAAGCTCTTTGTATCGCAAATAGTTTTTTTAGATTCTTTACGAGCCTCTTTATAGCTTTTCCAATTATCAGAACTTTTACATCTAAATCAAATTTTATAACAAATCTTCTTATTTTTTATCTTTTCTTGCACATTTGGATTTCACCACCTACAATATTTCATCATCTAAAACATGCAAGATAGCAACAAATAATATTAGCTGAATTATCAGAACTATCTTAGTGTAAGGTTTGTGTTAATCTACATTTAAGACCATCCAAGGGGGTTGTTATTTGAACTTGAATGGCATGATTTCTTCCATTCATATAGGAGTGAGCGAAATCATTCATAGTACTTAGCTCGCCACCAAAAATAAGCATCGATCATGAGTTTTCTACACTCATCCTAAAATTTAATCAAGTTGGTTAGAAAATATATACTACTGTTATTGCAACACTAATCAAATGAATATTATAAATATAATATGTTAAATTTTGAAGGAGATATTATTTTCAAATTATTTATATTTTAGTAATCTCTTGTTCTTATAAAATTGATGAAAAAATGTAAAAAAATAAATTAAAAAACAAACATTAATGAGGGTTAAACAATCTAACCTAAACCATAAAAACTGATTGCATGTTAAAGAAAATTACAATCTCTTGTCATTAGTCGGAAATATATTAATAAACTACACCAATATATTCATTGTATGAAAAATGATAAAAAACTAAACTCTAAAATTCTAGCTAATGATGTGATGGTGCTGATAGTTTGAATTGAAGAGGAGATTTTAAAGCTTTATAGAGGGCTTGAGGAAGATAATTTGGATTGTAAGCTAGAGGGAAAGAAGGGATATTAAAATTTGTTATGAAGAAATGAAAAAGGTTTTTGTGGATCAGTGGATGTGGTGGCTGGAGTTAAAATGCTGGAGGTAAATTACTAGATTATTTTTATCAAAAAGAAAAGTTAATTGAGCAACTTGCCCGTAGATTGCCCTAGTCTTTGCGTGAGTTGCTCAGTTATTATAGAAAAAAAAAAACAAATAATGGCTATGTTGTTAGAACAGCTGATAACGATTAACTTTAAAAAAAATAAATACATAAAATTCATCTGATTATCGGGTATGTTGCATACTTTGAAAATAAAATAAGTGTTGCCATGCTGACATCCTTCTGGAGAGTATCATAAGTTTTATTCCAAGCTTTTGGAGTTGGCTTTTTGAATCCTCAATCTCCATGCATTCCTGCTAATGAGGTAATAAATCTGCATGAAGCAATGTTTAATAGAGCTAATTATTGGATTTTTTTTCCTGAAGATGTTACTTCGGTTTTAGTTGTAAACTCTGGGTTGCGTTATGTTTATTCTAGTGTTTTAGTTGTTATTTTGTTTTTTTAGACATGAATTATTTTCTGCTTTTAATTTCATACTTAATGGTGAAATGTTTTTTTCTTTTCATTGTCTTCATATAAATGCGTATCCCTGTGACGAGAAGTTTAGTAATCTGAACCTTCATAGTGGAAGCTTGAATGATCGGTGCTCCCTTAGTTATGATGCTGAGGTTGAGGAACTGAGATTCATAGCATGTTGAGATTAGGCATTCTGAGGGATTTTTTTGTGCTTTATCAGAGCTGACATTTTTACTTTTTCTTGATTTGATTTCGTTATTTTTGCTTGATTTTATTAGTACATTCAATAAGATATTTTTGTCATTACAATCAATCTTTCTACTCTATTATGTTGATATTTGTTATTACTATCTTCAATGTTCCCAAAACTTCTGTTTGCTTGATTTGGAAGCTCGCTGTGAAGAACTCAAGTCGTAAAATTAATATGAGATTATATAATAATTAGATATCCTGGACTGTTATTTTGTCATATGGTTTATTCTGAAATAATGTTTTTCACTCATTTATATAAATCTAGTAGCTATGGACACAATGGAGAAAAAGGATTCATGTAGCCGACCCCACGTAGTGGGATAAAGGCTTGTTGTTGTTGTTGTTTGTTGTTGTACTCATTTATATAAACCTAGTGGCATTGGACCTGAGAGAAGCAAAAGCCTAAAGTCACATTTCATGCAAGTAATTTATACATATTTTTTAGGTCTAGGACAACCAAGATAGAAGCAATGCGAGTAAATTTTGTTTTTTCTATTTATCATGTCCATATAAATGCTTATCCCTGCTACGAGAAGTTTATTAGTCTGAACTTTCATAGTGGAACCTTGAATTATTGGTACTCCCTCAGTTGTGCTGCTGAAGCTGAGGAGCTGAGATTCATAACATAGTGTGATCAGGTATTCTGAGGGATTATTTTGAGCTTTATCAGAGCTGACTAGTTACGTTTTGTTGACTTCCCAGTTGTTTTAGCTTAATCTCAACTCATTTATTATTATATTTAATATGGTTTTTTTTTGGCATAATTATCTTCCTTTCCACCATGTTGTGTTGATATTTGTTATTATTATCTTCAATGTTCCCTAGACTACCGTTTTGTTGATTTGGAAGCACACTTTACTCTGTGAACCTCAAATCATATAGTAACTATTGACCTATATTATAACTGAATATTGTACATCTTTCTGGACGATTTATTTCTCATATGGTTTATTCTAAAATTGTGTTTCCTATTTGTCCTAAGTTGACACATTTATATTAATCTATCAATATTGGAGCTGAAAGAAGTAAAAGTCCGACGTCACCATTTAATGCAAATATGTATATTCATTGCACATAGGCATTCAATCTCTATGTATAAGCAACTTTTTGATAGATATTGTAAAGTCAACATAGCAATTGCTAGTTTCATAATAAAATATGGTATGTAGAGATAAAATTTATGTTATTCAATGAGGCAATGTGCATGAAAGTAAATCTTATTATTAAAGGAATCATTTTCATGCTCAGGAATTTGTCCAGCACTAATCAAGGCATGTTAAAGAATGTACAATAGTCCTTGTGTGTTGAAAGTATTGACAACCTACGAATATCTGATAACCTACAATGATTAGCTCTTCATACCTCAATGGATTCAACTTTGGTGAATAAGGTTCTTGATATTCATGTAGCATTTTATGAGCAAGTTGCTGAAGCTTCTCAAGTGACAATTACAAATCATCCAATAGTGAAAGCTTTTCAATCGTTAGGCCCACCATTTGTATTAGATATGATTGGGTCGTTCAAGATTTGATAAGGGTAGTGAGATCTAAAACAAAAAGTCAGCAATGATGTTTGTGACGAAAACTTTAAGCATAACTATCAATAATATTATTGGTGGCATTTTCATGGTATAAAGTCAAGTCTAACAAATTTAATACTTTTAAAATCCCATCATTCATTGAAAGATCAAGTTCATAGTATTATCCATTTTCTTTCTAACAATCTTATATGATCCAGCCCCTCTAGCAATCAACTTTTTGAGACTCCAATAGACATCTCTCAAGCTATTCTCACTAGCTTCTTTGTCTTATTAAACTCAACAAACCTCCAATGTGAATCACCCTAGATGTATACCTTTCATAATTAATAGTTAGTTTTTATTTAATTTCTCAATGAAGATCATGCATTTTTTGTGCAACTAGTTTTATTTGATCTAGGAAGCTCAAATAAATCTATGGGCTTCTAGGGTTTATAACTATGAAAATGTCAACTAGAGCTTCTGCCCTACTTGGCTCCTAGTTATCCTACCTGGTCTTTCATCTCTGCTTCTTCCCCAGCTGACATATAGTTAACTCGCTAGCCAGCTCCAAAACTTTTTCCGTCCTTCTCACCTTATTTCCTTCCTTTTTATAGCTTCCTTTTAGATTTATGGGATCCCTACTTCATATTCACCAAGATATGTGATTATTGTAATTATTTTTGTCGTTATTTCTATTCTTTGATTTTGTATATTTCGTATTAGAATCTTATCTAAGATTGTACGAGTTATGTGCATGTTGGAATGAAATATATATAAAATTATTCTCCAATTCTCAGCATTAATCAATCAAAAAGTGGAAAGAACTCTTATCGATTGTCATAATGATGGAACTAATATAAACAAATTGGATTGTAGGCAAGACAAGGTTCCAACTAGTAGTTTGATCATAGATCAAGCATTTAAGAAATTCACCTAACTTTTATTTGCCACATTAGTATGACCATTGGTCCAAGGGTGATAAGCTATGAAGAAGAGCAGTTTGGCATCTAATTTATTCCAGGGAGTCTTCCAAATATAGCTAATAAAATGCATATCTTGATTCGAGATGATAGTTTTAAGCGATTCATGCAATCTCTCCACTTAATAAAGAAGATAGAAGTAACTTGAGATGTATTGAAAGGTCAATTTAGTTGTCAACTATTGTGGGCTCCGAAAAATCGGCCCCGGCCTCTGCCCGATGGGTTTTTTTCTTTTTTGGCGAAGGAGTTTTAACGGATTAAGTTCCGGGGTAAATTTTGGAAGATAGATGGATTTGTAGATAAGGCACTACCCAGAGATTTCGCCCTCATTTTGCGATGACTTTATGATCTGAGTTCTTATTTCCTATAGGCGCAAGCCCCTCCAATGGCAAGCCACATACTTAACTTGTTTCTCCTTAGGGATTTCCATGTATTCAAAGAACGTCTCCACAGCTCTTTCCCAATCGAGATAGTATTATATGTGAAGACGATTGTTAAAGTAATGAAGATCAAGTTTAACACGGAACTTCGCCAAACCCCTACAACGATGGCCCTGTTTGCGTTGTTGGCCGTAAAATTGTAAATAGTCATCGTCAAAGGATTCAGAACCTTCTTGACGCATGCCCAGAGCATTATCTTCTCCCGAATATAAGTTGTCGGCCGAGGTTGTGCAAGCCGTAGTCGCCCCCGAGTCGCTCCAGCAGGGGTTGATGTATCGGTAAGGTTACCAGCACTGGAGGGCGGTCAGCATGGGCTATGCCTACCAATGCTTTCAGCATCGCCATGTCATTACACGTCTCCGTAGAGAAGAGAACAAACTTCGAAGTCAGGTCTTCAAGTTGTCGAGTGTGTTAACTGTAACAGCCGCTCCCCACCGACATACCCAAACGACACAACCGTTCGTTCAAAAAAATTGCAAACCGACATACTCACGACATAAAATCCTCTCTCATTCGCTCATTAACGGACACATACGCTCTGAAAATCGAAACCGAGGAAGAAGATCGCAAGCAAGGAACGAAAGAGGAACTTCGAAACTTACCTCTCGGCTCCGTCGAACTTCGGACTGGATGCCGATCTCCAACCTTCTGCTCCGACGTGCCCTAATCGATCCGGCCTCCTGCTCCCACTGCCACCGTGCCCTAGCCGACTCTGGTCGACGCCGCCGCCGCCTACCTACCTGCCGCCGCTCCGACGCCTAGCCCATCGTCGCGTGCGTGCCTCCAACCCGAGCCGATCGGGCTTCTTCCCGATCCTTCTACCTCTCTCTCTGTTTATATTTTATATATATTATATATAATATAATAATGTATATATCATATATTATATGATATATCATATAATATATGTATATATAGTATTATATTATATATGATATATATTATATATTATGTATATATTATATAAAATATTATAATATATATGATAAATTAAAATAAAAGAGAAATAAATAATTTTTAAACAGGTGTCGAAGACCTCGGCCGTCGTACCTTAGGTCTGACCGGGATGGTTTTAAAATTTGAAGACCCCGGGCCGTCGCATCTTAGATCCGACCGGGATGGTTCCAAATTGAAGACCTCACGCAGTCGATCTTAGATCCTGGTGAGATGGTTTGAAATCGAAGAGCCTACGCCGTTGACCTTAGGTCCGGGTAGGAAGAATTACGGCAGTGCCGTCCCGATTTCTCCCTCGGTGGGGAGGAGACGCCGGAAGGTTGCCGAATGAACAATACGGGACTTGAACAAAATATTAAAAAAATGATTTGAACGAAATTCAAATATAAAATCACTTTTAAATTAATTTTGAACAAAGAATGTTGGACTTAAATCTGAATTAGACTCAAATCTGAATTCGAATTAAAATTGAATTGATATTGATATGTGATATATATGAAATGAGTTTTTAATCAGAATCTCGCACTCCAAGAAATACCTAATGTATTTTGAGCCATTGTCAAATCATAAAAGATATTGATTTTTATGAAAATTTAAATAAACTATAATGATATTTGATTATCTTATCAAATATTCAAAATTTTAAAATTAACATTGATTTAAAAGCTCTTGAATAATTAATTGATAAGATGACATCATATTGCAATATGTTCAAAATAAAATTATTGGATGAAGCTATGCTCCTATTGCGATGAAAATAAAAATGAGTTTAAGGTGATTCTTCAAAATCATGTACTTGACAATTCTAAGGGAAGTAGTTGAATAATTATGAGAAAGAATGTACACATGAATAACATGATGATTCTCATGCTAATGATGGAGATGAAATCTTGCACTTGTCGAGTTAATAGGGAGAGGACTTCTAAATCATATCGATGACGATGGCTGCATCCTGGATAAAAATGAGCATTTCAAGAATAATGAAATAATTAGAGATGTCGAAAGTGATTGAACTATTAGTAATCATGTTGATACAACGATGGTCATCGAGAAGAGCGTTTCAGTCTCTAATGAATACTACAATTCACCTATTAGTAGGAATAAGAAATTCGTAGTGCCAAAAATAACTAGTTCGCAAGCAAGGACAAGGAGTTTATATCAAATAAATCAGTCTACATATGGGAGAGAATAGGGGAACTTATATCAAGCAAGATAAGTCTCCTACGAACACAATCTCCTAACATCTATCGAGTAAATCTCCTCTAGGAATTGTGTCGAATGATAATAAAGAAGACAAAATTATTTGAAACGTCAAAATACATCTTATCTGAAGCAAAATTCATTGATAGCAACGTCACCGGATCCGCAACATGTGTGCAAGCGGACAGAAGACGTTCGTAGGCCCTTAAATGAAAATTTTTGGGCATTTCTTAAATAAAATCACTCTCGCAAATTAATCATATTTAAATATTTTTAAATGCCCCTTATATATTAAATATGATCTCTTAAACCAAATATATCCCTGCATGTGCTCCGATCAATATGTTAAAAACATAAACACCAATGACCGAGAATGCTGCGCAGGGTCAAATATTAAAAACCCGCATGTGCTCCAATCGTCACATCTAAGTCTTAAATCTAACGATTCGAGAATGCTGCGCGGGCTAAATATTCAAGTTTCATCATCCTCCTTGAAAGGACTGGAGTTGACATGACTTGAAATAACAAAATACCTTCCAAAATCCTACAAAAATACAAGTGACCTTATTGTCACCCCGATGATGGCCGTGTTGATCGGAAATGTCAACCGGAGGGGTCAAATCTATAATCAAACAAAAGTCCAAATTCTTGAATTAAAATCTATCAACTGAAAATTTAAAACTAAAAATCATTTATCTTCCACAATCATTTGTCGGGGTGATAAATTTTAAATTAACCTCAGCTCACAAAGAGTGAATGCATGTCGGGTGTATCACTACGATTCATCCTCAAACAGTCTCTTGCCAACAGGGACGTGGCACGTGTTATCTGATCGGGTGGTTTTGTCGCAAAATGGCACCATTATATTACGATCACGGCCAAAGCCCGTATATTTCCTAAAGGCGTCAAACCCTTGAGCGATGGATCATAGGGTATATTTGATAGGCATAAAGCCCTCTGTTAGCTAAGGTGGATTTAGATATTTCCCCTTAGACAAATATCAACCCAGGTCTACAAGGTATTCTTGGACGAAGCAACCCATGGCTGCCGACAAGTTGCCTTCTGTCAAGTTGGGTCGACTACCTCCTCTGACTAAGTAGACCAGGGAATATGACAGCCCGGGATGACGGAATCATGGGATCTTGATCGGGCTCGTCTTCATTCCCCCCAACATCAGTTTTAAGTTTGTGGTGATAAACTCTAAATTTCAAATCATCCAAATTTAAAATTTAAACCCTAAAATTGTTGCTATTATATGATAGGTTTTTTTTTTAACCTATATAACTACTTTAATGACTAGCCTTAATCGAAAGTTCTCTTTTATTATCGGGAGGGGTAATTAACTATAGGGGCTTGCGCCTATAGGAAACCAGAACTCATATAAAAAAGTCCTCACTAAATGAGGGTGAAATCTCTGGGTAGTGTCTTATCTAAAACCCAATCTGCCTTCTGAAAATTTCCCCGGAACTTAATCTCGTTAAAACTCTCTATCGTCATCGTCACACAAACACTTAAAAATAAATAGACCGATGACGCAGAGAGGCCGGGATCACACATGCCAAAATGGAATTTTTTGGAGCCCACAGAGTGATGCTAGCTATTACAGTCCACAGGGGATCCGAGTTCTGGTCGTCGTCGAGAACTCGCCTAGAACTTCCTTCAGCCATGACTCTGATACCATAATGGTGTAGCAATCGAAACAGGGAACCAAAAGCTAATAGGAAGAGTAGAGAAACAAAATGAGAGTATATTCATTTGTTTCTTCATCAGCATACAACCTAGTATACATATAACTAACTATACCGTAATAGGATAAACGGTGGCAGAGATGCATTATAGAACGTGCTGTAACAGTATAGGAATAAGAGGCAAATTGTAGATTCTAGTGGGCTAGGAACGCCGAGCTATACACAGGGTGAGGTGTGCGAGGTGTGCCGTGGGTACGATGGACCACATCAATTTTCTTACTTCTTATAGCAGCTTTGTAGTTCAAAACTTTTTAAATTTTGTACTACGAAAGCTATCTCAAAAGAAGCCTTACATCCTCAACAATATGTTAGTATTTTATTGGATGGAAAGCGAAGGTGGGAGTTGTTCTGGTATTTCCTGCAGAACAGCTCGATTGGGTCTGAAATTTTAGCTGACAATGAGTTCTATTCAACCAGCAGAACATGAAACATCCCAGATGTTTCTTTGTATGCTGCAAGCAATTGAGGTCCTAAGACACTTGTGAACACAATGCGATTTTTCATGTTAGTTTTTTAGCTTTGAAAGGTGTTAATGGTAGTCATAACTTCTTTCCTTTCCAATTAAAGACATAGGCGGCAAGTAGCCAACGGCGACCACCCACATGAGGTGGCGCACGTCCATCTCCACTCATAAAAAATACTTCACATATGAACTTTAATCAAGTATTTCTAAGAAGGGTTGTTAATAAATGATCAATCTAACAAGCTAATCGAAAGTTCTCTCTTGTTATCAGGAGAGGTAATTAACTATAGGGGCTTGCGCCTATAGGAAACCAGAACTCAGATCAAAAAGTCCTCACCAAATGAGGGCGAAATCTCTGGGTAGTGTCTTATCTACAAACCCAATCTGCCTTCTGAAAATTTCCCTGCGATCAAACACATCCTAAAATTAGAATTTTCGGAGCCCACAAAGGGATCAATTGTTGTTATTAAAAAATATATATATTTTTCAATAAAAAATTGTTTTTAAAATGAAAATAGCTGCTAAATGATTTTTTTTTTCGTATTTTATCATTGTTTTAGCAATTTGTTGTTATTTTAAATTATCTAGTTATATTTGTTTCAAAATAGATATTCTTATTTTAAGGAAATCATCACTCCATCTATTTACGAATAAGACAGAAGAGAAGATCGATGAAAAGCTTTTTTAATTTCTCATACGATCATATTTTTAAAATAGTAAAATTGTATCCTAATTAAGTTGTAGTTAATATTAGCCTTAAATTTATTAAATTTATTTTATTTATTATAATAATTTTAAAATAAATTCAGTAGCTTGAAGATTAATTTAATGAATTTAAAAAAAATAATATTAAATTTATGTTATAAAATAATAAAAAAAATTTATATATATTTAAAATTTATATATTTATTTATCTCGAAATTATTATAGTTCAGACCTGGTGCCAGGCAGGATAAGGTCAGGAGAAGCTCGAGAGGAAGAAAGCGGGCGAGGTGAATAAAGAAGAAGAGGAGCAAGAGCGTTCCCTTATAGCTATGCAGTCTGCTATCTCTACAAAGCCATCGACGGCGTCTCCGGCATTCATAGCTCTTTCATTCTCCTCCTCCAATGAAAGTTGCATCTTCCCTTTGCCCCGGCGCCTCTTCCTCCGCAAAATCTCCGATCGGAAAACGACGCCATGGTCAGCGGTTCCTTTAGTCAATGTGAAGGCCATGATTTGCGGAGAGAACCGCGCAGCACATCACGAACACGGTTGGAAGGTATGTGTCCAGGGAATCATTTCTTCTGTTATGTTGTTGCCATTTGACTGCTATTAGGTTAGCTCTGGGTGATTAGACTAGCATTAAGTGCTTCGAAATTTATCACTAGTTTTAAGCTACTCTTGTAATTTTTAATCAAATGCCCAGCTCCCTGCTGCTTTGGCTCTGTAATCCATTGGAGTTGATTAGTAGGTCATTCAATTACTTATAATTTCTCCTTTTTGTTTTGTATTGTCGCTTATAGAACAATCTGAGCGTATGCGCTTGTAGCTTGGACTAGAATTTTTAGGCAGTTAGCATGAAATGAAATCTGTCCGCATAGATTCTCAAAATCAGCTATGGAAACCCAAAATGGTTTAGTTCCGCTGAACTAGGAGGTCTTACCTGTTAGGGTGCTCTTATGCTTTGGTTTTTAGCTCAAACCTAAAGATTGCAATTCTTATAATTCAAAAGTGTCCGCGTAGAGTTCTTTTCACAGCTTTAGTGTAGGGCTTTCTTGGCATTTTGATAGATGTTTATTATAGATGTTGAACTGATAATCACGGTTATGGCACGTCAGCTTTCATAGCCTGCTTAGAGTGCATTTAATCAAGGTAGCCTTAAGGCATTCTGGGATTATCCAATTGATTATCTTGATCTAATAGCTTTAATCAACAATAATTTAATTCGGAGAAATTTGTTTAGTTGTCAATGTCTGAAGTGACCTTCAGTTAAGACTTAAGTTGCCTCCGTTGCACGTCGTCTCCATTTGCTGCCGCAATAGCTTTTTCACTGTCTCAAGAGATGTTTTGAATGCTGACCGGCAAAATAATTAAGCTCTAGTCACCAGCATAGTCAACAAGAAGAGAGCTGCTGGCTGTTGTGGTTTGGAAGGGGAGGTAGTGATCTAGCCACCCCTGAAGTTCCACTTAGCTGAGGCAGGAGAGGCCATAGCCAAGGGTTGAAGATGACTTGCCTAGTTTGGATTGGCCCAACCCTGCCAGACCAACCCATCTATGTTTTCTTATTACATCAATGCTTACTAGTATTAATGAGTCTTTCTTGCCATGTTAGTTGGGGGTTGTTCTTGTATATCCATTTTTTTTTTTTTTTTTGGAAAGAATCATATTTGAAGCTATGCCTCCCTCCCAACCATGACCTTTGTCAAAACCTCATATTTGAAACATAGTTGATCCCAAGCAAGACTAGTAGTCTTAGGGATAGTTATGAAGGTTCGAGAAAAAAAATTAATAGTCACTAGCTGGTTTCTCATTGCAATAACAACAAGCTTTTGTCCCACTGCATGGGGTCGGCTACATGATTTTTTTTCTCATTTAAATCTAGTAGCTAGTTTTTCATTACATTTAATAAATCCCAAGCAAAACTAGCAGTTGTTTATGCTTATTATAACTGTCACTTCACACTTGTAGTTTCAACACCTGAGGCATCTCCTATTTCTATGAAGCCTACTCTTTGATGACTATTTTTTGCTCACTAGCCTCTTCTGCCTCCTTTTGATGTGCCTTGTTCCATCTTGTCTACTATGATGGGGCATCCTTCTACACTCGGTAAGGTCTTTGCGGATATTGATATTTGAATTAGCTCGGTTGAGCAATCATCTTTATCCATCACTCATGCTCTCGCACAGAGATTTTCATCATGTTTGTTGATAACATTCTTGATGGGGACATCAGATTTTGACACACGTCCCTTCAGGAGATGCCGGAGATCGACGGTCACGATCATGATCTTTATTTTTCATTTTATGTAGTAGTTTAATTTTATTTTTATGTTTTTCCATTTTTGCCCTTATGGGTATTTGATAGCTATTGTAGCCTAAGAGGCATTTTAGTCTTTTATTTTTCTTTGTCATTGTGAGGCCTATTTATATGGCCCTTCTCTTGTAATAGATAGTTTTTGATGAAATGAAATTTACTACTTGTTCTCTTTGTAAGTTCCTCCCTCCAAGATCTCTTAGTGAGTTCGCCGGAGAAGACTAGATCTCTTTGTGAGTTCTAGTTCGCCGGAGAAGACTAGATCTCTTTGTGAGTTCTAGTTTTCGAATTATCTCATTTTGTGAAAAATCAACGTGGAGACAATCGAGGTTAGTAAATCCGTAGTCGTCGAAGCCTTGAAATCTCCATTTCTTCCTTTTCCCCTTGCTCTTGCCGCCGGCCACCCTGCCTCCATCTTCCGCCGGCCAGCTCAGTCGCCACCGGCCACCCTCCTGCCGGCCAGCCGCCTGCCTCCAGCCGACCAACCACCCGCCGGCTAGCAGCCGGCCACCCCTTGGACCCCCATGCCGCCGGCCCCCTCTAGCTCCCCCCTTTGAATTTTGAATTCCCCTCTCTTAATGACTTTCCTAATTAAGCCATATTAATTTGGAAAATTAATTAAGAGGAGTTACACATATTTGAAATTCAAATTCAAATTCCCTCTTACTTTCATTTGAATTTGGGAGTTACTTATGATAATTAATTAAGAGGAGTTACAATTGTTTGAAAATCAAATTCCCTCCCAATTTCCTTTAAATGAGGGAGTTACATGACATAATTAAAATCTGAACTTTAAATTTCAGATTTTTATCTATTAATTGTGGTCCTCACCTATTTAATTCCAAACCTCTCTCTCTCTCCCATATGGCCGGCCACCTTTCCCTATCATTTCTCTCTCTACTTGCCACCTCATCACCACTTAAACACCTCTTTAATATACCTCCCTCTCAAATTTAATTTCAGTTTTCTCCAGGAATTTTAATTTCAGATTTCAAAATCTGAAATTTGAAATCAATTCCTCTCTTCCCCCCTTGAGAAAGAATTGGAATTCCCTCACCACCACACCGGCCACCCTTCTCCCCGTCCTTAGCCGGCCCCTACTGCTTGCTGCCCTCCATTTTGGGCAGTTGCTGCTTGCTGGTCTGTGATCCTAGCAAGGTTAATTTGCTGCCAAGCAATTCCCAAGAATGCCAGAGATTCTCTACAGCCTCTGTTAATGCCTAGCTGCTGTCCGAGCTTGCTAGAAGTCAGACACACTGCTGCCAATCAGATTTCTGCACTCCCATGCAGACAGGCCAGCCACTGAATTCATCCCATCACCGTCTAGACCTTCCATGGTTGCTGCTTAGAGCTTCGAGCACTTGAAACCTGCTGTTCGGGCAACCTGGGACGTATAATCGCTGTCCAAGAATTGCAAGCTTCGGCTACCTATCCAAGAACGACGATCTAAGGGTCTTTCTTCCTCGGAGTGACCTCGGTTCTAATGTGGAGACGCTTCTTCCGCTAAAGCCTAGATTAGTTGAGCGTATGGGTTCCAAAGGTGAAAGTTCTCTTTATTAATTCGTGGATTCTTGTTTATTGTCGTTGCGTACAATTATTCTTTGCATTTTCTTGAATTGATTGGTTAATCGAATGTCGCTCTTCGTTGCCTAAGCGAGTTAAAACTAAGAATTCTTAGGTTCACTCTTTTATTACAAATGATAATTTTAATTTGGATTACTTTGTTCAAATTGCTCTCTATAATTTCCTAAAGTAACTCCATTGCATGTACGTTTCACATCATCTTGGTATCAGAGCATGGCTAGCATGCTTTACTTGTGCTAGAAGTTCCTAGGAAGTTAGTTACCATTTGTGTGGCTCATTTGCATGCATACCATTGCTAATTTCATAAGAATTTTCTGTTTTATTTTGTTGTCCAGAATATTTCCTGCATGTTGTTATCGTAATATGCAAGTTTAATTCATCACCTAAGTGAAATCTTAGGCTTGCCACTTCATCTAAGTGTTTAGGTCACTTGCTACACTTGTAATACTTGCTGTCCAGATTTTTCCTGCGATATTTAGGGACATTTAGGTGACCCTAAACCTTTAACAAGTTGTTGTCCAACCTTCTAAACCCGGCCCCAACACTTAGCCAACCTGCTTCATTGTATTAGGTTGCTGTCCTTAGGATTCCAGCAGCATATAGAGGTATTAGGAGCATCCTACCGCGGCATCTAGGTGCTTTCCTCCACCCCAAAACCCATCCTAAACACCTAGGCTTCTTCACCCACTGTTGTGGTTTGCTGTCCAAACATTTCTGCACCCTGTAGTGAGTCTAAGTGAGCCTAACTTAGAGTCTAGATGACGTCCCTTACACCCACTCATCTTTGAGTTTTACTTGACACTTTTTCAATGGATCCGATAAGACTCCAAAAGAGTTTAGATGACATCGTTAACCTAGTGGGCAATATGACTAGAATTATGATGGAGAAACCCGTTGACTATCCCCACTCTAAATACAGGCCCCACTCAGCTTATCACCCGAGACCTGAGCCTAAGCCCCCACGACCTCACTTAGAGTCACCCTATCGTCTGCCAACCTTTGATGGTTCCTCGGATCCTTACCACTTTAGGGAATGGGCTAGACAACTAGATGACTATTTTGAATCATGTCAAATCCCTGAATCCCACCAGGTTAGCATCGCTAAATCTCACCTCAAAGGCCAGGCTCTTCAATTTTGGGCAAAATTAGAAGATCATAAAGAGTCTCGCGGTGAGTACCCAACTTGGAAAGACATGAGACGAGATCTTAACCTAAAATACCGACCATCTACTAGCGACTGTCGTCTAGGGCCTCACCCTACCTCTTTCGTTGTGACAAACCAGGGACATCATTATAGTCGAAACGCCTCACCCTACCTCTTTCGTTGTGACAAACCAGGGACATCATTATAGTCGAAACCAATTACCCGTTAGTAACGTCAGGGTTGCTGTCTCACCCTGTAGGTCTTCTCTTAGTTGTGATGACCGACCCTTTAGCGGGTCTTCTGTTGGATCGATCTCACATAACTCCCCACTTGGACCGATGTCTGACCATCCAAGTCAGCCTTTAGCTTCTCGACCCTTGGCCCCTGAAAGTGTAATGTTAATAGAGGAATGCGTTGAAAAGATAAGGTCCCCAAAACCTGATATTGAGTGCATCCATTTCGTGGATGCTAATGATAACGAAGACTTCTTTGATGATGAAACTGAAGTGATTGAATTAGACCCCCTGCCAGACTTAAATCCTGATGTAGGAGGTCTAGAACCTTTTAACCTCGAGACCTTAGCCCCTCTTGAGACTAATATCATTAACAATATCCCTTTGGATAAGGTCTACCTGGACAATATTGATTTGTTCCCGAGAGAGATTGATCTGACCTTGAACACAATGGAATTAAAATTGAAAGATTCTAATTTAATTACTGAGATGAATTCAGATAACTCTGATTTAGTTTTGGATAATTCTGATGGCGACTTAGCTAATATCAAGTTGGATGTAAGTCAATCGAATTTGTCACATGAGTCAAGTGAAACGGAACCTACGGATCTTAGGATTGAAACCAAACCTGATTTTACTTTGGAAGACAGTACCTTGAGTCTGAAATCCTTTGAGCCTAATTTGAATAATGAGCCTCCTTTTGTTTCATTAGAATCTAACTTTGGAGCTGCACCTTTGGATTTATATTTGACTACGAGTGTCATTCCAGACTTCTCTCTTACTATTGCACCCACAGATGTCCTAGGAAATTTTTTCCATCTTATAAGTCCCATGCCTGCCGACGAATCTTTGGGATATCCCCCTATGGATGTGAGTCAGGACCAACCATCCTATGTTATTCATGATTCCTACTTTTTGTCCGTTATAGCCTCACCCTACCTTGAGGAGGACCATCTCTGTCCTAGTTGGATTAATCTGGTCAATTACACTACCCCCACTAAGAGACTACCTACGACTTTAACTGAGACTTCCCATAGAAGTAACCTGGTAGCTAAGGATGTCTTCATCACTCCTCCTACACCAGTTCCCTTAGACCGAACACTTTAGACCTCTTTTGTGACTCGTCCATCTATCCTAGCATCGTGTTCGTGTGAGTTAGTATGTTGTGTGAGTGTTGTAGTCTGTTATCTTCCTATTTTGTCTGTTGTTTTTAACTTTTGTAAGCTCATGAGTCTTGTCATCCTCTTGCAAACTCGATCTCTTGCATTTGCATCTGCATGTCATCTTCAGGAGTTACTCAACGAAATTAAAAGGAAAATTGAACAAAAATAACATCCATATTAAATTTATTGCTGATAACAAAAGATGGTCCAAAGGATTCGAAGTTGGAAACTGTGATGGTACAGGAAGCTGCATGCTCGAAACACCGAACATTTTAAGGAAATCTCAAAGATTAATAGTAATGCCTACGTACTGGACCTCTCTTGAGGCATTAACATGAATCCTACATTTAATATAGAGGAACTGTTAGCCTTTGAAGGACCCGAATCTTAACCCCAAAATCCACTCTTTAGATTAGCCTTGTGTGACCCCACCTGGTGAGATCCCCCAGCCTAGCTCCACTCCCCCAACTTACCCTACTCACCTATAGCGGAGAAGGTCGAAGCAATACTAGATGATGAGGTCATTTCCCCAAAGGAAAGTGGGCGCCGAAGATACCGAGTTCATTGGATAGGGCCACCGGAGATAGAGGATACTTGGGTTGACAGGGACGAGCTACAGAGACTAGACCCAGATCTACTAGAGTTGTACGAGGGATCCATAGATATTTACTCGACGGGGTCGAGTTTTCTCCCACCTGGGGAGAATGATGGGGACATCAGATTTTGACACACGTCCCTTCAGGAGATGCCGGAGATCGACGGTCACGATCATGATCTTTATTTTTCATTTTATGTAGTAGTTTAATTTTATTTTTATGTTTTTCCATTTTTGCCCTTATGGGTATTTGATAGCTATTGTAGCCCAAGAGGCATTTTAGTCTTTTATTTTTCTTTGTCATTGTGAGGCCTATTTATATGGCCCTTCTCTTGTAATAGATAGTTTTTGATGAAATGAAATTTACTACTTGTTCTCTTTGTGAGTTCCTCCCTCCAAGATCTCTTAGTGAGTTCGCCGGAGAAGACTAGATCTCTTTGTGAGTTCTAGTTCGCCGGAGAAGACTAGATCTCTTTGTGAGTTCTAGTTTTCGAATTATCTCATTTTGTGGAAAATCAACGTGGAGACAATCGAGGTTAGTAAATTCGTAGTCGTCGAAGCCTTGAAATCTCCATTTCTTCGTTTTCCCCTTGCTTTTGCCGCCGGCCACCCTGCCTCCATCTTCCGCCGGCCAGCTCAGTCGCCACCGGCCACCCTCCTGCCGGCCAGCCGCCGGCCTCCAACCGACCAACCACCCGCCGGCCAGCAGCCGGCCACACCTTGGACCCCCATGCCGCCGGCCCCCTCTAGCTCCCCCCTTTGAATTTTGAATTCCCCTCTCTTAATGACTTTCCTAATTAAGCCATATTAATTTGGAAAATTAATTAAGAGGAGTTACACATATTTGAAATTCAAATTCAAATTCCCTCTTACTTTCATTTGAATTTGGGAGTTACTTATGATAATTAATTAAGAGGAGTTACAATTGTTTGAAAATTAAATTCCCTCCCAATTTCCTTTAAATGAGGGAGTTACATGACATAATTAAAATCTGAACTTTAAATTTCAGATTTTTATCAATTAATTGTGATCCCCACCTATTTAATTCCAAACCTCTCTCTCTCTCCCATATGGCCGGCCACCTTTCCCTATCATTTCTCTCTCTACTTGCCACCTCATCACCACTTAAACACCTCTTTAATACACCTCCCTCTCAAATTTAATTTCAGTTTTCTCCAGGAATTTTAATTTCAGATTTCAAAATCTGAAATTTGAAATCAATTCCTCTCTTCCCCCCTTGAGAAAGAATTGGAATTCCCTCACCACCACACCGGCCACCCTTCTCCCCGTCCTTAGCCGGCCCCTACTGCTTGCTGCCCTCCATTTTGGGCAGTTGCTGCTTGCTGGTCTGTGATCCCAGCAAGGTTAATTTGCTGCCAAGCAATTCCCAAGAATGCCAGAGATTGTCTACAGCCTCTGTTAATGCCTAGCTGCTGTCCGAGCTTGCTAGAAGTCAGACACACTGCTGCCAATCAGATTTCTGCACTCCCATGCAGACAGGCCAGCCACTGAATTCATCCCATCACCGTCTAGACCTTCCATGGTTGCTGTTTAGAGCTTCGAGCACTTGAAACGTGCTGTTCGGGCAACCTGGGACGTATAATCGCTGTCCAAGAATTGCAAGCTTCGGCTACCTATCCAAGAACGACGATCTAAGGGTCTTTCTTCCTCGGAGTGACCTCGGTTCTAATGTTGAGATGCTTCTTCCGCTAAAGCCTAGATTAGTTGAGCGTATGGGTTCCAAAGGTGAAAGTTCTCTTTATTAATTCGTGGATTCTTGTTTATTGTCGTAGCGTACAATTATTCTTTGCATTTTCTTGAATTGATTGGTTAATCGAATGTCGCTCTTCGTTGCCTAAGCGAGTTAAAACTAAGAATTCTTAGGTTCACTCTTTTATTACAAATGATAATTTTAATTTGGATTACTTTGTTCAAATTGCTCTCTATAATTTCCTAAAGTAACTCCATTGCATGTACGTTTCACATCAATTCTTCTTAGTAGAAATGTTATTTATGGTATGGAGGAAATAAAATAACATCTTTAGAAAACCTTTGTTAGTATAAACATGAGATGTCTAAAATAATTTCTTGGTGTCGAATTTTCTTATGATAAAGGTATGCTTAAGGAAACTAGGCTTCTCAGATGCAAACTTGTTGACTCTCGTATGGATACCATGCTAACATGAAATGATGATCAATCTATGATGCACCGACATTTCTCCTCAAGGAGGCATGCAGTGTCCGACACCGTGTCCGACACGACCGACACGACACTCGTCCGACACTCCTCCGACACGTGTTGGACATGCCGAAAACGTGTCCGATTAAAAAAATATTAAAAACAAATTGAACGGACACGCGTATCTTAAATATTTTATATAGATATTTTTTAATATAATTTCTTATATTTGACGAGATTTAAATTAAATTTCTTATTTCCTATCTTTAACACCAAATCAATATCTGCATTTAATATCCATTCATCGAATATTCTCATTTTCATTTCTCTTTGACAGTGAAGGTATTTTCATCTCCTCTCTTTTTGCACAATTACAAATCTTTCTCTTGTTTAACCAAAGTTGAAAGCTGTGATATTCAATAATGATGATATTGAAGGCAAAAAAAAAACCTCTAAAGCTAATCCTAATAGTTGAAGCTTGAATGTTTGATGTTGTAGTAAGTGATTATTTGCTTATATTTTTGTGGTTGTACTAAATATTTTATATTATAAGCTAGACAAGTTATCATGTCATTCATTTATTATTGTTTGTCATTTTTAATATAATATTACATTAATATATATACACTATATATAAAAAATGTATTGTCGTGTCCGCGCCGTACCCGTGTCCTATATTTTCTAAAAAAAATCGTGTCCCGTGTCCTTGTCGTGTCCGTGTCGCCGTGTCCGTGTCCGTGCATCATAGTGATCAATGCTTCAAAGATGCTTCTCATTGCTGACATCTAGTTGCCATATATTATCTACCTAGCTATCACCCGACCTGATATATCTTTTATGTTGGCATGATTTATCAACATATGCAAAACTCAAAGAAGAAACTCTAGGATTTTTCTGTTAAGAATTTCATGTATTAAGAAATCTTTATTAGAAGATATGGTTTATTAAAAACATAATTATTTAAATATTGAATCTTATTTTGATGTTAACTATATTGGATCCACTAAAAATTGTAAGTCAACTTCAGAATACTATATTTTGGTGGGAGGTAATCTTGTTTCCTAGATAAGTAAAAATTAAATGATTGTCACTAAATCCAATTTTGAAACTAAATACAAGGCTAGGAATTTTTTTATTTTTTTTTTGCAAAATGATGTGGATCAAAACTCTTATAGAAGAATTTGGCTTTGTTATATCCCGGTCATGATCTTTAACTATGATAATCAGGCAACAATCCACATTGCCTATTAAAAATTTCAATCATATTTAACTTGGTTCTCATTTCATCAAGGATGTTCTCCTATCAACGAAGGTCATCGCCAATGTCATCTTCTGCAAAGAATAATTAGCTGGTATTTCTAGTGAGGCTTTTTTTTTTCAAATTTTGCAACATATAGGAACTTGTTGATATATTTGCTCCAACTTGAAGGGGAGTATTGTCATAGGATATTTATCAAGATTGAAAATATTTTAGTTTGCAATATTTGCTTTTATTGATGTAATATATCGTCATAAGTGAGAGTAATCTTCTCCTTATTTTGTTTCTTATATTTTCCTATATATGAGTATCTTGTTAGACCGGCCCTTAGGCCGGCTAAACCGGTCCTCCTTGGACCAATTCAGGTCTACATAAGCCGGAAATAGGGGGGGGGGGAGGGAGGGGAAGCCTCACTTGGGCGGCAGCTTGATTGGGACCCACACAATAATGAAGGCTGGGATTATCAGGGAAAATTGAAATTAGGGGCTGTTTAGGAATTAATAAATTGTCTTTTTACTTTAAATAATTTTATTCTTGCTAGGGTTAGGTTTTCATCTTTAAGTTGGGCTGAAATTTGAGATCTTGGTGTTGATTTTGGGCTCTAGACTCTGACTAGAGATTTGGAAAGTTGAATCTTCCTCTCGAATTGAAAATTCATTGTATCGGGTTATTCCTTTCCTTGTACTATTGAATTTCTAGTGATTTCTCCCTGTTTTTCCTACAGTTTTGGGCAAAAACAGCTGTCTTACTGTAGAATTTCTCTGAAATTCTGCCATTATTTTGTGTTGTTTCCTATCACATATGTACCATCTTGAAACAAAATAAAGCTTAATCATTCCAACATTTCTCTTTTAATTCCCTTTTCACTTCGAAGAACATTTTTGTGAGTGTAAATGTGTTCATTCGTGCTATTTAGTAACCCACTAGATCAATTAGAGTTTATATAAAGAATTGAATGATTGATCAAATCCATTCAAAGTTTTGACCATGGAGAGGTTTGGTAACAGACCAAACGAAATGCAACTCACACTTCTCATAATATTCTAAGTTAGCAATAAAGTTTATATGCTAGTTGTTTTGTTTTTTAATCATAATAATGCATTAATGTCTGATAACTTAAATTTGAGAAAGTTCAATTTTAATTGACATTTTGCTTAGCATTTGCTGTAAAGCTTCTATGCCATGTTGTACTCAATTGTATGAATTAAAATTTTTACTACTTAAACATAAATCAATAACTTGTCTCTACTCTAAACATTGATCCGCAAGTTCTTTCTACTCTGATATCGATCAACGAGTTCACTGGTAATTTTCTTCTGTGTTTATTTATAAATTGGTCCAATGATGAAAAGCTAACGCCTTTTCATGTTATATTATTTTCTTCTATATTTTTCAGTACGTAATGTAAACTTGATCAAACAAACTGACACCTTTTCTCATGAGTTTCTTCATTCTCCAGGAGGGAAAGAAATGCTTTGTTGAGCCGCTTAAAACATCCTTTTTACAGAATTTTACTTTCAATGCCCTATCAGCTCCTTGTAAGGCAAGTCAAGTTCCAGCTAGTGATGTCCACCAGTGTTGGAGGTGGGGGAAGCTTTATGTGGAGGCATACCGGCAGATTCCGATGGACACAGCTGGTGCCTACCGCCTCATTGATGATGAAACTGGTGAGAATTTGATAGTTTGGGGTGGCATCGATGGAGACTCCCCCATCCCTTCCAAAGAAGCAATGTCCTTGAAACCCAAGGATAGCCCTAAGCAAGGAGGTCAGATCCATTTGTATCTTTCTGTTCTGCATTGGTATTCAAATATTTAGCTAATAAACCATGAAACGGTTGTGGAATAAAAAAGATCTTGATTTTTGCTTATTAGATTTATCATTTATCTAGTTTGATCCTTTTAATTCTTGCAATTAAATGTGTTTTATGTCAAAAAGGTGAATATACGCATGCTATTTTCTCAATATCAAACCCCTAGATTAGTTACTACTATTTTATAATTTTAATCACAGTTCAAAAATCTGGTAATATGCGCCAATTGTATAATCAGCAAATGCAACTTGCTGCTGCCGATTAAAATTTCCATAACTTGCTAATTAGCGGGGCTACTTATTCATTCATAAGCTATGAGAGTTGAAGCTCTCCTGATCTGTCCCATTTTCATATCCTAAAGGTTGCCGAGATTTTTCGTGCCACAGGTCGGAAGACTGTGTCTAGCTCGCTTGGAAGTTTTAGTAGATTGAAGGTCCCCAAAATAAGGGCATTGATGAAGAACTCCTTACAGGTTGGTGTTGAAAACAGTATTAGCTCCGCAAAAGCTAGTGCTTTTGCTACACTGTTGGATGAAGCAAACTCTGTGGATTCATACACGGACTTTGCAGGAGAAGAAGCAAGCATAGGCATGCCTACGGATGGAGAACTGAAGGGCTTTCCAGTGCCAAATGTGAGACAGCGAATTGTGAACTCTAGAGACACCCTTACAAAGGAATTTGTGAACTCTAGAGACACCCTTACAAAGAAATTTGGTCTTACTGATTCCCGTGAGTCTTCCTTAAGGGTAAATCTGCCCTTTAGAAGATGGAAGGATGCTAATACCTCACAAGGCATTGATGCTTCCTGGAAGAAACTTCATAAAAAGTTGCCTCATGATAGTGGATTCTTTAGTATGAAGAGCTTTAGAGATGTGGGCTGCAGTAATTTTATGATTGAATCCCTCCTAAAACAGTCTATCATTCGCCCTTCAAATATTCAGGTGACCCTTGATTTCTTCTGTTTGAACGAGAATGACTCCTTTGATACTGCATATTTGACTTCCATTATCGTTTTGTAGGCCATGGCTTATATTCCTGTTTTAGAAGGTAAGAGTTGCATCATTGCCGATCAAAGTGGATCAGGGAAAACACTGGCATACCTTGCTCCAGTAGTGCAGCGCCTAAGAGAAGAAGAACTTTCAGGGCTAGGTAAATCTTCATCAAGGAGTCCTCGAGTTGTGATATTGTCACCAACAGCTGAATTAGCTTCTCAGGTTGTTCTCTGCCATTGTAATTAGGTACCCAATCAGTCAAGTGATTAGAACCATATTTTTAATTTATAATGTACTATATTATCTAATAATTTCGTGCGTTTAGGTTCTTCAAAATTGCCGTTCAATGGCAAAATCTGGCGTTCCATTTAGATCTGTGGTCGTGACCGGAGGATTTCGACAAAAAACCCAATTAGAAGCCCTACATCAAGAAGTAGATGTCCTCATAGCAACAGCTGGCCGCTTTATGTGCTTATTGCAAGAAGGCCACATTCAGTTAAACAATCTGAAGTGGTAAGTCATATAGTCAATATTTATCCTCCTGTCTAAGGCTTCGTTTGGGATGGCTTTCTTACTGCTTCTTAAAATGACTTTTAAGCGTAAAAATTTTAATTTTTAAACTATAAAGCTGTTTTAAGAAGCAATAAAAAAGTTGTTCCAAACGAAACCTTAATTTTGAATTGATGACAGATACTGTTTAGTCCTATGAAGTATATTCTTATAAATAAATCAGTAGGTGAATCTAACCTTCTGTGTATTCAGTGTTGTTCTAGATGAAGTTGACATCTTGTTCGGTGATGAAGACTTTGAACCAGTGCTCCAAAGTTTCATCAGATCTGCACCATTGTCAGTGCAGTATCTCTTTGTCACTGCAACACTTCCTGTGGACATCTACCACAAATTAATCGAAATCTTTCCAGACACCGAAGCAGTGATGGGGCCTGGGATGCATCGTACAAGCTCTAGGCTAGACGAGGTTATTCTTTTGCGCTTGGATTTTGGATGGCCGACTCTAAATTTTATGGAGGATTTTGCCTCTATTGCTTCGTTGTAGCTCTTTAGGAAAATGTGACATCTATGAAACAAATTAATTATTAAAATCTTACGCCGAAGTTTTTTATGTGATATATGCTAATTGTGTTTCATGCAGGTTCTTCTGGACTGCAGTGGGATTGAGGGAGAGGAAAAGAATCCAGAGACGGCTTTCCTGAACAAGAAAACTGCCTTACTGCAGCTTGCGGAAGAATCTCCTGTTCCAAAAACTATTGTATTCTGCAACAAAGTTCGTCCTACATCTTTTTACTTGTTTCTGGATATACATCTCTTGCTTAATGTGCACATAGGGGAACTGTAACTCATCCTGCAATGTTAGCAATGCATCACCAACATATTAATGCACTGGGAAAATTATAATTTTCATATTTCTCATAATTAAACTCTGCTAATTGTTATCAAATTGCAGATTGAAACATGCAGGAAGGTTGAGAATGCATTGAAACGCTCTGATAGACAATGTATTCACTCGAAGATTTTGCCCTTCCATGCGGCCTTGGCTCAAGAACTGAGGCTGTCAAACTTGGAGGAATTCCTCAAACCTGAATCAAAGGAATCAATGTTTCTCATCTGCACCGACAGGTAATTAATATTCTACTATAGGCAACTTTCCTGGTTCCTGAATCAACCTCTTTAACACTACTAACATCTAAACAAAGAAGATTTTCATAAAATTTTCAGCAGTAAATGATATGCTTGGTTCTCAGTACTCGTTGATTTTCTTTTAACTGAACCTTGTAACAGGGCATCAAGAGGCATTGACTTTACAAATGTGGATCATGTCATACTATTCGACCTTCCTCGAGACCCGAGTGAGTATGTCCGACGTGTCGGAAGGACAGCTCGAGGAGCTATGGGGAGAGGCAAGGCATTTGTTTTTGTGGTAGGCAAGCAGGTTGCTTTGGCCAAGAGAATCATCGAAAGAAATAAGAAAGGGCATCCCTTGCACGATGTACCGAAAGCATATCATTTGCAGAGCTCAGTGTTATAGGCTTCAGCAGACAGCAGCATCTTCTGTGCACTTACAATGAAAAGAAAATTCATAAATGGCCTTCTTCACAACACAGTTGCTATAGCTGCTCATTATGCTTCTTTCATAATCTTGCGGATATCAGATCGTCCGGAGGCGCATCAGAACATGTTATATCATCTTTTTATTGTGTACCACAGTTATATGCCCACTGTATATCAGGTGATGTAACGCGCTCTGATTTGATTCTGGATCATCTTGTGTCCGTAAATAATAATATATATATCATATGAGAGCAAAGGTATTTCTGAAGAGTATAATTTTTATTATTTAAAAAGAAAAGGGTTGGTGAGTTTAGATATGAGTAAAGCGGTAGTCAAAATAGAACTTTAAGACTTTGACGATTGGTGACGTTGGTCCGACCAAGCATTAAAAACCGTCCACAGCCTCTTTTAACTCGCACATACCCTTACGTTTCCTCATTAATTGCAGGGCTCATGTATACATCATGTAATAAAGAGTAACATTTAATTCTTATATATTTTTTTAAATAACTAGCATGTATATTTTAAAATTATATGTCACTCTAATATCTAAATAATATCTATCAAAATTATTTATATTATTATTTTATTTAAAATTTAAAAAAAAAAATTTATATCATTAAATATAAAAATTTGCTTTAAAGCAAAAGTGTTACTAATATCATAAAGTTCTAATTTTGGACATAACATTGCAATATAAGTTTGTTTTTTTAATCGAGGTCTTAGCCTATTTTTATTAATATAAGAAGATTACCAAGTTATAGGGCTCAGTTAGAACTCAAAACAGAGTAAAAATAAGCAGAAAATGTGAGAACAAAAGGGATGGAGAGAACAGCAAAAAAGGACTCATATGTTAGGCAATGAATTAGGCAATGAATATTTTGACCTAACGTTCCTTCAAAATGTAGTAAATAGAGGCAAAGAGAGCAGCAAATGGTAACCATTAATCACATCCTCCTGTAAATCATCGCAGCCCTCAATGTATTCCAGCATTTGGTAGATCTTAGGCCTTAACAAATATAAAGAGGGGTAGGGCAAGATCTTAGAGATAATGTGAAAAGAGAATTCACACTCGAAGAAGAGATGACTGAAGATCCCCAAGAATGCGTTGCAAAGAATACAAGTAGGATTAATAGTGATGTTAAACTTATGTTTGACGGCTTTCTTACTGTTTTTTAGTAAAAAAATTGCTATAAGAAGTCATAAGAAAGCTGTCACAATTGAAGATCAGCAATCTTGAGACCCTATGATAGCTAGGCAACCAAAAATTGAAACAAATCAGGAATGGCATGTTGTCGATGCCAAACCACTTAGCCCAATGATTTAGGTTTCGTTTGGGGCTGCTTTATTAATGTTTTTTAAAGCAACTTCTTAGTACAAAAAATTTCTAGTTAAAGAAAATTTTTACTAGAAAACTGCTTTAAAAACAATAAAAAATTGTCCCAAATGAAGTCTTAATCTTAAGTTTTTCATTATGCATCCGCCTGAACTCTCCTCAGGTAAATCAACCATAAATTTCTGAAATATGAAGCAGCCATAATGGAAAGAAAAAAAAAAAAAGAAAGGTTGAAAATGAGCACAGCCTGAACTCTCCATCAGATTATAACAAGCTCAAATTCAGAATATTTTTACAGAGCAAAAGATCAAACCCTCCCTCTAATTATACAAAGCATCAAAGCTTTCAGTTCAACCAAATCACTGAGAAACAGAGATAAGATAACAATATTAAGGTAAAAGAGAAAATCCTAATAGCAGCAGATGATTCGGACGTCTAGCTACCCCCTACCATGAGCAGAAACCGACGGTGGTGGGCCGGAGAAGGGAAAAACGACGGTGGCGGCGGCGGCGGCCGTATAAGGCGGCGCGTAGCCCAGCCCAGAGCAGATGGGGCAGGCGGCGGGCAGCACGGAGGCGGAAGCAGATGAGTCGGCCGACGCGCACGGTGGAGCTACGGAGCCGCTCGGCTGCGGTATCGCGTTTTCGAGAGAAGTGGTAGCTGCGAAGGAAAAGCTGGCGTTTTTCTATGTAGTGTTCAGGGAAACCCCACTCTAGTTTCAACGCCGATGACGTCGCTGACGCCATCGCCGGCGATGGGAGAGGAAGGTCAGGTGAAGGGATTAGGAGGTTATGGAAAGGAAGGGAAGTGGAACCGTATAAGAGAAGAGGAGGAGGCGGTGATAATGGAGGGAGAAGGATTTGAAACGAGTAAAAAAAGAAGGAAAAGAGAAAGAGGAGTCGACTCTCTTTTGATCTTCTTCCTTTTTTTTTAGGCCACCTAATTTTGTCGTTTGTTGAAAAATTAAGATCAATTTTTAAATAATATATATATATATATATATATATATATATATATATATATATATATATATATATTGTAAACTTTTATTAATTAATATTTTGATCAAAATATCAAATAAAAAATGTTCCTTTAATTAAATTAGTACAATATTAATTAGCTTGAAGTACTATTCAATTAAATTTATTATTTATAAAAAATGAGCATTATTTGTGAATATAAAGTTATAAAAAAGTATATCAATTACAAAATATATATCTTATAACATTTATTATTTATTATTGCTTTCCATAATCAGACTTGAATCCAATCGGATTTAAATCTTGGTCAACGAAACATGACCCATTGACCTGAGCGAGGGTGACCGAGTGCGGGGCCACAGGCGTTCAAACGAGGCTAGCAGGCGAGCGTGCACGTTCAACAGTTCGGACGAGTGGCTGAGCGCGAGCAATGTGCAGGCAAGAGTGTGCGGGTGACAACGAGCACGACAAGCAACGAGACAATAAGACGGGTGAGCGCAAGTGTGCAATGGAGGACGGATGCGAGTTAGCAGAAAGATTAAATTGCAAAATTGACAAGAATGTTAAAATTGTGAGGTTAGTTTAATAAGATGATTACAATAATGGGTTGAAGAAGAAGCTGTAGTATAGTAGGTGAAGTAAGGGGGGAATAGAATAAATTGTTTCTTTCACGCATTATCCAAAGGCTTCAACGCCTTGGAATGCTCAACGCCACCTTTAATGATTAATTCATAAATAATTGGGAGCATATCTTATAACATAATAGCAATAGGTAGAACGTGAACCATCACACCCACATGAAATAGCCATTTGCTTCATGAGATTATATTCATTTATAATTATTTTTCTAATGATAAAATATATATTTATTTGAAGAAATTATTTTTATTTAAATTTATATAATATAGAAATTCACTTTATTTTTATTTTTTTTGGACTTGATAAGCATGTAAATGAAGAATGAAGAAACTCTCAATTTTAAGCCATACGATCAAGGGCGGAACCCAATAGGTTCCAGGGGGGGGGCAGTTGCCCCCCCTCAAAATTTTTTTATATGATTTTTTTAGGTAATTTACCCATTTTTATTCATTTTTTAGTCTTTATTACAAGGGTTTTCATGCAATTGCCCCCCCTAAAAATTTTAAAATACTATGGTATTTAGGCAATTGCCCCCAACAGGTCGAACCCCGCCAGAAGACACTGCCCCCCTTGGACCCCCAACATATATGTCTTATAAGTTTGCTCCCCCCCCCCTGAAAATTAGGGCTGGTTCCGCCCCTACATACGATAGAGTGGCAGACTTCTTAATATTATAATCTCTAAATAGAAAGCTACATATTAACTAGTTTGGCTATTAAGAGCTTGGTTAAATATATTAAAATTTTAGGTGATTGGCTGGAAGAAAAGCAAATGTACCGTATTTACAACTCACCGAAATTTGGCGAATTTTAAATACGACTAATGTGTGAGGCTTCGCCTGTCTCCACACAGTCGCTGGTGTCACCGCTAGTCGTCACCGACACCCACAACCAGTGCCATCACCACCTTCCCCTGCCAATGCCATCGTAAACCAAAAATATTTATTTTGCTTTAGGCTTTGTTTGGAACGACTTTCTTACTGTTTTCTAAAGCAATTTTTTAGTTAAAAAATTTTTTTGAACTAGAAATTTTTGTACTATAAAGTTGTATTAACAAGAAAGCATTCAGCTTTGGATTTGATAATTGGATGAATGTACTCTAGTAGGGCGAGAATCTGAAAAGTAAATCTAATTTCTTTTCTTAGTCTTGAAGTATCTTATGAAAGTCATATATATATAATCTTCAATGTTCCAGAAATACTGCTATTTTTATTAAAGGGAAATCCAGCTAGATATGACAAGCCGTGGTTGACAAACATATAGCTTCCTTATGCTTGCTCATTAACACATCGTTTGGGACAGCTTTTGATCCCTTTTTTCACTATTTAAGAAAAAAAATTGTACTAGAATTTTATTGTAGAAAGTAGTAAGAAAGTTGTCCCAAACAAATAAAAAATCATTAGGGGAAAGAATATGAAATACAAAACTTATTATTGAATAGAAGCCAATGAAGAAAAATGAAGAAAACTGGACAGCTGGTCATGCTTGTTCACTAGAAGTATTGTTGATGACAACAGGTGTTAGCACGGGAGTCAACTTAATACGTCATGGAGGGTAGCGGAAGATGTAAGCATTGTTGGTGACAATAAGTGTTAGCATACTGTCGATGACGGGTATCAGCATTGGTGTCAATGATGTGTGTTAGTGTTAGTGTTGATGTCATATTCTTGGTAAAAAGATAGTCTCAAAGGTAGCATCAACGACAATTCTAGCCATTAATCTCGACGATGAGCGCCCATGTTAGTGCTAACATCATTGGTGTCTCCTTGTTCACAAAAATTTTAATTTTTATGCTAGAAATCTACTTCAATAATCAGTAAAAAATCCGTCCCAAATGAAACCTAAAACTGAAAAGCAGATAGGTACCACAGCTGATTCCATTCCATGAAATCCTCCATATGCATGTGAAGCATGAAAGTAACACAACAGCAATCAACCATAATGCATAATTACAGAAATAGAACAACCCTTCTACTGTAGAAACCTCCATGACCCAGCAACAGCTCAGGGCCCAATTATGGCCCAAATAGCTAATTAATTGCCACACATCAGAAGAATACAATCAAAGCCCGTATTGGCCCAAGGAACCAAATAGCAACGAGCCCACGCCCAAAAAATTCGTCAGTATAGTCAATATGTCTTTTGATTCCGATTTTCAAAAAATAAGAAAAGTTGTGTAGGTTCTTTTCTCCTTCTTCTTCTCTCTCACTATTAGTCAGTCGTGCCAATAAGATCCGAATATCACGCACGGATAAATTTTGGTTTAACACTTTACTACCATGTAGCTAAACCAAAATCCTATTTGATAATCCTAATATATATTTTCAATATTAAATGCAATTAACTATTCTTTCGATCAGATAAGTACGTACCCTATTAGATTTGATCAAGCTGAATATTCTATCATTATGAATGTTTTTCGTCTAGCCTCATAAGCCCTATAAAGGCTACTAAAGTATTTTGATACAATAATTAAATTATTAGAGCTATCTAATGGTATGCCAAATGCATTGACATGTTAAACAAGCTCAAGTGAAGCTACTAAAGAGCAAAAGAAGCTCATAGCAACTAACTCAATTGAGGCATCTAAACCTTTTACGAAGACTCTAACTCAAAACCCAATAAGATATTCGAGTAAGAGTAATTTAGGTTTCATTTGAGATAGTTTTCTTACTGCTTTCTAAAGCAGCTTTTAAGTATAAATTTTTTTTTAAGCAACAAAAAAATAATGATAAAAAACTGTCATAAAAGCAACCTTATTATGTGTATATAATTAGCATAACTAAATTGTGAAATTAGATGTAGCTTAAACACAAATCTAAATTGAGTTAAGAAAATAATAAATTCAAAATAACCAATTTAATTAATTTTCATATGAATTTGCAGTAAAAATCACTTAGAATTAAAAATAAAATATATAATATATAAAATAGCTCATTGATGACGAAATAGCACCGACTTCCGAAGTACGAACGGCGTGGTTGGATTGCAAGCCAAGAAATGACTTGACCCAACACGTGTGGCCATATTTTTATTTTTTAAATAGGTTAATAAAAAAATCGAACAATTCTTTCTCCCAAGTAAATAAGTAATAAGCTCAACGTCTCAAATTCGAATATTTTTATGCCCTTAAACATTATCAATATTTGAATTTATCAAACAATTTTGATAAGCTCGATGCATATTTGGATTGAAAATTTACATAATTAAATTAATAACCATCCGAATTCTGATTTTGACAAAGTGTAGTCCCGAAGAGTATCTCGACGAGACCAATTCATTGACATCAAAATTGATTTGATCCAACCCTGATCGAGCCCAAATCAAATATTTGAAGTATAATTAGATACTTCGAGACATAATTTAAGTGTTTAAATGATTTTCAAATATTGTATGTTTATCCCATTATTGATGCGACATAAAATCTTGAGGTTCGTCATTACAAACAATGCTACACACTCATATTAACACAAATTTCAATGCCTGTTGTTATAAATATTACTAATGCACATCATCAAGTCCTATGTGGATATTTGTTGATACCAAAAATGTTGAAATTATTCTGTGAAGATACGGACGCTGACCGGAGCCGAATCAGAACCCTCCACATCACCCGTTTGTTGTGTATCTAGTGATGTGACACATTCTAATTCGCCTTCAAATGGTCCGGTATCTGCACAGAATAATTTCTCCCAAATAAGAGCAATGCCAATAAGGTGACACCCATTATCGTGCAACTCATATTATCATCGTCATTTAGGTCAATATCCATCTTCTTGGTTGCTAGTCTCACATTTAATATAAAGAATGAGCGAGCAAGCGACCGATTGCCTCTTAATGACAATTCAAACATCTCAAGAGTGGAGTAATCATTTTATGTGATTTTTTTATTCTTAATTTTTTTTTAATAAAAATCATATTTTTTCTATGAGTTATAATTATATATGTGTTGCGTCCTGAAAAATTCGCGACGGTAGAGAAATATAAAGATTAATGCCTTAGCTTTGTACGAAGATCCAGAACACAAGCAGATGAAAGAGATGAGGGTGTAGCGATCATAAGAGACACCAGAGTTTTTACGTGGAAACCCCTAAAAAGGGGAAAAAACCACGGGGCCTGGCCCAGTTTGAATGAATCCACTAATGCTTGCAATTGATTACAAATGAGGCCCATCCTTAGGAGGAAGGCCTTGGCTCGAAGTAACAAATATCCATCATATAAAATGCATTGCATGGTAGAAGTTGGAAGAATCAATGTTGATATGTTTGTTTGGGATGGCAAAACCATAGTCGACGAGCGATGTAGATCGGAAGAAACATATTCGGCGGGTGACGGAGGTCGGAAGGATCATAGTCTGTGAGCGACATAGGTCAGAAGAACCGTTGTATTGCGACGGAGGTCGGGAGGATTGTAGTCATCGGGTGACGGAGGTCGAGGGGACCATAGTTAGCAGGCGACGAAGGTCGGGAGGACCATAGTCGGCGAGGAATGTAGTCGGCAGACGACGAAGGTCTGAAGGACCATAGTCTGCAAATGACGGAGATCGGAAGGACCGTAGTAGGATGATAGTGGTTGGGAGGACTGTAGTTGGCGGACGACTAAGGTCGGGAGGACCGTAGTCGGCGAAGAATGTAGTCAGCAAATGACGGAGATCGGAAGGATGGTAGTTAGATGACAGTGGTTGAGAGGACTGTAGTTGGCAAACTAGCGGAAGTCTTGCGGTGATCGACAAACTGGCAGAATTCTGATGGCGGACGGCAAACTATGAAAGTCCGATGATGGTCGGCGGGCGGGCGGACGTCCGCCGGTAATCGGTGAACTGGTAGAAGTTCGGCAGCAGTCGGAGGACGGGTGGAAGTCCGGCGGCAGTAGACGGAGAAGTCCGTCAGTGGGCAATGGTTGGGCTGAAGTCCAGCCGCGGTCGGTGAGCTGGTGGAAGCCTGAAGGCGGTCGACGAACTGGCAAAAGTATGTCGATGGTTGGAGAACGGGTGGAAGTCCAACGGCGGTCGGGAAGAACTCCGGAGGTGGTCGACAGAAAATTTGGTGGTGGTCGGCAGGAACCCCGGCGGTGGTCGGCAGGAACTCCAGTGGTGGCCGGCAGGAATTCCGGTGGTGGTTGGCAGGAACCCCGACGGTGGTCGGTAGGAACTCCGGTGGTGGCCGGCAGGAATTCCGGTGGTAGTCGGCAGGTACTCCGGCGGTGGTTGGCAGGAACCCCGGCGGTGGTCGGCAGGAACTCTGGCGGTGGTCGATGACAAGAGAGCTCTTAAATTCCTCCCTTTCTTCTCTTCTTCTCCCTCTTCCTCCTCTCCTTCATGTGAAGAATGAGGGCCTATTTATAGTTTTTTGAGAGTGGCATGGCTTGTAAATATGTGGAGGATCAAGGGCAAAATGGGAGTGTTTGAATGGACGGCCGATATTGATCCCCTTGGTCATGGACCGTTTATTGGTCAATTGGATCCCTTAACGATATCAGAATTAAATGATCTTGGGCTCGTTGGATTCGTCTCGTCGAGCCGCTCGATTCGAATATAAGCATGACATATTTGAAAACTGTTTGGTAATCCAAATTGTGGTTTGAACCCTTCAACAGCACTTCAGACCTTTGATTTGGACCCATTTGGGCTCGGATTGAGTCGAAGTTGGTGTCAATGGGCTCGCCTTTCCGAGATGCTCAGTTCG
The DNA here is from genome assembly GCA_016618105.1 of Dendrobium huoshanense. Classification (NCBI taxonomy): domain Eukaryota; kingdom Viridiplantae; phylum Streptophyta; class Magnoliopsida; order Asparagales; family Orchidaceae; genus Dendrobium; species Dendrobium huoshanense. The sequence continues at coordinate 85,267,050 of CM028358.1, forward strand.
ACTATAAGTTTGCTGAAATAAGAGTTTGGATGGTCTCCGAATTAATTTCCGAAGTTTCCAACTTGATTATGCCTCAAGATTCGTGCCTGATCAAGATAATTTTTGGTGACATATCAGTTGCCCCCCTATTTTCGGACGTCGAAATTCTAGAAGTCCGAAAATATATATTTGTACAATCTCCTGAATGTTGATTAGCAGTTCAAAATAACAAACATTATTCATAATTATTTTATCTAAATTTAAAAATTATTTGTTAATTAGATAAATACTAATTTTGTTATATAATAATTTTTTTTAATAAAGTCATTTTTCAGACTTAAATTGTCCATTAATTTTTATCTATGATTGTATTTATTTGTTTTCAAAATATATGATTTTATATGATATTAATATGTTGATAAAGTGAAAGAAAACTTTGAATTACTTATCTAATATAATGTCTAATATAATGTGTTATACTTACATATTTTTTATGGATTGGCATGCATTGCCGTTGATATTAATTGTTTGGCTGATCACCTGGATCCGAAGGTAGGCTTCAACATATTATATTGTGTTTTATTAACTTAATGTAATAGCTGTGCATTAATTCTTGCATGAAATCTCCACGATTTACACGCCTTCATAAATTTGAAAATAATTCTAGGAAATTGGATTCACCTTCCATCTACCAATGCAGTCATGAACTGAATAAAATATTTTTAATATATATTTTTAATAGAATTCGAAATTTATGGAGAATTCTAGAAGATGAAAATTTTTAGAGAACTCTTAGAATTCTTCTTTTATGTATTAAATGAAAGCAATTAATTATATTAAATTATTATTATTTTTTAATTTTAGAAATTTCTAGAAAGACTCTTTGTCTTCCCTTTAAGCAACTATAAATACTCCCTTGAGGGTAAGGAGAAAAGCACAATCTCTTGTGTCATTCCAAGTCCTCCCCTTGGATTAATAGCTCGGAGATTGTCAGCGGCGATCAAAACCTTGCTCTCTTGTGCCGGTCCAAACATTTCCTGGATTGGTAGCTCGGGGAGCGTAGGTGGCGATCAAAGCGAAGATTAGTGGCGATCAAAGCCTGGTTCTCTTGTGCCGGTCCAAGTTTTTTACTTGGATTGGTAGCTCGGGGGATGCCGGCGACGTTCAAAGCATTGCCCTCTTGTGTCGGACCTTATGTGGATTGGTAGCTCGGAGGGCATTGATGGCAATTGAAATTTTCTTTCTTGTAAAAGGTAGACACAACTAGACGATGGCTTCCTATGGGAAGAGATTTGGCAATAGAAATGCCTTGAAGAAAATTTGACTATAATCAGCGGATAGGTAGAACTCTGTAATATGTGGCGACTGGGTGGAAGTTCGATGGCGATCATGTGAAATTCTGACATCGATCGAGCAGAAGTCCAACGATGGGAAGAATTCCGACGAAAGTCCTGTGACGGCCATAAATCTAACGACGGGAGAAAGTCCAACAACAGAAAGAATTCTTTCAAAAGTTATGCGATGAGCAGAAGTCTCAACGACAGGTGGAAGCTCAGTATTGAAAGCAAGTTTAGCGTCAAGGAGAATTTAGACAAAAGTTATGTGACAAGTAGAAGTCCAACGTTAGAGAACAGACAATGAGCTGATGACAATAATTAAGCTGCATTTTGTTGAAGATAGAAGGTATGCATGATGACGGGGGCATATAACTGACAATTTGATGGTGGGGGTCAAACATTGTGTCAACCGCAACCGTCTAATGATGCTAGTGGAGGCCTATCGAGGATTCAATCCTTCTTTGAAGGAACCAAGAAGTCCTTCGAAATGCTTCAGGGAAAAGGTTGATAAGATCCATCAAAGATGTTTAACTATATGAAGAGGTCCAGGAAAGCCACCAAGAATTGTTTATTTATCCAAGGTTATTGTTGAAGCGTTGCTCGATGACATTAACTTATATGAAAAATGTTGAGAAAATCCATCAAGGATGAATGACCTATCCTAGGTTATTTGTCAGAGTTTCACTCGATGACGTTAACCTGTATGAAAGAGGTCGACGAAATCCACTAAAGATGTTTGACCTATCGGAGGTTGTTTGTCAGAACTTCACTCGATGACGTTAACCTGTATGGAAGAGGTCGAGGAAATCCACTAAGGATGTTTGACCTATCCAAGGTTGTTTGTCAGAGCTTCACTCGATGACGTTAACCTGTATGGAAGAGGTCGAGGAAATCCACTAAGGATGTTTGACCTATCGGAGGTTGTTTGTCAGAACTTCACTCGATGACGTTAACCTGTATGGAAGAGGTCGAGGAAATCCACTAAGGATGTTTGACCTATCCAAGGTTGTTTGTCAGAGCTTCACTCGATGACGTTAACCTGTATGGAAGAGGTCGAGGAAATCCACTAAGGATGTTTGACCTATCCGAGGTTGTATGTCAGAGCATTTGCCCAATGACGTTAACCTGTATGGAAGAGGTCGAATCGAATCCCCCTGGGATTGATTTTTCCTTGATTGGGAGGGGCGAATGTCGCGTGTATCCCGAATCAAAGGTGAAGAATAGTCTATATTCAGACCGTTATTGCCTTTTCAAGGTCGACATTAAGACATTGCCTAAGGAGTAGAAGTCCAGTAGAGGACTGTATATGGCTTGAAATTTATCATAAGCATTCTTGTATTTGTCGGGAGGTTCCTTATAAATCATCTTGATATTAAAAGCATTGGAGAATCTTTTCGACCATGATTGGAATCAAAATTGTCCCCAAGTCCGCATCTGATTATCATGAAATTAATGCAATAATAACTGATATCAGGAAGTTAACTTGAATGACCTTCTGAGATTGGAGCAAAATTTGCCCCCCAGTCGAGAATCATTTCCCACAGACGGCGCCAAACTGTTGCGTCCTGAAAAATTCGCGACGGTAGAGAAATATAAAGATTAATGCCTTAGCTTTGTACGAAGATCCAGAACACAAGCAGATGAAAGAGATGAGGGTGTAGCGATCATAAGAGACACCAGAGTTTCTACGTGGAAACCTCTAAAAAGGGGAAAAAACCACGGGGCCTGGCCCAGTTTGAATGAATCCACTAATGCTTGCAATTGATTACAAATGAGGCCCATCCTTAGGAGGAAGGCCTTGGCTCGAAGTAACAAATATCCATCATATAAAATGCATTGCATGGTAGAAGTTGGAAGAATCAATGTTGATATGTTTGTTTGGGATGGCAAAACCATAGTCGACGAGCAATGTAGATCGGAAGAACCATATTCGGCGGGTGACGGAGGTCGGAAGGATCATAGTCTGTGAGCGACATAGGTCAGAAGAACCGTTGTATTGCGACGGAGGTCGGGAGGATTGTAGTCATCGGGTGACGGAGGTCGAGGGGACCATAGTTAGCAGGCGACGAAGGTCGGGAGGACCATAGTCGGCGAGGAATGTAGTCGGCAGACGACGAAGGTCTGAAGGACCATAGTCTGCAAATGACGGAGATCGGAAGGACCGTAGTTGGATGATAGTGGTTGGGAGGACTGTAGTTGGCGGACGACGAAGGTCGGGAGGACCGTAGTCGGCGAAGAATGTAGTCAGCAAATGACGGAGATCGGAAGGATGGTAGTTAGATGACAGTGGTTGAGAGGACTGTAGTTGGCAAACTAGCGGAAGTCTTGCGGTGATCGACAGACTGGCAGAATTCTGATGGCGGACGGCAAACTATGAAAGTCCGATGATGGTCGGCGGGCGGGCAGACGTCCGCCGGTAATCGGTGAACTGGTAGAAGTTCGGCAGCAGTCGGAGGACGGGTGGAAGTCCGACGGCAGTAGACGGAGAAGTCCGTCAGTGGGCAATGGTTGGGCTGAAGTCCAGCCGCGGTCGGTGAGCTGGTGGAAGCCTGAAGGCGGTCAACGAACTGGCAGAAGTCTGTCGATGGTTGGAGAACGGGTGGAAGTCCAACGGCGGTCGGGAAGAACTCCGGAGGTGGTCGACAGAAAATTTGGTGGTGGTCGGCAGGAACCCCGGCGGTGGTCGGCAGGAACTCTGGTGGTGGCCGGCAGGAATTCCGGTGGTGGTTGGCAGGAACCCCGACGATGGTCGGTAGGAACTCCGGTGGTGGCCGGCAGGAATTCCGGTGGTAGTCGGCAGGTACTCCGGCGGTGGTTGGCAGGAACCCCGGCGGTGGTCGGCAGGAACTCTGGCGGTGGTCGATGACAAGAGAGCTCTTAAATTCCTCCCTTTCTTCTCTTCTTCTCCCTCTTCCTCCTCTCCTTCATGTGAAGAATGAGGGCCTATTTATAGTTTTTTGAGAGTGGCATGGCTTGTAAATATGTGGAGGATCAAGGGCAAAATGGGAGTGTTTGAATGGACAACCGATATTGATCCCCTTGGTCATGGACCGTTTATTGGTCAATTGAATCCCTTAACGATATCAGAATTAAATGATCTTGGGTCGTTGGATTCGTCTCGTCGAGCCGCTCGATTCGAATATAAGCATGACATATTTGAAAACTGTTTGGTAATCCAAATTGTGGTTTGAACCCTTCAACAGCACTTCAGACCTTTGATTTGGACCCATTTGGGCTCGGATTGAGTCGAAGTTGGTGTCAATGGGCTCGCCTTTCCGAGATGCTCAGTTCGACTATAAGTTTGCTGAAATAGGAGTTTGGATGGTCTCCGAATTAATTTCCGAAGTTTCCAACTTGATTATGCCTCAAGATTCGTGCCTGATCAAGATAATTTTTGGTAACATATCAATATGTGTGTGAGATTATCACAAATATTATTATAAAATATTAGCTGTTTATTGTGGGTTCACATGTTTCTTTTAACCTGTTCCATCCGACCCGCGAACCCGGTATCTAGCCAGTTGGGTCTACCTGGGACCCGCAGGAGTATCCGAGATTCAGAATCCCTTTTTTTAAATCTTCACGGACAGCTTGACCCGCGCGGAGGCATTTTCGGAATTCCATCGATCAAACAGCCCGCATAGAAAGCTTTCCATCCGCTTATCCGCATACGAAACCAAAATCTTGTCCCTATAATTCTGTCATGAATGGTTGGAATTGTTCTACTCTAGAATGTGCGATGCTTGCGCATAGCTCGCATGCGGAGCTTCAGCACAAACGCATTTGCTTGTTTTTAGGGTTCCCACGTCTCGCCATCGAACGGCACCTAAATAAATCGTCCGCCTCTTCGTTTGCAACACAAATTAGCCCAAACGTTTACATGTCCTAACGCGCAAGCAACGAGGAGCAAGGAGAACGCGTGCCTTAGCTGCTCCGCCGCCACCGCTGAATTTTCCGACGACGAAGCTTGGTTGTCCGGCTGAAGGATAGCTGCCGGAAATACTTTTGGAGAAGAACTGAGAGATTAGGCAGGAGTAGGATGCCGACCATGACCACGGCCTTGGCCATAGATGGTTTGTTCCAATACAACAGGAAAGAATCCCTCGCCAAGAAACCCTCACCATCCGAGAGCCGCGAGACGGCTGCGGGATTACCGGCTTCGGAGGTAGCGGCGGGGCCTTCGGCGCAGCGGTATTTTTACTCTCCGGCACTCTATGCTACGCCGGACCCTGGGCCGATCCCGGATGTTTCCTCGATCGCCTCTTCGCCGAACATCTATGTCGTTAACCACAAGCGCCGTGACGGGGGATCCCGAAAAGCGGCTCCAAGCCGGGCGGAGGGGTTTGAAGACAAGTTGGAGGCGGATGTCTTGAAGGGAGGAGATGCGATTTCTTTGTCTGGGATTTTGGGAAAAGGGAAGGAGAAGAATGAGGAGGAGGAGAAGAAAAAGTTTGTTGGATGGGTTGGAGATGCAGAAATCGTTGAGGAGGTAAATGATGATTTCCTTGATCCGCGGGATTCTGCGAATGCTGGTCCCAGCGGGAGCGATGTTGAAGATGGAGATAGCCTGCGATGTGGTTGCTCCGGAAACCAGCCCCGGAGCCAGGACGAGTATTATGATACTGCTGAGGGTAAAATCTTTTGCGACCCTTTCTTCTACATTTGCTTTATTTCATCATTCCAAGCTCCTAGGATATTGTGTTGCGAATGTTGGCTCATCGTGTTTCTTTTTAGTATGGACATGAACAGCTTCTGCCGAGCTTATATTTTCTCTCAATTACCCCAAATTTGAGCCGTATTTAATTTTTATTAAATAGGTAATGCAGACATTATAAATTTGTATGCTCTTCTACTGCTGAAAATTTCGTCTACATTTTGTGATTTTCTTTTCATCCTCGGCAAAGTCTTGAATAGTGTCCATGTTATGTTTTATTTAAATGTTCTAAGAAATGGTATGTAGCTTGGTTTGTTCTGAATAATATTTTTAGAGTTAAGATAATAAACACTTGTATATTGTACCTGTCTATGGTGTGCGCTGAAAATTTGTTTAATGCATTTAGAGTTTAGGTTGACTAGTCTCTTATGTGTGGAATCTGATTCTGTTGATCAATCTGATTATTCTGTTGTCTCAAACCTTGACATGTTTATGGGGGGTGTGATCAAATCTTATCTCATATTAATATAGATTGTTTTGCATGAACAAGATTTATGTCATATTGACCAAGATTGTGTAAATTTGAAATAGGTTATGCATGTTATGCATAACATGCTTCATTTCAAGACGCAAGTATATGCAACAATTAACAAGGTAAAACTAAATACAAATCATTTGTCATGTCAATATGATTTTAGAAGCTTTATAAATGTTGAAGGCGTGGCTGTCAATTATTAACACGCAAGTAACTCTATACCAAATATGATAACAACACACATAACAAGGAAGCGTATGTTTTAAAATCTCGGAATGAGATCACATTATTTGGGGCCAAATTATAAAAATTGGTAAAACCTATCCATATTTCTGAAATAGGTGGTAACTGTAAGATAATGTTTAGGAATCTTTTAGGCTTTTTAGGCGTTAATGTCTTCCTTCTTAGTTTGTTTGTTATGTGGCAACCTTGAGGATTCATATCGTTTGGCTTGGGTTAAAACTGCTATCCATGACTGTTATTTGTTTCTGGAATTTTGAATTATTTTGAGTTCCAGAAGGAGCTCTGGCAACTATTTAGTTTATTGTGCTTTGGTTCATATCTAGCAACTATTTAGGATATGATGGATGGGAAAAAAGGCGGAGAGACCACTAGTGAGGGAGTTTTTACTTGTGAATATGGAGGTGATATGGTGCCTAATTCTCGTTCTAATTGACACTCCTTGTATTTGTTTTATTTGCATTTGTTAGTTGCTCTAATTATATCTTGTTATTGTTGGAACTAAAAATATATGTGAAGCACACCCAAATTTTAATAAGAGCACGATGTGGAGAACGTAAAGAAAGGGGGAGAGAAAGAATTCCAGACAATGGAGCTTTGTAATTCCTTAAATAGGCTTGAATTCAAGAGATTATGTAACTTGAACTCCTCCTGAGACCCTTCATTTATATGTTCAAACAAGGGCTTGGGATGTCATAAGATTGGCTACATATATGACTACAAAAATAATGATAAGGCTCGGGAATTGTATAGTCCGACTATGTATTTGTATAATAATTGAAAACCTCGAGAAGTTGCCAGCCTGACCTGAGAGAGTTGCCCTGCTGACTAGAGGGAGTTGGCCACTGTGAGTTCATTGGAAGCTTTGGCGAGCCTGTCTTGAGCTGGATCAATTTCATGTAAACCCAGTTGACTTTGACTTTGACCGGGTTTGTGAAGGGTCGACTGTATCATTATTGTATTTTTATTATGCATTCTTGCCCATTTTCCAGCTCTGTTAAAGTTCTATGGTGTTTATTTTATTTTTTTTCTTTGGAGTAAATGAATTCTATGGGTGCTTATCCAAAGCAGTAAGAAAACTATATCTGTCTGCACATGTATATGATAGATATCCGGATGTCCTTTGATCTACTTCTTTGAGACATAAAAAAACCATAAACTTCTGCAACGATGCAAAACTGCCTATTCTATCACAAGAAAGGTTTGGCGAGATGTACTATAGATGACCAACCTAATTTGATGCAAGCTTTTATATTAATTACATCTTTCACAAGGCATTACAGTTTTTTTATTGACATAATTTACTGTAACTTCTTTTGATAATTGAGGTTTTTGACTATTTTGTTCATCTTTCATTGTTGTTTGCATATTGTATTGTTTCATGGAGTGATTCGTGATAGTGAAGATCTTTGTGGTACCTTTTACTAGCTGTGATATTTAATATTTTTACTCTTTGTTTTTTTCATTTGGAAGTTGACGTACTTTATTAAATGCTCTTATCACTTATGGAAATCTCCCATAAATTTGCAGAACTTATCACTTCTGACTTTGATTTCATTTCTGTGTTTGTCACATACCTTTCAAGTAAATACTTTGGTTAATATTAAGGTAAACAAAGGAATTGCCGGTGGATTGTATGAAACTGCTGTCATGTTGATAAATGCAGGTGTCATTTAAAATAGTTAAATAATGTTTAGGTGCTTCCTCGAGTCTGTAGGATACTGCAATCCAACCATTATCATTTCTTGTGTACCTACCTTTAAATGCTACTCAAATCCATGATCTCGTGGGATGCTATTAATTGTGCTTTAGAAAAGTAACAGGTTTTATTGGACAACAAGGTACATTTATGTTTTAATTATGATCGTTGGAGTCATGATTGCGCATGATCTTGCATTCTTAGTAGTATCTAACTACAAAAGCATTTGTTTAGTTATTATTGTAGGCATTGGCAAAGAACTTAGAATGTTCAGCGATTTTTAGAGAATATTCTTACTTTGTAGTTTAATTAACTGGTGATTTTTAGAGAATAATGGAATGGAGTTGTGCAGATTTCTTCTCCGATGGTTCTTCGTCATATTCATCCCCTTCGGTAAAGAGAGGTACTGAAAATGAGCTGCGCCTTTTAAAACTCAGCCTAATCGAGGAGTCCAGTAAGAGAAAAATCGCAGAAGAAAATGTTCTTTATCTGAATAAGCAGTTTGAAAAGCTACTGAAATGTCTCTCACAGACGAGATCATCTTTGCATGAATCACTGAACCTTGCAGATCTCAAAAATGAGATTGATCCTACAGAAATTTGCCAAGAGATTGTTGTTTTAAAACTTGTATCTGAAGCTCTTGAAACAGACCTGGCAAAAGGTGAAGGTGAAGAAGCTTTCACGGAAATTATTGTGAACAAGAATCATGAAATATCTCGCCTACGTGATCGTATGATGTATTATGAAGCTATGAACCGTGAAATGTCACAGAGAAATCTGGAAGCCGTTGGTAAGTTCCTTTAGCTGTTGCTACAATATTTCTTCCACCACAAATTGGTTTAATTTAATTTAATTTTATCTTTTTAAACCTCTGGTATGATTCAGAAGAAGCTATTTTTACTGTTTTCCTTTCTTCCTGCAATTTTTTAATGAAAAGCTATGTAAACCTTGAGATATTACTGATTAGAATACAATGTTAAGCAAAAGAACGACAAGACATAAGAAAAATATTATAATTGATGAAATTGGTTAGAGAGAAATTCAAATTATCTTCTATTACTTGGAATTATATTATATATAAATTCTAGGAAAATATATTGATTATTGTTAGGTTTGCTTGCAAACTAAAGTAGATCCGATAGGATTACTTGCAAACTCAAATATTTCCTATCAGCGACATTCATGGTTTTAAATACATTCCTGGAAATAGGGCAAAAACATTTGTAACTTATTTTTGTCGGGGAATAGCTAATAAAGAAATATTTTTTTTAATCTTGGGTCGAGCTTGGTTCTATCTTGTGTATAGATATGAACAAGTGCATAGCACCAAAAAATTTTAGGCAGAAGGTTTGATGATATGAACCGAGCATGAGGATAGGCTTTGAGTAGAGTTTGTCTAGGTGTTTCAAATTTTAGTACCCGAGTAGGTAACCTATTTATTAAATATGCAGCAGTAAGAATGGCTTCCCCCTAGATATTTTGATACTTTTGTCTCAGAAAAAGCCTTCCGGAGATTTGGAAGATGTTTGGTTCTCATGATCCGTCCTCTAACGCCGTCCAAGTTCTTGTTAACCCATCAAGAATTTGAATATTCTTTTTGTCTCAACAATCTTCCGGTGTAGTGCGTGATCTTCGGGGCATATCCATTGATTATGTTCAAACATATCTAATAGTTGTCAATAACGGGTTAGAGTATTAAAATATTGAGTTATCTTCAAGTCCTCTTGTCGGTAGTCGTGAAGAATGGTTTCAATTGTGAATAGCTTGGAAGTGTTGTCAGAACTAGAGTAGGTTTTTTTAACGGCCTACCATATTTCTTGGGCCGTCTCATAAAGAAGAAAGTTCTCATCGATTTTGCATTCATGGAATTGATGTGCCAAGACATAATCTGATGATTCTCTGCTTTTAATTTTTTGTAGAGAGGATTGGTTTGTGGAGCTTCACCAGTGAGATAGTCTTCTTTTTCTCTCCCATAAATAAACATTCTCTCACCGATTGAGATGGTCTTCTTTTCCTCGGATAGAATATCCAACCTAGAAAAACAATTTTAAAAGAAACAATAGATCTCCAAATTCAAGAGCCTCGGGGATTATGAACAACCCCACCCATGAAAAATGAATAGAAAGTGTTCGCCAAGGATGTACCATCGGATGAAAGAAGCCAAAAATGGACGTTATGGGTTGTTAAGATTAATTCATCTGTTAAGAGAGTAGTGAAGTTCCTTTTTCATCCCATGATGGAAGAATCCCTTCCCAAAATTTTTGCTAATCGACTTCTTGATTAAAATATGAAGTAACAAAATTATTAAAATTCTTCACAAAAGTGTAAAGATCATTGAATTGAATGACAAGAAACTCAGTCAGTAATCCATTTTCCCTTCCAAAAGTTGAAACTTTATCATGAAAATGAATGCATAGTTTTGCTAACTCAAAGAAAGTTTGAACAGCGGGAAATGTAGCTAGTCTTGGAGATCGAAGGGGACATATGCTAAAACGCTTATCTTTATGTTTCTTACAAAAAAAAATATTTCTTGGTTTAAATTGATTTCCCAATTCATTTATTTGTGATAGAAATATTCATTACACTTAAGTTTTTAATATTTAGGCCACCTCTGTCTTATGCCTACAAATATTCTTCTAGTTGACCAGATTTAGGTGTTCACCTTCTTTCCTAAAAAAAAAAAAAAAGCTCCAGTGGAAGATAAGATTATAGAGAGTCGCATTAGATAGTTTGGTCACATAAAATGACGGCCTTCTAATGACCCGCTTATGAGAGTAGATGTATTAAATTTGACTTATATTTAAAAAAAATAGAGATAGACCTAAAATTTTTTTATTAGAAAATATTAGAAATGTCCTTTCTTTATTAGATTAAATGAGAAAATATTAGAAAATTCTAGTTCAAAAATTTTTGTTAAAAAACAGAAAGAGAATTTAACTCTAAACATAACACTATGATATGTGCATGAACATGCTGCTCATTTGCAATAACTTAAAGCTATTAGATCTGATTGGTATTATTTGTTGATTGGTTCTTCCATCTTAAAGACTGTAACATGGTTCAGATTTATCACTCTTTCTAATGTTTGTGAGGAATGTGCAGATCAGGCTCGTAAGCGACGACTGAGGAGGCAGAGAATGCGAAAGTGGATCTGGACCTGTGTTGGCTTGTCCATCACTGCTGGAGCTTCTCTACTTGCATATTCCTATCTGCCCCATCATGGAAATAACATTTCTTCTGTTCCCAGTTCCGACTCCTCTACAGCCATTACAGAATGAGTTCGTAGCTGCCTCTGAAGTTCTGTTCCTTCGCCAAGTTTGTTCTTTTTGTTGCGAGTTTTATTACTTTGCTTCTCAAATGGAACTCTCTTTAGGAAGAAGGCAATGGTGGCTTTACCCCATCAGATAGATATCAATCAATAGTTAGTGATACAGGCCATTTCAATAGGGGAAAATACTGTTCTTAGGGGTGATTTGGGTTTCGTTTGGGACAGCTTTTTTACTGCTTCTTAAAATAACTTTTTAGCAAAAAAAATTAAATTTTTTGTATTCAAACGTTACTTTAAAAAGGAGTAAGAAAGCCGTCCCTAACGAAGCCTTAGTTGAGCATTTTGTCTAATGAAAAAATTTCTGCTTCTGCATGTAATCTTTTAGAAGAGTAATATTTTTTTTCTCTTAATGCTGGATTGTACATGATGTTATCATTTCTTTGAAGAAAGCTATGTATATAATCTGTTAGTTTGGAGTTTTGGATATCAATCAAGAGGCATTGAATTTGAGTCATGTATAATATAAGTTTTAGTTAAGATGTTCTTGAAAATAGTTAAATTTATTCTAAGATGAGTGAAATGAAATTTTTATGTATTCCATTAATCTCAAAAGGAAATCCAATGTGTTAAAGAACTTATTCCGATTAAAATTATATCAGGTTATATTGAAAAAAAATATGTAATTTGTATTGTGATTATTGAAAAAGTTTATGAATTATTTTAATGACATGTTATATGATTATTCTTTATCAGTATTAAATCAATATAGGAGTATACACATGCTATCTGATTATTTTATATCAGTATTAAATCAATATTTTAATGACATGCTCATTATATAATGTATATCATGTGTTCAATGTATATATTATGTAACATTGTTAATAATAAATATGTACATTAGTATGAACAATGTTTCAGTAACATTCATTTCATTAGTCACACTCAACAAGTAAGAATTTTGACTATTATTGTATTTTTTAGTATCGTATCAGTATTAATAAATCATTGGCTCAGTAAATAAAGTCATAATTCTTTGCCCATCGGCGTAATAATCATGTCCTTATAACTCTCGATCAGTATCACATGAATCAATAAAAAATAATACCAATTCACATTATTTAAAGAAAAGTCCGTCAGCTCAACATCATATACATGTAGGGGTGTCAATTTTTGACACGACTCGAAACCCCACCCAGACCAAACCATGAAAAATTCAGGTTCGGGTCGACCCGTTTGTGAAACAGGTCGGGTTCGGGTTGACCCGGCAACCCGAAGATGACCCGAAAATGACTTGAAACCCGCTGCCCGAGCCTGCTGCCCGCCCTGCTTGAAATGTCGCTTCGTAGCCGCTTCGCGTTGCCCGAAGCATCGAGTCGCAATCGCGTGCTGGCGTCACTGCTTCGCTTCCCGTGCTGGGTTGCTGCTTAGCTTCACGTGCTTCCGCCGTGCCGCTGCTTCGTTTCGCGTGCTGCTGTGCGGCGATGCTGCCACTGCACGTCTACACCGCTGCTTCACCTCGCATGAGCCTGCTGCCTCCATTGCTTCGCCTACGATTGCACCGTTGCTTGCTTCGAGCCTGATGTCGTCATAGGGATCGCGTTTGAGATTTAATTTCAAAAATTTCGGGTCGTGTCGTGTCAACCCGACAACCCGGGCGGGTCGGGTCCGGGTTGACAAAGCCGACCCGTTTGTTAAAACAGAACAAACGGGTTGGGTTCGGGTTGACCCGTTTAGAGCCGAGTCAACTCGGCTTTGACATGAACCCGACCCGTCGACCCGAATTGACACCCCTATGTACAGGTCAACCAATCTTTATTTATCTTCTGCACATACATTATTATCACAATACTACAACAATAATCTCAATCACATATACACATTCTTATGATCACAATACTATAACGATAATCACAATCACATATATACATTCATTTTCAATACATTGCAGCAAATAAAATATAATTGAGCTTAATTCCGAAAGTGTCAAAATATCTTAACAGTTGATAACAAAAACCATACCGAAAAAAAATTTACATTTTCAGAATTTAATCAAATTAACAGATATCGCATAAAACAATATTTTGAAGCTTTAGTTGAACAAAATCATTATTTTTAGACGTTAGAATAAATTTCTAAGTATGCAAAAATCGCAAAATTTTTAAAATCACACAACAAAAATCTCAAAAAATACTCATGTTGCGTCCAGGAGTATTCGCGGCGGTAGAGAAATACTAAGTTTATCGTCTTAGCTTTGTACAAAAATCCGGCACGCAATCAGATAAGAGAGAGAGGGTCTAGCATTTATGAGACACCAAGATTTTTACGTGGAAAACCCCTGTAAAAGGGGGAAAAACCACGAGGCCTAGCCCAGTTTGAACGAATCCACTAGTATTGCAGTCGATTACAAATGAGGCCCTTCCTTGGTGGAAGGTCTTAGCTTGATGTACATCTTATGGAGTACATTACATGATGCAAATACAAAGAATCACTATTGACATGTTCGCTTTGTTAGAAGGACTGCAGTCGGCGGGCGACGTAGGTCAGGAGGACCGTAGCCAACGAGCGATGGATGTCGGAAAGACTGTAGTCGGCGGGCGACGTAAGTCAGGAGGACCGTAGTCGGCTGGCGACAGAGGTCGGAAGGACTGTAGTCTGACGACGAAGATCAGTAGGACAGCGTCAGGTAGAAGTCCAGCAATGGAAAGAAATTCATCTTTGCGTATACGTCTAATGAAGTCCGATAACCGGTAGAAGTCCGGCGTCGGGTAGAAACTTAGCGAAGAGTGAAGGTTCGACGTCGGGTAGAAGTCTGACGTCTGTTGCTGATAAAGGAGAACTCCGGCTTCCCTTGGGCGGAGTTTCAGCGTCAGAAGGGAACTCTGTTGCAAATTGGGAAGAATTTCAGCATCACGTGGAAGTTGTGCAAATTCCCGGCGTTTCCTAAAAATCCGGCAGAGTTCCGGCGTCTTTAGGCGGCAGGAAGAGCTCCGGCGGTGGTCGAGGAGGTGAGGAATCACCTTTTCCCCTTTCTCCTCTTCTTCTTCTCTCTCTCCTTCCCCCTCCCCTTTGGTGTAGAATGAGGGCTCTATTTATAGTTTTTCTGGAGTGGCATAGCCCGTAAATAGGCGTGAGATCAAGGGCGAATTGTGAGTGGTTTGAATGGACGGCCGATATCGAATCCTTTGATCATGCACCGTTCGTTGGACATTTGAAGACCTTAATGATGTCGGAATTTTATGATCTTGGGCTCGTTGGATTTGTCTCGTCGATCCGTTCTATTCGAGTATAAGCTCGTTAAAATCGGAGACCGTTTGGTAACTCAAATTGTGGTTTGAACCTTCCAACAGCGCTTTAAGCCCTTGATTCAGACTCATTTGGGCTCGGATTGGGTTGATCTTGGTGTCGTTGGGTTTGTATTTCCGAGACGCTCAGTTTGACCGTAAGCTCGCTGAAATCAGAGTTCAGGTGCTCCCGGATTTAATTTTTGAAGTTTCCGGCTAGCTTTTTGCCTCGAGATTATTGTCCGATCAAGATAATTTTTGCATGACGTATCAACTCAAAATGTTTATAATCTCGATCTCTATAACATATAAAAAGTTACGTCGTGAAAGTTTTTCTAATATAAAATTATTCTCATTTTTTACAACGGAAATGCAAATTTGATTGATAAAATATTAAAAACTTAAAATCTTTAAAATCAGAAATAAGGTAAAGTTACGTCGTGTATTTGTAATGATAATTGATTAATTAAATATAATCATAAATATGGTAATGATAATTGATTAATTATCATTATAAGTAGCTTCATTAAATTAATAAAGAGTCGTTACTCTATTACAGGCTACAACCGGGATAATACCACAAAGTATTTTTAAAAGAAAGTTTGTTGGTCCACCATCCTGCGCAGAGTATTATATTTTAACAGCCAACTCATTTTATAGTGTTAACAATCAGCTTTTCTTGCTTATACAAATGTCATAATCAAAATGCTGTAAAATAATCAAGGTCATTGAAAACTAAAATGAGATTTTATTTACTTACAACGAATAGAATAAATCTTTTAATAAAATTAACAAATGAAAAAGTCCCAAAGTACATTCTCTCTCTTCTCTCTCTCTTTCTATGCCAGGCACGACGTTAAAATTTAGATTTTTCATTTAAAAAAATCAGATTATTACAATTAGTTGGTTCTAATATGTTGTAAATTTAAAGATGAGAATAATAGGGTTTAGTACAATTCTTCCATCAGATCCTGCGGCACAACACATATATGGTTGGATGTGATGGTGAAATTGGTCAGATAGTTTGAAGCTGATGAACTTGTTGGTAATGATCAGAGATCCCCCTTTGCTCATTTCTTTCTATCTTATGAAATGCAAATTTTTTTGTGCTTTGGCTTATCATATATTACCAAGGATGATTCATGAGCCTCAGAATGGGCAAATTATTAGGTCTTTAAATTTGTGTCCGGATTTGTGCGCTTTTCATGCTCTTTTAATGTATTTTTGCAAAAGGTAGTCCTTTTGCTATCCTTTTGATGCCCTTTTGATGTCATTTTACTGAGTATTTGAAAAACGCAGCAAAAGCGAAGCAAAAAGGCAGTAAATATTTAACGAGTAAGATATTTGTTGCGCTTTTGCTACGCTTTTGTTTTATTTTGTGAATGCTCAACAAAAAAATAAAATTACATATTAGCTGACTTTTTACAAAAATATATCAAAAGCACATGAAAAACATACAAATCCAAACATAAATTTATGTCTGATGGTCGGACCTAATAATTTGCCCTGAGAATGAGATGTACTCAATTATGCTTAACATAAACAAAAGAGCATGAATTTTGAAATTACAAAATTTTCTTTGGATATTATGCTAATATTTGGGGAGTTTTCATCTTATAAGGGTTTACAAAAAGATGAGTAAAAGTTTCTCAAAGTGTGTTCTGCTAGCTGATGTGAGGATGCTTGTACTGTGTTACTTTGTAGATGGTATACTCTTTAGTCATAATAAATATAGTGATATTTACAAATATACTTCACATGAATGAGGGTGAGGGAGGATTCTTTTGGAACCCATGAGAAAAGTTTACATTTGAGAAAATAGTAAGGGGGCTTAAAGAGGGATATGGCTCCTCTGCATTAATTATCCCAAAAATTTGAGCTTTTAAGCATCGACCCCTCCACATTATATTTGGGGAGAGTTTTAATGGATGAATTTTCAGGTGAAATTTTAGGAAGGTAAATTAGATAGAGATAAGCCACTACCCTAAGATTTTGACCCTCTTAAAGTGGACATTACAATATGAGTTTTGGTTTCCTATAAATGCAATCCCCTATAGTTAATTACCCCTCTCAATAACGAAAGAGCATTTTCAGTTATGGTTAATTATTTAAATAGATACTTAGTATCCAATGTATAGCAGGAGCATATTTAGATGTTTAAAATTTAATATTTAAAATTAGAAATTCACCACCTTACACTTAAAGCAGATTGTGGGGGAGTGATTATGGACCCGATCAAGATTCCACAGTTCCGTCGTCTTAGATAGTCATGGTCCCTAGTCCAATTTGTTAGAGAAGGTAGTCAACCCAACATGACCGAAGGATCATACTCGATAGCCATGAGTTGCTTTATACAATGGTACCTTATAAACATGGATTGAATATTTGTCTAAGAGACGAATTAAAGTCAACCTTAGCTTAGAGAGGGCTTTGTTCCCTATCAATTATACCATATAATTCATTACTCAATGATAATTAGCCATTGAGGAACATATGAGCTTTTAGCTGTAATCGTAATACAGTGAAGTTGTTCGACTAAAACACTACTTCAGAGGGCCGTGGTCATAATTGTTTACCACGTGAAGTTGTTTGACCAAGCTATGAGTTCTTTTTGAAGTTATCTAGCCAAGCCATCATTAGAGGACCAACCTAATCAGAGTCATTTGGCAAAGCTATAACTTTTGTGGAGCCATCTAGCCATGCCATTGGTTAGAGGACAAATACGTAATATTTTTAAAACCAGATCAGATCAGTCAGTTTAACCAGTTTGACTGTGAACCATTCAAGTTGCTGTTCAGCTAGAAAACTGGATTCTCATTGAACTTAATAATATCAAACTTGATACATTTAATATCAAACTTACTTAGGCTTCGTTTGGGACGGCTTTTTTACTGCTTTCTAAAACAGAGTTTTAGTACAAAATTTTTTATTTTTGTACTAAAACTCCGTTTTAGAAAGCAATAAAAAAGTCGTCGCAAACGAAGCCTTAATCTTTAAACTTAATTAATTTAAAATTTGATGTATTTAGGCTTCATTTGAGGCTGTTTTCTTACTGCTTCTTAAAGCAGTTTATTACAAAAATTAAATTTTTTTAACTAAAAAGTTGTTTTAAAAAGTCGTGAGAAAGCTATCCCAATTAAAGCATTAATATCAAACTTTATGTATTCAATTATATTTAATACCAAGCTTAATTAATCTTAAACTTAATTAATATAAATCTTGATATAATTAATATCAAACTAAACATATTTAATATTAACTTAATTAATAATGCAAAAAATTATTTCAAAATATTAAAATGAATCATTATTAACTCCAATTAATATAAAACAATGTTAAATTACTTCACTTTCAATTTAAAAGTTCATTTTTATTACATAAAATTTAGTAGTAATTATATTTAATATTTCTTAAGTAATTATATTTAATACCTAAAAAATTGGTTAACAGGAAACACAATTTTCTTTTTGCGTTTGATTTTAAAGTACAAATTTTAATTGTGTTTGATCAGAAAATGCAAAAAAAAAAAAAAAAAAATCGCGTTTTAGGCTTTCTTAAACTACTTTTTTTTGGAAAATTAATTATTTTCAATAACTTCTAACTTAATCTTTAAAGGTCATCGTTTTTAAATTTTTTTGCCTATGAACAATTTATAAAAATAATTTTTTTGTGTGATAATTAAAAAAAAAAAAAGAATTTTGGTAAGCGTGTCATAACTTAATTATATTTTAAATTTTTTCATGGGTGGACGGCAGCAAATGCCACCGCTCTGTTTCCCATATTTGCGAGTTTGTTCTGTCTCCCGCTTCCGCCTTTGCCGCCACCCTCATCTCTCTCTCTCTCTCTCTCTCTCTCTCTCTCTCTCTCTCTCTCTCTCGCTGGCTCGTGATATCCCTTCTGTCCATTGATTCCCAATGTCAAAATTCCCATCTTGCATTCAAAATAATGCTTAAAATCAAAATCAATAGTTTCTACCTCCCAATCTGAAAAAAAGAGTTTTTTTCCCCTCAATTTCCTTCCTTTCAATGCTCGGCGAACAAGATCCAAATCCATTTCTTTCGTTCTTCACCAATCCCTCATAACTCCTAATCCACAACGCGGAGCGTAACGGTGGCCGGAGGAATGGAGGACGAGGACAAGAAGGCAACAGGCTGCTGCCTTTTCGTACTTTACAACTCCTGCTTCCGTCGCCACCCGGTCCCCGTCTCTCCCCTTAACCCCATCTCCCCATCAGCCGTCTCCAAAGGTTGCATCCACAATTCCAATGCTCGGCGCCCCATTCCCAACCAAGCTTCCGCCTTCTTCCCCTACTCCCACCCCAAACCCCCGACTGCCGACCAAACCAAGTTATCACCACCTGGTGGTATCTCGAGGCCGGGAAACGGCGGCATATCCTCTGAACTAGACAGCATGATCTACGACCACCAACGCACCCAGGGGAGCAGCACTCTCGTCCGCGCCTCCTCCGGCAACTTTATGCTCTACGGTAATTTGGGAAATCTTCGCGCCCCTGGAGCCGTCACGCCCAACCGCAACATTCTTGAATACCTCCCGAAGACGGCCAAGGAGATGGAGAAGGCGAGGGGTGGAGGAAAGGTTGAGGCGTCGTCCTCCATTTGCCGGGCGCTGTCGAGAAGGCTCGACCCGGAGGAGCTCAAGGAGATGGGTAACGAGGAGTACAAGAACGGGAGATATGCGGAGGCCGTTGCGCTCTACGAGAGGGCTATCTTGATTGATCCTGAGAAGGCTTCTTACCGGAGTAATAAGGCGGCGGCGCTCATGGGCCTCGGCCTCCTTCTTGACGCCGTGGAGGACTGCAGAGAGGCTATTAGGATTGATCCTTATTATTTCAGAGCGCATCAGAGACTTGCCAATCTCTATCTCAGGTCATTTTGGATTGATTCTGTTGGGAAATAGTTGAAAAATGGAGATCAACAGAGACAAACACGAGAATTTTATATATGTTCATATGTTATCAATGCTTTAGATTTCAATTTCAATTTGATTTGATTGTTTAGATTTTAGCCTTAATTCATCTGGCACAACATAAAAATAATGTCATTTTTTATAAGGAAAAATCAGGACATTTGAAAATATAATATCTCCAAAAGCGTATGGAATGAAATAGCACACAAACAGGGGATGCTTTTTGTCCAACAAAAAGCATGAACAAGAAAGCAACTTAAACGCTTAAAACTGTCTATCTTTTAGAACAAGGTATTTTAGTTAAAAATCAAGGCATTTTTGTTTGTCCATAACAACTGGTGTAGCACTTAAAAGAGCTTTTGCATACTGTGCTTCAACATACAAGATTTTGTCCATATTTTTTGTCAGTTGCCCTCTAATCACCGGCTAGTTGCTCGCTGGCTTCTTAGTGTTACAGGTTTAGAACAAGCAACCTCTTTGCTTTGCATATACTATTAATTTTTGCCAAGTTTTTATCTGGTTATACTGACAAACATTCGTTCTGGTATGCTTGAGGTGTTCAGAATTTGTAAGTTCTAAAGCATTGAATTTTCTAGTCGGTTTATCAGAGAATTGTTAGTTCATCCTTTTATACCTTGATTATCATGTGGCAAGAGTTCTTCCTGAAATATTTATTGTTGTGTCATGCTGTGTAAGACGCCTATTCATTCTTTTAGGTTCTTACTCACTCCGTTGCTATGGCAAGAGTTCTTTTCAAGTCGTTGTTTTTTCTTTATATCTAGCTAAGAACTTTATTTAATACTTTTAGATTGGGAGAACCAGAAAGAGCAGCTAAACACTATAAGCTAGCGAAAAATGAAGCAAGCTATGATGACATCTCGCATGCAAAGGACATACAGGTTTTCATTTGTAAGTGCAGTGAAGCGAGGAAATCAAGGAGCTGGAATATTTTGCTAAAAGAGAGTCAGTCTGCAATTTCTGCTGGTGCTGATTCATCTCCTCAGGTCATCTTCCTCCTTATAGATTACAACTTATTATCAATGTCTAGCTTGACCTGCTAAGAAAATTTTACTTTTCTTATATGCATATAATTAGGCATGTCAGCTATGCATTGCACAAGGTCTAAAAGATAGTGAAGAAAACCTCAATTGCACTTATATTTTTCTTCTTGCCGATTTTGATATTCGACATATATTAACAAAAACATCCAACGCTCATCTTCTTGGTTGCCTGATCCCCCTACTTATCTGGAGAATAATCAAATCAACAGCCTATTGTTGCTCAACTTTAATTTCGACTTAATTTGTCAACCATCACTCAAAGCTTGCCAACATCCTGCATCCAGCAAACACTGATGTACATCATTCATTCTCTCAATCTCTCATCCTATTGAGAGAAAAACCAAGCCGACCATCCTCTATCTTCTGACTTTCAACATTTGTCTTCAACTGTCAATTGACACTCATTACTCGATCATAACTTCTACACTTTAAGGTTCTTATTATCAGGGTTGCCAAACAACTGGTTTGGCTCGCTATAGAGCTTGTGTTATTTTTGTTTGTTAAGTAAGCAAGTCGAACACAAACATGTTATTAGAATCTTGGCTGTTTAAGCTTTAACATATAACACAACTTCAAGCATGAACAGGCATTTT
Source organism: Dendrobium huoshanense (assembly GCA_016618105.1). NCBI lineage: Eukaryota > Viridiplantae > Streptophyta > Magnoliopsida > Asparagales > Orchidaceae > Dendrobium > Dendrobium huoshanense. The sequence continues at coordinate 85,288,626 of CM028358.1, forward strand.
TTGAACTTTGTTCAAAATAAAAATAAGAACATTAAGTCAATATGCCATGTTTTAGAAAATGCAAATCTTTTTTATCCTACCACATCTTAGTAAATCTACACTACATACAAAAATGTAAATTGGTCCGTTTCTTTTACTCAAACATTCATCAGAATCGACTGATTTCATAGAATTCTTTTTTCCCTTTTTTTCTCGCAGATCTTTGCCTACCAAGCTGAGGCCTTACTGATGCTCCGCAAGCTGGAAGATGCAGAGGAATCAATGATTGATGCGCCCAAATTTGAGACTGCTTCTTCAACAAAGTTCTTTGGTGCCCAGTGCAACGCATATTATCTTTCGGTAAGAGCACAGGTTGATATGGCTGAAGGAAAATTTGAAAATGCAGTTTCATTAGCTCAAATGGCGGCACAAATAGATCCTGGAAGCAGGGAAATTGCTGCTGTTGCTCGAAAGGCTCGATCAGTTGCATCAGCTCGGTCAATGGGTAATAATCTTTTCAAGGCCTCCAAATTTGCTGAGGCATCTCTTGCCTATGGCAATGGCCTTAAACATGACCCTCAGAATGCAATCCTACTAAGCAATCGAGCTGCTTGCCTGTCTAAGCTTGGTGAATGGCAAAAAGCCATTGAAGATTGCAATGCTGCTCTTATTTTACGACCAAAATACAGCAAGGCTCGCCTAAGGAGAGCAGATTGTAATGCCAAGGTGAGCAGGACACTTTTTCCTTTGGCTTATATACTTGCTATTGTAGACCCTGAAGGTGATTATATCTGGAATCTTTTATTAGATGGAACGGTGGGAGGCATCTGTAGAAGATTATGAGGTATTGGTTCTTGAAATGTCGGGAGATAAGACAGTAATCAAAGCCTTGCAGGAAGCTAAAGAACATCTCAAGATAAAGAGTGTTGAAGGAATTTTAGAGGCTGCAAATGGCTCTGAGGTCAGACATCTCACCAACAAAGACCAGTTTGATGGTGTTGTCAAATCACCTGGTAAGTTTCAATGGCCATGGAGATTTTCTTGCATTTTAAATGCTTACGTTGATGTACCAATATGCTTCTACAAAATGCAATTTCTCATTAATTTAAGAAAAATTGATGCCTGTACTTGTATTTTTTTAATAACATATGGGTTAGAAAAGAAAAATTTGTGTCATATTCAATAGAGATCCACCTATTTATAATATAATAAATGAATGAATACCCAACTTAGTATAGACCTCTTTTGAAATATAGAGAACCTTACTATATTATGCTATCAGATGCTAAAACTTCCCTAAACATGGGAGCTTATTTATTTGTTGGCTTCAATTTATTATGTAAAGGAAAGGAAGGTAAATGATGTAGAACTAAATGAAGCAACGATGTTTATTAAAGAGTTTGCACGCGTTCTTTGTTGAAAACAATATTAAGAATTAACTTTAAGTGATTTAAACGACGACATGAAATAAAAGAGGGGTGATTTCAGTTTAGGCCAAGCTACACACATGAAGTTAAGATCTCAAACAATCAATAGTTCCAAAACAAAGCATACGGAGTGATTTTCAACAAGATATCCCTATATTAATAATGAGTTTAATCACTATGAGAATCCACTCACTCAACTCTCTATTTCTCTAAGTTTCTTAGCGGAGAAAAGTAGCATGATCTTCTTGAATCAAGAAATAACTATAATTGAGCACTAGACTAGGAAGGAACAAGAGTTGGCGGATGAGTTTTACCCAATGGGAAGACGACATACACCTCCTGAATGCTGCTGGACAGCAACCTGCTCTTTTCTGGTTGATTGGACAGCACAATATTTTGTTGGAATGCCCTGAATAGCAAGCCAAAGTCTATGGTCAGCACCCCGAGGAAGTTTGAGCAGCAGGTTTTGAGCCCTATGGGTCTTGAAGAGCAACTCGTGAGGTCTAAACAGCAGGTTTTGGTTCTTAGAAGTCTTGGACAGCAACTCGTAAGATTGGGGATCTCTGGACAGCATGCAAGATCGGTCCATAGGCCTGAACAGTAAAAAATTTCAGGCTTCCGGATCCCTACATGTAGGAAATGCAAGAAATAATGTAGAAGAATTTGTGATAGCAGCAGGAATAATTTAGGATTGCTTTACTTGCCTAGGTGGTAAGTTAAATTAAGCCCAAATCAAATTGGAGAGAGATCCGGTGGAGGAAAAATGATGGCTTACCTAATTAATGGGTTTAATTAGGAATGAATAGATAAAGTCAGGCCTAATTTGAATTCTAATTGGAATTGATTTAGGGATTTGATTGGGAATCATAAATGGAAAGAAAATGAGAAATAGGGAGGGGTGGGCCGGCCTAGAGAGAGAGGGGGGAATTGTGTCCAAATTCAATGAATGTGGACCAAGCAATGAAATGTGATTAATGACTAAATCTGAGAATTAATCTCAGGTTTGGGGTGATTGATGATTATTTTCTTCAAGGGCATAGGCTTAATTAGAAAGCATTTGAAATTCAAATCATTTTAAATTTGATTTCAAATCTTTTCCTAAAACACAAGGGGACAAATATGGAAAGTATTAATGGGGAAGTTAATATGGGATTCAAGGGGGGGGGGGGGGGGGGGGGGGGGGGGGGAATTTGGTGGAGGAGGGCCGGCAGTGGAGTGGTGGGGTGATCCAAGGGAAGAGAGGGGCGGCGAGTGGCTCGGGCCGGCGGCTAGGTGGTGGCGTGGGGAGGGCTTTGCCGGCGGTGGGAAGCAAAGGAGGAAGGAATGAAGGGGGAAAAAAAAAAACCAAGAGCTCACCAAGGTTGTTGTTGGGTATTGCCCTTGGCCTCTCCTAGGCTCCTTCTCCCTAACTTTCTCTCAAGCTCTCTCAAGAACACCATGCATAAATTTCAATTAATTCTTCATTAACCTCCAAAAAGATACAAGTGGCTTATATATGGCCAAAAATAATGAATGAAAACAAAAGACATACTTGCCCCTTGGGCACACATACGACTAAACCCTTTAAGCAAGGGTATAAACGGAAGAAAATAACAAAACTCATAAAACATAAAACTAATACAATAATAATAAAAAATAGATCGACGTGATCGTGGCCGTCGATCGTCGTCCACGTCTCTGATATACTTTCCATGATCTGATGTTCTCATAAGTAAATAACCCAAAGCTTGGGAAAAAATATCAACTTTTTGAACTGGAAACATGAGGATGATAAACAATCCTGAAAAACACAACATTTTGAATGACATAATAATCAAATTCAATATGTTTAGTTTGTTTATACAATATAACATTGCTACCAATATATATGATAGCATGATTAATACAATATTATAGCTTGATTAATTGAAAAAATTTACTTCTTCTTAAAAGTGTCTATACCAGCATCATTTCATAAGTAGAGTTGGTCATAGCTCTATATTCAATCTTAACACTATATCTAGCCACAAAAGTTTATTTCTTATTTTTCTTGGTGATCTAATTACCTCTAATAAAAATACAATAATTTGAGGCTAACTTCCTATCTTCAATTAAGTTTAGCATAATCGATATCTGAGAATGCTTTAACATTAAGGTGCTTAGTCTTAGGATGTAGTAACTATTTTTTAGAGGACTTCTTCATATGCCTGAGATCGGTTAAACAATCTCTCAAAGCTTTTGTTTTAGTGTTTGCGTGTGTTAACTAATTATGCCAACAATGAATTTTCTATCAAGACATCATAAAAGTAGGATAAATAAAATGTTCATCCAACCCTTCGCTATTGAGATGGATCATCACGGAGATCTTTGTTATTGGAAATGTTTTGAATTTCTAACTGGTTTTCCATCTTGAATACTAGATTCACCAAGAAAATCAATTGCATATTTCCTCTGAGAGGACAATACAATTTTTTGGTGTAAGAAAATTCAATTCAATAAAGTAGTTTGGTCGTCTCAAATGTTTGGTGACAAAACACTCTTACAAAGTGTTTTACCTTAAAGATGATTTTATGATCACTCCCAATGAGTAAAATGTCATCAACTTGAAGGTGCATGCCTAACAAAGATAGAATGACTTGCGATACTATTGCAAAGTCTAATATCGATATTAAAGAGAAAATGATCAAAATGATCCCTTATCTCTTTGTGAGGGAGGGACCAAAATGGTCCCTAACTCTTTTGAGGGACCAACTCAACTCTTTAAAATGAGACATTTTTTGTCATAACATTCAATGTTGGAGTTAATGATATTAAATTTAAAGGTATTTTGATTATTTTTAATTAAACATTTATTAAATGTAATATTTAAGTAATTATATTTTTTTTAGAAAAATTTTAAATATTTTTTTAATAAAAAATAATAATAATTTTAGTTTTAATTTCAAAAAAATTTGTCATATATTATAAAATATGATTGATAAAAATATGTATGACTAAGTTGAAAATAACATCTAAAATATATTTGTATTTGATTTCTCTAAGTCAATAAATATCATTATTGACTGTAGACCTGAAACCACCCCACGTTCACCTTCGACCGGCCTCACCCACGATCACACGATCTCACACAACCGTCTCACTCACAACACAAAACTCTCGCTCGTCCCATTCGCTCGCTCGTCCCATTCGCACCCTTATGTGCTCAGAACTGAAGGAAAGGAAGGAAGTCCAAACTTACCTCTTGGTCTCTCGATCGTCTCCTTTAGCCGCAATCGAAGCCGACTCATGCCGGTCGCCTCTTCATCTTGCTCTTCACTGCCTCCGCCCTTTGCTCCTCATCCCGCCGGCCTCCAATCCTCCTACCTATGTCGAGCCACGCAAAATTCGACGGCCTGACTCCCGCCACCGTGCCCTATCAATAATTGAATAATTGAAGGAAGCCCTAGGGTTGATTCGGTTCCTCGAAGCCCTCGATCGTCGATTTAATCCGACATAGTGGATTGAAGACTTGAAGACTATTTCTGAGGTCAATTACTCCCCCGAAGTCCTCGCTGTTGATTTAATCCAGCTGAGTCAATTCGAAAGGGAAAGTGCCCTCCCCAACCTCCCCTCGCGGGGAGGGGGCGCCGGAAGGTTGCAGGATTTTCAAGGGGGATAAAAACTTTTTTTTAATTTAAATTAAATCACAGGGCTAGGTTGCCACGCTGAATAGGTTAGCCACTTGTAAATGAAAGGTGGAGAACTCATGACACACCATACATCTCACTTGTTAGTAGAAGCAAGCTCATGCAAGTTAGGTTGAAGAAAATGATAACTTGCAGAAGATTAAATAACGCCACCAGATCTGCAACACTCATATAAGCGAACAGAAGACGCTTGTAAATTCCCAAATAGAATCTTGTACACACTCATATGACAATCACTTGCACGTTTGATTAATTTCAAATACTTTAAAATGCCCTCCCTCATGCATTAAAATATGATTTCCCAAACTTAAAAGCAACACATTGAGAAGTGTCGTTGTTTTGAAAAACGTGTGATATTTCAATAGTGCATGTTAAAATGTGTACAAATGCATCGAGCACATACATATGCATCACACAAATACTTTATAAGGCATGCAAGTACCAACACAAATACATCATAGGTGCATGCAGTAAGTCATGAGTAGATATTGCTATTGGCTATTCCCACCTAGCATATAAATACATTGAGTACATATACATTGTTGCATGTGGAATATATTATGTAAGCATATCATTCATCATGTAAAGTACATTATGGCGTGATAGCATGTTACATTAACATGCAAGCACACCGTGCATATATACATTGCAACGTGCAAAAGCACGTTATGTGGGCATATCATCCAACATGCAAAATGTATTATGTCGTGGTAGCTTATCATAACAACATGCAAATATGATTAAATGTTACACGAAGGCATTGAATCATCACACATATGAGTTATGCAAACATACAAATATATATGCAAGTATGCTAACATGCAAATGAATATGTGAGCATGTATGTGAATTTGCAGATATTTCATACACATCTATTACATTATATATATATATATAGATACACACACACACACACACACACATTATGTGAAATGCATTCAACAGCATGTGCCCGTATGTATGTACACACGTGACGTCTAAGGATGTTGTGCGGGTCAAAAGTGAACTTAAGTTCAAGTTTGATACTCTTCTTTGAATGGATTTGAGTTGACATGACCTGAACCACTAAACAAATGCACGGTTGTAGCGCCGACCGGAGTATTTGATTTTATACATTCATATTAGACCTTGAGGGTATCTTATAAGAAAGTTCACACATTAAAATGGATACTTTCAATTCTCATGTCTATACAGTAACTCGAGAAATTAGGAGTTGGACCTGATCCTTCGTTTGCAAGGAAACGGAGTTGACAATGTCGAATTAATGAAATGACAATACCTATAGAATCTCGATGATGACCGTATTGAATGTAAATTTCAACTGGAGGGGTGCACATAAATCTCAAAGAAATGTCCCCAAATCTCAAAGTTAATTGTCTGAGAGTCAAGTATATAAAATTTTCAAAATTTATTACTTTTCAAAAATCCAAAATGCTAATTGAATTAAAACACCTAAAATTTTAAAGAAAAAATACATCCACCCTCTGCATCAGTTTGTCGAGGTGGACAAATTTGAAAATTGCTTCAACTCACAAAGAGTGAATGTCCAGTCGAGAGTATCACATTGATTCATTCTCAAACCATCTCTTGCCAATAAGGACGTGACATGTGTCCTCTAACCAGTGATTTCGCCACCAAATGGCACGTGTCCTCTGATTGGATGGTTTTGCCGCCAAATGGTACCACTAAATTACAATCACGGCCAGAGCTCGTATGTTCCTCAATGGATTTAAAACTTTAAGTAATAAATCAAGAGGGTATAATTGATGGATCACAAAGCCCTTTGTAAGTTAAGGTAGACTCAAATATATACCCTTAGATAAACATTCATTCAAAGTCTACAAGATACACTTGGACAACGCAACCATGGTTGCCGACAAGGATCCTTCGATCAAGTTGGGTCGACTAACTCCTCTGACTAAGTAGACTAAATACTACGATGGTCCGGGATGACGGAATCTGGGATCTTGATCAGGTTCATCATCATTCCCCCAACCATCCGCTTTAAGTGCACGATGATAAAATTTCAATTTTCATTATCAAATTCTATTGTGACTATATGCTGAGTACTAAGTGTCTATTCTAATGACTAGCCTTAATCGAAAGTTCTCTCTTGTTATCGGAAGGAGTAATTAACTATAGGGGCTTGCGCCTATAGGAAATCTGAACTCAGATCATAAAGTCCTCACCAAATAAGGGTGAAATCTCTGGGTAGTATCTTATCTAATACTCAATCCGCCTTCTAAAAATTTACCCTAGAAACTATACTTGTTAGAACTCTCCTCACCAACAAAAAAAAAAAAAAGGGGTCGCGGAGAGGTCGGGGCGTGAATTTTCGGAGCCCACATCTACGATGGTTAATAAATAATAAATTGATAGAAACTTGTGGAGAAAAGTTTTCATAGAATGTACAATGTCTTTTCTAACATGTGATAGTTCTGTCATATGAAGATATAAAAAAAGATGAAGGTTATATGTTATATGTGAAAAAGTGCCTAAATCTAAAATAATAAAATCTAGGACATACTAATAGATACAACTACATTGGATCAAAGGAATGAGAAAACATGAGGTGACACAATAGATGATCGATATTATCAAAATGACCAATCATAATTTTTTTGAGAGTAAATAATCTAATGGATGAAGCACTGGAAAGGGTAAGCATGATTGCACTAATGGAAGTATAAGGCCGAGTTGAATTCTCCTAGCAATGTTTAGGAGGATGATTAATGTAGTTACAATGAGGGCATGCCCAACAAATATTATGGCCACAATTGCATTTGTCCCTAGTACAACTATCACTCCTTCGATCACACTTATAGCCAAAGACCAAGGCTGATTGATAGGAGTGGCAGGTTGGGAATAGACTAGAGAGTTTTGTGATCCATAGAACCTAAATAAGAGCAACCATAATGTTGGGGATCACATAGTTTTTTATTAATTGAAATCAAACACCTTGCTAATAAGAATGCAAGCCAGAGGTAAATTTAATGACAATTAATTTTTCATTTTTCTTTTGTCAAATTATTACATCTATAGTAAGTGGATAGTACGAAAATAATACTCTCGATTTTGTATATCATTTTGTGTGGATTGTAACAGAGCAGATGACTAAGTGGATGAGCAGCTGCAAGTAAAAAAGGGCATTTCTACCATGTTGGTGGAGAAAAGTATACCTTTTACAGTGCATCTCTACTTAAATAATAAGTCCTTCCTATAATTTTTTTTTTCTTGCTCTATTTCTCATTCTTTTTTCTCTTATCTTTCTGATTTGCAAGCAGGTGAATATGAGGGGAAAATATTGCTTAGCATTGCCGGAAACGGTGAGCTCAGTGCCTAGCTTCAAAGTATACAAGAATGGCCTCAGTTTCAGACATCAGAGATTCTAACCTTGATCAGCTAGAAAGAACAGTCCAAAGTTTCAGCACTTGAAAGAAGATTTCTAAAACAGCCAAGGTTGAATGCTATGGCGAAGGCAAAGCAATTTTGAGAAATAGATTGTACATCTAACTTCAGAGTTTAGAAGCCATGAAAGGACACGATGAAGCAAACTCAATGCCTTCTAGCTTAGAATCAAATATTCTCTGTTAAAATTCAACCTAAAGCATTGTCAAAGATCAAGGAAACAGGATTTAAACAGAATGCTGAAAGGTATGAAACTCTGTATCAGTTAGCTTCATGGTGGTTTTATATGTATATTTCTACAAGATATCTAATCAATAGACCATTTAGAAGTTATTGTCCTGTTGTGATTGGAGAAATTTATGCTAGCAGATATGATTGTTGTTTCTTTAGGCTAGGTTTGGATGAAATGAAAGTGAAGGAAATTAAAAGAAATCCAGTGAACTGTAGGTTGATCAAAAATTGTAATCACTAATTTGAAATCTGTTACCCTTTTTAACTGTTCAAGTCAATTTCCTTATATGTTTACTGGGCCTTGGAAGTATTTATAAATGCAAGTTCTTAAGATCAACCACTTTATTCATGAGGTTCTATTGAGAAAACATTTAGTACAGTATTTGAGAGAATGCGAATGCTTGAAAACTGTAGCAAATTCCAATTTCATTATTGAGATTAACCAAGGTAAAAGGCTTGCATGAGAAAGACTATCATCTATTCCTTTCTTCTGACCTGATTTCTCATGACAACAAAACTATAAGAATGTGGAGGGGACTCCAATGTTTTGTGTTGGACAAAATCACTTAGGGTTGGATGAAATATCAAAGCTCTCTTTGATCAAAATATTCGCTGAAAATTTTTGTTGTCTTAGTTTTTTTGGGGAGGTTTCTTTTATAATATTTCTTTATTAGATCTAAATGAGAATTTTACTCTTAAACAGATACAATGGAGCAAAAGGATTCATGTAGTCAACCCCACGTAGTGGTGGAATAAAGGCTTGATGATGTTGTTGTTATATATATATATATATATATATTTGATGGGGCTCCTCAACCACATGTATTCTTGATACAAATTTCAAAACTTGAAGCCAGCATATTTCATAATTGTTTTTAAAAATTATTAAAAAAAGTCTACAAATATTTTTGGCATGAAAATCCCTTTTAAATGAATGTAAATTTTAAATTTAAGTGTTAAGCACTAATAATAGCTCTAAGCTTGCTATTAGCATTGATAACATTTTAAATAATTTAATAATTTAACTTTAAGGGGCTGTTTGGTATCAACCAAGATTTCGTTTAAGCAGGATTTTGTAAATTCACTGGATTTACGAAATCTTGGGTGGGGTTGAATCCTGAAAACTGTTTGGTAACATTCATGATAAATCTTGTTAAATTTTGTGTGATTGTTTGGCTATAGAGCGTTAAATTTTGAAACGAGCAAACTCTTCTTCCCTCTAGCACCAATAGAGCGTTAAATTCGCCGAATAAGGGTATTCCGAAAATCCGGGATTTATCACGAAAAGGGGTAATTTTCTGTCTACCATGACTTTCATTTACCATGAGATTTGGTTTTGCATTTTAGACGGTTTGGCTGGATTTTGCTCAAATCTGGCCTAAATCCTGCTAACAAACAACCCCTAAGTGTTTGCATAACATATCAGGTCATATTATGCAAAATATTATTCATATTCGCAAAGCATGTCCTATGTAAGGTTGAATTTTATGACTTTATTTATTTATTTATTTTAAGAGGTTACTCAGCCTAGGAGTACTGTGCTATGAGCAAACTTAATAATAGAATTCTAAAGAGAATTTTACTTATAAGTTAAAAATGAACTGTGTTTATTATAGCATGCCTTTTTATTTAAGTGGATCAATATATTTGCTTTCACTGTGGATTTTAGATCATTCATGTACCACTTTTTCTCCTAAAGCATATGAACATAGAATCTTGTATGCCCTAAGTAGGGCCTCAACCCTGATGAGCATATTTAGTATTACAACATTAGGCGATATAATATATTGGTTGATATATACTTACCTCTACTTTTTGCGAAAGTATTACGTGCGGTCACCGGATGCCATCCGGAGGCCAATCAGAATGTGCAACGTCATCAATACGCTGTGTATCAGGTGATGTAGTGCGTTCTGATTGGCCTCCGGACGGTCCGATGACTACATGTAATAATCTCTCCTACATTGGACATGACGTTTGATTTATTGATGTACATGTAATAATCTTTTGGTGCTTGTATCATTACTCTTCATTATTTTCCTTTGCTTTAACCCTCTAATCCTTATTTCATTTCATACTTTTTTGCTTATAGGTCAACATCTCCTACGTTATTAAATTTGAAATGAGATTAATTATAAAACTAAATATTAAAAAAAGTGGAAAAAATTCTAAATCAGCAAAATAGATCAAGTCGTGTGTGGATGTTGACTTGTCTTCCATATGGACAAGTTGTTGTTCCATGAGAACTTGATATTGTTTGTTCTATTTTATAAATGCAGGAAACATTATATTTAGATATTACTTTTTGTGTTCATGCTTGCTACTTGTCAATGGTCTCCAAATGACAAGTGGGGGCTACAAAATATAATATAGCACCTACTATATCTCTTATCAGTATTATAAAGTATCATAGAAATAGACATAACATTTTCAGTCTTAACATATGATACTTTTCATTATATGAATATTTGTATAAATCTGAACATTTACATTTTCTACATAAACGAAAACATCTAATAACTTCAATTACATCAAACAAATATTTGTAGAGCTACTAATAAAATCTAAAATATTGATGGAGCATACTGTCTACATACCTCAGCTTTAGACTCACGAACAAAGTTAAACATTAGTATATAAAATGAAATAACTTGAAACTTATTATGCTTCGACATTTTCCCGTAACAACAATCAGTATGAAAAGAACTGATGAGCTATGAGGCTCAATAAGTTATGCAATTTACATAAAATTTAAATATCATATTATATAAAATAACATGATTGAATTAACTTAGAAATATTTGCAAAATAATATAAACCATCTTATAAAAATCATCCTTTCATTTATTTGCAGTATATACATAATATCAATATTAGCCTTTTAAGATTTAGCTAAACTTTCATAACAATGTTTAATGGAGCCAACATAAACCTAACATTATAGTCATTGAACAACATAGATGTCTCTTTTGTCTCTTTAAGGGTCTTTTTTGTCCAACCTATTATGCAAGTTTCATATCTTTGAAATCCATTTTGTTTTACTTACAATGCAGTGTCATACATGGGGATATTTTTGCCTCACCTGAACTTATAAGTTACATCATTTTATAGTCAAACATTATTAAATTGATATTCATTAAACTTCACATATTCAAATTCATACTTGCATTATAATGTTGCATATTTTCATAATAACACTGCAGTTATATTATTTACATGAAGATTATGGTTATGCAGTATGTATAGAATAATTTTCTTTTCAAAATGTTTTCAACTGAAAAAATCTTTACACATTCATATTACACTTTATTGTAAATATGATTCATTTAAATTTGCAATTGGCTGCTCATGCATGAATATTTGTCTGTGAACATGCATTACTAACATCATTCTCTTTCTATAAATCTTTCCTTAAATTATCATTTTATAACTCTTTCCTTAAATTCTCATTAAATGTTAGTGTATGTGTCTACAAAAAATAACAATATATAATTTTAAATTAAATTTGCATTACTCACAATCTTGAAGATTTGTCTCCTCAATCACTTCTATATCTCTATAGTTTCTATAATTTATTATTCAAATAATTTGACATAAATCAATTTATACTGACATAATCATTTACCTCGAAACCTCCCTTCTTCATATACTCAATGAATCCTAAATACAATTGGGTTGCCATTTTTAGAAATTTTTACTGAATTTATTTAATCTAAAAGATAACAATTAGCATTAAAACTTCTCACCTTCTCCTTCTTCCTTCTACTATGTTTTTTCTTCTACTCTCTCTTTCCGCTGCTACAAAGCACCCACACAATCACTGTTCCTTCAATTAGCTTGCAAACTTACATCAAACTATAATTCATCACACGAATCCAATCAATTGCATTCGAATCTTTGCTACAGTTTTTCAAAATAACTTCAATTTCATGATGCCACACGTACCTGCTAAAGTGCCTTCCTGTCTTGCATGGAAAATACAATGAAAAAGAGACAAAATACAATAAGTGAATACTGCTCAACAAAACATAATTTAGTTGAAGAAAGATATTGGAAAGTTTAACTCTTTTTTTTCATATTACATTACATTTTAATTAATTAATAATCATTTACATTTACTGCAGAATACTTGAGCACTATTTTACAGTAATTTCTTAATTACTAATTTAATATTAATAATTAACAATAATTAAACTTTAATTTTTCAGGTAAATTTCAGGTTAATTTCATTAATCCAAATATATATACCTATGACTTTTGAGTATTATGTTTAACCCCTCCTATATTTTTAAATGAGAATATGGTCAAAATGGGTCGCTTGACTCTTTATGAAGGATCAAAATAGTCTAAAACTATATTAATTAAAGAACCATTTTGATCACTCACATCTTTAAAAACGAATCAAAATAGTCCCATGTTGGGACTTTTTGTTTACTCTTTAAAGATTTGAGTACTAGAATGATCATTTAATATAGTTAGAGACTATTTTGATCTTCGTAAAAAAAAATAAAGCATTTATTTTGTTCATTTTCTCATCTTTAAATCATTAACATTTTGTACATTGTTATTTTGCTTGATATTTTTTGTCATCAGTTTCGTATGTTAGCCTCCAAATCTTCAAAAGGCCAACAAAAAATTCATTGCTAGAATACTAAGATGTCATCGAATTAACTGATGTGTTATCTTGAAAACAACGATTGACAACTAAACGTAGTTCTGCTACTGAGGAAATGTAAGAACATTTGCTTTTATGAATTCAAGCTTAGTGATCTCAAAACTTTTTCTACCTTTTTTTTTTTGTCATGAATTTGGGTGTCTGCAATTATATAATTATATAACATTGTTTGAACATATTTTCCTCATACTGCTTTATATTTTCTCACTAAGATTTCATTTGGGATGAATTTTTTACTGCTTCTTAAAGCAACTTTTTAATATAATTTTTTTTTTAAAATAAAAAACTGCTTTAAAAAACAATAAAAAAAATATCTCAAATGAAGCTTACTGCTTACTTTACCTCAGAAGTAATCGGTTTCTTTGAATACTGCAGCTTCATCTTCTACCAACTGCTCAGCTGATAAAATAATATTCTTTTTGGTAAGTCTCTTCTTCTTTTGATTCATCATCATTAACTTACCTACAACTCTGATTAGCTATTACAGCGTTGTATAAAGTTGATTGTGAAGTTATTGTGAAGAAAATAACTTTATTATTATGATAGCAGAAGCAGCTTCATGAATAGAAAGCTTTCAACATTGCCAGCAATTCCTTTATATTCAAAACTTTAAAAAATAGAGGTCACTTTATGCCTGGATTAAAAAAAAAAACTAAGCTTTACACAAGAATGAGTCATTAATTTAGAGAAAGAAGGTTCCTCTGCTAATCTTAGGCTTCAAGAAGTGAGAGTTCTCACAAACAAAATAAGCTTTCATCCCAATCATGGCAACTGATGAAAGGAAACCGTTAAATTTAGAGGATTGGAGACGAAAATGTTTAATTTTATTATACAAAATTATTCCTATTTATAGATCTATACTTGATAACTTAATAAAAAAAATAAATATTTACATAATCATGCATAATTTCCCTAATGTAATTCTTCCTAAATCAGCCACCCAAATATGGAAGGAGATCGACGTGATTGAGGTGAGCCTCCCACAAATTCCTATACTGGTTGTGGGATCAAGTGCAAGGGATAGCTGGAATTTAATAGAGATCGTTGTGATGTATGTGAGCCTCCCACGAATTCTCATCCTGATCGTCGGATAAGTGTCAATGGACGGTGAGATACTAAAAAGTTAATTTAAAAAGTAGTAATAAAATTGTTCTAAATGAAGCCTTAACATTATAATGTATATCATATATGGCAAAATAATTGGTATGCAAAAATTCCTGGATCCAATATTTTACATTGAACCCCTTAATAAATATTGATAAATTAGCTATTTTTTGGAACATGTACATAGCTTTGAGAAATTATTGATTTTATTTAGCATGCATCTTATCAAAAATTTTAAAAAAAAAATCGAACAAAAAATAATGTGAAGTATTATTTTAATTTTAAAATATTCATTGATAAGTTTTGTTGAGAAAATAGTATTTGTTAAATGAATATTTGGTAGAGATAATCTTTTAATAATAAATTCAATATAAGATAATTATATGCTTATGCTTAGATTTTTGTCAAAGAATATATTTTCACTAAAATGTATGATATTGTCACGACCCGACCCGACGGGGACGGATCCCGCCCGAGCCGGATCGTGACACAACCTTCTTATCCAGGATCTGGCTTTGGAATTTGGTTACTGAACTGATCTTCCAAATACTTAAACTCAACAGGCACAAAAACACAGAACAACAGAGCTACTATAATCATCAAACACAGCGGAACAAAACATCTATCTGATTTCATTTCCTCAAAATAATCATCTACAATTACAGTACATGGCTTTTGAACAGAAAGAAAGACAGATCAGAAAAGCCATGACCGTACAAAAATCAAAAGTATACCTATACGGATCAGAACTCTGAACTCTAGTCCTGGACTTCATTCCCTTTCCCAGAACCTGAAAGCCACCAGAAAGCAAGGGTGAGCTCAACAGCTCAGCAAAGCAACAAACCACCAATCTAAATTCTCAGAAATCAAAACCAAACTCATCAGATCAGAAATTGGAACAAAATCGGATCTCGAATCAGAACAGAATCGAAAATCAGAACTTATATGGACAGATATCAAATCAGAATCAGAGTCGTACAGATCAGATCACAGAACAGAATAAATCAACAGAGTCAGAATTATACAGAAATCAAAAATCAGAATTTGCAGATCATATCATATCAGAATCACAATTGCGTACAGAACAGATACAGAAAACAGAACAGATTCATATGTCATTCATAGCTTGCCCTGACACTGACGGAATCTCTACGGATTCCGGCCCCTTATGCCTCCCTTCCCAGACACTGATTGAATCTCATAGGATCCAGGCCCCTTATGCCTCCCTTTGTGCTCACGGCACCATAACAGATGTGCTTATAGCACCAGAACAGAATTCATCGGATCCGGAACAGAACATATATCAGATTTCAGATTTGAGCTCATTTCAGATTTCCCCGACACTAACTGAATCTCATAGGATTCATGCCCCTTATAACTCCCTTTTTATAGCTTATACACATAGCATTTTAATTCAGAAGAAATCCGGAGAAATCAGAAATTACCCAAAAATCGGGCAGCACAACGGCAGTATACAGAATTTACACAAAATTTCCTGCAAAGAAAATTTACCGAATTCGCACAGAACATAGATAATCATATTCCAGAACATTTATTCTACTGCACAGAAAATTTACAATTTCACAGAAAATTATAGTCTACGAAAAACATCGCCGATTCAAAAATACCCGGACAAAAATCTTCGGAAAATAACCAAAATGTGCACACTCGGCACGTCAACAATATACGGAAAGTTACGCGGTAAAAACTGAACCAATCAAAAGATATGGATGAAAAACCGTAACGGAAACGAAATCCGGACATAAATTACCGCCAAACGCGACGGAACTGAAAATTGAGAAAGGCGGAATGTGCCTTACCTCGAGCACAGCAACTTCCTGAACAGTCTCGACGGACGAAAACGGCTCCGCGTCTTCCCGAAATCAACTTTTCCAAAATCTCCTTTTCTCTCTCCTCAGAACAATAAATCAGATATTTTTATTTTTGATTTTTCTCTCTCTTCAAAACGACTGATTTCCCTTAAGTAATACTCAGATCGGCCCGGCCGATCGCGACATCGTCCCGGGACGATCCGACCAAAAGGATCATCCTGGAATCCTCCCAGGGCTGTTGTCTGGCCGATATTTTCTACAGTAGCTATCGGCCTGGCCGATGTCTCCAATCGGCCTGGACGATGCCTACAGAAAATCACCTGGAGCAAATCTGGGCCAAACCTGGAGCTCATCTTCACTGATCGTCCCAGGACGATCCCAGATCGTCCTGGACGATACTGGAGCAGATTTTTGATATTACAATCTCCCCAACTCAGAAAAATGTCGTCCTCGACATTATCTAATCCAAACTCAGTCAGAACAAATACGGGTACGACCGTCTCATGTCAGACTCCTTTTCCCAAGTTGCTTCCCGTGCAGTCCGGTGCTTCCACTGGACTTTAACCATCGGAATCTCTTTATTTCTTAACTTCCGGACGTCGTACGCCAAAATCAACTCTGACTCTTCCTTGTACGCCAGATCCTCCTGAATCTCAACCTCATCAGCAGATACCTTCTTCCCAGAGTCGGATACCCACTTCCTCAGAGTGGATACGTGAAACACGTTATGCACATCCGGCATAGAATCAGAAAGTAATAACTTGTAAGCAGCTTTTCCAATCCTTTCCAAAATTTCAAAAGGTCCAACATATCTCGGACTAAGCTTGCTTGCCTGACCAAATCTGCTCACACCTTTCATCGGGCTGACTTTGACATACACAAAGTCACCAACCTGAAACTCAACAAATCTGTGCTTCTGATTGTAATACTTCTGCTGTCGATCTTGAGCAGCTTTCAATCTTTCTTTTATCAAACTGATCTTCTGAGCAGTTTCATCAACAAAAGTGGCCCCCAAAGCCAGTCTATCTCCGACCTCCGTCAGAGTCAAAGGAGTACGGCACTTCCTGCCATACAGAGCCTCGTACGGTGCCATACCGATACTGGACTGAAAACTGTTGTTATAAGCAAACTCAATCAGCGGAATATGATCTTCCCAGCTTCCGCTAAAGTCCAGAACACAAAGTCTCAACAGATCTTCCAGTACCTGAATAGTCCTCTCAGACTGTCCATCGGTCTGAGGATGAAAGGCTGTACTGAAATGCAGTTTCGTACCCAAGCCTTGCTGAATGCCTTTCCAAAGTCTGGAAGTAAAACGTCCATCTCGATCAGAAACAATCACGCGAGGCACACCGTGCAATCTGACTATCTCCTTCACATATAACTGTGCCAAGCGTTCAACTGAATCCGTCTGTCTGATCGGAAGAAAATGGGCGGATTTCGTCAATCGATCCACAACCACCCAAATAGCGTCGTGCCCTTGTCTAGATCGCGGAAAACCCATCGCGAAGTCCATCGTTACCTCCTCCCATTTCCACTCAGGGATAGGCAACGACTGCAACAGTCCACCTGGTCGCTGATGCTCTGCCTTCACCAACTGACAGGCTTTGCATCTCGACACAAACTCTGCCACATCTTTCTTCATCCCAGGCCACCAGAACAAAAGCTTCATATCAGCGTACATCTTACCACTGCCTGGATGAACAGTGTAGCCTGAATGATGAGATTCGTACAGAATCTCCTGCCTCAAATCTCCAAACACAGGTACCCACAACCTGTTCTTACAGAAAATAGCATCAGAATCAGAAATTCAAAGTTCAGGAGTCTTACCAGATCCAATCTGAGCAATCAACTTCGAATAATCAGAATCTGACTTCTGGGCTTCTTGAATCCGTGCTTCCAAAGAAGACTGAATACTCATCTGAGCTAACTCCAAACCACTGGAGGAAATCACCTCCAACTGCAATCGCTCCATGTCTCTAATCAGAAAGTCATCACAGGTAAGCTGCAAACCTGACAATCCAGAAGATTTCCTGCTCAGAGCGTCTGCTACCACATTCGCCTTCCCAGGCTAATACTGAATAGTCAGGTCATAGTCCTTGATCAACTCGAGCCACCGTCTTTGTCTCAGATTCAGATCCTTCTGAGTAAAAATATACTTCAGGCTCTTATGATCAGTAAAGATCTCACATCTGACGCCATACAGGTAATGACGCCAAATCTTCAAAGCAAAAACAACTGCAGCTAACTCCAGATCATGCGTCGGGTAATTCTTCTCATGTGGTTTTAACTGTCTCGAAGCATAAGCAATTACCTGACCATGCTGCATCAGGACACAACCCAATCCTTTCAGTGAAGCATCACTGAACACCTGAAAACCTTCCGTACCTGACGGAAGTGCTAGTACTGGAGCTGAAGTCAAACAATCCTTCAATCGCTGAAAACTGACCTCACATTCCGGTGTCCAAACAAAAGGAACTAACTTCTGCGTCAGTCTCGTCAGAGGCGTCGAAATCTGTGAAAATCCTTTCACAAATTTCCTATAATATCCGGCCATGCCCAAGAAACTACGTACCTCAAATACCGTAGTTGGCCTTGGCCAATCAGCAACTGCCTGAATCTTCTGGGGATCTACAGAAATGCCTTCTCCGCTAATCACATGTCCCAGAAAAGAAATGCTCTTCAGCCAGAATTCACACTTGGAGAACTTGGCATACAGTTGATGCCTCCTCAAAGTCTCCAACACAATCCTCAAATGTCTGGCATGATCATCCTCAAATGCAGAATATACCAGAATATCATTGATAAAGACGATCACAAACTGATCCAAATACTCCCTGAATACTCGGTTCATCAAATCCATGAAAATAGCAGGTGCATTGGTTACCCCGAAAGGCATAACCAAAAACTCATAGTACCCGTACAGAGTACTGAATGCTGTCTTCACCACATCAGCCTCCTTCACCTTCACCTAATAATATCCGGATCGCAAGTCAATCTTCGAAAATACTGAAGATCCGAAAAGCTGATCAAACAAGTCGTCAATCCAAGGCAAAGGATACTTGTTCTTGATCGTGACCTTGTTCAAATCTCTGTAATCAATACACATACGGAGTGTACCGTCCTTCTTCTTCACAAACAAAACAGGTGCTCCCCAGGGTGAAACACTAGGACGCACAAAACCTTTGTCAACCAACTCCTGAAGCTGAACTTTCAACTCAGAAAGTTCTTTCGGTGCCATCCTGTACGGAGCTTTTGATATAGGAGCTGTACCTGAAAAAACATCGATAGAGAACTCCACATCTCTATCCGGAGGTAAACCAACCAACTCCTCAGGAAAAACATCAACAAACTCCCGTACCACTGGGATCTCAGAAACAGAACCAACCTCCAGGTTCAGATCCCGCACCGAAGCCAAAAATACTAGGCATCCCTTCTTCCACATCCTGCTCACTTCCAATACAGAAACCAGACTGGAGAGAACACCTCGTAATCCCTGAAATACAACTCTCTCTCCAGCCATAAGTAAACTCACTTGCTTCTTCAGACAGTCTATCTGAGCTTCATACAGACTCAGCCAATCCATTCCCAGAATCACATCATACGAAGAAATCGGCAACAAAATCAAGCTAGATTTCCACTTCTTGCCAGCAATGTCAATCTCACACAAACAAAACTTGCGGGCAATCAAATTACTTCCAGCCGGTAAAATCACAAACAAAGAAACCGGCAGAGAAAACAAAGGCATTTGGATTCGGTCAAAACAATGCTCGGAAAGAAACGAGTGACTAGCTCCAGAGTCAAACAAAACACAACAGGGCTGACCAGAAATGTAAATCGTACCTGTCACAACATCCGGAGCATCGCGAGCCTCCTGCTGACTCAAACTGTAAACTCTTGGCTGAACTGGAACAGGAGCTGAAGCAATAGAACTACTCTGCTCAGAGGGAGTCGTAGGTGGTCTCCGTGGTCCCGAACTAGTACTACCACCTCTACCAGAAAATCCCTCAGGGCGAGGAGGAACAGTCCTCGGTCTTCCTGCTGAACCGGCAGGTCTGACAAAACCCTCAGATCGGTACTCAGAACGCCGATCAAATCCAATCTGTGGACATTCTACAATCCTATGTCCCGGCTGACCACATCTGAAACAAAGACCAGCTATCCTGTAGCACTGGCCATGGTGTCGCCGTCCACAACTCTGGCACACAGGTGCCGTACTGACAGATCCAGAACTAGTCGTACTGGTAACAGTACCAGACGATCCTCAGCTCCTTCTGGAATCTCCAGATCCAGAACCAGGAACAAATCTCCTCTTCCCAGAGGAACCACTGCCAGAAGTCTCACCTCCAAATCTCTTCCTCCTCGCAGTCCACCGCTGCTGAGTAGCCGTCATGTCATTCTCAATCAGACGAGCTCGCTCCACAAGCTCAGCGAAGTCAGTGATCCTGAATGATATCAGAGGCTGCCTCAAAGTGTCTCGTAATCCTCTCAGAAATCTGTAGCACCTCTCAGCAGAAGTGCTGACCAGCTGCGGAGCGTACCTGGCCAATGCAGTAAACTCAGCCTCGTATTGCATTACCGTCTTGCTCCCCTGAACAAGCCTCAGAAAACTCTCCTGCATCTGCTGTCGTGCAGAAGGAGGAACAAACCAGTCTCTGAATACCTCAATGAACTCTTCCCAAGTGATCAAAGAGTTCAGTCTGCCCTGAAATCTGGCTGCCTGCTGGCCATCCCACCAGTGCTCAGCCTCTCCGTCTAACAGAAAAACAGCTAACGGAACCTTCCTATCTGCAGGACACTGCATTCCATCAAAAGTCTTTTCCAACCTCCTCAGCCACTCCTCGGCTGCTCTGGGCTCAACAACGCCCTCAAATCTCGGAGGCTTCAACCTCAAAAATAACTGCAGATGTCGATCAATGTCCTCAGATCTAACAGTAGAAGCTCTGCTGTGAGTCTCGCTCATCATCTGAGCAACAAGTGAAGCAAACTGAGACAGTGTATCAGCACCGACCACTGGGGCTGTACTCCCCACTGGTGCTGCCTGATCTGCACTCTGCCCGTCTGTCATGTCTGGGTCTGGCTGATCCATACAGAAAAATCCAGAAAATCCGGAAAACTATCACAAAAACAACACAAAAACAGCACAATAAAAAGCCGAACGACCCAAAACTACCCCCAGACAGACTCACTGATCACTTCCTAGAGCTCTGTTTTACAATCCAACCAGTTTCCAAAACCAGTGCTCTGATACCACTAAAGCTTGTCACGACCCGACCCGACGGGGACGGATCCCGCCCGAGCCGGATCGCGACACAACCTTCTTATCCAGGATCTGGCTTTGGAATTTGGTTACTGAACTGATCTTCCAAATACTTAAACTCAACAGGCACAAAAACACATAA
The DNA here is from genome assembly GCA_016618105.1 of Dendrobium huoshanense. Lineage (NCBI taxonomy): Eukaryota > Viridiplantae > Streptophyta > Magnoliopsida > Asparagales > Orchidaceae > Dendrobium > Dendrobium huoshanense. The sequence goes on from CM028358.1 coordinate 85,310,346, forward strand.
CAACAGAGCTACTATAATCATCAAACACAGTGGAATAAAACATCTATCTGATTTCATTTCCTCAAAATAATCATCTACAATTACAGTACATGGCTTTTGAACAGAAAGAAAGACAGATCAGAAAAGCCATGACCGTACAAAAATCAAAAGTATACATATACGGATCAGAACTCTGAACTCTAGTCCTGGACTTCCTTCCCTTTCCCAGAACCTGAAAGCCACCAGAAAGCAAGGGTGAGCTCAACAGCTCAGCAAAGCAACAAACCACCAATCTAAATTCTCAGAAATCAAAACCAAACTCATCAGACAGAAATCAGATCAGAAATTGGAACAAAATCGGATCTCGAATCAGAACAGAATCGAAAATCAGAACTTATATGGACAGATATCAAATCAGAATCAGAGTCGTACAGATCAGATCACAGAACAGAATAAATCAACAGAGTCAGAATTATACATAAATAAAAAATCAGAATTTGCAGATCATATCATATCAGAATCACAATTGCGTACAGAACAGATACAGAAAACAGAACAGATTCATATGTCATTCATAGCTTGCCCTGACACTGACGAAATCTCTACGGATTCCGGCCCCTTATGCCTCCCTTCCCAGACACTGACTGAATCTCATAGGATCCAGGCCCCTTATGCCTCCCTTTGTGCTCACGGCACCAGAACAGATGTGCTTATAGCACCAGAACAGAATTCATCGGATCCGGAACAGAACAGATATCAGATTTCAGATTTGAGCTCATTTCAGATTTCCCCGACACTAACTGAATCTCATAGGATTCATGCCCCTTATAACTCCCTTTTTATAGCTTATACACATAGCATTTCAATTCAGAAGAAATCCGGAGAAATCAGAAATTACCCAAAAATCGGGCAGCACAACGGCAGTATACAGAATTTACACAAAATTTCCTGCAAAGAAAATTTACCGAATTCGCACAGAACATAGATAATCATATTCCAGAACATTTATTCTACTGCACAGAAAATTTACAATTTTGACAGAAAATTATAGTCTACGAAAAACATCGCCGATTCAAAAATACCAGGACAAAAATCTTCGGAAAATAACCAAAATGTGCACACTCGGCACGTCAACAATATACGGAAAGTTACGCGGTAAAAACTGAACCAATCAAAAGATATGGACGAAAAACCGTAACAGAAACGAAATCCGGACATAAATTACCGCCAAACGCGACGAAACTGAAAATTGAGAAAGGCGGAATGTGCCTTACCTCGAGCACAGCAACTTCCTGAACAGTCTCGACGGACGAAAACGGCTCCGCGTCTTCCCGAAATCAACTTTTCCAAAATCTCTTTTTCTCTCTCCTCAGAACAGTAAATCAGATATTTTTATTTTTGATTTTTCTCTCTCTTCAAAACGACTGATTTCCCTTAAGTAATACTCAGATCGGCCCGGCCGATCGCGACATCGTCCCGGGACGATCCGACCAAAAGGATCGTCCTGGAATCCTCCCAGGGCTGTTGTCTGGCCGATATTTTCTACAGTAGCTATCGGCCTGGCCGATGTCTCCAATCGGCCTGGACGATGCCTACAGAAAATCACCTGGAGCAAATCTGGGCCAAATCTGGAGCTCATCTTCACTGATCGTCCCAGAACGATCCCAGATCGTCCTGGACGATACTGGAGCAGATTTTTGATATTACAGATATCCCCTTAAAACTTGGATTTGAGTTTACATATATAATATTTGTGAATCTTCTTCACCTGCATCTTCTTCAACCTGCAAGAGATACCGAAACAGGAAAACTGGGAAGAAACATGAGTATGAACAGTATTCTAAAACCTTTCTTGCATTCATTTCATTGTCCTTCATACACAATATATATAATGGTTGAATAGTTACTAGCCATTGGATCAAGCAGTTAGGCATCCACGGTTGAGATTAAAAGGTTCTGTATGTGCAGGTCTGCTTTAGCAGAGTAGTGGACAATGCATATGTTAGGCGGCTGTTGCAGTATAAGCTGAGTAGCTTATAACGTGTGCTTATCACCCCCCTTCAAGATGACACTCGTGTCAAAGAGTGTAAGCTTGGTTCTGAGATCTTGAAACCGTTTAGTAGACAAAGGTTTAGTGAAAATATCAGCCACTTGATCAACTGTGGTAACATGTTGAATAGTTACCGATTTAGACTTCACACAATCTCTAATGAAATGATAGTCAATCTCTATATGCTTGGTACTAGCATGAAAAACTGGACTATGTGCTAAGATCACTGAGATGTTGTCACAGAAGAGGGTAGTTGAGTTGTTGATTGGAATGTCAAATTCGAGCAAAAGCCGTCTTAACCATAAGATGTCAGCAGCCGCAGTTGCTAAAGATCTATATTTGGCCTCAGTAGAGGACCGAGCAACAGTATGCTGTTTCTTCACTTGCCATGAGATAAGATTGTGTCCAAGGAAGGCACAATATCCAGTCGTAGATTTACGATCAATCAGATCTCCTGCCCAATCAGAATCAGAAAAGGCAGATAATTGTAAGCTGGTCGGTTGGATCAAGAGACCAAAAGATAAGGTGCCTTTGAGATACCGGAGTAGCCGTTTTAGTAAAGAAAAATGACCATTAGAGAGTTTATGCATGAATTGACACAATTTGTTAACTGTAAAAGAGATATCAGGTCTTGTTACAGTTAAATACTGTAATGAACCAACCAGATGTTTATACAAATCGGGATTGTGAAATGGTTGTTCACTGTTAGAGGAAGACTCAGCTTTAATAGCCATTGGAGTTGTAAGTAGCTTACAGGATTCCATGCCAGCCCGTGAGAGGATGTTCGATGTGTAGGCTGCATGGTTGAGAGCAAGACCAGTTGGTGATGACTGTACCATAATACCAAGGAAATGGTGAATGCTTCCCAGATTTTTCAAACTGAAATTCTGATGTAAATCCCTTAATAGATGATGAATAAAAAACTCGTCATTTCCAGTTAATAATATATTATCCACATAGATTAGGATGTATAAAATTTTGGAATCATGCTTGTAAAATAAAAGAGAAGGATCGGCTGAACTGGGCTGAAAACCGAAATTGATCAAATGAGTAGAAAATTTAGCAAACCATTGTCTTGGAGATTGCTTCAAGCCATAAATAGACTTTTTGAGTAGACAAACATGATTCGGTAGCAATGGATCAACAAAGCCAATTGGTTGAGACATATACACTGTGTCGATAAGATCTCCATGAAGAAACGCATTCGAAACGTCTAATTGTAAAATTTTCCACTTGTGTGTTACGACAACAATAAGAAGAATGCGTATAGTTGGAAACTTTGCAACCGGACTAAATGTCTCCAAGTAATGTAAGTCATACTCTTGCTTAAAACCTAGGCTACTAAACGAGCTTTGTGTCGTGCTATAGTGCCATCTGCATTATATTTTATTTTATAAATCCACTTGCACCCAAGAACATTTTGAATGGGTGAGGGAGGCACAAGTATCCAAGTGCCCTGTGCTTGTAAGGCATCGAATTTGGCTGACATAGCTTGCTGCCACTTTAAGTGCTTAGAAGCTTGAGTATAACATGAGGGATCTAGAGGTTGTAAACAGTGGGACATGCTAACAATATTTTTTGGTTTTAGATGTCCTGTTTTGAAGCGAGTAAGCATTGGATGAGTATGTTGAAGTGGTGGAGTGATATTGTTTGAACGAGAGGCAGCCGAGAAGGGTACAGAAGAAGTTTGGGAAGATATGGAAATTGGTTCAGAATTTGACAGTGTATAAGGCAAGCTAGAGTTAGATAAGAAAATATATTCGGGATTTTGAATGTTAGAGGGCATGCTGGAAGTAGAAGTTGGTGTAAGTGTTGATGAAGTAATTGGAACTAAGAATAAAGGAGTTTGGAATTGAGGAGGTGATGTAGAGGGAATAATTTGGGATTGTGTTTGAAAAGGAAAAATGTTTTCAAAAAATTGCACATGCCGTGAGATGAAGATTTTGTGAGATTCAATACTGTAGCATTTGTAACCTTTAGTATTTGATGCATAACCAAGAAAAACACATGGGGATGATTTTGGGTCAAATTTATTTTGGGGAAGATTTGGTAGCCAAGGGTAACATAAACAACCAAAGATTTTTAAAAAATTATAATCGGGTGGCTTGTGATATAAAAGTTGGAAAGGTGAGAGTTTAGGAAATGGTGAGATTGGTAAGCGGTTAAATAAATAAATGGTTGTAAGTAGGGTGTCAGACCAAAAAGAGTTAGGTGAATGAGCATCTAACAGAAGGCTGCATAGTGTTTCAATGATATGACGATGCTTCCGTTCCGCAATGCCATTTTGTTCTGGCGTATAAGGGCAAGTTAGTTGGTGTGCAATGCCAGATTCTTTTAAGGTAGTTTGAAAAGAAGAGTTAATGTATTCACCACCATTGTCTGATCGAAGGATCTTTATGGATTTATTGAATTGCTTTTTCACAAACGACTTAAAAATTAAAAACTTAGAGTGAGCTTCATATTTAAGGCGCATCGGAAAAACCAACAAAAACGGGAAAAATCATCCACGAACAATATGTAATATTTGAAACCTTGGTTTGACAAAATTGGGGCAGGACCCCATACATCGCTATGTATCAACTCTAAAGGTTTTGTACTACAATTTGAGGAACGAGAAAAGGGTAATTTGTGACTCTTTGAGAGAGCACAAGATTTACAATGAAACCTAGAAGACAAAGTCCTAAAAGCAGTAGTTAAATTCGCTTGTGTTGAAGTGGATGGATGGCCCAAGCAACGATGTCAAAGTGTACCGAGGAGAACGATGGGAGATGTGTTGACTTTTGAAGAAGCTTTCAATCTATAGAGGCCTTGATCGGATGGAGCTTGGGAAGAGTTTGATTGTTCGTCAAGTCCTTTATAGAAAAACCAGATTTATCAAATTGAATGGAACAAGGATTATCTTGGACTAATTTGTGTATAGAAATTAGATTATGTGAAATAGAAGGTACATGAAGCAAAGGATTTAAGAGGAGCTTACGGTGAGAAGTAGGTAGAAGGCCTTGACCAGAATGAGTGATTGGTAGCATGTCTCCATTGCCTATTTGAACATGTTGAGATCCCATATACTGTTTTGGATTTTGAATTTGAGTAAAATCAGGTGTTAGATGAGAGGTGGCACCAAAATCCAACACCCTTAGTTTCTGATGCCAAGCTGGCAACAAATGCAGAGGAGGAGGCAGGTTGATACTGCAAATTGGCTCTATGCCAACACTTGAATGCGGAATGTCCTGGTTTACGACAAATTTGGCATTCAATATAATTGGTGTTGACGGACCGTCCAGGTTGCCGAAACGGAGTAGTCTGCTGTACTGGAGAGGAATTAGCTTGGATATATCATCCACGACCTCTGTTGGAGTGAAAACGGCCACGACCGCGGGAAGCGGCCAATGCAAGCTGAGCATCAGTGGATGGAAGCTACTGATTTTCAAGAGCACGTTCAGCAGCAATATTGAGTTCTTCATTGCATAACATAGCATAAAAATCGTCTATATTAATCGGTTGCATATTTGCTCTAATGTAGGTTTTAAAAGCCTGGTAACCCGGAGGCAGTCCATTCAAAGTATACATAATAACATCTTCGGAATCTAATGGAGTGCCAGAGGAAGCAATCGCGTCACATTTGCTCTTAATATTGGAAAGATACTGCATCATCGTTCGATCTTTCATTGTGACATGGTGCAACTCATTCTTTAACTGAAGTAATCAGGAACGATTCGAAGATTGCAGGCATCGTTCGATCGTTTTCCAGATATCCGCACAGGTTTCCATATTCAAAATGTATGGCAAGAGACTTGGTGAGATCACCAAATACAAAGCAGCGGACATATTCTGGTCTATAAGGATCCAAGTTTGATAGTTAGGATTAAGAACAACTTCACCTGAAGCTTTAACTGCGTGTTTTTCCGGCTTTGGTGTTGTTCCGTCCAGGTACCCGTCAAACCCGTTAGCTATAAAGAGCTTGAGTACTTGAGATTTCCATAGGAGATAGTTATCCGAAGTCAATTGAGTATTCATCACCGACTTCATATTAAGTATCAGAAACTTAAGTTGTGGTGGAATAATGGCATCACTCATCTTCACCGGGATTTGAGAGGAGACGAAACCTGGCTGCTCTGATACCATGTGAAGAGTTATTGCTAGACGAATTGGCAGTACTCATTATGAGAAATTTGAAGAAAGGATTACAAGTCAGAGACGAAACCTGGCTGCTCTAATACCATGTGAATCTTCTTCACCTGCATCTTCTTCAACCTGCAAGAGATACCGAAACAGAGAAACAGGGAAGAAACATAAGTATGAACAGTATTCTAAAACCTTTCTTGCATTCATTTCATTGTCCTTCATACACAATATATATAATGGCTGAATAGTTACTAGTCATTGGATCAAGCAGTTAGGCATCCACGGCTGAGATTAAAAGGTTCTGTATGTGCAGGTCTGCTTTAGTAGAATAGTGGACAATGTATATGTTAGGCGACTGTTGTAGTATAAGCTGAGTAGCTTATAACGTGTGCTTATCAATATTAAATTTATTAAGTTATGATTCAACAAATAATTGTTTATTTGACCTTTCATTATCATTCAGTTGATAATAAAATATGCATTTCTTCCGTTGGATTTACTCCTAACTAAAGATTTTTTAGAGATTATATTTTTATTTAGTTATTTAGTTATTTTTACATTATGCATATCACGTTTTTAATAGAAAAAAAATTCAATTTGTCCCTCAATTATTCGTATGTGATCAATTTAATTTCAGAATATTATATTTCTCCAATTAATTCCATCAAATATATATTATTAGTCCCAAATGGTGCCTTAGAAATTAAATGTTTTATTTGGGAGAATTCTTTTACTGTACAAATTTTTAGTTCAAAAAAATTTTGTACTAAAAAACAGTAAAAAGGTTATATCAAATGAAGTCTAAATATGATCAATTTTGTATCAGATTATTTATCAATTTCTATATGAGAAACTATTTGGGGTATATTTTATACAACAAAGGGAATAAATAAATAAAAAAATGTAATAAAAATCGAATATTATAATAATATTAAATACCATTAATATATTAATAATATTATTTTCAAATTAATAAAAATATACTTACTATTAATTAAACTTTAACTTTAATTTTGAAAGTAAGGAAATATAAATAAAATAGCACTTTTAAAAAAAGTCAAAATATAGATACAATTTTGTCATTTTTTCTAAAAAAATTTAAAATGTTACATTTACATTTAAACTAATAAATTCAAAATTTAAAATTAATTAATTTATGAAAGAACAAACTTTATTAAATTTTAATTCGGCACGCTTCTCCATAAATGGCGTTGTACGAGCATAAGTTAATGGGAGAGAGAAAGAGGAGCCTTTGAAATTAAGCTATCGAGAGGCGTCGGGGAGTCTTCTGCGTCTTCCGTTCTCCTTTGCGGTCGACTTCGCGATCGCTAGCGAGAGGAGGACGAGCAGCGGGAGGAGGCTAATAGTGGAAATGGGGTTGCTTTCGAACATGATCTCTAGGGAGGAGCTGAAGCCCGGCGATCATATCTATTCCTGGAGAAGTGCCTACATCTATGCTCATCACGGTTCGAGCCCTCACCTTTATCTTGAGCACCTCCTCCTTTTTAATTACATGTTGGATCTGGGGGGATTTCTGAGTCACCTTTAAAGACCTATTCCCATTTTTGTTTTGTCTTTTTCCCGCCCTCAATTTTCAGTAATCTGCCCCTGACGAATCGGATTGGAGTGTTCGTAAATTTTTTTATTATTATCTAGGTTTGTTTAGAAAGGGATTACCAAGTCTCATTTTGAGGTTTACTTCGTCAAGGTTTTCGATGTATGCATTGAGAAAGATGGTTGCTTTCTTATATTTTGTGCAATTGTGGACGCATTTAACTGATTACTCTGAATTTTTTGAGGATTTGGTTGCAATGTTAGAAAGTATGGACGGCTGGTATATTTTGGCGTGTGAAATTGCTACAGAGGAAAAGCATGTATGGATTTGTTGTTTTATTTGGAAGATTCTTCTTTGGTGATGATTTGTCAACATTTAGGGCATCTCCAACTGAAAATCCCATTTTTCATTCCAAAATGTAGTGAATCTAAAAAATGTCATGATTCATCTCCAATCGAACTTCATTTTGCGCCCTTTTGTGAAGGTAACCGTCACTCCTCTTTCGCATGTTTCTTCGGCAAATATGATAGAGACAAAAAAATATCGTAGGTGAACAATGTGACACTAATATTGGCGTCGCACTATTTACCCGCAACCAAATAGCGGAAGTTTTGCTGTTCGGCTGCAGCTCGCGAGCGACGCCATTCATGCATTTGGAGTTCGGTTGTAGAAGGCCTTAAATAGTAGTGTTAGTTTTGGTGCTTTTATTGGAAGATAGATCTTAATTTATAAATTGCAAACATTCAAGTGACCAAAGGTACTGTTTTCTTGGGGTTCATTTTCAGATTTCATCCTCAGGCCAAACTACTGGAATTTTTTCTACAAGCAAAGTCATTTTAGCAAGCATCTACTCTATTCTTGGCAATCCCTGATATTCACTTAAATTTTTCAGGGTATGGAATTCTAACATTAGAAACAAATGCACTTTATACAAACCATAATCTGAAATTAACACGACATCATAATATAATCATATTATGATATCAAATTGACTTAATCATGATGATGAAATTTTTGTGGAACCGGTAGGATTTATATGTTGCTTTGGCTTTTAAAAAGGGGCATGCAGTGATCTAGGGTATCCTATGATATCAAATGCAAGAATCTTCATGATAAAGCAAAAATATTAGCTCTTTATAAGGAATTAGAAAATTGTTGGTTTTTTTCCATGATTTCTCCTTCTTGGCTTGTTCTTTTCCTTTGGTATTTTTGGATTTTTAGCCTTTAACAGTGAATGGTTTCAATCTTAGACACCAAACAAAGAACAAAAAACAATAACAATTGCATTGTCTTGGTTCCTCCTTAGATGATCTCATTCGGCGGTTTTAGCGGCAGAATTGTTGAAATCCCAATCGTGTTAATCCTAGTGAAAATGAAACCAAGAGAGATTGAGGAGTTTAGCACCTCTGCCATGACTAAGGCTAGGTCTGACAAGTACTAAAGGAGAGAGAAAGAGGAATAAGAATAGGAAGAAATAATAATGCCAATTGAATGGAAATGTGTTCTACTTAGTTTCCATTTGATTTCCATTGATCCAAAAACTTACTCACAAGCTATATTTATTGTTGTTACGTGTTATAACATTCGCGATAGTAGAGAAATATAAAGTTTAACATCTTAACTTTGTACGAAGATTTAAGACACGCACAGATAAAAGAGGGGTGTAAGTCATAAAAGCACTAAGATTTTTATGTGAAAAATCTTGAAAATGGGAAAAAAATCATGGGACATAGCCTAGTTGAAATAATTTCACTAATGTTTGTTATTGATTACAAAGGATACCCATATGTGGGGGAAGGCCTTAACATAATATAATAAATATACATTGTGTAGAGTATGTTACATGGTTGGAGTTGAAAAAAATACACTGGAATAAAAGCTATTGTTAAGAGATGGTAGGCTTGTTTGTTTGGTTGATGGGGTCATAGTTGGGGGCGACGTTGGTCGGAGAGATCGTAGTCGGGCGATTGAGGTTGGAGGGACTGTAGTCGGGCGATGAAGGTCAGTGTGACCGTTGTCGAGTGACGGTGGTTTGAGGACCGTAATCAGAAGGACTATAGTCGAGCTACAATGGTCGGAGGGACTATAGTTAGTAAACGGTGGTATGAGAATCGCAGTCGATAGACGACAGAGGTCAAAGGGACCATAGTCGGGCGACCGAGGTTGAAAGGATTGTATCTAGGTGATGGTGTTCTGAGGACCGTAGTTGGCGACAGTGGTCCAAGGATTGTAGTCGGCAGGAAACAGGGGTCGAAGGAACGTAGTCGAGCGATGGTGGTCGGAAGAACCATTGGCACATTATGAAGATTTGAGGACCGTAGTTGGTCGGCTAACAAGGTCGAAAGGACTGTAGTCAAGAGACGGTGATTTGAGGATCGTAGTCGGCGAGCGATGGAGGTTGGAAGGATCGTAGTTGGATGATGTTGGTATGAGGAACATAGTTTGGTGAGGTGGTCCAAGGACCGGAGTTGGTGGGCGACGAAGGTTGGAAGGATCATAGTTGAGCAACTGAGGTCAAATGATCGTAGTCAGGCGGCAATGGTTTACTAGATTATAGTTGGTGGGCAACGGAGGCCGGAAGAATTGTAATCGAGCTACACAGATCCAAGGATTGTAGTCGGCAGACGATGGATGTTGGAAGGATTGTAGTTGGGCAACTTTGGTTTGAGTACCTTAGTTGAGCGACTGTGATCCAAGGAAAGTGGTCGATTGAAGGTCCGATGGCAGCCGGGAGACTTGAGGTCTGATGTTGGCGGCTAGGTGGATGTCCGACAATGATCGGTCGGTGAAAGTCTGACGGCGATGGCCAAGCAAGGAGGGTTCACCGGTGGTGCTGCCTAGGCGGAGCTCTGAGATTCTTAAAGCTTTGACCTCTAGCTCAAGGTCCCAGCCTCCTTCAAAAGGCACCCCTCATGTAGAGAGTGAGCGTATATTTATAGATTTTGTGAGTAACATGCCCCATAAATATGAAAAAGATATGGAGAAATTTGGAGTGCTCCATCGGATGATTCATATTGATTCTCTCAATCATTGAGTGATTGTTTAGCATTTAAGTACCTTAATGATGTAAAATTTATTCATTCTTGGGATCGTTGGATTGATCTTGTCAAACTGCTCAATTCGACTATAAGCATATCATATTTGAAGATCATTTGGTCATTCAATTAATACTTTGAAGCTTCCAAATATGCTTTTGTCCCTTGTCTCGTTCAATTTGACTATAAGTTTGCTGAAATCAGAGTTTGGATGGTACCAAATTTAATTGTGAAAGTTTCCAATTGAGATATACGTCGAGATTCGTGCCCGATCAAGTCGACTTTTGGTGATGTATCAATAATCATCCATTATCCTAAGAAAGAAATAATAATTTTATATAGAAATTCAAATATAGCTAAAATAATAAATGTAAGATAATTTATATCCATTCTAGATGTGCTTTTTGATAAGGCAATTCCTTATCTAAATGTTCATCACATTGATTTGATAATTAAAGGGAAATATCTTAGAGAATATCCTCTAGAATTATCTTTCATTGATCTAAGTGGCTAGAAATCAGGGAGATTTTGTGAAGTTTTTTTTTTTTTTTTTTTTGAGTTGGCTTAATTCTCTTAAAAGCCATTCCTTGATCAGCCACCCCCTCCTTTTAGGAGATGTAATTTGAATTTAATATTTAACTTTCTTCACGCTTGAATTGATTTATAGAGTTTATTTGAAGTTATCCATAACCTTCTTAAATGGTGGCCTAAGGTCCTACTTGTATGCTATGATGCACAGATACGAATACGACTACACATACACGACATGACATGTACACTGGATAGATCAATTATTGAAAATATAGGGCATGATATTATAGTTTTATATCTTAAAAAATAATGTATAAAAATTGAATAATCGGAATATTATGAATAATTGAGAAATAATAAGTCATTTAACTAGTATTTAAGCTTAAAATGATTAATATTAAGATGTTGAGAGTTGGGCGTCGATGTCGTGTGTTACGCATCGAGAGAGGAGATGATAATTCTGTTGAGAGTCAGGCATCGATGTTGTGCAATGGGCATGGGGTGTTGAAGTCTAAACAACATTAGCCATCATTGTTAAAATGATGTTGGACAAAGATGAGATATCAAGATGGCATGAGGCATGATTATGGATGTCGAAATTGCTGTCTTCAAACTTTGATTTTGATGGATGTTGTGATGATGTTGGATGTTGATATTGAGATTACATTGGTTGTTGTTGTGAAACCTTAAGGGCGATCTTCTAAAGAGAAATGAAAATGGAAATGTTTTGGGAATAAGTTATTAAGTGGGGGCAATTGATTTAGGGCTATGGAGAGGAAATACAAATTTTAGTTTTTATTTTTTTATAAATAAAAAGTTAAAATTCAAGAAATTATATTTTAGAAATTCATAAAACATTCAAGACATAGGTGTCGTACAAGCGTGTCCAATTTATTTTTAATATTTTTTAATTGGACGACATAGACGTGTCTGATACTTGTCAAAGATGTGTTGGACGCATGTCGGCAACTGCATACTTCATTGAGAAGAAGTATCAGTGCATCATAGGTTGTATTGCTTGAATTGGGGAATTAGTTTTGACTTCTTTAAAATTTAGAATAAACTCAAATATTCATCATCCTTGTTGTTCTGGATAAAAATCAGTTCTAAATTTTTTTGTTTTAGACCCATTTAGCATGAATTAAAGTCTCACCTTGAGAATGCAAGTCCCCTTGCTAATTCCCCTTGCTAATTTGTAGCTCTTATGGAGCCTATTCGCCTTGATTTTATGTGGCTAATAAATATTCATTTTTATTTGGTTAGTTCATTCAATCCCATTCGGGCTAAGTTAAGGTTTTGACTGCCTCCTGGATAACAATTCCCCTTATTAACTCGTTTGTCCCTGTAAATGACCATTAGTTATAAAAAAAAAAAAAAAAGTAGTAGTTGACACTCGAATGATGCATTGAACTCAAATAATGTTGTAGTTAGATTTGTTGGTGTTGTAGCTGACCAGTAGGATATAATTGGAACATTTGATGCGTGCAACACAAGCTATAGTAGACGCCTTTATGGTAGATGAATCATTTGTGGTAGTAACCAATCATGATGCTAAAGTTGGACCATAGTTTCTTGAGTAGAACTACCATCCATATTAGCCAACCATGCGACCAAGAAGGCTTTGTCAATCTAAATTGGAGTTGAGCTAGTACTTGTCCTCTTGGTTGTTGTATGTTATAGCCCTCCATATAGTTTTTATGGCCCATTATGACAACTTGCCATCCTTCTGGAGTGATAGTCATTGGAAGCACTCATAATACTTCACGAGCTTCTTTAAGGTTGATCCATTAGACCTTAGTTCCCTCTTTTAAAGGAATATTACACCTGCAATATTGGATTATTAATAATTTAATCTTGTCCTTGATTGGTTCTATCTCCTCACCATATTACGCAAGTATAGTTATTGTTGTAATTCCTGCTGGTTATTCATTTTTTCTTTATTCTTTGATTGATCAATTTTCTTTTCCATCATCAAATCGCCTATGACAGCTTAGGTATATAGTGTGTTTTTGGGTATTCATTGGGTTATATGTCGATTCTTGTAGTTCTTGTAAACAATCATATTGTTATTCTATTGGGTATTCATCATATCATTTTGGGATTTGGTATGATATGGGGATTTTATCCTCTAGTGGATCTGTTAACCTTTTTTATAAGCATGGTAATCTGAGCAAAGCACTGCTATATTCTTGTTAATCCCTGCGACTGGAAACAAATGTGTTATGATACCAACCCCAATTTAGGATTAAGTCGACACCACAATACAGTACTATTATGTTATTAAATTTATTTGGAAATGATAATGCAAAATGGTTTGGAGTTGATATGACTTGTATGTAACCTTGTTCTTAGAATGGCCATGCAAAGATTTTGGGGTTCCTATGAGATCAAATGCAAAAACCTTGCATGATAAAACAAAGAGAGAAGCTCTCTTATAGGGAATTAGAAATTTGCTCCTTGTTTCTTAGATTTATCTTTGTTGGCTTGTTGTCCACTGGTTATAGGAAAGTAGATGTATTAGATTTGATTTATATTAAGAAATGTAGAGGTAGACCTAAAAAGGCTTGGTTATAAAATATTAGAAATGACTTTTCTTTATTAGATTTAAATGATAATTTAACTTTAAACAGGGCACAATGGAGAAAAAGGATTTATATAGCCAACCCCACATAATGGGATAAAGGCTTGATGTTTAGGGGTGTAAGTGAGCCGAGCCGGCTCGAACTTGACTCGATAACGAGCTCGCGAGCCGAGCTTATCGAGCCGCGAGCTCGAGCTCGAGCTCAAACTCGAGCTCGTTTGCTAAACGAGCTCAAGTTCGAGCTTGGTGAGAGCTCAGCTCGCGAGCTGAGCTCGATTGATTATTTGAATTAAAAAAATATATAAATGACCGAAGGCGGTAATTCAAAATGAAGAAGGCGGGTCATCGGGTGGGAATTCCAAAAAACTCAAGTTGCAATTCGGTATTTCCTACCATAAAATAATATGTAATGGTAATTTTATTTGAATCTAACCAATGAAAACTGCTGAGCTTGCTTTTATTTTTTTGGGAAAGGTAAAAAGTTGCAGCTTACTTTTACTTTTTTGGGGAAAGATAAAAAGCTGCAGCAAGCTCTTCTCTTCTCCTTATATGAAAAAAAATATATATTTTTTATTTTCAATGTCTTCTCTGATGGCAAGCTCGACGGGATGACGCGGATGAGGACGACTCGCTCGAAGGCTGCCCAGACCGCCGAGGCTCGCGAGTCGGCTCGAACTCGATAACAGTGGGACGAGCTCGAGCTCGCTTTCTAGTTGACGAGCTGAGCTCGATAGTGTCAAAACTCGACTCGACTCAACTCATTTACAACCCTATTGATGTTGTTGTTGTAGGTAGGCCGAAGAATTTGTTACCTGGAATTTGTATAATGGGTATTAGGTTGAACTGGCTTGAGGAAGAAGATTAGGAGTAAATTGTTGATTTAAGAGCTTTAATCTTAGGAAAGAATAAGATTAGTTGTAGCGGAGAAATCTAGATTTCTGCGAGGCTTTTCACGCAAGAAATGATAAAAGTTATTCTTAATGCATCTCTTCCGTTGAAGAATTGTGAGACTCACAAGTAGTCTCACAAGTCAACCAATTTTGTTAAGGATCCTTGAGCGCGCATATTGAGGGTTTTAATCGTTGGGTCGATCCTTTATGGCCCTTCAATTGTAATATATATGTTCTCTTCTTATTTTAGATGCCGGTCCCCCCCCCCCCCCCCGGGGATTTTTCTTTTTTTGTAAATAGCTTTGATTTTTTATTGCCAGTTTTTTTTTCAGTAATCTATAAATACTTCAACATTTTATACTGAATCAAGGAATTAATTTTGTAGTTGCGCAATATGTAGGTTCTACCTAATATAGAGTCATTTACTTAATTCAATTGCTAGTTTTAATATTTGAGAAGAGACTCGTGCAATCTCCACACCTCCAGTGAAGTCGAACTGCAACGAAGGAGCCGAAGAAGTGACTCGGGTTTTGCTTCTAAATGCTTCCGATCAAAATATGCAGGTCGGGTTCGGGTCAGGTCAAACAATCCCGGGTCAGTTTCGGGTTGGATCCAAACCCGACCCTTGACCCGATTTTGACAGCCCTAGTTGTTTACAACTTTTTTGATTGTTGCGTCATAGTTTTTACTATATTCTACTTTTTGGTCTCTAATTTCTTAATTCTTTTTAATAGTTCAATGCTAGAGACTATTAGGTTCTTTTTTCCTGTTTAAGTAAATCAGTTTACTTTTGCATTAAGACCAAAATTCTTTGTTTGTTAATTTCCCAGACTTATTTCTAGCTCTTTTATTGGCTGATTTCAATATTGTATACATGTTTCCATTTATTTGTTTATACTGAAGAAAATTTGCAAGAAATCTTAGTTTATCTATTCTGCTAAAACTTAGAAATTATCTTGTATGAGAATTTTCTTCAAGTTTTGGTTTCTATTAATTGATTTCCAACAAACCTTAGCGAGGGTAGCACTTCCTCAATATGACGTTGAATGTATCACTAAAAGTCTTTTTATGCATTTGAACTTTCCTATTTGTTTTTTGGCCTCTAAATTCTGTCAAGTTTCATTGAAACCTCCTCTATAAATGTGAGAGTTGTTTCATGGATCAGCAAGAGAGTACTTGAGTGGTCCCAATAAAGTAAAGTAAAATTAAAAAAACTTATCATAATTTAACCAGGGTTCACAGTGGTGTACGAACTAGAATGAAAAAAAGAGGAATTCTTATTGGAATTGGAATTATGATCTCATTCAAAGAGAAAGATAGCAATGTTTGATGTTTCCCTTTTAGTTCTATTTTGATGATCCAAGCCATCAGGACCATGATTGGGAATTGTTTGTGATACGGCATCACAAAATTAGCTTGATCGGGCACGAATCTCGAGGCAAAAGCTAGTTGGAAACTATAAAAATCAATTCCGAGAGCACCCCAACTCCGATTTCAGCAAGCTTATAGTCGAACTGAGCGTCTCGGAAATATGAACTCAACGACACCAAGATCAACCCAATCCGAGCCCAAATGGGTCCAAATCATGGACCCGAAGTGCTGTTGGAAGGTTCAAACCGCAATTTGAGTTACCAAACAGACTCCGATTTTGACGAGCTTATACTCGAATCGAAGGGCTCGACGAGACGAATCCAACGAGCCCAAGATCACAGAAGTCCGACATCACTAAGGCCTCCAAATGGCCAACGAACGGTGCACGGTCATAGGATTCAATATCGGCCGTCCATTTGACCACTCCCTATTCGCCCATGATCTCACACCTATTTACGGGCCATGCCACTCTAGAAAATCTATAAATAGAGCCCTCATTTCTCACAAGAGAGGATCCAAGCAAGAGAGAGAAGAAGAGAAGAGAAGGAAGGAGTTCCTCCTCGACAGCCGCCGGACCACCGCCGGACCACCGCAGAACCTCGCCGGACCACCACCGGACCACCGCAGGAATCTCGTCGGACCACCGCAGGAATCTCGTCGGACCACCACAAAACCTCGCCGGACCACCGCCTTAAGACCCGACGTTCATCCCCGACGTCCTGCCAAAGACCCGACGTCTTGTTCAAGGCCCGACACTCAGTCCCTACATCCTGCCAAAGACCCGACGTCTTGTTCAAGGCCTGACACTCAGTCCCTACTTCCTGCCAAAGACCCGACGTCTTGTTCAAGGCCCGACGTTAAGTCCCGACATCCTGCTGAAGACCCGACGTCCTGTTTAAGACCTGACGTCCTGCTTAAGACCCGACGTCCTACTCAAGGCTAGACCATCAACATCCGATCTTCCAAGTGACACTGGGACTAACACCTGACTCCTTATCTCCTACCGCCTACGGTCCTTCAGGCCTTCATCGCCTACTACGGTCCGTCCGACCTCCATCACCAGACAACGGTCTTTCAGACCCCAGTCTCCTACCGCCTACGGTCCTTCAGGCCTTCATCGCCTACTACGGTCCGTTCGACCTCCATCACCAGACAACGGTCTTTCAGACTCCAGTCTTCTACTGCCTACGGTCCTTCAGGCCTTCGTTGCCTACTATGGTCCTTCCGACCTCCATCAACAGATAACGGTCTTTCTGACCCCGGTCTCCTGCCGACCCCGGTCTCCTGCCGACCACGGTCTCCTGCCGACTACGGTCCTTCAGGCCAAACAAACCTGTATATGTAACTCCTACCATGTAATGCAATCTATATGATGTACATTTGCTACATCAATCCAAGGCCTTCTCCTAAGGAAGGGCATCATTTGTAATCGACTACAAATACTAGTGGATTCATTCAAACTGGGCCAGGCCCCGTGGTTTTTCCCCCTTTTCAGGGGTTTTCCACGTAAAAACTCTGGTGTCTCTTATGAATGCTACACCCTCTCACTTATCTGCTTGTGTGCTGGATCTTCGTACAATGCTAAGATGTTAAACTAAATATTTCTCTACCGCCGCGAATATTCCAGGACGCAACAGTTTGGCGCCGTCTGTGGGAATGTGATTCCCGACTGGGGGGCAACTTCTGCTCCAATCCCAAAAGATTGCTCTTATCAACTTCCTGACATCAGTCATTATTGCATCAGATGCGGATTGGGGGGCAACTTTGACCCAAATTCTGGTTAAAAAGATCATCTTATGCTTTATATATCAAGATGATATTTTGGGAAAATCTCAGCGACATGCAAGGATACTTCCAATCAATTACAAGCCTTAAACAGTCCCCTGCTGAGCTTTTACTCGTTGGACAAGGTCTTGATTTCAACCTCAAAAAGGCAGTAATGGTCTAAAGATAGACCCTTCTTAACCTTTGATTCAGGATACACGTGGCATACGCCCTCTCCCAATCAAGGCAAAATCGATCCCAGGGGGATCCGATTCGACCTCTTCCACACAGGTTAACGTCGTCGAGCAAAGGCTCCGACATACAACCTCGGATAGGTCCTACATCCTTGGTGGATTCTCCCGGCCTCTTCCACACAGGTTAACGTCGTCGAGCAAAGGCTCCGACATACAACCTCGGAAAGGTCTCACATCCTTGGTGGATTCTCCCGGCCTCTTCCACACAGGTTAACGTCGTCGAGCAAAGGCTCCGGCATACAACCTCGGAAAGGTCCTACATCCTTGGTGGATTCTCTCGGCCTCTTCCACACAGGTTAACGTCGTTGAGCAAAGGCTCCGGCATACAACCTCGGAAAGGTCCTACATCCTTGGTGGATTCTCCCGGCCTCTTCCACACAGGTTAACGTCGTCGAGCAAAGGCTCCGACATACAACCTCGGAAAGGTCCTACATCCTTGGTGGATTCTCCCGGCCTCTTCCACACAGGTTAACGTCGTCGAGCAAAGGCTCCGACATACAACCTCGGAAAGGTCCTACATCCTTGGTGGATTCTCCCGACCTCTTCCACACAGGTTAACGTCGTCGAGCAAAGGCTCCGACATACAACCTCGAAAAGGTCCTGCATCCTTGGTGGATTCTCCCGACCTCTTCCACACAGGTTAACGTCGTCGAGCAGGGCTCCGGCATACAACCTCGGAAAAGTCTCACATCCTTGGTGGATTCTCCCGGCCTCTTCCACACAGGTTAACGTCGTCGAGCAAAGGCTCCGACATACAACCTCGGAAAGGTCCTACATCCTTGGTGGATTCTCCCGACCTCTTCCACACAGGTTAACGTCGTCGAGCAGGGCTCCGGCATACAACCTCGGAAAGGTCCTACATCCTTGGTGGATACTCCTGACCTCTTCCACACAGGTTAACGTCGTCGAGCAAAGGCTCCGACATACAACCTCGGAAAGGTCTCACATCCTTGGTGGATCCTCCCGACCTCTTCCACACAGGTTAACGTCGTCGAGCAAAGGCTCCGACATACAACCTCGAAAAGGTCTCACATCCTTGGTGGATTCTCCCGACCTCTTCCACACAGGTTAACGTCGTCGAGCAGGGCTCCGGCATACAACCTCGGAAAGGTCTCACATCCTTGGTGGATTCTCCCGACCTCTTCCACACAGGTTAACGTCGTCGAGCAAAGTCTCCGACATACAACCTCGGACAGGTCTTACATCATTGCCGGATCCAATATCGGTTAACATCATCGAGTAAAGGCTCTGACAAACAACCTCGGATAGATTATACATCCTTGGACTTTCGACGGACTATTACACGACGCCAAAATTCTTCCTTTCATCGGACTAATACCCGTCGTCGGACTTCTGCTCGTCGACGAACTTTCGTCGGTCTTCTACCCGACAATACTTCTACCCGACGTCAGACTTCTGCTCGTCAGCGGACTTCTACTCGACGTCGAACTTCTGCTCGTCAGCGGACTTCTACTCAACGTCGGACTTCTGCTTATTAGCGGACTTCCACCGTCGTCGGACTTCTGCTCGTCAACGGACCTTCGTCGGTCTTCTACTTGACGCTGCACCTCTACCCGACTACGGACTTCTACTCGACCTCAGACTTCTGCTCGTTAGCGGACTTCTACTCGTCATCGGACTTCTGCTCGTCAGCGGACTCCTACTCGTCGTCGGACTTCTGCTCGTCAGCAGACTTCTACCCGACGTCGTACTTCTCCCTGTCGTCAGATTTCTGCTCGTCAGCGGACTCTTACCCGACATCGGACTTCTGCTCGTCAGCGGACTCCTACTCGTCGTCGGACTTCTGCTCGTCAGCGGACTCCTACTCATCGTCGGACTTCTGCTCGTCAGCAGAGCGGTCTTCTACCCGACGTTGAACTTCTACCCGACGTCGGACTTCTGCTCATCAGCGGACTTCTACTCGTCGTCAGACTTCTGCTCGTCGACGAACCTTCGTTGGTCTTCTACCCGACGTCGGACTTCTGCTCGTCAGCGGACTTCTACTCGTCGTCAGACTCCTCCTCGTCGACGAATTCTCGTCGGTCTTCTACCCGACGTTGAACTTCTACCCGACGTCGGACTTCTGCTCGTCAGCGGACTCCTACTCGTCGTCGGACTTCTGCTCGTCAGCGGATTCCTACTCGTCGTCGAACTTCTGCTCGTCAGCGGACTCCTTCTCGTCGTCGGACTTCTGCTCGTCAGCGGACTTCTACTCGTCGTCAGACTTCTGCTCGTCAGCGGACTTCTACTCGTCATCAGACTCCTGCTCGTCGACGAATCTTCGTCGGTCTTCTACCCGACATCGAACTTCTGCTCGTCAGCGGACTCCTATTCGACGTCGGACTTCTGCTCGACGGCGGACTTCTACTCGTCGTCAGACTTCTGCTCGTCGACGAATCTTCGTCGGTCTTCTACCCGACGTTGAACTTCTACCCGACATCGGACTTCTGCTCGTCAGCAGACTCCTACTCGTCGTCGGACTTCTGCTTGTCAGCGGACTCCTACTCGTCGTCAGACTCCTGCTCGTCGACGAACTTTCGTCAGTCTTCTGCCCAAGGCCGTACTTCTACCCGACGTCGGACTTCTTCTTGTCGTCGGACTTCTCCTCGTCGGCAGACTGCTACTCGCCATCGGCTTCTCGCTTGAATGCTATTTGCAACGCATTCTCGAACTCTCCCCTTTGGCTCCACACTCGATCGTTGACTACTAACGGGCTTCAACTCGATCGTCCATTGCCAACAAAATGGAAAAGAGATCCCGTAAACTCCTGCACAAGAGAGGGAGCGCTAATTCGAGCTAGGGACATTTCCCACGCGCAAAACAGCGGTAGCCTCAATGTCAGAGAGCCAGAGGGAGAGGAAGAAATCTCCGGACTTCCTTGCCAAGAGAGGGGCCTCGAAAAATCGAGGGAAGGCCTCAATAGTAAGGACAGTGGGAGAAGAGAAGGAGGAGAAATCTCCGGACTTCCTTGCCAAGAGAGGGGCCTCGAAAAATCGAGGGAAGGCCTCAATAGAAAGGACAGAGGGAGAAGAGAAGAAGGAGAAATCTCCGGACTTCCTTGCCAAGAGAGGGGCCTCGAAAAATCGAGGGAAGGCCTCAATAGAAAGGACAGAGGGAGAAGAGAAGAAAGGAGAAGAAGAAGAGGAGAAAAGAGGAGAAAAAAAGGAGAGAGACAATTTTTCTAAAGGCCTAGGAGGCCTATTTATAGGTTTTAGAGAGAAAGATGAGAAGTTTCTAGAGTTCTCCAGAAATTTCAAAATTTTTGAATTTTTCTGAATTTTTCAGGATTTTTTCGGAATTTTTTGGGACCAAAAATAACAAAAAAGGAGTTTTTCCGGCTAGTGGGGCCCACTTAAGGCGGTGCAGCCAACCGGCCTCCCGAAACAGTGCGACCAGCGCACCGATCCGCGGGCACCACGCGCGGATCGCGGCTGGCCGCACACGGCCAGCGGCCGGCCAAGGCGGCTGCGGCAGCGGCAGCCGGCAGCACTGCCGCACAGGCGCAGCGCGGCAAGGCACGCGCGCGAACCGGCCTGGCGCGGGCGCGGTTCGGCCCAGGCGCGCGGGCGCGGTTCGGCCCAGGCGCGCGGCCGGTTCGGCCCAGGCGCGCGGCCTGTTCAGCCCAGGCGCGGGCGCGGGCGCAGCCCCGCGGGCGCGCGGTTCGGCCGCAGGCGCGCACGCGGCCGCGATTCCGTGCCGCCGGCGGCGGCGGTGGCTGCCGACCGGCCGGCTCGGCCGGTTCTGCCGCCCAACCCATTCCGGGCCCAAATTTCGCCCCGGGAAGACCAAATCGGACGTTTTTGGGGTCCTCGGACACGTTTTTCGACGTTTCGGACTCAATTTTGACACTTTCGGAACTCAACGAGGCCTCTACGATCAAGTTTGAGCAAACATTTAACTTTTGGAACGCAATTTTTTGCGATTCGGCCAATTTAAAATTTCGGAACAAGTATTTTCGGACTTCTGAAGCTTCGACGTCCGAAAATAGGGGGGCAACTGATACGGCATCACAAAATTAGCTTGATCGGGCACGAATCTCGAGGCAAAAGCTAGTTGGAAACTACAAAAATCAATTCCGAGAGCACCCCAACTCCGATTTCAGCAAGCTTATAGTCGAACTGAGCGTCTCGGAAATATGAACTCAACGACACCAAGATCAACCCAATCCGAGCCCAAATGGGTCCAAATCATGGACCCGAAGTGCTGTTGGAAGGTTCAAACCGCAATTTGAGTTACCAAACGGACTCCGATTTTGACGAGCTTATACTCGAATCGAAGGGCTCGACGAGACGAATCCAACGAGCCCAAGATCACAGAAGTCCGACATCACTAAGGCCTCCAAATGGCCAACGAACGGTGCACGGTCATAGGATTCAATATCGGCCGTCCATTTGACCACTCCCTATTCGCCCATGATCTCACACCTATTTACGGGCCATGCCACTCTAGAAAATCTATAAATAGAGCCCTCATTTCTCACAAGAGAGGATCCAAGCAAGAGAGAGAAGAAGAGAAGAGAAGGAAGGAGTTCCTCCTCGACAGCCGCCGGACCACCGCCGGACCACCGCAGAACCTCGCCGGACCACCACCGGACCACCGCAGGAATCTCGTCGGACCACCGCAGGAATCTCGTCGGACCACCACAAAACCTCGCCGGACCACCGCCTTAAGACCCGACGTTCATCCCCGACGTCCTGCCAAAGACCCGACGTCTTGTTCAAGGCCCGACACTCAGTCCCTACATCCTGCCAAAGACCCGACGTCTTGTTCAAGGCCTGACACTCAGTCCCTACTTCCTGCCAAAGACCCGACGTCTTGTTCAAGGCCCGACGTTAAGTCCCGACATCCTGCTGAAGACCCGACGTCCTGTTTAAGACCTGACGTCCTGCTTAAGACCCGACGTCCTACTCAAGGCTAGACCATCAACATCCGATCTTCCAAGTGACACTGGGACTAACACCTGACTCCTTATCTCCTACCGCCTACGGTCCTTCAGGCCTTCATCGCCTACTACGGTCCGTCCGACCTCCATCACCAGACAACGGTCTTTCAGACCCCAGTCTCCTACCGCCTACGGTCCTTCAGGCCTTCATCGCCTACTACGGTCCGTTCGACCTCCATCACCAGACAACGGTCTTTCAGACTCCAGTCTTCTACTGCCTACGGTCCTTCAGGCCTTCGTTGCCTACTATGGTCCTTCCGACCTCCATCAACAGATAACGGTCTTTCTGACCCCGGTCTCCTGCCGACCCCGGTCTCCTGCCGACCCCGGTCTCCTGCCGACCACGGTCTCCTGCCGACTACGGTCCTTCAGGCCAAACAAACCTGTATATGTAACTCCTACCATGTAATGCAATCTATATGATGTACATTTGCTACATCAATCCAAGGCCTTCTCCTAAGGAAGGGCATCATTTGTAATCGACTACAAATACTAGTGGATTCATTCAAACTGGGCCAGGCCCCGTGGTTTTTCCCCCTTTTCAGGGGTTTTCCACGTAAAAACTCTGGTGTCTCTTATGAATGCTACACCCTCTCACTTATCTGCTTGTGTGCTGGATCTTCGTACAATGCTAAGACGTTAAACTAAATATTTCTCTACCGCCGCGAATATTCCAGGACGCAACAGTTTGGAAGCATGCACTATGCTACGTTCCGTTACATTTAACTTGTAAGGTCTATGGAAACACATTATGATACAAAGTATTAGCGCTTTCTTGACTAGAAGAATAAGCAGTTGAGGTTTTCTTTTTAATTTTATTTTAATTTTCTCTATATGAATCAAGAGATAACAGACACTTGGTGGATTATTTAACGTATGATTTACTCTTGCACTATAGGTAGGTACAATCATAGTTTTCATTAAAAGGTATACTGTATACATATATAAGAACAATTTTTCAATATTGGATTGTATAAAAAATTTTAGATCACCCTAGTCATTCAGTAATAGTTTGCAAATAATGAATCGAAAGAGAATATTATGATTAGTCATTCAATAATAGTTGGCAACAATTCAATCGAAAGAAAATATTATGATTGGTATAAAAAGGAACAAACTATGACATCAAAAATTAGTGCAGTGAGTATGGACCAACAGAAATATCATCATCATCATCATTAGCTTAATCCCAACTATTTGAGATTGGCGTTTTATTGAATAATTTGGGTTTACTCTTTAAATCCTCATTTTTTCATTTACTCTTAAGTGACGGACATTGTGAATCTATTGGGAGTTTATCCTTTCATGCCATGATGCGCTCGGGCCATGTCCAATTCAATATGCAATAGGAATTCCCACAGATGACCATAGACTCTCACTTGCTACCATGAAAAGCCAAATTGAAAGTGTTAAATTGGAGCATATCCGCACACAGATTTCCTATCTTTTAATTCTCACATTCTGTTGCCCTTTATGTTATGGTTTTTATTTAAATTTGTATCTCTCTGGTATATGGTATGCCATCTCTGCTTCTTGCATTAGTTCTATTCATCTTCACCATGTGCTGCCTCTGAAAAATAAGTAAATATCTAGATGTCGTTTTCACCTTTACACAAGTTATAGTTATAACCTAGCATCAAGATGGCACTATATATATATAATGGCTTTTTTATAACATTTGTAACTACTGTGATATAGTTTTTACTATATTCTTTTTTTTCCCTCTATTTTTAAAATTCTTTTTAATAGTTTAATGCCATGTGATTATTAGTTTTTATTTTTATTTTTATTTGTGTAAATCAGTTTACTTATACATTGATACCGAAAGTCTGTTTGTCAATTTCCCAGGCTTGTTCCTAGCTCTAGTTTATTGGCTGATTTATAGATTGTATCCATGTTTCCATTTATAGTTTGTACAGGAGAATGTGCTTGAAATCTTAGTTTTTGAATTCTGTCAAAGCTTAAAAATTATCCTTTACTAGAATTTTCTTCAAGTTTTGGTTTCTACTAATTGATTTACAACAACCCTGAACGAGGGTAGCACTTCCTAAATTTGTTGTTGAATATATCACTGAAACAGTTTCTTTTTATGTGCATTGGAACTTTTCTTTTGATTTTTTGGTCCCTGCATTCAGTCAAAGTTTCATAGAAACAACTTCTATGTGGGATAAGACTGCTATATCTTTCAGAAAGAGAGAATTTTTTTTTACTGATTATCGTACCCACAGGTAACATGATCGGGAATTGTTTCTACATTCCATCATGATACAAAGGCTTCCAATAAAAGCATTTTTTCTTGTGAACTGTCATCTAACAGCCGAGCTCTACTTGAGAATGTGATAGGTGTCACCTTTACTTTTATTTCCCCCTCCTTCAGGAATTTATATCGGAGATGACACGGTCATCCATTTCACAAGAGCAGCAGGCCAAGAGGTTGGCACTGGAACGTTTCTGGACAAACTTTTCCTTAGCTCCTCACCTGTACCAACCGGAGCTATATGTGAGAGATGTGGTGATCAGAGCCATCTTCATGGAGTTATCAAATCATGCGTTGATTGCTTCCTTGGCGGCGGGAAGCTCTACATCTTTG
The DNA here is from genome assembly GCA_016618105.1 of Dendrobium huoshanense. NCBI lineage: Eukaryota > Viridiplantae > Streptophyta > Magnoliopsida > Asparagales > Orchidaceae > Dendrobium > Dendrobium huoshanense. The sequence continues at coordinate 85,336,010 of CM028358.1, forward strand.
AGTATGGTGTTTCACCAGCTTTCTTCGTCGCCAAAGCTCGAGGAGGAACATGTACTTTAGCTGCTTCAGACCCAGCAGAGGATGCCTTGCACCGAGCCAAGTCTCTTCTCGACCAAGGATTTGGCGTCTACAGCCTCTTTAAGAATAACTGTGAGGATTTTGCCATCTATTGCAAGACTGGTCTCCTTATTCAGACTCATTACAGCATAGGGCGAAGTGGCCAAATGGCATCATGGACTGCAGTTGCTTCTACAGTAATGTCTTCGCCTCTTCGCTTCTTGACGACCAGTGGGACTGGATTGGTGTTTGTGGCAGGAGCTATGTACTCGGTCAGTCGCTTTGTCGCTGATATAGGTGTTCGGCGTGATGTCATCAAGATTCCGGTGGAGAGGCTCATTATAGAGGCTGGTGCTGAAGAACCTCAAATAGTATCAGGATTGCTGACAACTTGATGCAAGTGAAATTTTACCTGTTTAAAAAAATATTTTCAAGAACATGTACTTTGATTCTCCTGCTACTTGTTTGAAACAATTTGCATGTCTGGTTTCTGCCATTTCAGTAGTTATCTTTAAGGTTTCGTTTGTGATGATTTTTTTACTATTTTTAAAGCAACTTTCTAATACAAAAATTTTTTGAACTATAAAATATTGTATTAGAAATCTGCTTTAAAAATCATTAAGAAAGCCGCCCCAAACGAAGTCTAAATTTGTCTCGCCGGGTTGGAACATGTATATACATTTGGCAATGTTGTTTAAACATGGATTGAAATGCTTAATATTATAGAGTTGAATCTCAAAATTATCAAATTTATTTTGAGGTAATTGTAGTATTTACTGATTTTTTTTTGTGTTATATATATTTGAGAATAAATTTAATGATTTTAGGAGCTGACATGCTGACATAATTTGTTCCCATGATAGATGGCCTTGATCTTGCAAGGACTTTTATAATAACAACAATAATAACAGCCAGGTCCAATTATGTGAGTCTGAAGAGCTAAGTTTGAATTATCTCTTCTTTACAGTTAAACAATATAAACATGGCAATTCAGAGCTGCAATCAATGTAACTCACAATGATTGAAGAAGAAACTCTTAGGAAGAGAAATTGTTCAGTTACAGTTACAGTAAAGAGAACAATAATCGATGTGATTGAATGCAGATAACCTAACTCTTAGGAATGTTTTTTCCAACAATCTTAGCGGGTGTTATACGAAGAAGATTGCCAGGCTTTCCAGGGAGAGCTCCCTTTATCATGAAAACTCGTAGTTCATTGTCTATCTTGACAATCTTCAGCTTTCTGATCTTTCTTTTAGTTCCTCCCATTCTGCCAGGCATTTTTTTCCCCTTGTAAACTCGACCAGGAGTTGTTCCAGCACCAATGGAGCCCAAAGCTCTATGACTTTTGGAGCCATGAGTCATTGGACCGCGGCGAAAATTGTGCCTTTTGATACCACCTGCACATATTAGGCATACAATTAGAAGAGTTACTAATTCATTTCAGTAAAATTGTTGATGAGATTCTTCATGGTTTTTTTTACTAGATGTTTTTAAGTTCATTGGTCTGGAAGTCTATTGGAAGCTAAAGTTTAGTTTTTGTATTTGGTGATATCTGGCAGTCTTCACACCCTCCATAAAGAGTTGATATTCATTCATATTTTTATGTAAACCTGTTTTTCTCATTATGTATCCACACATCTTAATTGAAAGTAGTCTGTTCATCTTTAGGCATCACCTGATATTTATAATTCTCTTTTTAATAAGAAAAAATTTATGAATTTGAATTATAAAAATTCTGTTGTATTACACGAAATTCCTCTCCAAACCATACCTCATATACCATTTTTATACTGTTGATACAGAATATCAAACCATCTTTCTTGGGCCGCACACCAACATCCTTGGAAGAGTTCTCTGACTCTTTTGGCAATTCTCCAACCCTCTTACAACATTACTCTCTTTCTAGATGCTTGTTCTCATTCCATATAAAAATTATCTGAGAGAAGGAGAAAGCTGAGATATACATATAAGAGGAAAGGGGTTACACGGTGTTAACAGTCAAACTCTTTAACTATCGAGATATTGTCCGCTTTGACCTAAGAGCTTCACAGTTTTGCATGTTTGTATAACTTCTCTGGGGGGCACCCATTCCAAAATTTCTCCGGAAAGAGTATACTTAACTGTGGAGTTTCTTAATGAAATTTCAATAATTACATCAAAAGACGTTTTGATGTTTAAGAGTTTAATTTTTTTTACTTGAGAGGCTTCACAATTTTGATAGGAAATACACCGGCCTAACAAATTTTTTTTACTTAAGTAACTGACGTCCTCGTCATTATCTTTCTCCCAAAATCATTCACCAAACAAATAGAATTCTAGATGTGAACCCTACTAGTTCAAATAGTGACTCCCGCCACATAGTACTTTGCCCTATATAGGGTTTAAGAGGTGGCTCTCATGGCGTAGCACTTTATCTTGTATAACACTTAGTTCCCATTTTTTGGTTTGTGCATTGCTCTGATACCATTTTGTAATAGTCAAACTCTTAACTATTAAAATATTGTTCGCTTTGACCTAAGGGTCTCACGGTTTTGTCCTACTAGTGTAACTTCCCAGGAGATCGCCCATCTCAGGATTTCTCAACGATGAGCATGCTTAACTACGGAGTTTCTTAATGAAATTTCAACAATTACACCAAAAGACATTTCGATATTTAAAAGTTTAATTTCTTTTAATTAACTGGTTTCACACAAGGGATACTATTGATCAAGACTTAAGTGAAACCCTTTCAATTGAGGGTGAAAACTAATTGAAAACTAATTGAGAGACCAAAATGAAGACCAAAGACGTATTTAGCACAACAAAACAAAATCTTTTCAAGACTCTAGTTTCCATGGCGGTTCCATAGTAGGATCTCTCTTTGCGAACCTGAAGTAGTATCGGATGACGTGATATAAAAGTTTATAATTTATTAATCATTGGTGCATGGTGTTGACAAAGAAAGGCTACAAACAAATTGGTTAAAGATTTTATCAAGCATGAACCCTCTACATGAAGAAGGATACTATCATGTCGAACAAAGTAGAAACATCAAGGGACTTAGCCGCCTAGATCTTTTGCGATGACAAATGGTCATGTTGATGGAGATGTTTGATAAAAAAGCATTAACAACAAATGAGGAATCAATCAACTTGGATGGTCCTCACGAGTGAAGAAAATACCTCAACAAAGGTGAGAAACTAGAATTAACTTTGGAGAGCAAGAATAAAGTTTATATGAAGAGGCATCGTCTTATACTGTCGCTTTGAAAAATAAGCCCAAAAACTATTAAGATTGAAGCTAGAATTGATATCCAAACATATGACGGTTCCATTGATAGATAAAAGCTAGAAACCTAGTCATAAACAAATTTTAGCTCATACACGTGTTGCATCAGGTGCGTCAAGTAGTGAAGAATGGAAGTCAAACTCCTTGCTCAAGCAGTGAATAACTCTTTTCATCGTTGAATACTTTTCAAGCTATTGAACTCTTTCCACTTGGTCAAAGTACTTCTCTTCTTGATGCTCAAATCAAACTTCCTCTTAGGCCGCTCCATTATGGTTAATGAGAAGTTCTTCCAAATTTACTTATTCCTAAGGCCCATTACGCTCCTCACAAGACATTACACTTCTTTTTACTAGCAAAACATTGCCCCCTTCGGAAGAATTGCACCCCCTATATATGGTCTCCAACCCATTGCATGTCTATCACATTAACTCCTATTGTCACCACCCCTAAACATTTTTCCTCCCCACAACAAGCAACAACCATGCAAATTCCTCTGGACCTATAAAGGCCCTTTGTACAAACATGAAGATAGGAAGATAGAGATAGATAGAGAAAGGCTAGTTAAGAGGGGGAGAGAAGTTGGGATTAATGTTTGCTGCATCGAGTGGCTTAGAATGTTAACCCATATTTTAAAGAATACCTAAATAAGGAGAAAAATGTTAATCAAATTTGAATTTAGCTCATTCATATGTTGTGTTTGCTGCATCGAGTGGCTTAGAATGAAAATTGTTGAACGTTTTTCGCTGGTCAAACTGCATAAAACTTCTCTTTTGAAGGCTAAATAGTTAAAATATAGATCCTCTCAGGTATTCCTCTCGACTCAACGACAAGCCCTTACAGATACCGCCATCCATCGTCGCCACCCTTTGCCCGTCACATGTAATTGCAATTGATTTGCATCCAACCAAATAACTCATGTCTTTCTAAAATACAAATATCTCTTTTACATTATATTTAAAACTTCCTTGAATTCCAAATTCCTCCGACCAAACAGCCCCTCAGAATAACATGACTAAAATTTGCAAGGAGAATTGAAAAGACTTAGTAAACTACAAGAAGAATGAATGGACAAGAAGAATACATAAAGGTTGACACTACATAGTTGGAATATTGATAATGATGACATAAAGGTTGACACTACATAGTTGGAATATTGATAATGATGTCAATGGATTACATAGATTTACAGAAATAGCAACCTATAAGAAGAATGAAAGAAATAAAAAAAAATAAAAGTTGAGAGAAGATAGTTAAAATAATGACATTGATATTGATGAATTACATAGATTTAATATAATAGCTTAAATGAATAAATGGAAAAGAAGAATACGCTGGAGTTGACATCAAATAGTTCGAATAATGATAATGATATTGATGCTAATGACATGCTTCTTATGATCTTCAATCTCGTCACAGGTGTGATATCTGGCTGGATCCCATCCTATTTCTATCATATAAAATTTCGAATATTGCTTTGATAATATAAAACATCTATATAATCAAAACTTTTTTTTTTTTTTTGAATTTATTTGGGGATTAAAGCATTATTCTTAGAGAAGTCCATGAAATACATAATCAATCAACTTTAGTATTGCATTTATTTCAAAATAAATTTAATGTCATTGAGATCCATCCTCAGCTATTTTTGATCAAAATGTTCTGATTCAATTTACTATGAGAAAAATGTAACAATGATTAATCAGTCAAAATTTATATTACAGTCGTTTTAAATCAAAGTAACAAACAAAAATGTACAAAAATGAAACTTAATCAATCAATTCTGTAATTGAATTGATCAAAAAATTGAAAACCAAGCATCAATCTTCATTCAAAACATCAAGCAAACATCTGAAAAGGGAAAAGATAAGGAAAGTGGAGCATTCGATCATACCTTGGAATCCCTTGCCAATGGTTGTCCCGGACACATCAACGAGATCTCCCTCCTTGAATATCTCTTCAAGTACGAGCCTCTGCCCCGGCTCGAAGCCCTCGATGGACTGGAGCCGGAATTCCTGGAGATGGCGCATTGGGATGGCACCGGCCTTGCTGAGATGGCCGAGCTCCGGCCTAGTGAGTTTCCGGTCGCGTACGCGGCGGTATCCCACCTGCACTGCGTCGTATCCGTCTGTGGCGGCGGTCTTCAACTGGGTGACGATGTTGCCCTCGCGGAACCCGACGACGGTGACGGGGACGACGGTGCCCTCCGGTTCAAAGTAGGACATCATTCCCAACTTCGTGCCCATGACACCAACACCCGCCTCCATGCTCATCTTCGTCGCAGCAGCTCTGCCGCCGCGAACTCCGCGGGTGAGGGCGAGGGAGAGCGTGTGGAAGGAGTTGGAAGATGAGGAGGAATCGAGGTGAAGGGTTTTGGAGAAAGAAGAAGAGAGGGAGAGGACGGTTTGGCCAGAAAGTCCGCGCCTTTGGGTTGGGGATCGCGATAAGGGACAGCGCGCCCCGGCCATCGGAGTAGTGGCCGCCATTCTTCAGTCCTCTCTCGGTTTTAGCCGTTCCTATATCTTTGTGGGTAGGGAAGGATTTCGTTATCCTTATTACTCTTAATTAACAATATTTATTAAAAAAATTCAAACATTCTAAATAATTACTTTATATTTTTAAAATAAGTATTTTGGTGTCAATATTTTACTCATGACATATTTATATAATTAAAAAAATTGATTTAATAAAAAAATATGAGAAATTTACCCATGAATTGATATATATTCAATCAAATATATAAAAATATAAGAATGAAATATATATCATAAAATTTGTAATTATTAATCACATAATTGTATAATTTTTGCATTATATTTTTAAATATTCGTAAGTTATTAATTGAGCCTTCAATATTCAATTATTTGTTATAAATATACCAATATAATGCTCGTAATAGAATATTAAGATTTAATTTGGAACAATTTCTTTATTATTTTTTAAAATAATTTTTTAATATAAAAATTGCTCGTTCCATGCTCTCAAATAAATGAGAAAAACTTATTAAACAGTCAATGAAAGGATAGAATGAGAGACTCCAAACTTAACGAGAATAGATTCCATCAACAAATGCTTGAGGTGGCTTTGATAAAACCGTTTAGTGTAGCTTACATTATAGTAATGACAAAATTTGAGAAAATAAATCAAATGTTTGAGCATATGATATTTCAACAACTGCAGATCCTCTCTTCCCATTCTTTCATCATCTCCAGCTCCTCAATTTCTGTTTTGATGAGCAAAATAAAATTAAACATTGGATAGAATAAGCAAATGAAAAGACTATTTAGAGTACTCCACCCTAAACAATCAAGCTCGACATCAAAGCAGAGAGAGCTGCGAGTTTTTGGCTTGTAATATCAAAGCAGAGAGAACTAAAAAGCAATACTATCAGCCAGTAAAAGGAGCAGCAACTTGAGTTCCATATTTGTTTAATATCTGAAAACTATGGCTAAGATCATAAAACATTCTACAATGCTCTACCCTTTTCTTCATACAATCAGTAGTAAACATACAGTACAGTAAAACTCCATTTCTGAAGCGCATAAAACAGAATAAACAATAGTTGCTCTCTTCAGGATTGCTGGGCCGCAGGGAGGGGGAGCTTATTATTAGTGTTACCAGCTAGTTCTCAAAAGAATGCAGTGCCCCTGCAACAAATCATTTACGAAAGCAACACAAGATATAGTATTTGCCATTGATGTCATCTTCCCCACCTGTCAAAATAGGATGCTCAGAAGCATGGCTAATAGTCTTCATTGTTGGGGCAGTCAGATGCTCTGTGCCCAGTTCGGCCGCATTTGAAGCAAGCTCCACCGAAACTCCTAAAGCATTTCGAATTTCAGTCTCAGTAATTTGTACAACGAAAGAAACTATCTGAACTCACTAATCAACCACCAATTACAAGCAAATCATTTAACAAAATGGACATGGATCTTTGTTTTAAGTGTGGTGTTCAAGTAACTTTCCATAAAACAGAAACATCAAAAGAAATGGGCTTCATTTGAGATTTCAGAAAATGAGTTATTTCCACAAAGGATGTTTGAAGAAAATGAGTGTGAAGAATACCTCTCCCTGCTTCCAAATGATGGTCGATTGGATTTCCTTCCACTTGATAGAAAACCATCATCACTTCCTCTGGATGATTTGGACCAGCTATTCCCAGTTTTGTAGCTACGTCCACCGCGCCGGAATTCATCGTCACTATCAAAATCCCTGCCACCCAGGCTTCTGGATCCTCTATAAGCCCTGTCTTTAAAACCACCTCGAGATGATCCAAATCCATCCCTGAAACTACTGCGGGATCCTCGTTCAGAATTGGAGAAACGACCGTAATAATCACTTGGAGGACCATCATCTTGCAATGCAGGCAACTAAACAAAAAAGAAAACTTCAAGTGAGCATACTGAAATGAAAAGAAGCAAGAAAAAAGATCAAATGAGTATATACTAAATATTGGGAAAATGAAAATCTTCACGAATTTCAACACAAAATCTTACTCGTAATAATTAGGTTAGTGCTATAGTCGGGTAGTCTGACCTGCTGGAGCTGCCCTTTCTAGACTGGCCCTAACCCACCCACTTTAAAAAAATATAATATCTTTCCCTAGGTTGAGAAATGGCACAATCCCTAGTGGTTTTGATCACTTTGGGTTAGCCCAATTTCCAACCTGAGTTTACCCAAGGGCTGGGTCAACAAGGGTAAGCGTGTTGGGTCATGAGGGACCTAACCTAGGCTTTGGTTTGATTTGATTTGACCTATGATGGGATTTGACTCATACGAGGCTCTCTTTGGACACTTGGGTCAAGCCATATGGCTAACCCAAGTGGGCCCAAGGCTTGGGTCTTCAAAGAGAGTCTCCTAAGGACCTAATAGGTCAACCAAAGAGTTTGAATTGGCTTGAACATGGGCTTAGTCAAAGGGTTTGAAGTGTATAAACTATAAAGGTGTATGTGTAATTTGGTCAATTTGACTTAGCCAACCAAGTTGACCCAGAGTCAAGGGTTAGATCCATCAAGTTTGGATTGATGATTTGAATCCAATGGAGGTGGCCATATAATAATTATTAAGTTGGCCTACGAAATCTGGAAAAGAAGAGGTTTCACCAAAATACTTCCAAGTACTGTCATCAACAATTTTAAATTAATCATCAAGATGAGCCAAACTTTTAGCGATGATGCAAATAATACAAAAAAGGAGTAATACGGGTTAAATTTAAATTAAAAGAATATTCTATAAGAAATGTAATCTAGAATGCAAGAGTATAAATTCACAGGCTACATGCTTGCACCAAATAATCATTCTACTTTTCACTTCAACACAGTTTAAACATAAAAGCTTTTCCAATCAGTCTAGTTCCCTACATGATTCAGTTAAAATAAAGGAATGCAAATGTACTTTAATGAAGCATAATATGAAGAAAAAAAAAGTGTTCAAAAAGTTACATAAAGCAACTAATAGAATACTACCTTTGTGATCTTGAATAAGGTGTTCCCAGGGGGTAACTCTTTGTTTAGTAGTTCCTTTGCAATCTCCTCAGGCAAATCAAAAACGGCTCCCTGAACCTGGATATTACAGAGAAAGTTATTGCTCAGGTAATGTCAAGATCATTTCCATTAAGTGGTTCAAAAGAATGGATACTTTGTTAGCTTTCAGAGCATTCTGAGATACATTTCGACTTGATTCACATAACAGAGGTTAGATGGGATTTTATTTGTCAACATTTTACTTGAACTGATACTGCTTACATGAAAGGTTACTGACATAATTATAAAACAAAAGTTCCAAAAAAATATTTGAACTGGTCCTTTTTTCTTTGGAACTTTTACAAAACTATGTGATGGGCTAATATGGTTGCAATTTTACATAAAATTATGGCATGCAGATCCTATTTGCATTGTCAACATATTGAGAAACACAGGGTTTTTTACTCTTCAGTACTTACACTTTCATCTGCCACCAAGTGTATCTTGCCGACTTCATCAGCAGCAGCAGGATAAACATCAGAAAGGAAACCTGTAACTGATCTAGCAGAAAAGAACCCTCTTGAGTATCCTGATTCCCGAGTTAATTGTAATGTGACCCACCCCTGTACAAAGGATTGGCCAAATAAAGTTAGAACATCCACTTGAATACGTAGAAAAGGCTTTACTGGCTTACTGCAGCCTGCAATACAACAATTCACCTAGATTGAAATGCTGATTCAAAAGCTTGTGAAGCTGATCCATTCCTGTTAATGCAAATGAAATTCTGACACCAAAATTTAGGATTTAAGATTTTCTCCTAGTATTGGATGTATATCATCCTCCTCATCCCTACCATCCTTACCCCAACACGTGGATTTCTATCATCAGCAAAATATTTCCTAGATTATGTGTTGAAAATGATTTAATGATGAATGAATATCTATCAATGCTCACATAAAAATGTGTCAGAAAATTAGAGATGAGCTTGAAAAATAAATTTTCATATAGGAAGAAAGTGTGCAAATATAAAACCCAATCTCAAGAAGAAGCCTGTGTTCTTTTCTACTTTCTTTTCAAATCTTCCATACATTACAGTGTTCAATAAACAGCTTCACAGTTCACATTATACACCACAAGATTATATCTACTTATACTCCATCTTTTGCATGCTAGAGGGTAAAGACAATTTTTTTCTTTTGATTATTAGCAAATGACAATACTGACATGCGGCAGTGAAGATAGAACTTCCTCCATTGCCTCGTAATATACTTTGCACCATCTCTTTATAGATTCAGTGCAATCTTACTCTTAACTGATGAGCAGAACAATTTTGAAGAGAATTGACTGTCATAAACATGCAAAAGTAAGGCTTTGCATGGGGAGAGAGGAAATTCTAAGCTAGTCAATGTTTCTTATATAAAAGTACTAATACCACCTGCTCATGGCTGACCAGTGAACGAGATGAAGGTGGCTGGGAAAACCCACTGAGATGTGCAAGTGCGGCAGCAAGAGCATCCGGCCCTTTCTCTTCTATCAGCTTTTGTGCTGTTGGAAGGAAAAACTGTATTGATTCAGAATGCACACCCTGAAGTGTAGCAAGAACTTGCTCTGCTGATGACTCAAGCACTTCATGGATCTGTGGAGGACTGATAAAGTCAAACCTACATCCTACATCACGCTCAAGAGATTTAACAGTTCTCCTCTGGCTACTTGTAAACATCAATATAGCAGTGCCTTCTTTTCCAGCACGTCCAGTTCGACCAGATCGGTGAACAAATGTTTCTGGATCATTTGGCAGTTCATAATGGATAATCTACAACAAGAAATTGAAATCTATTAAGCAAACGTGAGCATAAAGTAAACCAACAGAATTGATATGCATCATCAAATTATCAGAAATCCAGACTCTTATTGCAGAGTGACGAGCAATGACATTTGAAAACCCAAACCATAAATAGCTGAAGAAACATTTTAAGGATTAAAGTATCCTAAAATAAAATAGATATTAGCAGAAAATGGAAAAAAAAATATCACGAATGCAGTATAATATATATTTCATCAGAATTGTATTGCATTGCAAATAGAGGATGGCACAACAGGCATGTAAGATACCTACTTGGAGAACAAACTTTTATTTACATACATGGCAAGTTCATGCTGTTAAGAAAATACAGTAGGGAATACTAGTAACGTTCAGAATAACTAAATTCCAAGCAAACTGAAAAAGTTAATCCAGATTGACTTACCAAATCAACATTTGGGATATCGAGACCACGAGAAGCAACATCTGTTGCAACAAGCACGGTAAACTTCCCCTGACGAAAACTATTCAATGTTCTCTCCCGTTGATATTGTGATATATCACCATGCAGTGCTTCGGAGGCTATGCTGTTTGTTAAGGCTTGTGATACCTCATCAGCATCATTTTTGGTCTGTGTAAAAACAATGGTCTTCCCACCCTTTGCATATACCTGAGGAATTCTTAAGCCATTACCATGAATACTGTCCTATTATCTAATAATATGCTTCCTGCAAGGACAACAATTTCAAAATACCGTAATAAGGTCACTGAGAATTGTCCGCTTTGAGGTAGAAGTTGTTGACACAGCATAAAGTTTAATTCCCTCAGCAAGTTTCTCTTCTTCTTCACCAACCTAGATGAAAGAGATTAAGAGCAAACAAAGTGAATTCAGAAAAAAAATATATCAAAGTCAAAAGCAAATTAGCAACAAACTATAAAAGAAGGGAACCAGAACAAGGTAGACAACATCGCAGGTTGCCTTTAGCTTGCAACCAGGATGCATGTCCCTTGCACAAGTGAGGTCTAAGACGTCTCACAAAAAGCTAAAAATAAACAACAGTATAAATGCATTCAAAAGTATGACCTTCCTTTTTATTTGCAAAAAGCCCTGAGCTCCCATAATATTCTAACAAAGTTTATAAATTGAAAGAGAGTAGAAACGTCACAAATGCAACTAAAGATTAGGAGTTACCAAGTCAATGGTTAGAGGATTGTCAAGATATTTTCTTGCCAATTTCTTCACCCAACCAGGCATTGTCGCAGAAAACAGCATGTTTTGACGCTTTGATGGTAGCTTTTCCAAAATGATTTCCACATCTTCCTCGAATCCAACAGCAAGCATCCGGTCAGCTTCATCAAGGATCAAATACTGAACTTCTCCCAACTGAAGGCTGTCATTATTGACTAAATCAATAATCCGGCCAGGAGTTCCCACAACCACATCAACACCTCGAGTAAGAGCATTCTGCTGAACATTGTAAGAAACTCCCCCATAAACACATACAGTGTTAAGGTATGGTGCTGACTCCTTAATTTCCTTTTCTACTTGCTTGGCCAGCTCCCTGGTAGGAGCTAGAACAAGAACTCTAGGGAGGCGGCCAGTCCGTCTTCACAAAGCAAAAGAATAAACAGATTAATAAGAATAAAGATGAATGAGATAATATAATAGAAATTAACACTCAAAAGAAAATAGCGAATGCAAACCTCCTTGTTCCCTCATTTCCTTCGGTGAGCTTCTTTATGACAGGAATACCAAAGGCCAGAGTCTTTCCTGTACCTGTTTTCGCCCGGGCAATGATGTCCCGTCCTTCTAAAGCAGGTATCAGCACAGCTCTCTGAAGAGAAGCAAGTTCAACGAGAAGAAAATCAGCAAATGGATGTATATCAAGGAACTAGCATCTAGCACCAGCTAAAAGATAAGCATAACAAAATCTAATGACAAAGGCACAAAAAAATAAGAATTCCACTAAGCAGCATCAAAGAAATATTCCCGTTTGGTATCTCAAAAACAAGCATCTTTCCATAGTTCAAAATATTGCCAACACAATCAATAAACTTTAAAATTACATGGTAATTAGCATTAGCAGTATGAACCACGCCCCCAAAACACGGCAATAAGTCATCTAATGCAATGCGTTAACAAGCTTTACCATGAAGGCCTGGACGGCTGGACTTCAAATTCATTCAATAACAAAATTCCTACCTTTCAGCAGTTTGAATGGTTCAATTATAACCATATTTTCGGCAATTTGAGCACAAGAATAAGCCTTAATTCAACAAGGATTTAAATATTCACATAAACAATGATTACACTACACAGTTGAAGTGGGAAGCAAACAATAGGGACTGAATAAATTAGCATAAAAATAAGCAGGATGTAACATAAAACAAATATAGTGAAGAAAAAATACATAATTTTTTTTCCCTTAAAACAGGGTATGTCATCAATTACTCCTTACCTGGATGGGAAAGAGATGGGTAATCCCTCGTTTCTGGAGGATATCGACAAGCTGTTCCGGCAAACCTAGCCTGGAAACATCGAGCTCATCCTTATCCCCCTCTGTATTCTCCTCACCGAACTGATACTCTTCGTCTTCATCCAGAGAGGAAGAGCCCTTGAAGCCGCCGAGCCCCTTGAATGCCTCCTCACTAAGCACCGAGTTTGGAGAGGCGATGGCGAAGGGCAAGAATAGCGGATGACCCCTCGAGCTCCTCGTCAAGCAGTGGCAGACATCGATGCCCCTGGCAGTGGGGGAGGAGGAAGCCCTAAGCAAACAGACATGGTTCTTTTCGAACGGAGAAGAAGGGAGAGAAGGGAATACAGGGACAAGTCTTCTAGTAAGGTCGAGGGAGGGGGCGGAGCAAAAGCTCTGGAAGAGAGAGGAAACGCAGGGATTGGAGGCCATGGAAAGCTGCGAGGTCGAGCTTCTCTCCTCTCTTTGGAGGCGGAAGGATACGATAAGGCTCCTGTTGGCCTCACAAAGCCTCCACCTCTTCGGCCTCCTCGCGGTTTAAAGATATAGAAGCCAGGTAGTGAGCTGAGGACTGAGGTTTAAGGAGAAGGGCATTATATCAAAACCCTGTCTTATGAATGGCCCATGGGCTTGGAGTTGGGCCTAGGGCTAACATCAACTCGATGGTAGAACTCCACCAAATCCTAATGGTATGGATTTGAAATACTACTTAAATTAATTAAGTTAAAGTGAGTTAATTAAAATGAAGCCTTTACCTTCAAAGATTAAGTAGATTGATGATTGTAGAAACCACAAGGCAGAGCCTTCGGTCAAGAAATCTTGCCGGAGACGAAGAAGACAAGGGAAAGGTAAAGCAGAAATAATATTGTATTATTCAAATGTTTAGTAGGTACAGGGTCTAGTATATATAGATAAATAGGGTACTGATATAGTACACGTGTAAACAACTCATTGGATACAGAACCAATCTGTTATTTCCTAATACTAAGCTGCTGTCCTGATAGCCCCCGTCAAACGAATGATTCTGCCTGAATCGTCAGTTTGAATCGTAATTCCTTGAATCTTGAGGTAGGGAGCGGCTTAGTGAGAATGTCTGCGATTTGGTAGGTGGTGCCAATCAGAATAAGACGGATCACCTGATTTTGGATGTGGTCGCGAATGAACCGGTGATCGATTTCTATTTGCTTTGTGCGTGCGTGAAACACCGAGTTGTGCGCGAGGGCAATGACTGACATGTTGTCGCAGAAGAGATCGATCGGTGGGCTGTGTTAAATGAAGAAATCAGTGAGCAGACGCTTGAGCCAAATGGTGTTGGCGGTGGCTGCCGTGAGCGCCCAGTTTTCTGATTCAGTGGATGAACGTGCCACTGTAGTCTGCTTTTTGACTTCCCACGAGATTAGCGTGTTGCCTAAGAAGGTGCAGTGTCCTGTGGTGGATTTCCTTGTGGTGGGATCGCCGGCCCAGTCGGCATCGGAGTATGTAGATAGGGTGAGCGAGCCTTGGAGGATGGGTAGACCGAACTCTAGAGTCCCTTTGATGTACCTTAGCAATCTCTTAAGTAGTTAAATATGTTGTGGAGAGGGATCGTACAGATGTTGGGATATCACATTGACGGCGTGCGCAATGTCGGGACGAGTTAAGGTTAAGTATTGGAGAGAGCCAGTAATCCTTCGGTATGTGTTGGGTGCAGAGAGAGCAGCGTCGTCGGGAACCTGATCTAGAAGTTTAGTGCAGGAAGGATTAGATAGCAGATTGCATTGAGAAAGATTGACGGATTTCATGATAGAGGTTGCATAAGAAGATTGAGATAAAAAATACTTATCTGATAGTTTTTGGATCTTGATGCCGAGGAAGTGATGAGCCGGGCCAAGTTTCTTCATGTTGAAGGTGGACTGCAGTTTTGACAGAACTATAGAGATGGCTTCCTCATTGTTCCCAGTAACGAGTATGTCGTCGACATAGACTAATAGAAAAATGTGTGTCTGATCTTGGCGCAGAGTGAGCAGAGACGGGTCCGCTTTGCTGTATTCGAACCCGAGCTAGATGAGGTAATTTGTGAATGTAGTATACCATTGACGCGGCGCCTGGCATAGGCCGTATATGGATTTGGGTAGCCAGCAGACGTGGTCGGGATGATTTGTGACGATGAATCTGCGCGGCTGAGCCATGTAGGTGGTGTCAGTGAGTTGGCCGTGGAGAAACGCGTTGGAGATGTCCAACTACTGCACCGGCCATCCTCGAGAAAGAGCGACGGTAAATAGAACTCGGATGGTGGGAAGTTTGGCTACCGGACTGAACGTCTCGCCGTAGTCAATGTCGTATTCCTGCTGGTTACCTTGAGCCACTAAGCGTGATTTGAATCGGGCAACCGAGCCGTCCTAGTTTAATTTCTTCTGGAAGGTCCATTTACAGCCTAATATTTGGGCATTGGGAGGAGGTGGTACAAGGCACCATGTGCCCTGCTGTTGGAGGGCTATGAACTCTTCTGCCATAGCCTGCCGCCATTCATGATGTTTGGTTGCCTTTTTGAAACTAGTGGGATCAAGATCGGGATCTGAGCTGAGGGAGCCGTTGGCGAGGAGATTAAATCATTTGGATGGTTTCAAAGAGCCAATTTGTGTTCTAGTGATCACGTGGTGTTTAGGTGCCGGTATAGGTGGTTGTGGACTAGCTGCTGGAGCTGGACCATCAGTAGGTGTACTGTGGCTAGGTGATGCATTTTGTTGGGGCGTGGAACTAGGTGCATCATTGATGGTTGATGACAGATTGGGAGACTGTGTTCTAAACTTTGATGCTTTGGACACGGGTAGGAGCAGGGAGGAGGGGATAGACATGACGGGTACCTGAGAAGAAGAGTGCATTTTAGTAAAGGGAAAAGAATTTTCAAGAAACGTAACGTGGCGAGAGATGAAGAATTTGTGAGATTCCCTGTTAAGGCATTTGTAGCCCTTTTGACTGTCCGAGTATCCCATGAAGACGAAGGAGCTGGATTTTGGTTGAAGTTTCGTACGCGTGTGCTGGGGTAGTAATGGAAAGCATTCACAACCGAAGGTCCTGAGGTGTTTGTAATCGGGTGTGATGTGAAACAAGAGTTGCAAAGGCGATTTGTTGTGCGTATTTAGAGAGGGCATCCTGTTGATCAGATAGGCGGCAGTGGAGCTGGCTTTCGGGCCAATATTGGGGTGGAACCGAAGCTTTGTGAATGAGCGATCTGAGAGTTTCCACAATGTGACGATTTTTGCGTTCGACCACCCCATTTTGTTCAGGGGTGTAGGGACAGGATGATTGATGCCGAATACCTTTAGAGACAATAAAGGATTGCATCTGGTAATTCATGAACTCTGTCCCGCCATCGGTCCTGATAGTTTTAATCTTGCAATTCGTTTGATTTTTGATAAATTTTGTAAAATGCATAAAAGTATTGGTAACATCGGACTTATGCACGAGCGAAAAAATCCAAGTATAACGAGAATAATCGTCTACAAAAATAACGAAGAAACGAAAGCCTTGAACTGAGGAGACTGGGGACGGTCCCCATACGTTTGAGTGCACAATTTCAAGAGGTGTGTGTGTGTTCTTGATTTAGAAGATTCAAATGGAAGCTTGTGAGTTTTACATTGAATACAAGTTATACACTGATCAGTAGAATGTGTAATACGTAATGTAGGATTGCGTTGCAGAGTCCAGAGATGAGGATGTCCCAACCGGTCATGCCACGTTGTGGTTGAGTTCTTGGACGCTTGAAAGGCAGATTCGTGATGCTGGGCGGTGGTTGTCAACGTGATCTTGTACAGGCCGGCGCTACATGGACCTCGTAGGAGCTGTTGATTTGTCGTCAGATCCTTAAAGACAAAACCCGTGGGATCAAAAGTAATCGAAATGTTGTTATCTTTAACAAGATGCGAAATATATAGGAGGTTATGGGAGATGTCATGAACATGTAGTAAATTTGATAAACGAATCTTACGGTTCGGGGTGGGAAGAATGCCTGTTCCCGAGTGAGCAATGGGGATGTTTCTTCCGTTCCCGATGAAGATGTCGTCGGACCCAGGGTAGGAAGTAGATTGAGAGAGGTTGTCAACCGTGTTGGTCATGTGGGAGGAGGCCCCGGAGTCGATATACCAATCATCGATGGAGCTTCGGAGTTCGCCACCAGAGCATTGTTATGTTTAGGTGTAGTCGTATGTGGAGTATAGTTGGCGTTCATCCGATGCCAGCAAACGTCGGTCGTGTGGCTCTTCTTGGAGCAAATCTGGCAGGCAGGTGCTTGTTGCTGTTGTCCAAAGCGATTATTGGGGTTCTGAGCTTGCGTAGAGCGGCCTCTGGTCCGGCGTCTGCGTCCCCTGCTTGCGTACAGAGCAGCCTGTTGCAAAGTGTCGGTGGAGATGCGGGCGGCGTCGTCATTGATGTGAATTTCTTCACTTATTAGCATCGCATACAATTTTTCAAGCCGAATAGGGGAGGGAGAGTTACGGACGTATGTCTTGAACGATTGGTATGCCAGAGGCAGCCCATTCAAGATATACAGGATGATGTTTTCGGAATCAATGGTGGAGCCGGCAGAAGCGATTTGATCGACGAGCTTCTTGATCTTGGTCAGGTACTGGATAATCGAAAGATTTTTCATAGAGACATGATGAAGCTCATTTTTGAGCTGAATCACCTTAGATCGACTTGTTGCCTGAAATTGGCTTTCAAGAACTTGTCAGATGTCGTAGGTCGTATCAAGATGGATAATGTAGAGCAACACCGTCGGAGAGATCGTCGAGCAGAGTGCCGCCTGAAGGTTCTGATCTGTAATACACCAGTTCTTGGTTGAGGATGTCGTCGATGGATCAGACGAGTCGCCGGAATGACTGGGCGGAGCAAGAAATTGCTCGAAGTCATTGGCGTGAAGGATCTGGTGACGCCAAATCGGATAGTTGTCGGAGGAGAGTTGATTCAGGACGAGGGTCTTTTGATTAGAGACGATAAACTTGAGGGAATGAGAGATTGGAGAGTTTTCAACCGGAGTGATGGACGGCTGCTCGGTGGCGGAAGAATAAGCCGAGTGGGAGGTCGCCATTCTGGAAGGAAAGAGGAGACGAGAGGCCTGATACCATGTAGAAACCGCAAGACAGAGCCTTCGGTCAAGAAATCTTGCCGAAGACGGAGAAGATGAGGGAAAGGTAAAGCAGAAATAATATTGTATTATTCAAATGTTTAGTAGGTACAGGGTCTAGTATATATAGATGAATAGGGTACTGATATAATACACGTGTAAACAACTCATTGGGTACAGAACCAATTTGTTATTTCCTAATACTAAGCTGCTGTCCTCATAATGATCATCATATTCGTAGGCCAACTTAGAAGAGAGATCCTAAGATTGTTAAGAAAATTTTCTTAAAAGTATCGTTATAAGGATTAAATGAAGATAGAGTCACGTAACTAATATGTAAGCTACAAAATAGTAGGGTTATATGTTTTAAGGTTTAAGATTGTTCGATTGATTAATGTCACTTTTAAAGACTAATTAAAAAGTAGTGGATAGTTAGACATATGATATGTAAGATGCAAAAATATAATTATAAGTGTTTGTTGAAGAATTTTCTATTGAGATTGAAAGAGAATAAATTAGGAGGCTCTTGGAGCTTTTATGGAGTGGGCTTCTCGAGAAGAAAAAAATGTCAAATTTTATAGGAGATGCTTGATAATTTCTTGGATTTATGGTTGAGGCATGGATCTATAAGTTTGCTTTCGAATAGCAAGTTGATATGTGGTTAATTATTAATTTTGGACATAAGGGGTTCAATTCCATGGATCAACTAAGGAGTAACTTATAAGGTTAATACATCTTTAGCGTAGTTCCTCGAAGTGATGACATGATGAAATAATATATAGTGACTAAAAATAGGATAGTAAATATTAAAACTTTCAGCTTTTTAAAACTTTTGATATTGCATTACAAAACATGTGATAGTTGTTATGCATAAAACATTATATTTATATCGAAAAATGGAACCATTGTGTAAACCTAGTTAAACATCAATCTGTATTACAATTTACAATGTATTTGAATGAAGAACCAAAGGCTTATACATCAACTATTTGTTAATACAATGTACAAATACTTGAAGAGTACGGTTGGTGTTGTTAATACTACTAATTTTTTATTCATATAATACTTTGCACAATGTATTCTCACTTTCTTATGACTATTATAATATATCATGCCCTTTTATACTTTTTTTAAAGTGGTACAGAGAACCACATTTTATTTTCAGATAGCAATGAGAAAGTAATCAACATGAAAGCCTTTGACTTGATAAATGATATGTATATGTGGACAAATAATCTATATCATTTGTTAGATGAAGTCCAAGGCTATCAGTAGCAGACTAAACTATCAAGAGTTAATCTAGGCATCAACTACCAAAGACACAAACTCAACATAATAATTATTTTACATGGGTGTGACCAATATTTGGCCAAATAATAATAATGATAATAAGTGTTATAATTAAGGACATAATGCACAATCATCTAAATTATGAATTTCTTAAGCTGGGCATATGATATGAATGCAGGAATATCACACATATATTTACACTCAAATGCATATGAAAGTCATTGTAAACACATATACATATAATTCATTTCACGAGTAGGTTATGTCACTATAAACATATCATATAATATCTTTAATATATGATTTATTTGGATGGTGAGTTTTTACATATTTGACCAAGAAGTTTGATGACCTTTATAGTGATGAATTGCATAACTCATTTTAACTTAGTTTGTATTTTTAAATATGGATTAACATGAATAAACATAAATCTAACTTGCGCAACAAATTCCTTAATATTTTTTGAAGCATTCATCTTATTTTTCATCTTATTTATAAAATATAACATATCTAAAGAGTTTAAAATAATAATAGAACTATCTTAAGTTCTTAACAATCATGTACAATCACCTATGTTATAACTCAGACTAATATATTGTCTAGATGGGCCATTTCAATGACATGACATTATTATACAAATAGCTTAATACCTAATAATCATAGCGGTGTCAACACATATAATCCAATACCTAATATTAATAGTTTGTTTCTTATTGAGCGGCCTCAATAAGCCCAATGAAGAATAGTGACAGCCGGCATCTCTTATAATTTAGGTTTCGTTTGGGACGGCTTTTTTATTGCTTTCTAAAACGGAGTTTTAATACAAATTTTTTTATTTTTGTACTAAAACTCCGTTTTAGAAAGCAATGAAAAAGCCGTCCCAAACGAAGCCTTAATTTAGTTTTAGTTATTATCATTTGTTGGCTATAATGGCTTCATGAAAATTTGCAAAAGATGGATGTTATGTTTATCATTTTATGTCACTTTGTCATATTCATAAAGTTTTAATTGTAATTTAGGTACACTTTGTTTGCTCATATGTTCATAATTGAGAATAGTTTGCATGGTACATCTTTAGTGCAGGAAAGTAAATTGCTACGATTTTTTTTCCTTCATTTGAAGAGTACATGCACACATGAGGAGCTCAATTTGGTGTCTACACTTAAAAAGTATTTTTAAAACTCTATAATTCAAACCATGTCATATATATGATGGAAAGCAATATATCACTCAAATGCACCATAATTTAGATGTATATATGCATGCAATATATGCTATTTGGTGAATAAGCACAAGACACAATAATATGGCTCCACTTAACTAGGTCGACAAGCATATGATATAAATATACATGTGCAATCATACATAAAAGTTATGCTAGATGTGTAAATATATTAATATGCCACCAAGAATCGCCTTAATCAGGCACGAATCTTGATGCAAATCTAAATTTGGAGCATCCAAATTAAATCTGGGACTATCCAAACCCAGCTTCCAACATGCTTATAATCAAATTGAACATCTCAAGGAGACAAACTCAATGACATCAAAATTTAGTACAATCCAAGCCATAAATAAGCTCAAATCAGATGACAAAAGCATTCTTAAAAGTCTTAGAATATTAATTGGATGATCAAATGATATCCAAATATGACATGACTATAGTCAAAGCGGGCGGCTCGACAAGATGAATCAAACGAGCTCAAGATCAAAATTTGATGATCTTGGGCTCGTTGGATTTGTCTCGTCGAGCTGCTTGATTCGACTATAAGCACGTCATATTTGGAAACTGTTTGGTAATCCAAATCATGGATTGAACCTTCCAATTGTGCTTTGGTATTTGATTTGGACTAGTTTAGGCTCGGATTGAGTCGAATTTGGTGTTATTGAGTTCATATTTTTGGGAACCATTCAATTCGGCTGTAAAGTTTGCTGAAATCAGAGTTCAGATGATCTCCAATTTAATCTTTGAAGTTTCCAACTTGATTTTTGCCTCGAGATTCATGCCCGATCTAGACAATTTTTTGATGATATATCAAGGACGATTAATTATAAATAATTAGTTGGTCATGATTTATTTTTTTGGGGGTAAAATTAGGATCATAATTAAAATTTAATTATTACTCCATTTTAACAAAAATAAATAAATAATAATTAAATGCTAATATTGACTTGCATAGAACCCTATCCAACGCAATTAATTTATAATCATCATTAAAATAACCTAAACCTGTACAAAGCGCTGGACTAATGGCCGTATCAATTATTGAACCGTAAAGATTACTACTATAGAATTCGTCCGCATAGTTTTTGGTCAGCTGTCTCTTGGCTGTTCGTCTCATTACCATCCACATTTGAACGCTAAGCAACACCAGCTCCCACCCCGCGATGCTGTAGTTTTGCAAATTGTGGTAGCCAATCGGGTTCTCCCACGTTACGTTCCACCCAGCGAGTTCCAGTTTGGGTCCTACGCGTGGTCTCTGTCTGACCTTCGCTAAGCTTCTCTCGTTGCTTCGTGTAGTTCACTTTCCCATTCTCTCACCCCATCCGCGGTTACGGGCGGACGCAACTCTCTCTCTCTATAATCTAGTCGGAGCCACCATCCCCTCTCTCTGGCATATTGCAGATTTCTTACTCTGGTCCTCATCAGTGGAAAGAGAAGGGGAAGCGTCGTCGCATTGTTGCCGGACCAGGCGGAACCCTAGAACATCTTTCGCTAATTAGGCCGTTCTCTGTCCGTTGGCTCATTGCGCCATTCCTCGTGTTGTTTCTTGTGCTCGCAATCTTTGGTGGAATTTCTTGAATCTTTTCAACAGCAGCTGAGCAATCTCAATATTTTGTGTTTAGCCCCAAACTGCGGTGAATCGGGGGAGTTTGGTTTCGTGTGTTGTGCGGCTAGGGTTTATTTTTCTTCCTCCCCTCCCGAAAATTTGATTTTTTCTTGGTAGCATGTTGGGATGAGGTATATTGTGATAAGGCATCAGTAGCATACTAGCAGCTTCGCTCAAGGTTTGGTTGAGTCTTCTGGGTCTTGCGGCACTTAAAGTTTTTTTTTTTTTTTTTGTTATAATCTGATTGTTCTGTCTCGATTTATAATTTGCAGTGAGATTGGCGAATTAGGTTTTCTGGAAGTGAAAGAATGGCTTTTATATACTATGTTATTGTTGCTTTTCCGTGCACGATTGGGGCGATAGCTTTGGCTTTGATTCATATTTATAGGCACCTGTTGAACTATACTGAGCCCACTTTCCAGCGTTACATAGTTCGCATAATCTTCATGGTCCCGGTAAGTGAGTGAATGTTGCAGAAGAGCTTTTGAGCTGTATAAAGCTGTTTTACTCTCCTTTTCCCCACTTTTAGGTTTCAAACAGGTCCTCTTATGCTACACCAATGTAACAATTTTTGTGAATTGTTATTTGTTTTATGTGCAGTACAATCAATGCCTGCTTCTGCTTATCCATGTAATATTTGATTGAACAATTCCACCGATTCTTTAATTTATCCATCTAGTATGTGATACATATGCCTTGCATGCATTGATACGATCAGAATTCCCATAATTGAACATGGCACATTCCAAAATAGTTGTTCTTTATGTGTTTTGTTATTTCTTTTATCTGTTTTATTCTCATTGAATGCTGTTTTCTTTTTATTGCATTTAGTATTTCAGTTAAAGAAACGAGGATGATAAGCTCTTGGAGAACTGAATGTTTGGGGGTATTATTGCCCCATTAAACTTAGCAATTTAGATGTTGACAATCTCTAGGAATGCTAATCTTGGATGTGTTTGAATTTCAGGTCAAAAGATGCAGTCCGAGTTAACTTCTAGATTTTTATGATTATTTCTATTTATTAATAACTGAAGTTTTTTTTTTCCTTTTGTTGTTTTATGACAATCAGAATTTTCTTTGCTTGCAGGTTTTTGCTTTGATGTCTTTCTTATCACTTGTCTTTAATGACAGATCAATATATTTTGATTCAATTCGGGAAGTGTAAGCATCTTAAGAATTTGTTGTTGGAATTCATTATTGTATACTGTATTTTTAATTTGTTCTATTTCCTTAACTGTTTCAGAGAACTATCTATACAACTTAATGGTTTAGATAATATAAAAAATTTTCTATACGTGGTAGGAATTTGAGCATGAAACTCGTACCATAGATTGTGCACTTCAAAGTTTCACATTAGGTTTTGTGAGCATAGAAAGGATTCCTCACTGCCTTGTATGTAATGTTTTAGTACTGGAAATAAAAGGGAAGATATGACAAATCGTTGAAAATTCACTATAATCTTGCAGTCTGTTCACTAAGCTTCTAGCATTTGCTCATCCTTTTTAGATTATAGATATACATTTACATTTTGTTCAAATCTCTCATCTTCAGCTCCAGATGCAAATATAAAAGAGGCATAAATCCATTCTAGTGTAGGAATGAAGGAGATAATTGTCCTTTTGATTTGATTGTTATGCCATAGGGGGGACATGGGGATTGAGCATGCTAGAAATCATTTTTTTTTGTTTTTACTGGTAAGTATTGATTATTTTGTATTTGTTGGATTTAGTTTTAGGTATTGTTATATTGGCTTATTCAGCAAGAAACTACTCCATGCTTTTTTAAGCTGTTTAGCATTGCAGATCTTAGTTGAAAGGTTTCTCTTGGAGGGTCATTAGGAGTTTCCATTTTTATTCTCTTTTTTCATATATTTTCAATGATGAGGTTCACCCTTTGATGTTTGGTATTTTAATCCTCCATGTAAATTTGGTAGAACAGTTTGTTGTTTGTATGACCTAGTATGCAACGCCTAAATCATACACTATTGCTCCAAGGTCTTTTCCCATTTTAATACCACCTAATTGCATGTCAAACTGACGACCAATACTTTATTTCCCTGTTGTCTAAAAAATTCTAGCGAAGAAATGTTCTCTGATGTCGAAATTTACCTATTGCATGATGTTGGATTATAACAATATTTTTTGTCTTTTCCATGCAATTCTCCATTTAAGGCCACGATCATATAGGATTCATGATTTGCTATTATTTTTTTATGAGGAGTTTAGGTGTTCTTTTTTATTTCTTTGTATATATTTTGTACATTTTCATGGTGGCCTAATTTCCAATAATAGTTGAAATTTATATTCCATTTGAATTAGTTACCAAGATAAAGCAATCACCATTTGTAGATCTTTGTATGAATATATGTTTATTTTTACCGCTAATCACTGTTAAATTTCATCAAGTATTAATAAAGCTAAATAATTCTGTAATGGTGATAGTTGAAAAATGATATTCAAAGGGAGGTGCCTTTTTCATGTCATTTATGTATAAAATATATTAGTTAAATGTTTGTGGAAATAAGTGGAAAGTTATGCCATTGGAGAATCCTTGGAAAATAAGGGGTTTATAATTAATTGATCAATTCCAGGCGTGATTTGTTTTAAGTATCTCAAATCTATAATATTGAGGTACAGAACTAAACGAGAATATATGTTCTTGTGTTAGATTGAATGATAAAAATATAATAGTATACAATAAAGAGACTTGAAAGTAAATTTTATAAAATCGGGATTAAATTTATATCATGTGGATTGAAGTGTTAGGTGACATAAAAATCATGTAAAGTTTATGTGTGGCAGAAATGATAATGTTAAAATGGATTTTTAAAAAATCTATAAGAATATATTGCATATGATTATGTAAAAGGGATAGTGAAAGTTTCACCTATTTAAAGTAAGGTAGTAGAAAATAGATTTAAATGAGTTGCCTTGTTCATTGGGGAGTAGATGATGCTGTGATAAGATGACAAGGTAAAATTAGTTAAGGGATTAGATAGGAAAAAAGTTAGAGCAAAAGTAATCTTGATAAGTCGTGCAAAAGTTTGCCACAAATTTAATTCAAGCTTTCAAGTAAAATTTGTCATGAGTGAACCAAAACTAAAAATTCATGAGTTGTATACCCTAAATGGTTGGTAAATAGATTTAAATGAGTTGCATATGATTATGTAAAAGGGATAGTGAAAGTTTCACCTATTGAAAGTAAGATAGTAGAAAATAGATTTAAATGAGTTGCCTTGTTCATTGGGGAGTAGATGATGCTGTGATAAGATGACAAGGTAAAATTAGTTAAGGGATTAGATAGGAAAAAAGTTAGAGCAAAAGTAATATTGATAAGTCGTGCAAAAGTTTGCCGCAAATTTAATTCAAGCTTTCAAGTAAAATTTGTCATGAGTGAACCAAAACTAAAAATTCATGAGTTGTATACCCTAAATGGTTGGGATACGGCTAATAATGATAATTTTTATTCTGTTTGTTTTTTGTGTAAAGCTAAATTTGGGCATAATTGTGTTGTAACTCATGTGTCTCTGTCATGGTAATGCAAATCCAGCTTTACATCTTGAGTACACCGTAAGTACAAACGTCAGGAAAATATCTGGATTTAAAGCTGCTGGTGCTGTTTTAACCCTTTAACAATAATAACTCAATCATGAGGGTCATTATATGCATGCAAATTGAGTTGTGTGATGCAAACTAGTTTTATGCTTTGCTTCACCTGATAATCAGCATGCTTCCTAGGAAAACTGACATGGCGTCACCATGTTTTTGTTAGAACCCAACATCAGGAAAATTTATTGAATTTGAGGCTGTGGTGCTTTGTTTGTCATTGACAACAAAAACTCACTCGTGAGTGTCACTGCATATTTATGAGAACTACTTTGCCACTTGCATCACCTGGAATTTAGCTCGCTTTACCCAAAAAACATGCTGCCACTGTTTTGTATGGACCTCTTATTTCTCATTGCTGAAGTCCTCAAGTACAGATTAGTAGATCATATGGTTCTAGTAGTGGCTTAAAAGTATGATTCTCGCTGTAGATATTACATGATGTTTTGTTTTGTTTTGTGCGTGGATACAGATATGATTATGTAGCTATTTGGAATTACTTCATAAAGCTTCCAAATGCATTTTTAATAACTGTAGATAATGGTGCATACATAGTGCATATTTTAGTGATTGACAACCATGATTGATGAAGTCTAAGTAAGCTCTAGACTCAGTTAATTATAGGTTTGATGATCAAATTTTCTCTATTCCTAGAACTGCTTATGCCCATTGTCACTTTGGTATGCCCTTATGTGTCTTGCAGGAGATTTTTCTTATATTGGTTTGTCATGGGCTATGGTGTCTTCTATGGTGCTGAGTCGGTGGAAAGTTTAACAAAGAACCATTTTCATTATAAATACTAATATTTGTGAATTATGTTGTAAACATAAGAAGAATCATAACTATGGACCTATTTGTTTAGATTGTATAGGTTGAGGTGCACACTTGAGAGTTTCAAACTATGAGGGACCATTCACAACTCATGTTAAGGATCAAGGATCTCTATTTGGATTTTCTTTTATTTGATGAAACTGGCGTCTTGTTCATCCATTAACATGGCATTGGCACATAGTTAATCAAAGTCAGTTCTAATATCTTCCTGGAACGTTTTAGATGTCTTGGGTCAATTTTTCAAAGTGATGATTAAATAGATGGGGATATTATTAGTAGAATTCAAGTTTGAATGGAGGAAAGCATTAGTCTTGTTGTGTGATAGAAAAGTCTCCCTCAAACTTAAGGGAAAATTCTATAAGATGGTGGTGAGACTTGCAATGTTTTATGGTTTAGAATGCTGGCCATTAGAAGAGAGCATAATATTAAGTTAAGTGTTGTATGAGGATGCTCAGGTGGATGAGT
The DNA here is from genome assembly GCA_016618105.1 of Dendrobium huoshanense. Taxonomy (NCBI): domain Eukaryota; kingdom Viridiplantae; phylum Streptophyta; class Magnoliopsida; order Asparagales; family Orchidaceae; genus Dendrobium; species Dendrobium huoshanense. The sequence goes on from CM028358.1 coordinate 85,363,192, forward strand.
GACTTACTCTTAGAGACAGGATAATAAATGAGCACATACGTGAAAAGGTTGGAGCAGCTTTGGAAGATAAGATTAGAGAGAGTCACCTTAGATGGTTTGGTTACATAAAATGGCGGCCTTCTAATGACCTGGTTAGGAAAGTAGATGTATTAGATTTGACTTATGTTAAGAAAGGTAGAGGTATATCAAAAAAGACTTGGTTAGAAAATATTAGAAATGACATTTCTTTATTAGATTTAAATGAGAATTTGATTCTTAGCATGACACAAGGGAGAAAAATGATTCATGTACGACACCACAGTGGTATAAAGGCTTGATGTTATTGTTATTGTTGATGATTGAGTAAACGTTTTCTGAAGAACAAAGCAGCATCAAATTTCAGCACAAGACACAGGCAGTCAATGCAATGGTAAAACAACAACTGTACATGAAAACAACCGCATGAACACTTGTGTTATAGTACTCAGAAGAAGTCTGCTTTGACTCCAAGCTACTGGCATTGGTGAATTGAAGGCAGTGGCTTTCATGTTGATTACTAATAGAATTGTAGAGGAAGAAAGAGAAATAGTTTTGGGAGGAATTATCAATTTTATTTTTCTTGTTAAAAATTTAGGATACCAAGAAAGAGTTGAGAGATTTGAAAGAGGTATTGAAGTGATTAGCAAGAACTTACAAGAGAAAACCAATTCCGCTAAGGAGAATGCAAGCGAGGTCACCAAGCACTGACAATAGAAGAACTTCTCGACAATATTTTTATTATTCAAAAGTTGAAATTTTCTATTATATCTAAGCACTATTTATATGAATTAAAGTACAATTGGAAAACACAGCATGAATAAATTCTTTATCTTTCCTAAACAAACTCCACAAAATAGAAAATTTTATCTATTATAATAAATTATTTAATCCAACTAAATAATAATTTTAGGTGGAATTCAAACACAAATTTGTCTAAATAATTTTAAAATTTCATCCTTACGCTATTGTAATTTGAATTCAATCCAACAATCTAGTTTTCACAGTTTTGATCTCCCTATGATGTTCACTTGATGATTTGACAATCTCATGATAATATTTTCTCCAATCTCAATGGTGTTATCTTATAATTTCCATTGTTTGCATATTTTTAGAAAAATATTATTGTTAAAACTTCAATGAACACGGTTTGATTGATCTTTTTAAGATTTGATGCACAAATTATGAATATAGGAGATACGTTTGACCACCTATTTGATTTAACCCCTAGATTAAACAATGAGGTAGCACTTTTACTGTGGTAATTATTTGTTGTTTGAGATGAAAATTAGAAACACATAGTATCTTAATATAGATGATGATGCAATAATTTCTACCAAAAATAACTTTTAGATATCTAGAACTATGAAAAATTACACAACTAATTGAAATCATGCACGTGGTAGAAATTAGAGTATATCCAACATGAATAAATTTGATCACTTGTGCAAATCAATGATAAGATTTATAAAAGAAAATCGGAAGGAGGAAAGATGTCATTAAATCAAGGCTGTTGCTTGTACCAAGGAATAATCTCTGGAAAATTTCATGGTTCCCATTTGATCTAGGAGATGAATAAGAGGAATTGCACAGCTAGCTATTAATTTATTTAGAATTAGTCGATGCAACCCCTATCTTATAATCACAAAGTTGCCTTTTATTAATAATAATAAAAGAGTTTGTTAGCGAATCCCATGTACTCATGGCAAAAATCTCTCTATTTCTTATGTCAAGTAGGATAAGCCACATTTAATTAAGCATACTAATCTAATAAATAGGACAAGTCACATTATAAGACATCATATAACTAAATCTTCTAAACATTTTGCCTGTTAGATTTTGGTAAGCCTCTCACAAAAAAAATACTTAAATATCTGATCATAATATTTATTGCTCAAGGAACTTAATTCAAAAGGAAGCAGACCCTATACCACTGCCAAATAGAACCCGATCTCAAACTTCCATAAAAAAATCTCCAAAACTATTGAGGGATAGTGAAAAAACTCCACAATTGCTAATTTTCTTAGGAAGTTGTAGAACAAAGCTTCATATCACTTTTATCAATATTGATAGAAATGTAGATGGTGAATCCATTACCAAAAATATGCCATGCAAAAGAGAGAAGATGGTGGAGTACACAATTTGAGCCAGTCAAATACTTTTATGAGAAAAATTAAGCACTCAAATATAATGGTTACAAGTTTACGAAATTTGGTAGGATCAATGGGAATCATCATCATTGTGGAATTCAATTATAATTGCCTTTGTGCCATCTTTATTTGTAATGCTCGTCATTGATGAGGTCATCGACAGACATTTTAGGCAGGTTTATCGGCGAAGGAATCGTAGATCGACGGCTACGATCGGGAGTTTATATTTTTGATGTTATCATGTTGTTTTATGTTATTTTTATTTTGTGTATCTTTTATTTCATGTACTAGTGACGATTTCGCCCTTATGTAGGCGTAGTGTTTATTGTAGCCCAAGGGGCATATGAGTCTTTTTTTTCTTTTCATGTTTTGAGACCTTTATAAAAGGGTCTCTTCTTCATGTATGAGGTCAATGCTTGATTAATAAAAAAATTCTGAGATGTTTGTTCTTCTTTTCTTGCTTGAGAGCTTGAGAGAGAGAATGGAGACCTAGGAGAGGCTCCACCCGAAATACCCAACAGTTCCCGTGGTGAGCTCTTGGCCTTTTATTTTGTTATTTTCTTCTTCCCCTACCAGCTCCCTGCAGTCCTTCCTAGCCAAAATCCTCCCAAATCCCGCCGGCATAGAGGCCATCCCCTCCCTGCTGCCGGCTGAGCCAACCAACGGCATTTTAGGCAGGTTTATCGGCGAAGGAATCGTAGATCGACGGCTACGATCGGGAGTTTATATTTTTGATGTTATCATGTTGTTTTATGTTATTTTTATTTTGTGTATCTTTTATTTCATGTACTAGTGACGATTTCGCCCTTATGTAGGCGTAGTGTTTATTGTAGCCCAAGGGGCATATGAGTCTTTTTTTTCTTTTCATGTTTTGAGACCTTTATAAAGGGGTCTCTTCTTGATGTATGAGGTCAATGCTTGATTAATAAAAAAATTCTGAGATGTTTGTTCTTCTTTTCTTGCTTGAGAGCTTGAGAGCTTGAGAGAGAGAATGGAGACCTAGGAGAGGCTCCACCCGAAATACCCAACAGTTCCCGTGGTGAGCTCTTGGCCTTTTATTTTGTTATTTTCTTCTTCCCCTACCAGCTCCCTGCAGTCCTTCCTAGCCAAAATCCTCCCAAATCCCGCCGGCATAGAGGCCATCCCCTCCCTGCCGCCGGCTGAGCCAACCAACGGCTCAGCCTAACCCGCCTCCCACCCCTGCAGCCTTCCCCATCAAAATCTCCTCCACCCGTCCACCCAGGAGCCGTCCCCGCCCTTTCCGCCGGCTGAACCAGCCACCGCCCAGCCTAGCCAGCCGCCCCACTTCTCAGCCAGGCCGAAACTTCCCCCTGGCTAATCCCGCCGATTCCAGCACAGGGAAAGGTTTGAATTCAGCCATCAATCCCCCCTTATTACTTTCCTAATTTGACTCCTCAAATTAGTGAATATTTGAATGAGGATTAATGGCCAAATTCAAATTCAAATTTCATTCCCCTTCTCATTTGAAACTTCCTAATTAATTAAAATCTGAAATTAAAGCTTAGATTTTAATTAAGACCTTGGGGCCCACTATTTAATCAAATCCCTCTCTTTCCTCCTTGCTTGGCCGGCCCTTTCATGCCTGGTCCTCTCTCTCTACTTGCCACCTAAGCATCCACGTAATACACCCTTAATTTCCCCCTAAATGCCCATTAATTCCTCCATTAATTCATTTGAAATTTGAAGTTAATTTCAATTGGGATTTCCCTCCAAATCCACTTAAACCTGAAATTAATTTCAGGTTTGGGTTAAACCCTCTTGCTCTTTTTACTAATTCCTACTCTCTTCCAAGCCAAGCTCCTCTTCCCTTGCAACTGCCGGCCTTGCCCCTTTCCCTAGAGAAATTCCGCCGACCACTCCCCCCACTCGCCAATTCAATGTTGAATGGCGGATCCGGAGCTTGAGTGGGGACTAGTTTTCCACGCCGACGGGAGCATTGATATCCTACGCTCGCCTTGCTTCGACGTAGGATTTGAAGACGACGTCACAATCAAAGATTACTTGGAGCGAGTCGTCTCGATCCTCGCAAGTATTTTTGACCGACAGTTTCGCGGTTACACGTGGACGATCATTGGACGCCATCCGCCACCACCTTCTCCGGTGAATACCTTTCTGGCAACAAAGTCTTTCGTCGCCTTCATCATAGTGGTGCTCCTCATCCTCGCATGGTTCTTCCTTCTCCGCTAAAGCCCAAGAGTGAACGAGAGAGAGAGAAAGGGTACTCAAGGTGAACTTCTTTATTATTAATTGTGGGATTTTTGTGACGAGCATTTAAGTATTTCTTTTATCTTTGAATGTTATGAATTGTTTGGCTATCTCAAAGCAAGACTTCGCCTAAGCAAGTTAATGATCTAGAACGATTTATTCCCTCATTTTTGTTGGTAATAAAATTTGTGTTGACAAAGCTTTGAATAATTTTCATTTTAGTTTCCAATCGCAATTCCTACATTGATTCACATCAGTCATGCTTTCTTATATGGAATTGGCACTGCTCCCACTTTCAATTAATAAAATATTTGAGATATATTTAAATTAAAAGTATTTATCATCATCATCAGAGCATGCCAGTTTTATCCCAACTATTTTATGGTTGGTTATGCGCAATTCTTAATAGGAGGACCAGAACAGGGACAATTCATTGCTAGATAAAATTGTTACATCGAAAAGCAATATTGATGGTTGTATCAATTTGCTTTTGCAACAGAGGATGATGTGTAACTATTTTATTTATGGTTGTATCAATTTGCTTTTGCAACAGAGGATGATGTGTAACTATTTTATTTTACTCTAAAGGTTTAGTGAAAAGATATTGGTTTGTTTTTGTTAGATTTGGAATTTATAGTTGTTCCCATTCAGTGGTTTGAAAATTGAATTTTCTCCCATATATTTGATCATTGAGATTTCAGAGATAAAATCAGAATACTGTTTGTATTGATAAATAAGAAGTGAATTTATGGGGAAAAAAGTTTGCAAGTATATATCCATGATAAACTACCAAAACAAATTATTTAATAATTGCTACTTAGTAGTCATGTGAAGCTAACCACTTCAAATACCACACAATTGAGCAATGAAGCTTTGGATTAGCAAATTTTTATTCTGCCATTGTGCATGTTTCACCCATTTAATGTAGAGGATTGCTATTAATTTCTTACGCTAAGCAATTTATTTTTTATAGGGACGTAGGCTTCCTAATTAGTTTTATAGCATAATTGTTGGAGAACTAATCTGCTATGCTTCTTTTACTCCAGCTACGAAGCTTGGGTCATCTACAACTTCCTTTCACTTTGCTTGGAATGGGTGGGAGGCGCAGGTGCTGTGGTTGTAAGTTTAAGTGGTCGAATGCTGAAGCCATCATGGTCGCTCATGACTTGCTGCTTTCCTGCCATTCCTCTTGATGGGTAGGTTGCTTATCCATCAAATACTGTTTGCACCATGCTATGGTTAACATGAATTATTGGTTATTCACGTTGATGCTGTGGATCAATGTTTTTCAATTAATCCGTTCTGACCTTCTCTTTAAGGCAAATATATCTGAAGTGTTTCTATTTTTCACAGACGCTTTATTCGGAGGTGCAAGCAAGGTGCATTGCAGTTTGTGATACTTAAACCAATTTTAGTTGCAATTACCTTCATATTATACTCAAAAGGGAAATATGAAGATGGGAATTTCAGTGTTAACGAGGGCTATCTCTATATTACAATTACGTATACAATTTCATATTCAATAGCGTTGTATGCGCTTGCCTTATTCTATGTGGCTTGTAGAGATCTGCTTCGACCTTACAATCCAGTTCCAAAGTTTATCCTAATCAAATCCGTCGTCTTTCTCACTTACTGGCAGGTATGCATAATAGTGCTCTGGTTAATGTAGAAAGGAAAATCTCTATACCTTGTCTGCTGTTTTGGCATTCATCCGTTCTTCTGTAATTTGATTAATTTATGCTGTGTTTTTTTTTTTTGGTTATGATGAACTTTTCAGCTTTGTTATAGCACTGATCAGTCATTTTTAGCTTAGCTGTAGCTTTATCGGCAAAAATTTTTGGAGCAAGGAGTAGGTTCATGGTTTTGAATATGCACGTGTAACTAGCATAGCATCTTCATATAGAATCGTTATCAACTTCATATTTTACTTTGCTTTTTTGTAGAATTAGTTCATGATTTATATTATTAGAAGTTTATAACATCAAAAAAATATTCTATCACCATAATAACATTCTACTATTTCTACTTCTAGTAATACCATCTAATTCTTGGCGAGCACAACATTACAACCCATATTTTTTGCTTTGCGCAGATTCATTGATTTGCTAGTTTTTTTTTTCTTGAGTTTTACATATATAAGGAAGATTTGGGTGATTTATGCTTAATTTTCCTTAATAATAAACTGATTTGATCTGTTCATCATATGCCATTTCATTTACTGAAGATTGCTTGATGTCTTACGGAGCTATTCTTAGAACTTTTATTCTGATTGATCTCACCACTTAAGTATGCCTTTTGCTGATTTGAGTGATTTCTTTTGTCCTTCAGAAACTTAGGCATGTGTAATTTGGCGGGTCTTCTTTTTTTCTGACAGTCTTTAGATTTTTTTTCCAAGTATATTCAAGGTTTAAGTTTCCATTTACTTAGTTTTCAATTTTTTTTATTATAAAATAAAATTTACTGTTGATTATGCTTTTTAATCACCTAAAACTGATATTTAAAATATACACATTATCGGAAACAGAGTTTGATGGGAACACTAAAAGCTTTTTTTTGGCAAAACAAAAGAGGAACGTTTACAGTTTTTCAGTTAATAGGCTGCCATCATTAATCTTGAGTTAAATTATAGCTATAATAGGGAAAAATTCCATGTAGTCCCTAAATATTCTTATGTGGCCAATTTAGTTCCTAAATATTATATTTATTTAATTTAGTCTCTTGACTGAGGCACCATTTTAGATTAATTTTTTATACTCAAGGGACTAAATTTTGAGTAGTTATTTAACTGATCATTAGGAATCAAGTACAGCCAAGAGACCGAATTGAAAAAATGCGATACTTTGATATTAAATTTTCTCATAAATAGTTGAGGGATTATTTTGAGCTTTTTTTTACTATCACGGGTCCTAAATACAGTTTTAGAAACCGTGATGAACAGCAAAAGAGTTGTGTGCATGTATAGACACATGTAGCCATTAGTTTATGAGGAGGATTTGCATAATAACTAGCTATCTAATTAGCTACTATTCAATCAAGTTCTCACCGTGCAGATCTTGCATTTATGTTGTGTTGTAGGGAACATCTCATCTGAAGGGCCTTGCAGTTGATTTGACTTTCATTTTTATTGATATTCCCAGCACTATCAATATTTTTATATACTAACACGAGGAGGCCTCTATACTCTTAAGTTTGATCAATGCTTGGAAGATATGTTAAGAATGTCTTCTCTTATTAAATAATGCTTGATGTATGGTGATAAATTTTGATCTTAGATGGTTCATCTTAACATGCAGGGTGTTTTGGTTTTCCTAGCTGCAAAGTCTGGATTCATAAGTAATGCCAATGAAGCTGCTGACCTCCAAAATTTTGTTCTGTGCGTGGAGATGCTTGTTGCTGCAGTTGGCCACTTCTATGCTTTTCCCTATAAGGAGTATGCAGGTGCCAATATTGGTGGTTCCAGTGGTCTGATCGGGAGTTTTTCTCATGCTTTAAAATTTAATGACTTCTACCATGACACGGTTCACCAGGTAAACCTCCCGTTTTAGTTTTTCACTCAGTGAGAGCATCTCCAACCGAACTCCAAACACATGCGGCAAAATTTGCGGTATTTGGTTGCGGGTGAACAGTGCGACGCCGGTATTTGGTTGCGGGTGAATAGTGTGACGTCAATATTGACGTTGCACTATTTACCTGCGTTATTTTTGTCTCTACCGGATTTGTCGAAGAAACATGCCAAAGAAGAGAAAGGCGGTTAACTTTTGCGAAGGGCGTAGAATGGAGTTCGATTGGAGATGAATCACAACTTTTTTTTAGTTTCACTGTATGTTGGAGTGAAAAATGAGATTTTCGGTTGGAGATGCCCTGAGTTTTTGTGTGCACTTATTTTCACTATTCCCTGAACGGAATCTTCTTTCCTCAGTTTGCCCCAACCTACCATGATTATGTGCTTTACAATAGCACAGAGAGCGATGACGGTGCAAGAAAATATCGATCGAGGACCTTCGTGCCTACCGGGCCGGAGATGGATGCTGTGAGAAAAAATAGACAGATCTATGGCGGCAGGCTTGATGATATCCAACTTTCTAGTGTCTCCACATCGGGTTCCAACAGTCCTGCTGTTTCAAATGCTTCAGCAGACATGGCTGACTTGGAGCTTATTAAATCATCCTTGCTGAAGGAGTCATCTGCTTCAGCAGCCCAACCATATGATTTATCAATTCTACTAGATACTGAACTGTCAAAGTACCCATCTAAAGTTCCCTCTGTTGGGGACCCAAGCAGAAGATGACCTTGATTAATTACTTCACAAGTTCATGCAAAAAAAAAAAAAAATGTTTCCAAGGCTCTAAAGTTTGTGATCTGAACCACTCAATATCAATAGAAGCAGCTGTCGTTTGTTCATGACAAGCTGCAACAATCAATTATTAGTAGATACAGAAGATTTGTTTCCTTTGTGATTTGTATGACAACTGGGCAGGTTAGTGACTGCTGGTTGTGTTTGTATATGGATCTTCCAGGCATTTTTTAGAATCGATTTCTTTGCGAGTCTCCCCTGATGGTTGGTAACCATACTTGCAATAATTTTTTCTTTTGCTCTTCATGATATGCACAAAACAAGTTAGGCCAGCAGGGCATCATTGGAGATTGGGAAACTTGGCTAGGTAGGTTTCATTGGATATTGGATATGGTGATTAAAAAACAAAGAAATTATTCAGTTTAATTTCAAATTTCAAGGAATTGTCAACTTGCAATTAGAAAATGTTCTAACCACTCAATCTTCTCGGAAATTTTGTTAGGATGATCTTTTGGCGATAGAATTTACTTTAAAAGCAGTATATAAACTTAATATGATATTATACACATCTGGTCATAATTGCATTAAAATGTTTTGGCTAAATTTTTAAAAAGATCCCATAAATAAGCATTCTTCAAGAAGCATAAAATTCTGAATTATACATTCAGAAACTATGTAAACATGCTAAATCTCTCTAAAAGAACCAAAAAAGAAGCAGCCTTAAACTTTTTTCAAACTTATTATGAGAAAAACTCTATTTGTACAGTTGTCAGCAGCAAATGATCGCTGAGAGCATACATTCTATGAGCATAACATCAAATTTTCCACAAAAATATGGCTATCCTAACGGAAAATGCCAGTGCAATCATGATAGACATGATCACAATCACTTAGTCACCAGAATTTACACTCCCTTGATCAACCTCTTTGCTCTGTAAAGTGCTCTGGCAGTTTGAACCATCAGAGTTGTCGCTTGTTACAGCAGCTGAACAATCATCTTGATCATGAAAGAACCGTCCAATAGATAGGGGGTTGTAGGTTGAACTGGCTCGGCGAAGACCCTGTATTGCTTTCATTGCAGCTAATGTGCTTCGACATATGTCGTCAGTATCCTCATTTAGAGATAATGTTTCAGCGTCTTTGTTCTTACTGGTTGATCTTGCAATCTTCTTTTCAGACGAGCCTGCATCAGTGACTTCAGCTTCCATGGGGAAAAGGAGTTCCAGGTTGGCTTCGCACTCCACGACTAACCTCGTGAGAGGCTCTGTAGTGAAGAAGGGTTGATGAAGAGCACGCCGAGTGAAAGGAAGACTCAGTAAGCCTCCAGTCCTTTTGTCATACTTCTTGAGTATCTTTACAAGGCCTGCCAAAAAACACACAAGACAAATTCTGCTGCTTTTGTTATTCATTACAGCTTGAGTGGAGTAGAAGTACTAAAATTTCTGATATACCTGCAAAGTTTAGGGAGCTATAGTTTTTCAAGAGCACCATCTCCCCATGGATGGTCACAAATGCCCTACGGATCTCCAACATTTCCTCACTAAACTTAGTGTCAGATGTAAACGCTCCTCTTTGTTTTGCTCTCAATCTCTCAATTCTTTCCTTGAGTTCCTGCCAAAAAGATGAAGTATAAGCAGAGTCAATTTTATTAGAAGGTTCCATGATACCCAGGCGCAACCAAAAAAGTAGGGAAGAAAGGTTTAAAAATGTGGAAGAAAGAGCCAAATCAAATAAATTACATGAGCGAGGCCTCTATGAAGTTTAGAACATTCTTTACTTTTTGCCTAGCACAAAATTCAAGTGTCACTTCGCCAGAGGTCATTTTTCTGGACCAAAATAACAAGCAAGTAATTCCTTAAAGAGATTTCCATTAGGAACGGTTTATGCCCTACTCATTTTGCATAGAAATTTGTGCCTATTAGAATATATCTCTATCAATGATAGAGATTTATGTATACAATTATAAACGAGTAAATAGGGGGAAAAATGAATTCATTACAGTTTTTTGTCCCATTTTCTCACTTAAAAAAGAAGAATTTCTCTTTTAATCAGAGATAGATAATGGAAGAACAATACTTATACATGTCAATCCATAATTTTCTACATATGAATCTGTGAATTTTGTCTAACTTAGTAGCAAGGATTGCAAACGAATAAAAAATAAATTCAATCAACATGTAATGATGTTTATAAAAAGAGGTATAAACATTGAAAGTACTGCATATGATGGTCGTAGCTGAGCAATTAGAAGTGATGCATAACTTTAACTGAATATCAGGAAAATCATTTAAAAACCAGTATAATATAGCATACTGAGATACAAAAAAATCTTCAAATAAACACCAGTAGAAGTAAGCTTACATTAAAGTTGTTTTAACCAGAGAGGTTTCAGTGTCTCTCTCCAAATACACAACAACAACAACAAAATCAAGCATTTATCCCACTACGTAATGTTGGCTACATGAGTCATTTTACTCTATAGTATTTTTGTTTTTGTTAAGAGTTAAATTCTCATTTAAATTTAATTAAAAAAATTTATTTCTAATAGTTTCTAGCCAAATCTTTTTAGGTCTACCTTTACCTTTCTTAACATAGGTTAAATCTAATACATCTACTCTCCTAACTATCTAAGGCGACTCTCTCTAATCTTATATGCAACCGGAGCTACTCCAACCTTTTCACGTATATACTCGTTTCGCATTCTGTCTCTAAGAGTGAAGCCACTCATCAACTTGAGCATCCTCATCTCTGCAGCACTCAATTTAGTTTTATGCTTCTCTTTTATGGCCAACATTTTGTGCCATAAAGTATTGCAGGTCTCAACACCATCTTATAGAATTTTCCTTTAAGTTTAAGGGGTACTTTTCTATCACACAACAGGAGCTTGAATTCTATTAATAATATCCTCATCTATTTCACCATCACTTTGAATAATAGACCCAAGATATATAAAACATTTAGTCTTATTAATGACTTCCCAAACACTCTTCCAATACACAAAAAAACAGGAAAAGTGATTTTCTTTGTTCAGCATTCTTATAGGCGTAATTTGTTATACAAAATTGAGGATGTCTGGTAGAGCCGAGTCATAAGTCAAAAATCTTACAATTAAACTTGAGAATACATGATAGACTACCCAAAAAAAAAATGCTGACCAGCTGAAAAGATCCTAATTGATGTGTCAAAATAATGGAAGAAATTATTGCAGGGAAGAACAAATATCCTGATAACAATGAGTAAGTCACATGATTTTGTTGACTGTAGAAAAAATAAACCTTCATAAGTTCAACACAACATCAGAAAGAAGCTAGTGCGGGACATTGCTGAATTTGCAACAAAAAGATAAACAAGGATGGAGATGTAAAAGAAATATTTTAAAAACCCAGGTTATATAAATAGACATGGATAAAAAATCAACAGAAAACATCAAACAGAAAAGATAGCTGTGAAAGGGAACAATAAAGCTGAATCTAAGAAGTTGTAGTAGTGCTGTTAATAACAATCATATAAGGTAAAGTGTGGGCTCCAAAAATTCGGCCACGGCCTCCCCGCCGAGCATACTGATTGCATTTACTTAGGCGAGGGGAGTTTTAACGGTTCCGGGGTAAATTTTGGAAGGCAGATGGGTTTGTAGATAAGACACTACCCAGAGATTTCGCCCTCATTTTGCAAGGACTTTATGATCTGAGTTCTGCTTTCCTATAGGCGCAAGCCCCTATAGTTAATTACCCCTCCCGATCACGAGAGAGAACTTTCGATTAAGGCTAGTCGTCAATCAGATACGTAGAAATACGTGTTATCTGGCATATAGTAACAGCAATGAGTATTGGTATTGAAAATTGGAAGATTTGATATTTAAATAGAAATTGCACCATCTTGCACTTAAAGCGGATGGTGGGGAATGGATGATAGACCCGATCAAGATCCCATGGTTCCGTTGTCCCGGGCCATCGTGGTCCCTGATCTACTTAGTCAGAGGAGGTAGTCGAACCAACCTGACAGAAGGATCCTTGTCGGCAGCCATGGGTTGCTTCGTCCAAGGGGACCTTGTAGACCGGGGTTGAATGTTTGTCTAAGGGAACAAATTTGAATCCACCTTAGCTAACAGAGGGCTTTGTGCTCTATCGATCATATCCTATTGATTCATATCTCAAGGATTTGATGCCAATAAGGAGCGTATTGGCTCTGGCCATAACCGGTATATCGTGGTGCCATTTGGCGGCAAAACCACTCGGTTCAGAGGGCCCCGGGTCGTCGTAACCGTTTATCCTGCAGTGCCATTTGGCGGCTAACCGCCGGTTAGAGGACACGTACCACGTCCTTACTGGCAGGAGATTGTTTGAGAATGGATCTTAGTGATATTTTCGACTAGGCATTTGGCTCTTTGTGAGCTAGAGTTTATTTGAATTTGTCCACCCCGGCAGACTGTTGCGGAGGGTGGATGGATTTTGCTTTAACTGATTGATGGATTTATTTCAAATTTAAATATCTTGGAATTTGGGATTTGTAGAGTTTTGGAAATTTTGGATTTTTGGACTTTTGGGAGGCATTTGGGAATGCCTAAAATTAATCCCTTCGGTTAAGATCTGTAATCAACGCGGCCATCATCGGGGTGACCTTGAGGTCACTTGAAAAATATTTGGATTTTATATAGGTTTGAGGGCATTTTTGAAATATATTGTGGACCCCTCCGGTTGAGATAAGCAATCAACACGGCCATCATCGGGGTGTTTGGGGTCATTTTCATTTGATTGAACCTTGTCGACCCTATCAACTTAACGATAGGGGATCGGGTTTCTCGTAGGCTTTATGCCTTTCTTCATGAATTTTCTTTGTTGAAAGGCCTTGAAAGCCGAATATGAATATATAAGATAAATATTCTGGTCAACTTTCGTTACCGCATATTTATTTGATATCTCGAACCCTGTCTACTCCTATTTCTCTATTTAGGAGGATCGGGTTTCGTAGGCTTCATGCCTTTTGTTTAGTGAATTCTTTTGATTGTAGGCCTGGAATGCCTAATACGAATGTATTGAAACAAATACACTGGTCGCCACAGCCGTGTATTCGTTTAAAGGTTCGAACCCTGTCGACTTCTATTGATCCGTATAGAAGGATCGGGTTCGAACTAGAATTCACTTATCGACCCGCGTAGCATCCCTATGCGTCACGTGTGTATCAATAACACGCTCGTCGGGGCCCATGCGAGTGATTTTTATATTGATTTAACATACCCCTTTGTGTACCTATGTGTATACAAGCTACGATGCACGTGCAGGGGTATTTTGAAAGTATTTGTAGACGCCTTCTGTCCGCTCGCAATGATGTTGCGGATCCGGTGACGTGGCATTGTAGATTGTGGACGCCTTCTGTCTGCTTTCATAGATGTTGCAGATCCGGTGGCGTGTGTCTTGATGTTGACTCCCCTTTCTCAATCACCGGGGAAAAGCTCTTCTGGACTTTGGAGTCAAAGACTGTTGATTTGGAAAGAACTCTTTTTAGACTCTTCGGCGTAGTGGACTTGCTATTTTCGGTGTTTATGGGCAGCAAGACTATTTTCTTCTCAAGTATAGAACTAAGAAGAGACTTTGGAATACCAGGAAGTTAGGTTCTAATTTGTTCAAACTTTCTCCCTGATTCTGCCAGGGAGTGTACTTTTTCGTACACCGGGTTGCCTTTGTACCTGACGTGCTTGTAGATTTTGACCATCACTATCGTAGGTGATATCAATACTTGTGTCTACAGTGGCTCGCTATGCTTACGAGGTTCTCACTGTTGTTATCCACAAGTGGTTTGTAGTCATTTGCAGGGGACCGGTTGTATCAACTACGATCTTTTGAAGGTATTTGTAGAAGACTCATTGCTTCTGCATCATATCCACCTTTTCACCAATCTCGGGTGGTTTGATTGTACTTGTTTGACCTCATAGGGATCGTCGTAGAAGATACTTGTACTTGTGCCCACAGTGATTCGATGGTGCTTACGATATGCCCACTGTTGTTATCCACAAGCGGCTCGTATTTGTTTGTAGGGATCCATTGTATTTGCTACGAGTTCCTAGGAATGTCCGTAGGAGACCCTCGTTTCTTGCACCACATCCACCTTTCACCAATCTCAGGTGGTTTGTTGATTGTACTTGTTTGTAGGGGACGGTCCTTCCATTATTGGTCTCCCATATTGCCATCTCAATCAACAGGCAAAGTTGCTAGTGTTGGAGAGTGGTTTCGGATGCATGTAGGAGGGACACCAATGCATCTAATTCTTGCAGGTACGGTGCTCCCGATTTCGTAGAGACTGTTGTAAGAGTCCGATACATTATTTACTTGCATGCATTGAGATCTTGTGTGTTGTTCTTGGAAGTTCAAGTCTTCTGAAACCTTGTTCAATTCAGGTTAAAGTTTACTTGAGCTTGAGTTCTATGTTCGGGGTCCCCTGATGTCCAAGTCCTCAAGTTCAAGTACATGTTCGAGTGCTTGTTCAGAGTCTTCTGAAGTTCTTTGCAAGTTCATTTGAATGTCCAAGTTGACTTGAGTTTGGTTCAAGTATGATTTTATTTCATTTGAATTTGGATTACTTTAGAAATCATTTATGTTTTGTTCAGGTCCTCTGCTTGTGTTCAATCAAGTTCGACAGTCCACAAGTCTACTGTTCATGTTCATGTTCCAAAAGTTCACTGCTCTTGTTCGAGTACAAGTCCTTTATAGTCCAAATCAGATCTTCGTGCCAGTTCAGATGTTCAACTTGAGTCCACATCTTTGTTCTCTTAGAGTTTCAAAACAGGTCCGAGTAGAGTAATATTTCACCCGAAATTTCGGCAGCCTCCCGACGTCTCCCCTGTTTAGGGGGAAAACAACAGAAAGCTGGGCCTCCCGCTACGCTAGAGAAAAGCGTGTACGGTAGGTGCCCTCTTACGAGGACACCGCGGCCGTGTAAAATCTTTGTCCCCACCACGCCAGAGAAAGGCGTGTATGGGTCTTCGGTACCTGTTGCAAGAGAGAAGCAATTGTTTCCCCGCAAGCGGGTACTTATGAATATCCCGATCTCGTCATAGTCGCCACACCGGGTTCCCTTCCCACCACGCTAGAGAAAAGCGTGTATAGGTGGTTTGCCGGTGCGCCACGAACGTCGAGAACAGGTTTGGAACCGAGGGTCGCTCGCCTACCTTGCCGTGGGTGTCGCGCCGGTTGCCCCTCCCACCACGCTAGAGAAAAGCGTGTATATGCAGACCACCGACTCAACACGCATGCCAAGGTAAGAGAGCAAACAAGGGTTCCAAAAATTATACCTTTGGCGTCCGGCGGATCGGCGGCGGCTCGTGGACCGAGGCGGGAGAAGGGTAAGCATTCTAATTATATTTAATTAGTAATTATAATTATCCTTAAATAATTATGTTTATTTAAAATTATCTATAATTAATTAAAGTAATTAATTATAATTATTATAATTAATTAAGATAATTAATTATATTTAATTTCAATTAATCAAAACTAATTAATATTAATTAACCTTAATTAATTAATATTAATTAATCACAATTAATAATAAACAAGTTATAATATAATTAATTAATATTAATTTTAATTAAAGTAATTATAATTAATTAATATTAATTATAATCATTTAATTAAAATTAATTATAATAATTAAAATTAATTAGGATAAATATAATTACAATTAATTAAAATTAATTAAAATTAATTTTAATTAAAAAGTTAATCTCTCCCTCTCCTCCCTCTCTCTTGTTTTGGCAATTTCACGGGATTTGGCCGACAAAGCGCTCGACAGGGAGAATGTTACCTTCTCAGGCGAGCTCCCGTGGTTGTTTCCGATCAAAATGTAACTTCCGATCCAACTGGAAGGGAGAGTCGTTGCCGGAGCCAAGTCGATCGACCACGGAAGAGCCGAAGAAGCGTGCGAACGGGAGGAAGTTGCTTCACAGTCGACGAGCTTGCGTCGTTCCGTCCGATCAAACTGTCATAACTTACGATCCGACCGCAAGGGGAAGTCGTCGGAGCGAAGTCGTTCGGCCACGGAGGAGCTGGACAAGCGTGTCGGAGGGAGAGGGATTGAGGCTTCGACGTCGGACTGGAGTTAAGGGAGGCAGAGCTCGATCGGAAGCAGCGACGACAATGAAGGAGCGGAGCGAGGCAGCGAGAGCTTTGCTCTCTCGTTTCCCTTTGGTATTTAACGACTCAAACTAGTCGTGTGGGATGAGACGTTGGGTCGTGCGAGCCTCGACGTGCGACGTGGGAGAGGCGATCTCGGCATGCCAGGGACGTGGGGATGGCAGAGAGCAGGTGAGATTTGAAATTGATTTTTTTTTTGTTTTCTTTTACTTAACAGAGGTCAACATAAAGACAGACGCCCATACATGTATTTGTATCTCAGAATCAACATCAGCAAAACAAATGATACATGTCTTGGCCCTCTCAGACGCTAAGGAAAATATAAAGTTGACATAGGATCCAAAGCGACAACCTCCCAATATATTAATTCCCTAATAACAAGATAATCAGAATACTTAATTCTTGGTACCATTCTAATAGGAAGTAGATGTAATTTCAGCTGAAACTAGCGAACAACAATAAAACATTAGGAAGAAGAACACACCACGACTCTTTTTATTACAAGATATATGATATAAAATAGCAAGATACAATTGGGATCTTCAATTGGAGAGGAAGATCTGGCTCTCCCAAATCCCTAGCCGCCAGCTAGAGCCCTCACAATTTACGAAATTCTAATTTCAGCAAACACAAGTACAATAAAAAAATAATCCTATGATTAGCCCTAAATATGCTCCCCTAATTCCCTCCAAAATCAACACTTTTTCCTTAAATGATTTCCTCTCAAATTTGAATATCTTTCCCCAATTAATTCTCTAACAATTTTAATTAAAACCTTCCTAAATATTTCTACCTTTATTTCTCCTCCTTACATATTGGATCATAGCTTTCTTGGGCCCCACAAAGGGGGCCAAACACCCCTCCTTGCTCTGCTGATTCCCACCCAACATTTTTGCTAGGCTCGGTTTTTGGTTCGTATGGTTTAAGCCGGACGACGGGCTCCCGCTATCCAGTGACATAACACATTCACCAAACTATCCATGCAAAGGGTTAAAGATTCAGATAATTCAAACAAGGATTAGTTGATAGAATAATTTCAAAAGTATCATTCTCTAGGTTCATCTGCTGCCATAAGCTATGTGAAATAGAGAAAAGGTGTACACATTTCAAAGCTGCTTGAACATTAAAAAAGCTAGCTAACAACATCTTGAATCTAGAGAACCAGACTGAAGAGCATGCACTCACAACGTCATAGTAGTTTTAAGAAAGAGGTGTGGAGTGCTAAAGGTGACCATACAGAAACTTCCATGATGCAATAAGTAGAAACTAAGATGCACAGTGATTGGCAGACCTTTCCACTGCATAGACAGTCCTTGTCCCCATTGATTCTCAATTTGCAGAGAATATCTAAATTCCAGATTATATGCACCATGCTAACAGCAAATCCGCTCCAGTACCAAAAATATCCACTTAGAGACCAGCATAGTTGAAGTTTCACAATTACATTTCTAAAATTTCTTTGTCGAACCAAAAGTGGTGAAAAATAGCTTCAAAGCAAGCTAATGAACAATCATCTGCCTTTTTCTTAAATGAAATAAAAATTATACGTGATAAAAAAAAGGATTTAGGAAATTGGTTGAGCATCATATCACAAAATGTTTCTTTACATGATATATTCAAATACTTCTTATGCAGTAAAATAACGAGATATGACATGAACACAGGAAATTGGCTGAGCATCATATTACAAAATGTTTCCTTACATGAAATATTACTTCTGTGTTTAATGCATTTGCTAATTGCTACAATTATGCAGTAAAATAAAGACATATGACCTCCACACTCTTTTATGACAGCCGAGTAAAATAACTCACTTAGGGACAACCAACATCTTTAACAATGTAGCCCCTAAAGGCATTTTTAGTAGATTTCTATTAAGAGGGTCTAGCACCATGGGGCTCAAGTAAAGTTTAGGATACTAATGGATGGATAAGGGCCCAATGGTAATAACTCAACTCTTATTTTATTTTTTAAGAGGGACTATTTAAGAGTTGCCTACTTTCGGATCTTGGTCAACCATGAAAGAAATTGCAAAGACTCATGTATAATTCTTGAAATTCCTGAATGATCTCAATTATACCCATGGCGCCATTAAAGAGTATTGGAGAAGAAGGTTTGAGATGAGATGATCCTACAATCTCTCAAATTCCTCTTGGGAACTCGAACTCTTTGAAGAGGCATGTGGCTCAATTCAACAAAGCACCACATGATGCCATTAATGTGCCAATCAATAACAAAGGCTGCATTATCCTATGAATTCATTCGAGAACATCCATATTTTTTGTAGTCACAGAAACCCTCTCGAGTCCTTGAAAAAATTATTTCGCAAAGCAGTTGGGTATATATTAATACTATGGAATTTGATTTGGATACTAAATATCCTCTTAAAAGGTATTCGTCCCTTTCAAAAATGAGAAAAGACTCCATTTTCTTCTTGTTTTGAGAAGAAAGTTTATTGAATATTTTTTTCTCCAACTGAAGAGGAGCTCAGTTTATGCAGAGAAACCATGATTTGAGGAGGGAACATCTAGCCTTTCCTCTAAGTATATATGAAGATATTTAATTTCCACTCTTGAATTGATCATTGCACTAATAAGGAGTATTTTAGATGGCTGACGCCTATGAATCGGTCAGTAAAAGGGCAAAATAATACTACATTTTACATGTAACAAAATGATTATAGCCATGATACAGACAAATGCTGAGTTCTAAAAGCCTTCCTGCAGAAGCTCATTATAAAGAGCCATCACAAAGAATTTCTTATTGATTGTCGACAAGACAAACATTTAAGAAAAAGTAGGTCAGATGTAATCACAAGAGGAGCCAAAGGTGAAGCTATACAACTAAGTAGTCTAAAGAAACTAAGTTTTTATGAGGTCAATGCATCCTATGCCTCTACCCCACTTTAATTTTAGTAATAATGATTGTTATTGTATTAAACAACTATAATGATGCAATAATTGTGATTGTTATAATTGATTGGTTCAAAGTATTGAGAATTTGATTGAGACTCATAGTTTAGTTAACATAGTAGTTTTATTATCTTGTTGATGAGATGTTATCAAAATTTTAGATAATTTGACGAGTTAGTAGTCGGTTTTTCTAAAGAAAAGATGTTTTCGAGGAGTTATAACCCCATAAGTCATTGGGATATAAATATTACTTGAGAAGGCTAGTTGATTTCAAGGTTATCAGAACACCATTGACATACATTTGCATTGTTGGTTGTCCTTCACCCAACTCTTTCAAGCCAATAGAATTGACGAGGCATATTACTGTCAAATTCCCCCTATCTAATAATAGTCACCATTCAAAGCGACTTAATTGAATCTAGTAAGTAAAACTTAATGTTATAAAAGATGACAACTAATTATCTATGTGAATATAATTTTCAAACTCAACTTGCTCATTTATTATGCAAGAATATATATATATATATATATAAAGTTTGAGAACCATCTTAACAAGCTAGCCTTAACATTAATACCAGCTTCTCGACAACTCATGACACCTTATTTTTAGTCTCATCAAATCAAGGGAGTGACTAACACTCCTCCGCAAAAAGTGCTTCAGAAGCTCAAGTTCCTTCATAAAATAATATATTGAACTCATTGAATGTGAGATTAAATATCTATTGAAAATATTAATATAAGTTTAGGTAATTGCTAACTTTATAGAGGTGACGATAAAATGGAAAAGAAAAGAAGGCCAAGAAGAACATATAAAATGGATAATGCACACTAATGGTGCAATTGGTGAAAACATCATTTCAATAGGCTATGTCCTAAAAATTCCTTAAGGACCAATTTTCTAATGTGCACCTAAGATTTTGCTTCAAATAGCAATCAACCAATTCGAGTATGAAGCTCTCCTTGCTAGTTTCAGACTCATAAATGATGCTGGAGCAAAAAGCTTAAGCATCTTTAGTGACTTTGAACTCATAATGAACCATATTCAATGGAAATATAATCCCTACATTGATGTGATATCTAAAAAAGGTACAAGCTAAAATTTTGAAGTTAGAAATATCAAATTGCACATAATTTTCAAGAAGAAAACATAGTGGTTCTTCTTACAAAATATTGCAATCTTCATGTCAGTTCAACTTGCAAGCTAGAGCATTTATATTGATAGCGAAGAAAATATGCTGCTCATTTAAGGTGAGTGCTGGCATACTCCTATCTACAACTGCAATTTTCAAGGAACTTTGCTAGAAAATAAAGTTAGTGGCCAAGCTTTACGATACACATAAATAAGGTATTTCATCTCAAATGAAGGCTTACTAAAAAAATCCACCCAAGGATAATATTGATGAGACTTTATCCACAAGCTCAAAGAAGTCTACAAGAGGGACTGTGAAACCATTCCAAAAGCTGAAAGCTATGCAAGAAAGTGCAAAACTATCAATATCATGGAAGAATCACTCACCAAGTCAAAAATTTCAACTCATAGTCTTTTATGGTTATTTGCCTTGTGGGGAAATGGATTTCATTAGTCCCTTTCTCATGATATCTAGATTGAGGCATTTTTTTGGTATTAGGTGATTATTATATAAAGTGGGTAGAAAGACTAGCATTGGCTCCCTCAACAATAGAAGCACTTACTTTCTTGTGACGAAAATATTCATTCATTTTGGTCTATCGATTGCAATCATCACGATTAATGGATCACAATTCTCCAATAAAAAGTTATTAAATTTTGTGTAAGAAATAGTGCCAATATGAATTTCTTATTAATTCATCATCCACAAACAAATGGAAAAGTTGTAGCTACAAATAAAGGCATACTCAATTTTAATAGATGAAGTTCTTTGAAAAACAAAAAAATTGGGATGATGAATTAACTTCTATTCTTTTGGCTTATAGAACAACACCCTTAAATGATACTAATGATACTCCATTCTCTTGTGCCTATGAATGTGAAGCAATCGCTCCAATGGTGATTTACAACCCAAATGCTAGAACACAAGAAAACCTTCCATTACCTTTACAGAAGATATTAGATTAGCTCAACAGGAGTGATGAAACAATGCTTGATATGCTAGATCTATTGGGATAAGTAAGATTATAAACTATTGAGAGAATCATAAGACATAAAGCTCAAACTATCAAATTTTTAAACTCAAATTTTAGGCTTAAACAAATTTTCCCGAGTAACTTAGGTTCTTGGAAAGGTTGAAGTATTAAGGAAGCACAATGATATAAGAAAGTTCTCTGTAAATTGGGAAGGGCCCTACATCATCCAAGAAACAAGCAATGGCACATATAAGCTCCAAGCTAGTGATATAGAACTACTTTCAATAACTTGAAACTAAATGATCTTAAATTAATTTTAGCTTAAAATAATAAGGACTAATCCTTATTCGATTCTATGTAGAAAACCATAGATAATCCTACCATACAACGTTTCTAGAAATTTTATCTGCAAAACAATTTCACCCGGACAATGCTTCTTTTATTTATTCACTCTTATGAACAAGTCAAAGGCGTTTTGTGTTCTTTTCATCATGGAAGATTCAAGCAGGCTTATACACAGGGGAAGGTTGACAATCATAGAGGAAGAATTCAAGGAGCACTGAAGATATATTTTCAAATCCTAACCTATTTACATATTTTCAAAATTATAGATTTTTGTAAGTGAGTGTGTCGGGGAAGGGGGAGGCCCAAGATAAGCCCAATATATTGCTGGATGGACACCCTTCAACACAAAAAATTACAGTAACTGCAAAAGCTAGATGGTATGGGGTTTGAATTGCCTCAAAAAGGCATTATTGTAAATTGAAACGTGCAACAAAAGCAGTGCTGAACATATTATAAACTATCCTTCAAAATACCAAAGCAGAATATATCATCAATTAATAGATCTGTAGCTCAAATTATTTTCTTCAATGTTATATCCAGATACAGAAAACTCAAGCTTCATCTTCTTAGTCCATTCAGCCATGCAATTCACCGAATCAAAAATTGGCAGACACAAAGAAAACCCAAGCATATACATTCTGTAAAGCTCCACAGCACACAGACACAGGCATTTTTCCTGCACATCTCTCGACTTGGTATATTAAGTCATAATTTATAAACAACTTACTTAATCTTACTAAATCAATTCAAAGTTCCAAAGGGCTAATCTTTAACCGGCCAACAGGCCATCCCCAAGCTATCTAGTTCATCTCGAATGTCAACACAGCCACAACCCAGAACAAGCCATATCCCAGATTCCGATCCCCGTTACGTACAGAGAGAAAAAAATCACAATCACAATCACAATTCGATTATGAGAATTAAATCGGAGAAGTTCAAATAGCACGTATCCAAGATAGGAAAAAGGTTTCACCTGCAAGCGAATGACGAACTCCTCCTCCTTGTCCACGTAAAAATCATTGAACTTCTCGAGTTCCTCATCAAGGATTCGCACAAACCATTCCTCGAGTCCGAACCAGGCGTTGCCGTCGGCTCCTTCATCGCCGTCTGGTTGAAGGTTTTTGATCAGCTTCTTCAAGGGCTTGTAACTGAGGAACTTATCCCGCCATTCCGGCATCGTCTCGTCGAGGTGAGTCCGAAAATCCTTCCCAAACTTCATCGTCTCCACTGAGACAAAAACCCTATGGTAGCCAATTCGCCAATCGGACGAGAAGAGGACCAAAGCTGTAATCTTGCTGCAACCTTTTAGCTTTTTAATGCCGTGTGGATGAATTTTTGTAGAGAGAGCGGCGGGGTATATTCTGTCGGCTAAGGCATTATCCGTTAGGATTTTGGAAATAGTCAAATGATAGAAGTTCGAATTTTTCTTCATCCAATTGGAGGAGTTAAGAAAATTATATATACATTTTTTATTTGGGTGTAATAATTTGTTATATTGATGTCTCTCATTTATTAACTTAACATAGAATGCTCATAGGTCAATAATTTAGTTATTTTGCATATTTTCTATATTGATATAAAATTTTTATTCATGTAGTTTAACCTATATTTTTAATTTCATCAAGAAATGGTTTAGTAAGATTAGTTTATAGAAGATTTACTATCTAGTAAACAATTGATTAAAAGTTGATACATCTTTATTAGGCATGAGTTTTGAGGCACATTAAAATTGGAAACTTTCAATATTAAATTTGAGATCATTTGAACTCCAATAAGCAAACTCATAGTCAAATTGAATGTCTTGATGAGACGAATCAAACAATACTAAAATTGATCCAATCTGAACCCAAATGGGTCCAAAGCAATGACTCCAATTATATTTAGAAACTTCAAAATATTAATTAGATGATCAAATGAATTTTGAATATGGCATGCTTATAGTCAAATCGAGTAGCTCGACGAGACAAATCCAACAAGGCTGAGATCGCTTAATTATGACATCATTAAGATACTAAGTGATGACAACATTAAGACACCCAAATGTTGAATGAATGCTCTATAATTGAGAGGATTAATATGAGCCATCCGATGTAGCATTCTGAATTTACCTCGGATCTTCTCCATATTCAAATAGCATGCCCCTCTCAAAATCTATAAATAAACTTCTAATCTCTACATGAAGAGGACTTTTGAGGAGGAGGCTTATACCTTGAACTAGAGATCAAGAGAGCTCCAAGACTTGAAGAATCTCGAAGCTTCACCCGACTATGGTCCCTCCAACTTCTGTTGCCAGACTATGATCCCTCCAACCTCCATCGATGGAATGGCGGTGCCTCCAACCACAGTTGTCTGCCAACTACAATCTCTCCAACCACAGCCGCACGACAACGGTCCCTTCGACTTCTACCACCCGTCGACTATAGTCTTTCTTATGACACCGCCATAATCAATATAGGGTTTTACTTGTTTAACAAATTTATATATTCTATGGCGAAATTTAATTTTGAAAGCTTACAACAAGACTATAGATTAAAAAAAAAATCATATAAATGATGCATAATTGTAGGATGGTCACATTTCATTCTTCATGTATGAATTATATATATTGTTGCGTCCTAGAATATTCGCGGCGGTAGAGAAATATATGGTTTAACGTCTTAGCATTGTACGAAGATCCAGCACACAAGCAGATAAGTGAGAGGGTGTGTCATTCATAAGAGACACCAGAGTTTTTACGTGGAAAACCCCTGAAAAGGGGAAAAAACCACGGGGCCTGGCCCAGTTTGAATGAATCCACTAGTATTTATAGTCGATTACAAATGAGGTCCTTCCTTAGGAGAAGACCTTGGATTGATGTAGCAAATGTACATCATATAGATTGCATTACATGGTAGGAGTTACATATACAGGTTTGTTTGGCTTGAAGGACCGTAGTCGGCAGGAGACCGTAGTCGGCAGGAGACCGGGGTCAGAAAGACCGTTGTCTGTTGATGGAGGTCGGAAGGACCATAGTAGGTGACGAAGGCCTGAAGGACTGTAGTCGATAGAAAACTGGGGTCTGAAAGACCGTTGTCTGGTGATGTAGGTCGAACAGACCATAGTAGGTGATGAAGTCCTGAAGGACCGTAGGCGGTAGGAGACTGGGGTCTGAAAGACCGTTGTCTTGTGATGTAGGTCGAACAGACCGTAGTAGGTGATGAAGGCCTGAAGGACCGTAGGCGGTAGGAGACTGGGTCTAAAAGACCGTTGTCTGGTGATGGAGGTCGGAAGGACCATAGTAGGCGACGAAGGCCTGAAGGACCGTAGGCGGTAGGAGACTGGGGTCTGAAAGACCGTTGTCTAGTGATGGAGGTCGGACGGACCGTAGTAGGCGACAGAGGTCAGAAGGACCGTAGACGGTAGGAGACTGGGGTCTGAAAGACCATTGTCTAGTGATGGAGGTCGGACGGACCGTAGTAGGCGACAGAGGTCAGAAGGACCGTAGACGGTAGGAGATTGGGGTCTGAAAGACCGTTGTCTAGTGATGGAGGTCGAACGGACCGTAGTAGGCGACAGAGGTCAGAAGGACCGTAGACGGTAGGAGACAAGGAGTCAGGTGTTAAGTCCCAGTGTCACTTGGAAGATCGGATGTCGATGGTCTGGCCTTGAGTAGGACGTTGGGTCTTAAGCAGGATGTCAGGTCTTCAGCAGGACGTCGGGTCTTTAGCAGGACGTCGGGACTGAACGTCGGACCTTAAGGCAGTGGTGCAATGAAACTCCGGCGGTGGTCCGGCGAGGCTTCGGTGGTGGTCCGGCGAGGTTCCCTGCAGCGGTCCGGCAGAGGTCTGGCGGTGCTTCTGCGGTGGTCCGGCGGCCGTCGAGGAGGAGCTTCCTCCTTTTCCTCTTCCTTCTCTTCTTGCTTGGTCCCCTCTTATGAGAAATGAGGGCTCTATTTATAGATTTTATGGAGTGGAATGGCCCGTAAATAGGCGTGAGATCAGGGGCGAATAGGGAGTGGTCAAATGGACGGCCGATATTGAATCCTACAATCGTGCACCGTTCATTGGACATTTGAAGGCCTTAGTGATGTCTAAATTCTGTGATCTTGGGCTCGTTGGATTCTTCTCGTCGAGCCCTTCGATTCGACTATAAGCTCGTCAAAATCGGAGTCCGTTTGGTAACTCAAATAGTTGTTTGAACCTTCCAACAGCGCTTCGGATCCATGATTTGGACCCATTTGGGCTCGGATTGGGTCGAACTTGGTATCGTTGGGTTCGTATTTCCGAGACGCTCAGTTCGACTATAAGATTGCTGAAATCGGAGTTCGGATGCTCTATGAATTAATTTTTGAAGTTTTCAACTAGCTTTTGCCTCGAGATTCGTGCCCGATCAAGCTAATTTTTTGAGTATATATATATATATATATATATATATATATATATATATATATATATATATATATATATATATATATATATATATATATATATATATATATATATATATATATATATATATATATATATATATATATATATATATATATTCGAAGTAACTTTCGATGTAGTATACACTCTTGAAGGGCTTATTATATTCATTGTAGTTATCATATATGGTGAAATTTCATTATCATACGATCAAAGAATAATAAGATAATGTCTCCCTTCAGTACTTGAGTGACTTAGGTTATTGCGGGAGTTTTACTACAATAACAAGTGACAATTACCTTTATTAATGTCCCATGTGAATGATTTAAACATGCGATGTAATAAGGAACAACCCCACAAGCTTTTTTAGCAAGGTCTTATGTAAGCTTTGGTTTATTGCCACTTAAACTAGCATGAAATAGAATAAGCGATATTTTCTCCCCATTTTTACATGAATCAACTACCCTTACCAAGAGGAACATTTTGAGATAAACAATATGTGGGATCCAAAAATTCCATTAAGTGTGATCCCAGTCTCTCCACGCCATCCGTCTATTTTTATTTTAAGTGTTTGTGTGATGATGACGGTAGAGAGTTTTAACGAGATTAGGTTCCGAAGGAATTTTCAGAAGGCAGATTGAGTTTTAGATAAGACACTACCCAGAGATTTCTCCCTCATTTCGTGAGGACTTTTTAATCTGAGTTCTGGTTTCCTATAGGCGCAAGCCCCTATAGTTAATTACCCCTCCTGATAATAGGAGAGAACTTTCGATTAAGGCTAGTCGTTAAAGGGGTCGAATATGTTATAAACATATCATATAATAGCAATAATTATAGGGTTTAAATTTTGAATTTGGAAGTTTGAAATTTAGAGTTTATCACCACAAACTTAAAACTTGTGGTGGGGGAATGAAGACGAGCCCGATCAAGATCTCATGGTTTCGTCATCCCGGGCTGTCATGATCCCTGGTCTACTTAGTCAGTGGAGGTAGTCGACCCAATCTAGCAAAAGGCACCTTGTCGACAGCCATGGTTTGCTTCATCCAAGAATAACTTGTAGACCTGAGTTGGTATTTATCTAAGTGGATATATATGAGTCCACCTTAGCTGACAGAGGGCTTGATGACTATCGAATATACCCTATGATTCATAACTCAAGGGTTTGAAGCCTTTAGGGAACATACGGGCTTTGGTCGTGATCGTAATATAATGGTGTCATTTTGCGGTAAAACCACAAGATCATAGGGCACGTGCTACGTCCCTGTTGGCAAGAGACTATTTGAGGATGAATCAAAGTGATACACCCTACATGCATTTGCTCTTTGTGAGCTGAGGTTAATTTTCAAATTTATCACTCCCGACAAACGGTTGAGGAGGATGATGATTTTTAGTTTTAAGTTTTTTAGGTGATTGATTTTATTTTAAAAATTTGGGCTGTTTGTTTGTTTTGAGATTTGAACAATCCTGTTGAGATTTTCGATCAACACGGCCATCATCGGGGTGACTTCAAGGTCACTTGTATTTTTGTAGGATTTTGAGAGACATTTTGTAATTCAAGTCGTGTCGACTCCGGTCCTTTCAAGGAGGAGGATGAGACTTGAATATTTGACCCGCGTAGCATTATCGAATCGTTAGATTTGGGACTTAGATGTGACGATTTGAGCACATGCGAGTTGTAGCATTTGACCATGCGTAGCATTCTCGGTCATTAGTGTTTATACTTTTAACATGTTGACCAGAGCACATGCAGGATAATTTAGTTTAAGAGATCATATTTAATACACAAAGGGTATTTTAAAATATTTAAATATGATCCATTTGCACAAGTGATTTGTTTTAAAAAATGCCCAAATTTTCATTTAAGGGCCTACGAATGCCTTCTGTCCGCTTTTACACATGTTGCAGATCCGGTGGCGTTTGTGCTGCAAATTTTTATTGAATCTATTCGTGGGTTATCCATGAGTATTCGAGAGTTATAAACTTAACTTGTAGATAGGCTATCGTGTATATCATAAGCCTTTTTATTATTGCTTGCAAGTATTGGCATTCAGCACAACTTGTTGCCTTGGATGTATATATAATGTACTGCACACATTCAAATGAATATAAACTTATTATATCTATAAGTATCTTAAATTAGCAAGTAGTCATTAAACCTCTAATCACTGTGGTATAGCTTTTAGCTTTTTAGATCAACACAATTAAATGAGTTGTCTAGTATATTTGAATCAAAGGTGACATCTCCTTGCATTAACATAACCCTTTAAATAGATCTTCTTAAAACTATTATTTATCCAATAGAAAGAGGCTAAAGACAACTCTAAGGTTCTTAGTTTGAATAAAATTTCTCAAATTTCTTAAAGAACCATCTTCAAGCATACATTGCTAAGACAGATGAGATGCACGATAAATATTTTCAAGCAAAGACTATAGTGGCATGATCTTGATTTGACTGAAAGATGCATCAAATCAAAATGCTTTGATTTCATGTAATCTCAAAACTTTGTTGTCAAAATTTCCTTGACTAATCAACTAAAGTCAAAATCAATTGTTAATTTCCTTGAAATTTTAAAACAAGATTGTGTTACTTGCCATTAACGCAATCTACATTGTTAGGTTTGGATCAATTTAATGTTATTATTTTGATTGAATAATTTGAGTCATTTTGACTTATCATTCATCACTTACATGCCATTTGAAGGTTTGTTCTCCATTGATCACATCAACTTTAAATAGAGTCAGATCTGAGTTCAATTTGAGTTTAAGTCCAATATTATTTGATAGAATTTTAATTTAAAATTGATTTTATGTTTGAATTTTGTTCAAATCAATTTTTTCATTTTTTTGTCCAAGTCACGTATTGTTCAATGAAAATTTCGGTAGCCTCCCGAATTCTCCTCACCACCGAGGGAGAAATTAGGACGGCATCTGCCGAAATTTCTTCCTACCTGGACCTAAGGTCGACGGCGTAGGGTCTTCAATTTTAAACCATTCCATCGGGATCTAAGATCGACTGCGTGGGGTCTTCGAATTTTGTTTCATCCTGCCCAGATCTAAGATCACTGTCACAGGGGCTTCGAATTTTTAAAACCATCTGCCCGAATTAAAAATCAACGGCACAGGTCTTCAGACTTCAATTTCAAACCATCCCGATCGGACCTAAGGTACAACGGCCGGGGTCTTCGACACTTGTTTGAAAATCCTTTTTTTTATTTTATTCTATTTTATATATATAACATAATATATCATAGAATATATATTATATAATATATCATGTAATATATCTGTAATATATATACACACATATATATATATATATATATATATATATATATATATATATATATATATATATATATATATATATATATATATATAAACAGAGAAAGGAAGGATCGGGAAGAGCCGATCGGGCGGCTCGGGCAAGGATCGGAGGCACGCACTTGACGGTGGGGTCGGTGTCGGAGCGGCGGCGGGTCCGTGGCGTCGGCGGGTCCGTGGCGGAGGCGTCGGAGCGGCGGCGGGTCGGTGGTCTTGGTTCAGGCGGGAGGACGGAGGGTTGATTTGCTTCGGCTGGAGCAGATGGAGGCTGGGGTCGGCCGGAGTTGGAGATGGACGCGGCGAGCCGGCGGGAGTTTGGCAGGGAAAGCGAGGGTCGTCTAGCGACTTCAGCGGGTGCAGGCCGGCGGTGGATTCAACCGGAGATGCGAGTGTAGGCCGGCGACAGTCGGCTAGGGCACAAGTTCGGACACGAAGGCAAGCGGCTGGAGTCCCCGAGATCGAGAGGTAAGTCGTGAACCTCCTTTCTTGAGTTTCTGTGTGTGTATATGTGCGTGAATGAGGGAATGAGAGAGAGGACTTATTTTTATGTCGTGAGTGAGGCCGTGGTTGAATCGTCGTGTCCGATCGTAGGTGAGTCGGTGGTTTTGGTCGGGAGCGGTTTTGTCCGATCTGGAGCCAGTCACGTGCAGCAGTTACAGTCAACACAATACACAAAATATTGAAATTTCAAGGGTGCAATTAATATGAAAAGCTTTATGATTTTGAAATGGAATGTATAACAAAGTGCATGCCTACACAATTAGAGGCCTTAGACATGCCATTCATAATGAGA
Organism: Dendrobium huoshanense; assembly: GCA_016618105.1. Classification (NCBI taxonomy): domain Eukaryota; kingdom Viridiplantae; phylum Streptophyta; class Magnoliopsida; order Asparagales; family Orchidaceae; genus Dendrobium; species Dendrobium huoshanense. The sequence continues at coordinate 85,393,883 of CM028358.1, forward strand.
ACTAAGAGGTTAGTTAGGTTGCCTCCCAATTAGATAATGCCAACCAAAATCCTTAGTAGAGATACCATTTATCTAGTGTAGGTAAGGATAATTTTCATTTATTAAACATTTAAAGTTAATCATAGATAAGAACTATTCATAAAGTAAATATTTTTGGATTTAAACTTAAAAAAATGAGAATTAAAGAAAGGAAATTAAGTGATAATATTTCTCTAGAGATCGAATTATGCTCTTCTTCTTCAAAAAAAAAAAAAAAGGAATTTACATAAGTAAATTTCAAATAAAACCCAAACTACCTTTATTTTAATAAAACAATAAATATTAATACACTCTCAATTCATATCCATATCTTCCTATAATGTCTACAATATATTTTTTTGAACTTTAATAAAAAATGAGATCAATATATATATGGTATCTTTCTTTTAACTAAAATATTTACTTCTCTTCTCTCTCAATGAATCAAACTACCAAAAATTTACAGCAATTTAAATAACATCCTTCATGATATATATGCCTATCACAGGATCACAAATGCTGAAACATCCTAGCAAATTATACAGTTCATTTCAATTTGTGTGGACAAGCAAAATAACTTAATTTTTTTTTTCCTCCAAGAGCGGGCCGGTTGAGAAATCAAGTAGAAGCACCAATAGCTGCATCCATCTCTGTAGAGTTCTTTATCAAGTTCTTGCTTGAAGGCAACCCAGCAACGACATTCGCTTCAATGCCACATTCATTTGTCCCTCTTAAAATCTTGAAATAGCCATCCTGAAGAGAAAACATAAAAAATTTTGATAGACAAGTGTTACCAAAACTAAACCATACACAAATTTTGCCAAGTATTATTTTGAAACATACATCACCCCAATTTCTATTCCACTGGTTAGCAAGTAGCTGCAAAACAAATATAAGAGATAACAAAAAAATTGTATCAGAATTGGATATAATCTGTAGAATGTAAAAGAAATGAGAGAGAGAGAGAGAGAGCTCAAACCCAATAATCTTCTCCTTGCCCACTAGTACCCCATCCAATTAGCTTAACAGCATGTCCACCTAAGACATCACCTGTGATATATCTGTAAACTCCAGATTTGTAGTGGGCAAAATCCTGTTTATAAGAAAATAAAAATCAGGTGACCTGCTTGATTATATTGTAGGATTCATTATAATAAAGTAAAATTAAACAATGAAAATTTCTATCTTTTGTGATCTATCATTTCTACGAACTATCAAACCAGATGCATGTGAGAGATTCTGAACAAATAAAAAAATAATGTTTGATAGTCATTATCTTTAGCTTTTTTTAACTCTTTAAGGTAAAATTTAAATAACCCATAAGATTCTCACTTAATTTGTGTTTTGTGTGTTTTATAAAGGGTATTATCCAATTTATAAGCTCCTGTTTTCAACAATTTTCAACAATATTTTTTTTTAGCTACGAGTTTTACTTTCTACTTTGACATTAATAATATCCATTCACTTTATGAGTATATCTTTTGCTCTCTATTGCAAATTCTAAAATCACATAATATCTATTTGTAATATTTAATTTATCAACAATTGATATGCTTCTACCAGTTGTCTAATATAATTATTTAGGAATTAGGACTCCTTCATTTTTGCCTAGTAGTAGTTTTTGTGTGTTGAGCAGATGGAAAGGGTTCAAAATCATTCACTTTATCATTCTTGATTGTAGCACAAATTCAACTTACAATTTTCATTTCCACCTCTGCTTGTTAATGATCTCTTTGTTGCCCAATGCCCAACATAATGATCACTTTGTTGCCCAACATGATGATCCATAAGTCTACTATAAATTCCCTACTAATATGTTACTCCAAATGGACTTCCAAATTTTAACCATTCAAAAATTTGTTTTACTCCGAAATAGTTAGTCTTATTTATAACTTTATTATTATATATAATAGATCCAAAGCAGATGAACCAATCATTTGTCGATAGCCTGACTAAAAAAATTAAATATTATTTTGTAACTATAATGAACCTACCCATGAAACTAACAAATGTAATTGATTTTCAAAATATTATCTAATTCTAGCAACTAAATGAGGCCTTTATGTGAAATCTATTTCAATATTTTTCTAAGACTTTCATGACAATAATTTGATGCAACTATCTATTTTATGCAACATAATAGTTCTTTCAACTATAGAGGTTCAATTTGCCTTTTTTTAACAACTTATCTAGGAAGACCAACTTGTCAACATTTTATACTAGGAAATTATGAACCATTTGTAAAATATGATCAATTCCAATCAACATACCTCATAGACCGTGAATGCAACTTCTACAGGACCATTTTTATAAACCTCTGCCATAATATCATGAACATCATTGTTTATTCTATACGCATTGATACTGAAACGTTTGTGTCTCCTCCCAAAGCAAGTTTTTCACATGACACTTCCATACACACAGAGGTGTTGGATAGATTGGTGTACATCCGGGATGGTCACAACCAATCTGATCGAAGTATGGGTTACACTGCATTTTATCAAAATGTCAACTATATTGGAAATAAACAACAATGTATAATTAATATCTTTTAAAAATGTTAACTACATAACTTTGCAAAAAAAATAGGACTTAAGGTGAACAACGAACAAAAAATTTAAATTTTGTGATGTTGAACCCAGGGGATCAGGAAAGTACCCTTCAAACTTTAAGTAAAAATTGTATAAGATGGTGGTAAGACTGCAATGCTTTATGACACAGAATATTGGCTAATAAAATAGAGACATAAAATATTCAAGTGTTGTAGATATGAGGATGCTTAGGTGGATGATGATATATAGTTAGAGATGAAATGAGAAATGAGTATACGTGAACCAGTTTGGAGTATCTTTAGTGGTATTAAGATAGATAGACCTCTTAGGTGGTTGATTGGCATATAAAAAATGTCGACTTTGATGATTTGTAGGAGAGTATATTGTATTAAGATTGAATTATTTTAAAGAAATTGAGGTAATCTAAAAAGACTTGGTTAGAATATAAAAATCGTTAATTATTATTTTTA